>CM029941.1:28260902-29529431 GCA_017639245.1 Myiopsitta monachus
GCAAGTGTGAAGTTTGGCATTGGTGCAAGACAAGAAGAAGAGCTGATGTTTGTGGGGAATGTAGGAAGATGAGGACGTAATTTATCCTTTTTAAATATAACAAGAAAAAAGAAAAAAAAAAAAAGCAGTTCAACTGAGAGGATCAATATTTACCCCCCACCCCCCATCCCCACTTTGCTCCTTCTCCTCTTGCAGTTTTTTATATTTTTTTTTTGTTTATATTTCTCATCTGTAAGCTCACTGGGGCCAGGAAAATGCCTGTTTTGTCTTTGGAGAGTGTCTGACGCTTGTGGGGAGATGTGGTGAAGAGGCTTGGAACTTGTACAACATTAAAATCTTTAACTTAAAGTAATCAAAGAGGTAATGTGTTTCTGGGAAAAAGATTCAAGGTTGTTCCTTTCCAGTACCAGAATATTTGAAAAGGAAAACAGAGTGAGAACCTGGGAAGAGGTGAAACCCAGATAACATGCTACTGAATTTTGTCTGAATTTAAAGCCTTCCAACAATTGCTTTTTTCCGTCTTTGAGAAGGCAGCAACACCTTAAAAGCAATTTTTTGCTGTGATATGCAGCCTAGTATGCTAGGTTTGCCTAATTCCTATGTCCCTTGCAATGAATACACATTTCTGGCAGAGAAATACCACGAGTTGTTAAAAATAAAACACCTGATAATCGGTATTAAATCAAATCATAGAGCAGAGATGGATGATGATTATGATCAGGGCTTTAAGTATTATTTACCTTCTGACAAAGAACTTGTCTGGTCTTTCACAAACCGGGTATATAAAACACTTACTTAGCATGTAACTTGAGCTACGAAAATTGTATTACAGTTGAGTGTTCTTAAAGCCACAGGTTTTTTATCACAATTAAGAGAGCAGGGAAGATGGTGGGGGAGGAAAATGGAAATAAATAGCTTAGCAAGTACCCTGCCTTCAGGTCACTGATTGCATGAATGGCATTGCAATGCAGAGGTGTGCAGAAACTCCACCAGCGCTGAGCTGGCAGAGCCATGTTAGGCAATGCTCAGCAGGCACAGCCTGAAAATCACTCACCTGCAACATGCACCTCTGCTCTACTTATGCAGAGGTCTGGGTTACACAAATTTAACAGCTCTCTTGCCTGTCTGATGGGACATGATATGCAGATCCACAGGAGGAGAAAGGAAATGATGTCTTTTATAAGACTGCACTTTTGTCTTTCTCACATTATTATCATGACTTTTCCTGAACCACTTCATTAAGTTGTTTAGAAAAACAGTCACACATAAGTAAGTCTATTGTTGTAGATTTTACTTGACACTGTGTTCACCTGCCAGTCTTCAAGATGTCAAGGCTGGAAAAAAAGGCCTCAGTACTAATGCAAAGGCAGGAAAGATACGTAGACTCGAGAGAAACTGAATTAAGTATTTGAAAGACACCCATGCTCTCTCAGATGCCCAAGCTGGTCTAAGAAAACACATTTTACACGTGTTTTAAATAGATCAGGAGTGTGCGCATGCATAACCAGCGCATATCTCAGCAGAGAGATAGTAGACCCTGCATACAGAGAAACAATTGTTTAAGGCACCCTCATTGGATTGCTTGAGATTGTCTGTCCACATCCTTCAGTGCTGCACAATTTTTTCTCAGCACACTCTTCCTATTCTGAAGGTCTTGGACTTAAAAAGCTTTACAATAAAGAAAAGAAAACCCCAAAATTCATACATTTCTGCAAAGCAAAACCCAGCCAACTTCAAAGTCGTCTGATGAGGATCACACAGCAGGCAGCCTCTGAAATAGGCTGATCCCCAAGTGGACACATTTTTTGGTGGAGAATTTTTGTTTATAATTGATCCATACTGAGGGAGGTTTGAATTTCTGGGGCACTTGGGAAACGAGTCACTTCTTTCTTCCCATGTGTGCTGTAAATATAGTTTACATTTTTCTAACCTGTTGCAAGACTGTATAGTGGTAATACAGTGCAACTATTGTAACTTCTCAAGGGTATGTGATGACTTGATTAGGAATGAAAAGTATTTAAGAGTTGTTATTTAGCAGTGGATAAAGCAGTAATCTTATTCCCCTCCCAGCTCTGAAGTTATGTTCTGCGTATTCTTTACCCCTCTCCAGATTTGACGCTCATTTTTCCAACAAAACCTCATCTGTCTTTTGGTGCAGTGAAAATCTTTCTTCAGATTAAACAGCACAGGGTGAACAGAACCTCATTCAGCAACACATCATCTGTAAGTGTCGGAAATAGCTGTATTAAGCCAAAATCTAGCAACTGACAACCGACAGAATGGCATGAACAAGATCAGCACCCGGATTTCTTACCAGACAGGCAGCTTACTGACTTCTCTCAGCCTGCTTGACCACAAGTTTCTACAATAAACACAATAGCTGGCGTGCACTTGATATTGAGCAAGTGCCGTTTTCTGTTGATATTCTCATTTAATTTCCATATGTTGGCAGAAACAGATGGAACTGGATTTTCTTGCAATTACTGTGAGTCTAGGATAACAACTCTTAAATCTGCCTCAAAGTGGAAAGGTACAATACAAATACGCAAACACAGGGAGACAGCCTGCATACTAAAAGACAGAAATATGAGTTAACATGCAGAATAACTAAAAATGGTTCATGGTTTATTGATTAGGCTGCATCATATGAAGGGATCTTGGGAAGCTTAAAATAATTTGTACAGAATGTGAAATTAGGTGAGGGTAAAGCTGCAGTGCCCTGACATATCACCACTAAGACTTTTAAATGAAAACTATTAGCTAAGTAAAGTCTGTAGGGATTTACAGTTAAAAAAAAATATTTTCCAAGAAAGATTTTTTATGGAAATTACAACATCTGCTCCCATCTCTTTGGCTCTAACCCCAGCATGTTCTTTTGAGATCACAACATTAAAAACATCCACAAAGTAGAAAATGTGTTTTGAGTGGTGATTTTTTTTTTAGACTCTTGACTCTCTGGCTCTGACTTTTGAAAGAGACTTTTGTAGATGTAAGCCTAAAAGCCTTATTTATTGGAATAGGAATTTAAACAGAAAATAAAGGGGTTTTTATCCAATTGATCAGCCAAAATGTTACTAAACTGAAGCTTAAGGGGCTAGAAAACCCAGCACAGGAACAGGGAATGATTATCAGTTTTAGTTGCAAAAAAGGCTAGCACAGAAACTGGAAAATTATGTTATTTTGAGGCTACATGAAACTATATAGGGAACACATGTGGAGTCTTTAAGGCCCTGATCCAGCAAATTCTTTTGTACCTGCTTAAGAACCACAAAAAACCACAAAAAACCACAAAAAACAAATTGAATGCATTAAGGAGATGAAGACATGTGCTTTCACATCTAGCTGGAGCAGTACGAGAAGCTCTTGCTTTTCCTTTTATTGTTGTCTATTGCTCACCCTTATCAGAGAACTACCCACACAGTTCACCTGTGTGAGCAGGCAGCAGAACTGCTGCGAGATCATGTCAGCTCTAAGTCAGTTTAACAAAAGCCACCTTCAGTGTTTGCAGAAGAGCTGCTTAAGAGCTAGCCATAAGGAATAGGGAATGACTTTTGAAAGACTAAACAGAACCTGGATTCATACCAGCTGCATTTGCTTGGAAGAAACACTCATTTTCTTAGCAGAAGATTATTAGTTCCTAAAATAAGTAACAGTTTGGAAGATATATTTACTATCTAGTTTTTAAAAATAGACTAAATAATAAAAAAAGAGAGATACAAATAGCAAACCGCATGTACAAGACTTTTTACCCATGTTTCTTGAATTATTCCAAGTTGTCATGGTAATTTCTTAAAACGGATTCTTTGTTTAAATAGGAAACGATCCATGGCTAAAATATAAAATCTTTTTTCTTTGAATAAATCGATGTGAAGTTGTAGCTGAGGTTTTGCCATCCTTCATGATTTAAACAAGTGAAAACCAAAGACATTTCTTGCATTTAGAGGAATTTTATGTATGGCAAATAAAATGTCATGGGAATTTATTCCACAGAAAAAGAGGCAGAAGCAAAGCAGCAGGGATTTGGCACAAACATTTGCAGCTACATTTCAGTAAGGACAGACCAAAGCTGCAAAATTCAGAATCAGAATTAAGATAGTAAGTCTTCAGATGAGGCTTTGTTTCAGTCTGCTACAGCAGTGCTGGCCAGGAACATAATTTGGGTCTGGATGTCTATACCCTAAAGTTCTGATAGGTTTGAGGCTATTCTTATCCACTAACTGTAGCAGCTGTACATCTCTTTGCTGTAATTTCCCCCACAACATGGTAAAAAGTTTGATTTTAATTTGAGCAATTTTTTCTGCAAAGAAAACTGAAACTTTTTAAAAGAAGCAGTCAAAAACTGAGAACCACCAGATTTCACCAGCTGTTCAGGCTTGGCATATATGTATTTGATCTGCTCTTCCTGGAACTCCAGGTGGGTTGGATTACTTGTATTATTTGCTGCCAGGTAACTGTATTTTTTCACCGCAGTCTCTAATCACACCCTGCTTTAGACCGCTGTATTAAAAAAAAAATTACTAACTGTTTTGGCTGTTCAGTAACTGACAGGTGTACTGTTGACTATGTGATACATGGTTCTTGACAGAATATAAGCCAATGTACAGACCCTACTATTCAGAAGCACTGAGACGTAATGAAATTTATAGTTATATTAAATAAGTTTCTAGACTAATAGTAGGAGACACATAATACAGTAATCAAAGACTTTCCCAATAATTTTCAGGTGAAGAAAATAACTCAGTCTTATTCCTGTAGATAAAGAATACATCAATAGCCTTGACAAATTCAAAGTTTCTTATTTCCAACCTTGTCTAGAGCTAAACTTCCTAATCACTCATAATATTACTGTATCCTCTTTTAGAATTTTGCAGTACTTCAGTTTTGTAAGAACATAATGATTTGCCCTGTTTATTAGTGGAAACTCTACCTCACAGTTCCTGCTCTTTGTGAGGCTTTGTCATGCAAATGCCTTCACATTAACAAAGTGTACCACATGCACCAGGGCAGTCTTCAGTGAAAAAGAGGAAAGCAAGAAATTTTTCTTACTGGGAAGAGTAAATGTTATGAATACCTTGTCTTGGATTCCATGGCTGGGGAAAAGCAAAACTGCATTTAAGCTCTTCATGGTTTCACTCAACCAGTTTTCTCCTTTTCTAAACAGGATATTTTCTACCTTCAACAAGTTACTTGCGCTGTCGGATCTCTGTTTTGGAAAGCATTCCTATTCAAGAAACATTTCTATTTACTAATACTGCAGTTTGTGGTTTTGCATTTATACTTCTGCTTAAATTCTCTTCAAGCCAATGGGATTGGGATACATGCTTAAAGTTAAGAAGCCATGTATATAAATACATGTGGGGTTTTGCATGTATGTATTTTTATATGTTTTTAAATTGGTTCTGAGAAAGAATATCCTACTTCTCCAGGAAAAACTTGAATGTATTCCTCTTAAGAGACAGAGATGAATCAGGATTTTATGAATGTATGGCTAGTGCTAGGATCCTTAAATTGATGCTTCTAAGTGATTTTGCTTTCAGAAATGCTGCAAACCTCAATGTCTCATTTTTTAAACTTCTTAACTATAAAGCTCATGTTAAAAGCCCTCACATTTAATAGAAAGCTGTTGAATTTTCTTGTAAGTATTGCTTTTTGAATTTTAAAATCAAAGTTCTATTAAAGATAGCATAAGTGAAAACAATTAAAGATTGAATCATCAGGCTCCTTCACACTTTCACATTTTCATGTCGCAAAAGAACAAAAAAGGATAAAAATAATGAAATATAAGAGCAAAAAATCATTTCAGGGGAGTGGGGACTATCAGTTTTCATTTAGAATTCTTGGTGATGTCTCAGTTCTACAGTGTGCGAGGAAAGTTGTATTTAAATACACATAGTCTATCTTGACAATTCATGGTTTTAATTTCTCCTTATATTAATCCACACATTTGCACCAAATTCTGTAATTGCATGCTTAAACATGCACCTTTGTATTCATGAGCCAGGGGATCATTTACTCTTTTGGATAGAGGTAGAGGAGTGAAAAAAAAAAAGGTTTCTAAGTCTGGGAATGAGATCTAAAGATGTCGCTAAGTGCTTTATCTCACTACTTAAGAAACCACACAGACAAGGCTACTTTTGGAGAGAGTAATAACGTAAAGCTTTCAATTGATTTCTGTAAGCATGCAAATGTAACTAAATGCCATCAGAGTTTTACCAGCCTCATTGATACTATATATTGGTAGACATCCCGATGAGAAACAATTCATAAATTGATTACTAAGTGAATGACAGCAAACATAGAAAGCAGTTCACATTATTACAACAGTCTGCTGTAAGGTCTGGCAGTATTCTATTACAGTATGGTTTATACAAGTAAGCATAAATGTGTTTCTGAGGTATACAAAACACTTTATGCATTATTTTTTCTTGAAAATTACAGTAACTGAATTACTTTTGCATCAAGGGATAAAACACTTGTGGGTTTTTTTTTTTTAGCTCACAGCCCTCATTTAGCAGTCTATTCTTGTTTCCTTTTCAGCAATTGTTAGAATGAAAGACGGAACAGAGAGGAAATTTCAGCCTCCCAAATTCTCTCCCACTCTTGATTTTTGGACTCTAAAGACCTGAAATCTTGGCTGCCTGGGTCTTTCAATTAGATCAGTTGGTCTCACAGAGGACATTACCCTCCTAATACATCTTGCCCTGCAACAACAGTTACAGCAGTTAACACTCCTGCTAGAGTCATAACATGTCGCATGTACAGCTGGCCCAAATTCACCTTTCTCCTTATTGCTGCCACCCTTATTCATCCCCTGTACTTCCTGCCTTTGCTGTTTGATCCTAAGTAGGAATAACAGCCACCCTGCCATCTACTGAGCAAAGGTCCTTAGTGTGTGGAAGCCAACAGGGCCAAGTTCACCAGCAGCATGAACAAAATGTAAAGCAGATAGTACATTCCAGCACCAGGTATGTGGTGGATTTTGTGCCCTGTATGACAGGATTGTATGGGTTATAATTACTGATGCACTGAGTGATACTGGTGTTTAATGTGCATCCACACAGTTGCGATCATTTGCAGTATACAATTGCTTGAACCTGGGATTTTAAGCTCAGGATCCAGCCTCTCAGCTCTCTTCATCCCTTGTGGGGTGGTTTGGCCAGAGCTGTGGAAAGCCCATGGAAGCTCGCTGTTTTCCTGAACAAGAGCAGGATAAAATGGTTCCGCTTAAATGCCGGGTCACTAGTGCTCTCCCCAGTCCAGCTCCATCTGCATTAGCAATCCTTAAGCTCAGGCCTTTTGTGTAATATCTGTATGTTTTAATGTTACAGATGGAGAATCCTGCTATAGGTATCCCTTTTACAACACTTTGACTAGGATTTAAAAAATACCTCACCTGTGCTTCAGGGCATGAACTTAAATTGCAAAATGGCAATTAAGTATCTTAAGAAGTTATTCTTAGAGTAGGCAATATTTATTCAGATTTGTGAACAGATTGAGATGTTTATGGATGTAGGTAGTCCAGAGACAAAATCTGGATTTTGTTTTTACTCAAAAGCATTTGTTCTGGAGGTATTGAAAAGTTCCTTTTGAAATCAGCTCTGCTGAGGCATTTGGAATGCAGGCAAATGTGAAAGTCGTTACACAGGTGTAGCTACAACAAGTTAAAATCTGCTTTACTCGGAGGACAAATGATGTATATACACACATATAAATATTTATATATGTATACATCTCCTGTGATCTTTAACTTTGACCTGGAAGCACCCAGCTTCCCTGGCAAGCTTGTTCCAGGGCTTGACCACCATCTCAGTGAAGAAATTTTTTCTAATATCTGATCTGAACATTCTCTGATGTAGCTTTAAGCCATTCCTTCATGTCCTATCACTGGACACTGGAAACAAGAAATCAATACCTCCTTCCCTCTTCTCTTCCTCTCTTCTCCCTTCATGAGACTGTTGAAGATAGCAATGAGGGCATCCCTCAGCCTCCTCTTTCCTAAGCTGAACAAAGAAAGTATCGTCAGCCCTCCAGTCATTTTACCCTTCTTGTTGCTCTGCACACATTCCAATATTTTTATGTCCTTTTTATACCATTCTTATAGCCCAAAACTGCACACAGTACTCGAGGTGAAGCCACACCAATGCTATTGACTCTCATTGAGTTTACCATGAACCAAAGCCCCCAGATCCTACATGCTACAGGGAGCATGCCAGCCTCTTGTCCCCCAGTCTATATGTACATCCAGGATGACACTGTTCCACGTGCAGAATCTGGCATTTGTTCTGGTTTGATTTCATGTATTTGGCGGTTGCCCAGTTCTCTGACTTGTCAAGATCCCTCTGCAGATATTAGTATCATTGGAAAACTTACTTTGTGTACACTGAAACCCTGTGTTCAGGTCACTGATAAAAACATTGAAGAGAACTGGCCCTAGAATTGATCCCTGGGGAATACCACTAATGAGTGGCCAACAGCCAGGTGTTACCCCATTTGCTATGAAACTTTGAGCCCAATCCATCAATCAACTGTTCATCCATCATATTGTGCACACTGATGCAGAGCAGTGCTGCTAATGCCTTTATTTAGAAGCAAAAGTTCCTCTCTCCTTCGGTGATCAAAGAAGAGGAGAAAAGAAAATTCATTCCATTCACCCTGGATTTTGGGTAATCTCTGAAAGGTTTATGGGAACTGCTATTTTCAGCAAATGAACTGCCTACTTATTCTGCTTATGCTAATGAAGGGTTTTCCTTTTCCTATGTCAGCTGCAAATTGCACAGGGCTTATTAAGAAATTTTGTTCCATAGTGCTTCCAAGGACGCAGCATAGAGTCAAACTATTAGCAAATTGCCCTGACAGTGGACAAGCCTCAATTTTGTGTGCCTACTGGGTTTGTGTTCATGGGTCAGAACAGCTACTACTAAATAACTGTACAACTATGTCTACTTAAAATATCCCCTGTGTGGACAGTAAGATCCAAAAGAGAGTGATTTTTCTGTCTGTCTGAATTTACATGGCCCAGCAGACCAGTGTAGTTAAGGCATGCCAATTTCTGAAGCAAACAGCACACAGGGGAGTGATGTGGCCATATTCAAGCCTTTGATTTTGCAAGTCAAATAACCAGTAGTCTTTTTTGCATGAGTCAGTTGTGATTAGCCTTTAACATGACAAGAACCAGACTCAATACCTTGCTCCTGGACCAGTAGTGAAGGCATTACCCACTCCAGCATTCTGCCCTCCCCGTCTTCTCCAGAATGAGTTAATTCCAGAGTAATTCTTCTGCTAAGAAAGAGGGTTCATTATTCTAGAATAGCGGGTAGGGTATCCATATCGGGGATGTATTTGGAAAGAACCCAACTAGACTGGAATAGTTACAGTGAAACAAATATTCCACAGTAGGCTTGGTCGGATTCTCTCACAGACAAGACTACGGAAATAAGTTTCTAATTTATAAGAACTTTTCTAACGTAATATTTAATGATGGCAGGCTTTTATGTGCAAGTATTGTCCTGTTATTGTATGGGCTGAATATTTTTGGTGGACTTGTTTTATATTACAATGATGGCACACAGAAGAACTAAATTCGTATTTTACGTGCTAGTACTCACCTTACACTCCTGCCTGTGACATATGCCATAGCCTTACAAATTCTGGATTAAGCTTTCATCACGTATTGCCAATGATCTGAACCATGAGATGTCATAGATTATGGTTTAAAAAAATGGAATCAAGTAAATATGTTCTGGGACCTCCTGCTGTACCTTGCTGGGCCTCACTATTCTTTATCTGCTGCTTTGATAATGCCAAGTAAATAAATCCCCCTCTTTCACACAGGAATAATAATGGAATAATTTATTATAGCCTTGTGTTAGCATTAGACAGGAACAAGGAAGATGGTTGTCTGCAGAATGACTTGACCTGGAAGCATTATCCTTCAGTCAAACAGGTTAACCAGAAGACCCTGAGCATTTACTTAAACTGGCGGAGAAAAAGTTATGTTTAATCCATGTTGTACTTTTCACACTGATTCAACCTACTGGACATGCTTCCTAAATGATCTTTAGCTCTGTAGTCCATGACATACCGCACTTAACAAGGCTCTAACAGCATTTCCACTGTAACAGAACTAAAACACATGGCTTGTAACGTAACTTTGACACTTACAGCACCCGTGAGCTTGGACATGGTGCAATGGGTAAGCAACATGTGGTAACCACTCATCATGAGCAAATGAGCAGAAAAGCCCCATCTTGACGTGGCTTATTATGTCTAAAAGCTGTAAGTGCAATTGTCAGGCAAAATTCAATCCACTATTATTATGTATATTTTAAAAAATAAGTTTATACCATGTTCTTCTCCCAATTTTTCTATCAGGGTGACACAGAGCAAGGTCAGATGACTTGGCAACATGTTAATATTCAACAATAGTTCTATAGATGGTAGCAGAATAACAAAGGGTGGGACAAAAATGTGTAACTAATGCAGCAGGTATTCAAGTGGATGCAAGGCTATAATCATGTTATGAAAAAACTTGATTACTGTGAAATGAGCACACTTTTCTGGCTAGGATAAATGATTTAGAAATCAGTTACTGTAATTTTATTTGTTTCTCACTGACCCTCCTCCCATTTATAATACTTTTACTGCTGTAGTGTGTATGATATTTTACTCACAGAAAGGTTAACTGACTAGGGACCTGATCCTTTTCCAGCTAACTGGGATTTCCAGTCACTGCAAGTAAGAAAACCCCAAAACCTGTCCTAACTCTGGGAACACAGGGAACATGAACATCCGAGTACCTGTTTCCCACTACCTGCAAAAATTCCCTGGTGGGAATGAACATTCCTAACCAAAAGGCTAACACTTAGTGGTATTCAGCACTCATAAAATCACCCACTTTCATACCCATTTAAATAAGTGGCTGTGGTTTACGTATGAAATGTATCTGTAATAAATTTCCACATAATTTTTTTCCAGCAGCATGCAAAACTTTTTAGTTCCACACTCTGTGCTCCTATCCTGATCCTCCACCTGGCTGTGGTCCTTTTTATGTGGGAACATTAAACTAATTTTACTTGGAATGTACGATGGTTTCTCAAGATGATGCACCTGATACTAAAAAGCAGTTCACAAGACTTCTTAGGAAGACAGATTGTTCCCCAGAGGCTCCTTCTGCTTTGTATTACAGTTCATAGTCTTGCTTTTAGCCCCAGCTCATCTCTGACAGCCTTCTGCTTCACATTTGGCATCCTTGTGACATCTACAAAATGACTTGGGGGTCAAGAAGTCAGCTGGCTTCCTCATATGCTTCTGCCATTACTAGCGTCTGTGCTCAGACTGTAAGGGAGGGGTCCCGAAGGGTGTGAGTCTGTGTGTGTGTGTCTGTGAGACAGAGAAGGAGCGAGCAGCAGAGGGAGATGTGATGATGGCGCAGGGAAAGACAGGTTCACACTTTTCTTTCTACCCAGGTTTGTGATGATGTCCACCCACACACAGCCCTCCTTTCTTTGCGCACACTTCAGCGCTGCTTGTTAGCCCATTCTGCGCTGGTAACTTGATGATGGAAACAGTGTTGTAGATAGAAGCCTCACTCAGATACATAATATTGTGCAGCAGCGCAAGGCCAGTTCCCCAGATGCAGCGACAGAAGAAGTGCATTAAGGTATTTTGTTTGCTAGCTGCTGAGTGCCTTCCTATACAGAAGCTTGAAATGGGATGTCTGAAATGTGAGCCTGGAGGAAGCTTGACATGAAACATTTTACTTAATGAAAAGGATTTAAATAAATATGAAAGCATTATGTTTGCTATTAAAATACAGGTAAAATACTGCTTTGCAGTGTTCTGCATGTAAGCTGTAACTCCAACTATGTCCCAAACATTTAGGAACCAAACTGAATCTAAATCTCAAGCTTATGCTGTGCTGAGTATCCCAGATTAATGTAAATCCACGTTATACTGCTTGCCATATTTGGGATGAATTGGGTTATGAATACAGTCACACAAGCAGGGTTTGAAAGAGATTTAAAACAAGCTGCTAAATAGAGCAATCAGAAAGCCGTGTTATCAGATACAATCTGGTTAGAAATTTATACATTGCCGACATAAAAAACCAGCATGTACTCTATGTCACAGCAGAGCCATCAAGTGCTGAGGGGTTTTTGGATGCAGCAGATCAAACATTATGTAAAGCAAAAGCCATAAAAATTAGTGTAGGCTCCAGATGAATTCACACCAAAAATGTTTTCCCTAACATTTCATATAATCTTTGCCCTGTTTGCAGAAGTCCTGTTGCTCAGGCTGCTCACTCAAAGGGCTGACTCTGCTGCGGGTGTAAGATAACACAGGCATTCTACCGTAATTTAGCATGGATGAATGTTCTGTTGCAGAGCATGAAATTAAAACTAAGTGTTTTCTTATCTCATGTGACAGAAATAAATGCTGTGAACAAATGTGCTTATTGAACAATTTATTTTAGGGGATTTCTTTGTTTTTCTCTTCAGGCAGGCTTGACTTGAATCTCATGCACACTGGAAATTCAGCAAAACTTGTATTACCTCTCAGTGTCTCTGTCACATCAGTAAAAGGTGTTTAATCAAAACAGAGGTTAAATTGTACTGCATGTAGTAAAGATCAGTATAAAGACATGGTTCCTGCATCCAAGAATTAAAAAACTTCTGCAGGGTCTATTACTGAGTGGCTGGGAGGTTCTTCCATGGTTGTGAAGATTTACAAACAAAATATTTATGCATTCTCTGTATTTCAGACCCAAATTCAATAAAAACGTGCAAATAAAAGAAATGGTAGTCATCCAAAAAAGAAGGGGGTTGGGAAGTCAGCATAGATTTACCAAAGGAAGAATCATGACCAATCAACCAGATTCCCTTTTAAGGTAAAATATCTTAATTATAGCCCAAAAAAACAAAACAAAACAAAACAAACAAAAAACAATGAAAAAACCAATGACTACAATTTACCTTGCTTACTTCAAAAAAGTTTCCAACATGGCCTTCCACAATGTTCTTGTGTCCAAATTGGGGTATTACAGCCTGAATGTGAGGAAAACCACATGCGTAAAAACTGGATATTTGGGCTCTGAGAGCTGATCATAGAATCATAGAGTAGTTTGGGTGGGAAGATACCTTCAAAGGTCATCAATTCCAACCCTGCTGCAATGAGCAGGGATATCTTCAACTAGATCAAGTTGCCCAGAACCACATCCAGACTGGCCTTGAATGTCTCCAGGGATGGTGCATCTACCACCTCTCTAGCCAGTGCCAGTGTTTTACCAGCTTCATTGTGAAGGACTTTTTCCTCACATTCAGTCTGAACCTGCCCTCTTTTTGGTTTAAAACCATCACCCCTTGCCCTGTCACAACAAGACGTACTAGAAAGTCTCCCCCATCTTTCTTTTAAGATCTAAAAGGCTGCAATAAAGTCTCCCTTGAGTCAAATGTTCTCCAGACTAAACAACCCCAACTCTTTCAGCCTTTCTGATGTTGGTGGGTTGTTCTCTACCTGGAGGTGGGTAGCAAGAGGGGTACCACAAGGTCTGTCCTGGGATGAATCTTATTCAGTATTGCTACCAGGGATGCTAAGGAGAGGATGACATGCATGCATGTCAAGTTTGCAGAGGATACACCAAAATGCAAGTGTGTGTGAAGACAGCTGGAAAGAAGGGAACTGGAAGGCAGCTGGAAGATAGGACCCCATGAAATGCAGCATGGGCAGAGGCCAGGCCATACCCATGGAAGGCAGAACCCTGCAGGGATGCAGGCTGGGGTTGGTAGGAGCAGGAGGCAAATCTGGGGGACGGTCTTGGGCACTGACAGGCACAAAGGTGAGCTGTGCCAGCCATGCCCTGGGCAGCACTTAGAGTGGGGTGAGCAGGTCATGGCTCCAAAAACAGGAAACAGCAGGGTCTGTCCCTTTTACTTAGGTCTGCATGTCAGACGTCATCTCTGGTCTGACAGTCTGCATTTGATTTTGGGCCTCTATCAGAGAAAGGATGTCATAACAATGGCCAATTCCTGCAAACAGCAAGACTAGGCTGGAGCCATTGCCCTTGAAGAAAGGCTGCAAGAGCAGGGCTGATTCAACTAGGAGGAGGGATGGCTTCAGGGGTACACAAAAGCACTGATGGGAGAGGATGAAGAAGATGTAGTCGGGCTCTTCACAACAGTGTGTGCTGGGAGGGTGAGAGAGCACAGGTTGAAACAGAAGATGCTCAGGAAGGAGATAAAGAGAAGCCTTTTCACTATGAGGAAAGGTCAGGGGTTGACACAGAGCCTAGGGAGTCTGGGCTGACTCCAACCTCAAAGGTTTCCAGCCCCAGCTGTGTGAAGCCCTGAGCAGCCCGGTTTGTGCCTAGAATTGGCTCTGTTCTGGCTGTCTACTAGACTTACCAACTTGTTTGAAGGCATTACCTTTAAATGATTAATTTCCCCAAAGTCTAAATGGTCATCCTTAAGGAGGGGGAAGACGGCTTGGCCTCCTTGGCTGGATCAAGGAGTGGTTGGTTAGCGCTTTGCTTCAATCACTGGAAATGTCAAAGCCATTGCCATTTCTTAAGAGATCATAGAATCATAGAATAGTAAGGGTTGGAAAGGACCTTAAGATCATCTAGTTCCAACCCCCTGCCATGGCCAGGGACACCTCACACTAAACCATGCCACACAACGCTCTGTCCAACCCAGCCTTGAACACCGCCAGTGATGGAGCATTCACAACTTCCCTGGGCAACCCATTCCAGTGTCTCACCACCCTTACAGGAAAGGGTACTTTGCCCTTACGGTGCCTCACATCCTTACTCATATCCAATCCAAACTTCCCCTGTTCAAGATTGAACCTGTTACTCCTTGTCCTATCACTACAGTCCCTCATGAGGAGTCCCTCCCTGGCATCCCTATAGGCCCCCTTCAGATATTGGAAGGCTGCTATAAGGTCTCCACACAGCCTTCTCTTCTCCAGGCTCAACAGACCCAACTTTCTCAGCCTATCTTCATACGGGAGGTGCTCCAGTCCCCTCATCATCCTCATGGCTCTCCTCTGGACTTGTTCCAACAGTTCCATGTCCTTTTTATGTTGAGGACACCAGAACTGCACACAGTACTCCAAGAGAGGTCTCACAGGAGCAGAGTAGAGGGGCAGAATCACCTCCTTGCACCTGCTGGTCATGCTCCTTTTGATGCAGCCCAGGATTCGGTTGGCTTTCTGGGCTGCGAGTGCACACTGCAGCCGGCTCATGTTCATTTTTTCATCGACCAACACCCCCAAGTCCTTCTGCTCAGGGCTGCTCTGAACCTCTTCTCTGCCCAACCTGTAGCTGTGCCTGGGATTGCTCCAACCCAAGTGTAGGATCACTTGATGTTTTCTGGGTTATGTCCTGCAGGGCACACTAAGAGATGTTAACAGCAGTTATTTGAGCTTCTATGGCCCAAAGCCTTCTCTCAGAAAATGACCTGGTATCAAGAAACCATTAAAGGCCTGGTGCAACATTTCACCCACTGCACAGGCTTGTGTTATTGTTCTTCAAGAAGCCAAGAAAAGCACAAGAATTGAGGGGCAAGAAAAAGTGACAGGGATAGAGATCTGGTACCTTTCTCTGCTTGCTACAACAATGATGAAATGAGGATACCAGCAACTAGTCTATTATCAATGTAGATTTTGGATGCCATCAAGGACAAATGGTCTTCAGTGCTGCTTTAAGTGTGTTCGGCACTGAACAGCAGGAAGATCATGAACGGCCTGAGTTATGAGTTATTCTTCCTAGAATAATAATAATCTGTGTATTAATGTTTCTGACACAACAATGTAGATTTACTTGTTGGCTGACTTCATGACACTGCTTACAACTGCAGAAAAATTTTTAAATTAAACTTGAGGCCATTAGGAAGTAAAGTCTGACATGGGCCAAGAGCACTTACTTGCCTAAGACTGTTATCAGAGAGCTAGCAAAGGATGAAGACACCAAAGAAGGTGTTTCCAGAAAGTGACCATCCAGTTAGAATACAAAACCTATAAAGTGAAATTGTATCCCTAAATGTGGATAAAAGGTAGGAGTGCTTAGGCTCACGGTCTAGATTTTGTCCAAAAATTAATCCAAATCTGGTAGAACTGCTTTTCAAATGAAGTAGAATGCTTTTCTACTTTTCATTGTTAAAAAAAAGGTAAGACTATTATTCTGGGACATAAAGAAAAGCAAGAATAAGTAAAATTGTAATATCTAAAAAAACAACTGTAGAAAGAATTAATGATAGCTGGTTTGCAGGCAAAATTTCTTCTTCCTTTTTTTTTTTTTTTTCCCTAATTTACAGCATTGGGGGAGGGATTTTTGGTTGGTTTCTTGGTTGGTTTGGTTTGGTTTTCTTTTTTTCCCTGGTAAAGAGAAAGACTTTTTTGGAACAGATGCTGTTTAAAGTCCAGTGCAGCTTTCACTGAAGGAAAAAGACATGGTTCCACTATGCTAGATCAGATCAAGAAAAGGCAGGAAAATTGCTCCATTCAGTGTAACAGATGCCTCCTGATCTTCAGAACAAGAAACAGAGGCTCAAGTACATTCTATATAAATAGTAAAAAGTGAGACCCTTTTTTAAAAAAATAGCACTACTTTGATATTCATAGAAATTTGAGTGGATAAGACTGGCAACTGCTAGAACACAATTGGTCTTTCTTTAATTAGGGAGGGGATTTACTAATTTTTGCCATTAAACCCGCAACTAGAAGTTTAATAGGATAAGACAGAGTTTAAAAATAAAAGGGCAATTTTTGTTGGTGAGTCACTTGCACAACTGCTGGGAATTCTGTTCCTTGTAATGAATTTATTTGTTGCTTCCTAATGACAGATTTGATCCCCATGTATAGACAATTTCAGAAGGAAAGCAGCAAGCTGCAGCACTTCTCTTGTATGACAACTTGTGTGTGAGCTGGGGGTGGTAAATTAAACAAATAGCTGAGTATTGGAGTTCAGTGCAAACATCTGAGTGCTGCAGAAAATAGATTTACTTTGTAAGAAAAAATACTCAATGCAAAAGTTCAATTTGTGCAGTTATGACTGAAATGGCTGTGGAAAACCTTTTGCATAAAATCCATGCTCTTTGAGAATACATACTTTACAAAAATATTTTACATATACAACCAAATGAGTTTTTAGTAGGTATGTTCTCTGTAATGTAAATTGTATGTCAACAGGCAGATGTCTGAAGTAATGAAAACATTCTGGATACATGTGTGTTGCAGTTATAATAAATACAAGTGATAAAGTCTCGTTATTACATGCCAAACCTCTATTCTGTGTAAGTTTCCAAAAAAAGTATGTGGAAATAATCAAACCGTAAGAACATTTAATTTTTACAATAACTTTAGTTCAATAAAATACCTTACAAGTGCTCGCTACAATAAAAGATATTTACTACATATTGGTGCTGAATAAATATTTAACACAGATCTTCTCACACATTCATGAAAGTGGCTTCCATCCTTGCTTAGTCCTTTTGCCATTATTTAACACATGTTGTCTTGAGTCTTTACAGGAAAACCATTTTGTTACTTTTTAAATGGTGTATCAAGCAGATGGGTGGGACTGATATTTAGATTTGTGTTCCAGCAAGGTTTCCATTAGGTTTTATTAAAATTACAGCCACATGCATTTGTGACGGGAAAAACTGGAATCTTGATGTCCAGTCCTGGCTGTGCATCAGCACGAAGTGCAAGCTTTACCTCAGTGCTGAAGTAGAGGAGACGAAGAGCTGCCCAAGCCTTTAGCTCCTCCCAGACATTAAGCACATGGGCTATGGGGGTCAATTGGTTCATCCTAGACCCTGCATTATACGATTTTTGTCCTTTACCTTGCTACATCATTGTAGAGGTTAGAGAGTGACCTGGAGGTCACTCATCCTGTTGGAGAACACCTAAGTCATGGACTCATTTCCCCAGTCACAATGCAGCTGGCTCTGATTTCAATTTTGAGGGAGCATATATCAGCCACTTTTCACTGGAGATTCACCCCAGAAGTAGTATCATCCCCTTGGTCTGCAAGTTTCACCCAGTCTTATAACTCACCAGGATAAGATCATAAAGCTCTTTCTTTCCATGTGGGCTGGCAGATTTCTTCCAAGATTTAGAATAATTAGAAGGAAATTACGACCAATGTCTTCATGTCAAAGCATTTATAATGACAGCACTTATGATGCAATTCAAATCCTAAGCTCAGCTGAATGTTCACCTCTATTGCAGTAACTTCCGTGAGCAGGTATCTCAGTCACAACCAATATTCACTCCACAGTGGGTGGGAGGTAAATCATGGGGCAGAAAAATATTTCTGTGAGGGAGCTACAGGAGTCACAAGCAGTTCTCATCACAAAAACAACCCTTGAGGGTAGTATTCTTGCAAAGGATGCTGAAACTCTGTAATGGTGCTAGAGTCTGCATTTTGTAGAAAAGAAGGCAGAAACATGTTACAGAGAAATCAGATGGTGGGCTTCCTTTTGAGAACTGTTTCAGAAATGCCTCCTCCCTGTTCATGTGCAGTGTTGCCGTCTCATCCATTGTGTCTCCTGGAAAGGCTGAAGAAGAGATTGCAGCCAGTCCTCTCCTCTGAGGGCCAGGAAGTAAATAATGAGGTCAGATTTTGGCTTGCTAACTAGCTGAAAGGCCCCAAGGGGCAAGGTTCAGTTACATTTTAAAAAGAAAGCAAATATTTCTTTGGTGAGGCAGGTTTGGATCTCCTGACTTTTTAAAATTGCTTCCTCCCTGGACTGCCACATTTGTAACTCACTGTATCCCCTTCCATTCTTAATCTAAACATAATAACCTGTCTTTCAGCCACAAATAATAATCCAAAAAACACACCAGCCTACTCTCACCCCTCAGGCTGGGATGGGAAACAGCAAGCCAGCACAACAAATCATAACCTTTTCTTCTCCTACCTCTACCATGCAGGTAAATTCTGACCATAATTATAAACTTCACATAAATCAAAGCTTAGAGCTATCAGATAAACCCCCCAAAAAACAATCCCTCTGAAGTGTGTTCACACTCCAAATCTTATGCACAACCCAGTCCTTCTTGCTGGACTTAGAACAAGACTTTAACCTGCTCCCTGGGATATCATTCAATTGCCGTCATTGGGGGCTATAATTTCACAAGGGTTTCTCAAAATTTCAGCACAGTAACCCAAAACTCTTAACCTCAATTCAGCCTTGAACCTGATCCCCAGCCTAAACCTAATCCAGAGCAGCAATTCGGCATAGCCTCTTTGACCTACGACTGATTACTGGCATTTCTGATGGGAGTCTCTACGCTCTCTCCCTTTTTAACACATCCACAGGTGCACTCTCCCTCCCTCCTCATCCCTACCACTTACAAAAAAAGTTACAAGCAAATAGGGAAGGGATTCAACTCTGCCACAGTTCTTCTGAACCAGGATTAAAGAAGGGATTTTATTCTTTCTCTGGACAGAGAACACATTAGAGAGTAAAATATGTTGTAAGGAAAGAATATATTAAAACGGGTGTGTGTGGGGGAAGTTGGATGCCATTGGTTTTCTTCCATTTTTTTTCTTTTTTGGAGCACTTTAAAATGCCGGTTTAGGAGTGTCTTTAAACTGTGTTTTTCCTGAATACTTGTAGAAATATCCCTTGGCTTATATACCCCCTGCCTATCCTTCTGTAGATTAATGAGATTGGGATAGCATCCTGAAACCAAATCACTAAGCGAGGGCTAATTCCCTTACAGAATTCCCAAAGGTTACTAACAGGAGCTTGATGTATCAGACAGCTTCCGAACTTGACTGCAAATTATTTGTCAAGTTAGATTTGGATCCTGAGAGGCCCTTTGTAAATTTAAAATCAGTCCTGCTGATTTTAAATACAGTACAAATAATAGTTTTGAAACAAAGTCCCAAAATGTGCAGTAAAATGTATGGAAGGGAATGAAAGTAGGAGGTGCTCATTTTCTCTGTCTATCCTGTACTAAAGTTGAAAGTGTCTGAATCTGCTGAGTTGCTTTTTTAGTTTCAATTCTTAATATCTAATTTCGGGGAAAAAAGATCTTAAAAACCCCCAAAACCTATGGCTTTAAAGAAAAATTGTAAAGATACATAAATATAGACTGGTTTGTTGTTTGAAGAATTACAATGACAATGCAAAGAAAGAAAATGCATTGGGAATACATTAAAATGATGCACTGGAAAGAAAAAATTGCAAGCATGAAGGTACTAGATGTTTATGTAAGACTGACATACTAAGTATCGCAATACCTCTCGTACATCAGCATGCAGCATTGCCTTGACAGTTAGCTTAAATAATTTGACTCAAGGAAGATCAAAGTTGCTTCTTTACTGGATGTTTCCCTCTAAGACAAACCAAACTGAAACACTGTCAGCCTCTGTTACAGGTAGAGAGGTAAATCATGTAGGAAAGCAGGGAAACATCTATACACACTTTTCCAGATAAGCCATCCTGAATCCTGGATAGGGTGTCTGAATGCCTCATAGGGCACACAGTGATTGCTCTGCAGATCCACCTCCCCATACCTGCTGTGAATGGATGCACTTCATATGACCTTGTTTTCAAAGATCAGTGCTCATGACTCCTTTTAAAATCACACACACCTCTTTAAATGAAATAGAAATTAGCACTCCTACATCCTAATTTCTGTATGAATAACCTTCTCCTATTCAATAAGTCCTAGCTCTTTATGAAGTGCTGCATTTGGCTCCTCACGCCTGCTGTAAACGTACCTTGAGCTGAGGTTTAATTTAGTGTGCAATGACTTCTGCTAAAGGAAGCTGGCTCACAGTTGGTGTTGCTACAGTACAAGAGCTCATAAACACAGCACCACTTGTATCTTGCCAAAGTTTTCTGTGTATCTCTCTGAGGGTATTAGGTGCAGGGAGCAGAAATTAGTTTTTCTGTTACAGTGAAAAAAATTTAAACACTATTAGAAAACTAGCTTAATTATTAGAAACTGTGTTAATCCCTTGGATATTGGAGAGTCATCAGACTAAGCAGTAGGAGAATTATATGACCACATGCTGACCATGTGATAAAACCTGGAACCTGTGCTACCGTGTTTTATATGAGTAACTGTCATAGTTACAATATCAAGTTGTGTACACTGTGATACACACAATTCTCCACTAGGAACTGTTGGTGAACTCCTGTCCCATAAGGTTATCAAAGATTATCATACAGTAACAACTTTCAGCTTCACTAAGTCAAAAATCTTAGAATCATAGAACAGTTAGTGTTGGAAAGCACCTTAAGATCATCTAGTTCCAACCCCTGCCATGGACAGGGACACCTCACACTAAACCGTGCCACACAACGCTCTGTCCAACCCAGCCTTGAACACCGCCAGTGATGCAGCATACACAATGTCACTGGGCAACCCATTCCAGTGCCTCACCACCTTTACAGGAAAGAACTTCCTGATATCCAATCTAAACTTCCCCTGTTTAAGTTTGAACCCATTGCCCCTTGTCCTATCACTACAGTCCCTCATGAAGAGTCCCTCCCCAGCATCCCTATAGATCCCCTTCAGATATTGGAAGGCTGCTATGAGGTCTCCACGCAGCCTTCTCTTCTCCAGGCTCAACTGACCCAACTTTCTCAGCCTGTCTTCATATGGGAGGTGCTCCAGTCCCCTCATCATCCTCATGGCTCTCCTCTGGACTTGTTCCAACAGTTCCATGTCCTTTTTATGTTGAGGACACCAGAACTGCACACAATACTCCAAGTGAGGTCTCACAAGAGCAGAGCAGAGGGGCAGGATCACCTCCTTGCACCTGCTGGTCATGCTCCTTTTGGTGCAGCCCAGGATACAGTTGGCTTTGTGGGCTGCGAGTGCACACTGCAGCCGGCTCATGTTCATTTTCTCATCGACCAACACCCCCGAGTCCTTCTGCTCAGGGCTGCTCTCAATCTCTTCTCTGCCCAGCCTGTAGCTGTGCCTGGGATTGCTCCCACCCAGGTGTAGGACCTCGCATTTATCATGGTTAAACCTCATCAGGGTGGCATCAGCCCACCTCACAAGCATGTCAAGGTCCCTCTGGATGGCATTCCTTCCCTCCAACATATCAACCAAACCATGCAGCTAGGTGTCATTGGCAAACTTGCTGAGGGCGCACTCAGTCCCACTGCCCATGTCACTGACAAAGAGGTTGAACAACACTGGTCCCAACACCAATCCCTAAGGGACACCACACGTTACTGGTCTCCAGCTGGACACTGAGCTATTGAGCACAACTCTGCGTGCGGCCATCCAGCCAATTCTTTATCCATCGAGTGGTACACCTATCAAATTGATTTCCCTCCAACTTAGAGGCAAGGATGTCATGCAGGACAGTGTTGAGTGCTTTGCACAAGTCCAGGGAGATGACATCAATTGCTTTGCGCCTGTTCGTCAGTTCTGTGGCCCCGTCATGAAAGGCCACCAAATTGGTCAGCCAGGATTTCCCCTTAGTGAAGCTATGCTAGCAGTCACCAACTACCTCATTGGTTTTTTTGTGCCCTAACACAGTTTCCAGGAGAATCTGCTCCAGGACCCTGCCAGGCACAGAGGTGGGGCTGACTGGTCTGCAGTTCCCTGGCTCATCCATTTTCCGCTTCTTGAAAATGGGGGTTATATTTCCCTTTTTCCAGTCATTGGGAACTTCACCTGACTTCCATGATTTTTCAAATATGATGGACAGTGGCTTAGCAACTTCATATGCCAGCTCCTTCAGGACCCACGGATGGATTTCATCAGATCCCATGGACCTGTGTATGTTCAGGTTCCTAAGATGGTCTCGAACTTGACCCTCTCCTACAGTGGGCCCAGGGTTTTCATTCTCACAGTCCCTCTGTCAGCCTTCAAACCTTGTGGATTCTCCCAACAGGATGATGAGGAATGTAGTATTTCAGCTGTCCCAAGAGAAAGAAAACCCACTTCAGTCTAGACTAGGGTGGATTCAAACCATCTGAAGCCCATGCAAAGCATTGTCTCAGCTTGTCCTGCTTCCCAAGCAGTTTAGCCCTGGGATCTAAGCCTGGCAGCACTATGGGAAGTAAATATGAGATCCCTGGCCCTTTAATTGCCATTATGTTGCCTCTGGTTTGCTCTTCTCCATCTTCAGCTTCCTCTCTGCAGGGTAGCTAGGCTCCCAAAGTGAAGAGGTCTAACAGGCTTCTTGTAACCCTCCAGACTCCTCAAAGCAACAGCACACTTATTCCTAAAGTATGTGCTCTGTTGATTGGGCCATCAGCTACTGTCACAACTACATCTTGTTAGGGGAGAGGACTTGGTGGCTTGGTGGCTGTGCTAGAGGTGAGCTTCAGAGGTGCTCCGAGCCTATCTGCAAGGTCAGGTCTCCCCAGAGACAGTGGTCAGGTGCCACTCTTTCTTGCGAAGGACACAGTGGGCAAAGGAGCTGCTGAGCACACACTGGCACAGGGAGGAACAGGTTTGCAGAGGGCAGTGTTCATTTTTCTCTGCAGCCTAGAATGGAGACTCTCCAGTGGAGGAGTTCTGCGTCTGAAGGAGCAAGTGTGTTCTTGGCAGCTAATGACACTCAATGACCATTTTCAGCACTATAGGTCACTGTCAGTGGATGTCAGCCTCATGAATATTTTGATATTTTTTCTCTTCTCCTGTTTTGTTGGTTTTCTTTGTTTCTTCATTTTTCTTTTCTTTATTTCTTTTTTCCTGCTTTGCTAGTGCATTTATACATTTTCCTTTTTTTTTTTTTTTATTTAGAATACATACAATTTGGGTAAAAATTTAGCATGACACTTACTCTCACTGCAATAAGAGCACACAGAAGCCATGAGAGTCATAAAACTCAAGGCACACAAAAAATAAAATAAAACCAAAGCACACAAGAGATGTTAAAAACCCCAAGCTATTTCTGGACCTGGTGAGCTTGTGTGTTGAAGCTGGTTGCAGAATCTTCAGAGTGCAGGTGCACGCCACATGACCAGGTGATAATAAAACAACCCTAGAACACTATCTTGAGGACCCTGATGATGGTTTGTCTCTGTAATACATCCATCCCAACGTGCACTTGTACATCTGTTTCATATTTAGGGGTTTTACTTATTTTTTTTCTTTACTTTTACTAGTAGCTTTAAAGAAAGTCAAGCAGATGAATATCTACATTTAGAAGACCATATGTTAACAAGGGGTGTAAGGTGACATGACAAGGTTGGTGAATCACGTTCACCATATGCAAAAGTGCTGAGCAGCGTAAGAAGTTTATAAATGGATGGGGACCCTTAAGCCCTTGCAAGAAGAAAAGCTGTCTCGCATGTTGCCCTCTGGCCAGTCCCGAGAGTTTGGTAGACTGATTTGTTAGGTTGATTTACCAGTCATGGAATGCCTGAGTTAGGTAAATTCACTGCAACACTAGTAAAAACCAACAACTTATTTTTCACTGTGGAGGAGAGCACTGAGCAAAAGGGACACCTGCTTAATGCTGTCTTACTGCTCCCACTTGTCAGAAGTCATGCTGAAAGGAAGAAGAATTGGGAGTGCAATAATTTCCCTTCCTAGGAAATATCTGTTGCATTTGAAGAAAAAAGCCAAGTACTGGAGAAGGACTGAGCAGTTGGGCAGCCTCAATTGTCAAATAAGTCAGGGGTAGGAATGCCTGATTTCTCACGGAAACTAAATATCTCCTGGGAGCATTGGTTTGAACTCAAATCTAGTCTGATACACGATAGACCATCTGAAATGTGAAAAAACAACCTATTTCCATAAGCTTTCCAGAACCCATTGTCCAAAAAGCAAGTTCAGTCCTTGTTCTGAACAAAAATATGGGTAACATCTATTTGATTTGGCAGGCCATCTCAATTTGATGTCATTTGCTTCTCCGTCAAGTTGATATGCAAGTTGTGATTGATTCATTGCAAGGTCACCCTGAATGCAAAACGTTAACTTTGCTTAATGTTTCATTGCAGATTAGGATGTGCATAGCCCATCACAGAATAATCGTGGTTGTGTGATCTACTGCATGAAGAAGACAGCAGACATTTCCACAACAATAATCTTCTAAACTCTTAACTTCACTGATGAGATATTAGTCTGTTTAAGGGTTTTGTTCCAATTTTATTTTCTTTTACTCTCCTATTTGCAGGTGGTGTGTAAAGATTTTGAAGACTGTTCCGGTGTTATATTAGGTGTGTTATTCTTTGGCCAGGGAAATACTTATTCCTTTTGCATATTGGTCAGATGACATATTTCTTCAAATGATATCTCAGGTCTTCAGAAAGGCATGCATGAAAGAGTTTTGTACCAACCATCCATGAGTCTCCCAGTAGGACTCAGGCATTCTCAACCCTTCATCTTTTGCTTTGCATTAAGGAAAGCTGGGCTGCTGATCTGAAAGATCATTCAAGCTACAAAGAAAATAATCCAGTTTGAAGATTTGGCTACAATATGATGCCAGAGAAAAATTTCAAGCATATTACAATAATAATGAAATCACATTTTTGATAGCACTACAAATAAACAAGAAACTAACAAAGAACTGGCCGCTTATAGACGGTTGAAAGAAGTAATTGTGATTTGAGTCCTTTACAAATAGTGTTAGAATTATCCAAAATGTGTCAACTTTTTGAAAAAGAAAACCTCACAAACAGCTGTCTAGATGGCCTCTTCATTTCTTGCATATTCTTTTCAGAAGGAAATAAAAAAAATCGTCAAGCATAGATGAAAATATGTGAAATTTATGTTAATTACATGCCCAATCAAAGTGAAATATTTCCATCTAGCTATTGTGATAGATGGATCTTTCAGCTTTGTGCCTTACAACCTTGACTCAAAAGCTTTGCAATCTAGCTCTGTACACCCAGATTCTAAGCGTTTTCTCTAGGCAACTTTGAATAATCCTGCTTTACATCTGAGCCTTTTATTGTGATTATGCAGTTGTGGACTACACAATGGTGATGTTGTAGGTTATTTTGTAGAGGAAACATGAAAAGGGATTGGTAATAGTGCAGCAAAATAATTTGAAAATATTTGTGGTGAAAAACTGTGACTTTGAACTGACTTTTCACGGGAACTCATCAGTTTTTTATGAAACTTCCATGATGAAGTGTTTCTCAGACTTAGGAAAGAATCTTTAATGAAGACATTCCAAGGATGATCCATCCTTGAGTTTTATAAGAGTTATTTTCCCTCCTATTCATGGATTGTGCTAATTGCCAAGATAATGGTTAATTTGAGATGAATATGAGAATGTGGATGTGGAAAGGACAAACTAAGCATCAGAATTAGTCTCCCATAGTGATTTACAACTGCACGTTACAAGCCAAATTTAGAAAATCCAAGGTCTAATTCACAATGCTACTATCTATCTTGATCCACAACACTCTTTTTAATATGTAGCAAAAAAAAGAGAAGTTGTACTAGCTGATGAAAGCCACAACTGTAATGATCTGCAGAAAGAAAGCAGGAAAGATCCCAGAGTGCAAACTTGATTCTTTTGTTGGAATTATTCAATTTTTTTATAATTAAATATTCCTTGGGTCAAAGGAACCTTGGCCTCAGTTTTATATGTTTAGCATTCCTATCTAGATATTTTGCCTGCTTTCTCAAGGTGCAGAAGGGATTAGAATACAAAATCTAGTCTCAGATATATTTAACATGGTTCTGTGCAGCACTGTTAAGAAATACTTCATTTGTTGCTATGGGATATGGGGTAAATGTGGTGCCAGGAGACTTCACATTTTCAAGTGTGCTCACTTCCTGATTTATCTTTTCTATACCAAAAAAGTGTCAATTTTTCTGCTTTTTATTTGGATGTGTCTCTACTCTCCATTTCAAGGAAGTGGATTTTTTAAAAAATAACTGTACTTTTCAATGCAGAAAGCATAATTTCCTGATGGAGTAGCACCTTGTCTGAAAAACTTATGTTAAAGAAGCACCATACAATCAAGCCAAATTTCACTGTTTCTTTAGCCTTGGAGCTCAGTGCCAAGCTCTGGGGCAAAATTTATGGAAGTGGTTAAGCTAGTTTTGATAATGGGGTTTTTAAGTCAATCTAAAAATTGCCACCTTAACGCCAGGTCATTTTGATGCCTCTTTTTTTATCAAATGCCTGTTTCAATATGAAGCCATAAATCTGCCAAGTTGCATCGTAAATGCACCCAGTTTATTTCAAGGACTTTGAGAAACTTAGCAAACCTTTAGACAAAACTGGGTTGAGTTTTGATTCTGTAATGAAACTCAAAACCAGCTGAGTTTCTCTTGGTTTTGTGTTTCATTGCAAAAAACTCTAATTCTTAGATGAGTACAGTCCAGAGTGCATACATTCATGATCAGCAGTAAATGTGCAGAGAAAGAAACAGTAGAACAGACATCAGATTTTTCTCTGCAGTCGGCAATGCCTGGAAAGCTGCCCTGCTTCATTGCAATGCAGATTTACAGAGTTTGGCCCAAAAAAGACCTGTTGGAGAAGCTTGACTCTGAAAAGTAATCTTCTTCAGGAAATGAGTACCAAAGAATTGTTATACCATGTAATAAGAAAGAAACAATAAAGATCCCTGGTGAGAAAGTAGTTCTGAGTTGATGGACAACAGTCATTATAAACCGAGCTTTCAAATAAAAATACCTTCAGCCTTTTAAAAGGGTTTCTGTATTTTAAATATGGACGTTTGCATTTCAGACTGGAGAGCTTCCAAGTGACCTCCTGACTTTAAAGGTTAAGCACTCTGAGAGAACAATTGCAGACACTCGGAATGAGAAGGAAAATATGATTTTATAGCTGGAACAGACTATGGAGTATATCTTCTAACATTTCAAATTTGAATTAAAGAGGGAATTATTTGGAATGGTTCAAAAACAGCTGAGGTTGAAGAAATGAATGAAATTACTCTTTCTATTGCTCCACAGGCACCACTGCCCCAGCCACTCCATTTAAATACAGTGAGTAAGTACTCGTCTGTATGAAGCCCCTGAAGTCACCTTATGTTGGTGACAAAGCTGCAAATATGTAAATGGCTGTGACAGTACCTCTGCTGGTGAAGTAATCAGTTACCCAGCCAGCTATAAAAAAAGATATGTGTGCAAATTAATTGAAACAGAAGATTTAAAGAATCCAAATAGAAATAATCCATGCAGTCATTACATGTCCCTCGTTGGGCCGCTGGATACTGCCCGTCATTTAAACTTTGTTAAGGCGTTGTCTTCTCCATTGCTGTTTAAAGTACCATTGCCTGAAAGCAGCAAAGTGCTCTCTGTCCCCACATCAGTGGTTGTCACATTTATGAGAGATATGGGGAAGAATCATATAAATTTGTTCTGTACTGCAAAGGGTCTGAACAGAGCTGAAAATTGTGATCTCCTACAGACCATCAAAATTCAACAAAATACAGGAAAGAACAGGACAGTGTTATCATCTGATCCTTTCTTATCTCAAAAATACATTAAGATATTTTGAAGTATTTTTTCCAAAATCTGCTGATATTCCTAGGTGTTCATCTGCACTGTGTATCTGGGAAAAAGATCAGCCTTTTCTCTGATGGGCCCTCTGCCTGAAATTTTATGTACATTTTTGGGTGGAGAGGTGTTTTTCAGAAGGTCTGCTGATGGAACTGATACAGAAGGGAAACAAGAAATCCATGACTATGGATAGCTACAGTAATCATGATAGGAATATTTTCTTTTTCTGTAGTTTACACATTGTGTTAAAATACTCAGTGTTGTTTAAAAAAAATAAAAATATCTGGGCATAAAATCCTTCTCGGAACCACAAGAAACAGACTGATCTCGTCTGATTTTAAAACCCAAATTGAAGTAACAAAAGAGGGCTGCTTTATCCTAGGGAATTTATGCTGTAAACACACTCTGGGTATCTTTACCACCTCAGACAGAACTGGCACTCTGTGTGTATGCATGTGTATGTGTATGCACAGTCATTTTAGCAGGGAGGAAAGAAGTGCATCCTTCCCTGCATCCTGAGGAGCACCATCTGTAGGCTGAGTTTAGTTGCTCACCTTACAGGAACCTGGAGGCAGATGGTCTGGTTGTAGGGCTGCCTGCAGGAAGAATGTATTACCTTTTCCCCCTAAAATGATTTTACGCACACTTCCTCCATGACCAGGCTTGTGGTGTTGATGGAGAGTCATGCCAGCTTCCTGCTTTGTCTCTGCTTTCACCTTTTCAGTGCCAAGGAGAAACAGACCCACCAGCAGTATCCCCTGCTTGGTTAGAGATACATGGATCAGAGCACATCCTGGGAATACCAGAGAAATTTACTCTATTTACCTTACCTTGGCATGAATCTCAATGTTGAGGATGTATATTATAGGTTTAGAGGCTACTTGGTGGCCTTGGTTCTTTTCTAATAGGAGCAGACTTTCAAGGCAGGCAGGTCCTGCTACAGTGTATGGAAAAATGAAATGGGGCACAGCAGGATGAGTTGAAAGGGAACAAGTTTGTTATAGGCTCTGCTTCCCCTCTAAACAGCTGAAATGTACTGTCCTGTTGTTTCTATCTGTGTCATTGTCATGGGTTCAGCAGTAGCAGTCATTTTTTCTCCTTCTTGGTAGCTGGTGCTAACAGCTTAAACCATGACAGTCATGAGTATTCAGTTTTTTGTAGCTTTTCTTAAGACCCCAGAAATACCGTGTCCTCAGTTCAAACTGGTATTTCTTACTGATGTCACAGTTCTTCACTTACAATGTATGGTTATACCACGTTCATTTTCCTGTACAGAAAAAGCTCTTTCTGCAGAACGAACATGTCATCAGTCAAGTGACTCTGTGCAGGTACAGTAAATAAAAAATTTACACCACCAGTGTGGCTGGTAAAAGAATGAAGTAAAATCCGGTTGCCTGGACATGGAAATACAGGAGAAACAATTTCATTTTCCGGTACTTTAGGTTTTGAGGCTTCAGATGAAGTTGTTCAATTAAGAGCTGTGAGTACATTTCTATTATATATTCTGTTCAAATGCTTTTTGTAACATTCATGCTTGAAAAGGTACTATTTTTTAGGTTAATTTGACATTTACTTCAAATTTACTTTAATCAGGAAAGGAATGGTATCTCCTACAAACTGATGCACTATGGTGAATTCCCATTGAAGAACCACAGTCCCAATTTGCTAAAATTGCTTTTGAGTTATGAAACAAACCTTATTAATACTGCTACCTCTATGAAAAACAGAACCAGTGTAATAAAGAGATAGACCTCAAAGGGGAATGCATACATCAGATCTTCATGGCGTGAAGCTGTGCCTTGCATTGGTGGAGGTAAATTGGAAGCTGAGATTCTCAGGCAAGACTCATAGTAGCAATCACAGTTTTCTTTTGCTTTTTCACCTTTTTTTCTTTAAAGTGAAATTCAGATTCACCTGCAGATTGCTCTGTGTGTCAAACCAACACAGAAACTAATCTTCTCATGGTCACAAATAGCTTGAAAAAGAGCTGACTTGACAAGATTACATGGAAATAGTAGAAAAGACCATATAATTTTATAGCACAAATACACACATTCTCCGTTGTACTTGCCAGATCTCTTTTTTATCATGTGAACAGTATGGTCCTAAGCGGTCATCCTTGACATAGCATAGAATCATAGAATAGTGAGGGTTGGAAAGGACCTTAAGATCATCTATTTCCAACCCCCTGCCATGGACAGGGACACCTCACACTAAACCGTGCCACACAACGCTCTGTCCAACCCAGCCTCAAACATCGTCAGCGATGGAGCATTCCTCCTTCTCTGGGCAACCCATTCCAGTGCCTCACCACCTTTACAGGAAAGAGCTTCTTCCTCATATCCAATGTAAATTTCCCCTGTTTAAGTTTGAACCTGTTACCCCTTGTCCTCTCACTACAATCCCTCATGAAGAGTCCCTCCCTGGCACCCCTATAGACCCCCTTCAGATATTGGAAGGCTGCTATGAGGTCTCCACACAGCCTTCTCTTCTCCAGGCTCAACAGACCCAACTTTCTCAGCCTATCTTCATACGGGAGGTGCTCCAGTCCCCTCATCATCCCCGTTGCCCCCCTTTGGACTTGTTCCAACAGTTCCATGTCTTTTTATGTTGGGAACATCAGAACTGCACACAATACTCCAAGTAAGGTCCCACAAGAGAAGAGTAGAGGGGCAGGATCATCTCTTTCGACCTGCTGGTCACGCCCTTTTGATGCAGCCCAGCATACAGTTGGCTTTCTGGACTGCGAGCGCACACTGCAGCCAGATCATGTTCATTTTTATATCGACCAACACCCCCAAGTCCTTCTGCTCAGGGCTGCTCTGAATCTCTTCTCTGCCCAACCTGTAGCTGTGCCTGGGATTGCTCCCACCCAGGTGTAAGACCTTGTACTTGTCATGGTTGAACTTCATCAGGTTGGCATCAGCCCACCTCACAAGCATGTCAAGGTCCCTCTGGATGGCATTCCTTCCCTCCAACATATCAACTGAACCACACAGCTTCGGGTGTCTATAAAACTCATGTAATTTGTGGTTAAGTATTAATTGTCAAGTAGCTAGAGTTGAAATTTATCCAGATTACCAAAGTTTTGCAAACATTTTTTAAATAAAGATTCCACATTTTGTTCATTGTGGTATGGGGGCAGTGGAAAGGGTCCATGTTGCGCAAGAATTAGAAATACAATTGAGGGTTTATAGAAATAGACACAAATACCATAACTCAGAAAATGTGTTAGTAAGCGTCTTTCTATTAGTAAGCATCTTTTTATACATGTTCTCTGCTAAAACCAGCTCAGTCACTAAAGTAGCCAAACCACACCTCAGATATGAAATCATCCAGTGAATAACAAACACTGGAGGAGAAATATTTAGACATGTCATTTGTTGTTTTGGAAGAGTTGGACATACTACAAAGAGGGATACAACCTCAGTGTCTGTCCCAGAGAAAGTAACCTCTTGAATGTCTATGCTCTTATGAACAACAGAATTCTGTAAGGTCTGACAGAAAAGTATATAGAAGTAGGGATATATGAGTGTTATAGTATACCCAGTTTCTCTTTCCATTGCCTGATCCATCTGAAATGACTAAAGGATATAAACCAGCTAACTGAGTGTAACTTCAATTCAAGTCTCCAAACAAGGCTTTCATTTGAATATGTTCAGATGTTTTATACACCTCTTACATATCTTACACCTCTGCTAAACACTTAGTTTATGTAGTTCATGATGTATAGTGCGAAAGACGTAAAGTTTCTGTCTGGAAAATGCCAGTCAACCAGAACTATGGTGTTAACTGATTAGAGAAACAGACATTGTAAAAATATGACCCTTGGAAATGTTTCATTATTCACTAATTCTTGATAACATGAGAAAATTTCTTCAGCTCAAAGCGGGGGTGAAAAGACAGCAGTTTCAGAAACAGTCCCATTGCAGTGCCGGCAGAATGGTGACAGTAATGAACGGTTTGGTAAGTATTGTTGGCAGTGCCCTCAGCTCTGGCTCAAGGCATGACGCATGGTGTGAAGCAACATTGCTGAGAAAGTCAAAGGAAGAAGCAGAACACTTTGAACAAGACCACAATGACTGTGAAAGCTCTTCTGAAGAGCAAATTGCTTGCAGCATATCCTCATTTTCCCTACCCACCTAAACCATGTCTCTAACAAGCATTATGATCTTATGACACAGAGAGCAGGTCTGATAGCTTGTGTGGAGCTGAACATATAAATGCCCAAGAACACACCAAATCAACGTTTTTTGTGTTTGCATACAGCTGAGCAGAACCTCACAGACACTGGTGCTTAAACCAGTTATTTCTGATCATTGGTAGAGCTCCTAAGCAATGACAGAAAACCTTGTTCCCTCTGAGGGCAAGCAGAGGAAAACTTCAGCCCTGGTAGCTGATGTATAATAGCCATTACTTCCTGAATACTTTGTGCACCATGCTTTGAATAAAGCCAGCAAAATATAGCCCATACATCTGCCAAAGTTGTGAATAAATCTTGCTAAAACACCTAAGATGACAGCTTTTCATTAGCTGGTCTTAATACTGATTTCTGGTCAGATCAGCCTGTACCTTTGTGCAAACAATAGAAATTACAGAGAGGCCTGGCCAGGCCAGCCTATTTTCAACATTGTCACAACATTGTCTTGAGCTAATTTAAAAACCTCCCTGAGCTAGCTCTGATTGCCATGCTTTTGACAGCAAGCAGTGAGCAGGACAGCAGGTCTTACACATGAAAAATAAAAACAGGTATAAGAAACAGGAAGGTTTGCTCAGTTCTGTTAGCTGAATGTGACTTCCTGCCTGGTGTGATGGGGGATGGCAGGAGACTGTCAGAGGAAATGTGCAGGTGGCATAAGAAATGCATATTTAAAATTCTGTCCAGCTGCACCATATTGTCAAGTTATCAGGGGAATTGGGAAGAAATAAGAGCACATGGAGGAATTCTAAGTGTAGCTTGTTCTTGGTTGCAGAGCATGAACTGCTGCAAATATCTAAATGTAAATAAACCACAACTTTCGGCATGGATAAGAAATTAAGTATTTCTGGAGGTGTAAAGAAGTGGCTCGGTATGTTCCAAGGCCCACTGCTGGACAGCTGCAGTGCAATTAGCCACAAGATCATCTGATGTTTGAGCTGGGTCTTAGGGTTTTTTGCTGTTTCTTCTCCATCTGCCAAGTAATTCTTCAGTAAGCTGACATCACACATATCATCTTTCCTTGCGAGGATACATACAACGTTCTGTGTCTTGCAGACTTTTTTCTCAAGTTTTCTCTTCAAATAGGAAGCACGGTCCATTACAGGTGGCTTATCTGATTAAGCTGGCATTTTTGAGAAAGAAATGTGGCATCAGGCTCTGTAACAAGGTTTCTGGATGAGACATAGCATTCTAAAATAGCCAGTAAGATGTAAACCCCTATTATTTATACAACTTCATCAAGTCTCTGATTATGAAATACAACTTGATTCCCCCTGCTATTTGCCAAATACTCTGACACTGTTATTATTGACAGTTTTGCCATTTATATAAACTATACTAGGATTTATACTCTTACATTTCTAACTTCCTACTCAATTATTACCACTGCACTTAGTAGAGCACTTCTTGTATCTGATAGTTATGCATCCCAGTGTACAAGGGCAGAAGAAAAAGGCACCTTAGGAGCATACAAGAAGGTAGTTCAAAGACCTTTATTTTGGTTTCCATCCTGTTACTCCTTGCATGCAGTGTACCTCTTCAAATGAGTGAAGTACATAGTGATGCTTAAAGCTGAAAAATGCAGCTGTCATGTCCTACTCACTTAGTAGCAGACTACAGCCATTGTCCTCTTCAATTGCTGCATATAAACTCATAGAAGATAAAAAAGGATACAGATACAGACATTAATTTTTTTTCCTTTCCCAAAACTGGCATTATGGGACTGACAGAAGGTAACATTTTAAACACTGGAAAGGAATTATAATGAGAATTGAATAGGCTGTGGCACAACCCAAAATGTTTGTGATTATTTCAGCCTCATAAAAGTTGCCGAAGTCTATGAAAATGTCCTTTGTTGTCCTGGTATGATGTGGTGGAGAGGTCGCAGATTTCCTATGAATCTGAGCAACTGGAACAATGGAGCTGACTGTGTCAGGTGACACACACCAAGACTTTGAGCTACCTATAAAAAATAGGTCTCATTTAGCACATAGTATTAAGCATTTAGCATGCAAAGACTCAAGGCTTTCCCTTGCCTTCAGCCAGTTGTTGGGAGCAAGTGGAGGTTTCCTGCACCAAGGGGAGGACCAGGGTTCAGGCATGCTGTGGGCTGAAGAGAAGCACCAATGAGCTGTAGGGAGAGCTGCAGCCCACTTAAACCTGTCATAAATCTGTCATGGAAGCAGGGATCAAAGAGCGTTGCATGAACACAAACGTGTGGTATAATTATTATAGACTTGGGAGCTTAAGGCTCAGCCCTGAGACAGTTACTGTCTAAAGACTTTTCCTTGTAAGGCAGATTCCTTCTGGGGATTCTCTCTGATCTCACATTTTAATGACTCCCTAGAATTTAGCCACCTTTGGACAGTTCCCTCCAGGACCACCCTAACACAAGATTTGTGGCCTTAAAGAATCCATGTTGGCCACTGGTCTGCAACTGATATGCAGTGTGCACTTTTCTATGATGTACCACTGTGAGGCCTTCATATTTTTGTCATCAGCCTTTTAGAACAATTCTGACATTCCTCAAAGTAGCTTTTTGGACCAATCATTGATTTCACCTCAGAACAGCTTTGCAATAAATGTGTCTTAGTTGCAACTGAAGAACAGCAGAAAGGAAAAGACCAAATCCTCCTCTGTGTAAATGAACTGTATTCCCTTTGCCAACGTCTCATTTATGCATGGGATTTGGCCCATATTCCTCCTCCTCAGGTGTCCCCTGGCAGGTTATATGGGACATGGAGGGTTTGGGAAAGCCTTTCAGTAGCTATCATTCCTTAGATATCTTTGAAGTAACAAAATGCAGTGTCAGCCCTTCAGAACTCTTTAAAATATTTTGAATGCAGACACAGATTCTCCATATTGTACATGGCTTTTTTGCTGACATTCTGTCATTAACTAACAGCTGAGTGTTAGCTAGGATACTAGCCTGAAAATATGCTCATCAGCATCCCCCATGTGAAGCCATGTCCTAATTCCACCTTGCTGATAGTTCTGAATCTGTAGTCATTTCAAGAATGTGAAAAGGCTCTTACTGAAGCTTTTCTCCCCTCCCTCAATGGCAAAAGCCTATCCCCCACTGCTGTCATGTTGGCAAAAGGGGTCCCAAACCCCTTTGATTGTTTCCAAAACAGTGACGCAGGAAATGCTGTTAAGTTTTCTTGCAAAAGCACGGGTTGAACCCACTTAATTTTTCTTGGAAGCTTTTAAACACAGGTAAGATGTCTCAGCTTTTCTGCTGCTGCAAACTGTGGCTCAGACGCACCTCTCATGGTTCCTCACAGGTGTGGCATTTATTTTTACAGGGAAGGGGAGTGAGGGAGATAAGTCCATGAAGTACATCTGTGTTCTTGTGAGTTTTGTCAGCCATTTTTTTGCAAACATCATTTTTGAAGGTCACTGAAACTTGAGGACCACATATGAGGGAAATGGGACATTTCCCATAGGTGGAACCCTAGTAAGTAGCTGTCAACACCATTAAGATGTTATCTCTGCTGTTTTTAGAACTGATTTTCTGTTTAGTGTTTATGAACAAGTTACAGGAGACAACCGAAGTTGTACATTTCAAGTATGGAACAACAGTGAGTCAGTATTTAGAGGCATTTGTGCAGTTAAGACTGGGAGAAGAAATCATGCCCTACAAAACCAGTTTCAGATGTGTCCTTTGTAGTTCTGTCCAGTTACAGTTTAGTAATAACTGTGTATAGTAAACAGTGAATACCTTTGTACAGGTTGGTATCTGATGTACTGGAAGTAAACTTTGGTTCCTGTATCAGGAAACTGGTTGCATTTGCAGGTGATGCCATAATCATCCTTTCTGCTGGGAGAGTGTTGCCCTTCTGCTCCAGACAAAGAGGGTGCTTTTCAGAAATTCATTGCTGTAAAATCACTGTAAACAGAACAATTTCTTCTCCCTCCCAAATGCTATCATCTGCATGTGAGTAAATAAATTCAAGAAAAGGCATTTTTCTGAAACATTGTGCTAGCTGGCCTCAAACTGACTCTGAAACAGTTATGCAAATAACCGTGTTTCATGGACTGACCTCTCTAGCTATTTCTTGCTGCAAAGGAGGATGGAGAAAAGAACTGGCTGATCTCTTCTCTCTTCACTTCTCTTCAAGACGAGAGGTAACAGCCTCAAGCTGCACCAGCCAAGGTTTAGATTGGATATTAGGAAAAATTTTTTCACTGAAAGAGTGGCCAGGTATTGGAATAGGCTTCACAGGGAAGTGGTAGAACCATCATCACTGGAAGTGTTCAAAACCCATGTATATGAGGCTCTCAGTGACATGATTTAGTGGTGGTCTTGGCAGTCCTGGGGTAAAGGCTGGACTTGATGATCTTAAAGGTCTTGTCTAACCTAGCTGATTCAATGATTTTATCTTATAAAACCTTACATATCTTGGCACTTCTCCTCTGTCTGAAAATGTAAGTAGTTAGCATGGGGAAGAGCGCTTAGCCAGGGAGATAAGACTGAATTACAATAGTAGTACCAGCGCTGTTTGATCATTCCTGAGAGGAGAATGGTACGAGTGTTCTTGGGTAGACCTGCTCCTTTCTGTCACTGCCCAGCCTCATCAATATCCAACCTAACACTAACTTCTGAAACTGCTCAGCAATCAGCCAAACAGACAGAAAATACCACGGGGATCTGGAATTAAGTTCCTTTCTACCCTTACCTGTTTACTTCTTTCAATCCTATATACTCATTATGATCCTATCAGCAAATTTTCTTTCCCTTAAACATGCCTTATTGGACTCTCCAGTGAGTTGCTCAGAGTCAGGCAGTGGAAGCACTTGTACCTTGCTTTTGGAGTCACCATGTGGAAAACCTCAACAGAACTCTTATGTCCTGCGTGAATTATTGCCAGAACCCAAACTAGAGAACTAACGTTTTAAAACCAAAATTTCAACAACCTTCTTTTTAAAATAGGTCATCTTTGATCTGCTAGATGGAATATGAGTTTTTACAGACAGTTTCTGCCTGCTATGTCCTTGTAGAGACAGGTCCTTTTCCAGAGGTTGCCCCTCAACCCATGTTTTCAATTACTCCCTACAATTTAACCATCTCTGCACTGTGCCATCTAGGTCCATCAGAAACAGTTCTCTCTTCCCACTGACTCTGAAGTTCATCTCTCTGTGTGTTCTTGGGACTCTCCTAGTCTCTGGACAGTATTTATCCCACTGTTCCTTGTGTCTGGGCTCTCAGGCTTGTTGCATCTATAAAGTTGCATTTCTACTCTGGGGAAAAAGCCAGTTTCCTGCTTTCTCCACTGGCCTAATCCACATCACCCAGAGTGCATGCTTCAGGAGAAGGCAACTATGGTCAGGCAGCTTTCTTCCTTCTGCCCTACTTGATCCCTTCTTGACAAGCCAGACACTAAAATGCTTATGACATAAACTGTGAATAAACAAATTAAATTACACAGTCTGCCACATGGAACTCCAGTACCTCCACTTCTCCTTGGCTAGTCTTGGAGATCTTGCAGCCATATGCGGGAAAGGACGTGGTGTGGATATTGGCTCTGCCTGGTCTTTCTGCAAGCTGCCCCTCTCCAGTCCCTCAGCAGCAGTCTTTTCCAGTGGGATTGGGTAACATGCACTTTTGTGACCAAAACAAGCTTGGCATTTGGTTTGAGCCTTCTACCAAGCACATGGCTTGCTGAGGAAAACCACCTGTCATAGGTTGGGACTGTGCTATCTCTGCAAACTGGTACACGCTTGGCATTTTGCATTCGACTATGTTAGCCGTATGGAATGGTAGTGAGGTTGATCTATGTGGCTAAATGGAACAAGAAGCACACTGGCAACTATGAAAATCTATTGGTGTTCTTTTTCACAGATGTTGCTGTCTGTTTGCACGTGTTACTAAGAAACTTCCTAAATCTCTCTGTCTGTTTCTGTACTTGGACACCTGAACATGACGATGCAGTACTTGTAAGTCAGGCAGTGGATGAGTTTAGAGACATCTGTAGAAATAGCTCTGCAAGGTGAATAATGAGCATGGCTCAACCTGTGTTTTCTGAAATAAAAGGATATACTGGGTGTCAGTACCTGGTGAATGAAGTTAGCATTGTATACACAGGATGCTTGTGCTGTTTCTTTTGTTCAATGGCAGAATGAGATTTCCTTGTTAATAGCTGGACAAGGTTTTGAATATAATAATAATTAAAAAAAGAAACTGAAGGAGAAGAATCAGCTTATATCCACATTGAATCCTCCTACAAAATCCCTCTTCTTAGCCCACAGACTTCATTAAATCACCCCTCTTAACCTCTATCTTCTGCCTTCTCTTCCTCGATGGTGCTCAACATAAAATATTTTATTTTCAAAGCCTTTCACAGACTCTGCACACCAGCTTCTCATTTCTCACCCTCTTATATGTCAGCTCTCTCTTCCACATCCATCATCTACTTGTTAGATTTTCAAATGTCTTTGTGCTCTTTTTCACGCTGACTCTCATAACTGAGAGTTGCATCCTGACAATATTAAGAAATTAAGAACATGTAATCCTCTTTCAGATCTCTTCTTAAAATTCCATTTTCTACAGGACCTTGCCCATGTGCTGTCTTATCATACTGATGTGGCTTAACTCTGTCAGGTGGCTTAGCAACTCATTCTTGCTCACTCTCTCCCCACTCAGTGAGATGGGGAAAGAGGAAAGGGAGAGTAAAAGCAAGAAAGCTTGTGGGTCAAAATAAAACTTGCTTGCTAAGTGAAGAAGAAGCAGAAGAACAGAAAAAGACAAGAGAGCAAAACAAGTGATGCAAAGGCAATCTCTCATCATGTCCTGTGGGTAGACAGATGCCCCAGGAGATGCTCTGGAGGTGCAAGGTGAGAAAAAGAGAAGGCTTTGATGCTTTGCAAATGCTGTTCAGCAACAGCTAAAACATCACTGTGTCATCAGCACCACATAAAGTACTATGAAAAAAATTAATACCAGTGCAGCCAGGCCCAGTACACATAGAGATCATTGCTATCCCCTTCTGCCTTTATGCTACCCATCTGTTGTAGTTTATACTCAGTAATAGATTCTTTTGATCTACAACCTGGCAGAGTGGTATCCTGGTCCTCAGGACTCAATGATACTTCAGGTAGCACTAATAATCGTTGTAAAAGCACAAATGCAAATAGGAGGTACTGACATTATGCAATGAAACTTATTTCTGTAATCTTACAAACCCACCTCTGAAAATAATAACCTTCAAAACTGTTATATGGAAGAAGTGGCCTCAAGACAGCCATTTATAGCAGTCATAATAAATGACCTTTTCTTTCTGTGATGCATGAGGCTTTTGATCAACATTTCTTAAACACTTACTTCTTCCTTAAATTTTCTGGCCAAGATCTACTGACTATCATCCTGCCTGATTCTCCTTTTCCCTAAGGGATATATCTAGCTTTTTCCTGCTCCTGAGTTGAGTACTTGACCACAGTAGCTAGTCAGAAAACTTTGGTCTAGCTCAAAGGCATCAAAGACAAGACCAAGGAAGAATTTTGTGACCCAGTTGGATTAAAGTTCTGTGAGTTATTCAGTTCTAGCAAGCACTATGAACCCCAGAAGACTGTACTAATTCAGCCTGTTGTCCAGGTTTTCTGATCCCCAAGTGTCCTTCTGGTACCGAGTGACTCAACAGCTCTACTGATGCATTAACTGGCACTGATTTCCCACCTCTCTGTTGTGGTTGTACTCTCTTTGCTCTTCCATTCTCTGTCACAGTTTCCTTAGACAGTCTTCCTATGGGGGGTGGCCTTCTCATTTTACTACATTTTCTTTGCTGAGAAGGAAACATTCAGAAACACATGAATTACTCTCCTGTGGTTGGACAAAATATGAAAGAACCTTATGAGAAGGTGTAAAGAGAAGTCCTTTGTATGTGGCAGCAAACACTTGATAGCCTGGCCGTTTAGTTCCCTGCAGAGAGTCCCCGGAAAACTGCTTCCAGGGAAACAATACCAGCCACCACTACTATCCTTAATCTCTTCCTTTGACTGTAGCTTTCTTCCATGCCAAGAGCTTAACTGCTCCCGCAAAGTTCAGGTACTTTGTGGACCATACAGTTTTATTCTTCCAGGGTTTCTTCGCTTCTAAATCCAGAAGTAACTCAGCTTTTTTTTTATTCCATCTTTTTTTTTTTTTTTTCCTTCCTCAGGAGTAATATGCAGCACAGAAAATTTCAGTGCTGGCACTGATAATATGTGAGGATTTAATTTTTCACTAACTAATAAAAATTATAGGCAGCAAAACTAATCACTACCTTAGAGTTTCAGAAAGGGTTTAAAAACTGTATTGGATTTTTACCTACAGGTTTTTGTCATATGATCCCTGGGACAGGTACTGTATCACATAGCAGGGTCTGAGAAATTAATAATGTTATATATATTTTTCTCCTGAGAAAAAACCTCCTCTGAAACGTAGAGGTCATATATCCAGTCATTAAGATAAATCAAGCTTTTGACAATATTAGGATGGAAAATAACTTGCCAAAGGCACTTGAAAGAAAATAGTCATTTATATGTATGTTTGTTGTTCAAATGACCATGTGAAGAAGCCAGAGAAACCAGATTTAAGGTAAAAGAAGCAGTTTTAAAGCCTGTATTTCTTTCTACTGGCTTATTATATACTTATGCATGTGAGACTAACACCCCATTGAAGCTTACAGGTGCAGAACCTAGTGTTTAGACTCTGCCCAGCGCTGTCTGTAGTCTGCTCTTTGTTAAAAATTCTCTTTTGTGGTTTTGTTGTAACTCAAACATTAGAAGAGTGTTACTTAACTTTTGTTGTAGTTGTTTTCTGCTGGAAAAGCTGGAAAAGCAGGTATTTTTTATGCGTCATTTAATTTGAAACTTCTAAAACCATTCAGTGAACTGAACTGTAAAGACCTCATTCATTTCTTTTCATTAAATTCCATTTAAGTTGAGTTTATCAAGGCTTGCTTTTCTGGCAAAGGGGAATTCTGTATCTTGTATTTGCACAGTAAAATAGAAATACAGTTTATGAAAACACATATGCTACTGATAGGTTTTAAAAACTTTTTCAGGGCCTCTAGTCTAAAAAGGGTAAGCATAAAAAAATTTAACAACCTCAAGCACCACAGAAAAATGAAACTAGCTATAAATATTCTTATTATTTTACCTCATATCAGTTCAATCCAAATTGCATAGAAGGCATACAGAACCTCTTTTCTGGCTTTACTTAGTCTTCAAACAATGTTCCTATAACTTTATTAATGAAAAATAGCTAAACCAATTCAGGACCAAGTGTTGTACTATGGCACTAAAGAGTAGCTTGGTATGTCCTTGAATGTTCATTCGCATAATAACTAACAGCACCAAGAGGGGGTTATCTTTTATTTTTCCACCTGAATATCTTCCACCACAAGTGCTTATAACTAGAAATAGACAAAACTGGGCACTTAAGTTAAAGACGGGCCCAAACTTCCTCTTGGAATTCAAATGGAAAAACTCCTTTATAAATTCATAAAAATATTTTAACCTGTTTCTCTATGGCCTGTTTTTTTTAGCATTCTTTTGACAACAATACCACTAAAAGGGTGGCCCAGTACACTTCTATTTAGCCCAATATGAAATAATAACATTAACAGTGTAAAAATATTACAGATCAAGTGTTTACTGTTATCACTAGGTAGAGGTCAACCAATGAAATCTAGTTCTTAATTATTAGCTGCTGAAACTTAGGGGACATTTGCTTTTGTCAAAAGATGGCATAACCTTGTAAGATCTACTGGTTTCAGCACACCAAGCAGATATGAAAGCCTGAGCAGGCTCTTCTTTCAGGCTTTAAATAAGAGAAATCTAGAAAGGGAAGACCAATACTAAGAGTTAAAACTGTTTATTTATGTAGCTTTTCGTTTACCTCAAGAAGGAGATCATGTTTCATCAGATTGTCTATTAACGCTGAAAAAGAAGCAAAAATATTGTCAGATAATGCCTATACAGAGTTTAAATTCTACTTTTATGTATAGCCATGTGTGTATACCTATACAAACACACACACTTTTGGGAATAATTGATTATATATGAAAGAATATCTGTTCTCAAATATCCTTCTACAGAGGATAGATGAAATTTAAAAAGCACACTATACAAACATTTTCGTACCAGGACACCAATGAAATAAGTGGTTTATCCTGTAAGTAGGATACTTTTTGTGCTAAGAAAACCTCACATGCTTACACTTCTTTCACCTTTATTTACATTTTCTCTGATTGTTCTTGCTGCTTGAAACATATATTCAAATGAATTTTCAACTCTAAGTGCTTCCTTCAGAGGGGAATTTGTGGCATCTTTCATTGCAGTGGTAACAGAATACGAGAACAAGAGGAGTACGCAACTGCAAATTCATTGCAACAGTAAACCCATCAAAAAGCTCAGCTTAAACTATTGTAAAGCTGAATAACCTGAGTCAGAGGAATAAGGAGAAAAGAGGCCTGAAGGTTGGTAATTTCTACATAATCCCAGAACCTGAGGCTCAGACACATCTTTGGAAAAGAAGCTGGGTGGCAAGAAAGAAATAACAGATTTGAATAGCTGCATGGACATATCTTTTTCCATGTTTTCTCTCTGAGAGCTATGTCTCATTGTGAAAACACAGCTCTCAATAATACTCAATTTTTGTCATTCCTTATTGCTGTAAATGTTCTGTACTTAGATAAGGAAAAGATCTTGTGATTTTTTTCCTCTCTCTTGTTTAAATAGGTCATTGTTTACAAACCTGGCTGGGACTATTCTTACTTGAGGATGCAGGTGGCACCATCTGTCCCTAGGAGCTATGTGCCAGACAATTCTGGCTTTGCTTTGTATGTGAACATTTTTCCTGCATAAAATTGCCATATGCAGACCATGTGAAACTGACTGCCCAAAACGCAGAGTCGCAAATGCATAGCTTATACAAAATAACAGACATCAACAATTCCTTTTATTTCAACAGCATATAAAATGAGAATTTCTATTCAACATTTTCTCTTGAGGCATTTCAATCGGAGTTAAAAATGACATCCTAAATCCCAAAGGTAATATGTGAACTGCTTTAGAGAGCCTTGGTTTTTCTGAAAAACACAGACATTGTCTGCCTTGTGTCTCTTTCTAGGCAGCCTGAGGAAAACCTCTCTCCTGTGGCCACAGGGCAGTGGAACACAGCAATGTGGAGCTCACCTTCTGTACCTGCACTGCCAGCTCTAAGGGATGAGCCTCCTACTTTCCCCAGACATCCAGACCAGCCCATTCCAGAGCAGGAGGCTTATCCTCCCATAATAAATTAGCTTGCTTTGAGTGGAGAACATGATCAACCTAGTGCCCCACATAAAAACACTCTGTCAGCTGTTGGAGAAGCCAGGCCCTGATGGCCTTTGAGGTACTGCTCCCAGGTGCCTTTCCTGTAAACTGCAGATTCTGAGCTCATCTTCCCTGCAGGACCTATGCTTCCACATTAACCCAGGGATTTGAATTGGAGGATTCACAGAACTCTCCCATTTCACAAGAAAATAATAGAAACTCACTGTAACTTTTGTTGTAAAATTAACCCACCAAGTTAGAGATGTCTCGTAATGAAGCTCCCTGTTTGTCAGAATATACATTTTCAGAAGAAACTTTCTAGGCAGGGCACCAGACAGGTAACAGTCCTATTAAAGGCACTTACTGATGAATAGCATTGAGTCTTATCTTGGTTATGCCCTGTGACTCCACTGAAGTCCACTGAAGTTAGTTAACTGGGCAATGCAACAGAGCTTCACTGGGATTAAGCTCTCAGTTACATGCATGCAGCCCCAATAGGTTTAGTGGAGATGCAAAGACGTATATGATAGCAAAACTTGGCTTGTTGCTATATATCAAGATGCAGGTGGCATCATATGCAATGGGTTTCTAGTCACTTGGCAGATGTTCACAGCTGTCTAAGAACAGAGAAAAAACTCAATTCACATTTGGGCAGCCGTCTGTTTGAGAAAAAATTGCATTTGTTTGTGGCTTTTTCGGTTTGCTAATGTTACTTGTCACTTTGAAGTTTGGTGCTATTGCTAGAGAGAAAAATGGGGGTATTCCCCCATTCCCTACATGGTTCATGCAGTTATTGATTCCAGGACAATAATGAAGGGACAGGTGTTTACCCAGATTTCATATGGTACATATAAACATCTGCAACGTACAGGTTGGATAAATGTTACACAATGTCTGTTTTTCCACGCAACACCATTGTTTTTGTTCTGAGAGTCCTTTAATCTAATCTGTTTATCTATGCAGGTTTAAAAGCTTGCACTCAGCATGTATTTTGGAACATCAGAAATGTATATCATTGTTTCATAGGAAACCTAAATAACTTTGTTGTGATAAAGGACATGGGAAAAAGAAGTGCCTAAATGTAAACAATTGTGATTTTACCCTTTGGAAAATCCAAGGGAAGCTATGTTTGTTGGAAAAGTTTATTACTCTGAGTAGCATGAACAATTTTCTGATCTCCACTGATAAGTTGCTTTTCTTTTTTCCCTCCCTTGCTCTCTCTTTTTCCACCAGGCACATGTTCAGGCTGTGGATAATAAAATGACTGCCATTTAGGCAACATATTTCCATTTGCAGTGTAGCTTTTCCAACTATCCTGCTACGGTTTGACATTGCAGATTTGAATGGGTTTTTTTGGCAGGTGTTGCTTGTTCTGCCCAGCCTACAAACTCTTCCCAGTCATACCAAGTATGTCACAGGATTTGCAGAGACGACTGAAAAGCACAGCCGTCCCTCCACTAAGTAGCTCCCAGAAAGCCAAATCTGAGCACCTCAAGCTAGGCTTCAGGAGCCGGGTTGTTCCACTGTTGCCCTCAACCACCACGGAGGCTGGGAGGGTATGCTGGGGCTTCCCTCGCAAACAGTGAAGGCTCACTGCCACCTGTGGGCAACGACTAGCATCAGCACGTAGTGCGAGCCTCTGAAATCCCGCCGCCGGGAGGTCATCAACTGATTGGACTCCGTTGATGAAAGACCCTCTGTCGCTGAAGCAACTGCAGAGCCACTAATCTGCAGACACCAGTGGGCTGCAGAGCCTGACGTCCAGATCGCTGTCTTTAGACCAAGCCAGTGTGAGCGGCTCTCTGGCTTTCAAGGAGCTCATCTCCCGTGGGCTGGGTTATGCTAAGGCTGGGCCAGAGCTCTGATTCACTGTCTCTTTTGGTGAATGAAGCCTTTGTCATGGCTCTGTCCATTTTGAGCCCTCTAGCATCCCATAAAGGATAACCACAGGTGTTCCTTCCTCTGACTGGATGCTGTTTTCCCCAGGCTTAGAAAAACTTGGTGACGCTGGCGACTTTATCTTTTCTGTTAGTCTGGACTAAATGTGTTGATGCTCAAAACCTTATCAGTGATGAATAGGATGAACAAATAGAAACAGACAGCAGTTCGAGACTCACAAGCCTTGTTTGCTTAAAAAAAGTGAGCTAAAACTTTGAGTTTACAATTTAAAGATATTCCTAAAATCAATCCTTTGGATTAAATACAGAACTTGATTGATAAACAAAAACATTTTTAATCATATGTTTTTGGACTGGCAACTCTGTTGATCTAATGTCATATGATGCTCTGTAGGGGAAAAATCAGTCTATTTCTGTAGAATTATAGAATATCTCAAGTTGGACGTTACCCATAAGGATCATAGAGTCCAACCCCCTGCTCCTCACCCTAACCTAAAACTAAATAATGACTGAATTCTCTAAGAAAGCAATTCTGTTGAATTACAAATTATTGGCTTGACCCTAAATAATTTTTTAATGTAATTAGCCACCAGGGAAATACCAACAAAATAATTGAATCTATTTGAAAAGAAAGCATGCAGGTAAGAAATGGCCTGCATTATTAAATTTCATAAACATTTTACAGCAAAAGAAGCAGGTAAACAACAGCAAGCCTATATACCTGAGTTTAGATTGGTTCTATATGTACTATTTCATAATTGTGAACATATACATCTATGTATGCACATTTGCATATAGTTGTCTTTAAGTTGTGAGTACTAGTGTCATACTTCATGTGTTCATTTGCGCTCATGAACCTGTAAGTTTGCCTGTCCCTGAACTGGTAAAGACGGAACAGTGTATCCAAGCAGAATCCACCCACACACAAGCTGAGGTCTATGTGTGCACTGTGGAGTGTAATTCTCTCCACTGTGTACACACCAAGTGAGAATTTGCCTAGAAGAAGACTTTATATGTAAAATATTCATTAGTAATTCCCTGCATTAGGGGCTTAGTCACTTTCACAGAATACCATTTCATACTGCTGCTCAGCTGTCTCTGGGCAGGAGTGGAGCGGTTGGGAGCTGCGCCTTTAGAAAGCCCTTGATTGAGCCGCCCTGGGCAGAGTCGCACGTTGCGCAACACTGATAAGTTAAGAGCTTAGGCACCGACTGCAATGGAGTTCAGCCAGACTTCTTGGCTCTGAGTGAGTTGCCAAACACCACAATAGGTATGTGATCTTATCTTCTTAATAGCGTGTAAAAAACTTAGTACAATTTGGACACAGTATAAATATTGTTGACAGCGTTCTTTAACAAAATTATTCATAGTAGCTTAGTTCCAGCTGCACAGCTCCTGCTGTGTCTCTTTCTTAATAATACTCTTATAATAAATATTTACAATGCAGTACCTGTCTTCCCAGAAGGTGCAAAGATTTGTTTATGAATACTTATTTAAAAAAAATTTTTGTGTGTGTGTGTATTTCAAAACTTATAATAATTTATTATAGTTTTGGCAATAACTGAGATGGCTGTACATAAAAGGATTTAGGACATCTATTAATCCTAGGATATCTAATTAAATATTACTATATAAACATAACAGCTTAGCAAATATTTAAATGTTCAGTAATGTGGAAATATGAATTTTCATTTTATATCTAGTCTTGTGAAGATTGACATTTTCATAAGTGTCCATGAACCTGAGCTGTAGTAAAATACATTTCAGCAAATTCAGGATGAGCCATAAAAATAACGGGCTTCCCTAACCTTGAGAAAACTGTACGCGTATGCATGTGTGCCATATGCATGCCTGTTTAAGAGGAGTTAGGTAAGCTAATGAAAGAAGATTTATCAAGGGTCATCTAACATGAAGATGCTACCTCTGGCTCTGAAGCGTTTGATCTCTAGGTATCTGGAATCTAGAAGATCACGCTGACTGTTATCACTCCATGACTGCATTTTTAGTTTTTTTACTCTTCCCTAGGCCTTCAGAGCTGATCTCCAGGAGATAGAAAGTATGGCTAAACTGAACTTCTTCCTGCCATACTACAACTATTCATACAATAAGCCTGTAGAAGAGACTATGATGTGACCTGAGAGAAATCTGTTCTTTTTCTGCAGCAACAGTTTCCTCTGGCTTCCCAGCTCTGCCACTTTCCAAGCTAGGAAGGGACCTGGGAGGGCTGTGGCACTGTGGAGAGGTGCAGAGTTTTGAAGCAGTCAAAAGCCAGTAGAGTGAACCCTTGGAAGTGGAGCAGGTGAACCACAGCACTATGTTGTTCTATTGTTCTGCTTATGCAGCCCCTGCCTGATCCTAACTGATCTTATCGCTGCTTCCTTGTTAGTGTAACTGTTATATATGTCTTTCAGCAATTGATGGATAGAACCATTGGTACAAAAGTCAGCTGAATCCCTTCTGCTGGTCTCAATCCAGCCTGCATTTGCTGTCTACTGCCTAGAGATCCAGCTGCCTGCTTTTCTGTGCAGCTGAAAAAGTGTTTTTTTCCTCATTAGAAAATGGCAGTTAATGAGACATCTCAAGAACTGGGTTCTGTGTTCAAAGCTTACTGTGCAGTCATTCCCAGCACAAGGGCTCTTGCACACCTTTGAATACTGAAGTATGTGAAGGAAAGGTGTGTTACATTACTGAAGCCAAAGAAAGAGCACAGTGAAGGAAGCAAAAGAAAGAAGAGGAGTCCCTACAGTGGACCTCTAAAGAGGAATTTCCTCTGTCCTGTTTTCAGTTCCCAAACAAGTGCAGAAGTTGTGCAGCTGCATTTCATGCCATTTCCACTACATGCCAATTTCCATTTCTCCTCTTCCTTGAAAATATAGCAAACACATCTCTGCGTTTGCGTGTTTGCCTTTCTTGTTATGTATGGGGCCTGGAAAGATACCAAATGCAAATATGAGGTTCTGCTTTCTCCTCATGTACCTGCAGAGACATCACTACCCCATTTTGAGGATGCAAGGTCCTCACACTTTCTGCTGGAAGCAAAGGGATATTCTCACACAACCATTTCATTTAACTTCAGACCTCAGGTTTTTAAGGGACACATCACAGAATGGCTTTGCTTATAGTCCTGGTAGGTTTCCTTCACCTCCTTTATTTTGGAGTAGTTGTACTCTCCTGAAAAGCAATGTAGAAAACACATTCAGGATCGGTGATCTAAGTTTAATAGGTTTAATAACTGTTGAATTCTGAAGATTATGGAACAAATGGAGATACTGGTATATGTTTGCTCCAACCATGATGCATTATCTGATTCAAGTCTGAAGGTGAAGGTATAAAGCAGATAATGAGAGATACAAAGAAGAGAGCTATGGGGAATAGGAAATCTCTTATCTGCCTTGTATGCTTTCTTTCAGGATTAAAGCCACCAAAAGCAGTACCACATCTATCACCCATGCTGGGAAACACAGATACAAGGAAAGAGTGACCCTGATACTAAGACAGCTGATAAGGAGCTCTTGCTCTGCTTCACAGTAGACTTGGTACTGTGGTAAGACATGGTGATGGTGGACAGCTCAGACAGTAGGAAAAAACATCTCACTGCAAGTGGTCTGCACAAGCAAAATCATCTTTACTGTGATTCTGGAGGTGCTTCCTGATAGAGGTTAATGCAGACTGCACACAATGTACTTCAAAATAAACAAACTTGTCTCCAAGACTTTGCCAGCCACAGGTTCCTCAGCCTTGGCTTGACTCAGTGAAGCACATGTGCATTTCCTACTCTTGTTGCTCCTTGACAGGAAGGAAAGATATCTCAAAAATCCCATGGCCATGAACACCTCTACTGTAATTCTGCTGATCACTACCAAGCTGCTTTATAAGCATTTTGCTTATGGCAATTACTCCCCTCTGAGAAATAAAGCAGCCTCAGATGATGCACATCCCAGCTGGAGCAATGTTGTTCCATGGTTACCTATAGGTCCAAACTCCTTTTGCTCTGACGAGCCTAGGATGCCCTTCCTATTACCAGTGTAAACTGGTCTCCTCTGTTCCTCAGGCTTCTGTTTTTCTGCCAGGAAAATGCAATAAAAAATATAAAACATCTGGAAAAAAAGCCACATAAATACATGTGGGTGCCCTTACACTTTCAATTCAATATTGCTGACTTCTGCATATTTTATCTTTTTCTCTTACTGAATTTTAACCTTCCCTTTCTTTTCTGTCTCCTTCTCTTCAATAACTAATTTCCTGGGAAAACAGCAACACATGCATAGATACGGGGGGATGCCATACAGTGCAGGGATGCCATCCAATTGCATCAGAACTGCACAGTTCTGAGCTCTCCGGTCCAGGGTCACACTTGCTGTAGAAGTGTCTCCACACCCATTTTTTTTCTTAAAAATAAAATTAATTTTATAACATGCTAAATATTTCCACCTGTGTCCATTTGCTGTATGTGTGATTTATTCAATCATCTTTAACATTATTTATTTCCATATTTTCTTCTTTTAAACTTTTGTGTTAGGTGTGTGTGGTGGAGGAAAGACATTGCTGGAACATGCGTGTTTTGCAGTGTTTACTCTGGCCATAAGATTGCAGAGATGCACCTGGCCAAGATTTGTTCAGACATAAGTAGTTTTAGTTTGCTGGGTTTTCTTTCAGGAGATGACAGAAATTGCAGGGAAGCCTGACCTGAAGGACCCTAAAAAGGAACTTGATTTTCAGAAAGTAAGAATAGTTTTCCCCTTTGAAAACAGATGTTTTGACTGGGCAGACATCCAACTGTTCCACTTCTTCTACTGGTGTCCAGAGGCATACGGGCCAAGCCAGCCAAGCAGTGAGGGAGCAGAAGGTCACTGAGAGGGTATCTGCTTTTTCTTGTCTTCTGGGTTCTCTTTGCTCCCACAGAATGGCCCAACATGCAGAAACATTGATATCATCAGAGGCAATAAAGTTGTTCCTCTTGGAAATGCTGGGGTAGTCTACTACCTCAGGGCAAGGAAAATAGACATCTCTTTCAGACGCGTGGCTTGATCATGAGGTGTGGGCTGCAGCAGTGAGACAGCAAGGTACTACAATTTGTAGTTAAAAAGGACAGCTTGACCCTCTGAGGAGCAGGCTGCCATCATGCCAAGGATATGAGTTACAAGAAAACTTCCCCTTTCATTCAACAATGCTGTAAGCATGGATGTTTTCTGACCCTGCTCGTTGCTTGCTCACTTTGCATAGGAAGATCTGTTCCTGGTTGGAAAACCTACTCCTGCTGGAAGGAGATGTGCAACTCAAAGCAGTCAGCTGCACCCCAGCATTAACTCAGCTTTTTTTCTGGTGATGTGTGAGCTGTTTTTTCCCCAGTTCTTGTTTTTGCAGTGGAGTTCAGTGGGACTTCCTGGTCCTCTGTCTTTTAAGTACTTTGTTGAGAACTGGGCCCTAAAAGACATGTAAAAGATTTTGCTGCAGAAAGACAAGTATAGAAAGAGCTTGTATGAATTGAATCCCGGTCTGTTACTGTAAGGAAAGCTTAACAGTCAGCTTATACTGTCAATTTCCTTCTGGCACAGGTATTGCCAATGTTATCCTGAGAGTTCCTGTAGTTCCATGCAAAACCTACTGCCCATCCATCAGCAGAATACAGGCCTTTTAATTTAGCCATGGTGATATATGTGTAACTGAGCCCAACAAAAAAACACAAGGAAAAATGCAGCTCCCCATTCTCAACCTCCTTTCCAGCTCCCCGACCTCCCTCCTTCACTCTGCAGTTGGAAAGTGAAAACAGAACTTTAGCTCTGTTTTCTCTCTCCTGGTAATCCTCTGTCAAGAGGCCGTCTGTCACTCTTCCCACCTCAATGAAAACATCATCAGCTTTTTCATTTTAAGTGTTGACTTGAGAGACAAACCAGCCCTCATTTGTACCTTAATGTTCTTCTAGAAAGTGTTTCAAGATTTCAGGTTACACTCAGCAAGCCAATGCCCAGTGGGTCTAAGGGCTTAGACGGAGCTGGCCTCTCAGCGAGGAATTTATTGATTTGATACAGTTTCTTTTGTTACTTCTGAAACACAAGGCATGGCACAGGGAAGGGGGGAAGAATATGATTAATAAAAGCATGAAATAAAATGCATATGTAAAGGGAGGTAAACAACAGGCTGGGAGCAGAAAACATGTAGGAATTGAATTTGCAGAGAAAACACACTCATGTTGTTGGAAAACAAAGATTAAAAAAAAAATAAAGCCAAGCTTTCCATTCCATGCTTGTTATGGTCCCAAGCAGGGCTGTGCGTGCCACTCCTTTTCAGAAGGTCTGTCCCATGCTGCAATTGGGGCTGGATTGGAATAGTCTACAGGTCTCCCTGTTTTGGTTCATTACCCTGCGCTAGCTTGTACTGCACATGGAGTACAGTTTATGAGTCTGAATCTAAGAGGAAAATGATGGAGCTAGTTAAACAGGTTTACCACAGGCTATATGCAAGTCACTATTTACCAGGTGTTGTCATTTAGCTGTCATTTAGCTGACACCATGCGTGTAGGAGAATGAGTGGTTTTTGTTAATACTGGGTGGATAGTTGCTGGTAAGCACAGACTGTTTTACATGGGCTGTGCTGATGGTAATCCATTTCTGTCTCAAACGCCCACGATTTCACTCCTGAAACACAAACAGCAGGAACTATTTTCTTTCTATACTTAGAGATTTGGTGGCTAGTAAATAGAGAGAGCCAGAGGTGCTGTATATGCTGGCATGACAGAAAGGGTACCAGAGTGCACCCCTTGTGAGCTTGTAAGACAAAGCAAGATGACAGACAATTTGATTTAAACCACAGACCCTACCCCCATGGATAGAGCCAGGCAGAAGAGGAGGATTAAAAAGTTCTCTATGAGGGAGCTGGAGCCTACAGATATTTTCTATGCTGTTGTGTCACACCACAATTACCCTTATTGACTTACTCTGGATTTGCGCCGGAGTAGACATGGGTAGGATCACATTCATGGTCTAATACAGCGACTACTAAATGACACTAAGCACCCAACAATGCTTCTGAAAAAATCAGGAAGTATAAAAATGATAGAAGAAGAGAATGGGAACAAAAAGTTGTGTACTGAATAGCTTACAAAGCTGGAGTCTTCTCATGGGACTACTTAAAAGCTGTAAAAAGTTGGAAGTGTTTAAGTAACAATTGTTGAATCGAAGCAGCACAAACACTGCTGACAAAGACTGACATTAAATGTAATGATTGGATAGAAAGGCTGCTTTTGCTACCACATTATTTATTAGTTGCATTAATATTAGATCCCTGGTGGAGTTGAATAATTTGAGGTTTAGGATTTTTGTTTTTCTCCTACTTTATTTTTGCTCTGCATAATTTTTTAAGGAGAATGTTATAAAAAACTCACTTCAGTAGTTATGTGGGAATATACTGCAAAGAATCTAATCCACAGGCATAGGGTGTTTAGTTTTTCTCAAAATAAGTGAAGAGGGGTTTAAAAATGTGTAATTTCCATTACATAAATTCTTTAGTATCAACAAAATGAAGCTTGTTAAAGGAAAGAGTAATGCTTCCCCCCATCTTGTTTGTAACAGTGAAATGATAGGATTGATTCACTGTTGTTCTTTTCCCATGAACAAAAATGCATGGCAAGAATATTCTCTCTTACAAAGGATACATTTATAAATGAGTTTAACACATGATTGATATTTTAATCCACGCTTAATCTACTTCTCTAGATCTTTAAAGAGTCTAACAACTCAATAGATAGTTTATAGCCATCTAGAATACATTAATCTCTGTAACATGACTATAACATCTGTTAATCATTTGTTACCCCCTTGTACGCCATTTATAAATGCAACCTTTACACAAAGTTTGAGTGAAATATTTTGTGTTTGTATAACACGTTCCTTTCAAGGAATGCAAAGCACTTTGTAAGCATCATTTAGTTAAGGCTTATTACTCCCACATGTTATAGCCAAGCTGTATCCTCATTTTACCAATAGAGACTAAGAAATAGGGTTACATCCGTACTGGAAGAAGAAAGTGGCACTTGTGAGATACATAAAATCAACAGACTTCTGTATCCCTCAGACTTCCTGCATGAATTGCTGCCTGTAACTAGTACCACACAGTATTCATATTGTGAAGACTCATGCTTAGGCATGAGACTTAGGCTATTGCAGTCACTTCCTAACGTGAACATGAATAGACACAAGCCTTTCAAGGAGCGGTCAGCAATCCCTCACAAATACCTGCTTGAAACCCAAGTCTGTGTTGATTTGTCTCCCTGTATTTAGTGCCCTTTGCTTGCAGGCAGAGGGGAAACAGGCTTTGCCCATGGACATGCTTAAAAGTATGAGTGAACTCTAAATCTTGGGTTAAAGCCTTGTCCCAGCAGGAATTTGTATGTTCAGGCATGGATGTTTACACATTTGGAGGATGGTCAGTGGCTCTGGTCTTTGGAATATGTTTGGATGCATGCTCCATTTTTGTTTCCACAATACCCCAAGTCTCATTACTTTCATGACATGGTGGAAGAAGTTGTGATATGACCAAAAACAGAGATCAGGATTTCTTGCTCCACCTCAATCACAAATCAGTCCTCTCTCCCTGAACACCCATCAGGTTGCGTAGATAGGTTTATGGCTTGAGTTTCTTCACTCCTGTTTCTTCAGACCCAAACTGTGCCATTTTCTGGGCTAAGTGAGGCAGTGCTACCTTTGTAAGTCCCCCTTGTTACTGTCATTAACAAGGACCTCATCTTTACAAACCACCATTTGGCTAGTTAGTTCCACCTATCCTCCTTCGTCTTCTCCCTTCCTGGACACCATGCATTTCTATACTTCTCGTTGGCAGTCTTTGATAACCACAAAATCCCTCACTTAAAGGACATCTTCTGTTTGCTCCTGAATGAGGCCAGTCAGCAAGCTGGTGGCAGAAGATGTGTTAAAGTTCAAAAAACATCACAAAACCTGAGTGATACAGAAGATGAAGAATTCAAATATGAGTGATTGTACTGGTTGCCAAGTTTTACTCAGCTCATTTTCAGTTCCTTGGATATATTCATGTATCTCCTTTCTCACCTGTGACAGGATTTTTTACTGTGTCTTAATCATAAGCCCCCTATTCTTCCGAAACATTACTTTTTTTTTTCTTTTTCATACTGTTTTCTGCCTAAAAAAATAATAATAACCAGTGCTTTCTTTGGATCTCTTTTTCATATTAAAAATGAGTCAAAAGGCTGTACCAGAGTATATTTAGAGAGAATGAATTTGATAAATACATCTGGCCTGAAAGGTTTCCCCAGCCACAGAAACAGTTGCTGCAGTGTGAAGCCTGCTCCAAAGTATCATGAGTATCTTGTGGTCATCACTGTGCCTCAGTGACCTCTGAATGAGTCAGGATCTGCAATTTGCAGCGTTGGAATGAAAAGCTGCTCAAGTGGGAGATCCAGGGAACACACAGCCTCCCTCTGTTAGATCCTTCATGACAGCCTCCAAGGAGATAGCCTTGTAGGTACCTACTAGTCCTTATCCAGCCTCACAGCAGCCTTGCTCTTTACTTGCACCATGAAGCTGCCCATAGCAGCCACTGCTCAGGAAGGCTTGGCTCCAGGTAGTGAAACAAATGCTGATCTCACCCATCACATCCCTGCACACTTATCTGCAGCACAGCATGGATTTCTGACCCAAGTCCAGTGGGTCTCATTGAAATGAACCTGTGAGGTACCCGCCTGAGTGTTATGGGCAGATCTGGGGGAGCTCTAACAAAGCTGGACAGAGTTCTGAAAACAATCTAGCCATGGTAGCATAGTACTTAGCAATACTCCAAATTAGAGGCCAACTCATTTCTACAGCTTTAAGCCTTTTCCCCACTTTTTGTTACTTGTTAGGGCAAGCATTTGCTGATGGCTGCCCTCTTACTCTGGTAACTGATATGTCATACTGCTACTCTGTCATACAGTGACAGCCCCTCAGACTGCAATGCACCTTATCCATGACCACTCTTCCAGCTCTCTGATTCTGTAATGCCACATTTTGACCTTAGTCCGTCTGCAGAAAAGAGACATAAGCCTCCACTTGATCTTAGTTACCATTCCTTTTCCCATCAGACCTAAGCATCACTTCCATAGACCTTTCATATCAACTCAGAGATTACCCACCTTACTATCAAAAAACCTTTGGATACCAAGGGCTACACAAATGTGGGTTTGTGTAAATATACGGTTTCCCAAGTAAGTGGTTGAACAAGCACTGATGGACATGTGTTTGCCTGAAAAAAAAAAATAAAAAAAAAAAACAACTGGTAACTGCCTTGTCTCCTAGTATTTTTCCTTTAATGGGTCATATTTTTTCATCCTCTGGTTCTTCAAAGGTAACTGCAAAGGCTACAGCAGGATAATGTGTATCTCTCCCTTCTTGTTTTTCCTTTGTAAGAAAGTCTGAGATCTCCTAAGGCAGTAAATAATATGACAGTTGGAACTCTTCAACCCAGATCTTGTACCTCATTGAGAGCTATCTTGTCATCTTCCCAGTAATTAGGGTCCTTTTCTCCTCCACAGAGACTCCATGAATTAACAACTTGTAAATATAATTGTATGTACTTTGTTCTTGTACTTCTATGAATGTCACAGTCTCTCAGTTGTTATTAACAGGTACCTCCAGTTGAGACATTCCATGAATGACAAACACATCATTGTAGAGCATAAGATTTCCTGTTTACTTTACAGTGTCTATAACTTGTTCCAGAGCAAACATCAGTGTTTCTGGTGGCCTATAGGCTTGCCTATCAGTGCTCAAATTTAACTTAATAAATGATTCACCCTATTTCAGGATGAAAGTCCATCCTTTGCCTGTGCAATGTTCTCTATTTCTCCAGTAAAGAACTCTCACGGAAGAATGGTCTTCTTACACAGCCACAGAAGATGTCTTTGCAAGGGATCAAAAAGCCATGTGTTCCATCCTTCTGCCTCAGGGAGATTTAACTGCATTAAAGCACAGCTGAGTTGTCTTCACTGACTGCTGGCATTGTGAACTTCTTGCAAAAAGCTGTGATCCACTGAAGTTTGTGCACCTTCCTCCTACTGCTCATTTTTGGAGGAGATTGGAGGAGATTTGGAGTGTAGCCCCAGGGAAATTTCCTGAGGACCCTGTTCATTGCTCAGCTGCATAAACCTGCAGTCCAACCTGAGCAACATTCCAGTGCTTTTCCTTTGTCATCGGCCACTTCTGGGTGTTGCATTAATTTGTCCATGGATATTTTATCCCAAACCCATGTCAACCTCTGGTGTCACCTTTCTGCTCCTTTCTGGACTCCTCGTGTAAAACCAGTTTATCCAATTTTTTTGTGGAAGGGAGGCCTCTTCGAAAGTCTCTACTACCATAACATATTTAGCCCCCTTTGTCCACGTCACTTGAAAACACTTAAAACATGAAGCTCCTCAGGGATGCCTATTGTCAGAAACAGAACTTCCATCAGGAGTCACCTTTTTTTCTTGTAGATACATGCAGGACAACCAGCTGCATAAACCTTTTCCACTTTCGACTGCACTACGTTGTGGTGATGACGTTCATTGCTTCACACTGCTACAGTGGATACTTTTTAGTTCCTTCAACTCCCAGTACTCCAGGTTGCCAGAAAGTATGACAGAGATGCCCTTTCCCACTGTACTGGAGGCTCCATTGGCCAGCAGTGTGTAACGAGTTTGCTGGAATAACACAATCTGTTCCAAGGTATATTTAAAACTATATTTCCCCACATTACCCTCTTTGAGAGATGAAAATCACTTGTCCCTTATGGCTGGCTGAGTCACCTAAACGTCCATGCTTTAGATAAGTGTCCTGCCTGAAATCCAACCAGGTTGCAGAAAATACCAGTATAATAATATAATGGCCAACCCCTTTCTTGATTAGTACCCAGACTGTCACTGACTGGACATCCAGCTTTGCACTGCAGCTAACGCAGCTGATGGAAGCAAGGGGAAAGGGGCTCTGTGTTTGCTGGTGCACAGAAAAGTCTTTGATTGACTTGAAGAAACCAAGATGTTATATGGAGACAGGAGGTTACCAGATTCCTCACCTGAAAGAAACATTAGGTTGTTTCAGTTGCATTGTCATGCCTCCTTTCAAGTGTGGCTTCCTTGATGCAACCCAACTGGTAGGCTTGGCAAGCTCCTTGTCCATGTGGCAGAGCCCAGGAGCCTAAACCTGCCCAGTGTGGAGCAACGATTGGCCTGCACTCCCTCAGGGGAAGAAAGGTAGTTCAGCAGTTTGAAGAAGTTTGTCCTCTAAAGGAATTCTGCATAACTCAAAGGGTGAAACTAATTCCAAGGAACACAAGGGAGCATCTTGTTCCAAAAGCCCTTTCTGAACAATGTCCAAAATAGTGAACAGATGCAGCATGGATTTGGACTTCTTGGCAGTGTCTACTCTTACTAATTGTTGCTGAACAAAACCAGAGAAAGACCTGAGGAGGGCTCCACATTTTCAGCTTGTTCTTGAAGGTCTTGCAGTATTTTGGCTCCCCTTTGATCATGGATCCCAGAAAGGCAAGTGCGCAGAAGTGATGTATTCAATATGACATGAACTGAGGCTCTGTAAGGCTCTGTAAAGGATGACAGAAATTCTTACTTTTGGAAAAAGCCCTCAGTCTCCTCAGGTTTTTTAAAGAAACTTATTTCTGTGTTTTGTTCTGTTTTGCCCTTCTTGTAGTCCATCTCACACTAAAGCCGTAATAATAAATGCTTGTTGATCCCACTATGGACAATCTGAAGACTCAGTTGCATGCACCTCCTCTAAGTTCTTAACCTTTCTTAATTTACTGCATGTGTCTTTGATGATTCCTTTCTTTCAGTTAAAGTCACTTGAATTTTGTTTAATAAAAACCAGTAATTCTAAATTCTAGCATGTTCTGAAATTATATTGGCCATTTGGTTTTTTTAATAATGTGCTCCAGGCACATCTTTTTCTTTCAGTCATTTTTGTGTTTCTCATACCAGTACATATGAGTGGTGGTAGAGTTCTGAGTTTTTGAAGCTAGCATTTCAGCAGAAGAGAAATCAGTAACACAACTGAAGAAAGGGAGAGTTTTGTGTTCAGAAGCCATGATATAGCCCTCCAGTATGACAAGGTGGAGAAAATATCTTTTCCACAGCACCAAATTGTCTTCAATGCTATGACAAAATATGTGGCAGTCTTTATGTTATAGATATTCCATTACATATGGAATTAACATGCTTGAGGAACATACAGACAGCAAGAAGACTTCCAGATGCTGTTCAAGGTAGTGTTCACCATCAACCGATACAGGTGAGTCAGATGGCTTTAAAGGGAAAAGAGATAGCTCAAGATATGTCACAGTCAGTAAAAAAACAATTAAACCCTTTCTCTAAAATTAGTAGTGTTCTGGTCACTGCAGGCCACATCTTCCCACTTCATGAATCAAACTGTCTCTATTACGTGGTGCTTAAATGCACAACAGCCTGTCCTACACCTCTGCACTGAGAAGCTGCCAGTAGAAGAACTTCAGGAAAGCACTGGTTGAAAAATCAAGACTAGCTTTGATTTAGGGAGCTGATTTTGTTAAATACAAAAGTGAACTGAAGTCTCCAATTTGCATGTATAATACATACATTTTGTAAAATAGAAACATCAACTGCAACTGAAATCCAGATACAAAATTAAAATATTCTATAAAATCTTTTTAAAAAAATAATATTAACAAAGTTATTTGTTCTTATTCATGAGTCCATGAGTGCCATGTCACTAGCATCTCATGCACTGTATGTCTAGCTAAAACAAAGAAAATTGTCTAGAGTGTCAGAGCTGATATGATTTTTCACCACTTTACCTTCCTGGTATTTACACGGACATGATCTGTCTTTAAATTATACTTTGTGGGATGCACAACTAATGAAGGCACCTGAATGACAACTTTCTACAATACTTAGTGGCAAGAAGCAAACGCTGTCTTAAGACCATGGTGAAGTTTCATGGTTGCACTTTGATTTCTAGCAGGGCATATTCCACCTTGAATTAGTTTTCAATCACTTGCCAAAACAGAAAAATAAGCTGCTTCATTTGGGTACGGAGTGTGAAATCACCCGGATGGGAGCAATGTGAGTGCACGTAATTGTACACCTGTTAGCTATTTCTGAGAAGCTAACCTGTTCATGCTGCAATTAGGTACAGTGTAAATCATGAGCACAGAAAACACATTCAATCATTTGGACATGGTGATGGAAAAAAAGTCAGATTTCATGGCTTGATAAAAAAATCACATAAGGGTCTGAAGGAATTATTTCTACGACTCAAATAAATTATCATCCAGGCTTATGTTGGTATTAACAAGGTGAACATTTTGGGGAGAGAGGCTTATATACTCCAGGGCAAGGTGGGTGTAAATCACTGCAGTCAAAGATACAGGGGTTTAGCTAGGGTATGCACGGAGAGTACTTCTAGAGAGGAGGCCAGTGAGAAATTTCCTTGATGTGAAAGGTACCATATCTGGTTCATTTTCGAGACATAACCCCACAAAACTTCCATTTGCAGTGTCAAAAGATGATTTGCTGGCATTGTATCAGCAACCCTGTGCTTTGAAGACAAGTATAAGCCAAGACTGCGGCAGCAGTGTTCAACACCATGTCAATTACACAGAATGAGTTTGCACTGCCATGTTTTGGTGCAGTAGAGAAATGAGCAGAGCTTCAAGTACTGCTGTGGAGTTTTAAACTTGACTGTTCATTACTGGCAAACCAATATGCCAGCGGCCTGGTACCGCTTTGATGCTGGCAGCTTGACATGGTGCCATTCCCTTTCTTGGTGGCTGTTTTCTCATAGAATTCACTGGTGTGTTCTTGTGCGGTGGATTGTGTGTCAAGGTGAGGCATCTGCATGCATCCTTCTCTAAAATATACAGTACCTGTACAAGACATTGTCTCACTCACTCAGTGCTTCTGCTCAAATAAGAATACATGTAGTATGGCAGGCAACTGGCTTTGCAAGTTTCTGCAGCCTCAAAAGAAATAATAATCACATTTTACTCACATACTTTTAAAACTCTAACAAAAGGAAATCTCCTGTGTAGGCTCAAAATTCTTGCATGAGAATTATAAAGAAGGTTGTATGTGTGGATACATAGCTGTATTCACATTGGCATGCCTCCTCATACTAATTCTGTATTACTGCGTGTCACAGAATCATAGAATGGTTTGGGTTGGAAGGGACCTTGAAAATCATGTCATTTAAATCCCTCTGTCATGGGTAGGGACACCTCCCACTAGACCAGGTTGCTCCAAGCCCTGTCCAACCTGGCCTTGAACACTGCCAGGGGTGGGGCAGCCACAGCTTTTGTGGGCAACCTGTGCCAGTGCCTGACCACCCTCACAGTGAATAATTTTTTCCTAATATCCAATCTAAATATTCCATCTCTCAGTTCAAATCCATTCTGCCTTCTTCTGTCACTACAGGCCCTTGTAAAAAGTCCCTCTCCATATTTCTTGTAGACCCCCTTTAGGCACTGGAATGCTGCTCTAAGGTCCTTCCTGAGAATATGTCCTGAAATAATGGCCTGCATCAACAACAAGCATTATGTTAAAACAAATATTACTAAATAATATTTTTACATACAACCTTTAGCTCAGCAAGCCCTGAACTTTATTCAAAATGCCCTGAAGGCAGGAGTCCTTCATTGTCTGCAAAGCACATAAATTTCTGAGCATCCTTACAATTTCCTTTCTGTGATAGCTAGTCAGATGCAAGGCAAATGAAGACCTGGTAGTACAACTATACAAAATGAGTAGGAGATGAGCACAGGGAAAAAGACATGCTGCAGCTCTTATGAATCATCAATCATTCAATTTTTTCTAAGATATTTAAAGTTACTTTGATTGGAATTGTTCCAAGCCAAAATATGATGGCACACAGCCAACAACTTAAATATCTCTTAAGGCCATAAATATGATCCTCAGTCTTTGCATATATCCACTGTTAATGTCAATTCCACTTAGATATGCCTTCTGAAGAAGCAGTAGATTGTCCAGATAAATATCCTCCTCTATTATATCTTAGAACTTACAGCATTTGGACTCATATGGAAACAGATCTTTCTTCAATGCAGTAAATGCATGTTTATATATCAGCAAGTGTCAGCTTTAGCGCTTATAAATCTTGCATAATCTCTTACTGATGCAGGCAGCATTGGGTGGCATCTTTGTCGTCATAAATGAGAATAAGCCAGTGAATGTAAAAGACGTTATCACAGCAGGACTGATGGCTAGGTGACTTTGGAACTTTATTATCTCATCCTTACTTAGCAGTTATAAATATTCAAGCTATGAAGCAGGTAAAGTTTAATGATGCCTTTATCAAAATATTAAAAATTAATTATTTATTTAATTAGGCTTTTAAAATCACATCTTAATGTTCTGTAAGTAAGATAGAGGATGGTCAGCATTAATTTTACTTCAGCTAAGAAGAAAAGGTAAGGGAGAGTCAGATTAGACCATCTCTGGGGCATGTGCTGCTAGTCCTCCAACAAGAGGCACTGCGTCTCTTTGGAAAGAAAAGAGTGGAATAATGGATTTAGTATGGCTGAGCTGGGGTTTATAGAATTTATCTAGAAGAAAGTCTAACAGGTCAAGTGAGTCTGCTTAGAAAAGAGAATCTGTACACCGTGGTACACCATGGTTATCTATATGATGCCATTGTTCCTTCATCAATGGAATATGTCCCACTGTTGGCCACCTTTGATCTGAGAGGAAGCAGGACGCTGGCCACCTCAGCACAGCTGGAGAGGTGTCATTTTCTGTGTCTCTAAAGTAACTACCGTGCTTTGAGCAGTCTGCTGCAATAATAAACACTGATGCGGATGAAGGGAGTGGTGAAGCAATCAGCTGCACTTTCTGCAAAGTTCATTTTGAGACACATTGCAGACTGAATGTTTTTGATTTTGTCTGAATGCTTAAACCATAGCTACAGCAAACTCAACCTGGGAATTGTAAGCCAGATGAAATAAGTGTTAATTTGGTAAATTCTTGCACAAGATCCTCTTTCATGATTAGTAACTGAAGTGTGGACACCGGGCCTGCTTGAAGGGGTACGTCTATCACCATTGACAAGATTAGAGCATGCAGTCTTTGAACAGAGGAAAGCTGATTTCCTAGTGTAGCTTGATGCCTTCAACACAATTTCCAGGGAATCAGCACATCTGTAAGCAAAATAAAGCAAGGACATGCCAGCTGAAACAGTTTGCAAAAGAGCAGGAGAACAGACAAGGCTCAAAGCGTCTTTTCAGCCTCCAGCAGTAATCTCCCGGCTAGCGGGGAGGTACAGAACAGAGAAAGGGATGGGCAGATGAGCTTTCCCACAGGGAGGTGAGCAGCCCAGAGCCTGGAAAAGAAAAGAGGGACTTCCTTATAATTTTTGTCTTTGGTTGCTGCAGTGGTCATTGTTCAATCCGTTGGACAAACTGCACAGTTCAGGTAATTGTGTAAGGTGCAGTTCTCACACTTTGTTCCAAGGAAAGAACTAGAGCAGGAGATTGCTTGTTAGAAAAAAAAGATAAAAACATCCTGGCAGCAGAGACTAGCAAGAAATCCATCTCCAACATGTTAAAAAATTGTAGCCGTTACCCAGGAAATCTGAAGGAAATATAGTTGTATTTCACCTTCTATGGGAGAGACTGCTATGCATGTTGGAAAACCCAAATGGAGACATAGGTGCAGGTCTTCTTGTCAGCGGTAGCAGAGACAGTGAAGGACATGTGTTGCTGCTGAGAACTTGCTGAGACTCTTTGGCTATGCCTGGTTTGGACCTGGGTAGCCACTTCCACCTGAACCAACAGTCTGCAAGTTGCTAAAAGAAAGAAAAAAAGAAAAGAAAGAAAAAAAGAAAAGAAAGGAAAAAAGAGGTACTCTTTTAAAGCTTTTAATTTAATATAACTTTCAACTTGAATTAAAGTGTACATGGTGGAGGCAATAAAAAATGAATGCAGGAAGATGAAAAGCGGACACTTATGAGATGTCCTGAAAGATCAAAGTAATTTTTAATGCTTACTCCTTTGTGGTTTTTTTTTAGTTTGTTTTAATACTTTTCTCTCTAAATCTATTTATTGTCCAAATCTGGCAGGTTTTCAATGTCAGACTGACATAATGATAGCTTTGCTGTCTCTGTCAAGAGAGAGAAAACAGTTTGCTGCATGCTTGCCTGACACTTCTCATTATCATCTGTGCAAAACGAACGCTGAAAGAGAAGAAGAAATAAGAAAAACTAACTCCCTGTTCCTGGAGTCATTCATCAAGAGCTTTAGTAGCAAATGTTCCCAAACTTGCAACACAACCTCTTGAAACAAGAGCTGACTTCTTGCTAAATTCCAATATTCGTCACAGTTCTGCGGTCACAGCTCTTTGTTTTTAAATAGAAATCTTTCTCATGGCTATGACAAGTTACTTTGTGGAGGTAAGAAAGGAAGGGAGGTGAGCTTAGGCTGGTGTTTGCCATCCTCTGTTGCAGGTGACCACAGAGGGCAGGGCCATGGTGGGGGCAGGACAAAACAAGCTCTCCAGAGTCTGACAGATGCAAGGCTTTCTGGAGGGTGAACAATGCCTACAGTGTTATACACAAATGGGACCTTTCAACACCCTTGGAAAGGAGCAAACTTAAAAAATTAAACACTCTACAGTGCATTTCTAGTGGCTTACACTCATAGCCAGCTATAGCCAAACAAGCCTGCTTGTACAAGCTTGTTAAGGGGGAGAAATACATCTGATCAGTATGGCATTTGAAGATGATTAATGAGAAGGCTTCTGACAGGATAAACTTTCTTTCCTTTTATGTGTCTTTGGCTTTAGGCAGCACCTGCTCATTTGCAGCAATGCACTATAGGAGATCTGCCGCTGGAGCTGGCCATGTGCATCAACAGGATTTAAAGGGTTCCCTCATGAGGTGATGCAGAAGGGTGAATTACTGTCCATAATGGTAGCAGAAATAATGGGGGGTGCAGAGCTTAGGGCAAAGGTCTTACCAGACATGCACCCTGGCTCCCCGTGACTGCATGAAATAGTCATATAAAGGCTTGTGTCAAACATGCAGTATCCGCCCTCCTCCTAGTGGCCTGTATTCATATCCACCTACTGCTCCTGATCACAGCAGCAAGGCTGCTGACTCCCAGGGCCTAGATATTAAACTGCTCTGTCAGTTAATCCATCCTGGAGCCCCTCGGGGGAAAGGTCTGTCCTGCTACTGCTAGTGCCCCTTCCAGCCCTGATGTCAAGTATGTGCAAGCCCTCAACATTTTGACTCAGGTCTCTATCATGCCCCTGATTACCCATCATCACAAGAGAATTTCTCTGCCCCTCTTAAAGGAGGATGAGACAGGACTCAATCACAGCCAGGGATACCAGGGTCTGAGAGGGCTCTTCTGTCTCATGGTAAGCCTCATTTGTGATGAGGCAAATTCAAGAAAGTTGAGATCATTGTCTTCATGCTCCAGACAATCTGTCAAGTTCAGTCTTTCTTTTAGAGATGCCAGGTAGACCTAGAATGATGGCCATAACATGATACAAACCAGTTTTTGCGATTCTGCCTCAAGACTACTCACAAAAAAATTCCACCATAATTGCTTGAGGATTATTTTAAAGCTCTACTAGTCGACAGATCCTGTGACCTTTCTTGCTGTACAGAGTCTGAAATTCATGATGTGCTTACCTGATGCTGCTCCAAGTAGTAGAAGCAACAGCAATTTGGTACATGTTTTCAAGTTTTAAACAATAGCATATTTGAGTTTGTATAATTTAGACTGACTTTTATTTGAAGTCACACTAAATTCCTTAAAAAGCTTTCTTAATTTCAAGAATATGTTTGCTTTGTGTGTGTAACACTTGAAACATGTAATAGTACATCTATTAGATACACAGTGTTTGTCTATTATGCTAAAAGTGAAAGTAATGTTCTTTGTAAAAGGACTACCTGGAGATTCTGCTGTACTAATTTCTGGGCTTTTTTAGGTAGAAATCCACCATTCAGCAATAATGGAATTATCACTACGTTTGTCTTTGAATGATGATTTTAGAGCACAAAAAATGTGAAGTGAGGTTTTTTTTTGTTTTGTTTTGTTTTCTTTTTTTTTTTTTTGCTTCCAAAAGAATGGAAGAATGAGAACTAAACAGAAAAACTGAGAGAATGGATGTCAGAAATACTTTCTATCACATGCTACTGCTTGCTTCCAAGCAGATGCGAACAAACAGTTGTTATGAGAATTTAAACTGGGCTTTTACACAATACTAAATTGTTGACTCCATAAATTTCACAACGGGTAAATCTGGGAGGCAAAGTTTCTGTAACATTTTCACAATTACTTATCAACATATTTATTTCCTAACTAATTGCTTATAATATGTTAAAAAGGATGATTAATAACATTATCCTGCCAGCAACAACAGGCTAGACCTTTCACTACTTTGTGGGTAATTTGTTCATGATGAGATGTTAGTAAAAAGCACTCTACTGTGCATGCATGCAATGTCTGTTTCCAGTGTAAACCCAGAAGTGACTACTAGAAGCCAGAGTGAACAGCTGGACTTTAGTATGAAAGATGACAAGGCCCATCAACTGGGAAGAAGAGAAACAGTGATACAGGAACAAACTTTAATTGCTGTTTCAAGCACACCACGTGGTCAAGCAACAGCTGAAGGGCTGGTAACACACACAGGAGATCACTTCCAAAAGAAAAGAAGCAACGAGCCTATCACTTGGAGGCGGAGAGACTTCCTCTGAAAAGGAATTCCATGGTTTGCTGTAATGGTGCAGCTCCACCAAGCTTGATAAGGCTGAGCACAACTGCCCAGGAAGCAACACTCAGGACTGCTTCAAAAGAACTGTGGACAATGAAAAATCATAGATTCCAAAGAGGGCATATGGTGGAATTGTTTAAGCTGACATTTTAGTTTTTCATTCTTTCTCATTAGAGGACATGAAGTCTATAAGGAGTTGATTCTCATCATCCAAAAGTTATGATCACAGCTCCAGGATACAGTATGAATCCTTCTTTGAAGTTTTTTGAAAGATTAGAGGGACCATGAGGGGTGTAGCACAGATTGACTTCTCTTCAGCTGGGCCATGTTAGTGGCACTGGTCTATTTGGCATGCAGGCTGGGTTCACAGGTGGCTGGTGGCACATTCTGGATGTGCCTGGTCTTTCTAAATGGGAAAATAGATGGACTGAGCCCGGCAAAGCTGGTAGGGAATGTGGATTTGAGAAAGACAGCTCTTCACACCACACTTCTCTGCATGACTAGATTGGTGCTTTGCTGGGATTTCAATGTTCAAGAATATTGAATAAATATAGTAAATAGCTACACATCATAGGGAAGGCATGGAGCACAAGTGATGAGGTTCTAGATCTGAGCTTGTTCTGCGTATGGTCAATCTTGGCTTCTGTGTTGTGCTTCAGTGACTGCACTTTGAAAAGCTAGCTGAGGTGAAGGGGTGAGGTCATCAAACAGTTGTAGCCCTGTGGCTGGCAGTAGGAAGCAAGAGGTGAAATACTGAGATTAATTTTTAAAAAGCCAGGAAGCCTCTTTACTCTGTAATGTACCTTCTCTGCCTCAACATCTCACCTGCACTGGTAGTAGCTGGAAAATTATAAAACAGTACTCTGATCACTGAGCTGAAGCAATGTATTTTATTTGTCCAAGAGGAGTTCCAGCAATTGTAGGTATAAAGGATTAAGTATATTGGATCAGACTTAACACATGGTCATGTAGCAACCTGGTTCAAAGAAGAAAATCCGTTACAGATAATGGAAAGTTAGAATCATTTCCAGACACAGCATTCGTGCAATAGTCCTGATTCCCCAGTCTGAGTTCTGCAGCTTTCACATGGTGACACAGACACACAATTAATATGAGGCTCTGGTAAAAAACAAGTAAAAAATCTGGCTGTTCTGCATAGTTCTTTAGAAGTTAAGTAGATATGTGCATTACCCCAATTATTGCTGAAACTTAACAGCAAAAAGATCTGTAAGTTGTCAGTGTCTGATAACAGTGTTTTCTTCTAGGTTGGAGTGAGGGAGCACTTTAGGTTTCATGGGCTGTAAATACATAACCTATGGCATTGTTTCAGTGGTGAAGTGCAAAGATCAGAGAAACAGTTGAGGAAATGCCTGTTTGAGAGAGAAACTGAGTAATCGTTGGGTGTGAGAATCTTGCAATTTTTCTGGCATAAAATGACATAAATAACAGCATTGTAAAGCAGCTCTAGGAGTTCTCTTCACGCTAATTTCTGTCTCCTACTAAGCCAGCCTGTATTCTTTCAATGTGCAACTTTCAGTTCTAGACTTTTTTATATTTCGAAAGCCAACTTCAAGCAAGAAAAAAGTCATTTTCTTCAAGTAAATAATAAACTTAGGAAAAAAGAACCCAAACCAACTAGATTTGCTTCATGTGCTAAGTAATGTACACAAAACCACTTCCACAACACCAAAAATAAAAGCTGTAGCAAGATATTTAGGGCAAAATATTTAGGAAAATAGAAGTCTGTTAAACCCATTTTTAACAACCATTAACTTAGAGCAAAACTTAACAGAGAACAAAATGACCTGATGAAATCCTCACACTTTTAGAACAACTCATTAATAAAGAAGTGCTGATTACATTAGTGTAGACTCTGTGATTCCTCATATTCTTTTAAATATTTGGCATTTGATATTGCAATTCTACTTATGAAAGGAACTTCACATGTTAGACCTCTGGATGAGGTGCTAATATGTTTCTAATGCCATTTCCCTAGAGAGGTTTGTGTTGCATATCATGAAAGGCTATAGTAGTAGTTATCTTGAAAAGTGTTAATGCTGCCAGCAAGAGGTCTTTTATGCAAAGGCAACTGTGGCCTTCTTTAAACACCACCCATCTGCCTTCAAGGTATCATAGAAGGAGCAAAGTAGAAACACAAACAGTCCTGGAGACAACTGGACAATCAGCCACACAGGAGACTGGATCCAAATGCTGAGAATGAAGCAGTCTCCCTGGGTGTACACATGAGGATGTAGGATGCTGACCCCATTGCTCTTGTGTGGGCCTTCTGCAGACTCCTGACTCAGGTTGCAACGCCCATGGCAGGGACTGCTCAGCTGGGTGTGGGTCACCTGGTACCTGAAGGCTGATCAATGTAGGCAGATATCCTAGCCCGTTTACAACCATCTAAACGGCATGCCAGCATATGAGATCAGTATAAGTAGAGCACTTTAGCAAAAATTGAAAACCAAGCCTTACTTCTTACCTTGATCATTCTCTTGGTTACCGACCCCACTCTCAGCCTCTGTGAAGGAGATGCAGACGCAATTTCTGTTGGCACAGCATAGTCTCTGGGGTACTGATAAACATAAAAAAATGTGAGTGGATTACAAGGACATCAGAACAGAGTGCCAAAAGTCTATTGTCTCAAGACTGCAAAGACTTTCTTAATTCTCAGACAACAGGAATCTTTTGAAGTTTTTCTATGTATTTGTTTAAACCAAATAGACCGGCTGTTCTTTAGGTGTCCATGTAACAAAGAAAAACCCACACTGTTAGTGGAGACAATTATGGTCTTCCATACTCAGGAATAAAACTAGACATACCCCTTGCCAAATCTGATGTGAAATTTGCTTAAGTGCAATTTCTCTGGAGCGGCAGTGACACCCTGCCCTGAAAGGCTGAGATTTGTGTCAGAAACAGCCCCACCAGTATAATGAAGAAAATAATAGATAGGATCTCATTTCTCTACCTAAGCCCTTTCTCCTGTAACTAGAGCTGGGTCATTGCTGTGAGCTTCCTGGAAATGATTGAAAATGTGTGAAATGGAACTAGACCAGCCTAGTTTCCATGAGTGGTCAGAAATGTCCTTCTGTGTCAGCTGCACACAGGCATCACATTGCAAGTGAACTAAGGAGCAGTGGCTCTGTGGTGACAGCCTAGGTTTAGTGTGGAAAGATCTAGTCATCCTATGGATTACCGTGAGAGACTGCAGCAGTCCCTTGTGTTCCTTTTGGGAATAAAGCTTGAAATCGGGTGATTTGTAGACTCATGACATCAGTTCAATAGGAAACATTCTACAGAGGCCTCCAAATCCATGAACCTGAAGTATTTTTGATTCTTGCCTTAGAAACAAACTGAAGGCTATCAAATTAAGGCAAGAGCTCCATGTCAATGACAAACTGAGTCAGTTTTCTGTTGATACCTCTTTTATGAAGACTCATAGCTGTCCTAACTCCTGTGCATTTGCAGCTGGAAGGACATATGAGTATCACAATCTCTGATCAAATCAAAATATCCACCTATCACAGCATCTTAGTGACCAAAAGCAGATTCTGGAAAAGAAATGAGTCATAACAATAAGCATGTAGTGTAGTGATCCAGGAAAAAATATTCAGCCCAGAAAAATTATTCAGCCTCCAATAAATCTTTCAGGTAATTTCTGAATCAGATGTGGTACCTTTCTATTTTACATACCTTGTAAAATAGGTGGATTTCTTATCCACATGTTTATCCAGTTGTTTTCTGAACTTGTTTAAATTCTTAGCATCCCTATTGTCCCATAGAAACCTGTTTCACAGAGTATTCCCAGTTTGCATGGAAACAAACTTTTATTTTGTTTGGAACATGCTATACATCAGTTTGATATGATACCTGTAGATTTTGTGTACATTATTTCACAGCTTTTAAAAAGCTATGAAAGAAGACTACTTTACATTTAGCTACAAATACTTCTAACTACTTGAAGTTGACTTTAGAGAATGTTTAGATTTTTTTTTTAGCTGTCTATTTAATAGTTTTCTGAGCTATTATCAGTGAATGATAATCACCACTTAACAGCAATGAAGAAAAGGCAACAAAAGGAATGCGTACCATGTTTTAAATACTGAAGCTGCAAGAGAGCAAGCCTAAAACAATAATCCATTAACAGGACTCCAGTTGTACAGAAACAAAGGTATTACTTTCTTCTTGCCCTACTCCAGATGACATACTGTGAAATTAATGGGGAGCAAAATGAAGACACAAAGAAGGCAGAAACACTACCTTATGTAGTAGCTATTAGACCATCACCCTGTGAAGTTCACCTTCCATGGAATCAAGAAGGTAGTTTGTTTTTTATGGAGTGGATAACTATGAGCAAAATAGCGCCTATTGCAATAGTAACCATGACAGCAAAATTCTGAGAAATTCTGCTCCCAAGGACAGGAAAGGAAAACTCTCTTGCACACTACAGTTATAATTATCTTGTTCTCCTTTTTCCTGTAGGTCTTTCTATCATCATGAGAAAATGGCATCTTACGTAATGTTGTTCTTGAGATCAGAATGTCCATGCTGAAACCATGAAGATATTTGCAGTTCAGGAAAACAAGATACTCATAGAAATCACTGAAAACATGCCAGAGAGAGAAGCAGAAGATGCTAGTTAAAGTACACTGTAACTAACACAAGTGATTTGTAGGCCATCAGATATTTCTCATACTTCATAAGCATCGGTGAGACAAAAGCACTAAAACCCAACTGGACAGGTATCTGAAGAAAACCTTCTGGAAGCTAATGCCGATTATGAAATGCATACTTTCTACATCGATTACCTAGGGCAGATTGCTTTAAACATTACCATACCTGGCACAGTTTGAATACTGAGCTCATGCTTTAAAAAGTGCCAAAACTGAACAGCAAGCTTTTGAACTGAAGGGTTTCTTCGCTATAGGTTGCCTGTGTTTTACTGGCATACATACTCCTCAGACTTAAACCCAGGCCTTGCCGAAGGTTCCATGCACAGAATTCTTTCTTCCATACCCTCAATATGCAGCAAAGCTCTGAAATAGTTAATCATGCCAAGTGACACATGGGTATTTGCCTCTTTTTTGAAGTTTAAAGGAGGGAAAAATAGCCTCCATCATTTGCAAATCCTATGCAAGTTCATGCAGGCACAGCATAAGGGTGAAAAAGCCTTTCCACATCTGTGTTTATTATGACAAATACCTTTTAATCTGCCAGCCTGCATTGCAACTGCTGGTTATTTTTGACAATATGACAACAAAGGGGAAAAATGGAAGGTGTGCCCCACCCTCCACCTCTATGCCATTATCTGAAGAGCCACTTCGAGCAAATTGCAATTCTGGGTTATCTGTCACTCTCCACTGTCAATGTCAAACTAAAAAAGAATGATAGAAGACTAGCCTTGTATTCTTTACTTCTGAATAAGTAAATGCTTTTCCAGCAATATCAACGCAGAAATGAGAGAAATTGACTGTTAATAGACAATCCCACTCATAGAGAAAGAACAAAGTAACAAGGAGGTTAACTTAAGCCTTAATTAAGTGACTCCATCTGTTGAATTTCCTCACCTCAGAAATACAGAACATGAGAAAAAACTCAGGTGAAAAAGTGGAACTTACAAATTCTTCACTTTCCTCTCAGTTCTTCTGCATTAGCTATAGGTACAGCAAACAAGTAGCTGTAGCCAAAAGAATCAGATGGTATACACAGAGGCTGCATAAACCTTTTCATAGTGGGAGTGGCTATATAGTGGGATGGTTTAAGTGGAAATTTGGATGAAAAGAACAACTGTATAAAAAACTTTGGTTTCCATGGCATATTGCGCTGTATAATTTCTATAGAATCTACTATGCACGGACGAGGTACTTTGCTCCATCCCATTGTAAAATAATGAGATAACTGTTGCTTGAGTATCACTACAAGTCTGCACTCCTGCCTGTTCTATAGGTTTCTGCTCTAGGTGGCTATAAAAATCTCACTCTAAGACAAGAGGACATGCCTGCACTTCCTGATGTTTGGACTGAAGAGACTTTAGCACTGGCATTCTAGATTCTGATCACTGGCTGACTCAGAAGCTTTGCAAAGTTATATTATTTTGTACGTAAAGTGCTTTATTCAATTGATCTATTCAGGCATTAACAAAACACTGTAAAAGACACTTTGGGAATTTTAGGGCTCTGAGTTTAGAATAGGTCTGGAAAGGCACAAATAGGAAATACTTCATCAAAGGAGACAGAAACGGCCTTTAAACATGAAGTGAGATAGATTTCTGACTTAGAGGTAGAGAAAAGTGCCTTCTAGTGATGTACAAGTGACAGTAACAAGTAAATCTTTAAGGAAAAAAAACCAACCTAAACCCAAAACTTTTAATCCTGAACTTGGTTATATGTCTATGGCTTAGAAAATTAAGTGAATATCAATGCATAAAAGTACCTATATAGTATTCTAGGCATGTATGGTACTGCAAAAGAAAGCTCTCTAAAGGCTGCTTTCTGAATTAGCAAGTGAGAGGCCACTGGAATGATCCTCTTGGTGGAGTTCTTTCCAAACGTATTTACTTACACATAGAAGCCAACTACTGAAAAGAAGGCCTTGCTGAGTAGCTGCTTTCACTGCTGCATTTTTCTATTGGCATGTTTCACTGTTAAAACCCAGTTAAAGGAGTGTTGCAGACATCACAAGCTGGTGGGACTCTCCCTGAATACACAGAGACAAACCTGAATGCCTGCTCAGTTCAGAAATAGTGAACTTTGGCTAGAGTTTTTGTTGGTTTTGTTTGTTGTTCACTTTTACTGGTTTTCTTGGTTTTGGTTTCTTTTTGTTTGTTTGGTTGGTTTTTTTTGTTTGTTTGTTTTGTTTTAAAGAAACACTTCAAAACGTGTTGGCTCTTGGTCTGAAAGAAATTAAAGACCTTGTTGTGACAATATTATCTACTGCAGTAGCTGAGTTCCAGCCTTAAAAAATGAGGGAAGTTATTTCCATCTGTAATAATACTGCAGCTTGGGCTCTTGGGCCAGACACTAATATCAGGGTCCTTGCTCCCATTTGGAAGGCCACTTCAACTATTTTCTACTGCTTCTCCATGACTTTCTCATCTGCAGCTCTATTAAACCTTCCAGAACAAGACAATGATGAGGTTTATTGTAAGCCATGTGGGATCTGGGAGAAAAGAATTGTGCGTGCCAAGTGTTTTGCTAAGCCTCTGGGAGAAGAACAATGAAACAGGAACCTCGTAAAGGATTTATGATGCCTGGGATTAAGGAAATGTGTGAATGCTCTTGCTTAACTAGTCTGAGATAAGAGAAACATGTGGAACACTTCAATGCAGCATTACTAATGTTTCGGTGCAGGTGCTAAATAAAACAAATACTTCTATCAAAGCCCTTGTTCTAGAAATCAAATAAACAAATAGAGTGAAACATGTAGTTCAGAAGTGAATTTAGGAAACTATTTCAGTGACTATAAACACAATGGCACCTCCTTGGCTGTTCTGGGAATATAAACTGCATTCCCATTTACAATAGAACCTGGCTTCAGTTGCAGTCACAGGAATCCTCTTCCGGTAGCCTTTGAACTGCAGTTTCCATAAAAGGGTGAAAGACTGGAAGGAGGTATCTATCACTGAAAAGCTAGCCAGAAGGTGGATCCCACTGTTTTTATCTTAGAACTGAACCTGTTACATTTAAATTCTTGCTTTGTCTTAAGCTTTCTGGAAGACCTGACAAAGGTTATTTTGTGTTTGTGACCTGTCTCCCTGGCCATAAAATTACCGTAATAGCACACCGTGGAGTAGTATCATAGGAAGGCACCAAAAGACCATTCGGCTTGATATCAGGAATGACAAGGAGAACAGAACATTTCCCTGTGCTTTTTACACCATCTCACCATTGAAACAATATACTTCAACTATACATAAAATTGTCCCCTTAATTGCAAAGACCTAGAGTTTTGACAGTATGAAATAAAAATGGAGACATCTATGGCACTTGTAAAGCTATTTGCTCTATCAGAGACAAAAGTTACAGCTCCTTGCTCACCCCCAAGACTGTGGTCATCAGCCAGAACTTGCAGGTTTCTGTTACCAGTTTCTTTCTGCAGGTGCTGGACTATATAATAGCAGCTTTGCCATTGTGGTATCAACCAGTCTCTGATCATCACTAGGAATTACTTATTTCTGATATTATTTTCTGTACCCTTGGTTTTGAGTAAAAAGATACACCTTTCTGCTGAAGGTATGGCAGAGCTAAATAAGCGCCTATCAGCAGGTTGTAACTGCTGTAAATTCGCTATTCTTGAGTGTGATTACCAGACAGCTAAGGCTTCTGTAACTGGAATTTACAAATACAAAGTCCTGATGACAAAGATTAGGGCATTTCAACTGCCTGAGCTTACACTGCTTCCTGCATCTCCACTTTTGCTTCTTCCCAGCTGCCATATCATTCCAAGACCTCTCCTTCTCATACACGGGAGCTCTGCTGCGCCACTCCTAAGCAATGGAGGCATGAACTTCTGTAGGCCTAAAATAGGTGTGGGTGAGCTGATAAAAAGTTGCCCTGATACGTCTTTATTAGGCAAAAACGTTAGTGGTAGTTTCAGAAGTTACTGTTTCTAAACTACTGGGGAAAGCATGTGTTGCATATTATAGTATCCTTGCCACTATCAGTGCCTCTAATATGTCGTGCATGATGATGAACTCCAGAGATCCCTTCCAACTCTAATGATTCTGTGATTCTGCAATACAAATACATGTACACGCCTTTTCAGAGTTAAGCAATTTATACACAGTTAATTATTGTCTTTCTAAGTAATGTCAAAAAAGACCCTTTTGAAGGTGGGGATGCATGGGATGATATAAGAGGTACCATCTGCTCAGGTTCTGTCCAGAAAAACAGACGTGATAGTCCTGATCAAAATGCTACTCATAAACCTTTCCACCATCTGCCTGTATTAACTGTTGTTGAACACAAGTGGTCTACAGAACTATGAACATCTTGCTTGATAAAAGCAACAAAATGTCACAAAAGCAATAAAAGTGACATTTCTGCAAATGCAGCTGCACTGGGATGAAGCACGTACCTGAGAAAGAAACAGCTAAAGCTCCTTCACATTCCTAGTCCCTGAAGCTAGAAAATGTGCTGTTATCTTGTGACAGAAGTGTTAGAGCAGACCCCTCTTTTTAGTCCTTACAATGATTTTATGGCATTGAAAGAGCTAGAAATTATTTGATTTTTTTTTTGTACTGTGGAAGCCCATCCCTTTGAAAGTTAATCACCTAGTTTTATTTAGTGAATGTAGAATAATGGCTTTCTGGGCAAAACTGACAAGTTTTGTTTCTGGCTGTTCATTTGATACTGCCCCCTTTTAAACTGAAAAGTGATACGTGATTTCAACTTGCTAACAATGGCTCCCACAATAATGATGTGATGTGTCTGTCACAATGTCTGATGCATGGCATTTGGGGATTTGTTTTGTAAGGCAATGTCCTTAATCAAAAATTACCTTGTAGTCTTTGGATTTTTACCAGTCACTTGTACTCAATAGACAGTACTTTACTTCCCCCAACTTTGTCACATGTGTATTAGAAGTTATTAGCAAAAAAAGAGATGAAAAATATCAGAAAATCTGTGCTCCAAGAGAACTTTGAGAATATATCAAACAAAACTGTAAAATCACATCTTAATTTGAGATGGACACAGCGTACTCTGGCTCTGTCTGGGAGGTCTGGAAAAAGAACTATTTGCTGTGCTAGGCTCAGGGACATATAGAGCTGCTTCTCCCGATGAATAAACTACCTATCATTACAAAGCCTCCTTAGCTATTATTATAAATAACTCCTGGCTGTGCTGTGGTACTACACAGAAACACCAGACAGAGGTCTGGGCTTTGGACAGGCATTGTTTGATCTCCCTCTTACCTTGCATGCAGTGTCATTTTCAGAAAGCCATTTAAACCTTTTTTATAATGGCAAATGTTTAAAACATCATATTTTGCTGGTTTGTGTCCTTTCTGGGTACTGGAGTTTCTTATGTGGCAGTTGCAAAGGGCTGGGGAGGGAGAGTGCAACTTTCTCTTCCCCCTAAAGCAGATTCTGTAATTAAGTGTGAAGGTTGCTTTCAGTCTGAAGTCCCCTCTTTCTGGTCTCCCGTTTCCTCTCACTTACGTTCCTGTCTTTCCTTTCTTGCATTCTCTTGAATCCCTGCTACTCTGACCTTCCTGGGAAAGCAGCCCATTTCCCAGAGTGCTTGGATCACCAATGTTAATGCGCATCTCTCTTGTTCGTACTGCTGAACAGGGATTGCTCATGTGTATGTATATGTATATGTATCTGCATCTGCATGTGTATGTGTATGTATACGTGTGTATAATGTTTTTGTTGTCATATAAACATAAATTTCTAAGTACATAATAGGGCCTAGTTAGATGACTAGCCCCAAGGTGATGAAGAACAAAGAGACAGAGGTGCAAAGAGAAGGTTAGGCACCTTGTGTTTAACTTATTTTGCAGGGTCTCTTACCACTCATTTCCACTCATGTGGCACTGAACTTTTGAATAGACCTTGTCTTTGAAATGGAGAATCTTCTACTGTTCCTTTACCGTCAAATGAAATGAACTAAGCTATGTTCAGTCACAAACTTTGAAGGAAAAATCAATGGATTATGTCTCAGGTAGTAAGTATATTGATGCCAGTGGGTCTACCGGCTCTAATGACTGCTGCTGTTTGGAGGAAGGCATACAGACAGTGGTCTCTGAGAAATACAGAAGGAAGAATTGCCATACAGAATTAAAGCACAGGGGGTCCTCCTTGAAACTAGTATTCTGGAGATATTCTTTGTTTTGAGAACAAAGTCTACGGGACTGGATCTACAACAGGACATAGTACCAGTCCCACAAAACAGTAAATCTCTGCCTCTCAGGCACCCCTATCCAACATTTCCTTCATCCCAAAACTCAGACACGCCACCTTCCCTTCATACGTAATAGTCTGCTTGCAGCAGTGCCTTCAACTGTGCCAACTAGCTAAGAAACTACTCTCAACCCTGCTCCACCAACAGAAAACAGTAGGGACTTGAAGTCAAGCTTCTTGTAGCTAGCTAGATTGAAATAATTAGCACATAAAACCGGGTGCTGTGAAGTTCCCTCATCACCTCTGGAGCAAAATGTACACTCAGATGGTCATGGCTTTGCCTACTAGAGCTGACACATCCTTGGCTTCAGCCTCTGTATCTGCCACCTCCTGAAGGTGAAGATTTAAGTGATCCTGACCTGAGTGAAGGGTTTGGCACATTTAGAACAATAATGTTGTCATGTATTGTTTCTCCAACATTGAAAAATTGTATTCTCCCTTCAGCAAAGGGTACTTATTTAGTAAAATGGACAGCTCTAGGCCACACTAGACTAAAAGCTAGATGTCTCTGCCTCCACTTCTCTTTTTCATAGCATCTTTATGAAACTAATTTTCCTTGTTTGTCTTCCCTACACTGCTTTCCTGACAATACTCTAATTGTATAACAACTTCTAAATTAGAAGATGAGTGAGCTGATGAAACAACTTTGCATTTGACAATTTTACTTGGGTTCCTAAACAATTGTCTTTTTTCCCATAAAGCAAACAAGACGATTGTAATGAAGAGCTTTTTTTTTTTGCTTTGATCTTTATATTAGCCTGTCTGATGTATTTCCCAAGGAAGTATTTATGTAAAAAGAGATTTGAATAGTTTCTCTCCTCAAATGTTTTAAGGAGATTTCTTTTCTTAATTGTTCAGCTTTAATGAAAGATAAGTTGTAATCCCAATTAACTACAAGAGTGAACGTGACCCTGGCAAAGAATGTTCTTAAGTACTTGGCTGAAATGGGGCCTAATAATTAATTAATTCATTCATTCATAATTAATAAAGAATCAAATAATTAATTAGTATTGGGAGTTTCATAGGTAATGTCTAGATTGCAGCAATTTGACATGCCATGAAAATGGTTGGCTGTGCTTACTCATATGAATGAAGAAAAATGAAGCAAAACATACAAAGCAGATACAATCCTCGGATTTCAATAATCACTAAGAGTAGAGAGGGGAAAAAAGCCAAGTACTAAAAGAAGGCAACAAAAACCTACTCACAGTAAAAAAACTTGTGCTTACAGCTATCTAAGAACTAGATGAAGGATAAAGTGTCTGCTCACAGGAATAGGCTCAGAATACAGTACTGCTTGAAACTTTTCCTGGAGCAAAAGGGATTAATCTGAATTTGATGTGATGCCTCTGCTCTTTATTACCTGTAGTCAATGCATATTTTTTTTTTTCATTTAATTTCATTTTGGTTTTTGTTTGTTTGTTTTTTTGTTTTTTTTTGTTTTTTTTGGGGGGGGGTTTGTTTGTTTATTTATTTGTTTTGTTTGCTTGCTTGTTTTTCCCCAAAAAGTATTTCCAATTTATTTTTGGTGATAGGAATACTGACTTTCTGTTGCACAGCTTTTGGATGGTGTATTAAGTCGTTGCCAAAGACTGAAAACTGTGAGGAAATACTATTTAATTTTTCTTTTTGTTAAAATAAAGCTCTTATCCTTTTCCTGTCATATGTAACCCTCAAAATGCAAATGAATCATCTGAGCACTGCCAAATGATACAGGTGTTTTTTCCACCCAATGCTCAGCAAGAACGAATGTGAGATTCTCAGATCAGCGAGGAATGTTATTTGAGTCCCTGTGGCCCAAGGAGGACTACAAATTCCTTTCTGAAAACATTGGTTTGATGATCTTTCTTGAATCGGGCCTGGCATTTCTCCGATTTTTCTCCATGTGGTCTATCTTCAGTTTTATTAATTTAATTCCTTTAGTAGGCCAAAGCATCTGTATTGTGAGACTTTCTCATGCGTTAAGTACTTTTCTAAGACAAATATAGGAATAAGTTCACCAGATCTAACATGTTTGGGAAGAGAGTGTTTTTCCTGCATGGGAACAGAGTTCTGGTGGGTCATCTATTAGCACAGCATGTCATAAAACATTTCACAGGATAATGCAAATACAGATTTGTATCAAAAACATTTCATTACCATTTATTGTTTCTTCATTTAAGACGAATGTTAATAATTTCTTTTTGATGTGATATCAAAAATTCTTAATAAAGAAAAGATACCACTTGTGGTGCAGACTGTGTTGCCTCTGAACACTATTAATTTGAATTATTTTTTAATTTCTTTAGTAGTCTATATTGAATTTATCCTTTGTCATGACCAAGTTGAAAAGGCATCAAATGGTAGTCGCAGCAGTAACAAATAAAGGCACATCAAGGTCTGTGCAGACTATGCTAGGTTATGAAGGTGAAAGAAGAACTTCCTTTTCTATAAGTGTTACATATCTCAGCTGCTACCGAGTGAAGGAAAATCAGAGCTCCCACACTGGACAGATGGCTCCCAGAAATACGTAGTGCCCATGGAAAAAATGACTAGTCTTAGGAATGGCTCATACACCAAATATTTGTACACTTGGCTTCCTTTTGTTCCATATCCCGAGAACACCAGTTAGTTTAAAAAGGCATCTTCCTTTTTTTTTTTTTTATCCTGCTGGAGTTACTTTGTAATGGAATTAATCACCATGTGTTAAATTCAGAGTGTACAAAAAAGGTAATTCCTTGGTTAGTGCAAGAAAGTGAGAGGAAAAGGTAAGTCAGTGATCAGGCGGACAAAGATCCTTTTAACTACAAGAAGCAAGAGGGTTGTGAACCGGAACAGTACCTACTCATGCGTGACACAGCAGGAGTGGGAACAGTATTTGCAAAATCACTGGTCCACTGGATCTGCGTGTCTGCATGCGTTGTTCCAGGCTGGTTAGCTGGGACTGGCTGCCACACGAAGCTTCAAATCAGCTCACTACATCTGTGTGACCACAATTACAACAGTGATTTCAGTAGAGGACATGGCATAACCCAAAAACTGCTGCACTCAGATGTTTGTGTTCTTAAGTAGCTCTAAGATGTTTCTGTATGGGAACAGATGATAAGAATGTATCTGTGCAGATAAAGAAACTGATATAAACTACCTTTCCTCTTCAAGTTGCTTTGCTTACTTTTTTAATAGCTGTAGGGAAAAAAGGAAAAAGTGTCAGATTTAAGACACAGATTTTACTTTGTGGCACTTTAAGTTTGAACAGCATCATCTGCAACAAAAATGGAGCAAGAATTTTCAATAACAGTGACAAAGAAAAAAAAGATCCCAGCTCTGCCAGAGACATGGTCTGAAACTGTGCCAAAGATTTCAGGCTGGCAAATCAGCAAAGGAGCCAGATAAATTAGAATGAGTGTAACAGAGCTCGTCTATTTCAGCGCAGCTTATCCTCTTTACTGTGTCATTGTCTTCAATACCAAAAAAAATACTTAGTTGCAGGAATAAAAGTGTCTGGGCAACCATCAAGAAGAAGCAAAAAAAAAAAAAGAAGAAAAGGAAAGTGAGAAGTGTGGCCATAATTGTGGGATAATCATTTGACTGAAACCGAACTATTTAGAAGAAAAGAAAAATGTTTTGTATACTGAAAGCAGAGAAAGATCTGTGCCTATTGTATAAAACAACTTGGTTTCCTGGTTTTGATTTACATTTACTGGTAACAGCTGCTTATAGGTCAGGTAACATTAGCATTCAAAAAGCAGCCCTAATGAATGTAACCATGCAGCTAATATTGGTGTTAATTATATTTCATGCTCTTGGACTCCACTGTATGGGGAATTGTTTAACATGGAAATGTCTTGAAAACACACACTACAAAGCTCACAAATACCCACAATCTGCCATCAAAGCAATGTAAAATATATTTTTTCTTGCAAAAATGTACAGTACGTACAGTATGTACAGTATAGAAACATCCATCAAAGGCAAATGTAGTCCTTACTGTTGCAGAAAGTCTGAGCACAGCTGAGACATTGTATTTCAGCATTGTGGGAAATATGTCTTACAGAGCATCCTTGTGCAGAATCTGTGAACATCTGCTGGTTCCTCTGAGGCGAGAGCTGGGTGACACAGGGAAATGATGTGGACTGAGGCTATAGTCAAGAAACCTTCATATCAGCTGGTCCACATGCTGTGTAGAAAGGGTAACAGCCTTTTATTCCTCCTCTGCAGCCTGGTGCTCGACATGTCATTGCGCATCCTACAGATCAGGGCTATGAGTCCTGCTTTTACCTTTTGCTGAAATGTGTTCATGTGTCTCCTCATCACCCAAACTGTGCACTCCTGAATATCAAAAGAAAAAGTTTAAAACAAAACACCCTCTAGAAATAGGCTTGCATGTGTAAGGTGTGTGTAAACTAAGAGCATATGTGATTTCAGAAAGTGATTAAACAAATTAATGGAGACAACACTAAGGGAGGGATGGAATAAAAGATATGGCTTTTAGATGGCGCAGGGGTCCAATGAGTATAGACTTGAAAAATATTATCATATTATGATTTTGCCTTGCTTTTACACCATTCCTTGGGTGTGTGCTGTTAGATGCTACCAGAGACAGACTACAGCCTTAGGCTGACCCACAAAAGATGGTTTATCTTTTTTGTATTCACCCATTGAGTTTTAAAGATGTATATCAAGGGCAGAATTACATTTTTCAAGGTAACATTTTAAGCAACTTTCAGGTAACATAGCTATTTTGTTAATAAATCCCTGTGATAACAGAGTAAGGTCTCACCAGTTTGTCCCATATGGCGATTATTACATCCTTTAATCTCATAACCAGGCTGTGGATTGCCAATGACGCTACCTGCTGGAAGGTTGTTGGCACCAACACCAGCACTATAGTTTTGCGCACAGTGAGAAGGCATGGGGCCCAGCGGTGACATCTTGACGTGTTTGTAAGACTTATTCTGACATCTTGGACGTGCAAGGCTGCCCTTTAATCTCAGCTCCATGCTCACGACAAGGAGTAGCTTGATTCCCGTGCTGCAGGAGCATCCAGTGCCCCGGCTCCTCTATCACTGCCGGGCAGACAACAGGAAGAGGCAAGAATGGACAGTGACAAATCAATATCAAGGGATGAAACTCAGTTCAGTTAAATATCCATCAGATGTTCTTAACTTGTGTTCAAAGTAAGAGTATTCTCCAGCTGCCATATTAATGTCATCAAGCTAATGAGGGGAATGCAATTAAATTAAGATGTGGTCAACACCATCAGAAAATGAAAAATCAACTAGCTAATGTAAATTCACCCCAAGTAAGGATTGTTTTTCTATAGGTAAACACTGTCAATAAGTCACTGCTGCATTTTTCTTTTAACAAGATACACTTCCCAAAACACCAGCTGTTTTGACAGATGACTGTACCACTGGACAGTGTTTAGAAAATAAATAGTATTTCCCTTGCTTTTATCTAAGACAGTAGTGGCCCCTTATACACTGCAGAGTCTTTGGAGCTACAGTGGAGCCAGCAAATATTAAATTGGCTTAAGATGTGTTTACACAGATATTGTAAACTTTAGCAGTAGTTTTTCAGTTGATGTAGTTACATCACCTCTCTGGACTGCATGAGTTAAGCTAACAGTGTCCCCCTGCTCAGACTAGCTGGGCCTGTCTGTGGGTGTGCCAGGCTACAGTGTGAATTTTCACATGCATCTCTTCTTCTGCATTCCCACAAAAATAAGAACAATCAACCAACCTGTAAGATGAAACAAGTACCCTCCTGGAAACCTCATTGAAAACTTTCGAAACGCTTGGAAAATAGGGCAACCTAAACACCCAAGTAACTGAGGACATTTCTCCATTGCACATTAGAGCAAGGTGTCAGCAGCAACGCCACAAGAATACAGGTCAGGCCTAGGAGCTGGAAGCCCAGGAGACCTGGACTGAGAAGCACAGTGTCCGCTGTGATGTAGTGCTTCAGTCACCTACTGAACTGGCAGACTGGGCTTTGATTTTTCTGTTGAAAATTCTTCATTTGGCTTTGAAGAAGCAGGTCTTATTTGAACTGAACTGTCTGTGGCCGTGACAGGGATAGTTCAGTAGGGAAGGGTATTAGCGGATCTGAAGATTGCTTTATTAGTAGTTTCCCAGTAAAGATGGACAGAAACCATTATAGCTCACAGTAAGACGTGTAAAGGATAATGATGTCTTCCAAAACCAGGGTTCTTGTGCTAAGAATACTGCTGGTCATCAGTTTCGATGGGGTACCTAATAAAGAGGAAACCTTCAAATCCTGGTAGAAATTAGTACATCTATGGAATATTTGGGAGCTTTATTTTCCTGCTTTGGGATTAAACTCATTTACATTGATTTTAACTGCATTCTTACAGCTGGAAGTAGGGACTGAGGCCCCATCTAGCTTTGACAGAGATGATAACTTAGGTGTCCCATTAGAAGGTGTGGACCTTCAAGCATTTTTCTTTATATGACAGTGCTAGAGTTTAACTAATGGCTTTACATAGCAGAAAAGTTACAGCAATGTAACAAATTCAGGACTTTTTTGTTATTCTTAGTGTCCAGCAATTACTTCACTTCTGAAGGGGGCTGATTATTTTTTAAATTGAGTTTATCAATATCTGGAAAATCCTTTCATGACTGTCTCACAAAACCAACTGCAGCTCAGTTTTGAATGAACATTGTTTGTACTATCACAATCACAGTGATGTCAGAATTAAGCCCACTTTACGCCTATAGAGATGACAGAAGAGTTGGGGCATCACACCCCTTTGCTAATGGAATGGGAAGATGACAGGATAATTTCTATTTAGAAGATCATATGTGTTCACACAAATTGCCTTTGTCTTTTTGTGTCTCAAGTGATTTTCAGTTTATGATCTGCAACACATGGTCAGAGTCCATGAATTTCTTCTCAGAAGACTGCAGGGGTAGAAGAAGCAAGCCTATTGCCAGTGGACTGGCAACATGCATCTGCTGACATAAGTTAATTGGAAAACGTTAAAACTGATAACAGACAAATGTTCTATATCCTCTTGTAGCAATGTCAGGTGTCTTACTGACTCAGGCAGAAAAATAGACCGAACCTCAATATCCTGTCCTAAATCGTAACAGCAGAGGTGGTGCCTTGGCACCCAGCTGGACAGCACGTCCGTGTACAGTTAATGAAGTAGTAAATATTTGTACTGAAAAAATACAGCAAACTCTGCGTGTCTCGTCGGGGCGGTTGGGAGGCAAAGTAGGGTAGCGCGCATTGCCATCTTGTGGCTCCAGGGGAGATCGTCCGGGCCACGCACGGAAAGCCGCCCGCCGCGAGCAAACCTACACCTGCCCTAGGAGACTGCCCTACCTATTGCTTCCTGCTCCTACATTATGTCACTTGGGCAGCATAAGTCAATCTCATTGTATGTCTTGGAAAACACACTTACCATCAACAGGTGTTAAGGATTGTTTTGGACCAAATGTTCAGCAAAGTCGGGGTTAAATTATGTGGCACTTTTTCCAGCAGACACTTAAGGAGCCTTTTGGTGGGAAAACATTTTTATGTTATTTTGTGGGTTAGCAAGTTGAACTGTTTCTGCAAAAGCTTGTTAGTATTACTAGTAACTACAAAAAGCAAGGACCAGAATAGCAGGCGTTGAGCAAGTTTTTCAAACTGTCTTCAGGTGAAAACAGATCTAGTATTTGAGAAATAATTAAGAAAAATTTGCATGACAAATCAAATGCTTTTGCATTCACAAACACCCTGCTTTCTGAGCCCAAATTCATGACAGAAAAGTCATGAAAAAAGTCAGAAAATTTCTCAGTCAGAAAAGAGCACATTAGTTTGAATAGAAAAATAAAAGCCCCGAACCTGCACCCCATATTTGAATTCCGTAATTTCTAAGGCTTCATAATGTTTGAATATTTGGTGTTGCCATTTATGTTCAAATCTCTTTTCTTTGGTGTCATGAAAACTGGAAGAAAAAACTGGCTAAAACAAATAAATTCTTTGATACTGCTACATGGTCCACGTGAAGTAGACTAGAATGTCCCACTAAAAGTCAGTGGTTTAATGCTTCTGATTTGCTGCTTCATACTATGGCAAGCAGATTAGTTTTGCTTGGTGCGCTTTACTTTGCAGGTTATTGTACAAGTATGGAGTACCACCTGCAGGAAAGGAACTCACATCAACCCTTGAACCTGGGTCCAAGCCTAATTGCCACCTTCAGCAAGGTTACAATGCAGCTACAAAACAAGTGAACATGGTAACATGGCAAAAACTCAATTTTTAGAAAATGCTGGAAGTCAGGCTTATGATTTTCACCCACTCCTTCATTCCATCCCCCTGCCTCCCACCCCAAATAGACTGGGAAAGAGAAAGAAATCTTCAAGACGTCTAAGTTATTTGCCCAAGGACAAAATAGAGCTCTCAAGGGGAGCTCAGAGGTTAAAGATATTCTCCTGAATTGAGCTGCATCGGAACAGCCCTGTGGATAATTAAATGTGAATGAGCAAGTTGCACATTTCAAGGACACTCTTTCTTCAAAGTACTGGAGAGGGCAGCAAGTTTCTTTACCCTGGAGCTTAGCTGAAGTCATCCTGACACTTTTCTGTCTATTTTCTGGGAACCCAGAAGTCATTAACTACTTCTGAATAAACCCAGAAAGTTGCCCCTTCAGTTCCAGTGAAGCGTTTGGAGGAGACTCATGTTTTTTTCAGTCTTTTCAGACTGCATCCAGCTTGCTATTTATCTGCCCAATAGCTTGTTACATGTTTCTAAGAATTCAGAAGGGTAAGCCTCGACAAAGGGATTCAAGCCAAGAACAGCTTAGAAAGTATCACTCTTGAGTACACTCTGCTTCTCTTGTTTCAATTATCTAGAAATCAGAGACATGCAACAAAGAACAGAAAAATAAACCTTTTATCTGTGAGAGAGCCCCAAGTGACGCACAACTCCAAATTAATAGAGAACACAGGTTTACAGACAATTTGCTAGAAGCATGCAGTCAGATGATTTGAAACATATTTTTGGTTTTTTTACGTTCAAAGTATTTGTCCTAGGGAACAGACATAAATATTCATCACTGTGATATAACCCTTCAAAGAGCTTAAGAATCATTTTGCTAGAAAGCATTTAATTTAAACTGTAGGTAACTTCTCCCTCTCCTTCATCTATAAACACTGATGTTTGCCACAGATACCAACTGATCATGTTATTAGCTTTCTTTTATTGTTTTTTTTTCTGAAAATAAATTTAGTGAACTTCTCTTATAAGCTGTTATGAAGACATAAAATACTGTATGAAGCTTAGACATTTCAAAATCACTGGGAGATTGCGCTTACTCGTCCCTGTCTGTATAATCTCAGCTTATTACTGTATCCAAGATACAACTTGATCCAGGAAATACAGTGTGCATTGCCGGAACAGTGCAGCCTGGAAGAAAACTGGCTCAGGCAGTGATATTGTTCACGTAGTACCTCTCGGTGCCATATAGAGGGTAGGCACTGAAATACAGCTGAGGATCTGGGTCTAACTCTTGAAAGCTGCAACCTCAGTTACCATTGCAGAGCTGAATAATGAGGCACAGATCCAGTCACTAAAGTCACTTTGTCATGTGATTTTCAGTGTATTTCCATTAAAAAAAAAGTGTGCAATAAAAAAAAAATTAGCTGTAAATTCACAAATAATCATTCAGATGCATAAAGTTTTTACCTGTAATCTGTGTATGGAGGTAGAAAAGGGTTTTAAACCTTCTTTAAAATATTAAAAAGCTATTTTAGATCTGTTAACATCAGAAATATTCTTATAAACTTTGGAGACTGTATAAAATCTGGAGGAATTAATAATTTAGGATTTTTTAATTAAAACCAACTGTTGCTCCAAGGTCAAACCTCAACAGCAGTTCAGATTGGACACCAAGTTAAATTTGCTGCACAGTAAACATACGTCCACACCTGGGAAATAAGACATTATGAAAGACAACAAGGAGTGGATTCTGGAAAGAGGAAAGGAAAAGAAAAGAAGAGAAGAGGAAGTGGAAGTGGAAGGGAAAGGGGAAGGGGAAGGGAAAGAGGAAGGAGAAGGGAAAGGGTGAGAGGAAAAGAAAGGGGAAGGGGAAAAAGAAGGGGAAGGGAAAAGGGAAGGGGAAAGGGAAAGGGAAAGGAAAGGGGAAAGGGAAAGGGAAGGGGGAAGGGAAAGGGAAAAGGAAAGGGAAGGGGAAAGGGAAAGGGAAAGGGAAGGGGAAAGGAAAGGAAAGGAAAGGAAAGGAAAGGAAAGGAAAGGAAAGGAAAGGAAAGGGTAAGGAAAGGAGAGAGGAAAGGGGAGAGGAAAGGGGAAAGGAAAGGGAAAAAGAAAGGGGAAAGGAAAGGGAAAAGGAGTGTCTGAATTCCAATGTCTCTCTTCAGAAAAAATGAAAGCATCACCCAACAGGAATGGAAGTTGAGAGATCCTTTGGATATTTGCTCTGAGTTTATACCTGCTGCCAGTTGCTGGCCTTGTAGGAGGGGCTCAAAGAGCCTTTTATCTCCGGACATAAGGAGTTAATTATTCAAAAACCAGCTGTGTAGCCCAATCTCAGTAAATTTCCACATGTTTAGAAAGGGATTCATTTCTGCATCAGTGTCAGGACCAGAACAAGCACAAAACTGGGGAGGCTTGGCAGTTACCCATCATAGGCTGCTCAAGGATTTTGGGCTTGATGACCTTTTGCTCAACTTCCAAAGAAGCTGGTGAAGCAGGAATCACCTATGCAGTTTCTGACACCTCTGTCACATTTTCTTCCAGCTCTGATATAATTTCCTTCCCTCCCCACCATCCCCAGTGTCCATTGGTAAATATTTTCAAGATGAATGTGCTTCATACTCTCATTAGCAAATAACTTCCTTTTACTTGGAGACTCTTATGGGTCGTATATAGTAACCTCCTCATGTTGTTCAGGACAGGCACACTGACTTCAGTAAGTGACGCCGTGGTTTTGGGAGCTCCCCATCTGAAGTCTCAATTGACTGCCTGTTTTAGTCTAGGAGTGGTAAGGTGATCACAGCCTTTCTAGAAGTTTCCATGATGTCCTTTGTTGAAGAGCAGGTGGCCTTCTGCCTGAGACTGGTGACTGTCTGAAACAGTGCTGTATAGCACTGTCTTCCAGTAGCTGATGCGTAGACAGCCTGAACCATCACTGTAGGATCAGCTTATCTCTACACCTACTTCAGTCAGTCTTTTATCCAGGGCATATTCTTAGAAAGCAGCAGAAGAATATGCTGCCTCATCTATCTGGTTTACCAACACCCATCCAGAAATCAAAATTAGGCCCTGTCTTGGGAAGTCTGTTTTCGAGGGCTATCAACAACCACTCTGAGTTTCTTCATCACACTTATGCCTATGGCAGCTCTTAATGCTGCTTGAGCACCTTCTAGCAAAATGAGCCTGATTAAGCTAAATGAAGAAGCAGCCTGTTTCATCCACTTATGGAAGAGAGAATGGGCTGATGGGCAACTTGTTAGTCTCGTTTCTGCTAGACAGTGAAAGTTTACTCTGACTGATGGCAGCTGTATGAAAAAACAGCAGGATTGTTAATGACAGTTTGACAATGAAGGAAAGGTTCTGTTAGCTGAGGATAAGGAATCACAGTGGTAACATAATTGTCCTCTCCTTTTGTAGTTGCTCAGTATCTTCTTATTTGCAAAACTCCATGGCCTTCTTCACAGAGAGCTTTAGAAATGAGTTGGAAAGAAACAATTCTTGGAACATGTCCAGGAGTGTGCTATGGTCTATGGGAAGTGTGTGTGGGAAGTCAGTACCGAAGATATCAAAAAATATTGTCTGAAAGATTTTAAAGGAACCCAAGTGCCTTTTCAGGTCACTACACTGCCAGGAATATTTGGCATAGGTAGCAATGAGTGTTTCTTGGATGCTCTTCCAGTCTCTGAAATCTGTGTAAGTACTCTGGATATCTTGTGAAAATGAGGAAACATGAGACTCCTAGTCTGTTACAGTCTGAATAGGAAATGTTGTTGCAGTGTTTTGGCTTCTTTCATTGCGTCCAGATGACAGAAGAATTTGTGAAAATGAAAAATTGTGGAGCAGAGGTGAGGATAAACATGTTAATCCATGTCAGTATTTTGTACCTTAGAAGGTTTTTATATCTTAAAATGAGCCTTTGCTCAGGTTCAGATGGATGAACATGAAGAAAATGTCTTCAATTGTTCCTAAATTGTTGGCTTGTGTTTAGGTGTCCCTGACAGGCTGAAGCTGTGAGAAAAAGTCTGAGAATAGAGACCCCTCTAAAAATGAGAAAAGCCTCTGAAAACAAACAAATAGACAAAAGAAGGATATATGCTGCAAAACAAGCTAAGAGAATTTATTGTGGTCAGCCTGAACTATCTTTCAACATAAATTCTGCATTGCAAACTTCGTCAGTTTGATCAAATAAGGTTTCAGAAGTGGTAAAACTTGTTATTTAAGGTAGCAAACTGCGCCTTTGCAGCATGGAAAAAATATGAGAATACTGGGGTAATAAGCTTTCTTTTCCCTCTTGGACCCCTATGCAAAGATTTCAAGCTTAAGGTAATCTTCCCAACATTAGTCACTGGGAATTAGTATGTCCTCCCCAGCTGTTGCTTCTAGATGCTGGGCCAGGCTGTAAAAACTAAATAGACTTCAGTGGAATGCCTAAAATTCATTTTCTCACTCAAATGCTTTCATCTCACTCATTTCATTGTGTTTACAGGCTGGCAGGTTTCCTGAAGGCAGCCATGATTTAGATTTACAGTCCCCTAGCCAGTCTGATTCTGAAGAAAAGTTATAACACCTGTAACGTAATACCATTTCCAAAAAGAGTGAAAAATGTCATGGTCTGAAAAGGAAGCCTCTAAACTCCAATTATCACAGTATATCACATATCTCTGCGCCCCACGGTGGCACCCGAGGTTGCTGTTACTTCAAAACAATTTCAATTCCCTTTCCCCTGTCTCCACCCACTCATTTTAAAGAAACCAAACCTGTCTCATCATGTTGGAGAGTTGGCTTTAAAATTATCTCTGGGATTTCTCCTTTCTCTCATTCAGGTTAGGCTGGGAAAACTCTGGGGTCTTTGGGAGGGAGGGAAAACAACTGAGTGAAAGTGCAGTGTCTCTTCCTGACTGCTATAAATGGCTGGACACCTTTGTGATGTCCTGCCAAGCACTGGACAGCCAGGTTTTCACTCCTCAACATTTACGGGCTCCCACATATGGGCTGAAGGGACATCAAAGTGTGGTATAAACTTCACTGAGAATAATGCAGATTTGAACTTCAAAATGCAAAGAGCATGCAATTAGAAACAATACCAGAGAGTTGCTTTACAGATAATGCTTAGAGGACAGAAGTGTTGAAGAAAGGGCGAGTCAAACACTCCTGCTTTCCTCTGAGCAACCTGTTATTCTTAAAGTATCTTTTATTTTATCATCATATTTAGAAACTGTTCACTAATACGGAGTCATGGAATTATAGAATGGTTTGCGTTGGAAGAGATCTTAAAGGTCATCTAGTTCTAACCCCCTGTGCTGTGCAGGGACACCTTCCACTGAACCAGGTTGCTCAAAGCCCCATCCAACCTGGCCTTTAACACCTGATCTAAATCTCTCCTCTGCTGGTTTAAAGCCACTCCCTCTTGCCCCATCACCATGGGCTTTTGTAAAAAGTCCCTTTCCAGATTTCTTCTAGGCCCCTTTAGGTACTGGAAGACTATTGGAATATCTCCCTGGAGCTTTCTCAAAGTCCAGCTCTCTCAGCTTGTCTTCATAGCAGAGATGCTCCAGCCCCCTGTTCATCTTCATGGCTCTCCCCTGGCCTCGCTCCAACAGGTCCATGTCCCTTTTTTGCTGGGGGCCACAGAACTGAACTCAGTACTGCAGTAGGGGTCTCACTGACAGAGGAGTAGAGGGGGAAAATCACCTCCCTTGACCCCGTTTTGATGCAGCCCTGCATCTGGTTGGCTTTCTGGGCTACAGGTGTTCATTGCTGGCTCATGTTGAGCTTCTTGTCAACCAACACCCCCAAGGCCTTCTCCTCATATCTGCTTTCAGTCCATCCTCTGCCCAACTTGTAGTTGTGCTTGGGATTGTTCTGACCCAGGTGCAGGACCTTGTACTTGGCTTTGTTGAACTTCATGAGGTTTGCATGGGCCCACCGTTCCAGTCTGTCCAGGTCCCTCTGGATGACATTCTTTCCCTCCAGTGTGTTTGCCCCACCACACAGCTTGGTCGGCCTGACCCAGTCTCAAGGGATGTATGCTGCCTACCAGGGGCCTGGTTCAAGGATGTCACAGAGAAGGTGCCTGCTCTAGTTGGTCCCACTGACTATTACCCGCTTCTAGTGATCCATGTGGGTGCTACTGATATAGATAGCAGTAGCCCAGGGAACATAAAGAAGGACTACAGAGCTCTGGGAGAGGTGGTTAGGGGCTCTGGAGCGCAGATTGTCTTTTCCTCAATTCTCCAGGATACAGGGGAGGACCTTAAAAGGCTAGGAGGATTGGCCAGGTTAATAAATGGTTAGAAGGGTGGTGCTGTAGTCAGGGGGTTGAGTATTTAAAACACGGGACTCAATTTAGTAGGCCAGGTCTACTGGGGGCTGGTGGAGCTGGTCTGACAAAGAAAGGGAAGAGTGGATTTGGTAGGAGGCTTGCCAGACTGGTTGCAGATGCTTTAAACTAGATGTGTTGGGGGAGGGGGTCAACATTCCATCCCAATACACTCAGTCACTTGCTAGCACCTGCAGGAAATGTTCAGAGCAATGTAGAGATATTCCAGCTGCTCCAGCCGACTAGCTGGCTTCAATTGGAGCTCTGCTCAGGTGCCTCTATGCAAACACCCGTAGCATGGGGAACAAACAAGAGGAATTAGAGATGTGCGCACGTCTACAGGGGTATGATAAAATAGACATCACAGAAACATGGTGGGATGGCTCCTATGACTGGAGTGTTGGAATGGAAGGTTACAGGCTCTTTAGGGAAGACAGGCCCATCAAACAGGGAGGGGGAGTTGCTATTTATGTTAGGGATAGGCTGGAGAGTATGGAACTCTGTCTGGGGACAGGTGAGCAGTCAATAGAGAGTTTGTGGGTCAAGGTTAAAGGGAGAACAGAGATGGGAGACATTATTGTGGGGATCTGTTACAGACTGCCTGACCAAGAGGACTCTGTGGATAAAGCGCTCTATAGACAGATAGGAACAGCCTCACACTCGCAGGCCTTGATTCTCATGGGGGATTTCAACAACCCTGAGATCTGTTGGAGGGATGGTACGGCCTGGCACAAGCAATCCAGGAGGTTCCTTGATTGTGTGGAAGACAACTTCCCTCTACAAGTAATAGAGGAGCCGACAAGGAGAGGTGCCATGCTTGACCTCATCCTCACCAAAAGGGAAGGGCTGGTTGGAAATGTGACACTCCAGGGCAGCCTTGATTGCAGTGATCATGAGATGATCGAATTCGAGATCCTCAGGACAGTGAGAAGAGCATGCAGCAAGCTCACTGCCCTGGACTTCAAGAGAGCAGACTTTGGCCTCTTCAGGAACCTGCTCAGTAAGGTTCCATGGGATACAGCCCTAGAGGGTAGCAGGGCCCAAGACTGTTGGTTGATATTCAAGGATCACCTGCTACAAGCTCAGGAGTGTTGCGTCCCAACCAGAAGGGAATGCAGCAGAAGGGCCAGGAGACCTCCTTGGATGTACGAGAAGCTGCTGAGGAAAATTCAAAGGAAAAAAGAAGCTTATAAAACGTGGAAGCAAGGGCAGGCGGCCTGGGAAGAATACAAGGATGTGTCCAGGAAGCTAGGGACCAGGTTAGGAAAGCTAAGGCACAGACAGAATTTAAATAAACTTGGCCATGGTTGTTAAGGATAACAGGAAGGGATTCTATAGGTACACTGCAAATAAAAGACAGATTAAGGACAACATGGGCCCTCTCCAGAAGCTATCAGGAGAACTGGCTACCCTGGATTTGGAGAAGGCTGAGGTTCTTAATGACTTCTTTGCCTCAGTCTTCTCTAGCAAATGCTCTGACCACACCACCCAAGTCTTGGAAGGCAGACACAGGGACTGTGAGAATGAAGACCCTGGGCCCACTGTAGGAGAGGAAATGGTTCGAGACCATCTTAGGAACCTGAATGTATACAAGTCCATGGGATCTGATGAAATCCATCCATGAGTCCTGAAAGAGCTGGCATAGCAAGTTGCTAAGCCACTGTCCATCCTATTTGAAAAGTGATGGCAGTCAGGTGAAGTTCTCACCGACTGGAAAAAGGGAAATATAACCCCCATTTTCAAGAAAGGGAAAGTGGATGAGCAGATTCTCCTGGAAGGCAAGCTGAGGTACATGAAAAATAACAAGGTTCTTGGTGACAGCCAGCATGGCTTCACTGAGGGGAAATCCTGCCTGACTGATCTGGTGGCCTTCTGTGATGGGGCTACAGAACTGATGGACAGGGGTAGAGCAGTTGATGTCATCTACCTGGACTTGTGCAAAGTGTTTGACACTGTCTCACATGACATCCTTGTCTCTAAGTTGGAGAGACATCAATTTGATAGGTGGACCACCAGGTAGATGAAGAACTTGCTGAATGGCCACATGCAACGTGTTGTGGTCAATGGCTCGATGTGCAGTTGGATACCAGTAACGAGTGGTGTCCCTCAGGGATCAGTCTTAGGACCGGTCTTGTTCAACATCTTTGTCGGTGACATAGACGGTGGGATTGAGTGTGCCCTCAGCAAATTTGCCGAGGACACCAAGCTGTGTGGTTCGGTTGATATGTTGGAGGGAAGGAATGCCATCCAGAGGGACCTTGACACACTTGTGAGGTGGGCTGATGCCAACCTGATGAAGTTTAACCATGCCAAGTGCAAGGTCCTACACCTGGGTGGGAGCAATCCCAGGCACAGCTACAGGCTGGGCAGAGAAGAGATTGAGAGCAGCCCTGTGCAGAAAGACTTGGGGGTATTGATTGATGAAAAAATGAACATGAGCCGGCAGTGTGCGTTTGCAGCACAGAAAGCCAACCATATCCTGGGCTACATCAAAAGGAGCATGACCAGCAGGTCGAGGGAGGTGATCCTGCCCCTCTTCTCTGCTCTTGTGAGACCTCACTTGCAGTATTGTGTGCAGTTCTGGTGTCTTCAACATAAAAAGGCATGGAACTGTTGGAACAAGTGCAGAGGAGGGCCACGAGGATGATGAGGGGACTGGAGCACCTCCCTCATGAAGATGATAGGCTGAGCAAGTTGGGGCTGCTCAGCCTGGAGAAGAGAAGGCTGTGTGGAGACCTCATAGCAGCCTTCCAGTATCTGAAGGGGGCCTATAGGGATGCTGGGGAGGGACTCTTCATGAGGGACTGCAGTGAGAGGACAAGGGGTAATGGGTTCAAACTTAAACAGGGTAAGTTTAGATTGGATATGAGGAAGAAGTTCTTTCCTGTAAAGGTGGTGAGGCACTGGAACCGGTTGCCCAGGGAAGCTGTGAATGCTCCATCTCTGACAGTGTTCAAGGCTGGGTTGGAGAGAGCCTTGGCTGGTATGGTTTAGTGGGAGGAGTCCCTGGCCATGGCAGGAGGGTTGGAACTTGATGATCTTAAGGTCCTTTCCAACCCTAACTATTCTATGATTCTATGATTCCATGATTCCCTGAAAGTGTTCAAGGCCTGGTTGGACAGAGTCTTGGGTGACATGGTTTAGTGGGAGGTGTCCCTGTCCATGGCATGGGGGTTGGAATTATATGATTAGATGATTAGATGAGGTCCTTTCCAACCCTATTATTCTGTGATTCTATGATTCTATAGACTTGCTAAGGGCGCATCAATACCATTCTCCATGTCACCAACAATGTTGAACAGGATCAGTCCCAACACTGACCCCTGAGGGACACCACTCATTAACTCTCTCTGGTTGGGCATTGAGTGTTGACCACAACTCTCTGTGTGTGGCCAGCCAGCCAATTCTCTATCCACTGAGTGGCCCATCCATCAGATTTATGTCTCTCCAGTTTAGAGAAAAGGATGATGTGTTGGACAGAGTCAAATGCCTTGCACAAGTCTGGGTAGATGATGTAACTCCTCTGAATATGAGAAAAATACAAGCTTTTACATTTTCTGCAGCTTTCTAGCTCCTTCCTTTTCAGTTTTCCATATGCCTCTCTAATTCTTGTTACCAGACCATTTAGAAGCAGGAAGTTCTCAGCGTCTCTCGAAAAATGCTTTTCTTGCAATACTGGCTGTTGAAACGTAAAAACTCAGTGTTACGTATCTCTCTTGGGTGAATCAGAGGTGTACATAAACTTACACTGGTACGCAAGACAAAAGAAACAGGCCCAAGAATTCTGAATAAATACCTCGAATTTCAGATATTGTTATTAATCTTTCTATTTGGGGATTTTCTACCTTCATCAATGGCAGAACACTTTTCAGCCTTCTAAGAAAGTATCCGCTGATAATAATTCAAGCCCCTGAGGATAGAAATAGAAATTAATGTATTGTAGAGATACTTTGAAACTCACATATTATATTATTTCCAGATCTGACTATTCTCAGTACTTACCGTACCATCACTAGGTGCTTAAGAATCACAGATAATTCTTTGAGGTTTCTCAAAAAATGCCATTCAACTTTTATTGGACAAAAGAGCTGCTTCCAAAAAAAGTAAGTCAACATTACTTTGATCCTCCACCCATGTCCTTCTTCTGAGTAATCTGGAAACTAATTTCCCATATCAAGCTTGATGCTCATTCAGGTTAGCTTCAGATTTGAAACTATGCTTGAAAGGAGCATATCATGTTTCATAGCCCTTCAGACTGGGGAGAAAAAAGAGGGACAACCAGGTCACAAGTGACTTCCATCCACTGCAGTGCATGGGGACCTTAGCCCAAGCCAGGATATGATTTATTTTTTTATGGCAGTTCTTGGCAGCTGCAGGTGATGCAAGAGAATGTGTGGGCAGCTCTTGCCTGTAAGCTGGTAAGTTGAAGCTCTGTCACCTTCATCTGTTTCTAACATAGGGCTGATACGTTTAATCACTGCTTTAATCCTCTGTGGGGCATGTCATTTGAACACTGTTTTTGGTGTCTGCAGGCTTTAAAGAAATATAGTCCTGCTTGGAGCAGCAGGTTGAAACAGATGACCTTCCGAGGTCTCTTTCAACCTGAATTACCCCATCACTTCCAAGTCTTGGTCCTTTTGTGGTGTAAGAAGCCAAGGCAACCAGGAAAAGGCCTAGATTTTTTACCTGGCTCTGTGTTTGTGAGAGTGGAAAACTGCGTGAGACACTGAAAAAAACCACACCGCTCGCCCTTTTTGTCTGCTGTAAAATACTGGCCAATACTTTTAGAGAATGAGAACTGAGACACACAAAATTCCAAGTCACAAAATTGCCATGTCACTGCAGATGCTTAGTGCCTCTTCCTCTGCCTGTGGCACATGCAGCAGTGGCATGATTTCTCTCCCTCTGTGCCCTCAACTGTAGCAGGATGGGCACCCTGTGTAAGGTAAAGATCAGGAGCTCATGAAGGCTTACGCCTGCCAGCATTCATGAAGTATCCAGCCCATATGTGGTTTCTGAATGGTTGCAGCCCTGTTTCAGGAGCAGAAAACTGAGGTAGATCTGAGACAGAACAGTACTGACAGTGTAAATAAAGGCAGCATATACACAAATCCAAGCTTCAAAGGAAATCACAAATACGCAAATCTGATTTCCTTCTGCATTTATGGGTTTGGGGATCCACTCCAAGACAGAATCAGCAAGACACTGTCACAGTTCATAGAATTTCTTCTCTCAGATATCAGGCTGGTCTGCTTTGTCTTATTTCATTTAGAGCATGCTTGCACATGCAGAGCATTTGGCTTGACAATATGGTTCTCTTCTTCTACCTTAGGAATCCACAAAACCTGAAATAACCTCTCCTGGGTATAAAAGAAAGAGATGGATCATACGCTTCAGCCTTTAGTGAAATATAATCCTTATTATTCCTACAGTAAAGAGAATAACCCTGTAACTCAAATACAGAAGATTTGGAAGAGACAATGATTTTTCATCTGACATTTTATATCAATGCATTTTTTTTATTTTGTATATCAACACAAGTGAAATGTCAGAAAAGTTTATGCTGTTGAAAGTGATTAACAAGAACCTGTGACTTAATATTGTGTAAACATCATAAAAGTTGGAATAAGAGCAGTACCTGCTTGAATCTGTGCTGTTTAGCAAGCATCTCTAAAGATTTCATTCCAAACAACTGTCTTTACACAATAGGATTGTTTGAGAGTGGGGCAGGCAGAGTCTGGGAGCCTGCACTGAGACACAGCATTCCTCCCCTGTGTTACTCTGTTTTCAGATATCTTGTTCTTACAGGGCAACAAATGGAATTGCTATCAAGTGCTGGTAGGCAGTAATTCTACAACTTGTATGGAGTTTTCCTGCAGACAGGAGACTTACAGTAGAGTTAAAGGGAGGAGGAGAGTATTCAATACAGGAAAAGGCAGGGTAAGATCAATCTTGTTACAGTTATTTAGTTGTTACTGAAGCCAAAGCCTAGCAAATTTAACCATGTATAATTTCACTTCTGAGGTCACAGCTCCATCTGCAATCACCCTAAGTTCACCCCAGGTAGGGTGTGGAGAATTGACAGCTATAGGTATAACGGGGAAGCTCATAACCCCCTTTTTGGGCACTGGTTGCTTTTGAAGATCTCAGAATGACAGAATGATTGAGGTTGGCAGAGATCTCTGAGGTCATCTGGTCCACCAGGGTCACTTAGAGCCAGTTGCCCAGGACAGTGTCCAGACAGCTTTAGAACATCTCCAAGACAGGACATTCCACATGCTCTCAGGCAACATGTGACAGTGCTTAGTTACCCTCAAACTAAAAAAATGTTTCCCAATGTTCAGAGGGAACCTTCTGTGTTTGCGCCATCTCATGTGCTGTCACTGGGCGCCACTGAAAAGAGTCTGCCCTCCTCTGGTTTGCTATCATTAAGTGCCCAAGATGGGCTTGGCCCATGATAAAGGAGTATTCCCTCACTCATCTCCACCTGGGTGGGGGCAGCCCTTCAGGAAGTTAACTGGCTTTGGCTTTAACTAGCAGAAAATATTTTTTTTTACATGATGAATCTGTCCCAGCTCATTACACAGCTTGAAGAGAAGTTACGGACACTTCTTAGCAGCTCCATCCACATTTCAGATAGACTCGGAATTAGCCACAGCTATTATTCTGTTATTCCAAGTGGGCTGTAGAAACAATACATATGTCTGTGTATTTTACTGTTTAGAGGTGGGAGATGACAGGGAGTTCCCAGCTCACTTGTTTGCTACAGGGTGGGCCTCACCTGGTGCTTGAGTCCAGACTTCCGGCAGATTGTGATGATGGTCTTAGCACCTCCTCATGACTTGATTCTTCTCTTTCAAGGGATAGGACAGCCAACATACCTATACTAAGATATTCCCCTGCTATGACCTGCTATCAGCTTATGTGGGTGCCTGTGGTACTGACATCAGAAACCAAGACCTCATCCAATTATTTGCTCAGCTCCCTTCAGTGGGTGGGGGAGAGAATTAGAAGGACAAAACCTATAATAGATTGAAATACAGTCTAATAAGTGAAGAAAAAAACCCAAAACAATGACAACTAATGCAAAGGCAATCACTCATTGCCACCTCCATGTGTTTTCACTGACACCTGGCCAGTTTCTGAGCAATGGTTATTTTGGAAAAACTCCTCACCCTTGTTTTATTGGTAAGCAGGATGTTATGTGGTATGAAATATCTCTTTGGTCAGTTCAGGTTAGCTGTCTGTCCTGGCTGTGTCTCCACCCCACCACTTGCCCACCCCCAAACTACTCACTGAGCAGACAGAGAAAGGAATGGAGAAAGCCTTCATGCTGCACCAGCACTGCTCAGCAATATCTAGAACATCACTGTGTATTCAGCATTGGTCTGGTTACAAATCCAAAACACATCACCTTGGCAGCTGCTGTGAGGAAAATGAACACCATCTCAACCATATCCATGCAGTCATTAGAAAGTCATACAAACTGCCTACAGCACTAGAGCAACAGTTTGGCTCCATGAGTCTTCAAAAGCTCAGTAGCAGGGCATCAGTAACATTGTAAGGAACCCCACACTTTCATGTCTCTGCAGAGAATCAGTCTGATATTTTATTAAATTCACAGGCTGTGCAGAGATAATACCACTGTAGATAATGTTCTGTGTATACGTAATGACTATCTTCAATGCAATTCAAAAATAATATTCCAGAAAACAGTGTGTCCTGAAGTATGATCACAAAGAGGCAATCACCCCTGTTTTCAGTTCATTGCATAATGCTCCCTTCAGTCCTTGGTTTATTAGCCCCACTTTTGACAAATTTCTGACATCTTCAAAAGGACTGGCTATTTCTTTCTGGAGTCATCAGACAGTCAGCATCACAGTAGTGAAAAAAAAATATTTAAAATCAGATGAGTATTAGAGAACTTACCATTTCTTTTGAAAGAAAGCTAGCAGGAATTGTAATGTCAAATATGGCCAGTGATGTTCAGCCTATTGTTTATAAAAGGCCATCTGTAAGATCCCAAGTTTTGCTTTTGATAAACTTCAGCGAGCTGTTAACCCACCATGCTGCTGCGGGGATGAGCTGAGCCTCAGTCCCAGAAGTAGAGAGCTTGCCACTGAGAAAAATGCTGTGTAAGGAAAAAGAAATATAAACTATCTGATTAAATCATAATTGCGCTCCAAGTAAAGCGTAAAAAAAAAACAAAACCAAACAACCAAAACAACCTCCACCAAAGACCAGATCAGAAAAGGATTAGTAATCCACAGTTTACAGAAAAAGACTTGGGGAATTAAGACACTTCTTCATTTCTTTAACTTCACAAAGTCTAAGATCATAGAATTTTATTTCATCTGACCACCTCCACTCCATACACTGAGACCAGGATAAAACTGCCATTTGAACACAGAATATCTTCTAGGAATACATCTTGTGGTCATTTTAACATTTCTGTCTTTATTGTTCAACCAGACAATGATTCTTGCTGTGCAAGGGTTTTTGAATACCCAGTGTTTTATGTCCATGGAAGTATTTGTACACTATAATTAAGCTGTATCTCAATTTTCCTTTTTCTTTCTAACTTAAAATGAAGAAGGGGTCTCTAAGTCCTTGCTGGAAGACACTTCATCCACCCCATCAGATAATTTTATGGCTCCTTTCTGCACTCTCTCCATGTGTGATGTTCGCGTGTATGTACATGTCTGAGTATTAAGTATGTGAAGTTCAAAACAACACAGATGCCCAGTATGCAGCTCATCAGTGTCAGTTCTCAGAAGGAAAACCATACTTTAGGCTTATATCCACATTTCCTCTTTATCCATCAAAGAACTATAATAATCTACTTTGTCTCTACATTGACAGATAAACTCCTGCTGAGCTGAGTCTCCTACTTCTCACACTGCCATCCACACTGCAGCCCATGCATTTGTTGTCATGACTTACAGGCCTTCCTTCTATGACCATGAGCATGGCCATGGCCATGTAGTAAGTGGTCTCATTAAAGCATATCTTGTGTAAGTAACTGTCCTAGCTTCAGCAGTAGCAGTCATTTTTCTCCTTCTTAGTCGCTGTCGCAGTGCTTTTTGACTTTCAGCCTGGGAACAGCGCTGATAACACTGACGTTTTTAGTTGCTGCTCAGTAATGTTGTTAGTTGCTGCTCAGTAATGTTTAGTCTGATCAAGGACTTTCTGAGTCTCATGCTCTGCCAGGGAGGAGAGGAAGCCAGGAGGAAGCAGAGACAGGGCACCTGACCCAAACTGACCAAAGAGGTATTCCATACCACAGCACGTCATACCCACTATATAAACTGGGTGCAGTTACCCGAAAGGGTTAGATCACTGCTTGGGTCAGGCTGGGTATTGGTCGGCAGGTGGTGAGCAGTTGTATTCTCTTCCCTTGTTATTTCCCTTATCATTATTATTACTGGTGGCAGCAGCAGTGGTTTGTGTTATACCTTAGTTACTGGACTGTTCTCAACTCAATCCGTGGGAGTTACATTTTTTCGATTCTCCTCCCCATCCCACCGGGAGCTGGGGAACGAAGCGGGGGGGGAGTGAGAGAATGGCTGCGTGGTTTCTGGGTTGCCGGCTGGGCTTAAACCATGACAGTAGCTTCAATTTTCCAGGTGATCCAGGTTCCATAAACATACAAGCATATTTGTGCGTGCGTATACTTAAACCTCATACATATTATATATACATATTATGAATTCATATATTTTACAGATAGTATGTGTTATATGTTTTATATATATGCATGCATTACTATACCCATCGAGACCTCATGGCTATTTGCCACCTTGTCAGTCTGTGTCATCCACAATTGTTAGGAGCTCCTGTGATTACAGATCTCTGCCAGAGCTACAGCCTGATCATCTGTCAGAGGCAGCTCTCCACCGGAGTTAAGGAGCCGCTGGAAAAGCTGGGCTGTCATAACAGCAAGCAGATAGATGAAGTGGCAAGGAGGTGAGAGTCCTTATTTTTAGTAAAAATGGAATTTTAATGTACCATAACTCTCAGAATTTGTCAAACATGCAGACTTGGCTATTTTAAAGTTATAAAGCTTAGCAGAAGTGGCACTCTTACATATTGCTGCTCTCACACGCTGTCTCCTTCATAATTTTTCTAGTCTGAAGATCTGAAAGGACATAACTGAACATATTGTAAATGTTTGATTCCCCACAGCCTGTTCAAAGCAATACTGTGAAAACCATCTCCTTATCACTGTGCTGCTCTGCCTGACTCACTCTCTTCACGCACTTTCCAATCTTCACATCCCGCATTAGGCTTTCATAGAAGCATGGAATAGTTCAGGTTGAAAAACACCTCTAAGATCATTGAGTCCAACCACTAGCATAGTTCTGCCAAGTCCACCAGCAAATCAGGTCCCTGAGCATTACATCTACACATCTTTTAAATACCTCCAAGGATGGTGACTCAACCACTCCCCTGGGCAGCCTGTTCCAGTGCTGGACACCCCTTTTAGCAAAGAAATTTTTCCTAATATCCAATCTAAACCTCCCCTGGTGTAACGTGATGCCATTTCCTCATTCTATCACTTGTTACCTGGGAGAAAACCAACCCCTACCTCGCTAAAACCTCCTTTCAGGCAGCTGTAGAAAGTGACAAGACCTCCCCTGAACTTCCTGTTTTCCAGCCTAAGCAAGCCCAGTTCCCTCAGCTGTTCCTCATCAGGCTTGTGTTCTAGACCCTTCACTAGCTTCATGCCCCACTTTGGACATGCTTCAGCAACTCAGTGTCTTTCTTGTAGTCAGGGGCCTAGCAAAATATGTATGTAATATATAAAGAGAGTAATTGATGAATCTGATTCAGTGAGTGAAAATCTTGATGTATTATGCCTATTCTATATACAAAATATGATGTAATACCGTAGCAACGAGCTGCACTTCACTACAATATTTACTTCTATGTATGACAAATTTCTTTATTCTTAATTCCAAAATGACTTTTTAATTTCCATCAGTTCTCGAGCAATTCTAACCTAGGCTATTATGCCACCACATTTTCTGATCATCTGCATCTTCCAAAGCTTGCAAAAAATCTGCTATGGTCTTCATTTTAAACACTTCCCCCCACCTTTTGCAGCCCTGTGGATATTTTTGCTTGAACAGCTCCATTAGCTCCAACCCATGTACACACCTCTATACATGATCCAGCCACTAGAGGGGACAGAGCTTTACGCTGATGTAAAAGCACCTCAGATGAGATTTTGTAAAATACCTGTCTCCAAATAAGGCTTTTTCTTTGGCAGAAGAACAGGTCAGACAGGTGACTGACACACCCCCTATTCCTCCCTCCCCTGCTTTTGTTATAAGACTTTCAGGTTGGTGGCACAACAGTTCGTGAAGAGAGGCAGGCTTGTGTTGCCAGGGTGTTATTCCCCTCTGTAGAGACAAAGAGATCTCTCTCCCAAGGTATTCTGCTAGGAATGGAAATAATTGTGCACACGTTGATGAGGCACTTTGAGATCCTGGGAGGCAAAGACATGTCACACAACAAGAGTCGGTGTTAATACTCAGCACTCTTTTGCATCCCCTGCCTTTTAAAGGGTCGCAGCTGCTTGCCATGCTGCAATACCAACTTCCTTTCTGGTTCTTTAGCTCAATTTAGTTTGCTTTCTCTCTCACACAAAATCATAAGCTCTGTATACAATAATTGTAATGTATGCAAAAGAATTCAATGATCTGATCCCGTTAGGAACTTCTCATCGATGTAAAATAATTAAAGTCTCCTGTACTTCATGCTTTTCTGTTGCTCACATTCTGTGTGCTTTGGTTGTGCTACTCTATAACCTCCTAGTTTAATTTGGCTGGAAGGAAACAAACATCTTCTGTCATTTGTGAACTGGCTGTAGGGCATCTGAGAGTTTTATAGCTGAGTAAAATAAATCTTAAACTAGAAAACTTGAATAGCTTAGCCTGTGGTTTGAAGGCATTAAATAGAAACTTGAGGGCATGCACCAGCTTCTCTAATGGCTGTTGAAATGCTGCTTTTGGGGAACATGTCAGGTCATGCAGACAGCTGCACTTTAGTTGGAAATAGTGAAAACTAATAGTATAGCATTTCAATTAATGAATGTTTGGCAGTATGACTGTGGGGATCTGGAGCTATAGGGGGGGTAAAGAAACTTTAACCAACCAAGACAACTCACTTTCCAGTTTTGTCATTCATTTAGATCAAGAGATCATGCTCAGACTGTCTACGATGCTGGCAGATTGTGGCTAGTCTTCCTGTGATGCTGAGAGTAAACTGATTTCCAGGTTAGTAAAACATATGATTATTACCTGATTAATAGCTTCTTGGATATATGACTCATAGAGCTGTATCACTGCACCTTAGAAGACTTGGTAAGGTGAAAATACTGTTTAAGCTTGAAGCTAGCAATGATATGCAATAGATATATTAATTAAGATATCTTAATGGAAAGAGGATAAAATATGACCCAAGCTCCTTTTTAGCACATAACATGCCTACAGCTGATGTCTGGAGGTAAGGAGCTGTTAAACCAGAAGATGGGGGAGGGGGAGGGAGGAGGCATTTCTGCATACACTCGGAAAAAACTTCACTAGATTGCCTAAAGCAATTGTCAGAGGTGGTTCCTGTAGTCATCATTAGCCATAAAAGCAGAAAAGACACAGATATAAAACTCTTCAGGACATGGCCGCCTTAAAGGACACTACAGAGACTGATTAGAATCACAGGCAACTGGCAGCACTGCAGTAGCCAAGGAAAATCCTCATTATTAAATATAATCTTAACAATGCATTTTCTGTTTCATCTTTTGGTAGATTTCTTCCATTTTTGTGAATCTACAGTCACCAGTATACCCTAGCTTTTCAAAGGCTAAAAGATGCACCTAGTTGGAGGTGGGAATGGCAGGATTTCTGCATAAAGAACTTTTTATGCCTGTCACCAGAAGATGGCATGATTCAAGATCATGGATTAAATGTCAATGCCTCAGGAACCAGACTGTGAGAAATGAAACACCAAAGGTTGCAATCCCCATAAACTGTAATCTGTTCACATGAACAGTCAAACTGCATCCAGCAGTGTTATGCAGAGAGGCATGGATAAGCACGGATACATGTTTATCAATGACCTGCATTCTCAAGACACAAATCCCCTTTTTATTTCCTCCTTTTCTTAAGTTTGCAGAGGACTACAGCCTGCACACAAACACTTTGTTCAGTTGCTCAGGTGCTGTAAGTTTCTATTGAATTTTCTGCTCTTTTTTCCCCTTTCATAACCTCAGACTCCAGTTGGGTTGCTGGGGAGTAAGTGAATCAGTGCATCGTCTAACATAAGGTTTAAGAGTGGCTTATTTCTGAGGCTAAAGGATTTCCAACAAAGTATGGAATAGATTGGTAAGTGTGATAGTGCCACAGAGGGTACTGCATCCCCCTTTCTGTTACCTTTCTCCTCTCCAGGCTTGGCTGCTCATGCTCCAGGGATTTAAGGCTCAACTCTGCTCCCACCTGGCTGTATAATGTTGGCTCAGACTGCTGGCAAAGCTGCTGACCTGTTACAAAGTACTGTGCAAATATCTGTGGAAAATAAGAAATAACAAAACTAAAATTACACATCAAGGTAGCTCAAGAACTTGAAAGGAAAGATATTGACATGAGGAGGAATAAACTTCTAACAGAAAAAAATGGGGAGCTGGTTGCTGGATTATGGGCTGTCTGTAGTATTGATGGAGCTGGTGGAAGATGTTTGCTCTGTAATCCCGAAGATTTGCTCTAGGGAGCCACAGTGGTGGGTACACTCCCTCAGATGTTGCCCACTGGACAACGAAGTCTCCTTGGATGTCTTACGAGAGGTGGTGAATTTAGCTCTTTCTCGTAGCTCATAAAATCATAGCTATCTTTTGTGTATCCTAGCCAGTAAATACTTGCTGTGTACTTGTAAAGATCTGCATATACTGTTTGCAAAGTCTCTTTGCCTGACTACAGACATCTGAACAAACAGATCCAAAAGAGGGGTGACGGCAGGATCTTTTCCGCAAAATGTCACCTCCAAGCCATTTCAGCACAGGCAGACTGTATGTGAAGTCACCAGTACACATGGAAGAGGATCTCAAACAGCTATTGGGGTTTACCTAGAAAAGAATGACCAAAGTCCCTACGTAGGGGACTTAGATAAGAGCTTTAACTGTTACAACAGGTATTCTGTGCCTTGCTTGTTCTGATTTATTAACAATATATAAGATGATCCAATATTTGGCCTCTGCCTTTAAATCATAGAATTTTCCATTCAAAATTACAACCTTTGCATTTTATTAGCGTGCCTTAGTCTTTTATAAGCCCTTACTATGTCCATATATCTTACCCACATTCTAAGAGCAAGCTTTTGTACTTATAAATTACCTTGGCAATGGCATGACCACATCCACAGACATACTTGAGAGTATGATGCTGCTGCTCTGGATCTCGGCAAGCACACACAGAGAAGCAAGAATTTGTATTGCTGTCACACCAAAAGGGAAATTGTAGGCTAGTAGTGTCTGTGAAGCTTGGCGTGATTAAGCGCTCTAAGCTGTTGCCTCTGCTGGGACAGAATCTCTGTAAGCCATGTGAAGGTGCTTAGGTCCTCTTTCTCAATTTCCTCATTCCTGGAAAGGGTGTTTTAGTTCCTCTTCCCCTGGAGGGACACAAGAATTGATTGATTAATGTTTGCAAAACACCAAAGAGAGAAGCACTGTGTAAATGCCATGGTTGATTATTGCTACTCAACCTTTCAAAGAAACATCAAGCTATGTCTAGCCTTTGAGCTCAGCTGGATCTTTGGAGTGAAACAGAAAACTGTTCCATAAGAGCTCAGAAGATACAGCTTGACAGCCTCTGTAAGCACAGCAGGCCAGCATTTGCTGTGTGCCCTGAGCTTTTGGCATTTGCCTTACCCCTAATTCTTTTAGCTGGGAATACGTTATTACATGTTAGTATTATTATCAAAAGATGAAGTTGCTGGTTGGTATTACCTATCTGTTGCTAATTTCCATGGATGCCTCCTCATTCTCGCTTAACTCAAATATCAGATGTCTGAATGCTGATTTTGAAGCCTCTTGGATCAATGAATTACAAATGTGGACTCCCAGAAGACACCTGTTTGAGAAGCCCCTGCCAGAACTGTGGCAAAACATGTCTGGGTGTTTGGCCCTTCTGAGCAAGGACTGAGGAAGGAGATGCTGTTATCCAAGGGAAGGATAAGAAATCATGAAAGTGTACTGAGCAAATTCCAGCAGTGGTGCTGTGACCTCTCCTAGCAGTGACAAAGGGTGGCACACATCTTTGTCTACTCAAAAGACATTAAGATAATTTCTTCAGGCATTTCTAGTAGTTTACTACAGTAATTGTTTCTTTGGCCTGTGTTGTACAATAATACATCATGAAGCAAATTTCTCATCTTCAGGGTTGAGTCCCTGGAGAGGGATGTTTTGCATTTGGTGGGTCTGGAGCATCTGTGATGTGGATAATACCACCTAAGGCTTGCTCCACTGAAACCACTCCAGTGAAAGCTGTTATGGTCCAGGGACTGCATAGCTTGAATAAAAATTAGCGTGATTTTTCCCTGCTTAATTATGGCTTTCTTTTGCAATTAAATGTGTCTTGAGAGTTCTTAGCAGAGACTGAATTTCTCATTCTGTTAGCTGAATGGCACCACCAGGGTTCTCAAATTATGAATGTTGTGACCCAAAGGGTCTTGAAGAATCTTTGCAAGACGAACAAGTCATTATTTACTTGGTGTTGGTGTCAGGGCTACTAATGGTCTCCTTCACAGAAGGAGGAGATAGAAAAGTTGAAAGGGACTGCATCATCTCAAGATCACCTCATTTCATGCACTACTCCAGGAAGTTTCCAAATAGTGGGAGAAGCAGGGTACCTGTCCTTGGAAACTTGCAGCCATCCAAAGCCTCCAGGGAAACCCAGAGGCTGTCCAGATGGGAAGGCAAAGGCTGATGGCATCTGCAATTCTACAGCCTTCAATTCCGCAGTAACTGCAATCCTGTCCAGACTCCTCATGCTCCCTGAGACTGCGCTTCTGCAGGGGATGGGCTATCAGCTCCTTGCCAAAAGGTCAATCTAATGTCTCCTGCCATGGGAGGAGCATGTAATTCACTGGGAGTCAGTGTGACAGGTTCAGCTTCTTGCACCCCTGCAAACAGTGCTGCCAAGAGATCTCTCTCAGGCACACATCAGAAGAGGGTCCTGACAACTTGGAGCACACCTTCCTGCTCCAGCAGCAATCCATAGTCTCAGGCTCTGCACCTCCAGCCAGCTGTACCTCTGTCTCCAGTTCAGCTCTCTCTGACCCTGAAGGGTCTGCAGGGGAGGGTGCCATTCCTGCATGCCCCAGTTCAGGATTGCATTTCTGACTACACCACAGACTTAATGAGTAGCAAATGCAGGGGTATACTGCATATCTTGCTGCTTTCTCTTCCTCTGAAAAGCCTTTCAGCAGTGTGAAGGCTCTTCATTTGTTTTCTTCTGAGCAGATTCTCTTCTCTTTCAGCTGTCCCTGCCGCAAATCTGGCAACACAGACAAAGGTAAACACCTCTGTGGGTTAAGTCCTTTCAGCTCTCTGGGAAAGGAAAGAATGTATGTCACTGAGCAGCCTCCTGGTCGTGAGCCATTCCTGTGGCACTTGACTTCATCCCAGGTGCTTTAAACACATATGTTACCAAAAGCAGGGATGTAGCCACTGTATAAAGGACAGTAGTCCCTGGAAGGGATCTAGATTTCAGGTGGACTAAGTGACTATGGCAGGGGGCTGCAAAACATACAGCAGGGGCCATAGGTGCCTGAAATTGGGTGGAAAGTTCAGGTCTTTAGTGGCATGATGCTCTGCATTGCATCAAAAGGTATGGCTGTAGTATGCCTACAAAAGGGATTATGTTGGCTGAGGCTGGTTTTATGAGGTTACAGCCCATGACTTGTCTAAAATTAGCAAATAGACATATTTCTAATGGAAAATCTTATTCTAGAAGCAGGTGATTTCACAGCAAATCAAGATGTGGTGTTGCAGTGTTCTCTTCAGCTGAAACAACGTGGAAGAAGTTTCACTAGACTCACCATATCAGTGATGAATATCAGTGGGTTTAGATAAAAATTAATCCCACTGTATGGTTAATGCTAGCAAAACCACCAGTGGAGGAGTGGTTTGGAATAAATTTTTTAATGTAGGGCTGGGTGAAAGTGTCTCAGCTCATATCAGCTCCTGAAATTGTTAAACCTGGCAATAAATATTTCCCAATTCTGTATTTATACATACACTTTATTAAGATGTTTGAATGCCAGAAGTGACCAGAATGATGCTTCTTATGTTTGTTTCATAAGATGGTATTCTATCTTACAGGATCACCAATAAAGACAAAGTACTTTATCTGGACTTCATTTCTCAATCTTTTCTAGCATCAGTCTGGATACTTTGCTGTAGAATCAAAAATCTCACCAGTTTTTATCATTCTTAGTATGACTGCGCAAAATGCACCATTCATGGTTCATTTTCATTATCAGCAAACATAACACTAATTTTGAATGTGGCTAATTTCCAAGTCAAATAAAATTGCTTCATAATCAGATTTGCTCAGCTTCCACTGATTTGATACCAAACTAGTGCTCCTTCAAACAATTTCTGCTTTTGTGTTGGTTGGTGGGGTTTTGTTGTTCATGTTGGGTTGGTGGTTTTTTTTTTTGGGGGGGGGGTGTCTTTTTCTTTCCAAAATTTAGACAGTCACTGACTTTTTGTCTATTTTGGAAATTTATTTGGGCTCTCTTGTTTAGATGTTACACATTATCTGACAGTGCACTGCACCATCTGCTCTCCAAGGTGAAAAAAAGTTCTTGTTTACATTTCTGTGTTTTCCACTTAATATGTATTATCAGATGAACTCCCTGACCTTTTCTAGCACTCTAAATAATTTGTCAGTATAATGAAAGAATACATTTGCTCTATGATTTGTTACTATTTGTACTGGTTTAATTGATGAAGCAGAAAGTATCTCTACATCTAGATTGAATTTTTGCAGCCTTCTGATTTAAAACATAATGCAGATAATGAGGGACAATGCCATGTTTTGAGTGATTTGCCAGATGGCTACATGAACGGGGATATAATTTAGATGAGCCCGCTATTGCATTCCACCATGTATGTGTTTTTTAAAAGATCTTCAATACATTATCAGTGGAAAAAACCACTTGGAAATCTTCCAATCAAATCAGTATTTAGCATCATGGATTGATTCCTTTTTTTTTTTTCTTTTGCTCCACCAGTTAATGATTTTATAATCCTGTCACTTAAATACTAAATCACCACCCAGTGACAAGCCAACTTGCCTTGTTTATTCAAATGTGTTCAAACCTCCTTAGGTCTGGAAACAAGTTCTGAGACCTGAGAGGAGTGAGGTCATTGGTTCCTTTTTCAAGGTGTAATCCAGAAGGTGCACAGGCATGCAAGGCTGGAAAAAGGACATTTGAAGAGCAAGACAATTTCCATTTTGAGCAGAGGTTCAGGTGAAAGCCCATTCCACCCAAAGTGGCTCACTCTGCCTTCACCTCTAGCCTGGATACAAAATGGCAGAAGTTTGCACTAGGGAAAGATTATTGCCCTTCTCACCAAAATTGTGCGCCTGGGGAGGGAAGAAACCCAGGTACACATGACTGATGAGCCTCATGTTTTGAGTGGTATTACTGCTTTCTCTGTGTAACAGGACTTTATCATACAGCAGTATTTGTTTTTTCTTTTATGCTGTGAGACACCCAAGAGCCCTTTGCTGGCTGCAGTGCTTCAGCTGCCTGCAGTCATCTCAGCAGCCCCGATCTTCGCCAGGAGGAAGCAATCTGCATCCTGCTATGCCCAGTCTGAGCCCAGAGGGAACCTGCCCCAGCTCCTTGCCCAGCAGCACTCTGCTCCCAGGTGCCACCGACCCCAGGGGCTATGGCAGAATCCAGCCTCAGTGGAGTGAAACCTCACATGCTTCCAGCCTTTCAGTTGCGCATGCTGTTGTCCCTATGTAGTCCCGGGTTAATTCTGCATTCATATTAGAACTTATTGCTGACCTAAAATTGATGCTGGTTCAATAACATGTTTATGTACATTTCTGCCTCTATCTACCATATTCTAGCACCTCCTGGAGCACAAAGCTACTCCTGAAATGCTCTATATTACTGCTGGCAGAATTGCATATCTGTTGTTTTTTTTTTTCTGTAGGACTAGGGATACATGAAAGTGCTGCATTGTGCCACAGTTTCCCAAAGCATATTCACCCATTCAGGTCTGTCTGGAGTACATGTTCTCACAGCAGAATAAGCCTCTTGAATATTGTTGAATTGCAGTCACAGACAATAAAACAACAGTCTTATTTAAAGGTCTGCTATGGTAGCTCTACTTCCAGTAGTAATTTCTTCCATCTTCTGGCATGGAAATATTAGTTATGAGGACCTTAGGACAGCCTTTCCTTTATGGCCCCAAAAGGGATGGTGACAGTAATGGATGGGAAAGGTAGGGTAGCCCACGCTGTGCAAAAGAAAGCAAATGAAAACCATCTGAGTGCTTTCCTACCCCCAGGAAGGATGCAAGCTGAGATAGGGCCATGTGTGCGCTGATTTAGAATAACATTTCCTTCCTATGTTAGTCTCTATGAAAATGCAAACAGGTGTTAGAAAGCTAGCGTTACATTCTGACAAAATCTGTTTCAACAACAAGCCCAGGCTTGCTCCCCTTAGGGAGGCAGGAAGGAGAGATGGAAAATAATAAGCAAGCTCCTCCTAGAGGCGCTCTGTGGCTCACTCCGGCTTTAGATACCTCTTCCTTTCCTTGATTTGCTCCTCTCCCCTCCACCCGTGGATAACACTGCATGTCAGCAGTGATTGCTTAGAAAAGAATGAGACTTTGGCCAGTGTCAAGAGCTGGAAGTGTGCCCAGTACTGAAGCAGAGGCAACAGGCTCCTGCTAAGGCTGTCAGCCTTCTTCTGCTGCCAACAGATAGTGCCAAGGAATAATCCCTCGCCTATGTTTACCTGCCCTAGGCCAAATCCTGGCACGGGTAATGTGCCTGATCAGGAGAGCTGGGGAGCGCATTTCATAAGGCTCTTGCATCAGCCGTGGGCAGGAGAGAGGAAAAGAGGAGGAGCAGCAGTCTGCGCTTGCCTCTGTGTGCACACAATGAGCAGGGAGCAAACAAGCAGAGGCTCTGCTGATGCTTGGGTTGGTAGCCTGTCCTTGCCTGGCATCAGGGTGGTATCTCTGTACTTGTCAGGGACAGATGTGTGAGGCTCCAGATGTGTCAGATGTATGTTTTTCTCAGGAGCACATGCTGGAAAAAATGCATTATAATCCACCTGCCTGCTTTCTGCAGCCTTATATAGTTAATACAGCAACATACAGCCCTCCACATAAGATAAATGCTCCAAATTTAGCCTGTAATTCTAATTCTGAATACTTTTGCCTTCTCTTGCAAGCTAATCAGCTCTCAGAGCCACAATAAGGGGACAGCAATTCAGCCTGTATGCTTGTACTCATGACCCACACAAAACCTACATGGACCCAGTACCACAAACTTTTCCACACATAACATGAAATTATTCAAACCATTAACTATCTTCACCCATTAATTCCATCTGTAGGGGTTAATTGTTGGTAAAATGGGGAAAAGTGTTGCCTTGTGCACAAAAGCTGCAGCTCATAACTTAGCAATTCTACACCTAAACCACTTGCAGCATTCAGCGTTGCTTATAAATATTTTTTACATATCAAATATAACACAAATTGCCCCTTGCATATTTGTATTGAGGTATTTTGGGAAAAGCAGGAATAGCATTACTTGCTCAGATTTATAAGTATGCAAGGAGCAAAGAGAGGCTCCTAATACTGAAACTGGTGAACATCAGATCTGCTAATGGACTTAATACAGCTCTGCATTTGCATAATTTAACTGCAAACAGAATTTAGCCTTGGTTTATTATATAAAGACTGAGTGGAGTCCTAGATGGATGTCTGAACACTCAAGCCAACTTTCCACTGATTATCTAGGGGGTGTGCTGTGGAAGTGAAAAGGATAATGCTTTAATCATTTGGGTTTTTTTTACTGTAATTGAAACTTTATTCCTTGTGACTGGAGAGAGAACAGGTGCCTAATTAGACTGCATGATAATTTTCACATAAATACAGGTAAACAGGAAGATCAATAAAAATCTCTTCTTGCTGGACTGCTGCCATTTTGGGGATAGAAGTTAAAGTATTTAGAAAAAAACATTTCCCTTGGGAATACATGGTACTGTTATTTTAGGAAAAAGATTTTACTTGTTTTATCTTTGCAGTGACCATGTTACTCATGAAGAGTATTGGCCAATGTTTTGGAAGAAAAAGAGCTTTGCATTACTAAAAAATTGAGTAGAGTGTACACGAGTTTTTATCAAAAAGTAGGTTCTGCAGGAAATTGTTTGCATTTCCAACATCTTCTGGAACATTTTTGAAGTGTTCCACTGAAATTTTATTTTCAATGTACTCATGGAGCAACTGGAGATGCCTTACATGGGTGAGAGTGTTTGCTCCTGTCCTGACCTTACGCAGGCTGGCCAGTGAACCTGGCTGTTCTGGCTGTGCATGAAGAGTGCAAAGGAGGGATCCAGTGACAAGCTAAAAAGAAAAGAGTCCATTGCACTGTGACTTAATGTGCTGGACACCTCACTTGGAGGATACAACTAACAGGAAAAAAATCACACAGATGATACCCTCTCAAAGCAGCAGACCAGGTGTATCTCCTTTCTTTTCAATATATTCTGTATTGATCTTTCATTTCTGTACCCTTAGACAATGCTGTAGTGAAAAGAAAGGACAACGAAGAAAGCATACTGAAAGTAAGCATAATGAAAGAAAATACTTGATCACAAGATTAACTTTCTATTGGGCCACACCCTCAGAGGTAAAGGTACTTGTTTTCACAGTCAAGTCTGGTACTCTAACTACAACACTGTATCCCATGTGTGTCTGGGATGACATAAGCATAAATACACGGTTTACCAGCTGGCAAGTCCCTCCATTCCAAAGATATCTTCTGAAAGTATCTTCTTTGGAAAGTGCTATAGTACTTCTGGTAATGGCACCACAGTGTCTGAAAATGCACTTTACCAGAATGATCCAGGTGATGAAGGCTGAATTACAATGAAACCCTGGAGAAGTGCTATGACATCCTCTACTTATGACAAATGTGTTCCTCCTGATTAATGCTCTTATAATAAAACACCATGACAATTAGGCCATTAATTTAAAAAGTTCTAAAGTAAACCCACAGTTGACTGACTGATGCTTTGTGGCATCATTTGTTAAAGTCTTTTCTTCACTGAAAAGATTACCACAATGTCGTGGTTTAAGCCCAGCTGTAACTCAGAAAAACCATGCAGTCTCTCTCTCACTCCCCCCCCCTCCCCCGCAGCTCCCGGGGGAGGGATGGGGAGGCAAATTGAAAGAATGTAACTCCCACGGGTTGAGATGAGAACAGTCCAGTAACTAAGGTATAACACAAACCACTGCTGCTACCACCAATAATAATAATGATAAGGGAAATAACAAGGGAAGAGAATACAATCGCTCACCACCCACGGACCGATACCCAGCCTGACCCGAGAAGTGATCTAACCCTTTCGGGTAACTGCACCCAGTTTATATAGCGGACATGATGTGCTGTGGTATGGAATACCTCTTTGGCCAGTTTGGGCCAGGTGTCCTGTCTCTGCTTCCTCCTGGCTTCCCCTCCTCCCTGGCAGAGCATGAGACTCAGAAAGTCCTTGGTCAGACTAAACATTACTGAGCAGCAACTAAAAACATTGATGTTATCAGCACAGTTCCCAGGCTGAAAGTAAAAACACAGCACTGCACCAGCTACTAAGAAGGAGAAAAAGTGACTGCTACTGCTGAGTCCAGGACACACAGAAATGACAGCTGATCTCTTAAACTAAAAAGTTACTATTTCATTAATAAGAGTACATCATAGAGTACATCAGACCCAACATTACATTATTTCTAAGATTACGTTTTGCTATAAATAAACTTGGTCTTGAATACAGTTCTGGAATACTTAACATTCTTAAATACCTCATGAACCAATTCTTATTAACTTCCATCTGTCTTTGTTTACTATTAATTATCTGTTGGCAAGGAATGAATCCCTTCCAACCCAAACCATTCTATGATTCTATGAATATAGAAAGAATTAATTTGTAAGATCTGAGATTGATATAAAAAATGATATATACAAACATTGTAAACAACAACTCCCAATTTTCTTTCAGCTTTATTAGCTCCTGCAGAGTAGTAAGTCAGCTGCCTCAAAGGCTTGGCCACTTCGTCTACAAACATCGTGGAAGTGAGTTTTCTTTAAATATAGAGATATTTTGTTACTATCCCTACAAATTGCTCATGATTTTATGTTTTCTGTAACTTTTGCATGCCTTTGTTATGGGACAGCATAATCAACTTGTTTATCTTTTATAGACTGGCTAGAAAATCCAAGGAGCTAGCAAGATCTTTCAAATGTGCCTGAGGTAAGTTGAAGATCTGATAGAAGAATAGAAATCTACTGTTTTTTCCTCTATCATTTCTACCCTCTGTGGGAGAACAGTTCTTTGCTGTCTATTGTTCCTTCTGTTGCTCCTGTCTGCTCCTGCTAGCACATCCACTGAGCAGAGAAGCATATGTATCGATTATAAAATTTATCTAACAGTCCAGGTTAGGCACTGAGTACTGAATAAACTCTGAATTGTACTAATCAAAAGGAGGCAAACACCTTTTACCCATGTTTGTCCTTAGCTGAATTACTGCCCAGGTGAAGGCTATGGAAATTTCAAAGGTAATTACGTTCTGCATCTTTTTCAGGTCAAGCAGATTAAGTTACCTCTGATATCATGAGCAATTCCATAAAGAACAGAGAAAGAAAAAGACACACTCTGGTAGACTGCACTTCCAGAAGAATGAAAGTCAGGTTCTGCTGTTCTGCTTTTTAATGCTTCCCCAAATCCCTAAGGGGTATGCTACTGGCCCTTTTAATGTTTGCTTGCAGATCACAGCAACCAGAAAATGTGTGCATAATGAGAACAATCAAGGCTCATCTGAACATTAAGGCTGTTGTTGCTTGTGAGTAACTGTGTAATAGCACCTTTTGATTGTAACTACAAACATCTCATGAATACTTGAAGAACTGGATTGCATCATCAGCACAGGAAAAAACAGTGCCTACATTTGGTCCCTTCTGCTTTTTTTAAATTATTATTATTGGTAACTATTTGACTGAGAAAACAGGAACATGTGGAGAAGGAAATGTGAGGGAATTAATGTGTAGGTAATGACTGCTGTGAGGCAGTCCTTAGCACTAATCATTCTGTAGTTTTCTTAGGCTAGAGACTGTGGAATAATCTTCTTTAATGTTGATGGGTTTTGGGTTATTTTAAGATAGATCAGAAGCTGTGGAAACGATTCACTTTGACAAGAGTATGAAAACTTGTTTGCTGTCTTTGTGCTGATCTCAGTTGTCTTGTGAGTTCAGATGTACTCCTGTAGAGTGAAGAGAAGGAAATGTGCTTTGTTTTTCTTTTCCATAAGGAATCCTATATGATCATTCTAGTCCCCAGTTAAAGTGCTTGTGTGTTTTGGGCAAGGAGGCAGTTAGCTTCCATTTTTTTTTTTTTCTTTTTTTTCTACCACCATTTGTTAGAACAAAAATGTGCTTCTTTTGAGGGGAAATCTGAAAAATGAAAACACTGTAAAGGTTCAGGTGGAGCATTTCAGCTGCAACCCAGAGGAAGCAGCATTTAGAAACTACAGAGATGAATTCTGATCAACAAAGAGGGGTTTTGTCCATTTGCAAAGTTGAAGTTTTTAGAATTGAATTCTCAAAGTTTAGGAGAATTTGGGAATGAAAGGGTAAGACTAAAACGACATTTTTATGTGCCAAATGCAATCTATTTTTATTTTAGTGAAGATTCTTCAGATTATGCATCTTACACATGCATAGAAAATGTGATGTAGCTTCTTGAACGATGGCCAAGAGAGGCTGGGGTCATGCTCTGATCTGTGATTTTCTTGCTTTGCACAGTGCAACTTCAAGTTGACTGTGGGCCCAAGGATGTATTACCTGTTTTCCTGAGGACAGTCTGTTTGGTTCTTCATTTCTCCCACAGAGGTGACTAGATTTCCACTTGTGATTCTCACTTTCTTGGCCAAAGGTCCCAAAAGCTGTGGTTATCCTGATGGTGAATGTGGTCACTCCTAGGACTGCAGCAGCTAGTACGCATTGGAGAATCCCTTTGAATCCTACCTAAAGGACAGGGAGCAGGGACAGGAAAATGACCCTCCATGGCTGCCTCCTCCTAAGAATAAAGGAAAGAAGACAAGGCCACATGGTTCAGAGCTGAAGATGTGGAGGTTACTGCAACTTATCTTTCTTCTCTGCTACAACCAGTGTAGCCCCTCTTGCATCTGCAGTCTTTCCACAGCTGACCTCTTTGACCACCACCAGCCTTCATCCCTCTCATCTGACTTGCTCTTCTTCACTTTTGGCAATGCCATCCCCAGGTAACCTTACTGTTTCCAGGAGGAGGTATGCATTTTTTAATTTGTTTGGATGAGTGCAAGAGAAATGTGTAGTTAATGAGCCTCTAAGTATTGAAATGATCAAAATTGATCATTGGTAAGTTGATGGGCTTGTAAGGAGAATTGCAGTCAAATACCCACAGGTACTAGACAAAACAAAATTTCATTAGAGGAAACTGAAATTTGGCCTTTTAGTCATATTTTCTTAGACCTTTTAATATAGGTAGATGCATGTCAGAGCACTGTTTAATGTCAGTTCTCTGGGTTGTCCCTGTGTCCACACAGAGCTCTGTCAGGCAGGGAAGGAGACAGTGTTCTGCAGAATTATTTGAAGAGTTAAGTTCAAGTGCTATACTTCTTGAGACAAAAGCGAGATAAAGACATGCTGATAACAATGGGAACAAGGCCAGTACCTCGTCTGATTATTTCCTGCCTTGCCCACATGAAATACAAATGGAAGAATCACAAGAGGAAGGCAAGTTCAGCATGGCTGTCATTTTATTTGCTGGATGATTAATAAAACCATTTGGAAACATTCCTTCTTGGAAAACCACAGATCAGGAAAGTGTCTTTTCAGAAATATTCTGAACTTTTGGATACAGGCACCCAAATACACAACTCGCACTCATACCCCAGGCTCAACCATTTAGATTGCCTCTCCATTGCCAGAGAAGTTAACAAGCTGCTAGCATAAGCATCCATTCTCAGCTGAATATCTGTTTAAAAGGTTGTCAATGAATAGTGTAAGAGTTCACATCATGATGTAGGGGGCACCTTCGACCTGGTTGCCAAAATACCACACACTACCAAGACCATTTCACTGCTGTTGCAGAATCACTAATGGCACCCTTTGGTAACATAATAACTGGTGCTTTACTGATAAAAAGCACTATTTCAATCAATAAGCATACTTATATACACTGACTAACATGGACAGCTATTAAAAATATTGACTACCTCACAATACGATGCTTTGAAAATGCCCAGTAAGCTGACTGAGCTTTTTTACTCAACAAAAAGCAATGAATGAAAATGAGTAGACCTGACTTCTGAAGGAGTAGGAACTTAAATTATCAATTTTTCAGTCACCTGCACTCTGAAATCTTGAGAATGGATTCAATAAAATTTGATAGGGACAGATTCCTCAAAAATAACTGAATGTACAGAAATCTTGTGAGAAACTGAAAGTTGGCTGTAGGAGACAATTTCAACTGGTTCTCTATTAACAACAGAGAAAAAGTTCAGCCACGGCCTTTTTTACTGTCTAGCTATCAGCTGCCATCATACAAGTAACCTGGAACCATGTTGTTTCATTTCAATAACACACAGAATGAAGGAGGTTATCTAGGATTGCAGAGGGAATCTGAAGGTAGAGGGAAGGGAAGCTAGTTATTGTGGAGATGCGATTGCAGAGGTACAGGACAAAAGCCCATACAAAACCAGGCTTATTTTCTTATTCTATGGAATTAAAAAAAAAAAAAATAATAGGTATCGGAAGCAAAATAACAGTTGTAAGGCACTATATATGTATTTGATGTAAAAGCTCTGTGGCTTTTAGACTTTACAATCACAGGTTTTGCTCACATTGTTAGATGTGAGAAGTTGCATTACTGTTTTGTGATGTTATACTGCCAAGTGCTAACCTTTCCAAGACTAGGAAATGCAATTTTATGGAAGACAAAATGCTACTGAAAGCTGGTCATGTGTCTTCTTTAAGGGGAAAAAAACCCAATAAAACCAAAACCCTCAAACCAACAAAACACATCTCTACTTCATCACATTTATCCAGCTGAAGAGTATAGTTAACCTTGAATATAGGTGATGAAAGGCAAAATATCTATCATGGTAACAGTGTACTGCTTTCCTCAGAGAACTGGGTACTGGAAATACAGTCTTCCAGATCTTCGGAGTCAGGACCCAGCTGCAACCTGCAGTCACTGCTGACTGTCCTTGCTCTCAGGGAAGACTGGTAAGCTGAACAGCCTTCTAAAATAATGTGAACAGCCTGTTATGTGAATAATTGAGGAGGAAAACTTGTAAGAGCAAGTTCCTGATTCGCCCCAAAATTTCACATGCTTTCATATCCCTTTCTTGTGAACGGACTGACCCTCTTATTGCCAAGAATTCTGTGTAAGAGTTGAATGTCTTGGCATTCTTTTCTGTTTACAGGATTTTAAAATGGCTTGATCACTTCCAACACACATAAGCTTCTGTACCTGTAAGTGGGCTACTCTGCTTGGGCATCAGAGCTGTGACTAACACTTGATAGTCCTGGCTGGGGAACCTGGCAGCAAAGAGTTGCTCACATCTAGAGGTTCTTTATTTTTGTCAGTTTTATGACGCTCTTGTCATGAAATATCCAATTGCTTATACTAGTTTGTAAGATTTTTCTTTCAGCTACATCTTGCCTTGGGTGAGCTAGGTGGTCTAGCACATGGATTTGGATTTGAAGGAGGCTTGATTTGAGTATTGATCCTAACTGTAAGCTGTGTCTTAAGAGTGACAAGAAGTGGTGTTCAGATCTAGTGAAATTTACCAAAGCTACACAAATACTTTTCCTTCTTTACCTCAGGATTAAATACCAATGGTTTTCATAATTTTTAAGGAAGTGGCTTTCAGAATAGAAATGGTAATGTCGGTGCTCAGCTGAGATGCGAGGAAACTCAGGATCAAGTCTTGTGTTCAAACCAGACTTTTGAAAATGTTGTGAGCTGTTATCTGAAAGTGTGTCCATACAGTACATTCACCTGTCTTCGGGGATTATTCCAGCCTTTTATATTCACTTCCAGTGTGATTCACAATACTGAGCTCTCCATCTTCAATGTTTCTGAAGCAGAAAACTGAGCCTGTGCTACTGGTTTTAGAAAGTGCTGACCCATCCAGTTCTTCACTCAGGACACCTGAAGCACTCAAATTCCCTTAGTCTCTTTACTGTAAATCCTACCTACTCACCAGCTCTGCTCAATGAAACTCAGGCACATAGAACACATACAAAATTAGATGCATGAAATAGCCTTGCCTAATTTCACTCTTTCTTGATATGCAATCAACACCTGGAACTTCAAGACATTCTGTTGCTGAAAAAAAAAATGTAAGAAATGTTGTGTCCCAGAAGCTTTATTCTGCTTGGAAGCACTTAAAAAAAGACAACAGAAAACCCCTTGTGTCTCACCCTTGTATTTCTCAACTTTGTGCATGCTTTGTATTCTTAGAAAACACAATCCCTTCGGATCCTTTAACAAATGATCTTATTCTTTTTAATAGGGTCATTAAGAACTCTAATGTCCCAGGTATAAATTCCTGCTACTACTGCACACCTTAATTTACTATTCATATGTGAACCCCTTTGGGTTCCCAATTACTATCCAGCAACAGCAATTGGCTCTTGAAATTATTCCCACAGGACTGACTTTGTAAAGGACACTGCAGTTTACATCTCAATTCCCTAATTAAAGATACAACATCCAATAAACCTTGAGTAACTAGTAATTGGAAGCTAACAGTCTCACCAAATCCCTGTTGGCACAGGTTTTGCTGCCTGATAGCTGACCACAAGTGGGTCATGTGAGGAGTGCAAGATGAATATTGAGGTCACACGCTACTGAAACTGAACCAGTAAGAATCTACTGAAAAATGTACCTGGTGATGATGGTGCCTTAACATACATGGCTTGTTGCGACTCAGTGCACAGCATCTGAAACCCCACAGGTGTTGCAATTCCAGCTACTGGCTGGGGCATGAAATAGGAGGAGATGGTGGTGGTGGGAGGAGGGAGGAGTTTCAAAAAACTTGCCATCCTCCTTAGTGTGCTCTCTTCCCCTGGTTCACCCCCTCCCCCCTCATCCACCTCATTCAGCACATTCCCCTCTCTCTCCTCTCCCCTCTTTCCTGTCTCCTTCATGCAACTTGACCATAAAACAGCTTATGTCAATTTTATTGAAGTCGTGGCCTTTATGGTATTTCAAGAGAAAAAGGTTCCTGTTACCTTTTTATTTTTCCTTCAGATTCAAACCCTTTAAAGCAACAAAGAGCAAACTATAATTTATTTGACCATAGCCACATTCTTTTTCAGCAAGTGCAAAGCCAGACTTTTGTTTCACAATAACCTTCACTCTGCCCTATACTTAATACAGTTCCCTTATCAAAGTACAAGTGCAGTTGTATTTGAAAAAATACACATAACTTCACAAATGTTCCGACCAAGGATACAAATACTGTTAAGATTACTAGTAAGAATGACTGCAGACGAAAAGCAGAATTGAGCAAGGGTCCGAGTTAAGGTTATTGTGCCTTGATGAAATGCGCTTTTCATTACGCCAAGTAGGAAAAAAGTTGATGTGGAATTTTATGAAAACTGTCATCCTAATTTTACTACTTTCTTTGAACATGAGCTTTCATAGATTCTTTAACATTTAAGCATGAATTGAAAGCAATATAATTTTAAATAATCCATATTTTCAACACTCAACCTATTATGCATCAATCCTTTTACCTCCTGCCATTAGGTTTGTTGCGACAAAAGGACAACATACCCCGTGTTGCATCAAAAGGAGGATGCATCAAGCCCAGCAGCCCATCTCCAGCACTTACCATGAGCAGATGTCCAAACAATACAAACATGTCTCCCTGCCATGTGATCAGGACTCCTGCATCCTCCACCTATTTTCTGCACAGGTGATTTCCTAAGCCTGATGTGATTTGCTGAGCAACCTACTGTCTTCTAAACATTAATCCTATCTTCCTCTGATGGGATACAAAATTTCGTGTCCACGGATTCCTTTGGGAAAGAGCTGCACAGATCCACCACATACTGAGTGATAAACCCCATCCTTTTCTTTGTTTTAAACTTGATTCCTTTGATAGTAAGTAGTTTCTGTACTGAAATAATGTTTTCCTTAGTTCCAAGGGAGTCTAGTAATGTGTTTTGCAAGAGCCTGATATGACATTTCCTGGCACTTTGTACAGACATTCACACCCTTAGTGAACATCATAGCTGGCGGCAAGTTACACATGCATGGCACTGCTATACCTGGTACAAAAGCTTACACCAGGGCAGCAGAAAATAAGGCAAATGCAAAAGCTCTACCTGTGACACCTAGCACTCAACCAGTTCCACCTACTGATAGGCTTCAGATGTAGGGCATGGTTTGTAAGTTTGTTCACCTGGGTCCAGGGCTGACCATGAGGACTGCAGTGCATTGGCATCATCCTTCCGTGACACCAAAAGCAGCATACACCCAACAGGTCCAGCCTTTAGATGGATTAGCTTGCTTGGCTCAATCTTAAATATTCTCATTAGATACCAGAGCTGACTTTGATTTCAGCACCTAATCACTATGGAGTGCAGCATTACAGTAAGTAAAAACACTAAAAAGCTTTTATTTCTTAAACCCCAGAATGAGGCTCTTTAATGAAATTCAAAGGTAGAATGACAAACAGAAATGAAAATACTACATCTCCAGATGGCAGTAAAGTTCATTCAATTTGAGCACCTGAGGCACACAATGAAACAGCAAAGGTGGATGTATCAAAAGATCACTACAATTCTCTCTCTGCCCCAGAGAGGCTGTTCATTAAAAGTAAAACAATACAGCTTTAATAGCAAAAATAGCAAAATACTCACAAGCATGGCATGAGCCAGGTGAGGCGTAAGTGGAAGAAAACCATGCTAAAATATCTGTTTTATTTCACGTCTAACTTGCAGCAGCATTAATTGAAAGAACAGTCACAACAGGAATGTTGCAGCAGATCCTTGGCTGTGCTGGGTGATATCAGCCAACAACATCAGCACATCCACTCTGGTTTGCCCCTTACCTCTTCCCCTTTCTCTGCTAGGTGAGGTTAAAAGCATGTTTCATTTGCAGTGCAGGAGTGCAGGGCTAGCTTCCTTCATTGTGCCAGGCATTGTGTACACAGACATGTGCAGTCCCACCTCAGTGGAGTTTCAGCTGCAAACACCAGAGGAGACAGTAGAAACAGGGACAGCAAAGACAAGGTCAGTAGGTAGTGTGTGAAATACATAAGGACTTTCTCCATGCTTCCTACCTGTGAGCTGTTGGACAGGAACACCAAATAGCACTAACTTTATATGAACAGAAGGTTGTTGTGTAGTACTGGGAAAAGGTGAGAAAACTTTTTAAAGGCTGTAACCAACCTAGGTCTTAGATCCAGGGGTCCAGGGATGTCTGGAACGCCCTGTCTAGTGTGGTAGAGCTGCATTATGGGACAACCCCAAGCCTGCTCTAAACAGCTTCCCAGGCAGAAAACAGCAGGAAAAAGCACTATTCTTCTTCTGGGCCCATTGTGAATGCAGCTTCTCATGTGCCCACACAGTGCAGCTGAACAAGTACATCAGGGCGCTAGCAGGGACTGAGGTCGTTCTGACCTCCTCAGAGGAACTGCTGCCTTTGCAGACCTGAATGGCCTCTGTTGAGCTTGGCTCCAGAGGGGCTGGAGGCACACTGCAGGACAAATTACCTGGTGCTGTGTGTCAGTGAAGCACTGTATGTAGTTGCAGCCTGTCTGTCAGCAGTGCCACTGCCAGCTCAAACAGCCCTGTTCCCCCAGGAGCTCAGAGCCCCGGACCTGCAACTCAGTGCCATGGCTCCTCTGCCTGCCTTTGTCCAGACCCTCAGCTGGGGAGGAAAGGCTACTTTGAGCAGGCATAAGTGACCACTCAAAGTGCTCTGTTACGACATGGGGTCAGCAGCACAGAGCTGCTGGTGCTGCAGAGCTCCTCTCCTTCTCCTGGGCAGGAGAAGGGGGATTCCAGTCACTGCGCGCAGAAATACGCTTATCGTCGTTGAAAAGGCCAAACACAATTTTCTGCTTCTAGGGACCGACAGCTATGGCCACCTTTATGCTGGTCACCCAATACAGCAAATGATGTCACGTTTTCTGTTTAAAACAGAACAAATCTACTGTCTGCCAAATGAGCACTTCAGCTTAGCTTGACTGGAGTAAAGCTGGCTGTGCATGCTACTTTGTTGAGAGGCTGCGCAGGATGAATAGTCTGCCATGTTGTAGTCAAGGACATTGGTGAGGTGAGTAGCTCGAGAGAGGACACCTTCAGCACCCGAGCGGGGGGAAGGAAGCTCAGCGTCCAGGAGCCTCAACTCGGAGCAGTGAGAGCCACGAAGGGAGCCTCAAGTCCTCGACAGCACTGGCACAGCAGCCGGCAGCTCCGCTGACCGAGCAGGGACTCACAGGAGCGGCGCCAGCCCGGACTGGGTAAAAACCCGCCCCGGGAGCGCGGCGCGGCAGGAAGGGCGCGGCGGAATGGAGGGCACTCGCCTTACGAGCAGGGCCCGCTCTGGCAGCTCTGCTCTGGCTGCCTCGGCGGTGGCCGGCGTAGGCACCCAGACAGAGCCGATGAGAGGGGAGGCTGCAGCGCAGAGCTCGGGGTGTAGAGAGCGCCCGCACCGCTCTCCTGAGGGGAGGGTGCACGATGGGCAGGGCTGCACTCGGTGCTCCCTGGTGGAGGTCCTCCCGCAGCAGGAAGCTGGGAAACAGTAACAGGGAAAAAAAAAAAAAAGAGGAAGAGGACAATGAAAAGCAAGGGGCTTCCTCCTAAATCTGTTGTCCCCACCCAGAACCGCTTCCTAGTTCCGTGGAGGCTAAAGAGGAAACACACACACACACACACACCGCTTGCAACATGAACAACCAGCTGAAACACTGGTAAAGAAGATTACTGATGGTGCTGCCAGGAAGAGGCAGCGGCTCATAGTACTAGGGGTCTCTACTTTGAAAGGCACAGAGGCAGCCATCTGTTGGCTTGACCCAGTCTCAAGGGAGGTGTGTTGCCTACCAGAGGCTCGGATCACGGGTGTTGCAGAGAAGCTGCCTGCTCTAGTCAGTCCCACTGACTATTACCCACTTCTAGTGGTCCATGTGGGTGCTACTGATATAGATAGCAGTGGCCCGGAGAACATAAAGAAGGACTACAGAGCCCTGGGAGAGGTGATTTGGGGCTCTGGAGCTCAAATTGTCTTTTCATCAATTCTCCAGGATACAGGGCAGGATCTTAAAAAGGCTAGGAGGATTGGCCAGGTTAATAAATGGTCAGAACAGTGGTGCCATAGCCAGGGGTTTGGGTATTTAGAATATGGGACTCAGTTTGGGAGGCCAGGTTGTGCTGGGTTCAGCAGTAGCAGTCACTTTTTCTCCTTCTTAGTAGCTGGTGCAGTGCTGTGGTTTTGACTTTTGGCTTGGGAACAGCGCTGATAACACTGACGTTTTTAGTTGCTGCTCAGTAATGTTTAGTCTGATCAAGGACTTTCTGAGTCTCATGCTCTGCCAGGGAGGAGGGGAAGCCAGGAGGAAGCAGAGACAGGACACCTGACCCAAACTGACCAAAGAGGTATTCCATACCACAGCACATCATGCCCACTATATAAACTGGGTGCAGTTACCCAAAAGGGTTAGATCACTTCTCGCGTCAGGCTGGGTATCGGTCGGCGGGTGGTGAGCGATTGTATTCCCTTCCCTTGTTATTTCCCTTATCATTATTATTATTGGTGGCAGCAGCAGTGGTTTGTGTTATACCGTAGTTACTGGACTGTTCTCATCTCAACCCGTGGGAGTTACATTTTTTCGATTCTCCTCCCCATCCCTCCAGGAGCAGGGGAAAGGAAGAGGGGAGGAAGTGAGCGAGCGGATGCATGGCTGAGTTGCCAATTAGGCTTAAACGATGACACAGGTCTACTGGAGGCTGTTGGAGCTGGTCTGACAGTGAAAAGGAAGAGCAGTTTTGGTAGAAGGCTTGCCAGACTGGTCAAGGAAGCTTTAAATTAGATGTGTTGGGAGAGGGGGGCATTATTCCATCCTAACACTCCCAGTCACTTGCCAGCACCTATAGTAAATGCTCGAAGCAATGTAGAGATATTCCAGCCACTCCAGCCGACTAGCTGGCTTCAATTGGAGCTCTGCTCAGGTGCCTCTATGCAAACACCCGTAGCATGGGGAACAAACAAGAAGAATTAGAGATGTGCGCATGTCTACAGGGGTATGATATCATAGGCATCACAGAAACGTGGTGGGATGGCTCCTATGACTGGAGTGTTGGAATGGAAGGTTACAGGCTCTTTAGGGAAGACAGGCCCATCAAACAGGGAGGGGGAGTTTCTGTTTATGTTAGGGATAGGCTGGAGAGTATGGAACTCTGTCTGGGGACAGGTGAGCAGTCAATAGAGAGTTTGTGGGTCAGGGGTAAAGGGAGAACAGAGATGGGAGACATTATTGTGGGGATCTGTTATAGACCACCTAATCAAGAGGACTTTCTGGATGAAGCACTGTATAGACAGATAGGAACAGCCTCACGCTCACAGGCCCTTGCTCTCATGGGGGATTTCAACAACCCTGAGATCTGTTGGAGGGATGGTACGGCCCGGCACAAGCAATCCAGGAGGTTCCTTGATTGTGTGGAAGACAATTTCCCTCTACAAGTGATAGAGGAGCTGACAAGGAGAGGTGCTATGTTTGACCTCGTCCTCACCAGCAGGGAAGGGCTGGTTGGAAATGTGACACTCCAGGGCAGCCTTGATTGCAGCGATCATGAGATGGTCGAATTCGAGATCCTCAGGACAGTGAGAAGCGCGTGCAGCAAGCTCACTGCCCGGGACTTCAAGAGAGCAGACTTTGGCCTCTTCAGGAACCTGCTCAGTAAGATTCCATGGGATATAGCCCTAGAGGGCGGGGGGGCCAAGACTGTTAGCTGATGTTCAAGGATCACCTGCTACAAGCTCAGGAGTGTTGTATCCCAATTAGAAGAAAGTGCTGCAGGAGGGCCAGGAGACCTCCTTGGATGTATGAGGAGCTGCTGAGGAAACTTCAAGGGGAAAAAAGAGGCTTATAATGTGTTATAATTGTTATCTGGGAAGCTAGTGGCCAGGTTAGGAAAGCTAAGGCACAGTTAGAACTAAACTTGGCTAGGGGTGTGAAAGATAACAGGAAAGAATTCTACAGGTACATTGCAAACAAAAGACAGATTAGGGACAATGTAGCCCCCCCCCCCCCCCCCAAAGCTATCAGAAGAACTGTCTACCCTGGATTTGGAGAAGGCTGAGGTTCTTAATGACTTCTTTGCCTCAGTCTTCTCTAGCAAATGCTCTGACCACACCACCCAAGTCTTGGAAGGCAGATGCAGGAACTGTGAGAATGAAGACCCTGGGCCCACTGTAGGAGAGGAAATGGTTCGAGACCATCTTAGGAACCTGAAAGTGCACAAGTCCGTGGGACCTGATGAAATCCATCTGTGGGTCCTGAAAGAGCTGGCATAGGAAGTTGCTAAGCCACTGTCCATCCTATCTGAAAAGTGATGGCAGTCAGGTGAAGTTCTCACCGACTGGAAAAAGGGAAATATAATCCCCATTTTCAAGAAGGGGAAAGTGGATGAGCCGGGGAACTACAGACCAGTCAGTCTCACCTCTGTGCCTGGCAAAATCTTGGAACAGATTTTCCTGGAAGGCATGCTGAGGCACATGGAAAATAACAAGGTGGCTGGTGACAGCCAGCATGGCTTCACTAAGGGGAAATTCTGCATTGCCAATTTGGTGGCCTTCTATGATGATTGGGCTACGGAACTGATGGACAGGGGTAGAGCAGTTGATGTCATCTACCTGGACTTGTGCAAAGCGTTTGACACTGTCTCACATGACATCCTTGTCTCTAAGTTGGAGAGACATCAATTTGATAAGTGGACCACTCGATGGATAAAGAACTGGCTGGATGGCCACATGCAACGTGTTGTGGTCAATGGCTCGATGTGCAGTTGGATACCAGTAACGAGTGGTGTCCCTCAGGGATCGGTGTTGGGACCGGTCTTGTTCAACGTCTTTGTTGGTGACATGGACAGTGGGATTGAGTGCGCCCTCAGTAAGTTTGCTGATGACACCCAGCTGTGTGGTTTGGTTGATATGTTGGAGGGAAGGAATGCCATCCAGAGGGACCTTGACACACTTGTGAGGTGGGCTGATGCCAACCTGAAGAAGTTTAACCATGACAAGTGCAAGGTCCTACACCTGGGTCAGAGCAATCCCAAGCACAGCTACAGGGTGGGCAGAGAAGGGATTCAGGGCAGCCCTGTGGAGAAGGACTTGGGAGTGTTGATTGATGAGAAGCAACACGAGCCGGCTTCAGTGTATACCCGCAGTCCAGAAAGCCAACCATATCCTGGGCTGCACCAAAAGGAGCATGACCAGCAGCTCAAAGGAGGTGATCCTGCCGCTCTTCTTTGCTCTCCTGAGACCTCACTTGGAGACTGTACAGTTCTGGTGTCCTCAACATAAAAAGGACATGGAACTGTTGCAACAAGTCCAGAGGAGGGACTTGAGGTGACTGGAGCACCTTCCTCATGAAGATGGGTGGAGAAAGTTGGGGCTGTTCAGTCTGCGGAACAGAAGGCTGCGTGGAGACCTCCTAGCAGCCTTCCAGTATCTGAAGGGGGCCTGTAAGGATGCTGGGGAGGGACTCTTCGTTAGGGACTGTAGTGATAGGACAAGGGGTAACGGGTTCCAACTTAAACAGGGAAAGTTTAGATTGGATATGAGGAAGAAATTCTTTATTGTAAAGGTGGTGAGGCACTGCAATAGGTTGCCCAGGGAAGTTGTGAATGCTCCATTGCTGGCGGTGTTCAAGGCCGGGTTGGACAGAGCCTTGGGTGGCATGGTTTAGTATGAGGTGGCCCTGTTCATGGCAGGGGGTTGGAACTTGATGATCTTAAGGTCCTTTCCAGCCCTAACTATTCTATGATTCTATAACTTCTCATTGTTTGAAAACTAATCAGTAGTTCATCCTATCACTGCTGTTTTGCAGCAGCTGAACACAGATCCCAGACAAGTTTGCTAACTGCCCACTAGCAATTGCTGAGTGATAACACATGCAGTTCCCCACATGTTTATGCAGATACTGAGATTTATCTGACAGTTTTATACCCGGAAGCATGATACACAGTAATTAAAATTAAAAATGTTTTGACAGCCAAAACAAATGGCTATATAAATTAGAAAGCTGTAAAAAGCAATGGTTTCCAAAAATAAAGAACTATGGATAAATCAGAATGTTGCAACATAGAACATTTTAATACAAGCATATTAGTGTAAAGCAGCTGTTAAATACAGGTTCAGGTACTGATGGGGAGAAGAGTAATTTTCAGAATTAGAGCCAAGGGAAGCTATGAGAGATTAAAGGGAAAAAATTTTTGCTAAAGAAGGAGTGAAGGGGAAAGAAAGGACAGACCCTTCTAGTGTGAGGTAAAACTCCCTGAGAGGTGATAGGAAGGGAAAACGTGCTACTGTTTGGCTTTGTCCCCAGTGTCTTGTCAAGCAAGTGAGGTGGGGTGAATGCTGCAGCATCAGGAGGTGGCTGGAGGAAGCCTCAGTCCTGCATCTTTTGCAGAGAGGAATAAAGACAAGGTCCAACTCTCTTCTGCTATGCTCCTGTGGCCATGTACTGCCCTGTCTTGTGCTTCCAAAAGCCAGGAACCAGCCTGACTGTGGTTGTCACTCATGCAGTTTTTCACTAGAAGGCAGGTGAGGGCAGTCTCCATCTGAAAAGAAAACCCACAATGACTAAGCTGCAAATCTCTGAGATAAATCCCTTCCCCCTTCTGTCAAGAGTCGGCAGCTACTTGCCTCACTGAGTGAGCAAGGGCCTGACCCTGAACCCTTTAAGCACACCCTGTGGCTCAGCAGTAGCTCTGGAGCAGGTCTTCTCTGCTGCCAGTTTACAGCCAGCATCAGTCATGCTGCTTGAAGTCCTCTTGGTGCAACTGCCCCTCTGGCCTCTGATGTCAGCCTGGGAACAGTGATCTCTTCAAGGTGGAGATGTGTCTTGGCAAAGAAGTTTCCAAAGCTGAAAGCAGCATTAACAGCTATCTGAAAGAGTATTTTCTCTCACGGTCATATCTGCACTTTTTTTCTGTTTCTGCCTCAACAACAGGACACCAGGGGCTTGGGATGATGAGGGGGTTCAGGAATGGCAGCCTAGGAGGTGACTTACTGTCACTCCCTTCTTTAGTGGAATTGCACACTGGGAAAGTGATTTCCAACCAGTGCAGATTTCTCTTCCCAAGACAATTTTTGTATTCTCAAAAATGCTGTCACTCAACATTTCACCTCTACAAGTCCTAGGAGAGTTATCTGGGGCTTTGGGTGCACTGTTCTGTCCAATAATGATGGTACAGGAGACATAATAAAAACGATGAACATATTCAGATTAGGGAAGCAGGTAGCTCTCTGTAGCAATTATATCACCATTATCTGAGACATACTCACTATCTTTACACCCAGCTGTATGAAAACAATCCCCATCCCTTCCTCAAACTGGCCAGGTTCACTAGGATAGATGTGGTCTGTCTCTGTTCTTCCCACCCTGGTATAGCTCCAGGTAGCTTCAGCAGGATGACTGGATTTACTCTAGCCACCAGTGAAGAAGAAATATTACCGCAGCCTATGGAGCTCAGAGCTGTCTGTACTGAGCAGCAATCTGACTGAATAAACAAGAGACTGCAAAGTCTGGCTTTCCTGATTTTGTCTCTCTAATCAGGTGGTTCTTGGAAGAGCACAGTTTCCGGGGAACAAGGCAGGAGTGCTGTGTAGCCATTCCTGGACAGGTACACTTGTGCAATGCTTGTGAGGACTTCTGTTCAAGGAATAACTTGTGTCTGCATCAGATTTACCGGTATGGAGTGCAGGGCATAATTGTCCCTTTTGGGAATGGGCAGTACAAATGCACTCCTTTCTTAAAGAAAGCATGACCCAAACAAGTGAGTCATTCTTCTTAAAAAAATCATACTCAGGCTGTATAGTGCTGATTCTCCATCTCCTGGGAAATGAACCTTCATGGCCACAGAATGTCTTAAAACCATACTGATGATTTCAAAGTGTAAACCCCATTTGTTTCTGCATGCTATCAAGCACATGGGGCTGACTGAGCACTGCATTAACCACATTGGCATTAAGCTGCAAATCCATAGCATTGATGGAGCTTTGTAGATATAGCTCTGCAGGACTGCAATGAATTTTGCGTCCTCTGAACCATGTTAACATGACTTTTTTCTTATGCTAGTAGAAAACTATGGTTAGTTTTTGCCTTTGTCCACAAAAGCTTGAGGTTCCTAAACAAACCTGTATCACCTTCTCTGCTTCTGAAGTGGTACCATGGCGGTAGTTGAACATGGCAAGCTTCGTTTTCTTGGTGGCAATATGACCTGCTATCTGCTCACTGTTATGCTGAGATCCGGGAGCAACTTGCAATGGTTCATTCAGATGGATTGTGGTGATTACTTTGGGTTCATTATCTTGTCTTGCACGTGAGGCTTTCCAGCAGCTGCAGCATTTTCATTGCTCATGACAGGCAACACATGAATGGGGCTTTTTAAATGAAATGTCTCAACAAAACAGGTGACAGTCTGTAGCTAAATTGTTCTGGAGAGAAAATGCTAATGAAGGTGTGAAGAAGATTCATGCTCAGGGGCATGCATCTCTGTGATGTGTCTTTGGAGGCAGTCTGAAGGACAAGAAACTATTCCAGCTCCCACCATAAGCTCTCCTGGGACAGATGTTTCCAGAGAAGTGAGCTCCTGTACTGATAAAGGAGGTGATGAGATCGCACCTCTCTGCGTCCTTCGGTAACCACTCAGAAAACCAGCACTAAACTCCCATGTCAGTCTGCTCTGAGCACTGCCCATCCAGAAATGCATGCAGGAGGCAAATGGTTCAACAAAAAGCCAGGACGGGAAACTGAAAGGTATACCAAAGTACTGCGGGAAACCTGGCTGAGCACCTAGCATGATCAGACTGAGGAGAAAAGCAGTCTGATCATGATATGTCTTGACAACACTGAGATTGTTTTCAGATTGTTTTCATCTTTTCTCAAACTGGTCCACACATTTATGTGTTTGGGACCCATCCTCTGAGGATTGTTTAGAAAGGAGACCAGCTGAAACTTCAGGGTGTCCGCTGTAAAAAAGAAGAAATGATTCATAGTGTTGGAGGGAATAGAATTCAATTGCAGTCAGTCTCCTCAGAGGATGTCCTGATTTTCAGGGTACTGATGAACACACCTAACACACTTCTGCCTCCTAAGCCTTAACCCATCTCATTTGTCTGTATAGTTCTTCTACTAGCTAGGGCCTACACACACAGTTATTTTTGAGGAGGCTTGGATAAATACACACTGGGAGGGAACACCTATCTTCTTGCTCTTTGAACCAGAGATGAATTGTCCCACTTAATCCCATATCCTGTTACACACATGCCACTGATCAAATGGCAGAGACCATGCCTAAAGTGATCAGAGTGAAGAGGGTGCTTTCACTTAATTTTACTCTGCCTTTCTTAAAGAAAAATTGTCATTACTGATAGCTTTTGTGATTCCTAAAAAGGAAAACTGCACAGCAGTCCTAGATTGTGCCATGTGGTGTTCTCTTCAGTACTGCCTCATGATGATGAAGATGCTGTTCAGTGGTAATGACTAGTGTAGGATAGTTTTTAATTAATAAGGATATGGATGATGGATATAGACACACTTCACAATTCTTCTTGCACTCTGAAGAATAAAAATTGTTCTGCTTTGCCCCCTAGCAATGCATCTCCCTAAATGCCAGGTCTGCAATTGAAACATCTGCCAGGTTTACAAGTGTTCTCAAACCTGCCATTGGTTTCGTATACTGAATACTATGAAGGGGTTGAGGTGAATGTGGAAATATTCTGGAGGGGAATATAAGAAAGTCTCTTAAAGACCGGGTCTTGATTTTGACATGAAGACTTACAACCTATATATGCAAGCCTGTTCTTCCAGGTTCTTAACTGTCTCAACAGTATTGACCATTGCTGGCCACCATATCTGTGAAAAATTTCTGATACGCGTACCACTGTGGTGTTTTTAAAGAAGTTCCTGTCAAATACCTGCTGACTTTGATTTCAAAGGAAAATAACATAAAGTGCATGTGTTCTTTACCACTAAGCTTGGATACCACCAAACCACCTACAGCAGGTTCAGAGAGTCGTTATTTAAACCACTATTCAAATTATTTCAAGATTAAATTCCAAATGGAGTGGCATTAAAATATGTGGTCCCCACCTGCATAATGCTTTTCAGGAACAACAAAGTATTCCTATTTGCCAAAAGTGTAAAGAAGAAAAAAAAAAAGGAGAAAAAAAAAAAAGAAGAAAAAAAGCTAGTTTTTAATTCTTTAAACAGTGATTTCTGAATATGCATGCATCCGAGAAAGTGAAACACTGGCATTTCAGGTTGGATAAAGTTAATAATGGGCTGCTGATTCACCTGGCACTAACAAATGTTCATTTATAAGCAACACAAGTGACTGAAAATAAGTGTTGAGTAGTAAAGTATGTGAAATAGCCATAATGATAAATGAAATTAAATTAAACCTACTATAATGAAAACAATAAATCAGGACTTTTTGTTAATGGATGGGGGTTTTTTTCTATGTGGCTAGGTAGATAGGTGCTTTTCTCCTGCCTGCATCCCAAATGCAGAAAACGTGCAGCAGAGAACAGTGACTGGACTTCTGATAACTCCATTGACTTATCAGAGAAGGATAAGTGCTGATGCTGGCTCAGGAAGAGGGACTTTTATCATGTCAAGAGTAAGCTCCACTACCAATGTGCTGCTGAACAGTCTTTTTTTCATGTTTATCTATTTTCTTTTTGGAAACTTAGAGGAGAGGCTTCAGGGAAAGGATTAACTACATGTGCATTTACTACTTCTGGGCTGCCTGAGTCCCACTGAGCAACACAGGTCTCTCCATGAGGCAGCCTCCACAGCTGATTCAGACAAGGTGCAGCAAGGTGATGCCTTTCAATCGTTCCATTATGAAGTGGTGAGAGTGACTGCAGCTGTCACACAAGCAGAAAAGGGTGACTGAGCACAGGGCAGGGCAATCAGCAGCAACACAGCAGCCAGCAGAAATCAAAGCCTCTCTGTAAAGAAAGGGCTCTGAAAGCCTTTGAGGAGAGACACTGCATAGCCCAAAGTTTGACTGAGGTCCATTTCAGTGTCACATTGCTCAGCCTTACCTGTGGAGCAAGACATCTTTGCCTACCTTGTGCCGCACAGTGCTCTTCAGCTCCTGAGCCACCTCTAGCCCTAAGTAAGCAAACATTTGCAGGAGGAGTGTTTTCAAAATTCACACTACAGCTGCTATATGCTACTGAAAGAACTGAAATTGAGGTGGTGGTGGTGGTGAAGGTTAATTAAATTGTTAGTAAATAGCTACTAATGTTTGTATTATAGTCATTTGAACTCAGTATGTTATTTCTCTTTTGCATCTCCTACATCTGCTCTGATTTTCTGTTTCATTGTAAATGTATACAACACTATAAGGCAGCTTTTTCATCTTTGACAGGGAGAAATTAAAAAGCTTGTTGGTATTTTGGGGTGTCGTTTTGTTGCTATTAGCATAAAATAAAGACTGGCTAGCTGTATAGAGTATTCAGGTCTTGAAGGTGCTGTATTAAGGATTACATATATAGGATGTTTCACCTTTTCAAGTGCGGTCCATTTCACAGTCAGCAGCCAGAGACCACCCTTTTGTCAGATCTGGAGTAGAGGAGATGGTTGTTTTGTAATGCCAGCTGGAAACTTCAGCTTGCAGCAGTACTGGTATGCCAGATGTTACTGAAAATGTGAGAGAAAAGAAAACCAGACAGTCTTTGTTGCGGAGACATTAAAACATATCAAACGGATTGCAGGATCACAGACAGGCAAGAGGGGTGACATGCGACGAGGCTGGAAGGAGAGTCATGTTTTAAACGCAGCTGGCAACTAAGTATCATACAGCAGCTCACTGCTTCCTATATTGTGCATCACAGCATAGTGGCTCACCACCCACTGACCCATACCCAGCCCAGCCCAGGCAGTGATCTGGGCTTCCCTGGTAACTCCCCTCAGTTTATATACTGGGCATGACGTGCCTAGTATGGAATACCCCTTTGGCTAGTCTGGGTCAGGTATCCTAACTAGCTTCCTCTTGGCTTCTTGTGCTCCTCCTCACTGGCAGAGCATGAGAGACTGTAGCGCCCTTGATCAGGGTAAGCATTACTTAGCAACAACTAAAATATTGGTGTGTTCTCAACATTGTTCTCAGACTAAAGCCAAAACACAGCACTACACCAGCTACTAGGAAGAAAATTAACTCTATCCCAGCTAAAACCAGGACAAGGAGCAATGTGAGGGAGCCTGGCAACTTATTCCAGACTATTAAAATGCATTTTCTAGAACACAATTGTTCTAGTTTTATTCCCCCCTGCCAAAAGACTCCACATGATAGTGCAAGGAACTTGTTTAGAACTTTACTTGCATGTTAGTGAGGAGAAATCAGCTTTTGCCTTTCAGAGAGGAATTATAACCAACCAAGGGAGTCTGAAAGCATTTTTCAATCCACTGAGAAATGAAGAGACAAAGAAGGGATTAAGATATTACTGAATAGTTGCCCTTCAAATCATTATGCCCTTGAAATAAGTCCCTCCTTGCTTTCTACTCTGTAAACCCTCAAATAGAGTTTGGCCAAAGGTGATGTATTAGGAGGACCTAAGAAGGTACTTCATGATACCTGGCTCAAAGGTGTAAAGGAGTAATTAAGGAGTAGCCAGCAAGGAATAAGGCCTTCACCTGTCTGCAGTGCTGAGAGAGAAAAATAGGACGTAACAGCAATGCATTGCCCATCATCTGGATTACACTGGTAGTGCCCCATATAAGGTCTTGGAGCATGGCACAGAATCAGGCCCATCCATGCATCTTCCGTGCATGCTGCTTCGAGGTACAGCCAGATCCGTTATCCATACTTCTACTGGTCTGGGGAATATGGATTTGGACCAAATGACTAGTGATTACACAAATTTTGAGATACTCAGCTCGAGAAACTTTATAAGGTCCAGAGTTCTCATCTTCATAAAGTAGGCCTCTGGGGACATTTCAGACTGAGCAAGCTAGAAATACAAGCTATTTCAGAATCATTGCAAAAAATCTGGTCAGAGACTTCAAAATGCTAACTGTTCATCCTCATTTGTAAATTTCCATTGAAATCAGACATTTTGAGGATTTTCACTTTTTGTTAGTTAAAAACAGAATAATTGGAGGATTTTTGTGTGTGTGTGTGTGTATTTCGAAGCCATGTGAGCTTTTACACCTGCATGCAAAACAACACAAGTATATTTTGTTACTACTTTGAACCATATAGCCACTTCTATTAAAAGCTGCATGCAAATAGCTATCTTTAGTGTGCCATAGATTAGTCATATTTGTTTTCCAAGGAAGATTATAAATAGTGTTTAGGGGGGAAACAGAGAATATTTTGCAAATGAGCTTAGATGGAAAACTAACAGATGGCCTAGCAGTGTATTTTGTATGCTCAGTCTTACATTTAAATTAAAAATTTTCATAATTAAGATGAAGGTCTGTAACAACACTAGCTACTTTTCCTGTGGCAGCATCATATATCATGTATCACAGGTATGAACTGCAAACTTTTCATAAAACAGTGGTAAACATATAGAAAATTTGCTACTTAGTTAAAACGGAGAGAGGGAATAAAATGCAATCCATGGAAATTAAAGAAGGGGGGAAATAAAAACCTTTTATACAAACATACATCATATAATAATGATGTCTGCCATCACCTGGATTTCTTTCCCTACAATTGGATGACCCACCACCTCATTTGAAAGAGAAAGGAGAAGAAGGATTACATTTGTTATGCGCCTTTGGCCAAGAACAAGAAGGCCAGTAGGATTTTCCTGTTGCATTACCTGAATGAAATGGGATTCTTGAATTTTAAATATTAGAAAATCAGGAGAAGATGGTTGACGAACTGTGGCCCTACGCATATATTATATTCCAAAAATTGAATCAAGAGCTGTGATTTACACACTAGTATTTTCCCCCCATAAAGTGGCACAAATATGCGTGTAGGTGTTACTGCCAGAGACTCAGTTGCTAAAACAAGGGCTGTAACTTGCAAATGGCCTGACAGGTCAGGGAATACAGCAGGCAGATTAAGGGGCTCTTTCCTTAGCACACAACCTTGATCTGTGCTCCCCACTACCCACAGCACTGACATGGCATGGGAGAGATGCAACACCTGCACTCATACCCAACAGCCTCTCTACATTTCCAAGGTTCATTTCATGTCATCTATGAGTGGAGGGAAGAGGTGCTGCTTTTACAGCAGTCCATAAGCAGGCTGCATTGAAGTCAATTGTAACTTCTTGTTGGCTACCACCCAGGACTCAGGAAGGGTAAAAGTGGCTTCAAACTGTTTCTGTCTTCTTGCTGTACTCCCTGAGATGTTTCCTCACTTGCCCCAAGTCAGAAGCCAACCATCCAGGCATGGCCGTGTGGCAAGAGGGATTGCTTCTGTACAAGGCACAAACATCACCCAAATCTACCTACAAGGCAGTCTGGAACATCAGCATGGTTCAATAAAAATGGCACTGCCAGGAGATCCCAGGCTGCAAGTCAGCAACTCCTTGGCCTTGCACATCAGTTCACAGTGGTAGAAAACATGTGCTTTGTATCAGATAGCTCCTTCTATTGCTCTCACAGCCATAACATTTAAGTGCCTTACCACAGAGCATTAAATAGTGTGATTTGGAACTATCATCTGGCTCATTTTCCAGCTCAGCCTGTTCCCACAGAAGGAAATCGATGTACAACAGAGTGTCTTGTTTTCCTGGGGTAAGTACTATTTTTTCACATGGTTCTGTGCTTATCTTAACAAAAGAAAGCCTGAAGCTCCATGTCTTGCACTGCAGCAGAGCAGGGGGATGCTTGTAACAGTTGTTTCCACCTGTGGAAACTCATCCCACAGGGAGAGGTCAGGTCCCAGGATGGCAGAGGCAAGCTTGCCCTTTTAGATAACAAAAATAGCTCAAAATATGTGGGCAAAGACTTAATGTCTACAAACTAACTGTTCTTGATTAACCAATATTATAGCAGAGAGTTCTTAGGCATTCATGTTACTATTTGTAAAATCAAGTAAGATGCTGTTTCCTTCCTAGGGAGTGCTGCTGTGATGCTGTCAGTCTCTGACTGCTCTTCCAGCATTTTCTGTGTAGGTCTGACATTTCTGGAAGTAAATCTTTAAGAGAAATGCCCATTCATTAAATCTCCCTCCCTGCTTTTCCTCATGTGTGCATCACTGATCAGTTGGCTGCAGAGACATCTGCTGGTTGTTACACATTTTAAGAATTAATTAATTATAAGGAAGACAGAAAATTCCTCCAATCACATTTAGATTCTTCATATCTTTCTCTGCTTCCTAATTAATTTAATTTTTTTTAATCAGATTTGGCTGATTGAGGCAAGGGAGGAGTAAAGAACTGAACTAGTCTGCTTCTGTGATGAGATTTAGTAAGCTTTTTGACTTGAAGGAAACCTTGTTTGGGATATAGCTCTGATTTTAATGATTGAGATCTTGACATTAGCAATAGCAGAGTTGGCTTTGCTCAGAAGTTTATGATGACTCCCACGTCCTACATGACAATTCCTAACATCTCATGTATGTCCCAAATAGTCTTTTTGCTTCCACAGTGCAAGTGCAAATTCTTAGAAGCAAAGAACATTCTTTACCTATTGGTGCACTGTCTGGAAAAGCCACGCTGCCATGAAGGTAGACCCTACCTTCTTCTTCAGTAGTAGATATGGCTTGCAGTTCTGTATGTTTGTATTTGGGAAGACTTGCATACCGTTCTTGCTATAAGCCACTACTCACCCCATTGCATCCTTCCCTCCAATTGACACCACTAAAGTTTAAACCAATTCCACCATAAAAGGTTGACTCCATAGTTACCAGCTAATTTATAGCATTCTGCAGACCTGGTAACCCGAGGCACCGAAACATCAGTTTGACAATCCAGCAACATGCAATCTAATCCGGGGTTTTAAGGCGTGTGAATTTGACTGTATATCAGTTCCACACAGAAGTTTGTCTCTTCTGTTCTTAATTACACCAATCCAAATCTTCATTTGTTTATCATTGTCAAATACATTGTGTGGCCTATTTGCATTCCCAGAAGGCACATTTCCATACTGAACACTTCTCTGAGAATGAAAATGTCCCAGTCATTAATTCAAACATGACACACAAAATAGTTAATATTCTCTTAGTCAGTGCTACCTGGATTTTCAGCCTATAGCACTAAAACCCCTATATGGTTATATTTAAAATCAAACAGGTGGAAGAAGAAAAAATAATTTGTTTTCACATGAGTTCGCTTTGTAATTTTGTACAGTGTTTGTTATTTTTTTCAGTTCCAGAAATCTCTAAGACCCTGTTATGCACATTAGTCACTGACTATTCTCACAAGGAGAAGATGATGGGATGTTTCTTCGTGCACATTGCCTCAGCCAGGAAAGGACACACGACAAGCACATATGCTCAATAAGGCTTTAAAACCAGTTCTATGTCTGTGTCATATTTAATGGAAAGCTTGTAAATAAAAGGCTGGAGTTCAGTGCTGTAACTCTTCTGCATGTGGAGGAGCTCCAGACCTAGCCTGAGGGCTCCACCAGTGGTGGGGTACACCCATGTCTGCAGGGAGGCACAAGGGAGGCAGGGCAGACAGCAATCAGCTGCCAGAGACATGCACAGCCCTGCTCTTCCCCTCCACAGCACAGTGAGGAATCTGGCTGGCATGTGGGTTTGGTGCTGTGGTAATATTCCTCAGAGGTACGGTCTCTGGAAAATATTCAAGGGATCAAATGTGAGGGCAAATTGCTGAAGGCTTCTGACATGTCACGAAATTTTAGATAAGCAGAGGAAGAAGAAATGAAATGTCAAAATTTCCTAGTAATAAGTCATATGAAGGAATTTGTGATGGGATTGTCATTTAAATCAGCTCACGTTAAACTGAAGAAGACAATACAAGCACAAGATCCTAACAAATCTGCACAGATAGTATATCAGATCATGTCAAGGTGACCTGCCCAGGAGGTGTCCAGTTTCTTCCAGGTGGAAACAACAACTTTATCTTTTTCCCTGTCCCATTTTTTGTGTAAGTATTTTAGACTCTTTATGACTGCAGAAGCATGGCCTTTCTGTGCCTGCTATTGTGAATAAAATAACCTCAACACTTACAATAGGGGCTCTGTCCAAAGGAAGCTGAGTGGTCATTATTGCTAAGATCGGCAGGTAGGGGATTTCAGTCTCCTTGGCTGATACTTCTGTAACTTGTACAGTAATGGACTTGGCTCTCCCAGAGCAGGCTGAAGCAGTGGTCAATAGCTGCAGGGATATCCATACTGCAGGAACTTGTGTACCTCAGTCTTGAGGGTAAACTCCTGTGGCAGAGGTTTTTCCCGAGGTCTGCTCAAACTAGGAGTTTGATTTAGACACTCACCATGTTGGATGCAAAATGGTATTTTGGGAAATATGTGCTAGGGTGTAGCATGAGATATGCCCATCACTGGTTAATAGGGGGAAGGAATTACCAGTTAGTGACTTTTCTCTCTTTAGATTCAAAAATGGCTATTTTAGGGCAGGTGCTTAAATACTCCCCCTCACAAAGACTCTCCCACTGCTGATGGACTCATTGGGTGGAAAACTGTTCTTGTGGCAAACTAATATGCAAGGGAAAGATTGGGGATAGCTGCACAATTTCGAGTAGTGACCCCAACACAACTGCGCAGATGGAAGCAGTCATGGAGAGGCGGGGAGACTAGGTATTGTGGTGTGCACAAGTTTGATCATGGGAAAGATAGGTGTAAGGCTTGACAGCAGTGAAGAAACCTGGGGAAGGACCACTCCCTTCATTTTATCTGTGAGATGTCCTTTCTCAAAGCATTCCCCACCTGCTTCAATTCACAAGTAATGAAATGGTCATTTTTCAAGCATGACCCTTTTCCTGGAGTTCTTCACAGAGGAAAAATGTGAGTAGCAATTAAAACTGGAGTTGTGACCTTGGTCTGGGAAAAAGAGCAAAATTAGAATGAAGGGAGAATTGTTTCATGGCATGAAGCAAACAGTGGAGCTCTGAAGCATCTGCCTCACTTATTTTCCATTAAACTCACTGTTCTGACCAAGTCTCATTGTCCATTTAAGAATGTAAGTCTGCCATGATGACCATTATGTTTTCTTGAGAGCAGAATTTTGTTTACATGTGGCACCTGTGTGCTGGTAAGACTTTCTCTTCCCTAAAAAGATTGTTTTCTTTTGTTTTGTCTTGAGCAGGTTTGCAGGCATCTTTAATCGTCAGCTCTTGAATGTGTGGTCCAGGACCTCATTAAAGGCACTTTAACTACTGGCATATGAGAAGTGAAAACAGTACTCACAGCATGACATAAAACACGAATGCTAGGGGATACTGCTTTGAGTTAGTATATCTAAAAAAAAGAGGGATTATTTCCAGCATCTGTTCTTTGCTTACTGTGATGTCCCTCAGCTAATGCAGAAGTTTCTGCTGCTTTAGAAAATGAAATTAAAAAGGATTTTTTAAATTTTTAGAAAAATTCATTTCAACTATGACTCTATCTGATTCATTTTGTTTCAGGAACTGAAGTAAACAGCTTGTCTCCGGCAGGAATTTATATGAGAATACATGGCTGTGAGCGGTTGTCAAGGTTAACTAAGGTGAGGTGAAGGCTTCCTATCCTGGTCTGAGAGGATTGTATTTTTTAGTGGGCAGGACTGCTTGCAATCTTGCAGCTGATCTAAAATTCACCAGGGCTCAAACCTGCTCCTGCCAGCTGCAGCTGACTCCAGTTCCATACACTGGTAGGACTGATGCATTGGTTGGTGTTGGAAGCACAGCCCACTGTTGAAGGCAGGTCTGATAAGGATTTCCTCTCCTGGTGTGTCATTTTGGGAACCTACAAATACGAGGTGAGGTTGAGGTAGAGGGAAAGACACACTTGGAAACAGCAGGCTGTGTGACTGATGGGTAAGTGGATGACTGTTGTACTCCTGAGCTTTGCTTGTTATTGCAGAGCCCTGGAAAAGAGCTGGAGTTTGTTCACAAGGCTTGTGATCAGTGCAGGGATTCAAGCAGAACTTGGTGCGTAGGCCTGTCCTGTTCAGAAAGGTGAATGTTGCTCAGTGAGAGAGTTTATGCCGTAAGCTGTTCTGCTCTGTTACCATACAGACACTGGGTATTGCCCACACAGAAAATTCAGTGTCCTATCTTGACCAAGCAAGTCACTGAGACTGAAACTGCCACAGCAGAGAGGATAAATGCTAGCTAAACGCAGCATTTCTAAACGCTGTAGGAATTATGTGACATGCAAACTTAAAGACAGGAATTTCTATGCATCAAGAATTGCTCCCTGTTTATGAAGGATGATACAAACAGAGCAAACTTCAGCAGAGGTACTGAGTGCTGTTTCGTTTCCTGAAGCTGAACAATGGATCAGCGGAAATGTAACAGGCATACTGTGGCCAAGAATTGAGGGTTGCAGAGGAAACCTTTTCTGTGGATATGCTTTACAATTTTTTGTCAAATTATTAGAGCAGAAATAAACTTATTCTCTCCTATTGTTACATGAGAAAGTGAACTCCCTGAGTTAAATACTGATGTCCTTTTTGTTTCCTTTGTGGGAATCTGCCTGAGGGAAGGCAAAGTAAACAAGGGGTATTAGGCCAGTAAGATTTTACTGATGTTTCAATAAAACATGTTGAGGATCACCTGAAAAATTCTTGCCTACCTTGGTCTGGGACAGGCAGCTGACAAATGGCACTGGCACCAGGATTTATGTCCTCTTCTCAATGTCCTTGGGGAACGCACGCGTCTGCTCCTATGCATTTCCTGAAGAAGTACATTTGTGGGTGCTACCTAATGGCTTCAGAAAGAGCACCACGGCCTCCACAGAATTCACCTGACGTGACCCAGGCTGCCCACCTGACTTGGGTTGCTATTGCTCCTCTGCCTACAGGGCTGTGCTCCCGCAGCCTGACCTGCCAATGCAGCCTAACAGGGCATACCCATGCTTGTTCTGTGCTAGCCTTACCCAGCCTCTCCTATTTTAGGGTGGGCTGGCTATTCGGCAAGGGCAGTTAACCAAGTTGGCATTTTTGCAAATTACCACACTTTATTCTGTTCTGACCTCCTTTGTAGTGCAAGGGTGTGGGGAATAGACGTGTAGCATGCAGAATACAGCTCCTTAAGGCTAACACATTAGCAGGGCTACTGGACTCTCTAGTTTTCTGCAGTTAAAGCAATATAAAACCTTGCACAGTTTGTCATGTTTTTTTTCTCCACTTCTGCAATAGATGTGTAATTGAATTGTATTCCCAGTGTGTCAGATTACTCCAGCTATCTGCCATAAAGTTGTCTTAAGGTTTTCTAAGTACCTGAGATAGATATCTTAGATAATCTTTCCACAGATAGCTCTTAAATCAGGCCTGCAGAAATAGTTTTCTAAGACCCGTGTCATAGCAGGTTACTGGCGTTTATAATAGGAAGAGACTAAAGAAACAGGAGCAAGCCATTACCTTGTCTTTGCTAGGATATTTTCAAACAGCTGGGATGCTGGCTTTTTAAAAGCTGCCATTTTTTTCTTCTTTTTAAAATTGACCTTTCAGCCTGCAATGAGGAAAATGGAGATGATTCTTATTCCTGCCTGGGGCAGCACAGCCTGTTTTTGTGGCTGGGTCCTGCTGAAGGGAAAGCCAGACACCAGCTCTGTGTCCCTTAATTTTCCTTTGTTCCCACTCAGGGTGTTATGAAGGAACACAGCTGCCCACAAAGTGCTGTTATTGCAATGGTACAATCAATAGGGTACTTTGAAGCTAGGAAAAAGCAGTCACCCCTGGCTTCTCATTGTTCCTCAGGCCTTGTGCTTTGTCCAGTGGGTTACTTCATGATTTTGCTCTGTTTCTTGACAAAAGTACTAAACACCTTAATAAGGAGCAGCTAGACCATCTGTTTTTAAAGGGCTTTTATTCCCACTGTTGTAGCGGCAGCACAGTTATCAAAGTGAAGTTCTTGACGCCGTCTCTGACACTTAGTGCACTGCAGCATCGTTACAATATGGTCTGTTTTTTAGGGTAGGAGATACTGACAGAGAATCAGCTGCAGGGGAATGCAGTGAAAGGACAAAATCAGGTTTGTGAACCACAAGATAAAACTCCAGTAAATAGATAATAAGCACAGCTGGTGCTAAACCACTCTGGTGTGCATCTTCCTTTCTTGTGGTAACTGCTCTTTTCAGTGAGCCGCAGTGCAGTCATACTCTGTGCTGCTATGCCCCTCTCGTTGTGCAGATGCATACATATATATCAAGCCCTCACTGCTGCCATGCAGCAGAACAGAGGCAGTGCTGACCTCGTCATTCTGTCTTGCCGCAGCACTTTGGCTTTCCTTGTTTTCAAGACTTGCCTTCTTCCTTTCCCTCTCTTCACGCTTACAACATTACGCTCTGTTCTGGGATCTCCTGGTTTCAGCTTCCTCAGCTGATTTTTCATTTTAACATTATCTCATCTGCAGAAGGGGATGAATTCTATTCATCTTGTTTACAAGACTGCCGCCATTCCCTCTTGGCCCAAAGATCACATCTGTCTTCTTTGCTCATCCTTCCCCCTCTCTTGTCTTTCAGCATCCTTCCATCCAAGAGGCTCTGGTCTCCTCTCTATAAAAGTTCCACTATTTTATTTTCTTCCTGGCATCAGGTTTAAAACACACCTGCTGAAGCAAGTGCCTTGTTTGTTTTTATTTATTTGTTGTTTTTTTTTTTTTTTAATCTAGCCATCTATGCAGAGAAATCTAACAAACAAATTAAATCATCCTGGTTGTTTTCTCCTCCTTTTATTCTCCTTGGGGCAGGTAATGAGCTATTTATATGACTTCGTGCCACAATAGAACCTGGCTTTTTTTCTGAAGGAGAAAAATGTGTGGATACCTGGGCTGAGCCTGGAGATACGGAAGACAATCAAGTCCTTAAGGACATAAATACTTGAACCAATCCGATTGTACTTTCAGATTTCTGGGCCTTTTTTAGTTTTTTCTTTTCTTTTATTTTTTTTTTTAACTGTCTGCAAGTGTTTTATCCTTATTTCTAAGTGGTAAAGAAATGTTGAAAATCTATCTATCTTTGTAAGAAAACAAAAATGCTCTTAGATTACGTCTACCCTATCTCCCAAATGCAAAGTAGCAATAATGGAACAAGTTTATTTTTTAAAACCATCTTTCTCTGTGTTTGTAAATCAGAGCAATATTACTGCTTCTACATCTAAAGAAAGGCATAATAAGATTGTTTTCCTTTCTGCTTTATCACACACTTTGGTAAACAATAGTAATGAGCAAACTATCAAGTGAAAGCAGTCTTCAGTTTGCAAATGCTGTATGCACTGGCTTACATTCTGACAGATTGTTTTGTTCAGAAGAGTTTGAAAATGCTTTGTAGACATATGTAAGTTCATTATTTGCCTGCAAACAGTTTGCTTCAACTATGTGTGGGTTGATTATCCTTTACTAGTGGGTCAGCAGCAAAAAGTGCAGACAAATGATTTGTTTTCTTACACAGAAAGCAAGAAAATAGCAAACCATGCACAGCCCTGCTTATATATCTAGCTATTCGTGAATACAGCTATGAAAGGCCACTTCTAAAAAAAACATATACTATGTAGGAATGTGGCAGAATCATTGGATAAGTCAAGATTTAAGAAAATGCTCATGGATAGTTATGCCTTGTCTTCTCTTTCATCCTGCTTTAGTGTACAAGACACTATCTTTTTCTCTGATCTGCTGCCCATCTCTGCTGGACCTCCCTGGTTTATTATAGAGTAATCCCTTCAGGATGGTGTTCTTGGATGGAGCACAGAAAAAGCCTTCTTTGTATAATAAAAACAATGCAAGGGAGTCATTTATTGGATTGGCATGTTGTTGTTTCTGTTGCATGAATGGCAGATTTACAGGCCTTTGCTCTGTAGGTATTTATTGCTGAGATGGGGGAGGAAACTGAATCATAAACATCTTGATGACTTTGAATAAAAGCTAAAGAAGTGCTGGGGTCATTTTAGCAGCTTGTGTTTGCAGAGTGCAACAGAAGGTGTTCAGTAGAAGACAAATAGTTGCCTCAGCCAGCTACACAAGAAATCTGTTCATGTTATGAGCTATTATTTGTTTCTACGGATAAGGCACAGAAAAACAATACTGTTCTCAGTAAGCTAATTTGTCTGCAATTTGCTCTTCCCAGAAAGACTCTTTTGGTAACAATGCTGAAACAATGTGGTGGCCAAACTGTAATTGAGACCCCATCCCACTACCCAGCCAAAAATGTTATTTTGTATAATTAACTCACGTTTTGAGGGTCATAAAGTCTCTGCATTAAGTTGCTTACCCAGTCCAAATACTAGTGTAATAAGTGGGATTGGTTCAGGACTGAAGGGAAGCCTATCAAAGTCACAAGCAGTTCTACACCTCATGTGTGAAGGCTCATGTATGCCTTCTTGGGCACTATCCTCACAGAGAGATGTCTCCTGAGAAACCCTTGGCTACATAAAAAGCAGAGCACAGGCCTTTCTTCCAGGCGGCCTGAATGAGGAAGCTGGGGAGAAAGCTAAGGATTTTGATGCAGCATTAGCCCTACATAAAATAGAAATATCTGGTTAGAAAATGTCTTTAAATCTATACATGGCAAATATATCTAACTGTAGGAAACAAGGTATATTGCCAGCAAACATAAACACCTCCAAATATTCCTGTGTGTTTGTACCAGGAAGATGGCAAAGTTCAGGGCTGCACACTACACTTGCACTCTCCAAGCCTTTGTAGCAGAACTCATTATCATCTTATGACAGCAAATGTTGTCAACAGAGTTAAAAAAAAAAAAAAAGGTTCATTTTTGCTTGATATTTTAAAATTGTGGAGCCCACACACACATACATCTCACCCAGTTACTGTATTAGCCCAAATAGTCACACAAGTATTGACAAATGCTGTTCTGTAAGCCTGTCACTGAACCATCTTTTATACACTAAGGACAATAGCCCTATGTAAGCACAGGTCACAAAGGCACTTTGAGTAACCTAAGAAATTATTTGATCTTATATTTATTTGTTCAGAAGTCAGCATACAATACACTCATTTTGTGTTTACTGTCTAAGCAGTGTTCACCTTCAGCATTTCTTCTTCCTGACCTAAACCTGATAGAATCCTATGTAAGGGTTTTAATTTCTGTACAATCAGTAGCTTCCCTTTCCCATAGCTCCACTTCAACAGTGGTAACTTATTCTATTTCTGCAGAACACCGAAATTGGATGTACAAAGTCTATTTTTGCAGAACCTAATCTTACACCAGTTTTGTTTCAAGGCTCTGAATCCCAGCATTTCCCACACTTGTACAGATATAGGAGAGAAAATACACCTTTAAATACATGATTATTTTGCAGCTACACTGAAAGTTTATTTCTGCCTTTGTCACATCCCTCTCTGATGTTTCAAGATTAGTCTTTTCTTGCTGTCTTCACCAGGGCTTAGCAGCCATGAGTCCCCATCACACCACAGAGGTAATACTCATATGCCAGAAGCCAAGCAGATTGCACAAAGGTTCCCACGCCTGATTTCTACTCACCTTAAAATCTACTACCTGTGCACCCTCAACTGCTAATAAAGTGGCTGATGAAACCTGATGTTAGGAAGAAATTCTTTACTGCAAGGGAGGTGAGACATGGGCACAGGTTGCCCAGAGAAGTGGCAAATGCTCCATTGCTTTCAGTGTTCAAGGCCATCTTGGTTGGGGTTTTGAGCAACCTGGTCTAGTGGAAGGTGTCCCTACCTATGGCAGGCTATTGGAACCAGATGATCTTTAAGGTCCCTTCCAACCCAAACCATTCGATGACTTAATGATTTTTGAAGCTCACATCCATTTTTTGGTGGCTGAGATTTCATGTGTATGAACAGCTGCCTTGGCCAAGTTATTATTTCAGGCTCTAATATCTTTGCAATAGCCCTGCTTTGAGTAGGGTCTGTACCAGGTGACTTCCAAAGGTGCTTTCCAGGCTAAAATTTGCATAACTGTCCAAGGGAAATACCAAGTTCTTGTGATATGCAGGATTATGGTATCACAAGTCCCTTCTCCAGGCTGCATGTCACCACAGACGCCTATAGTGACATAGCTACCCTTAAACCAGTAACAGTAGCGAGTGGTAACTGTATAACTGCATAACTGTAAAGTGTCATCTGTTCACTCTAGGAAATAAAATATTTATTTATTATTTATTTATTTAATTCAGTCCAGCCAGCACCTCATGCTGGAGAGGGGAGGAAGAATATATGTGTGTATATATATGTATATAAGCTATATAATTAATAGTTTATTAATCAGCAATATCACCAGGATGGACCTGTCAAGATTTGCAGGAACTATCTGTTGCATATGATATGTAATCTTCATTTACCATAATGAGTTTGAAGAAACCTATTCAGCGGCTGTTTTCTGACAGTATGTAAGAGAAGAGAAAGAGAAAACAGTGAGAGAATTTTCCCCACTGCTTTAGCCTCAAATTAGCCCTCTCAAATCCCCAACTGTCTAAAACAAGAAAGTGTCAACCTGAGTTGCTTTCAGAACCCTGGGGATCTGAGTTTGCCTGCTGGAGAGATTAATTGTTTTCCTCCAGGCAGAATATATCACTCACTCTTCCTACTACAAGTGGGCTTTTAACCTCTTTTTAAGGGAAAAATATACCAATTAGCTCAGTTTGTGGTTTGCCAGGTCTTAATCCATGAGTGGAGACAGGTAGCTCAATGCCTGTAAAAGCTGATTTGTTACATAAAAAGCTGGATGCTGGACTCAAGGTTCCCAGGCTCTTTCCACAGATTTGGTACTGTGTCACAGGAGACATCTTTTGAACCTACCTCTGACAGAAAAATAATCCCAGTACTGGCTCCTGAGGTGCTGTCGAGACTTGAGGAGTTAATTTCTATGAAAGTGCCTCTCTTGATGGTAAAACTTGATGTGTTCAAACCGAGCTCATAACAGCTAAAAGGTGGTGCAGCAACCACAGGGAGAGGCACAAGCGCACCATTACTACATCATGTGTCCAGCAGCTTTGCCCCCAAGGTGCTCACACTACCACAGACACGTGTGTCCCGAACTGAAGCCAGCCTACCACTCCCACACCACCACATCCTACCACACAGTGATGAAGCATGGTGGTGTGCTGCCACACCAGGCGTAGGGGTTAAGCCTCTGAATTTGTGCCCACAGAGCTCCCAATACCCACCACACGTCCAGCTGAACCAACCTGAGGGTGTCTGAGGGACAGATATGCTGTTTCCCCTTTTGCCTTTGTGAATTCTGGCCTGTCGTACTTGATGCTGGCTTGGTGGTCTGTCTCTCAGGTCTATGGAAAGCATTAGGTTTCCTGGCACCAGCCCTGCGAGACTCCTGAGAATATGAAGTTTTGCCAAGCAATTCGATCTGGAGATAACTGAGGAGACACTTGGTCATTCTCAGACTCTAAAAAAGCCTGACAACAGGCAAGTACCAACCCAGGCATTCTCATTCTGGTATTTCTTGGCCCACAACATGTGGAATCTCACTCTCATCCTGCCTTTCCCTTTTCTCCAACACAGAGCAGCTGCCAGCTACACAAACCTGGAACTCCTTAATGCAGACTTCTCCTACAGGGAGATCCATGATGATCTACACAGAAGCCCACTGTGTAAGTGCATTGTACTCCTATTGCTACTTCTGTAACATTGGTCTCATTAAAAAAAAAGAGGAAGAAAAGAGGACCACCAGAGGAGCTGTTTAAACCTGACTGAAAGGATTCGCACAGATTGTGTCAGACATAGACATTCTTTGGATAGCAGGCAGTTACATGGTGGCAAAGTCCCTGCAAGTATTTTGTGTTTTGCTGGCCATGGCCTCAATCTAGAACACAGGAGACCATGCTCGATTCATCCATCTTCTGAAACGTACTTGAATTAGGTTAGTATGGAGAGTGTAGGCATATGCCTCATCTCAGATTGCCCTTTTAGGACAGATGTCTCCATTGAGAGAGAGTAGATCGAAAAACCATGGACTTCTGACTTAATGTCAAAAATACTAAATGAGGGGGTCCATGGAAAGCTAATTAAAACTGATGAACAAAGGTATCTGTTATTTATATCCATAGCTATTGTGAAGAGTGTGATCAAAAGAGGTGTCGTTATTCAGAGGTCTATTCAGCAGTGTTGCTCCATCTCAGCTACTGCCCATTGCTAGCAGCTGACACAGATATGCCATGGGAACAACCTATGCCACATCTGCTGCAAACCAAAGCGCCCAAAGAGAGCTACAGAAGGACAGAATGTGAAAGGCTGGGATAAAACTCCTTGATGCACACTATAGCTTGGGGCAGTGGGTCCCACAGGCGGGGATGGCTTCTCTGGCGGCTAACTGCCTGCCCCCCATAGATCTGGCGTCCTTCAAATGCCATCTAGTGGCTGCTGCTCTGCCTGGGGGCCGTGTGCCCACGACACAGCCGTGGAGCAAATGAAGCACTTTGCATGGGCATGCAAAGCATCACCCGAGAGCACACATGTGTGGAAAATGCACAGTGCTCGATGAAAGCCCCCAGCACCTGGTGGTGCTGTACACAAGGTAGTGCCCGACAGAGCAGCCTTCTGCTTTGAGGAGCAGAAGAGCCAGGCTGGGAGGGAACTGGCACTCCAGTGGCAGTGGATGCTCAGCAGGCCCTCCTTGCGTTTGCACAAGGTGCAGTATTGTTTTAAAGAACACTGTCTCAGGGGAAATTTTCTCTTATGAATCACTGCTTAAATGGAGATGTAGCACTTCAGGCACGAGGGAAGAAGATGAGGCTCCATGTCATCCTCTGAGACAACATGATCAGAGGCTGATGAGTAAAGGATCATAACATAAACATCTGTTGAGTCCACCACAGACTCAAAAGAATCTTAAGACATTGAAGGTCTATTGCTGAAGGTCCTAAAGGGTAACTGGGGTATTCTGTGCAAGAGGTGCAACTTGGTGAAGGAATTAAAGGCACACTGGGAGATATGGATTTACTTAAGGGAGTGGGAAGGGAATGATAATGCTCCTTCCCTGTCATCATGAAGAACCATGCTGCTTTCTGAGATCTCTGATATGGCTCTGCACTTCCAGGCAGGGGCTCTGTGTGACCTACATCTGAAGGTTTTAAAGGAGAAGAGCACCCTGGCTTGTCTTCCACTGCAGAAGACCATAAGTCATATTGCTGTGAGAGACAAAACTGTTGACAGAGGAGCCAATTGGAAATCCCTCTCACATCCTCTCTTGATTTTCTTTTGAGTACTTTTGTCCTCTTACTATTACAGAGCTGTTATTTTTATCTTGCCGACCAGTGTTCACTGTCTGCTTCTTGATTGCCTCCTGCTCAGGTGAAGTTTGATAGCAACACACAGCTCTTTCTCTGGTGGGTCTGTGACTGCAGAGCGGTTTTGTGATGCTGGGTTTGGCACTGATAATTCCTCACACCTGCTGCAGGCCTCAGTAAATTACTTTAGTTAAGTCATTTCAAACAGTTGCACTGCCTCTGTGCAAAGTGGCAGAGTTAAAGAAATTACTGTCTGCTGCCCTGGTTCTCTGCAGCTGCATTGAGCTATTTGTTGCGGTGATCCCCTCTTAGGGCATCTGTGCAGCACCTGGCACAGTGAGGTCCAGAGACCTAATATTTTCCTGTCCAGAAAAGCAGAGAAGAAAAAAAATATGTGAAGACTGCCCTGATCTATGCTGTGTGTGGATGTGTAAATTACAACAGATGATGCACTTAGCAATTATGTTCTTTGCATGCATAAGCAGGAACACAGCTCCCAAACTGCCAATATCTCCCAATTCTCACTGAATGGCTGTGTGTCACACAGTCACACAGCAAGGGAGCTTGAGGAGATGAGAAGAAGGAGTGACAGAGGAGGAAGCTTCAAATAGGGACATACATTGCTCACCAATAGGGAAATGAACAACAGCATTTGTTTTTTTAAAGAGGCTGAAATTCACCGGCATTTCAAGCCCTCTTTTATTTCAGGGAGTTTGGTTTGAGCAAGAGACATTTTAAATTGGCTTTGAAAGCAGAAAAATGTCTTCAGGTAACCACGTACCAGCATATGCAGCCTGGGGCTGTCTGTGTGGTGGGCTGCCTTTTTGATCAGCTCTCTTTTCTACCCTTCCCTGTGTGATTCCTGGATCTTAAATTAAAATATACACATGCTCCCCTAAAACAAAAAAAAAACAAAAACAAACAAAAAAAAAAGCACCATCCAAAAAAAAAACCCCAAAAAACAAACCCAAGCAAAATCAAAACAACAAAAACCAAGCTGGACAAAAAGGAACAACTCTGCTTCTTCTTTTCTTCTGGTAGACCGCCTTACTTCTGAGAATTTCTGCCCTTTATTCCCTATACTGAATTGCACCTCTGGGCTTAAATGAAAACAGTGCAAGACAGAAAACATTAGGGCAGAAGATCTTACCCTTCCCATCTATATTGGCTGTCTATCAAACTCTTCCTACAAGCTCTCAGAAAGTTGGAGAGAAACTGCAGGAGCTGTATGTAGCATAGGACTCTCAGGCATGCTTCTCCAGCCCTTGAAAAGCTTCACACTGACATGCTCATGAAGGAAAACTGTAGTTGCATGGATGTGTTGATATAATGTTTTACATCCCCTGACACACGGCCTTCCCTGAATCATGGTATCTGCTGTCTTTTCAGCTTTTCTGCCAGGCTTCAGGAAAAACTCTTGGCTTAATCTGAATGTGAAAATAGGTTGAGACCTCCAAACTCAGACATTTGGAAGACGACATAATTTGACTTAAGTCAGCATGATTGACAGGTCAAAACATAATGTTGGCTCTTGTAGCTCAAAAGCACATGGTAAACTGGCAGAGCTGTGAAGCTAACTGTGCCACAGTCTATGCAGTGCATCTCATGATATTCACTCTCTACATATACCCAGAACAGTTATTTGATAGTTCATATTACTCAGATCATGCCAGGGCTCAGAAGGGGAGAAGGAAGACAGAAATGGAGGTAGTCTGAGCCAGCGAAGCAACGACCCCACGTGTGAAGTTACTTAGGGCAAGCTTTTGATGCAGGCTGTTGGGTGGCGCTGAGCTCTGTTTAAAAACCGAGCCAGAATTATTGCAGGGGAAACAGCTGGATACTGAGTGATTTTAGAAATCTGGCTCTTGTTTAGCTGCCTCCATGGGAACTGAGTTAAATTGAAAACCTGGCCCTGACTGGGCATGCAGAGCACTCCGAGATTGTCCTTCTGCTCTTTGAAAATTTCAGCCAATGTTATGTTCTGCCAGCAGCTGAGATTTCGCTGTTTTCAATGGGAAACTTTCTGAAGTATTGCTCTTCTTTGTTCTACTTTTTTTTTTCTGTTGCTGTTTCCTTTTTCAGCCCACAAACATCAGTGCCTGTCAATTTCGGAGTCTGTTCTGGGCTCTGTTTGCCAGTCTGACATTACAGCCTGCTAACTCCTTTGCTTACATATCAAAAGGCAGAAGTAGGTATCTGTCACCTTGCTATTTGTTGCCTTTGAATCCTAGCCTGAATGAGTGTGTGCACCTCTCAGCCTGGGTCCAGAATAATGCTAAAATTCAAGCCTTACCTGCGGGAGAAACTCGCTCCACCAACAGACACAGCCAAGTTTGAGGCCCTGTTGTGCAAATAAAGCCTGTATGTTCTGTGCAGTGTAAACAGCCACTATTGACATGGAGAAGCAGGAGAAACAGAAGGTATAAAGTGTTGAAGCAATTTAAATATGGGTGCACAAAGCATGGACAGCCAAGATGAGAACAATTCTTAGATCAAATTGATATCTTTGTGTTCCACAAACGCAGCTGGACAAGTGTGCTCACTGCATACCATCAGCTTTCAGCAACCAGTGAAGGGTTATTAACAATTAGCGATAAAAACAAGATGAGGGATTTCAAACATAGGCAGAAGAGAATATGATAAAAGTTTTTACAGGGCTGCACCCAGTTATTTAGCATGGATGTCTGCCACTTGACATCTGAGCTCTTTCAACAGCATGCTATGATGCTTTCATGGGAATGGGAGAGGCGTCAGGACAGGGTACCTCCATCATCCGTGTCAGCTGCACACTGCTGGAGATGGTGATCAGTGCTGTGCAGTACATTTGTGGATTTGGATGCTCTTGACTCCAGCACAAGGATACAAATGTACCAGCAGTGCTGGCTAGATGATTATGATGTGACTTTGGGGCATAGTATGAAAACTGTGGAAACAAGCTGTTGAGTGTTTTCAGCATTCTGAATTCAAAGGGCCAAGGTAATGCAGCAGACAGTAGACTGAATCTGTCCTTCCACGAAGCCTTGTGTTTTTATATGGGCAAGGAGTCATTTACTGCTTCCCTAAAGCTGAGGAAAGGTAAATATTTACAAAGGTAAATAAACAACCAATGCCAACTGGAGAATACTCAGATGTTTCTGCTTTCATGTAAGAGGTACAAGGCTATCCTGAAACACCTAACTGACTGAGTAGAGGACAGATCTCTCTGCTGCTAACTCTTTGTTGGCTTCCTGAATCTGAAAATGTCTCCTACTGGGCTGTAAAGTTATAGCTAAGAGTTTGGCAAAAACAGCAGTGATACTCCTCCTGCTCTCTATAAATCTGAACCTCTCACTGCACCACGTGGGGCTGCTCAGAAGGGAGCAGCCAGCTTCTCCTTGCCCCAAACCTCAACAGATTTAATTCCTGTGGTAATGCTGTCTACGCATTTGCATGCAAAGTATGATTTGCGGTGCACTGAACACTATTTAGATTGGCTCTTATGTGATAAAACCATTCTGGTGGGTGGGGAGCTAAGGGAGGGAAATCTTGTTTTGCTGCTTTGCTTCTGCTGTCTGAGACCTGAATGGGTTTCTGGGAAAAAAAAAAGTGACAAAAAGAGGAGAGGGAGGACAAGCTTTGAAAGCTGCTGGGGAAAAGAGCCTTTTGTTGGATAAACTTTGTCACGAATTACACTCTTTTTCCCATATTAAAGACCAGCCTTTTGATCTTACGCCTGTCTGTGACCACAGACTTCAGTGCTGGGAAGGATATCTGTCTGTCCTTTGTATTTCGCAAAAGCTACCTCTCATAGCCCAGAGACTGTTCTTCCTCTTCTCTCTGGGTGGTAGCAAAGACAGGCTGCACCCTCCATATGGCAAATGATATCTGAGCATCTTTTTGGGATCTGGAGTGCGCCCACAGTCAGTAGTCAAACCTAATACTTTAAAAATGGAGTACTTTCTGTATGGGACATTAAATTCACTGTCTTCTTGATATTACAGTCTTACTACATAATTTTTCTGTGAGTGAATCCTAATAAAAGTCTGTCATAGATTAGAAGCTGGGGTCCAGTTCTGGGTATTGCTATTAGACCCTTTCTGATCAATGTTTTGCTGGGCGTGGGTTGGTTCCAGTTTGAAGGAGATTTCCCCTTCTGTTTCTTCAGTCTCTCCAGGGCAGGGAGAGGAATGTGCTCCCTGATGTGCAGTCCTGCCCACTGCTATTTCTGGCTGTGCAATGTCTGCTGCTTCACAGTGACTGGACCAGGGTGTTTAGTTAGTGAACAGTCTGTTAAGGGAGATTGAACAGATTTCCCTGTAAGTAAGAGAACAATAATCTTGTGATCATTCAGTGGTTGGTTATTTTTTGTTCGGTTTGGTGTTTTCTTCTTTCTTCCTTTGTTTATTTCTTGTTTCTGTTTGGGTTTTTTTTTTTTTTTTGGTGTTTTTTTTGGGAGGGGGGGTTGATTTTTTAGTTTTTTGTGGTGTGTGGCTTGGTTTGGTTTGGTTTTGTGAGGGTTTTTTGGTTTGAGTCTCTTTTTGTTATTCTGGGCAGTTATATGCTACTAGAGTTACATGTGTCTTAAGCAAGCAGGATTTAAGATTCAAGTTCAAAACGTGCTTCTGGTTTTGTGCAACTACAGTCTGCTCGTGAAGATGGAAATACAGAGATCTGCTGCTTATACTGTGGAGGAATATGGCAATGTGACATGAAACCCATCCAAGATAGGGAAGGAAATCTTCTCTCAGGAACAAACATCAGCCTCCTGGTTCATCTTCATGCCATCCTATATTTAGGTAGTAGCCATTAGGTATTTTTACATGAGGCCTGAGAGCTTACCCTATAGATTTCATTAGGATAGATGCAAAAACGAGCTTTGAGGACTAAGAGGTAGAAAAACCTCCCCCAGAAATGACAGAAAGTCATGAAACAAAAGTTGGAAAAATAAATCCTTTCATCTTGAGAAGGTTTACTGCTCACACCCTCAAGGTGCCTGACAATGAAATTTTGTTTGTCCCCCTCATTTTGCTTTTGCACCTACAGTGTTGTGCACATGAAAAAAGTGGCCATCCAAAAACCCTCAGAGGCACAGACATTTCTTCCAGTATTCAGTACTGCCTCCACAGTGCACTCTCTCATCAGTGCACTAAGTAAGGCACCTTCTGGTCTCAAAGGATTGCTCCTGGGACAAGAAAAGTGGCAGAGCCTGCACGACTCTTCAGTCTGCGTGCTGCTCACGGAGCATGCTGTTGAGCACCATATGAGCAGCATTCATCAGTGTGAGGTAAAGACTTGTCCTGGAGAAACCCCAGAAGCTCCTTTTATGCTCCCCTTCCCAAGCTGTTCTCATGCACAAGCACACTGCTGAAGTTTCAGCCCAGTTACACAGGCACTGGTGTTTATAAAGCCAGGCTCAAACTGGACCCGGCAGTATTCAACATTCAGTGAAGAGAATGACTCATAGTTGATGACAGGTCTGCAACTTAAAAGCTGTATTTAAAGGATAGTTATTAAGACAGTTCTTAACCAGCTGCAAATGCATTCTCATGAAGACTGTAGCAATTAAGAATTAATCTTTGCTTGAAACTGGAAAATATTTTCCACCAATGCATCAAAACCTGAATGTAAACTAGGCAGTCATTGGAGAGATCTATTTTAATGACCTCTCTGTTTCTCTTTGCTCTTCTCAGGATATAGCTAGCACCAAATAAAATCATGAATTCATGAATCAGGCAAGTCACTACTACTACAGACATTACAAACTCCTGTCCCTAAAGTGCAAACAAATTAAGGGGTGAAGTGCATAATCTAGGGTCTTCACCCCAAACTGCATGAGGGTATTAAAATGATATTGCAAACGCATTGGGATCTGGAGATACACAAGAGCAGTCACCACAGTAGATATCACAGATTAATAATCTTTCTGCACCTAGCTAGAGATGCAATATAACAAGAAGAACGTGGCTTCATGGATAAATAAAAAGTAACAAATATGTCCATGCAATGAATTAACAGGAAAAATGAGGTTTGCACATATGCAGTAAAGTAGGCATATGTTGCGAATTAATGTCTCTACACTCTGTTACTGCCCAGAGAAATGTACTTATACTTAATCTGGCTCTAGTGCACATGACAGGAATTCTGTAGCTGTCAGTGTTTTACGTACTGCAAACTCCACACATCCATTGTAAAACTGTGCTCATTATAAGAAGTAAAATATGATACCTGATTCTTAACTGAAGTATTATTAACGAAAATGGATTACATGCATCCTGTTTGCTAAGCAATTATTACAGGGAAGGGATTGATTTTAGCTTTTGCCTCATTGACTGAATGGCTGAACAAGTATTACATGCAGTGTCTCTGACCTGGAGAAAATGTCAGAAAGTTTACAAGCTTTAAGGAGAAATGTGGGTTCTTTGGGGTTGGTTTTGTTTGGTTGGTTTGTTTGTTTAGCTATGCAAGTAAAAATTTATTATCTGAGTTAATTCCTTAGAAAAAAGAAGTCCAGAAAAACTTTGTGTAATACAATGTAACTTACTTAATCAGAAGTCTGCATGGTCATAAAATAGTCTACACTGGAATGTGATCCATTTTCAAATGTGTACCATTGAGACATCATTGTCAGGGTTGTTAATGAGAACTTTCATTCTGTGTAATGGGTACACAGGTGGTGTAGTAGTGTTTAATTTTACTGCAAGCTTCAGAGTTGTAGACTGCTTGAACCACTTACAAAAGTTCTCAGTTCCTGCTTAGCTGTTATGTGCAGAAAATGTACGAAACACTTCACTTTTACCTGTGTGCTATTCTGGGCCTCTATGTCCCAGTCATCAGCACTGTGCACAGGACAAGCTGCGTACACATCCCAGCACAGGCAGCCTGATTTCTTCAACCTCTCTTTGAAGAGCCCTCTTGCCTAGACAGGAATATTGATATAGTGCATTCTCCTACCTTGAAATTACGCCGAATCAGAACAAAATGCATCTTTACTATGCAGTTTCAAAGGGAACATACCCTGAAGCCTTCAAAGTTATCTCTTTGAAGGAAGTTGGCCTGCTTTAAGGAGCAGGAAATACAAAAGCCAAAACCTGTCATGACAATTGCTGATTGCAAGGATCCCCCATTTCTCCCCACAACAGCAAGAGTCTACCTGAATTCATTGATGACATTTCTTGTTGTGGAAGGTGTTTTGGATTTCTTCTAAACTTAACCCCAACATAGACCTGTTGGAGTGAGTCCAGAGGAGGTCACAAGGATGATCCAAGGGCTGGAGCACCTCTCCTGTGAAGACAGGCTGAGAGAGATTGGCTTTCTAAGCCTGCAGAAGAGTAGGCTCCAGGGAGATCTTAGAGCAGCTTCCAGTACCTAAAGGTGCCTCCATGAATTCTAGGGAGAGACTTTTTATAAGAACAGATAGTGACAGAACAAGGGATAATGGCTTTAAACTGCTAAAGGGTAGATTTACGTAAGATATAAGGAAGGAAGTCTTTACTGCAAGGGAGGTGAGGCACTGGCGCAGGTTGCCCAGAGAAGCTGTGGCTGCCCCATCCCTGGCAGTGTTCAAGGCCAGGTTGGATGGGACTTTGAGCAACCTGGTCTAGCAGAAGGTGTCCCTGCCCATGGCAGGGGGCTGGAACAAGATGATTTTTAATGCCCCTTCCAACCATAACCATTTTATGATTCTGTGATTCTATGATTCTATGGTTTGAACCAGGATCATTTCACCCAAGGTCAATAAAAGTGTGAGGACTTCCCTTTTGTTTGCCATTCCATGGTCTGAAGCTAAAACTGCAGAGCAGTGGCATGCTCTTTGAAAAGGACCATTTGTATCCGAAGGAGCAAAAACTTTGAAAGCAGGAAGAAGAAACACCTTTTCAGTGCTTGCTGCTTCCCAGAAAAGCAGGATGGGGCTGGTAGCAGTGGGTGAGACTGTCGCATGTGTGGTCAGTGCCTTGGGATGTATCCCAAGCCTGTGAGCAGGCTGCTGTATCCATGGCAATAGGCAGTTCAGCTGCTAACTTTTCCAACACATGAAAAGGGGAATTATGTTATTTCATACTTGATGTAATGACTGTCTGGATGGACACGTACAGCCAATAAATTATAAACTTGGGGTCAGGTAATTCTTTGCAGCTAATGGCTACCTGTGTTAAAACTGCCAGCTCCTGCAGTAATTCAGCAAGTGATGGGAAATGGCCTTTACATCAGTCGTTATGACACCAGTAGAAAAGTTTCATTTCAGATGTAATCAGCTTTATGACACTAATGACACTTTTAAGTGAAAATGGGAGTAGCCTAATTCATCGAGAAATGTGGTGGACACACAGCCAACCATGCATTCTTGCAGGGAAGAGACCCAACTTGTATGAGGTGTGTTAATGTGTTAGTGCCAGAAGCAGAATTTTGAAAAGGTGAACTAGCATTGTATTTCTAGAAGGAAAATGCTACATGTCCATTACAAGTTATGCTTTTTCTGGGAGCTGTAGAAGAGGACCCTGCTTCAACACTTACTGCATTAATTCCACTTTTACGAAACTATGGATAAGTTACATTTCTTATCAGGGTGTGAGAAGCTGTCAAAAAGCAAAAGCCTTTCCAAGCCAGTGTCTGATACTGGTAACTACACATGCATGAAGTTCCAGTCAAAAACCATTAAAATTACAAAAGTCATGCAAATTTTCACATGAGCCTGAACCACATTTTCCTGAGTACACCATTTGTACTGATACACTCCCTAAGAGGCCCAAACTTGCTACATTTCAAATGAATCTATTTTCAAATTTCAGTACATGCCTGATCTTTCCTGTAGCATGCCAACTACACACAAAAATTGATTTCTACTCAGCTGAGAAAATGTAATAAAGAAAGACCAGGAAATGGTCATCCTCTCTCCTCTTTCTTCTCCATAATCCTTTCTTCTGCCTTGGTAAGGAAAACACTGCACTTAAACGGAGCTGTACACTAAACATAGGCACTGTGTGGTGCAGCTCTTAGGTCCAGGCCATCCAGAAGGTCAGACAAGAGGATTGTAACAGCCTTACCAGCAACTTTAAACATCTGTGTTGACTATTGGTGTTGAATTCAGAAGCTACTCATCCCTCAAAACCCACGCAATATGGACTGGATACAGTGGGCAGTTCATGTCACCTTATAGCTGTTTGACATTTAACAGGCAATTGCACAGCTGACAGAAAAGCTAAAGGGAGCCACCATGTCTAACATGTCTGGATGCTACCTGAATTGAGGCCTGGAAGGGTCACTCCTGACTGAAGTAGCCAGTATTTTCCAACTGCATCTTTGCAAAGCGACACCTCTGCCCACCAGAAACTTCCAGGCTCCCGCAGACTTACATGGACCCAGGTGCAGTCGGTAGCAAAGCAGGACACAACTGGGCAGCTGTGCTATACAAAGAAAACAAAAAGACAATTGGCTCACTTCTCATTCGTCTCTTTCTGACACTACCCGCGCCAGCCCTCGGAGGTACTTATCTGCAAATAGAAATAGTGCTCATCATTTATGTTAATGAGTTGCCAGTGTCCTCAGGAAACAAAGGGCACAGAATTCAATGGAAATTTTACCCCTAATACCAACAGCCTAGGATGCTACCAGCAGGACCCTGGCCCTCATACATAATATTTGTCATTGCTGTGCACATAGGAAAGAAAGAAGGAGGTCTATCAGGGATAAAAGTGAATAAAGACTGAGAAGACAATCACATCTGCACTATTACTTGACCTCAGGCTTCTTTCTCTAGTTCTATTACCTTTTTTATCATTTGGATCAATGGAAACGCTTTCACTCTTCTTGGCAAAGGTAAAATGGCAGGTACATATGGAATAGCAGGATGAAGAAAAAGAGCCAAACCATTCTAGGTTTCTATGAGCAATCACAGAAAGAAAAGCAGTAAAATAATGAGGCAGCCACACTGGCAAATGGAAAGGAGCAGGTAATTTGATAAGAATTACAATACACAGGGCAAATTAAAAGATTAAACTTTCAAATAGAAGCCAACTGAATGACAGTGTAGAAAGAATTAGGGAAAAAAATCAAAAGACAGAGGTGGAAGGTGGTAAAATACTGCTTTCATCTCCTAGTGCAAAATGCCTATCAATGCTTCAAAAAAGGGACAAAGTGTGGAAGCATTACATGATACCATAACTTTAATTGTATGAGAGAGCTCTTGCAGCAAATAATATGTGTACATGTGTATGTAACAAATGTGTGTAAAACCACCCCCATTGCAGAAATTCCTGTCAGATTTACCTGCAGAATTGTTTCAAAGTCTGTCTTACCTTAACTAAAAATGTCTCTAGTTCTCATCGTTTCTGAGGTGAAAATGAAAAGGAGAACAGTATGCAAATCACAATGTCTTCTATAGTTTGCTGACAGTCTGAAGAAACACTGAAAATCTGTGAACTTCTAGAATCCTGAAATCTGAATTTAATAGTCTGCACCTTATTGAAAATAAGGATGACATAAAATTAAATATAATACCCCAGTATTAAGAGGTTGACTGAATGCTTTTTTACTGTACTGAAGCATTCCTGTATCTTCCACTGTGTTTTGCAAACTCCAGAAGATCCTCTATGAAGACAGAATTGGTTGCAAGTGGAGCACATGAAGACCTGGCTATTTAGCAGACAAAGGCTGGCAATTTTTGTCCTTGTGAAACATAGTGCCTCATGTAGTTACACTGGCTGAAAACCGTGACCTTGAGAAGATGTGGTCACATATCTGTGCAAATTCACACTCTTTGTCCCCTTGAGGATGATAGGCCACATCTGCAGAAAGACACTAAAATACAAAGAAAACCTACTCAGACTTGACATTCTGGTTTTGTTTCCTTCACAAAGAGATGGGGACCTAAATGTCATCTAATGGAGGCACATGTCATCGCACCGACAAAGAAAATGACTGAAGCAACTTCTAACAGCTACTACGAAATTATGAGGTCAAGAAGTGTCAGTGTTGTGGAAATGACTTCAGGTTGAGTCATTCAAAGGGAAATTTTTTAAAACTTTTAAGACCTATTTATTTTTAAGCACAGATTAGGAATAATGTTTGATAAATGCAAGAAGGAATACAGAGTTTTCCTCTCCATTTTTTGTTTAAGAAAAGCCACTCACAAATAACGTAGCCACTAATTTTAAAGCACAATGGTGCTCCACACAAACTCAGCATATGGAATCACATCTTTCTCTAAGCACTTAGTGGTGACTGGGCTTTATCCTCTTATGAAACAGACAAAGCTTAGGCCATGCAAAAGTCTTCTCATGAAGATCCTAAAAAAAGACATATCCAAGGAGAAAAAAAGGAGTGCATCTGCAAAAAATGATTATTGCAGATGAGGCTTTTGGGTTAATTCCATGTGAAAACAAGGGTGCTGGGGCCATCTGTGCTGTACAAATAAAAATTAATCCTAAAGCAAATGAATCCTCCAGGACCTTTAGAAAAGGGAGGGTTTGTCCACGGTTTGGAGACCAAAACTGGGCTCAAGCTGTATTACCTAATAGGTATTACGCACTATCTAATAGGAAAAAAACGCAAGTAAGTCTGAAATCCCCAAAGTAGCATGCACTGTTTTTAGTGGCAAGAACATCCTCCCATATCACTGATAGCACAAATGTCACAAAGAAAAGTAACAACTCATTTTGAACAGCAGGTAATGACAGTATTGGTCTTTATGATCACTTGAGCCAAAACCTCTTTTACACCAGCTTGGGAGACAAGAGAGATCTAAAAGCAGCACTTTACCAGGTATTGAGCAACCTTAATGAACATGAAAATTAAACCTATTTCTTCAGAGAGGGTATGACAAAGTGCCTGGCTGCTGATAACCCACACGCAGGTTTCTCACTCACTGGAAGATAAAGAAACACATCAAAGTAACTAGGAAGGAAAATTATTCCATTATCTGCAGAAATCAGGGAAGATCACTTCCAAGTAAGGTGGCATCGTGTCCTTGGGCAGAGGGAGGGTATCCCACTCCTCAGCTGGTTTTGTAGACAGCAAAAGGTGGTGGGGAAAAAAAAAAGGAAAAAGGAGGTATTTCTGAAGTTTGAACAATGGTCATCTGAAGGATCTGACTCTGCAAGGTAGTGGACTGAGCAGAGAGGCGCAGCTAAAGATGCCTGAAGAGACAGGAAATTTAAAAAGAGGAAAAAAAAGAAGACTAAAGTTGAGAAAATATTACTGGGGAAACTTAGAGGGGGAAAAGAAACAAAAGGGAGAAAATTTAAAAGAAAAAAAAACAAAACCACCAAACAAGTAATGCTCCGAACTCAAAACAGATTTCTCTAAGAGGAGTCTGGGGTGCTCATACAGTACAAGTCTGAGCCTAAGAGAAAACACAAAACAAGTCACAAGGGGATACTTTTTCTTCCAAATTGTCCTTGTTTGCTACATGTCCTGATTTTACTTCTAAAAAGGGAAACTCCCTGGCTGAGAAAAAGCCTTGCCCTTTCTCTGCTGTTGCCATTTTCTTTCTCATCTTCTACCCCCATTATTGTAGTTTTTTCACATCAACTATTGACATTTTTTCTATCAATAACCAGCTGCATTGAGTGCATCACCTGGGTACAGTGGGATTTGAGAGATGGCACTGAGGACAAAAGGGTGGTAGTGACACTCAAAACCCACAGTGGTCTGAGATGTACTTTCTGTGAGAAACGCATGCAGACATCATGCACCCGCATGGAGACATCCAAAGAACAGGGGTATAAGAGGTGCTGTTTCAGCGGCACTGAAACGTTTTGTGGATGTGCCTTACACCCACAGCATAGAGGCAGTAATCTCAGGCAACTTCAGCAGTGTTTTAGTTACCTGACGCAGCATGGCACCCCTGAAGCTCTGCTGCCCTCCACAGCCTCTCTGGCACCAAGTCTGGCCCTGGTGGTACTTCAACTTCCTGCTCCTCCATTCTGCGCTATCTCCTGAGGCCAAAGGGAGTTTGGTCCTGCAGGGTCCTGATTGTGTCCACAGCCTCTGTCCCTGGAAACCCTCTGAGTCTGATCTTGGAAAATATGCGGCACTCTTCTCGGCAGGTTTCCTAGCCATGGGGTGGCCTGAGGCTGTGCTTTTTACTGTGTGAGTGATATTCCCCTCACTTGTAAAGGACAAGCATTTAATGGACCATCTGTCAATGGTCTTCTCGTGGTCTACCGTGTTCCTAGCAAAACTGTGGCTCCCGTTATGTTTTCAGATCTCTTCCTCTCAGATTCATTAGAACACTATGTGTGTGATGTCAAAATCTTGATGCAATAGGCTGGGATAGAAATAGCTGCGGAATGGAGAGGAATTATATGTATTTCTGAAATGGTAGCAGCTATTGCTTTGCATAATGCCTACCCAGCCCCAAATTGATGCAGCAGATGGAGGAAAGGAAAACAGGTTACATGCCTGCAGTGTTAGTGTACTGACAGGCTTTGCCCTGCCAACTAGCTCACTGACTGCCATGCCTCTGTTAGAGTAGTTTCTAGGAGGACACAAAAATGCAGTTTAGATTCTAATTTATCAGCCCTTTTCACATCAGAAGCACAAGTTCAGCCTTCGGGCTAGAAAATAATTATTTTGTAAAAGGCAAAATATTTATCATTTGTGCATAGAGAACAAACAGTAAGCCTTGATCTGAATCTCCTAATAAGAAACACCTTGGAAATCCCATTATTTGTTATAATCATGTTACATGTTACACTGTGATTTTAAAATAAAGAAAAATTAAATAAAAATTGCTTACATTTATTTGCCTCCAAATTGCTGTTGCCGTTGGCTGTTTTATGACTTCAATATCCTGCTCTGTTCTGAGCTTTTACACCAGCACACACAAGACTGGGCAATCTAAATCTCCTTAACAAAATACTTAAAATCAGATCTAGGAACTTGGGAAGCTAGGTATTGAATTCCTCCAAATACCTGCCCGTTAAGGACTGCCCTGGAAGCACTGAATCATTCACTCTGAACAGGCAGCACTCTATACTGTTTTCAGTCCTACCATGAGTACTGGAGTGGAATTGAAAAAACAACATTGAAGAGTTGCATGATTTACTACCAAAGCCAGATTTCTGTGTAACCTGTGCTTGGCCCATGGATCTGTACCTATGCTTCACTGCAGGCTGCACATAAAAATAACTTCTACAGTATTTCCTATTACACAGCAATAATTATTTCAGCAGTCTTTTTCATTTCAAAGGTATGTATGAGACAACTGAGGGCTGAAGCTGTGTGAAACAGGCCGAGGTTCAAAATTTACGAAATATTGGCCTAAAATATGTTGTTTTATATCCAACAAGAGTTTCAGCTAAGCATGTACAATTAACACAGTTTAAAGGTGTGAAGCTCTGACTAGCCAGAAGCCAAGCTGTTTTAAAACTATCTTGCTGAATGCATTTTTCTGAGAAAGCTCCACCTGTACTCAAACCTAGACAGATCTATGTATAGATGATTTGGGCAAGAAGAAGAAAATGCTTTTGACCCACCTTGAATTTCTGCTTCCCACAAACCAGTTTCTTTCCAGAGTCCTTGACTGTAATCATGCCTACCCGGGCTGTCCAGGGGCAGCAAACCCTGTCTTCACTGACAGCTGCACTGCACGATCAGGCAGGGGGTACCATGTTCCTACTGAAGTGGTGGTAGCTCAGGCACAGGGATGCAGCTGCAAGGCCTGGGAAAGCTTTCGGGACCTAGATGCATGTCTTGGTGAGGTGCCTGTACCTTGGGGAATGACATCATTCCATGCTACCATTTTTTTCACAGGAAAGAAACTGAGGTGAGAGAGCCTGAAAGGAAACAGTCTGTTCAGACCTGGACAATGAAGGTCAGGCCTTCAAGGCATTTTGGGGCATGTATCCAGTACTCACTATCCAGTGGCCCAGAGAGGCCAGACATATGCTGACTCCACTTAGTGAAGAAGTATTCACATTGGCTCCATCCTCTTTTGTCCCACCTGCCTGTAATGACCAGAACAAGGGTCTGCAAGCTCCATGATGAACATGATGATGCTCCTTAGGAGCCTCAAAAATAATAGGATTTTTCCTGCTTTGGGTGGTGAAAGCAGCATGACAGATAAAGGGGCTCCACATCTGATTCCAAGGCATGCACTTCAGCGTGTTCACACAGGAGCTTTGGGGTGGAGCAAGGAACTGAATATTCGTTCAACTTGTCCCAGTAAGTTGCAGTTGTTCTGGTGCATTTTGGATGTAGCAGAACTGCTCATACCTCTCTGACCTGCACCTGAAGTAATCTGCAGATCATTTAAATGATACAGTTCTTTTGCAAGATGATTTGAACCAGCATTACAAAGGAGCCTGTGCTTGCCTGGGGTCTAAATAACTGGAATGGGGTTTAGGCGTATGCCACTGCCTGCCTCACCTCTGTATACTCACAATAGCCTCCCCATAGCAGCATGGTTCAAGGACTTGGTATATTTCTGCCTCCTTGCCCTGTTCACAAATCCACAATTGCCATTTCCTTCTCCTCCATCATTTCTAGATCTCTGCTGCAGCTCCACACAACCTGACAGCAAACATGACAAACTGTCTCGGTAGGACCAAGGTTCAGGAATTTCATCCAGGGTAGTAATATATCATTGCCTCTCCCTAGTCTCTGCTATTTCCCTCTCATTACTTAGTAAGTGTTGCCTTCACTTATCCTTTCTATCGCTGCCCTTTCACTGCTTCATTGTCAGCCTTCAGTGGCACGCTACCAGCCATTTGTCCCTCACAAAGCCAGCGCACCAGCTGATGCAAGACTTTCCCCTCCTGATATACTTTATCCTTGTCAGGGATTCTAAATTCAAGTGAAGTATACCTTCAGCAGCTTTCCCACCTTTGAAGGGATACTAGCAAGTGCTATGGCACCAATTGGGGCATACGTAGACAATTAAAAGAAAGCAGTTCTTCTAACTCTGATCCCTTGGAGACACCACTTCTCTTTGCACTGTGTGTCACATTTAACTCCTCTGTGTGTGCTTCAAAGATCTCTGTCTAAATTAAAAAAATAAACCCTCTAAGATAAAAGCATACTGCTTTTGTAGGTCTCTGGCTGCTACACTGCCACTGAAAATCAGTAGGTCCCATTTCTTTATTCCCATACATCAACTCAGCAGCAACAATGAAGCCAAATTAAACTTGTCTACTCATTTGGTTTTTGTGGTCAAACACTAAGCTCTTTGGCTTACATCTACAGCCTCCAGGATCCTGGAGGCTTCCAGCTAGTGGTGGCTGAGCCTGCAGCAGCTTAGCTGCTGTGGGCAGCACAAGCAGTGTGCATCTGGTTCACTGAGGCCACAGGCATATTATATTCAGGCTGGAACTCCAGCACTCAACAGGTATCAGAGGAGAAATGAAACCCTTTGGGGATTAGGTTTTTTTACAGGAATACCTAGCAGCTCTTTTGAATTTCTGTGGCCTTTCTCACCTTATGATGATTTCATGAAGGGACATTTATAAAAACACTGGCATATTGAAAATGCGATTGGAAACTGGGAGACCTAGCAGAGACAGTTTCAAAAGCACAACAATGCACAAAATGTAATGAACTATCAAGGAGCAAAATTTTTTAAACTGATTTCAAATAGTTCCAAATCAGTGGAGTATACTGCAAGCAGAACTATGAAAGAGTAACAGTGCAAGAATGGACATTTTGTGGTGCACAGACCACTAGTTTTTTTGGCTGCATCCACATGAGCCCTTTTAGTTTGGATCAGAAGTGTGCAGTTCTCCACCATTCCCACTTTGGTTTGCATCACAGGGCTTGCAACAGACTCCCCTTGCATGAAGCCAAACGAGAATTTTGCACACCATGAAGGCACCTGCTGCACTCCAGCCACAAATGTGTGTTCAGACTGGGGGATCAGAGTAGACCAATTCCATCATATTTGAAAAATCATGGCAGTCAGGTGAAGTTCCCGATGACTGGAAAAAAGGAAATATAACCCCCATTTTCAAGAAGGAGAAAATGGATGAGACAGGGAACTACAGACCAGTCAGTCTCACCTCTGTGCCTGGCAAAATCTTGGAGCAGATTCTCCTGGAAGGCATGCTGAGGCACATGAAAAACAACAAGGTGCTTGGTGGCAGCCAGCATGGCTTCACTAAGGGGAAATCCTGCCTGACCAATCTGGTGGCCTTCTATGATGGGGCTATGGAACTGATGGACAGGGATAGAGCAGTTGATGACATCTACCTGGACTTGTGCAAAGTGTTCCACACCATCCCACATGACATCCTTGTCTCTAAATTGGAGAGACATCAATTTGATAGGTGGACTACTCGGTGGATAAAGAACTGGCTGGATGGCCACATGCAAAGAGTTGTGGTCAACGGCTCAATGTCCAGCTGGAGATCAGTAACGAGTAGTGTCCCTCAGGGATCAGTGTTGGGACCGGTCTTGTTCAACATCTTTGTCTGTGACATGGACAGTGGGACTGAGTGCACCCTCAGCAAGTTTGCCGATGACACCAAGCTGTGTGGTTTGCTTGATACGCTGGAGAGAAGGAATGCCATCCAGAGGGACCTTGACACACTTGTGAGGTGGGCTGGTGCCAACCTGATGAAGTTTAACCATGCCAAGTGCAAGGTCCTACACCTGGGTGGGAGCAACCCCAGGCACAGCTACAGGGTGGGCAGAGAAGAGATTCAGAGCAGCCCTGCAGAGAAGGGCTTGGGGGTGTTGGTTGATGAGAAAATGAACATCAGCTGGCTGCAGTGTGCGCTCACAGCCCAGAAACCAGCTGTATCCTGGGCTGCATCAAAAGGAGCATGACCAGCAGGTCCAAGGAGGTGATCCTGCCCCTCTGCTCTGCTCTTGTGAGACCTCACTTGGAGTATTGTGTGCAGTTCTGGTGTCCTCAACATAAAAAGGATATGGAACTGTTGGAAGAAGTCCAGAGGAGGTCCACGAGGACGATGAGGTGACTGGAGCACCTCCCGTATGAAGATAGATTGAGAAAGCTGGGTCTGTTCATCCTGGAGAAGAGAAGGCTGCGTGGAGACCTCTAGCAGCCTTGCAGTATCTGAAGGGGGACTGTAGGAATGCTGGGGATGGAGTCTTCATTAGGGAGTGTAGTGATAGGACAAGGGGTAACGGATTCAAACTTAAATAGGGAAAGTTTAGATTGGATATGAGGAAGAAGTTCTTTACTGTGAGGGTGGCGATCCACTGGAATGGGTTTCCCAAGGAAGTTGTGAATGCTCCAACTCAAGGCTCTGTCCAGCCTGGCCTTGAACACCACCAGGGATAGAGCATTCAGTGACATGGTTCAGTGTGAGGTGTCCCTGCCCATGGCAGGAGGGGTGGAACTAGATGATCTTAAGGTCCTTTCCAACCCTAACTATTCCATGATTCCATGATTCTAAAGCAAACAACTGACCACTCTGAATTGTGCATGTTGTCCATGTGGGTCCTTGGCACCAGATGTTTCATTTTGTAGAAGCTCTCCAAGAGCAATAGAAGCAGACCACACGCTTATTAATGCAAACATCCTATCACAATCTCTTCTGTTAAACTGTGAAGCTGTGAGTATGAATGGAGTAGTGTAGGACTAACCCTTAGTGTCTGCTATCCATGTGGGAAGATACACCTAGCTCACCACTGGTATACCACTATTACTACTATCATTTTTAGAGTAACACCTAGAGGCCCTTGACAAGCATTAGGCCACTATTTTAGGCACTGCTTAGACTTAATAAAGTAGTCCCTACCCCAAACAACAGGAATTGAAAAAATATACTGAGCTACAGTCTATTTGTATAGAGAACAAAATAGAGAGAGAGGTTACTGCTGTAGCTATATACTTCTCCAGACCAGGCATAAATAGGGTCACAAAGTGAAAAATTACCTGTGGTCTCATCCTCACCCAGATTTGAGCTCACCACTAAACTGCAAATAATTTTGTGCAATTAGTCAGCCCATCTCAGCTGAGGCCAGCCCTGAGAACACAGAAATGCTGGAGGTCGCGAGCAAGGTGAGACAGCCAGACTGGGCAGGGAAACCTCCTGCAGCCTCCCTCTGTCAGCTGCTGGCTCTGCCAGGAGACCTATGTCTTCCCGAGCACTAAATTATCCCTGACAGCAACTGAACATCTTTCATTTGTATGAATAAATTTCAAAATGTCCTATGATTACAGCTTCGTAATATTCTGGAAGCAGATGGCAGGCACAGCTGACAATAACAGTAGTTGTAAGCGCAAATATGAGGTGGCAGAGAGGAGGGGGAAGATAGAGAGTTGGCTTAGGAAAACTGTAGGAAAAGGAGCTCTTATTTTGAAGACACAACCAAATGATGAAAGCAGGTTGGGAGGATTCAAGTGCCACTGGGAGAAAACCACCCAGCTCTGCTACTTGAGCGCAGTACAGTGCCCTTAAATGTCTCACTAAACAGACAAGACAGAGACAGAGAGGAAGAGAGAAAGACATTAATACATTCAACATGACCCTTAGAAGTAACACTTTGCTCTCCTAGGAAATAAACAGCAGTAGGCATTTCAGAAACTTAACAGTCAGCACCTGGATAAACACACACAATAAATCCCAGGTCCACCAGGACACCTTCTTTACTTCTGGGCCAGCTGATAAAGTTCACCAGTCTGAGATAAAGCTTTTACTTTCCTAAATCATGTCAGGGAACAAATAGCTGGCATTTATCAGCTGATCCTACCAATGCTTTAAAAATCATTACACCCTCATTGCAATCGTCAAGGTGATGCTTACTTCATTAAGATGCAAGAGGGAATGTGAAACCATTCATGGTGCTAAACGAAGTTCTTACAATGTCTCTTCAGAATATTTCCATTCTCACTCCAGGCAACAAGGAGAGATTATTTCCTTCCTTCTATCTTCTAAAAAGTTAAGCAATGGAGAAGAAATCTCAAGGAAGACACTCAGTTCATCATTTTCCTCTATCCCACTCCCTGCCTTTTTTTTTGTAAACACAGCATACATCAAAGCAAAAACTGACATGCAGTGCCCTCAAGCTCTCTGCAGCATGCTTTTAGGTTTTGGAAATTTCATTTTCTATCTTATGATGTTTACATGAGAGAGGATGAAATGCTTGCTTTGAGGTTCATCTTAGACAGAGATGCAATAAACATTGTGGCTTCCCACTGCAATGGAACAAATTCTTTTGTAGATGGACAGGAGGAGAGTATGTGGTTCAGTTTATACTTGAGCACTTGGGTATGGGTGGAGATGCCAAATTGGGTGTATTTGAAAAAGCAGAATGAGGAAGAAAGAGAACAAAAAGAGGAACTGGTGGTTTATCCAGTGAAGTACTTGCTTTTGCTTTAAATGTAGTCCACCCTAAATTCAGTCCCCACTGAACTGCAGCTGTCCATACACACATACACACAAACAAAATCCCAAGCCTATAATAAATAATTCATCATATTTTACAGCTTCTCCTTAGCTAAGTTCCAAGAGTGAAACAGCACAAAGACTGAATTGCATCTGCTTTGTAACAAAAAAGTTCATTCCTCCAAGTTCTTGAGACAAGATGGAGATAATCTTTATTATGCCATACTATGCTGGATTACTTGCTTGCTTCCTTCTGTCTTTGTGGGCTGCTGTTGTTCAGAAGGGACCACACTGAGGCTGATAAATTCACCTTACTTCTGAGTTTTGCCTAACTTCTGAGTTTCACCTAAGCTAATTCACCTAATTCACCTAAGCTTCTAAGTAGGAAAATACAGCTTTGTGTTGCGCTGATGTTCCTTTCGTGATGTTCACAAGAATTCCTAAGTGCATCCATACTAAAAAATAAAAGTCCATCTGGTCAAAGCCTCTGACTAAGACATGTTTTCACACTGACCCCTGAGTGAAAGACCCTGCTCAGGTTTATCTATCAACAACATCCAGTACTTTGGCTCTCCTTTACAGATGTCTTTTAAGTGATTTTGTTGTCTTGACCTGTAGGTCTACCCGCAGTGCATAAATCGTCTTCCTATGCTCCATCAGAGCTGGGATGCCTTAATTCCAGAGATGCTGGGGCAAAGATTATAGGGCAAGGCTAAGCAGGGCAAGCCTGAGTCAGCAGAGATGACATGGAAAGGTAAAATTGCCAGGTTCTCTTTCAGACCATAAACAGCTGGATTCATGACAGACTCCTTCAGAGTATCAATAGCTGGCATTGGTGCTGAGCTCCAAAGTGGGCATTCAGCTAGATCCACTGCATCTAGGTCTGACGAGCACCTGTGTGGGCATTAGCCAGGTATCATACTGACAATTATGGGTTAGCTTCCAACTTTGTCCATTTCATATGATCCATGATCTTTTGGGAATCTAGTGATACTTCCTGAGTAGTCCTTGTGGTACATATGTGGCAATTGCATTCTGTTGGTTGGTTGTTCGCAACACTGAAGACCCCACATGTGCTGTTTAGCTTCACTGCTACTGCAACCTGCAACCTGTCTTTGTGTTTTGTCTGTCTCTATGCAGGATTTGGGTTATGGTGGATTGATTTCATTTTTTTGCAGTTTATATCCCAGGTTTGACCTTTGGCTATTGTCAGATTGATCCCTCCCCAGCAGCTCTATTCATCCAACATTTGGACTTAAAGTCCTGGTAGAAAAAGGTTAGGGATCTTTTCTTTCAGCTATTCCTATAAACAAATAGTAGTATTGTAAGAAGCAAGAGCATGCTGAAAATCTCAAATCAACCCAAAATGCAGCCAAGTCTTTCCCACAATGAGACCTAATTTTATCAGAGCTGGAGACTCCCCTTCCCAGTGAAAAACCTCTTCATTTCACCTCCATGTCTCCAGCTTCTCTAGCATACTTATTCACACCTTGGGGATTGGGGGAAGAAAGAGACAAAGCCCATTTCAGAATGAAAGTATTAGAGCAATAGAGTTGGAAAATTTGAGGAAGAGTCACACATGGCCTTGCTATAATATTAGGAAAATAACAAGCACCAGACTGTCAGAACCACATGGTTGGTTGGATATGAATTGTCCCCTTCACCAGTTCTGGGGACTACAGTATCATCTTGTGATGAATTGGCAGTGTCGCTTATTATAACAGGGAGTTGCTGTACACAGAAAAAGGGATTGCTTCTGGATATCAGGGCATCAGTAGGCTTTAACCTACAAGATGTTGGATGCATATTAGGGAAATTACTGAGCGTGATGTAACTTTATCACATGGAGACTTAGGCTGCTTCTTAGGTTGTTCAAAGCCCCTTCCAACCTGGCTTTGAACACTGCCAGGGATGGGTCAGCCACAGCTTCTCTGGGCAACCTTTGTCAGTGCCTCACCACATTAATTGTAGACTTTTTCCCTTATATCTAGTCTAAATATGCCCTTTTTTAGTTTAAATCCATTCCCCCTTGTCCTGTCACTACAGGGCCTTGTAAAAAGTTCCTCTTCAGATTTCTTGTAGGCACCCTTTAGGCACTGGAAGAATGCTATGAGGTCTCCCCTGAGCCTTCTCTTCTCCAGGCTGGATAACCCCACTCTCTCAGCCTGTCTTCATAGCACAGATCTGATGCTGGTTAGTGTAAGCGTGGACACACACACTTGTTAAAAGTTATAATGAACTGACAAAAAAGCCAACCTTTTCCTCTCCATTTTCTCTGTTTGCCAAAGCAGAACAGCAATATCACTATCTTTTTTTCATATACTCATACACTACCTTTTTTACATATATGTTTATTAGGCAATGGTAGGCTAACAGGAAAGAAATAATGACTAATAATTTCATGTTTCATTACAGGAGCATCTGCCGTGAATGACTTGCCAATAAAGTAAAATGGAAATTGATATTTTTCTCTGTCAGGAATAGATGACTAAACAAGGAAACTTTCACTTGAGCAGAAGATAAGCACTTTAAACACCAAGGGAAATGTCAGGTGGTTCACTGTATAAATATTTTACTGTCTATCAAAAATTAATCCAGAGTCTTTATTCAAAGTTATAAATTGTTAGGTCTATGTCTAAGATATATCATCATAGAATCATAGAGTCATTTAGGCTGAAAAAGGCCTTTAAGATCATGGAGTCCAGCCATTAACCTACCACTGGCAAGTCCAACACTAAACGTAGTGGCACATGTCCCCACGTGCCGCATCCGCATGTCCTTTAGATACCTTCAGGGATGGTGATTCAATCACTTCCCTGGGCAGCCTGTTCCAATGCTTGATGACCCTTTTGGTGAAGAAATTTCTCCTAATATCCAATCTAAACCTCCCTTGGCACCATATCAGCTGATGTCTTTGCTTGTCAGCAAGATGAATGCTCCAGTGTACCCTTCCTACTCTCAACCACATTATATGCTCTCATATGCATATGAGCACACATCCATGTGTGCTTTGTACTTCCTACTTTAGATTAATTTCTTACTGATCTAATTGTTAACAGAAGAGCCAGCTTAGTCTATTTTTTCATGACAAAAGTTTTTATATCGAAAGGAGTTCTTACTCATAATAATGTGTTTGTGAGGATTTCTGCTGCCCTCCCTGTGTAGCACTCAGGTGTTTAAAAGCCAGAATCTAATCAATCACAAGATTTTACATCTCAACAAGAAAATCACAAAGACCTGGGGTAAATCAAATAGAGCCAGGCTCAACAATTTAAACTGGCTCCTGCTAGACTAAATAAGCCTTTGTCTTGAGTTAAATCACCTCAATGGCATAAGTATAGTCTGAAAAAGAGATTATCATTAGGAGTATATTAACATATTCCCCATGCAGAGATATGATTTTTATGTTCTGTTATTTCAGAGCCCCACAAAGCCGAAACTACACTGAAAACATATTGGACTGAAATGACATAAATACAAATCAGTATCAGAGCCCTCGTCTATTTAAACAGAAATCCAAGTTAATTTTAAAATAGAGGGGGAATCTATCATTTAGTATATTTTGCAGTGTCACGTTCTATTGTTTTACAAGGTTTCACTGGAGCCATTGCTGACAAAGACCTCTTAAAACACACCTTCTATACCCAAGAAACCATGCCAAAAAACCCAACAGCTCTGAAGCATGGTACTTTCAGGACCTCTCTTTGGGCTGTGAAGCTGACCATGGCAAACATGGACCTTTTGAAGAAAAGGAACGCTTTCAGCTTCCTCTTTGGAAGTGAGCTCTGGAGAACTGGAGGAGCAGTTCATTTTAGATGTCTGTCTGCAGAGATAGTAATTTTGTGTCAGTTCTTCACAAATGTGTGACTGAGGCCATGTATAATCTAGTCCTGAAGAAAAAGTGACAGTAAAATCAAAAAAAAAAAGGTCAGGAATGTAGTATTCTTGTTCCTTTCATATAGAACTTCCAAGACTTTTCATTTCAAATTCAAAAGGAAATGCAACCTGGGCTGCAGATTATTCCCTCTGGCACATTTCTCCCCAAATGGTGAGAACTTACAAGGGCATTCCACAGCCCTTTGCAAATGCTTTCAAAAAGCTTTTGCCTTTAACACCTCAGCAAGGTGGCATGAGTGGCTTCATCCACACACTTTTCCCATGGTAAGAAATAATCATCAACATATTCATTACTAAAGTGCTCTTTATGAATTAAGTTCTTACCTGTCATTGTGAGCATGAATGTAATTTCCAGTGATGAAAGAGATACAGTTCCTTATCCCAACATTTCTACTGTCTATCTCTCATTTACCTGCAATGTTTATGGACTCTCGATAGCTTGCCCAGGTAGCTGAGATAGGCAAGCGTGCTGAACATACTCATCGCTATGCAAAGCATACTGAACATCAGTGGTCATCACCAGTTTGGTAATTATTCCTGCATTTTGTCATTTCAATATGCCTCTGCAGTTGCACAAAAAACTTTGCTTTTCAACTATATTTATGGGTATTCTCAGCTGTTTGCAGTTATTGTGTAGATCTGATTAATACTTCCTCCTCTCTGACACAGAAGGAGCTGCATTCTAATACTGTCTTTATTATTTTCCATCAGATTCCATACTTCTGCACTAAAAAAAAAAAAAAAAAAGTGTAAATCAAGGAAGTAGTGTTGGAGGTCTATAAAATGTGAGACCATGAAAATGTCATTACTGTACATTTTATTCCCCTTTCTACTCTGAATCTCCTGCATGTTGTTAGTTTATTTATGGCTGCATTGTTCATTTGGGACACCTTATTTTTTTAAGAGGTAGCCCAGCCCAGACCTCCAGCTCCACTTTCATGGTTTAGGTTGTATTTGGAATGGTTATTTCAGCTTTCCTCTTCATATGCAAGCTCACATCCATTTGTCAGTCACTGTGGTAAGCCCAGAGCATGTATTGAGTATTGCTAATTGTGTTTTTCCCAAGTCTAGAAAAACCACTGTACCTTGGTCATGCTATTTCTATGTATTCTAACTACCTTCAGCAACCAATATTATTCTTCCTTTGACCAGAGAAGGCAGTGTCTTCATAGAAGACCTTGGCAATGAAAATCACATTGTACAATTGATTTCAGCCAAGCCCTGTTTGAATTATAAGTGCGAATCAGTTTGCCTTGCAAAAAGATGGAGCAGCTATCAACCTGGGTGTTTATTTTCTTTTACAATAAAATTTGTATCCAATACTGGCCAGGAAATTTTAGTCTCCCTTTAATGGGAAGTTACACTTAGTTCTACTTTGGCCTTTTCCAAATCACAACTCTTGGTTAAGCCTGCAAGAAATAATGACTATTATATCTCTGCATTTCAGCAATGAAATAGTTGCTTTTTCTCTTATTCTATGAGTTTCAGCTTAATCATGGCCTATAGGTCTCTTGACCTCTGTCTGCAAGTCCTTTATAGGCTGAAGGAAATAATCCAGATCAATTTCAAATGTTCTGTGATACCTCCATAACTGAAACGCTGCTTTCAATATTATATTAAGACAAACATCTTTCAGATGTATGCTACTGTGTACTTCAAGGTAGTAACTCATCTTCTTTAACAGGAGTTGCCACAGATTTATTACAATTTACCTTAAGGGAGGAAAGTGTTCTTTGTGCAGCAGCTGAGGACTGCTGCACTGGTGTGTGCATAAAACAGGTCTTCTTCTGTATTTCTGAAACAACTGTTGATGAAGGGAAGAATTAAGGGAACAGTTAAAGCAGACAGGAAGTAGTTCCATTGGATTGCTTTTCAAGAGGTAGACAGAGCCATTGTCAGTCCAAACTCATTTATTGTGGTAGCCAAGACAAATATCACAGCTGATACCTAACATTTGAAATGTCAGACCAAATAAATGATAGATTAGCAGGCCATGAACAAAAAGTAGAGAAAAATTGAAATATAATGATGCCAGAGCCTTATCCAGGCTGCAGAAAATGAAGTTGGAATGAAAATAGCAGGAAAGCTTAACATAGGTTCCCCAAACGGGAAAAAAAAAGATTCATCCTGCTCTTTAACATAAGTATCAGTGTTTCATCAGCTCTTTGATAATGAATGAAGTTCTACCTAGACTGTTATCTTCAAACAATTTGAGCTTTCATTTGTTATCCGTACTGTAACTTGTATTTTGGGAATAACCCATGAAACAACAATGTACTATGCACCACTATAACCATTGATAACAATATTCAGCATGTGTATATTTTCCTTCCTTATTGTGGACATGATAATGTTAATCCAGTACTTTCTGCATAAACTGCTACAATACTCAAAGCAAAAGTACAACACATTCTCGAGCATAAGTGCGCTGATAGAAAATCTAGCATTGCAGAGATCATTTATCAGAATATGTCACCTGGTGGGCAGTGCAAACAGAGAAGGAATTGTGACAAAGGCCCTTGTCACACAGTCAGAGTCATATCTGATTCAACGCATTACATTTTGAAATGCAAGAAGTATACAGTAGAGTCATTCTATGTAATGTGTAATAGAAGGGATATCACCAGAAAAAATAACCATAAAAATAAAATATAAAAAAATTAAATAAATAAAGGGCCTTATTATACTGTGATTTTGAGTTAGGTTTCTTGACATTTTGCAATGCATGATGTAATAATGACTGAGGAAAAACAAGCAGACAGAATGTAACAAAAATCACAAGGCAGTGGCCAGGTAATATCCAGATGCAGGGGATGGGAGGAAGATGCGCAGACAGCAAGGATGGAAGGGACACGCCCATGAGTCAGCCCCTATGCTTTGCTCTCCCTGGAAGGAGAAGGACAGGCTGGACAGCAGACATGACCAGGCTGGCCCCCAGCACCAGCTCTCTTTCCAGGAAAAATACTATTGGTCACCCTGGCAAAAACTCAAGACTCCAAGACAACCACGCACTTGTTTGAAAGACAAAAGCTTTATACAGTCTTATATGGTATGAATACGTCCAGTCCCTCCAGATCATGTAAAGGAAGCAGCTCACCTAGGCTAACGCATGGTGTAGGCTCACTCACATTTTCTTCTTAAGTGTTATGGAGGTCAGTCTAAATCAGCATCTTAGTACTGCCTTACAAATGAAATGCATTTGCTGAGCATAGTTGGGTATAAAGCACAATAAAGTCTATGCTTAATTCATAGCGTGGACCCACCTTAGCTCAAAATGCATGATGTGACACCCTTTTTGGTGCCATCTTTCAGTACCTGAATCCAGTTATTTTTCAGTTACACCTAAAGCAATGATGAGAACAAGTGTGGTTCATCTTATTCTTTCAGTAGAGCTAACCTTGTGTGAAGGAGAAAGCACCTTCTTGTTGGTACTGCAATAGTCACAAGTACACAACATTGTTTGGAAACCCTGAAGAAATCTGATGTATACTGATCCCCTTCCCTGTTGATTCAGATTCCTCCATTGGACTCTTACGCCATTGTGCCCTTACCAGACCTACCAACAGGCTAAACTTGTCCAGAAACATCTACTGAAATAATCCCAAAACATGGAAAACATTTCTATTGCAATTCTCCACATCCTTTATGCATCCTAACAGTAAACAAAGAGACAAATAAATAAATAGCCTGGAAAGACAAGTTCTCTTTTGTCATGACACAGGCTCAGCACTGGACAAGACACCTCTTTTTTTTAAGATGACATCCTTAAAGGTACTGTCACCTCAGCTTCTATTGCATCATCAGTTTAGCAGCTTTCTACACAGAATTAGCATTAGAGGCCTCAGCTTAAATGAGCATGTGCTTTAAGTCTCATTGAGTGCTGGGAGATCTAAACACATTCTTGCAGTTAAACAAATGCTTTTGTCTTTCCACTGTGCCAGTTCCATCACTTCTGTAAGTACATATGTCTTCATTAGAAAAAAAAAGGTTTCCTTTCAATAGAGAGGATTTGAAGCTGCTCTTCAAATTTATATACCAGCATTGATTTCTAGCACAAGTTGCTTTATGAAGAGTGACTGGTAAAAGCAACATATGTCACAATTTGGTGGGAGGGTACAGAAAGAGTAAGCAAGTAATTGGGAATATGTGATTTTACTGATTTACAAGCCACTGTGACAGGGAAATGAGACCAAAGCTGAAAACTCCCTGTCAGCATCTCCACCTCTTATGAACTGGAGCAGACTGAATGCAAGTTTATCAGCCATGCTCAGCTGACTTAGGAAGGCAGAGAAGGAGATGCATCTTTCAGATGAGAGACCATGGATCATTTTTATCTTGGTAAGTCATTCAACAGAAAATTCTAACTTCAGCGCAAGTTCATAACCAAGTTCAATTCTGAACCCCTGATTAAAACCAGCACAGGATACACTGAAAAATCTCCATCTTGGTCCTGATTACTTTTGCATATTCTGGTCTTGAAGGCAATCACAAAACCCATGCAGTATCACTGGTTTATGCTATAATTCATTTACCTGTCATTTAACTGTACTATTATCCCAAGATTATGTCTAATACTGTCTGATACTATATTGGAAAGCATCTGTATGAAAGTATTTCTATAGATACGCCAACTAAGATTTGCCAGTTATCACAAAATTCTTTTGGCTGAATGTTATAGGACTCCTCTGTACCATCTTCACTCTCAGAAGGCTCAATACTTCTCTTCTGTTTTGGAGCCTTATTCAACAAACACTTTTGCCATTAGTAACTTTATCAGTGTGAGTGAAAATCAGCTTGTGTGCAAGCTCTGCCTGGCAGATGCCACAGATTACAAGCACTTTAGGCAGCCATTTGCTCACTTCTCCTCCACCAACCCCACTGGCATGGGGAAAAATTAAAAGAAAGAGTAAAACCAAGAAAACTCATGGGTCAAGATAAAAACAGGTGAAGGAGAAGTGGAAGAAGAAACAAAGAAAACAAAACGAAGCAAGTGATGCAAAGACAATCACTAGCAACCTCCCATGCTAGACTGATGCCCCACCAGTTCCCAAGCAAAAGATAGCTAACCTTCCTAAACCCCCTTTCCCTCCATTTTATTGCTGAACATGATACATATGGCATGGAGAATCTCTGGTAAGTCTGGGCTATTTGCCTGGTTGTGCTCCCTCCCAACCTCTTCTGCACCCCAATCTATTCACTGTAGGAGTCGAGTGGGCAGAGAAGGCTTCGATGCTGTGCAAACACTGTTCAGCAGTACCTAAAATGTTGGTGTGTTACCAGGATCACCAGAGCTGCTATGGAGAAAATTATCTCCATCCCAGACAGACCCAATTCAAATATTTTGCATCAGCAACTGCCCACTGGCAGGTGACCCTAACTCTGCCTTACCTGGCAAATGCACGAGTCCTTTCAGTCTGCCCTTTGGCAGTCCCATGCTTTCCACTGTTATCGTATGTTACTTTTTCAAAACAAAGACAAACGCCTCTTGGCTCTCCATGTAGTGACTGTAAGACAAATTGCTTTTGCAACGAACAGATGTAAATTGCTTGAAATTAACTTGTCTAATATGGCCTGGTCCTGCTTTCCTGGACAGGATTTTCTGTTTCTAATGGAAGCTCTCTATAGGAATTTGCCTGTAGCAGAGCCATTTCAAACATTCACATCTTAATAAAACAGTAAAATTAGACTGATTTCCTGTCTTCAGTTCACTTACATAGCTATGACAAAGAGATTTAACTTGTCCAGTTAAGTTCTACCCAAAACCTTCTCTCCAAGTAATTTGCACTTGATGTGAACTATTTCACTGCCACTGAAATAGAAACTTCAGTGAGGGTGACAGTGGGACAATCTCCTTTGAAGTCACTGGAGTTGCAGTTACTCACATCAGGCAGGCTTAGTGAAAACCCTAATGCTGATTGGAATTTATAAAGCTTCAGTAGCTCTGGGCAACAGGATAGCTCAGGGTCTTGGGTTGCTATCTGTCTATTTATAAAGTGACAGTTGCCATGGTATCTGAGCACCACTGGCAAGGCAGCTTGTTGCTGCAGGCCTAGAAACAGCACCCAGCCTAGCTGAGCTTTTAAAAGTACTATCATGCCAGGGCTGTTCAACAGCATGTATGCACTGGCCCAAAAATAAAATGAGCTAATTCGAAGTTAGGCTCTCTGGAAGCTGTGATTTTGAGCTTCACAAAACTGCCAAAAGCCAAGAAGCCCAGTTCCTTGTTTTCTGGGAAGTCCTGTTGCAAAAGAAAGATGTTACCTGGACTACCAGCCATGTTAAAGAATGATCAGACCACTGCTGCTCTCTTTTGGAATGACTCACAGCAGTATACGTTCAGGTGCATGATATAAACACAGCCCCAGCACCGTATCCCTTTGGAGTTGTAGGCACAGCATAATTTTCTGAAGAACCTCTGAACAGGCTCAGGCATGACCTGGAAAGCAGAGTGCTCAGACCTGCCAAGCCAGCTGCACCCTAGTTATGGACAGGTACCTAGAGTACCTTCTGACAAAAACTCAGGTGCCTATGTACAAACTGGACATACATGAGTCCACCACACAGGGGGCCTACACACAGGAAGCTGAACAGCTGGAGAGTAGCTCATCAGAATAGGTGCTGGAGGTCCTGGTGTACAACGAGTTGACCAACAGCCAGCAATGTGCCTTTGTGGAAAAAAAGGCCAGCTGTACCCTGGGCTGCATTAGGAAAAGCACTGCCAACAGGCCAAGGGATCTGACCCTCACCCCCTGCTCAGCACTGGTGATACATATGCAGATGCTGGGTCCAGGTCTAGGCCACCACAAACATCCTGGAGTGAGTTGAATGACAGGCCACAAATGTGACGGAGGGTCTGGAGCACCTTTCATAAAAAAGAGAGCCTGAGAGAGCTGGGGCTGTTCTGCCGAGAGAAGAGGTTTGGGAGAGATGGGAGGTGTGGGGTGGGGTTGTGTCTTAAAAACATGCATAAATACCCAGTGGGAGAGAATAAAGAAGATGGAGTCAGACTCTTCTCAGTAATATGCAGCAGGGGAAGAAGAGGCAGTGTGCACAAACTAAAATAAAAGACATTCTTTTTAACTACAAGGAAAAAAAAATTACTGTGAGGGTAATAAAACACTGGAACAGGTTGTCCAGAGATGATGTGTGGCCTCCATCCCTGCAGATATCCAAATCCAATCAGGCACAGCCCTGAGCAACCTGCTGTACCTGACTCTACTAGAAGTGCCACTAGCCTCAGTGACTGTGGTCCTGTTACCCTCATGGATTGCATTTAGTTTCTAGGTGCCTAAACTCTTCCACACCTCTTAATGTGGAAGAGTTAGGTATTCTGTTCTGACTGCCAACCTGCAAAACAAGGACAATGCTTGCTTATTTTATAAAAATCACAGGGAAAGAGCAAAAATGTCAGTTAATATATTTATCCCAATCTTGGAGTGAAATTTTGCTACAGAACAAAATTAACATTATGGTTGAACACTTGCAAAAGTTAATGAAATATCTGTTCGACATACAAAACAAGTCGTAGCACACCTTCATACTGTGTCACATGATCAGAGAGACACTGTGCATGAAGCAAATTCTCACTTTTTAACATTAAAAGAAAAAGAACCTCTTGCAAATCTGAAGACTGCGGAATAAATCATCCCAGTAGAGGAGATCTTCTAGGGAAGGAGAAATGGGTGGGTTTCAGCTAAATTAACTAACAGGTTTCAATTAACCCAACCTAAAAACCAGATTTTCCCTATTGAAAGTGCAAGTGAGCACATTTTCTTTCATTTTCACTGGGTAAACTAATGTTCAGAGAAAGCACAACAAGTCCGGCACGTGTATCACTTCTTTTTTCAAAAACCTTAGACATCATGTGTAACAACTCTGAGGTAGCATCTACAAGAACTGTTTTTCTTTGTTGAGGAAGCACTTCAGGATGATGCATGCCCAATTTTCAGCACCTGCAAACTTGCCAGGATTTTACCTTAGAGCTTGTTTATACATGCACTTTCCTCTAGGCACCACCCAATCTGTCATAAACAATGGAAACAAGATGAAAGTCTGACTGTTTTCACCTATACAGTTTGCCAGCTCAATTTAAATCACTCTGCAGGGTGAAACACGCAGTAAAAATTGGAACATCTGAGTTCTGGTCAGCTTTGAATTTGCTCACAGAGCTTCTCAAGAAATAGCTTCTCAGCCCAAGTATCTTCCTGGTGGCTGAAGAAGATGAAACATTTTGAAGACTTGTCAGCATCTGTGAGTGAATCACTTATGGAAACATTAATGTAACTGGAACTCTAAAAATCATGGTTTAGATAACCAAATACATGTAGCTGCAAGCAAGTCTGAGGATATTATTTCTGTTAAATCGTGGCATAGATACCCCATTTTAATAAGTAGTTTTTGCCTCATTAGATTGCTTCTTTGGAAATAAGAAATATGCTTTAACTACACTGTTTTGAATTGCTGGGGGAAAAAAAAAATCTATCAACTACAAGGTGCCCTGCTGCTGAACTCAGCCAAAAAAACTGTTAATAACTCCAGCAGATGTTTCTGCTTTTTAGGCAATGGGACTCTCTTTCTCCCACTGCTCTCTTTTTCAAAAGCAGACACAAATATGACTGAATTCCGGCATCCTCTACAGCTTTTGCTAAAGCAAAACCTAATGTTAGCCAGTCAGTGGGGATAAAACTTTGGTCCGCAAAGTCAGTGTGAGAGCAAAAATTGGTCTCAGTACATTTACTCTGGTGAGCACTGATACTGTAGCCAAAAAAAACTTTCCTTGTGAGAAAGACTGTAAGATTAGACCCATATTTCCATGACGAATAGTTTGCACTTTAAAAAATCTTGACCATTAAGCTAGCCTTAATTATTAAGGCATTGTCTATTGTTGAGCACATGGTCACTCATTCAACAACTTTCTCACAAAAGAGAATGGGCCCTGTTAGATTCTCAGCACAGTATCGCTTCCTTTCTTTTATTGCCAGATGGGTTTTTGTGCTCTGGCCTTCAGGGCTCTGCAGTGTTGAGAATATGTTCTATAAACATTACATCTCTGTGTTGTCCTCCTTGGCACAGAAGTGCTCAGACACTTAGTATCAGCACCTTCATACTGTTGAGTACCCGAAATCTTAAACTAAATGTCTGTTCTATGTTTTTTCTAATGAGAAGGAGAAATTATGAAAGAAAGATTTTGCTTCCTTCTTTTTGGAAGAAGGCAACAGACATTCTTCTGTTAACAGACATCCTTAAAACAAGGAAACAAAGGTGTCGACATATTAATGGAAAATATGTATTGCATACTTCATACCCATAAACAAGGAAGCAGTGTTTGCATGTTTCAAGAAGGGCAAAATGAAAGACTGATTCCTGACTCGACATGCATGCTGCTGATACTTAAAAAATAACAATGGTCTGGCCTCAGCAGCACATCATCCTTTACCAACTGCACTACTTGGACACAGAAGTGCTCATTTTATAATATCCTGTCAGAAGTTAAGAATTGTAAGAGTATTTTGGATTTTATACTCATTTTCAAACCCGATTTCCAAACTAAAGTCCATGAATCTGTCAGAAAAGATACTAACCCACAGGGGAGTACTTCTGATGGCTGAAACTGTGGGAGTCCTAGTCCCAGTCTAATAAAATGACTGCTGACTTTTTTTCCAAGATTTATGCGGAGCAACTTGTATTCAGATAGTGCTCAATGTCGTTAATACTCAGTATTGTGCAAACTGGTGTTTGCTGTAGTCACACCAAGTTAAATTCCCAATCCTAAACCTTCAAAAAGAAAAAAAAAAAGTGCACAGCTATAAAAACTTCCTTTTACTGTGCAATGGCAGGTGTATCAGAAAAAGCTAAATGACATAGTGGATCAAACCCCCCTTCATTCACAATGCTTAGGAAAATGTTATGGGAAAAATCATAAGAAATTATTGACATTAGGGGAAAATAGCACAAAACGCATTCTGATTATATTCGGAGGTGTAGTTCTGTCTCAAAGCAAAACCCAATTTTTTTTCTAAAAAAATCTTCAAGTCCTGAGAAACACAGCACAACATCTTGTAATTTCTTTAACAAGAGCACAAATCCAACTTTTTCTAACAAATGGAATTACAGTTTTTGAACAAAATGTGAACCTGTTATGGGCAAATCACTTACACCAGCTGTGAAGCATTACAGTTATTTACATTAGGGAACTACTTACAAATCATTGTGGGAAAACAGCAGTAGCATCATTTTATCACTACATTACCTTTCACCACGTCAGTGATACACAGCATATGCTGGGCCACCAAAACTCTAAAGCAGTCTGAGCAGATAACTTCTACCTGCTACCAAACCTGTTATACAATGAAGAAAACAGGAATAAATGAGGCTTGTAGCTCAGCTATGAATATTTAATACACAAACCCAGTTCTGGGAGGGTTCAAAAAGCTGTATGAGCATCTGCATTACACTGGAAGCATCTTTGACTTTTTGCTCGCATTTAAAGCGTACCTCACTGGTTTTTTTATTTCTAACCATGGTGAAGATTAAAATAAACATATTTTAGCACTTTTTATAAACTCCAAATATTTCCAATATTTTCAGCATGTTACCTAAGAATATCTGAACTATGGGAAGCCTTAGGAATGGCTAAGTAACTGCATTGAAGTACTATAAATTAATCAAATAATTTTAACATGTTGAAAAGATAAATTAAATTTAGAATTTATTATTTTATGCTAATATTGTTATTAGCATCATAGCAAGACTGGCATACATTCCTACATCATGTTACATTACTACAATTCCTAAGATTGTACAGCATCTAGGCAACTTAAAAGAATATTGTATTTTTATTCAAGCTGTATAGCTTATAGCTATATTCAAGCTTTTTACATCAGCCTGATTAAAATAGAGAAAGAAACAAGCAGCTCTTCTAAAACTTTAACAAGAAATCATGGGCATTTTCCTCAGCAATTTTCCATGCCTTGTGTGACTTTGGTTTGTAAGCACAAAGAACATTCTTGTGTGGGAAGAGGATCATGTCTTTCCTGTCACTTCTATGAGCTAAAAGATGGGTTTGAAGCACCAATTTCTTCACTCTTATTAGAGAAATTGTGAGAAAATACTGTACAAGCAGATAAGTGAAAGGAGAATACTACGAACAACTAGACTGTCTTTTGGAGAATGGCAGGCATTGTTGGCAGACAAATATTTCTTTGGATGTTGCCAACTTCCTTTCTTTCCCTAACAGGTCAAATACAATTGTAGCCACAAACTACAACATTTCAATATATTTCTGGTATATATACTTCACATTCATCAGTTATCATTCTTCATTGCAGTCTGCAGAGCAAAAACATTTTTATTAGGGATTTCAGGGTCTCTTTATCATTTAGGATGCAAAGAACTTATCTTCATGTATTCTGAAATGTGCAATTAAAGCAATCTGCCACAGATAATGGCAACTTTACCACTATAACGTCAGTAGCATCATGACTCCTGCTCTCATTCATGTCAAAGGTTTCCTAACAGCTCCTTACACATACTCATTATTCCTTGCTGCAATCTGCGTATCAGGGAATCTTTGCAAATGAGTAGCATATAAAATGGATGTCAAAAAGAGACTGAAGAGTATTTCTCAAAGCAGTTGGCTAAAACCAGACCATTTGAGAATTAAGGCCCTGAATTATGGCCCTGCATCATTAATACACATCTTCTTAACCATTCCTTTATATTAACAAATGCTGGTAATTTATGGGTGAAACTTCAGACTCAGATTTGAAAGATTAATATTTTTATATTGAATCAGCTGAGAAGGAATCTAGTTTGGGCAAACTCGGTGCAGAACGGGATTGATCTCCAAGCTAGCAGCTATGAGGACTGCAAGATAGGACAGGATGACCTGCAGATGGGGAAGCAAAGAGGTGTGCTGCATATGATCATCCCATGAGACATTCTCTGAGCAAAACGGAGGATGCTCTCTTGGCAATGAATTGACTTTTTGTTTAAGACATGATAAAGCCAATCAATCTTGAAGGGAAGGAAGCCTTACAATCACATCCTGGGTTCTACACATATTCCCTAGTGAGCATACAACAAAGTACAGATCACTCTTACAAGGAGAATCACTGTGAGGAGACCCTTCATCAGTGGATCAGTAAAGATGTCTTGGCAAGAAGCTGACTGGCTGCACATGTGGCACGCTGGAAGTTTATACTAACAGCTTAGTGCAAAATTGTCCCTAATGGTTGTATTTGGATGAATTCTCAGACAAGTCATACCAGGAATATATGGAGCATAACAGCTTGTTGCGGTTTAAGCCGTAAATCAAGCAGCCTCTGGGAAAATTTCTTGGTCCTCCTATATCGTCATCTAACCCCAGACAAGGCCCAAACCTGACTCTGCATAACTCTCGGGACCAGACGAAATGGTCATGGGCAAAACACACTCTATTTGCACCAACATGGTGATCCCCATCACAATCAGCAGGCAGGTCTCAAGGGTACCTAAAGGCCACTCAGAGCCTTCAAAATTCTCAAATGAGGCTGTAAATGGTCTGGTGGGGGGGCTGGCAGCGTAAGAGAATGTCTCCTTCACAGGTTGACCACCCTAGGAGGTAAAAAGACATGTGTAATTGCTAAACACTTCTATTATATAACTCCCAAAGTATAGAGTTGGTGACCACACTGGGAACAAAAGCCAGGTCAGTTTCATGATCACAGAGTCTATTGTATTAAAAGTCATTTCAATAAAGTACAATGTAACAAGAACCTTAACCCAAAACCCATATCTGAAAAATGTTAAGATAACAAATACCGGCTGTAAGTAAAGTACCACATGCTGAACCTGTGAGATCCAGAGAAGCAACTCTGAGAGCCAATAAATCAGCATTGTGACGAGTGACATTTGGCCCACGTTGGGTGCCAAAAAGAACTGCTGTGGTTTAAGCCCAGTCAGCCACGCAGTTTGCTCACTCACTCACCCCGCTTTCTTCCCTCCCACTCCGAGGAGGGAGGAGGGAATGGGGAGAAGAATCGAAAGAATGTAACTCCCACGGGTTCAGATAAGAACAGTACAGTAACTACGGCACAACACAAACCACTGCTGCTACCACCAGTAATAATAATGATAAGGGAAATACAAGGGAAGAGGATACAACCGCTCACCACCTGACAACCAAGCCGTGAACTAACTCTTCCGGGTTCCTGCCCCCAGTTTTTACATCCTGGGCATGACGTGCTGTGGTACGGAATACCTCTTTGGTCAGTTTGGGTCAGGTGTCCTCTCTCTGCTTCCTCCCGGCTTCCCCTCCTCCCTGGCAGAGCATGAGACTCAGAAAGTCCTTGATCAGACCAAAACACTACCAAGCAGTAACTGAAAACACTGGTGTTATCAGCGCTGTTCCCAGGCCGAAAGTCGAAAACACAGTGTTGCACCAGCTACTAAGGAGGAGAAAAATGACTGCTACTGCTGAACCCAGGACACCGCTCCAGCTGCTGTAAAGGGAAATAAAATTTATTTCTTCTGAAGAAATGTAAGTTCACTGGTGAAAAGCAAAGAACAATTATATTTATTTTTCCAAAATAACACCATTAAGATATTTTGTAAACTTACTATAGCAAGACATCTCATGTTCTAAAATTCCTTCAACTTCAGAACTGACTTACAAAACTCTACAGGTATTTCCTAAATTTATACATAAATATTTGCTGAATAGCATTATTTTACTTCCGTTTCAGGGAATCACACAAATCTGTTCACTCCATTAATGACTTTTCTTAACAGGTATCTATCCCGACTGAAGCTTTTTCCAATTTAGAAGGAAAGAATGACCTCATCAGCAATATTAAACATTGGTGTCTATACGGTATATGGAGACTTATATGCTACATATTCAAATGAGTTTTTAAAAAGCTCAGTCAGCTGAGTTAGTTCTCTAATCATACACCTGCTTCATTTACGCTCCAAGCTGGAAATTTGTAAACATCTCAAGTGTTATATACTGCAGGCAACCATTCTGAAATCACAAGGACTGTGCTGTGTGAGCAGCAGTTCTACATGGGCTCAACTCTGAGGCCATTAAGACTGCAAATTTGGGTGCTTGGTGTAGTCTAGGATAAGAGAATTCAAACCACAACACAAACATCTGCAAATGACATCAGGAATTTTAAATATCTTTTAAATGTAAGCTGCTGGCTTCAGATGACAGTTTTGTTCCTTGTGGCAGGGGTAGGTCCATAATTTTAATACGCAGAACCCGTTTTAGTTATGCCTAACACTGTCACTAGTTGAAAGTTTAATTGTTCTTGCTTTTTTTTGTGGGAGGTTATTTTTCAACCATGACAAAGTTTGTCAGTTTCAAGTTAAAGACAAGCTCCTTTAAATTCACACAAAAAAATCTGCAGCAAAACCTACTGCACTTTCTAATGCAATGGTGAGAAAATCAACATAGCACGTGTTGTTGCTAGATTGGGCCTCCATGTATCTTTATACCAGGAATAGAGACAATGCCTCCTTTTTCTCAGTTCAGTGGGACTTAGACACAGCACTCCTCCAAATCAGACTGCTATACAAATAATGGACAAAGAATTACAGAACCTTATTTTAGAGAATATTGTCGTGTTTAGTGAAAGGTAGTAACTGAAATATATTTTTTAATACTGAATTACATTAGAGTCACAGAATCATAGAATAGTTAGGGTTGGAAAGGACCTTAAGATCATCTAGTTCCAACCCCCCTGCCATGAGCAAGGACACCTCCCACTAAACCATGCCACCCAAGGCTCTGTCCAACCCAGCCCTGAACACCGCCAGCGACGGAGCATTCACAGCTTCCCTGGGCAACCCATTCCAGTGCCTCACCACCCTTACAGTAAAGAATTTCTTCCTCATATCCAATCTAAACTTCGCCTGTTTAAGTTTGAACCCATTACCCCTTGTTTTATCACTACAGTCCCTAATGAAGAGTCCCTCCCCAGCATCCCTATAGGCCCCCTTCAGATACTGGAAGGCTGCTAGGAGGTCTTCACACAGCCTTCTCAGCTGTTCCTGTATCCAGACACATGAAACTGGCTGTTGGCTCTGCCTTAGTTTTACGATTGTAGGTTGACTTACAAAAAAAAATTTGCTGGGGTATATGGTTTTAAAATGAAAGAATGTGGGATGGAGTCAATTATAACCAAGTAATTCATTAAAATTAACTTTTTTTAGCTTAAAGAATATTTGAAAGCAGATGAGGGGTTCTTCACACATACTTTTTTTATCTTTACTTTAAAAGATTTAAAACTACTTTCAGAATAAATAGTCTAGTGAAATAACCAAAAACTCCTTGCACCAAACATAACATTTATTTTCATCTATTTTGACTTGGTAACAGAATTCCAACACATAAGCATTTTCAAAAGGAAAATATTTCAGCAATGTCATTTTTTTACAGGTTCGTTGGATTTTTATTTTTTTTAAGAATGTTTTCTAAAGGTATTTGATTTGAGATTATATATTTTTTTTTCTAAAAGAAAAGTTTGTTGATAGTCACCTAGCTTTAGAGAAACTTTGCTTTAGAAGTAAACTTGGAAATACATAGAACATTACAAGTAAATAGATCTTAAGTAGAAGGAAATCTGTGACTATAAGCTTTCCCCTGAAACATGAGATTTAAAGCTTTCCCACTTCATTAGATTTGTGCATGTTGCTCTTCGGATGGATCTGCAGCTGAGTGTGCCACCAGTAAAAATCACTGCTGGAGCTGCTATGACAGACAAGCCAGTCTCCTGGAAAGATTTTATTAATTTTGTGCTCTTGGCTGAGTATGAGGCATTACAAGTGTTAAAGGAGAGCAATCATTAAGATTACAGTTGAGACATGATTAATTATCCCATCTCTTGTTACCTCTTCTTGTCTGTCACCTTTCCCCCTGACCAGTTTCTATTATTTCCCAGCGCTCTGTGGACCACATTCTCATTGGTGACATCAGTGATGCTGAGATCAGAAACTGGCTCCTTGCCTCTATTTTTCCCTTGCCTTCCCTCTAATTTGCCTTTCCCTGTGCTTCTCTTCAAAGACTCTTCACTGCAGCTCCCAGTGCTTTGCAGGTATCCTTGACTACAGCTCACATTCCCCAATCTCTGGCCAGCTGGAGCAGCTCCCTGGTATGATATAATCCAGATCAAAGGTAGAGGAGCAATAAGCAAACGAAACACTTGTTGGCACACAACAGAAGTGACTCGGACACTTTCTGGACTCCTCTTTTCAGACTCAATTTTGGCCAAAAAGTAGTTGTGGGTGGTGCATCTTGAAGACAGTGGCTTGTGAGTCATGGTGAGCTGTACCAATTAAAAACAAAAAATGGCTCTTCTGGAACTGGATGTAGTCACATATTTACCCAATCAGCAATCCAGCTGCAAGGCAAAACCAGCACAGCCTGATGCTGTAGTGGATTTGTAATGTGCCTTTTAGAGGTGGCACCAGAAATAGCCTAGGATCAGATGGACACCAGAATTTCTATTGGATTGGACAGAAAAATTGCAGACCTTTTCAACATTAATTGCATACTTGTAACTCTAGCATGAGGTTTGTACTCCATTTATATATAACCCATCTGGAGTAGGTTCTAGGCACAAACAAAGCCACTATGTGCACAGTGATTTGAGCATGTTTACAAAGCTTGCATTTGAAATCAAAGTACATCCTCCTACAAACATTTCCGCTCCATGAAGTTATTCAGCAAGCTAAATGGAAACTAGATTTAAACCCACAAGTTTTTTAAAAAACCTACCTGTTGTAATTCTTGCTGACAGTGATTGTTTCACAGAATGTCTTCAAAATAACCCTGTTCTTCTGATCAAGTAATGAATTCAGTTTATTGAGCTGCAAGGGGAAACTCACCATGTCAATAAAGATTCAACATTTCTACCAGTTAGATCACTAGATAAAGAGTTGACCTCTTGTGCTGATCACATTTCTGCCATCACTTTGTTCTTTCTTTTAGGGAAATTTCATGCTGCCTTTGTGCTTTCAAAGTGGAGATTGTCTATATTGCAAAAATTCGGGTGCTTGGCCAGATTACATTTGCAACACAAGAGGATTATTCTCCACAGTATACTTGCAGACATAACGAAACACTGGGGGAGAAAATTCTTCACTGTGGTATGCTGAGCCAGAAATTCTACTATCATGTGTCAACACAGCTCCATATGCCAGGAGTACATAATAAGAAGGCCAGTGTTAGGGATCTGAACAGGAGCGTTGGTACAATTTACTAACGCAGTTTAGCATCCAATGCAAATTAATGCTGCTTTCTTTAACCCACGGTACAAATAAATAAAAGTGGTTTTTCTCAGGAAGAGAAAAATGTGGTAGCTATGTGCAGTATAGTTCCAGAATGCTTTGGCAGCAATTCACTTGCTGTTACTCAAGTTAAAAATGACAGAATTTCCAAAGAGGGTTAAAGCCACATCACACGTGTACTTTCAGAAACAAAGTAGGAAAGGTTCTACCCATGACATTTCAAGTCCCAGCTGCACTGGCATCTTTGCCAATTCTTGAAATCAGTGCCTTGTTTTTCCAGAGGGGTCTCTGTCAAAGCCTCCTCATTAGACACAAACCCCATCAGAACTGCAGACCTCCATTCCTTTTTGATCTGTGGATTGTACTGGTCACTGGCAGGGCTTGTAGTAACTACCACAGTCCTTTTCACAATAAATTTTCCACTCACCAGTGCTTGCTAATAGCCAGAATGTTTCTCAAGGGACATGTAAAATAATGTAAAAGAAACAATGCACCCACATGCTGAATAACCCTGCCTGAAAAATGGCACTTTGGTAACTACTGGACTTTGAGGTCTTCTCTGAAGCATGAAGTCCTTAGTTACCATTGTTTCAACTGTAACAGAAAATAACAAAGTGTACCTAAGCCAAGGTGGAATGGTGAGAGAGTTACTTGTTTAAAGTCTTGTTTACTTTAACCCTGAGATCAAACTCTAACCTACAATAAGTCTCTTTGCAAGATGTTTGAAAAACACCTGTCACATGAAACAATGCCTAAAAATTAGTTTTGAAGTTATATGCCAGCTACCAGAAAAAGCTGTAGCAGCCATCAGGAGGCAAAAGAACTGGCTCAGTCAAATGTGCTTCCCACTAGCTGCCAGGAACCTCCATTTCACATTCCTTGGCTCAAATGACTTCCCATCAATGAGTTTTAGCTCTGCTTATTTCTCCTTCCCATTATGGCCTCTCTCCCATTCTTAACTCCTCTTGTGCTTTCTCTGATGCTCACTGCCTTTCCTTTGCTCCTCCCTCAAACAAAATTCCATTTTTCCTCCAGACAGACAACGCATACCAGCTGGAAACACAGCAATAAGTTAATAGGTTTCATTTACATCTGCAAATTTTAAGGGAAATTTTTACAAAAGAAATAGAGAACATAGAACTTAGGTACAGGAAAGAGAATGCATATTTAGGAGCAACCTTCTCTACTGGCATCCTTCAAACTTCCAAATGGCAGAAACTGCTTGTTTGGTGAGCAACAGAATAGGGAGCAGTGAACAGCTATGGATATACTATCAGTGCTGATAATGGAGCCTCATCTCTAGATTTGACAGACTAATACAATACTACAAACTGTAAATGTTATACTCTGGCTACACAGCAGTGAAACTCGCTGTCGCTGGTATATTTGGGCTCTTCCTCAACAGTTCATGAGGATTTGATAACTTTCCTGTGAAGTGGTTCATGGACTGAAATACCTTACTTAGTATAAGAAGGACATGGAGCAAATCCAAAGGAGGGCCATGAGGATGATAAGGGGGCTGAAGCACCTCCCGTATGAAGACAGTTTGAGAAAACTGGGGCTGTTCAGCCTGGAGAAGAGAAGGCTGCATGTAGACCTCATAGCAGCCTTCCAGTATCTGAAGGGGGCCTACAAGGATGATGGAAGAAGACTCTTCATCAGGAACTATAGTGATAGGACAAGGGGCAATGGGTCTAAACTTAAACAGGGTAAGTTCAGGTTTGATACAAGGAAGAAGTTCTTTACTGTGAGGGTGGTGAGGCACTGGAATGGGTTGCACAAAGAAGGGGTAAATGCTCCATCCCTGGCAGTGTTCAAGGCCAGGTTGGACAGGGCTTTGAGTGGCATGGTGTACTGTGAGGCGTTCCTGCCCATGGCAGGGAGGGTGAAACTAGATGACCTTAACATCCTTTCCAACCCTAAACATTCCATGATTCTAGATAGTCTGATCCCTTTCCTCCAAAATTCTTCATGTGGATACAAACACAGTTTTATAGACCTGCTCTGCAGGAAAACTTGCCAGGCAACATGAATAGCCTGGAGCCTGCCCAACCAGCTAATTAGTTTTCGAGTGGGCAATTTCTACTAAACTTTTGGGATGGTTTCAGAGTTTAAAATGCTGCTGGTCCATTTAGGGTTAACCTTGAGGTTTGGGTCTTGTGTAAGGCTTTGTGCTACACCTTGGCTCTCAGGGGCCTTTTGGGAAAATGCTCAGTGTAGTGGCTTCAGAAGCAGCCATGGTTGTGTATTCTCTACTTGGATTCCTCTGAATTCACCTCTATCCTAGGCTCTAAAATGCAGCTTGCTCAGCGTCTTACAAGTGAAAAGGACTAGCTTTCAGCCAAAGCAAAGCAGGCACCAACTTAAAACAGCAGACTGCCTGCTTTGTCTGAGCTAAGACAGCAATAATGATTTGCTTCAGCAGCCTATACAACCTGAAGAGTCAGTTTTACTTCCTACTTGCATAACCTTGGCTTCAGAGAAAAAGTTGAGGAATGCAAAGCAGCAGCAGAAAGGAGCATGAATAACAAAAGTAGTAAGTCTTTATTTTCTCCTAGCTGTCCTATGCCACGACAGAAGTGGCAACCTTAGTCCATTTGCAGCAGCCTAACAGGCAGGACAGTAGCTGGCTGTAGCCGAAGGGATGTGGGAAGAAGAGCTAAAAGAGAGAGCAGAGACAGACCTTTAATCATTACTAATTAATCAAACTAATTACATTATTTTTTTTTTCCATTGCAAGAACCTTTATCACTCTCCCCAAGAGAACGTTATGATTATAAATCCCAATATGTTAACAATAATGCACCACTCTTTCCTAAGTACAAACAAACCAGCTCCCTTTGTTTACTGTGATCCAGGATAATGAATGTTTTGCAAGAGATTTTTAGAGATTTCCATGTCTTTCACACCTTTTTTCGGCCTTACAACTGCATCTCTGATTACACTGTTGCTAGCTTGCTTTGTCATTATATGCCTAAGAATTATGGCTATATTAGTGTATTTCTTTGCAACTGATTATATTAGTTTCTTTGTTCTTGGGCTCTCTTACAGTGGCTTCCAGTTATCTTTTAAATGTGACCCTACTGTGGGGATGGTTATTACTCTTCTGTCCCAAACTGCTCGAATCTACCCACTCAAAAATTTGGTTTCTTCCTTGCTAATTATTCTTTATGCATCCAGTCTTAGTGGAGGTCTGGAAGTTCCCCAGCAAAATGCAGGTTTTCTGCACTTTTTGAAAGACTTCTGAGCAAGTTTAATACAATCACACAACTGCTGCTTACCAGTCTGTATACTATACATAGTAATGCACAGCATTAAATGCTGTTTGACACACATGAACTGAAACTTCAGCACACACTTACACCCAAGTGTAATTTTTCACAAAAATAGCTTCCAGAAGCACCCATACTGTAAGCTTCGTCTACTTGAGGATTTGTTCACAGCACTGGGTACAGTGAGGAGGTAGAAGGCAGTCAGGCGCAAAAGGTGCACAGCCATAGCCCTTAATGTTATCATGAGCACATATGGAGACAGGGGATTGTACCCCTGACACCCCTAGAAAAAATCAATTTTTCCTCCTAAATAGGAGGTAAACATAAAGGGCCAACAAATACAGAAGACAATTAACAAAAGTATGGTCATTACTGACAAAACAATAATGACTTGTCTATCCAGTTTCATCCTCCAAGACATTAATAAAGACTCTCTGTAACTAAGAATTGTTAAGTTTACCTAGCTTAGAAGCTTCCCTGGAGTAGAAACACTCTGCTTTCACAAGCTTCAACCAGAGATAATCCATTTAAACACACACCCTTATATTCACTGAAATTATCAAGTGCACCAGAGCTAAATCCCTGCTAGACAAACATCTGCCCAGTACAAACCCAGACACCTGATGGTCTGTTTTCCTCCATACTTTCATCTTTTATCCTCAACAAATGAATTCTGAGGTTTTAAACTTACCTTTCTCTCAGACAATGGTATGTTAAGATTCTGTGTCATCTTTCTCCTCAGTAACTTACATTTTTCAAGTAATTACAGGTAATTTAAGACTGTTGTGATCCTAACAACTACCTAAGATGAATGACAACTGACTTTTTCCCAGATTTCCCTGCTCTAAGAAATGACCTCACATATAAGGTTCTTTCCTTTACTTTATTATTGCTCTTAGCAGGTCATTACATATATCTTTTATAGAGTGGAATAGTCATCATTAAAGTGATTTTTCAGAAAAGCAAGCCCTAAGTATTTTTAAGAAGTGGTGACTTCTCAGAAATTAAGGAAGATTGGTTATCTGCATATGTTTTCTACAATTTTGAGGAAGTGAAAGAAAATAATTTCTGTTTCTTGACAGTTGCTAACAGAAGCATTTGAAAACTATTGGTGCAGCCTGTTAAACAGAACTTAACTCCTCCGAGTATCTTCTTGTCAGAAACAGTTTATTTTCATGTTGTTCAAAATCACTATCCAATTCTACCCCTTTAGACACAAGAATCATTAAAAAAAAAATATCAAATTTTTAACCCTATTAACATTTTTTTTCATTAAAATACGGTTCTGATTATTCTCCGTCTTAGGGGGAAAAAAAGCTTGGGTTAGATACATCTGTGTTTGAGACACAGAGGATTTTAGACTGATAACAGCTTTTGAAAGTCCTAAAAATCAAACAGGTGGGCCAGAACACAATGTTTTGAATGTGATAATGGACTCTCACATATATTACAGTCCACCTGAGCATTAAAGAGATGTAGGGCTTGGACTCATAAGAATTGCAATAAACTGTTTGCAACAGTTAAAGACATTACTAACATAGACTCTTCTACCCTCCACCAACAAGGAAAATGGCATGTCCTAGCAACTGTGATGTAGAGTCCCTTCGGTAGGCTGTATTTTCAGTTCAACAAGAGAGCAGGATGACTTTGTGAAGTGGGCAGTAAGTATCTCTTTTCTCCTTTGGGTCAGGCATCACTACTCTTTAGAGTTCTCTCAGTTAAATAATTTTGTCTTTGAAGTAGTAACATTCTTTAAGCCTTCAGCATATACATCCAGTTCCATCCTACACCTTCTCAACTGGAAAGCTTTTTAACTTCTATGAAGTCAGATCCCCAACTGACCCTTGGAACAAGGTGCTCTTCCACATCTTTGCAAGAATACTGCGTCCTGCTCCACATCCCTTGCCAACCACAAAACCCCATGGCAAAAATCACCGCTTTAATGTTTTTGGCTCAGAAGAATTGCCACGTCCACACCTCAGCTATTACAGGTTACACTGGAACAGCACAATCAAACTTCTTCCAGTAGGTTATCTCCACAAATTTAAGAACCTAGTAGGCCAACTGGAGAAACATGCTTTTCTCTCCTAGCTCTACTCAACAGGTTGGTAATGGGGCTGACAGGAGAATAATCCTAATCATGGGATAGTATCCTATTCAAATATTTTATATAAATTTATTAGAATTTGTGTAAGAGCTGTAGTAAGAGGAGCACTATTTGAGTCTAGGGGAACAGAGAAGATCTTGATTTCTCATAGGAGATCTCCAGCAAAGCTGGGGAGAATAGTATTTACTGCCAAGTCCCACAATTTCATCTACTGCCAGTTTTTTCTGCATTTATACGAAAGCTTCTGAAATAAACATTAGATTTTATGAGGTATGAAGAGAGTACGTAGCTACAACTGTCCTGAGAATTTTCACTGCTCAAGGCTAACTGCCCGTACCTATCTCAGCTACCTAACTTAACAATTATTCCACAAGACAAACTTGACAGACAGTATCATTATCACTATCCCATTCTGAAACTTTCAAGCACACCATCCATTACTTACACAAATACGTGACTCATGGTAAAGGGTGAACAGGTTCTAATTTTCAGAGAGCAGGCAAAGTCAGTGCAACAGTGAACACAATCCCCATGCAAGCTAACTAAATTTGTGTGATACAGTTAGAAAATATATATAAAGGCTGAACAGCTCATTAGGATTTCTGAAAGCAGCACACAGGTCTTTTAACACAGAAATGGCCCTGACTTAACTAGAGTATGTGAATTTAAAATTATTTAACTCAATTATTAATCCCTCAAATGAAATCCTGTTTATAGATGGATGTCCCTCTTTGGATTCAGCTGTCTCGCTGGGTTAAATGTTGCCTTCATTTATCACTGCATTTCTCATGGTGAAGAATGAACTTCCCTGTAATTCGTTGAGGACAGCCTGTAGGAGCATTACTTTGGCAAAATCTGATGGGTTGGCTCATACCATTTATCATAACAGTCAGAATTAACCTAATCTATCTGAATTTCTCATAACTGAGAGTGGTCATATCAATTACTACTCAGCGGTCAGCAAATCACTGCAAGCAGTGGCTCTTGTAAACAGCAGTGGCAGAACCTGACATGTACTTCTTCTATTGGCATTGCTGAATTTAGGGGTGTCATATTGTGAATTATTTATATTGGCTTTAAGACCAATTGACTAAAGCTAAACAGAATGACACTACTATTATACTCTAATCAGGGTGTGAATATTAAAACAGTAAAAGTCTGCGTATCAACAAGGCCAATATATTCTAGCTGAAATCAAAACTCTACACCTTAAGTCACATACCTTATCAAGCAGCTGTGTTTCATGTTCATGCATCTGATTTAGTGAGGAACAAGTATAAACATAAAATAAAAATATCTCCAGAGTCCTACTTACCTATAACTTTAAACAAGGTCATAATTGAGCATGAACAGAACAACCTTAAGGCTGTATCTTGCCATTATTCTACAAGTTGAATGGCAGCAGAGATGGCACCAATTTATTCAGGTGTTTGATGGCCTCTGGAACACTCAGACATCCCAGGTCTGCTATTTGCCTTTGGCTTTTCTGATCACATTGTCCAACTAAGCAGATAGCTGTCACTCACCTGGGGAAATTGTACTCACATGACAAAACTTCCTTCATATGCCGAAAGTACATTTAACAGAACAGTGGAACAACTCTCTCTTAATTGACCATGTCCCCATTTTACTGTTTTGTTTTCCTTTATCATCATACTCACTGGGTTGTTTATTGATAAAATACATTTTTGAGATACAAAAGCTAAAGAGAAGTTCTTAGACTTGTCTCAGAAGTACCACCTTTAGGTAGGACAGAATCTGAACATATTCTGCGACTTGATACAAAATAGGCTTTTGTTTGGTTCACTCAGAACATATTGGTAAGTTTTATAATTTTATTTTATAGCTACTATTGCATTATATTAAAGAGGGGAAAAAAAAAAAAGCCATGATTGAGAAATTACAAATAAATTATACTGCTCAAGCAGAAAAAAAAACCAAACACCCACCCAACAAAAAAAAACAACATAAAAAACTGAGTACACAGGAAACACACAATAGTATCACAAAGTAATACTGTGAAAATAGAAAAAAATCTCAAACTTTTGTCTTCAGAGAGTCAACTACCTTTTCATCTGTGGTATCTTATTTTTCTTCCTGGTTGCAAAGACAAGGACATAATATCTTTTGTGCTATGAACTTAAGTATGAGAGAAAATGCATATTTAGGAAGGATGTAAGTCACATGATACAGCAGATTTCTAACAGCAGTTAGAAAGTTTAGGCCAAATTCAGCCTCACTTTGATCCCATAGTCTTCAATAGGCTTAGATCCAGGCAAAACAAAGTTCATATTTCAAGAAGTGGAGACAGTATCTGTAAGTGGTTCTCGAATTTTGGATAAATGGTGAGCAATAGCTTATTTAAATAATATTTCCTAGCTACTATAATTCCATTTTGTAGTCAATATGCATAAGTGCCACAAACAGCAGTGATGAAGGAACAAATACACTGGAAGAAAGCATTACATAGATCAAAAAAATTAGTTATGAAAAGGAAGCTGTAAAGTGAAAAGGAGTAAGTCAAAATAAAGGAGTTCAGCAAAGATTTTCATATCAGTTGAACATGCCTGCTTTGGGGAGGACAGGAGGGTGGAGAGCAACAACCAAAAAATTCCCACAAAAAGCACCAAAAAGCCACCAAACCAAACAGGTGTTTTCCAGCCCTTTGACACAGGTTACAATAGGAATAAAGGGTACTTCATCAAAATACAAAAAGAAAGCTTCCAGACTGACATCAGCTACACACCCACTCAGTGTTTTTGTCACCCCAAAATGAAACTAGCTACTGCACCTTTCCAAAACAAACATAATCATTAACTACCCCAATGTCAAGCGAACATTTTAAATTCTGCCTAGAAGATTAATTTTATCCTCCTTTTTTCTTCTGTCTTTGCTTTCTGCCAAAAAGAATGGCTTGCCCAGGTTTGGAATGGTTTGAGTGTTGCTGAGTCCAACAAGCACATAAACTCTCTTGCAAAGAAGCTTCCCCTCCATTATTTAATGCAATTTTTCTTTTCTAGAGAGAGGAAAGGCAAAGGGCCCTCAGACTTACTGTGAGCAGTGAAGGGGAGAAAAGGAAAAAAAATACTAATTGTAATTACAGTACAGTATAAACTAAAAAAGAAGAAAAAAAGGAAGAATCTCTTTACAGCTTTCATTCCATTAGCATAATTTTCCAAGAATGTTAACTACATTCTTTTATCTCCAAAATACTGTGTTACAACTCGGTTTAAGACAAAGCTAAAGCCAAAATTATAAATTACTCATGAATCAAAAGTTTTACATAATGATATTGGCTATTTTGTATACACATATTTGAATGTTTCCATTTCTTTGATTTTGCTCCAAAGTACATATTTTTCACAAACAGTGGTGAACTGAAAACATAGCACTTTAACTTTTTTATTTATTTTTTCAGATGCTTAGTGCCGTGCAGTTAGCAGTAATTCTTACACACCTTGCAGCATTTTTGGCAGGCACTTCACATAACAAGTAAGATGAAGCTAACCATTAAGTAGTAAGACTTTGAAAAAACTACAGAAACAGTAGTAATTACCACTGTATAGCCAGCATTGTAACTTGGTGATTACTGCTCCTATTCAACAAATAAAAACAGCCCAAAGCTAAACAGCAAGTAAACAACAGCTGTCACTTAATGACCACAAGGTGCATTTGGTGCTCCCAACATTGCTTCAGGTCCTTAACTACTCCACCTGGCCCAAGCAGAGAGGCTTCCTGTTAAATATTGTCACCTGACCATCTGTACTAGCTACTGATTTTAATACTGAAGTTCCTCTTAACATTTTTACTCTGTAGCATGAGGTGAAGTCCACGGTAGAAGAGTTACAGTCACTTCAGAATTGCAAATACCTCCCATATAACTGATAGAAAAGAAAACGTGTCTATGTATGTTAAACTAGGCTTGAAGGGGGAAAGTGATCATAGAATCATAGAGAGTTACAGTTGGAGAGGACCTTAAGATCACCTAGTTCCAACCCACTGCCATAGGCAGGGACACCTCACACTCAACCATGTCACTCAAGGCTCTGTTCAACCTGGCCTTGAACACCTCCAGAGATGGAGCATTCACAACTTCCATGGTGTCCTGGGTTCAGCAGTAGCAGTCATTTTTCTCCTTCTTAGTAGCTGCTGCAATGCTGTGGTTTTGACTTTCAGCCTGGGAACAGCGCTGGTAATACTGACGTTTTTTTGAGTTGCTGCTCAGTAATGTTTAATCTGACCAAGGACTTTCTGAATCGCATGCTCTGCCAGGGAGGAGGGGAAGCTGGGAGGAAGCAGAGACAGGACACCTGACCCAAACTGACCAAAGAGGTATTCCATACCACAGCACATCATGCCCACTATATAAACTGGGTGCAGTTGCCAGGAAGGGTTAGATCACTGCTGGGTCGGGCTGGGTATTGGTCGGCAGGTGGTGAGCGACTGTATTCTCTTCTCTTATCATTATTATTACTGGTGGTAGCAGCAGTGGTTTGTGTCATACCTTAGTTACTGGACTGTTCTTATCTCGACCTGTGGGAGTTACATTCTTTTGATTCTCCCCCGCATTCCTCCAGGAGTGGGGGGAGGAAAGGGGAGAAGAGAGCGAGCTGCTGTGTGGTACTGAGTTACCAGCTGGGCTTAAACCACAACACCCAGGCAACCCATTCCAGTGCCTCACCACCCTTACAGTAAAAAACTTCTTCCTTATATTCAGCCTAAACTTCCCTTGTTTAAGTTTTAACCCATTACCCCTTATCCTATCACTACAGTCCCTATTGTAAGAGATCCTCCCCAGCAACCCTAGCGCCCCTCTTCAGACACTGGAAGGCTGCTATGAGGTCTCCACACAGCCTTTTCTACTCCAGGCTGAACAGCCCCAACTTTCTTAGCCTATCTTCATACAGTAGGTGCTTTAGTCCCCCGATCATCCTTGCAGCCCTACTCTGGACTTGTTCCAATAGTTCCATTTGGACTTAAGTAAAGCATTTGACACTGTGTCCCACAGCATTCTCCTGGAGAAATTGGTTGCTTGTGGCCTGGATAGGAGGATTCATCACTGGGTTGGAAACTGGCTGGATGGCCGAGCCCAAAGCGTGGCAGTAAATGGTATCACATCTAATTGGTGACCAGTCACAAGTGGTGTCCCTCAGGGTTCAGTGTTATTTAGTATCTTCACTGATGATCTGGATGAGGGAATTGAGTGTACCCTCAGTAAATGTGCAGGCAACACCATGACTGGCAGAAGTGTTGATCTGCTGAAAGATACGAAGTCTCTGCAGAGGGATCTGGACAGGCTAGATCAATGGGCTTTGGTCAATGGTATGAGGTTCAACACGGCAAAGTGCTGGGTCCTGCACTTTGGCCACCACACCCCCACCATTCCCAAAGCTCCAGGCTTGGGGAAGAGTGGCTGGAAAGCTGCTTGGTGGAAAAGGACCTGAAGGTGCTGATTGATGGAGCTGAACATGAGCCAGCTTATGCCCAGGTAGCCAAGAAGGTCAATGGCATCCTGGCCTGTATCAGAGATATTGTGGCCAGCAGGGCTAGGGCAGCGATCATCCCCCTGTATTTGTCACTGGTAAATCTGCACCTCAAATCCTGTGTTCAGTTCTGGGCCCCTCACTACAAGAGAGACACTGAGGTGCTGGAGTGGGTCCAGACAAGGGCAATGAAGATGGTGAAGGATCTGGAGCACAAATCTGATGAGGAGCAGCCAAGGGAATTGGGGTTGTTTAGTTGGGAGAAGAGAAGATTCAGAGGGACCATACTGGTCTCTACAACTACCTGAAAGGAGGTTGCAGTGAGGTGGGGGTTGGTCTCTTCTCCCATATAACAAGCGATAGGACAAAAGGTAACAGCCTCAAGCTGCACCAGGGGAGGTTTAGACTGGATATTAGAAAAAAATTTCACTGAGAGGGTGAATGCTGTAAATGAGGCTCTCAGTGGCGTGGTTTAGTGGTGGTTTGACAGTCCTGGAGCAAAGGTTGGCCTTGATGATCTTAAAGGTCTTCTCCAACCTATGATTCTACGTAACAACATGTATGGTAGTTCTGATTTTTGTTGTTGTTTTTTTTTTTTTTTAACTGACTACAACTAGTGTTCAAAAACCCCCCCTCAGTCTGGCAGGCCCATTTTAAGGAAGTACCTACTCCTTTGTTACATGAACAGCTATAGCTTCTGCTAAAAACATGGGAGCTCTGCAGCACTTGGCTGCAGATCAGGTAAATGATTTACAGCGTAAAAAAAATACAAGGAAGGAAAAATACAGGACCAGTGTGCGGAGCCAAAAAGCATACTTCCAAACCAACAGTTCAAAAAGCTAAAAAGGACAGAAGAAAGTCAAAACCAGGCTAACTGCGCTATTTACCTTTCCTATCCCTAAGAAAGGGTAGATCCGCCTGCTCTCTTCACACAGCCTTATACCTGACGGCTACTTCAGCAGCCGCCTCCGGATCTGGTGTTCCGCGAGGGTTTGTGGTAAACAGCCACCCCCCAGCCCCAACGGTGCCCCTTCGCAGGCGGCCGTTGGGAGAGGAGCCCGGCTGACTGGCAGTCAGCTGCAGCTGGAATGTTCTCAGCAGTCTGCCTCGTCCACGACAGCACGGCCCGCCACCAGAAACCGCGCACAGAGCGCCAAGTAAGTTTCGGGACGAATGACAACGCCTTGCCACACCCACCTCCCTCTCCCTTTTCTCTTTTAAGGCAGGGATTATCCACCCCACCTCGGCCAGCCGCCAGGCACCGGAGCCCCCAGCGCCCGCCAGGCTGCCGGCTCCCCGCCTCCCCCAGCGGCGTGGGCTCGCCCCGGCAGGCTAGGGCAGCGGCACAGCGAGGCTCCTTCAGCTCTCCACAAACTACTCCTGCAGGTACCCCCTCCTAACTGAGCACGCTCCCTCCCTTCAGCACGAGAGGGCTGGGGAGAGGTGAAGGAGAGCAGAAGCCCAAGCAGCAGCGCAGGCTGCCCGACCGCTACACGGCAAGCGCAGCAGCGGGACTGTCGGCCTTCGCGCACGCACTCGCTGTCACAACACTCACCACACTCCTGCACACCTCCTCCTCCCCCTCCCCAACCTCTCGGCTGAGTGACAGCTAAACAACGCCAATAGAACCGCTCTTTCTGTGCAGAGGGGCGGGCGCTCCCCCGCCAGAGGGCCAATCGGGATTGCTGCTTCCTTAGCAGCGGCGTTAGTGAGGGGGGTGGTGGGAGGGGGCCGGAGGAGGGGCAGCAGTTTAGGAAGAGGAGGGAATGGCTGTCATCAATGAAGTCATGTTCATAATCTAGTCTCTCGCTCCGGATCCGCACTCGGGTGACTCACCGAGAGGGAGAGGAGCGGCATCCAGCACGGCGCTCCTCGCGGGCGGAAGGTAAATACAACTTGCAGCTCGGTCCGTCCCCCGCCCCGCTCCGTGTCCATGGCACGGAGGTGTCTGAGCCGTCCTTTATTGTCAGCGAGAACGCCGGCAGCGCCTTGCCCATCTTCTCTCTTCTTCCCCAAGCACAGCCTCCGTGGCCCCGAGCGCTGTCGTGCCACCTGCTTCCTCTCCGCACATTCCCCGGCGCCCTGCCCTCCCGAATATTTATATCCCCCAGTGGGTGGAGAGAAGAAAGTTTTGATCTGGTATTTCTCGAATAATCACGATGCAAATCTCCGGGGCGGGAGGGTGTGAGGGGAAAAAGCCAACGACGTCGCTGGTGGCTGACTTGTGAGTCAGCGGCACCGCGGAAGGGACAGGGAAGCGGCGGGGCACCGTGCCCGCCCTTCGAAGCCGCCGTGTTCGCCGGGCAGCTAGCGCTTGTCAACGTCGTGGCCAGCGGGCTCGCACGGCGTAACAGCCGGCTCTTGACACCCCAGGGTCTTTGCGGCCAAGCGAGCGCGTCAGGGGCTCCAGGCGACGCGACCGGGAGGGAAATTGATACGGGAAGCGACAGACCCCCTATGCACCCCGTGGCCAGGGCAGCTCGGCGGGCCGGGGGCGGCCTAGCCTGCTGTCCCGCCGGGTGTGGGCCGCCGGGTGGGCTGCTTTTCGGCGGCTGCCGCGGGTCGCAGGGTGAAGTTCACGGTGTCCGGAGGCGGGAGGGTGTGTGGCGGTGGAGCTTTTTCTCCGCCTTGGCACACGCTCGCGCAGACCCGGCCGAGGCAGGGGAAGTCGGGAGGCACGAGGAGGGGGAAGGATGGTGCGTGGGGGAGCGGTCCTGCCTGCGAGAGTAGCGGCGTTCCTCTGTAGATCCGGGAGGCCGTAATCCGAATAATCTCCGTGCCTGCCTATCACACGCACTACACACCGGAGAGAGAGGAGGAGGTGGGGGCTGGGACTTCGCCCGACAGGCTGCAGCTCCTGTTGCTTAACACAGTCTCGGTTTTTAACTGGCCAGTCACTCCAGCTATAAAGGAGTCGCGATTTCCTTCCCTGAATAGCTTGTGTCGCTCCTGCCAGCTCTTTTTCCCAGCAGAATTCATACCGCCTCCCCAACACCTCCGCCACCTTGCAGCAGTCGGCGAAGCGGAGTAGCACAAAACATGCGCTTGCAATTTTGTATTCTCCTTCCAAGCAAAAATCATTTTATTTCCGGTGTGTGCGGAAATTTATTTCCCCCCCCCTCAAGCCCGAGTCGGGCGTTAGCAAGGATGCGTGCACACGCGGACGCTCAGGTAGATGCGGCTCGTCTGCCCCGTCGGGAGAAGGGGGCGGCGGCGGCGGCAGCAGCAGTCGGCACCTGGAAAAGTTCTCTCCCCTGCAGAAGGCGGGGGAAGGCAGCGGGTCGCTGCCGCAGATAGCTCCCGGGCGGGGCAGGAAACAGCGGAGCCAGTCCCTGGGCCGCCGCGGGGAGAGGAGGCGTTGGCAAGCGCCGGTGGTGGCGGGGGTTGGCTTTTCCCGTCCCCCTGCTTGTGCGAGCGGCGGCGGATAAGGAAGTCACCGCCGCCACACACAGACACACAGACATGTTTGGTCGGCGTGACATGGTGGCGGAGGGAAGGAGCAGCGGGGGGACGGGCCCGGCCCAACCCTGAGGCATGCCCTGGCCACTTGCCCGCCTGCTGCCGCTGAGGATCTCCCAACACCCCGCCGTGGAGGTACGGGGCCCTGCGCGGCCCGCGGCGGGGAGCGGCGCAGCCATTCATTCGCGGAGGGGAGGTGGAAAGAGGCAGTTGGGTTTGATGTCTGGGCAGGGACGGCTTAGAGGGTGTCGGCGGAGCGAAAAACTTTGCAGAAAGCCGGAGGGGGAGAATTTGGCCGTGCTGGCTATGCGCGCCTGCCCCAGCGCCTCTGCGATGGAGGCGGGGGGTGCGGGGCGGCGGGCGGCCCGGCGCCGAGGCCTGCGCGCAGCCCGGCAGGGCCGGAAAACCCGCGAGGCGCCGCTGAGGCAGAGCGCTGCCGCTGGGGAGCGGGCGGCCCGCGGCCCTTCTTCGTCCGTGCCCCGTGCCCCGTGCCCTGTTCTGTGCGCGCGGCCCGGCGCAGTGCCGCGACTTCCCCTTCTCCTCCCTCCCCCTCGGCGGCTTTTCATTAAATCCGTGGTGCGGGGAGAAATGGAGTTGTTTATTTTGTCTCCTCCCTCCCGCACCGTAAATTTATGATGGTGGAACAACAAACTGCACACAGCTGGAAAAGTTAGAGCTCTTGGAAACTCAAACTGAAGTTACAGTTGACTGATTGTTAACGGATTGCGTTGTGGGTTTTTTGATGGGTGTTTTTTTCCCCTTTTCCCTCCCTTCTCACTCCCTCTCCCCCTTAAGAGTGTGTAGAGAGTGGTTAAGTGTCAGCGTGACTGCATAGATCGCACCGAAGTTGGTTTTCCTTGGCATCTGCTGCTTATGTTTGATATACAGACTTAACAAGCTTTAGGCTAACGCTGTTCTTTTAAGGTGTCTTCTGATGGATGTTTTAGATAGGTAAGTAAATAACTGAAGAATTGAAGTTATCAAGATTATTTTTCTTACACTTTAAGTGTTCTGCATGCTTTCTGTAAAAAAAAAATAAATACACGGGATCCATGACATGGCATTGTTCCACTTGAATTCTTTTCTGTTTTGCTTTAGATTTCTTCAGTGTTACTCGGTTTTAACTGCAGCCTGTAAGAGCCAGGCAACAGACATGGTTCCAGTTTTTAATTCCTTTAGTAGTATACCAGTTACATGTTCCTGGTGGGCATTATCTTCTGTGTAAGTTAGTACTGTTGTGCAAATAAAGGCACGTTTTCTCTTTGGGAACCTAATTGCTCTGTTACTGGCTTTGTTTGTATTGTTCTTTTATTATTCTAAGGCAAAAAGTGTACCAGAAGGATAGGATTGGAGGCAGACTTTCATGTCCGTGTCTATCAGTATTAGAAAGGAGAAAGACTGTATGCATAATGAGCATTTAAAAGTAAATCTAAAGTTATGATACAGCATATGTGGACTTGCCAGAGGTGAGAGTAGAGCTTCATTAAATACAGTATTTCATGAGTTATGTCTCAGCTTTAGGAGTGCTGTTTCTGTGGTGTTTCATAGAACATGCGCCAGAAGAGTGTGTTCAAAGCAGTCTTAGATCTTCTCTTTTGTTCATTTCTGAAGTGGCCTGTGATCGTTTCTTGTCAAGTTTGAAAAATGCTTTTACAAACACCCGAGGCTTAAAAATTGACAAGAGAAAATGTACTCCAGCTAGCATTCTTATATTAAATATATTCTTGACAAAAGTCTGTATTAATATCTGCAGATATATTTTCGCAATTTTTGTTGGACTTTTGAAGTTAAGGTCAGAATGTGCATGGTAGCAACTCTGAAAAATGTCTGCACTTTTTCCTCCAGTTTTCGTGGACCTGATCTGTAATATTGCTGTGAACTGGTAATTCTTTTCAGAAAGAGACTTTTTATCCTTTGTATGACCGAGGACATTTTTGCGAATTACTTATTAAAATGCCCTTTTTTTTTTTTTTTTTTTTTTTTTTTTTTTGCATTTTCTGCTGCAGTCGAAATTCTGTACGTTTAAAGAGTGTGTCCCGGACCTCCACCTCTTTTGAACTTTATCCGTTTATTTTTTTATTTGTTTGATCCTCTGCTGAAGTATAAACGCAGTGTTATGACATAAAGATCACTTGTGAAAATGGCAGCAGTGTTATGACAGCAAGACCACTTGTTGTGAAAATGGCAGGAGAGAAAAGCTTATGCTTTATTTGCAAGATAAAATAAGGAAGGATGAATAATGGAAAGAAATAAGGCTTTCTTAGAAAAGAGCCTTGGTAGTTTGCAAACGTAGCAGACTAATTCTGAGAGTTGTTTTATTTGTTTTTGACACATGTAAAGTCGTCAGTTCGTAGGCATGAACATTTTCCTGTTTGTCTCCACTTGGTTGAGAATGTTTCCCATGTATCACTGCAGTGTCTGAGCGCCCAGGTGGATCATTTAGAGCTAGGACCTTTGGAAAAATGCTGAAAATAAGTTTGTTGTTACCGGAATGATACATTTTTAGAATTTTCACTAGTATTTTACCATAAGTAACTTGTGTTTAAAGCACACTTCTCCCTTTTTTCTCCTCTTTCACATTTAAGCGAAGACAAGGCCTGGCAGTAGTAATAACGGTGAATTCCCTTCCTCCTGCCTATGTCTCATTTGGCTTTTGTTTTTCAGAATCTAATGTGAAGATTATGTTCAATAACTGTGATTAACACCTGTTGTAAAGGTCATGGTATGGAAACTTAACTAGTTTCTGTAACCAGTCAGTGCTGTCATGACTTAGTTTTCTGTGTGTGAAATGTGCAGTGGAATCCACACATATAACACACATGGACTTGATCTTGGGCGTTGACTGAAATTATATTTCTGACAACAGCTATCTGCCCTCCTCTTTTTCTGAAGGCTGTTTCCTTCTGCAGTAAAGCCATCAGGAAGGATCATATGTCTATGCTGTAGTCTCTTCATTGAAGTCTAGTTGCATAGCATGGCCTAACTTTGAGAACTGTGACTTGTGGTGACGCCTTTTGACTGTCTGTAGTACATTCAACCCCCAGCTGTTAGCCAGTCATTTCTTGTTGCTGATTTTAGTTTTTCATAACAGAGTAGGCTGTAAGTTGGAGTAGTTGAGAAATTGCTTTATGAAAAACTGAAACAGCTACACAGTAGGAGTAAGAATTTCTGCAAGAATATTTGTAAAAGGTTGAAGGTAGGGAGTATTAGGGCTGTCATTCTGAAGTAAACTGTTTCTGCGTGTAAAAAGGAGCCTCGTGCTACATGACTTTACGGTGAGGTTTCTGGAGTAAGCACACCACTAGTTTTGCTATTTCCGCTGGTGTGCATGCTGGCAGTCTTTGGTAGACAGCTAGACAAGCAGCTAACGTGGAGTCCAGGGGGTTTTGTCTCTGGCCTAAGTGTCTGGGTAAGCAGTTAAGGTGCAGCATTTCTGATCCTGTGGTTTTGTAGTTTAAACTTCAAATTCCCTTCAGGTTTTGAAGTTACAGTAAAGTTGCACGCATGCTATGCAAAGGCAGAATCTTTCAGTGTGTTTGGCTTCTCTTATGTGAACTGAGTAACTCTGGTTTATATTAGTTTAAGATTTTACCTTACTGTTTTTTTTTTTGTTGTTGTTTCATATAAACCTACTTACTGATTTAACCATTGATGAAATGATAATAGTTAAATTGTGATAAATGTTAATGCAGAGTGTTCTTCGGGGTTATACAGTATGGAAAACTGATTTGCTTCTACGTGTTGTAAGTTTTTTTAATTATGATGAGCTACTGTCATTATTAATCACTTCTTAAACTTTAAGCATCTTAATTTGATGTAGTTTAGCAGACTAAGAAAATTACTGACAGTATTGTTTCATGTTCTCTGTGGTAGTATAATAAAGATAACTCCTTTGGCTTGCAGTGTGTCACAGTTTCACAGTATAGCTTTTCAAAGCCACCATGACTTCAAATGGAGATGGGGGGGGGAAGTAGACTATTTTTCTGTGAAGGCAAAGTTACAGTCTGCTTTCAGTGTGTATGTGGCTGTTTCATGAGTCCATGTTTCCTTTCCATCATATCTAAGTGGTGCAGTTTGCGTACTTTCCACTACCTGTCCAACGCAGGGGATCTGGCCAAAGCATCCTGGCTGAAGTTCAGTTTAGGTTGACTCAGTCATAGAAAGGCATAACTTATATTGGACGGTAAAAGGAAACAGCCAGAAGAATTATAAATAGTTCCTGCTCTGTCTGTTCTTACACTTAATGTGTACCCTGTGTCAAAATAGTCTGTAATCTCTGGATCTTTTTGGGTGACCAGCTGGTCTTGAGTGCCAAAGTAATGCAGGTGGTTTGTTACCTGATGTGTTCTTGTTTTGGATCTACTAATATTGCACACTTTCTTGATGTAAAGGAAATCTGTGCCTTTGTTACCTTTGGGTTTATATAGCAGGTTTATGCCAAGGTACATATCATGTCCTGTGCATCCTGAAATATTGAGCCAATGGAGACCCTATTGTACAGTGAATTAGCTACATCTGCAAAATCTTCTAGGTGCATATAAAGTGATAGTGTATAAGCATTTATGCTTAGGAAATACTCCCTCAGATTCTTTGTAATGTAGACATTCATTGTCCTAAGCTGTTTGATCTAAGCTGTTTGAATAGTTGAGCGGAGTCACTCTCTTCAGCTTCAGCTCTTGGGTTTGTGGCTCTTCCTGTATTTTCATCTCCCTAAAGTTACCTTGACAATGATAGGTTATTTTTTTCCCCTCTCTGCCTCAATTCTGGCGTGTCCAGCTGTGGTGGAGAAATTATCAGAGACCATAGGAAGAACTGCATGATCCACCACAACTAATTCAATCCCCAACAGTTCCATTTGGGGCTGTTTACAAAAGAGATTGATGATGTTGGTGTAAATAAACCTAAGAAGGGATTACAGTTCAAGAAGAGATATGTCGTGTTTGGAATCATGTGCATAACACTACTCTCATGAGGGTTTTGAGGAAATTTTAAGATTGGACACTTGAGAAACAATTAGATGGTATGTAATGCATTTGAGAATCAGGGCCAGCAGCCTTATCATCCTTACCATTTGTGACAATCAAATGGAAATTTCTATTTATTTAAGTCTCTGTAATCTGTTAAAAGAATTTACTTTGGTTTGTTTTTTTTGGTTTTTTGTTTTTTTTTCTTCCCCCTCCCTTCATCACCTTCCACTTATAATTCAGACAGGCACTGCTCATTAAAAAGCAGTCCACACAAATGGGTTAAGACTGGCTTTGGCAGGGAGTTCACTTGGTTTTGTTTGTTTCAGTACAGGCACCAGAACTTACCCAAACTAATACCATTGTTATCTGGATTGAGCCTGGCCACAGTTGTACCTGTTGTCTCTTTGTAGATTTTTGCTTTGATTTTAATGAGACTTTCATAAGGACCTAGAGGAATTAGTTATCTAGCTCTTATTGAATTTTAGTTAGAGTGGAGTGCCTAACTTTTGTGGGTTTTTTTTATACAATCTCAGTCTGAGTAAGTATAAACTAAATTGTTCTTGAAATGTGTTGTATCAGAGGCATTTTATCAGTTCTGTTTTATGAACAGATCCTTAGTTGGGAGATCCACATATAATGGGTTCTGGTGTATGGCAGTGCCTGTTTTTTTAAATTTTGTGGACTGTTTTGCCAGAGAAAACTGCTTTGTATCTTTATGTCCATGGGTATCTTTGGAAGGGATATATTGCTTGCATTCAGGTAGTATTTTCCCAAATGTTATGTTCCCCTGATACAGATCTTGCAAATTACTTCCTCCCCTCTCCCCTCCCGCCCCCAAAGTATGTTCGTTGATACACAGAATTCTCAGAATACAAATCTGTTTAAGAAAATTCACAATTCTGTAGGATTGGGTGAATTTATCTTCTCTTAAATAAAGGTAGTGAAGGGACTTGATCTGGTATAAGGGGTGCAACTTTTTCCTCTTTGAAATTACTGTTTTTCAAAGATTGGGTTCTTTCTATCCCATTTAAAAGAATTTCAAATTTTCAAAATTTGTGTGTAGGACATAATGTATATGTAAATGACAGTGTAATTAGTGGAGCTGAGACTGGAGCCTGTTACTTTTCATGAGAATGGCAAGTTGAACTCAAAAGCAGTGAATGGAGGGGATTTTTATACCAATTTTAATGCACAGGTGTAGGTAGAAGTCTTTTGTGTATTTTGAGACACTGTATGCGCATAGTAGTTTTGTAGTTGATTGTGTTGAGGTTCTGTATAAATTTTTCTAAACGGTGGTAGTGCTAGGTCCTGCATTGTTAAATGGGCTGAGTTTGGTTTATAATATGCAGAGCGAGTCAGCTTGTGAGAGTGTGAGTCTTTCGCAATGTAATGATTGGCTCATGTAGAAATGCCTTTTGTGCTTCAGCCAAACTGTATGCTTCCCATAGGAAGCTGTGGCATAGTACGTGCACTTGTGAACATTTGGTAACTTGATTCCTTTGGTGGTAATGTCATGGGACTATAGGGGACCAATTAGGACTAGACTTTTGTTTTGAACAGAGAAGTTTCATAGGCATCTCCCTGTTTTACCTTGCAATGAATCAGGATCCCAAGGCAGCTTATTTCAGGCTGGGGTGTTGTAGTTTAAATGAGTTAAGCATTGCTCTAATTTGTTGCCTGCAATCAGAAGAGACTAGTAGCTATTAAAACATAACAAAAGGAAATTTATAAGCAAAAGCTACTAAGATGGCCTTGATCCTGACAGAACAATTAGGTAATGGGGAGTAAATAAGTGAAAATGGTCTTGATGTAGTAGCATTTTATCTTCTGTTTGAGTTCTGATAAGTAGAGACTCCTGCTTGTAGAAGAGGGAGGAGGATCAATTCTGTAAGCTTTGGATTCGCTGACTGCTAGCAGTAAGCACCAGCCTACTTTTTTTCTTAAGTGTCTTGCAGATCAGCCTTATTTTTGTTTTGTTTGGAACCTTGGGAGGGTGCTTACATTTTTTTTTTTTTGTCTGTTTCTTAATTTGGCTGCAAGCCAGGGTGTTTGCAGTGTTACAGTGTGGCTTTATATAAGCAGTGTCATAACAGGGTTACACTACTTAAGTTAGAAAGTAATTGCTGCTCCCTGTGGATAGTGATAAACGCAGGTATGGAAGACGGACTACTGTGGTAAATTCTGTAAGGAGAAAGGCTAGGACAGGGAGTCATCTTAGGTCGTTCTAATGTACCACTTCATTGTAGTTACCTTGTAATGTACCAAATTAGAATAGTCTTTAATAAGACTCATTTTTCATTGTATTGGCTTTATTACTGTGGAACACGTAATCATGGACAGGTAGGCTTACTATAAAACTACACCCAAAGTAAATAAAGGGAACACAGTAAGCCCATATAACGGTGAGCTGCTGTTGAAAGTGGTGATTCCACTTGCTTCCTTGTGTTGACACTGGGAATCAAGTCAGGGTTTGTTTTTTTGGTTTGGTTTTTTTTTTTTTCTGTTGTTGCTTGTTGGTGTTTTTTTGAGGGGGATGGGTGGGTGGTAGGTTTTTTCTTTTTTTTTTTTTTTAATATATAGTGTTTTTTCTCTTAAATAATGAAAATGGTGCTCTTGGGAGTGGGGAATACAAGAAACATGACTGATCTTGTTGGCAGCAACTGGCAGTCTTAATTTTGTAAAAAATATGGCAGCTGCATCATTGTGTTAGAGTACTCTGACATCAGTAGACAGTTCTTGGTATTAGACATTCATGAAAGTTCTCAGGTATCTGAAGAAGAATGGTAAAAGTTCTCAGAAAACTGGAAAATATTTCAAGTATGTATGTCATATCAGTTTATTCTACCAATAACAAGGAAATAAAAACACAGTAATATAAAGTTTTCCAGCCTAGGTAAAAGCCTGTCATTTGTCCTCAGGGCAGTTAGTGTTCTGTAAGCCTCTTGAGTTGCACTGCTCTGCTTTGTGACATTGACAGAACCCCTCAATTGAATTGCAACTCTTCAGTGCAAAGTAATATCAAATGGACAATAGAAAAGACAATTATGATTGCATAGAAAGTAACCAGAGGGGTCCTACATTAGTATCTAACTAAAAAAAGTCAGAAAATAGTCTTAATAATCCTTTTCATACTAGTTTTGCAGCATTATGATGCATGTTAGAAGTATGAATTTCAGTGCAGTCACACCTGTTTGGGGAAAGATTTTTGAACACACATTATAGAGGTGCCCAGCTGTCTTACCTGCCTTCTAATACTGTGACCCCACTTAACACATCTGATGATAGAAAGTCAGTTGAGCAACCATGGTCTCTGGCAGGTATTTCTAATAGCGTACCAGTTGCTCTGTTCTGTGAATTGCGTACAGGTATCCAGAAACTGACTGAATTACTAGGATCCTTCCTAATCCTTATCCTTCTAGTGAGCTTTTAGAATGGTGGTTGAACTAATGTGCAACACTGGGATCATTTAAGCATTTTCTACTGATGAGAGCATGTATGTGTGCCTCTGTGTGTAATGATTGCCATTTTATTTTTTCAATGTCCCTGATGTCATAGAAATACTGTTTTTGTTTTTGTTTTGTTTTTGTTATTAGAGCTGTTCTGCTGATTGAAAAGGAGCCAGAAAATAGATGTCCACACCTACAGACCCTGGTGCCATGCCTCATCCTGGTCCTTCTCCTGGACCAGGACCTTCACCTGGACCGATTCTAGGACCTAGCCCAGGACCAGGGCCGTCTCCTGGCTCAGTTCACAGCATGATGGGGCCAAGTCCTGGTCCGCCCAGTGTCCCGCATCCAATGCCAACAATGGGGCCTACTGATTATCCACAGGAAGGCATGCACCAAATGCATAAGGTAATAGTTTATTATAAATGACCTTTTCTTCCTCAAGTTCTCTGTGCTAATTAAAAAAACTGCTTACACTGCATTTAGACCTGTGTAACTGCTATTACACATTGTGTATCATCTGCTAAACTGCAGTTGCACTCTTCTTTTATTAAAGATGGTGCATTTATCAGATTAAATACAGTTTTCTTTTTCCTAGTAGACTACTTTGAACTGTAGTTAGTAGTTTGCAAATCTTCATTTGTAAACTATACTACTCATTAAGATAGACATTTCTAGGGGAAAAAAATTATTATATTAAATCCTTGTGATAGCCCATTCTAACAATTTTTTATTTTTTTCCTTGTTTGTTTGGATGTACGTGCCTTGTGTTTTTCAGGGGTCGTTTTTAGTTTTGTATGAAATTTTCTCTTTTTTTCTAATTAGTAATTTTAGCTCTTAAAAGGCTTGTGCTTCAAAATTCGTTTACTCTCCCATGTTGATGAAAAACCTGGTTTCCAAGTTATTTTATAAAGGCTCCATCTTACTGAGGAATTTAAAAGTGCATAGTGTAGAACATATGGCTAATTGGATAGCAGTGGTTGTTGGCATCCATTTAAAATTACATATGTGCTTAGACTATCATTAATATTTTTTGCTTTGAGGAGATATTCGTGTGGAATTTTCTCTGTGAGAACAGTCTCTTTATGTATTATTTATTTGGTTTAGATTTAGAGCTTAGGATAATTTCAATTTCACTGATGTTCTACTCTCAGAAATATGCAGTAACAGTTTACAGGGCCAAGATACTGAAAACATTTTGATAACTGTTGTTGATTCCACTTGGAATTGTTATATGCATATAGGAAAAAATTTACAATAAAAAATTAAAGTAATATATATGTATTTTAATTTTCCTTATAAGTTGGCAACTTCTTGATGTTGCCATCCACATATGGATCCTTTTTATTCATTAAAACAGTTAAAAAAAAATTGTAATTGGCATTTCCTTGTTTGTGGGGTTGGAAGGTTGGAACCCAAGCTTCATAGACAGCCAAGGTTTTTACATCCTTCAGTTCTGTCTTTTCTTTATATTTTTAAAAGCTGCTGTGCGTGCAGAAGAAGCGAGTGGCACCAGGAACTTTAGAACGGTTGAATGTTCCATACCGTACATTTCTTACTCCTGTATTGTTTCACTTTGTGTGTTCCTCAGACACATAATGCTACGTTAGCATTAGAAACAAACCAACAAATATAATCCCATGAAGTTTGCTCAGAGACTTTAGGAGTGTCTCAGGAGTTCTGTGTGCCAGAGTAGAAGCTCTCCCTTTGAGGTGGCACTGAAATGCTTTGGAAAATGCACCATGAATGTGAAAAGTCTGGACAGATAATTCAGATGTGACCAGTCAGTATAGTTATAGTAAAATTGCCTTCCCTTTTCTGTATCCTGATTCTGATAATGGAACAAGGCTGTAATTTCACAAGTGTTTATTTTAGTAGCAGGAGTGTTTTGTCCTCTAGGTTGCCACTTCACAAGTTCCAGCATGTCTTTGTGTATGGTGACTAAGGCAGAAAATGTGTCTGCTGAGCTGATCCGGGTCGGAAAAAAAAACATCGTGGTTAATTTTTCAGTCTAGATCAGTTTTCTAGTCTGTTTTCCTGTGCAACCCCAGAAGCGATGTGCTGTGACAACTGAGGGAAGGTTCTCTTTAAGAAATGCTGTGGAAGGGTGCCTCTAGACTATTCTGCAAATATTACTTGAGTGTTGTTCCATGTAACCAAAAAAACTGGTCAGCCACCTGCAGTTTGACTGAGTAAATGTTTTTTTCCTGCTTCGTGTTGTGTGAAGCGATTAGGCTTTGAAGTCAGCATGGAACATAATGCATTTTTTTTTTTTTTCCTAATGAAATGCAGTAGAAGGGACAGATTGTGCAGTGTCCCTGTTATGCAGCTGCTTTTGGGGTACACATCTTTCGTATGCAGTGGGATGTGGTTCTTTTAAAATTCACAGACTAAGTAGGGGAACACCTTATTTCTAACTTAGATGTTTGACGGGCTTACAAAGAATAACATAATGCATGAAATTACAAAACCAAAACAAACACACAAAGTATTCAACAGTAGAGAAAACATTGATTGCTACAAATTTACATTAATAAATAATAATTCCTAAAGTATGTTTACTTAAAAGCAGTCAGTATGAAAATTTTAAGACTGTATATTCATTTAGTAACCAGAAAAGCTTTCCACAGGAAAATCTACTGTTGATTTCTGCAACAGTTTTGACAGAAACAGTAAATCAGCCATCTTTCTTGAAAATTTTTAAAATAATCTTTAGATGATCAAATTGCCAGGGAAATACATTTACAAATTGTTCCAAAGTATGTCTTGGGTGCAAGATGGTTGTATTTAAGGAGAAATACTGAGAAGTCTATTGAGGGGGAGACCATGCTAAATGGACAAACTGTAGCAGCCTCAGAGAGTCTTGTAAGGTGAAAATACTTGGAAGCTGGGGAGACATTAAAGGAAAGTGTTGTTGAATGGTTGCCTTAATCTTACTTCTCCTTGGCATCCACATGCAAGCTCTTCTGGAGGCAGTACATTAGAGTAAGATGGTTTGAGTATGAACTTACACAGCCTTCTGTATGCTCTCGTTCGCTGGCTGGGTCACATGATTTTAACTGCTTAACTTTTAGTTACAACAACAGTATATTTAATTTACATGGTTCTCACTTGAGGAATGGGAAGAGTACTTTTAGCTCTTGGTTTATTTTCTCTTCCATTTAATTTTAATCTGAAGCATAATCACTTCTTTTCTCAATTTGTAATAAGGTGTTCTGTAAATGGTTACTGGCTGTGGAAAAATTACCATGATGTCATGGGCAATGTTACTGGCTTTGGTGAATTAGAGAAAAACTGTGTGATAGAAAGAAATTATCTTCCTACAAAAATGGTATTTTTTACTAAATATATTATTTGTTTACTCAGCTGTTCCATTAAAACAGAAAGCAAATGGTTTCAGATTTCAAATATTGTTGGTTAACATATCTGTGCACATTAGACATTTTGGAAACCTTACAATTCTGTCATGGTCCTGGAAGTAACACCTTTCTATTCAGCAGCGGGTTCTCTGTATTATTTTTGTTTTGTGTTTACATTAGTAAAAAAAGAAAGTAATGTTGTTAGCCTAGAAAAATCAGTGGAGATCTCATGTGAAATGGTGTTTTGGTGATTTAAAGGAGAATAGCAGAATTGTTGGGCAAGCCCCTGCTGCAAGAACAGCCACGGTTGGTCTGGTTGTCCACCAGTAATGCATTGAGCTATTGTGTGCAATTATGTGACAACACACTGCTCTTTGGTTTGTGTAATTTTTTGCTGCTTTAGAGGATGCATAGTCTAAAACAAATCAAGTCTGATACTTGATCTTGGCCCCTGATTTCAAGGCTGGTGCTTTGTTTGTTTGTTTATTTGTTTCAAGAAGGTGAAGGAAGGAGAAAAAGATACCATAATCTGGCAGTCCACCTGGAAATAGGTCAAACTGCGATGCAAGTGCTGTCTGTGAGAAGACCTGAGCTACTGAATTCAGAGTAAAAGCAGTGTAGGCAAGGTGTTCCTTATGCGTTAGGCGTTACGTAAAGTCTGTAAGTCTGCCAAGTCTGTAGGTGTGGGCTTGCATACAGTTGAAGCTCATCCCTCATTATGTTTTTTGTAAGCATTGTTTATATGGCCTGTTTTGTGCTTGTTCCTACCTATGGTTCCCAATGAAAATAGTAATGTCTACTCAAAGTTGCATATCTCAACTTCCTTTTTCTGTCATATTAGAATAATAAAAAAAAGTACCTCAGTTTGATAGTAGTGCTTTATTGGTAGTATGTATTACATTTTGCAAGCCAACAATGTCATTGTGAAAGATAATCTCTAATAATTTATACAGGACTGAAGAATTTACAGAAATTGCATTGTGTCTGAGATTCTTTCTGTAGCCTTTAACCTGTTACATAGACTTAAAGTTATCATTAACTAACTACAAAGTGGTCCAGAGAAGTTATGAAAAATAACTGGTTTTCAGTTCTTGTAGTCCTTTGGTGAATTGTCTTTTATAGGGTTTTTCCATAGGCAGTTGAGGTATTTCTAGATCAAAAATACTCTTGGAAACACAGGTCTCTTTGCATAAATTAGCAGTACTGTGATCATTAAAACTAATTTTGTCTTCGAAGAAGTTTGTGTTACCTTCATCTTTTATGACTTTTCTAGTAAAAACCAACCTGATTAATGTGTTCTACCTTTCCTAATCTGTTCCAGGTAAATTTAATTTCATTTTTTTCACAGCATAATATTTGCAAAAGATAAAGAGATTAAAAAAGAGAAACAAACTGCTTTCTTGATATGTTTAGGCCCCCTTGTATTCAACTTGAAGCATTTCAGTTTGCTGCAGTTTTTTTTTTCTTTGTGTGTGTGTGTTTGTGTGGTTTGTTTATTGTTGCTGTTTGGTTATTTTTTGTTTGTTTGCTCTTTTTAGAATACTTCTCTTACAGAAACCTGTTCTTCTGATCAGTTCCATAGGAACATTCATTCAGTTGAAGCTTTCTTGTATATCTTTACTTTCCTGTTCCTGTTCGATTTTGAAATTTCTCTTTAAAAAAGACAACATATTTGTTGTTTTCACTGCTGCTTGTTATTGATGCCAGCTCTTTTTTCCACCTTCTGTGTGCTGGAACTTCTGATGCCCTAGGTGTGCATGCCGTGTCCGTTTTAGTCCCATCAGAGCTGTCTGTATTCACCGATGTTGCACAGTTGCCACCCATTAGTGCAGTGACACTTATCCTGCAGTCACACCACAGATGTGTACAGGTAGAGTCCTCTGTTCTGAAAATCAGATCCAGTTTCCTGCTCAGTGTGTTCCTCCTTTTGGTGGCCCGAAAGACTGTCCTTGACACATAACCATGACAAAATAGGAGTGCATCTGGCTTTACAGGTGTTTCAGTTTCCATAGTTTTCAGCTCCTGCAGGTAGAATGGGAACTGAGTGTACTCTTCCACATTGATTATCTTTGTAAGTAGTGGCAAAGGGAGAGAAAGGGATCTTAATGCCTCAGAAAAAGGCAGTGGGATTTACTTGGTTAACACAGAGGAACTATTTTTGATGTGTCAATCATCTGTCTCTACATTTCTACTCCATATCCCAAGTTCTTGTAATCACAAATGGCTTCTGTAGTAATGACAGGTATTTTTCTGATACAAGTTCAAAATCACAAATGTTATTATACCATCATGACAACTAAACAATTCGATTAAACATAAAAAAATTCATATTAATTCTTCTTTTCTATAACTTTTTTCCTTTCAAACCATAGTTCCTGATAAGAAAAAATGATAGTGAAATCTTTTAAAATACTAAAAAGCACCCATCCCTCCACCATGTGTCTAAAGAGACTTCCAGTAAGATTTGATTATTGCCATGATAAGTGGAAATTTTATATCAAGGGGTTATAATTTAAAATTTAGGATAATGCTGTCCTTTGTAGAAATGATGACCTCTGTTTATTTCTGCTTAAATTGATCCATGTGTGACAAATTGCTCAAAAGGAAGAAATGTGACAGTATCTTTTTTCTGTGACTTGATGTAGCTTCTTGCACACGGTTTTTGTTAACTGCCTGTGTTTCCAGTGGGGAAGGTTTTCTTAATTCTCGTTTTAAGAAGAATTCTCAGTAAATAGGTGTGCATTTAAATAAAACAGATTGCAAGCTCTCCATTCAGAATAGGGTTTGCAAAAAACGTTTAGTATGTATGCACATGTTGCAGAGAGGGACAGAGTTGCATACTTCTGTAAAGAGAAGATAAGGAAGTGGTGCCAGCCTGTCTTTCTTAATACAAAGCCTTGCAGAGCACTAAGTTAGTAAGCATAATCTCTTTCTTAGTTAGGGACCTGATGTAATTTTTGCTTTCAGGAAAGAACTTCTTCGTTTTCGTAAGGCATCATCTTTCTAATGTTACTTTTCCCCTATTTTCACTTTCAGAGCCCTTTAGTTTCTATTTTGGAAACTTTTCCAGTGTCCTGCATGCCTTCAGCATGTTTTTGTGACGCCAAGCTATCTTCTCTTCACACTGAAAAATGCACTTTGCCCTGTTTTGCATTTCAAGTACCATGGGAACTGTAGTTTTTGAGGAGTGAAATAAATAACAGGACCTGTAGGGAGCACAAGTACTTGATTAGAACTATGTCTTCCCTCCCTTGACTGCTTATCCCGGTTTTTGCCTGCAAAGAAGTGGTTACCTCCTGCAGTGTCATCTTTGTTTCTGAGCAGAAAGTGTTTGGGCATTCAAGTAGAGCAGTAACTGAAAGGGCAAAGTTTGGACTAAAAATAACTTGAGCCAAGCCACAGGCTGTACTTTCATAAGTTGGTGTGTGTTACAGTGGTTTGTAATATGAGGCCGATAGGATTCATATGTTTGTATTTGGACAGTTTGCTTCCTTGGGTTTGCTGAACAGTTCATAAGGAAAAGAAACAAAAAACAAACCAAAAAGGCAGCGAAAGGGACAAGCAGTCTAATGGTGCTCTGTGCTTCCCCATATGTTTGATTACAGGGATAAACATTCCCAATATATGTATTTTGAATGACTACCAGGAGAAGTTTGTACTCTATTTGTTTAGATTTTAAGTTAAAGTCCTTAGGAGTTTTATAGTGGATTTATATATACTATCGCCGTATAAATGCTTATTTTGTTTTCACAGTCTATTGATGGCTTGCATGAAAAAGGGATGGTTGAAGATGTTCATTGTGGCTCCATGAAGAGTATGCGACCTCCCCACCCTGGAATGGGCCCACCTCAAAGTCCAATGGACCAGCATAGTCAAGGTTTATACATACTGTGCATGCTATATGATTTGGAGCCCCTTTGTTCCGCAAAGAATCAGTAATTCCATGGGACAGATTTCCAGTTACTTTGTTTCAGCTTTCTTTGGAAAAGCTGAAATGATAGCGCAAGGCAAGGTGAACAGCTGAATCCCCTTACTTTCTGGAATACCCATCAGTCATGTAGCAGAAAAAAGCTGTGGTTAGGTCTGTGGCTGGAGCAAGTAATGGGGCTAAATCTATTACAGAGTCCAGTTCAAATCTGTAAACTCCCCCCACTTAATTCTTCCCTGTCTTATGTGGCTACAGTAAATATAAATGCATTAGAATATAATTTATTTTAATCTTGTGGTGAAGGAGCAATAAGAGAGAACCACCCAAGCAAACCTGGAGGAACCTTCGTTAATGTCTGTAAGGTTTGCTCAAGAGCTGATCAAAGTTCTTTCTAAAATTTTTATGCCAGAAAATATGAATTATTTTCACTGCATTGCTCTATGCCTTCTTTGTGTCATTTAGCTTGCACCATAAGAGCTTGCATTCTATAAGCAGCTCAATATGTCGGGCTTTTAACTGGTATTAATTAGTTTAGCAGATAAAGCTTTACATGTTGCATAATTTATTATTTTACAACAACACCTGAGGAATCCAACTGCAACTAGCTTGCTATACGTCTGTGTCGCCTTTTTTTCTTCTTATACAATTATCTTTTTGCAAAAAACTGGTGATGGCACTTAAGATATTCTGACACGTATTGTGCAAAGTCCCATCTGCTAACTTTGTATTTTCTCCCCATTAGAGTACAGATCTAAGACAGAAAAACAGGTTTCTTGATAGCCTTTGAACTTGCTGGGTACTTTCAGTCTACTTTACCATGGGATTGGAGTCCTATGAGTCCAGTTTCTAGGATTTTTGTGGAAACCAGCAGTGTAAAGGAAATTGAGCTCACTCATGCCCACACTCACAGGAGAGAACAGTGTGAGTTCTCTGAGAATCCATGAAAAGTTGTATGGTAAATCTTCTAATCCTGACAAAATTTTCAGTTTTGTTTGGTACAGTGTTAGAAACCAAGACTTACTAAAAGCTTCTCTGCGTTGTAGATTCTTGGATAGTTGAGCTTATGTTGCAGTTGTGTAGAATTTTTAACAGTATGCATGTCAAATAGAAATTGCACCTCGTTAGTTCTAGGTCTGTTTTTCATATGACTTATTGTTGCAGGCCTCAAATTGAAGTGGGTAAATCTATGCATTAATTAATTAATCCTGTGATTTTTTGATGTTTAGTGAAAGGTAGCTGAAGAAGTTCACAGCCCCAGGGAATGGATGACCCTGAATTTGTGCCATTAATTTGAAAGCATAAGGAGAATGGTTTGAGTTGGAAGGGACCCTTGAAAGTCATCTAGTCCAAAGCTTCTACAATGAGCAGGGTTATCGTCAGTTAGATCAGATTGCTCAGAGCCCTGTCCAGCCTGACCTTGGAATATTTCCAGGGATAGGGTATACTCCACCTCCCCAGGCAACCCTTTTCAGTGTTTCACCATACCCATTGTAAAATATTTCTTTGATTATATCTAGTCTGAATCTACCCTCCTTTAGTTTAAAACCATTACCTCTTATCCTCTTACTACATGCCCTGTTGAAATGTCTGTCACTGTCTTCCATGCAGCTGCATGTGGGTATTGGAAGGCTGCTCTAAGGTCTCCCGAGAGCCATTTCTTCTCCAGCTGGACACTCCCAACTGTCTCAGTCTTTCCTCATAGGTGTTGTATTTCATTCCTGTGATGATCATTCTTGTGGCCCTCCTCTGGTCTTCGTCCAACAGGACCTTCCTGTGTTGGGTATCCCAGAGCTGGATGCAGTACTGCAGGTGGGGTCTCATGAGAGCAGAGTAGAGGGGGAGAATAATTTCCTTCAGCCTGCTGGTCACACTCCTTTTGATGCAGCCCAGCACACGGCTGGATTTCTGGGCTGCAAGTACATGCTGCCAGCTCATCCACTAGTACCCCAAGTCTTTCTCCACCGGGCTGCTCTGAATCCCTTCATCCCCCAGCCTGTGTTGGTTCTGGGGATTGCTCCAACCTCATGAGGTTAGCACAGGCCCACTTAAGCTTTTCTCTGTCCCTCTGACTCGCATAAAGTCAGACTTGTCAAACAAATTTACTACTCTTTTGTGGAGATCATAAGCTAAAGTGATTTATGAAGTGAAAACAGGTGTTGTACTGAGTGCAGTATGGGATTTGTACAGTTGTCAGGAAAATGGATTCTGGCCTATGTGTGGGGTTTCTCTGTGCATCATTAAAGCTAGTAGTAGTAACAATAGACACAACTTTGTCCTATAGGCTTACAAAAGTTGTGGGGCTTGTTACTAAGTGACATTCAGTAACAGAAAAATAGCACTAAGTAAAATTAATGTAACCTATATTAAATATGTTAAGTTAGTTAAATGACATATTATAAAAATAAATAGAAGATAATAATGCAACTGTTGATTTTTATAGTTAGCCTTACAGGTTGCTGTTTTGGTTCAGTGCTGTTCAGTGTATTTGTTAGGGATCTGGGAAAAAGTGTAAAATCAGCCCTGACAGAATTTACAGGTATCACAGAGTCTTAGCAGTAAAGAGAGAAGAAGTTGATGACAAAGGCTGACCAGAATGTGCAGTAGAATGCACTTACTTCTCTAGCATACATTTTAGCACAGCCAACAGTGCTGTATGTCTAGGAGTAAAGTATTTATTTGTGTAGGTGGTATGAGACTGTATCACACAAAGCCAAAAGGCTGAAAAGAGTTCCAGTTATTCTGGCAGACTTAAATATGTATTGCTATATACACTGTTCGCAAACACAAGATGGAATGTACTACCTACATAGAGAAGCAGGGGCAAATTAATTGAGGAGTTGTCTCACATTTTCTAATAAATTAGCTCATGGCTATATCATAGTATTGTATTCCATTCTAGTATCTACAGTTCAGAAAGATGTTGAGAAACGTTTTAAGGTATCATCAGATATTTGAAGCGTCTCTTGTATGAGGAAAGGCTGATTGAGCTGGAACTGCATAGCATGAAAAAGAGAAGGGTTGGAAATAAGTGATAGGGCAGAGTGATGAAGAGGGATGCAGACTCTTTGCAGTGATTACTAGTGACAGAAGAGACAATTGGCAAAAACTGAAACATGCGAAATTCCATCGGAACATGGGGAACTGCAGACCAGTCGGTCTCACCTCTGTGCCTGGCAAAATCTTGCAGCAGATTCTCCTGGAAGGCATGCTAAGGCGCATGAAAAACAACAGAGTGGTTGGTGACAACCAGCATGGCTTCACTAGGGGGAAATCCTGCATGAACAATTTGGTAGCCTTCTGTGATGGGGCTATGGAACTGTTGGAAAGGGATAGAGCAGTTGATGTTATCTACCTGGACTTTTGCATTCGACACTGACCCGCATGACATCTTTGTCTCTAAATCGGAGAGACATCAATTTGATAGGTGGACCACTCGGTGAATAAAGAACTGGCTGGATGGCTGCATGCAAAGAGTTGTGGTCAACGGATCAATGTCCAGCTGGAGACCAGTAACGAGTGGTGTCCCTCAGGGATTGGTGTTGGGACCGGTCTTGTTCAACATCTTTTGTCGGTGACATGGACAGTGGGATTGAGTGCGCCCTCAGCAAGTTTGCCGATGACACCAAGCTGTGTGGTTCGGTTGATACGCTGGAGGGAAGGAATGCCATCCAGAGGGACCTTGACATGCTTGTGAGGTGGGCTGATGCCACCCTCATGAAGTTTAACCATGCCAAGTGCAAGGTCCTACAGCTGGGTGGGAGCAATCCCAGGCACAGCTACAGGTTTGGCAGAGAAGAGATTCAGAGCAGCCCTGCAGAGAAGGGCTTGGGGGTGTTGGTCAATGAAAATATGAACATGAGCCGGCTGCAGTGTGCACTCACAGCCCAGAAACCAGCTGTATCCTGGGCTGCATCAAAAGGAGCATGACCAGCAGGTCAAAGGAGATGATCCTGCCCCTCTGCTCTGCTCTTGTGAGACCTCACTTGGAGTATTGTGTGCAGTTCTGGTGTCCTCAACATAAAAAGGACATGGAACTGTTGGAAGAAGTCCAGAGGAGGTCCACGAGGATGATGAGGTGACTGGAGCACCTCCCATATGAAGATAGGCTGAGAAAGTTGGGGTTGTTCATCCTGGAGAAGAGAAGGCTGCATGGAGACCTCCTAGCAGCCTTGCAGTATCTGAAGGGGGACTGTAGGAATGCTGGGGATGGAGTCTTCATTAGGGAATGTAGTGATAGGACAAGGGGTAATGGATTCAAACTTGAATAGGGGAAGTTTAGATTGGATATAATGAAGAAGCTCTTTACTGTAAGAGTGGTGAGGCGCTGGAGCAGGCTGCCGAAGGAAGTTGTGAATGCTCCGTTGCTGGTGGTGTTCAAGGTGAGGTTGGACATAGCCTTGGGTGGCATGGTTTAATGGGAGGTGTCCCTGCCTATGGCAGGGGGGTTGGAACTAGGTGATCTTAAGGTCCTTTCCAACCCTAACTATTTTATGATTCTGTGATTCTATAAGAAAACACGCTTTTACTGTAAACATGGCTGAACTGTATGGAAGCTTGCCCAGAGATAGCGAAAACCTGATTGGACATTACGGAGCAGCCAGGTATAGCTGACCCTACTGGAACAGGGACTTGGGCTAGATGATCTGGAGAAGTTCCTGCTAACCTTAATGATTCTTTGGAATTGTGCTTTATTTCAAAGAGAAAGAAAAGAGTGATTTGGAACTTGGAAGACTTGAGGGGTGTGCGTGTGTGTTTTTGTGTTTGTTTTTTTTTTCCTGGAGAATGTTAAACTCCATTTATTCTCTCTTGCTCAGCCTGCACATTCCCAGGTGATAGGAAGGATTGTATTAGATGATTGGGAGGGTCCATTTGGTGAAAATGCCAGTATTGGACCCTGTTTCAGTTCATGATCTGAAGAGGGAAATTAAGGCGCAAACAAGGTCAAGTACCATAATTGATCAGTTGATTTATTGACAAAAGACAGTTATTATAAAAGAGAAGTTATTGTAATGAAGTGGATAGCGGTAGGACATGTTGGGGAAAAAAGGTAGAAAATGAAGCAAGGATTTGGGGTGCAGAGGGAGTGAGTCACCAGCATGGATCCAGCAGTGTCCTGGGGATTTGTTGTCAGAGGTGGTACGAGTCCTTCAGGGTTCATCATTGGTATCAGTGCAGTGTCCCCAAGGAGACCGTAGTAGTCGTTGGAGATGGGCATGCTCATGGAGGTGTCCTGGAGTTGTCCCCTTGAAGGTACCCCTGGAGGTGTCCTGATGGAGTTGCCCTCATGGCGCACGGAGCATGTCCCTCAGAGTCCGTAATAGTCATCGATGGAGAGTGTTCTCATGGAGGTGCCCTCCTGGAGTCGTCTTCATGGCGGACTCCTTGGCTATGTGCCTCTTGTTGATTACCTTTTCTCCCTTTTATAATGAGTTGGGGGGAGTACTTCTGTTCTTCGTGTCTTGTATTACAGGTTCCTGGTGGACCAGTTTTCCTGGTCTTGCAGCCAGCTCTTCATCTGTACAGGTCTGTCGTAATTCTTGTGATAATGGGCAGTTCCTCACGCCAGTCCTGGAGGTCCTATATCATCTCTTTCCCACTCATCCCTCAGGCAGTGAACAGGGGAAGAGTCTTAACTCCTCCTACCCATCTCTGAGAGAAAGGATAAGTGGAATCCCATCTCAGTTTCTCATACCAGTCTTTGAGACAATGGACAGTGGAGTCTGATTTCAGATCAGTCTCTCACAATGGTCCAGTGAATTTTGGTACCTGCAAATTTAAATTGGGTGAATTCAGACTACTAAATGTCTATATCTTACTTAACAAAGAGAAAATAACCTTTGGGACAAGGCTTACCCAAATATTTGTGGTAGGATTTCTGTCACATGAAATTTAAGTCTCCACTGGCTCTTTCTCTTCTGTTCCATAGACCAAAGGGAGGAGATAATTTAGAAGATAAGAGACTTTAGTCTTACTTAGACAGGTTATGTAGACTGTTGTAGCCATAATTGTCTCTTATTGTCAGAAATCAGGGAACCTCTAAACAGGCTCCAAGATCTGAAAGAGCTGATATGCTAGAGGAACAGTGCCTTTAGTTCTTGGAGAATAGAGAGATGGCTAGTCGTCATAAAATGCTGCTTACTGTTTTAGTACAACAGTTGTGATGATAAATGCATAGGCAGTAGTCCTGTTGCAGTTTACACATCAGTTGGAACTAATCACAAAATGAGATTTCATTAAAATGTCAAATGTTCCAATAGCTGTCTTTTTAGTATTTTTTTTTTTTTAGGAAGAAGGTCTTGCTGAAGAGTGTCTCTAAGTACAAAAGCAGGAATCTTTATAAAGCATGTGCTTATGAATGTCGATGATAAATTAGAGATATATCTGTGGACTCTGCATGCAGTTGTAGATATAATTTATATAACTAAAACATGTAGCTGTGAATGAACAATCTTGAAATAAAGACCACTGAACTTGCAAAGAATGACTAGATACAGAATTTTGGAAGTAATGATTCTTACAGTCTGTATTAAAAAATAATAACTGACCCTTTATGAGGTGAGGTGACTTATTTTGATAAGCAAATTGGAAACATTTGCAAGCTAAATCTGCAAGAACTTTGTAATTTGGCTTATAAATGCCAGTTTGCTGTTGAAATTGTTATCGTTCCGAGATGTTTTGCATTTTTTTTAACTAACAATAGTTACTAAAATAAGGTTTGCAACTTCATTTAGATTGTGGTGTTTTTTTTTTTTCTCTTCGTAGTGCTCCGTGAGGTGCTGCTCGTGTAGAAAGAATCTGTTACTAGCTCAGAAAGATTGACTGAGATAAAAATCTGACATACTGCAATAGGATGGTTTTCAGAAGTCTGACAATAATTTAGGGAAAGATATTCTGTGTTTTTATCTTTCTCCTCAACAGTTACTTCTTTCCACATTTGTTGCCAAATTGTTGCCAAATTCCTGACCACTTCTGGTGACCAATCTTCTTGTCTTGAACTTGTGCACAGTGAAGTCCCTCCTTAGTCTTGATATCTTTCTGTTAATGCTAATAGGTTAAATGAAAACAAATCTGTTGCTTCAACCTCATATTTAGCTGTTTAAATAGTAATCTTTTTCTTAACTCAGTTGTGTTAGAAGCTGTTGTCAGTCTCTCTGAATGAACTGTTAAGGTAAACCCAGTATTGATATTAAAGTGTGACATTTAGTCTAAGTTGTTAAACTTGTAAACAGAGATATCTGGAAGATGAAAATTATGTTTAGATTTGACTTTATAAGAGGAATGGGAGAAACTGCAAAGACAACCCAAATATTTATGTAAAATAAAATATTTATAATTGAAATCATAAAAAGATATAAGTGAGCTAAACCAATTTCTGTGTTTTTCTGGAATTTGGAAAAAACTAAATGCAGTTACTGTAACATAGCAGTGAAATACAGACCAGTTTAAAAAGTTTGTGTGTCTTTGCTTGCTATTTGCAAGCAAGACTGTAAGTGCAGCAGAGGTTTAAGGTTCTTGGACTTGATCTATATATATATATTTAATTACAGTATTTGATAATGCAGTGTTTGTTGAGCATCTTACAAAGATATACCAATTAAGTGTAACTTACAGAAATCAATAAATTATGGCTATTTCATAAACAGTATTGATTGTCCCTACTATTCTTAAGTTAGCTGCACTTCCTTTTCTGATTTGCTTTACCCATTTAAAGATGAGAAAAGATCTGTCACCTTATCCATTTTCCTGCCAGCATAAGACCTCTCAGCAGTTTATTTCTACAGTGTTAGTCTTAAATGATGTGCACATTTGGCCTCTCTTTGTTGAGACTTTCAGAAGAACTTGTGTTAACCCTGGCTGAGCTACTGACAAGGAAATGTTATATTTTGCTTACCTGAAAAAAGTTTGTAGCCTCTGTCCAATGCAAATTTATTTTCAACTCTAAGACATTATGCTTCTCTACTGTGTACTGTGGGCATGTATTTGTTTCCTTATGTTTTTTTAAAAAGTTAACTGATGGTTGAGGTGATAGTTAGCATAAACGAGTTACACAACTAAATTTCGTCAATCCTATCTATATCTTCCTAATCCAGTCACATTTCTGAGTAAAGATACGCCCTTGCTATCAGTTTTAGCAGGAAGATTTGCCAGCAGTCTGCACTTTCAGCCCAGGAAGCCAACCGTATGCTGGGCTGCATCAAAAGCAGCACAACCAGGAGGTCGAGGGAGGTAGTTCTTCCCTTCTCTTATGAGACTCCACCTGCAGGTACTACTTCCAGCTCTGGGGCCCCAACACAAGAGGGATATGGACCTGTTGGAGCGAGTCCAGAGGAGGCCATGAAGATGATCAGAGGGCTTGAGCACCTCTCCTATGAGGACATGCTGAGAGAGTTAGGCTTGTTGAGCCTGGAGAAGAGAAGGCTCTGGGGAGATCTTAGAGCAGCCTTCTAGTACCTCAAGGGGACCTAGAAGAAATCTGGAGAGGGACTTTTTAGAAGGGCATGTATTGTTAGGACAAGGGGGAATGGCTTTAAACCGAAAGAGGGGAGATTTAGATAAGGGATATTAGGAAGAAGTTCTTTATGATGGGGGTGGTGAGGCAGTGGCACAGGTTGCCCGGAGAAGCTGTGGCTGCCCCATCCCTGGTGGTGTTCAAGGCCAGGTTGGATGTGGCTTTTAGGAACCTGGTCTAGTGAAAGGCATCCCTGACCATGGCAGGATGTTGGAACTACATGATCTTTAAAGGTCCATTCCAGCACAAACCGTCCTATGATTCTGTGACACATATCCTCAGATATTCATTATTTAAGTCTTCTCCATTTTTAGTGGGGTGTCAAGATCTCTGTTGAATATGCTGGTGTTCAGACTTGTAAAACCTTGACTCTTTCCATCTATTTATTACCAGGGTTTAGAATTTGCATGTGTTCTCCTCTGTTTAACTGCAGCATTAAAAGTGGTCAAAAAAAGAACTCTCAATTTTTATCTCTATGGTCCTTCAGCTTTAAAACAGATGAAGAAAATGTTCTTTGCTTCTGTTAACTAAAGTGAAATCAAAAGCAATTGGATCAGAAAGTCCTTGTACAGTCTGCTCTCCAAAATTACTTGTGTTCGGTAAAGTGTTATTAACTACGATTTCTTGCAGTGTCAATACTGTAATGAATATACGTTGTTTTGACATGTTGTGATGTATTTCTGTCGAACAAGTTGATACCAAAATGGGATGAAAAGAGCATTGCTAATTATGCATACAGCTAAGAAAACACTGCTTTTTAACTGCTGAAAACTTGAGAAAGATTTCTTGTACAGCCTCTTCTATGATCTGTTGAAGGATTATGAAGACAGAATCAGGCTCTCCTCAGAAGTGCATGGCAAAAGCTCAAAAAATAGTGAAATTCTGATGGGACTTGAGGGAAAGAAAATTCATCATGAGAGTGATTAAGAATCACCTTCATTGGAGATTTTCTGAACTTGCCTAGATAAGACTAGAAAACTGATAAAGACTGGAGAAACTGATAAAGCTTGGGAATTACCACAGCTAAGTGAGTTGGGCTGTTTGGGCTTTCTTTTATGGGGGTGTTGGGTGTTTTCTACTCTCTGTATATTTCAAAACTAAAAGTTATGTGTAGTCCCTTGCAAGCCCATAGAACTCTTCTGTTGTAAGTGTTCTTTGCAAGCCCATTGAACTCTTGTGTTGTAAGTGTTCTTCAGCCTTACCATTTAGTGCTTTTGCCATCATCTATTCTGGGGGTTAAATGAAACAAAATGGTTTATGCAGAATAGAAACCAAATTTTTCTGTGGAAAATCTAGGGGAAGAGATACCTGGCAATTCAGCAAGTAAGAATTAATGTGGTGAATATTTGTGGAAATTCATGTGTGCCATGGAAAAATGAATTTGAAGTGCTTCCATAGCAAGATCACAGAATCATGGAATGGTTATGGTTAGAAAGCATCTAAAGATCATTTAGTCCCAAGCCCCCAACCCTGAGGCAGACACACCTCACTGTAGACCATGTCACTGCAGGCTCTGTCCAACCTGGCCTTGAGCACTGCCAGGGATGGAACATTCACAGCTTCCTTTGGCAGCCTGTTCCAGTGCCTCACCACCCTCACAGTAAAGAGCTTCCTCCTTATATCTAACCTGAACTTCCCCTGTTTAAGTTTGAACCCATTATCCCTTTTCGTATTGCTATGGTCCTTAATGAAGAGCCCCTCTCTGTCATCCTTGTAGGCCTCCGTCAGATACTGGAAGGCTGCTAGGAGGTCTCCACGCAGCTTTCTCTTCTCCAGGCTGAACAGCCCCAACTTTCTCAACCTGTCTTCATACGGGAGGTGCTCCAGTCCCCTCATCATCCTTGTGGCCCTCCTCTGGGCTTGTTCCAGCAGTTCCATGTCCTTTTTATGTTGAGGACACCAGAACTGTACACAATACTCCAAGAGAGGTCTCACAAGAGCAGAGCAGAGGGGCAGGATCACCTCCTTTGACCTGCTGGTCACAGTCCTTTTGATGCAGCTCAGGATATGGTTGGTTTTCTGGGCTGCAAGCGCACACTGAAGCTGGCTCATGTTCATATTTTCATTGACCCACACCCCCAAGTCCTTCTCCACAGGGCTGCTCTCAATCTCTTCTCTGCCCAACCTGTAGCTGTGCTGGGGATTGCTCTGACCCAGGTGTAGGACCTTGCACTTGGCATGGTTAAACTTCGTAAGATTGGCATCAGCCCACCTCACAAGCATGTCAAGGTCCCTCTGGATGGCATTCCTTTTCTCTGGCCTGTCAGCTGAACCACACAGCTTGGTGTCGTCAGCAAACTTGCTGAGAGCACACTGAATTGTGGAGTCATAGGATGGTTGGGAAAAAATGAGAGCATTTACAACTTCTTTGGGCAAGCTGTACCAGTGCTTCATCACTCTCACAGTAAAGAATTTCCATGGTAAAAGACTGTTTCTCACATTGTGTTTATAAATGAATGGAATGCCTCCAGATTTAAAATGCAGTGGAGCTAAATAACTGTTTCTAATTCCCCAGTGTAAATCTGATACGGTAATTCCTGCATCCATACACTGGTTTAACTACTATTCCTTAAGGCACCATCAGCCTTCAAAATTGTATCTTTCAGTTAAGGCATAATGGATTTTCCAAAGGGTACCTTTGAAAATGACCTGTAGCTTACCTATTGTCTGTGTTGCCAACAGAGGTTTTGAACAGTATTGGTCCCAACACTGACTCCTGAAAGATGCCACTCATTACTGGTCTCCAATTGGACATTGAGCTGTTGGCCACAGCTCTGTGTTCGGACATCCAGCCAGTTCTGTATCCACCGAGTGGTCCATCCATTAAATTGATGTCTCTCCAATTTAGAGACAAGGATGTCATGTCAAAGGCTTTGCACAAGTCCAGGTAGATGACATCAACTGCGCTGCCTCTGTCCATCAGTTCTGTAGCCCATCATAAAAGGCCAGCAAATAGGTCTGACAGGATTTCCCCTTAGTGAAGACATGTTGGCTGCCACCAAGTGCCTTGTTGTTTTCACGTGCCGTAGCATGCCTTGCAGGAGAATCTGCTCCAAGATTTGCCAGGCACTGAGGTGAGGCTGACTGGTCTGTAGTTCCCTGGCTCATCCATTTTCCTCTTCTTGAAAATGTGGATTATATTTCCCTTTTTCCAGTCATCGGGAACTTCACCTGACTGCCATCACTTTTCAAATAGGATGGATAGTGGCTTAGCAACTTCCTATGCCAGCTCCTTCAGGACCCACAGATGGATTTCATCAGGTCCCATGGACTTGCATACATTCAGGTTCCTAAGATGGTGTCGAACCACATCCTCTCCTGCAGTGGGCCCAGCGTCTTCATTCTCACGGTCCCTGCATCTGCCTTCCAAGACTTGGGTGGTGTGGTCAGAGCATTTGCTAGAGAAGACCGAGGCAAAGAAGTCATTAAGAACCTCAGCCTTCTCTAAATGCAGGGTAGCCAGTTCTGTTTCCTTCCAGAGAGAGCCCACATTATCCCTAGTCTGCCTTTTGTTAGCAACATGCCTGCAGAAGCCCTTCCTGTATCTCTGCCATCCCTGGCCAGACTCAATTCTAACTGGGCCTCAGCTTTCCTCACCTGGTCCCTAGCTTCCAGGACAACATCCCTGTATTCTTCCCAGGCCACCTGTCCTTGCTTCTACTTTCTATAAGCTTAGTTTTTCCTTTTTAATTTTTTGCAACCTGTTTGCAGATTTCAGGAAAGTATCTGCCTCTGTATTGAACATTGTTACTGATTGTGTCTTTTCTTCCTGAGTCTTCATGTGTCCTTATTCAGAGCCCCTGTCTGCTTACCTGTTTTAGAGCATGTGTTATAGCATAGGAAAAAGTAAGTGGTATAAAAACTTCATTAAGACAGGTTTGTGACTCTGTGTATTGTTACACTGCTAAGTCTGCTGGAAGTTTTCAGACTCAAAACAGGAAAATTTCCATATAGCTTCGTAAAATTTAGGTTCTGTAAATGCCACATTTTAGAGCCTTTTCAAGAAGTTTGGAAGGCTTTTGTTCTTTCCCAAAATATTTTATTGGAGTTATGGTTTTCAGTATTACTCTTGTCAAGCTTACTTTCCTATTGCCAGGAATCCCAATGCATGGGACTTTGAGGGAGATTTAAAGTAAAGTATCTCAAAAAAGGCCTGCTTGAAAAAGTTCTATGTTCAAAACAGCCACAAACATGCAGTTAGTACTCTCAGGACTGAAAACAAGTGCTTAGTATCTTACAATACAGTTTTAGATTTTTATGGTCTAGATAAATTTCAAGATCCCGGGTCTGAAATTTATCAGTGATTAAAGAAGATATAACTTGAGGGGGGAAAGGTCTTGCCTTTTCTTTGAAAGCAGCTTTTGAAAACAATGTAATTTGAAGTAGATGCCATTTAAAGTAAATTCTGAGATGTAGAAATGTATTAGTAAATGAGTAAATATTGCAATAAACTCCATTTTATAGTATAAAACAATAATGCAGTTTATATTTCGTTTTTTGTTGTGGCAAAATGGTTTTTCTTTTGAAGCAGTGTGCAACATGAATTTGTAGCTTCCGTTCTTAAGAAGAGGCAAATGTAAGTTAGGGGAAAAAGTGGTGTAAATTTACCCTTACCTGTAATTGCTTTTATCACCACCAGGGGATGTATAAACAATTTTTGTATTGACTTAGTAAATAACTTCAGTAATTTTGAGTTTTTAAGGTCTTTTTTGTCCTTTGCATTGAGCTACTCGCCTGACTTTCCTATTGTTCTCTTGATTTGCTTTTTTTTAACTTATTAATCTTCTTTTCCTGTCTTCATCTTCTTTAGATAACTCGGTCTGTTGCTGCTTTGTCTTACCTAGTCTTTTCTCATCTAAAAATCATTTTTCCCTATTGTACTTTTACCTTATTTTCCTCTTCTTTGTCCTCTCTTCTTTGGCATTATCTCAGACATTTACAAACTTTATTGTACAAGATTTTCATCTCCAGACCTCAGCATTGATGGAGTTCCAGTTCTTTAGCACTATCATCTATCTATCTGCTTGTATAAGTTCCAGTAACCTACAGGTGCTGTCATCTCAGAAAAGTTGAGACTACTGTGGGGTTTTGCCTGTGTTGCCCTTAAGGGTGAATAAGAAGAGTTTAGCAAAAGAGAGGGCAAAATTTCTATGATCTGGACTGTGTACACAAAATCAATTTAGTTTCACTTTAAAGTGTCAGGAAGAGTGGAGAAAGAATAAATTTGGGGTCAGAAGCATGAACTTTGGTGTTCAGTGATCCATGGCTCACTAAAGAATATGTAAGAAAGAATTGATTTATGTGTGTTTTTTTTTTGTTGGTTTATATTTACTTTTTTTTTTTAAATTCTTTAGGCTTTTCAAATTGGTAAGCATTTTTTTGTGTTTCACAGTACAATGGGTAAATAATTTTCAATGGGTAAATAATTTTCAATGGGTAAATAATTGTCTTTTTCACTTTTCATGGGACCTCTTTACAATCTGCCTGTTGTATATTAGCTGAAGGATTGCTCTTTATTTTTTTTCTCCAACAAGCTACATATTCTTGGTATTCTCACCAAAAATCTATGCCCTCTCATTTCATGGATGCCTTCTGAAGCTCAAGGAAATAAGTATTAATGTAATTAAAAATAAAACTTCATTCACAAGTGCTATAATCAGGTACAAGCACTATTTGCTTCAGAACTGTGTTTGCTTTCCTGGAACTTCAGCAGCTTCATCAGGAGGTGATTTTTGTGCTTGCAGTTGATGTTCCAAGTTCTTGAGCACTGAGATGGTAAAAGGTATTGAACATTCTTTGCCTAGTTCAAACCTTTATTCTGTATAAATTGAAGAGCAGTTATATGGAAATTGTAACCATCTGTTCCTATTTATGTTGGCAAGTTTTGGCAAAGAGTGCCTGTATCAGTGAAGGGGTATTACTTGACGTGTGTGCATCAAAATAAACTCACAATAGTATGGTGTAGAACAGGCAGACTTAACAACTTGTGTTCCTCAAGGAAGTATTCATCTAGCATTGTAGTGAAGCAGTACCACATCCTCATACTTCTGTATTGTATTTTATGTTTTAGTTTGTCTTATTCCAAATGTAAAGGTAATTGTTATTTTTAGAAATCATTGTATGATATAATCATAGCTTTTCTCAAAGAGTAGCTCATAAGGCTATGTTGGTAGCCCAGGAAACTTCAGATTGCACTGTTGTTCTTAGAGAAAGTAGTACTATTTAGGTCAGCTATCCTTACCTAAGAAAGACATTGTATACTGAATGTGCTCTTAAAGAAATATGATGGAATTTAGATTTGATTAACCAGAGAGGTAAGTTTGTGATCCTCTTACCTGTTCCAGGTTACATGTCTCCACATCCTTCTCCGCTAGGAGCACCAGAGCATGTGTCCAGTCCGATGTCTGGAGGAGGTCCAACTCCACCCCAGATGACTCCCAGCCAGCAAGGACCCATTATGCCAGGAGACCCGCAAGCTATGAATCAGCCTAACAGGGGTCCTTCCCCTTTCAGCCCTGTACAGCTACATCAGCTGCGGGCTCAGATTCTAGCATACAAAATGTTAGCTAGAGGTCAGCCTTTACCAGAAAACCTTCAGCTTGCTGTTCAGGGCAAGAGGACACTCCCTGGCATTCAACAGCAGCAGCCTCCTAATGCCTTCAACAGACAGTCTGGTAAGTGAATGTAGGCCTTGTGTCATTACGCAGGTAATTCTTGAAGTTTTGCTTGTGGAAAATGAAGAAATGGGTGCTGTGCAGGGCTGTAATTTGGGATTGTATTCAGGTGCATAAGAGAACTTTGGTTTTAAGCTTGAGCAAGCACATAAGGCCCATCTGTTATTAATAGGATATTGTCAAAACTGAAATAAAAGTAATTTCACTGTGCGGTGCTGTGCCTATCCTGATTATACTTTTCATTTTTTGAATGTTAATTATACTTTACTGATCACAATTTCACTGTTTTTCACAGAGTGAATTTTTAGACTCCAGCCACTGCGCAAAAAAGTAGATAAGAAAACAGGGAGTACACTGTCAGATTATTTAGGTTGTCAAAGTAAAACAAACCATGTATAGTGTGCTTTCAAGTGAAAAACATAAGAAAAGAAAAGTGCCTTACTTTTTTCTCCTAATGATAATAGAATTACAATGCAAGCGTGTTTTGGTCTTAAGAAAAGGACCAAAAACATTAAACGCCCTTCATCTGTTTGTTTGTGAACATCTCCATTGCTGATTTTGCATTAGAAATCAAGGGGTAAGATGATACTATTCTCTTTTAGTAATGATCTTAATTTCACTGGTCGGCTAATTTTTGTAGGTATGGTTTTGCTACTGAGTAAGGTTTTTTTAGGAAACAGAGGACAGAGCCTTGGGTGACATGATTTAGTGTGAGGTGTCCCTGCCTGTGGCAGGGGGGTTGGAACTCGATGATCTTAAGGTCCTTTCCAGCCCTAACTATTCTATGATTCTATGATTATTTTAATGTGCTTCATTACGCATATTTTTTCACAATAAAATCTACTTAAATTTGTATTTAATGAAGAAAAATATTACTTGCCTGAATACACTAGCATGCTGGAAAATTATGATTTTCAAATACTTCAAAATGCTTTGTGTCTTAGTAAGTTTATTTTCTCTGTCCAATTGCAGGGATTGGGTTACATACAATGAGTGGTGCTGCAACTGGACCAGGGCCTGCTCCGGGGATGCCTGGACATACAGCTGCCATTACCCCTAAAACTTGGACTGAAGGTACAGCAGGGTATAATGCTAATTTTACATCATGTGTACAGGGATATGGTTAAACAGAGTAGGTAGAGGTTGGGGAAAAGATGCAGGGTTAAAAAAAAAAAAAGTAGAATTGCATGCAGAAAAATAGTGTAACCTTTACTATGACTATGACATGAATTAAGGAGAAACTAGCCATTTATTAATCCATGAATTACTTGACCACATGAAATTACTGCAATTGTCAAGCAGCCTGAACATGATGGACCTTTTTTTTTCGGATCAGAATGAAGTATGTAAGCTGCCTGAGAGACACCCATAAAATCTACTTAATATATTATGTTCTGACCATATTAATTAGATTGCTTTGAAAGTTCAGTGTAGTATTTGAGCTCTAATGAAGAATGTGACTTTCTCCTCCTGCATAATAAGCACGTTTTGAACCAAATCATTCAGATCCGGGTTTACAGGCTGTAAAATCACAGTATTGCAGGCTTGCAAGTAAGGTAGGCTTCTCATGCAGTAGAAATGTTGTGTTGTTGCTTGTGAGTAAATCTGGGGGCAGTGATGACTCTATGATAGGTGCTGTCATAAAAAATTCATCAGTCAGCTTCTTAGGGCAACATGAAAAGAAAATGAAATACTAATATGTAATCAGGTGTAGAATTGCTTCTCTTGGAATATTCCGAAAGAATACGTACAATTTGAGTAGGATAATAAACAGGGGGGAAAATGTTTCTTGAGAGGTTGTATGTCTGAGTTTACTAGGCACCGTGCCTTCTAGCTCAAATGTTGCTACTAAAAAATGCTGACAGAGATGAAGAATTGCTGGATGGATAGTTTTCATCTAAATAATCCAGGATGTTGTAATAATAACAGTCTGTCCTGTTTAACTATAAGCTGCTTATTGTTTGTCCTTTTTTACTACTGTTTATTGAATAAGAAAAAAACTGTCTTTCCTTGCTGTGTCTGAAAGTTTTATTTAATGCATTTTTTAAAGTTGTGCTTATTCCTTTAAATTTATTTTTCATTCATTACATAGTTGTTTATGATAGTGTATGTTTTACAGTTTGATTTTCATCAAACTGAAAACTGAGGCAGCACAGAGGCATTTGGTGGGCTTGCTTTCTTCCCTTATTTTAATAAGCTGAAATTCAGTGTTGCGAAATACAAGTTTTGCAGCTTGTGCTCAAGTTCCTTTTCTTAAGTTTGGTGCAGATGTGTGAATGACAGATGATGATCTTCTGAAGGAATCTTTTTACGTAGCTTTCAGGGTATTAGATTTGAATCAAGGTTGGTTACAGGATTGCAGGTGTACTTTGCAGTTAAATTTCTGTAATTCCTCAGAAAATTAAGTGACATTTTCATTGTTGCATGTCTGTTGTCAGTGGCAATTTGGGAACATCTGAATATACACATGACTTGTTGTCATAATGGCATACTGAAATCTGTGACCCTTAGTGTTTGTAAATGGCAGGTACAATTTTCATGTCAACTGAGGTGTTAAATTTCAAGACGATTACCTGAACAGCTGCCAGTATTCAAGGCCAGGTTGGACAGAGCCTTGAGTGACATGGTCTAGTGTGCAGTGTCCCTGCCTATGGCAGGGGGTTGGTACTAGATGATCTTACTGTACTTTCCAACTGAACCTATTCTGGGATTCCATGATTAGAATGCTGTAAGATAAAACAATAATTTAATTAGTAGGATTTGAAAAACTTAATAGGAGATTGTGACACAAAAAAAAGCTGTTTATGGATGACAGGTACTTCTGAGTACAAATTTTAATAACAGCTGTCTAGTTCTCATACTGCTGCAAAAGCAGGCCTGCTGGTACTTGTTGTCAGGTTGTGGTTATAAATGCCATCTTCTATGCGGTGCAAGAACGGAGAAGAAAAGGCAGACTTAGGTCCTACACTTAATTAATTCTACAGCTGTTTCACTTCTAATGCTAGAATTAAAAGTCAGCAGGAATGGGAAAAGAAATGGCATTCATCAAAAAGTTTCAGTTGTCTTGTTTTGCTTTAGATCACTTCTTGCAATGTATGGTATAATTGCATTTTAATATATTTTTTTTAAATACAGAGTGTAATTTGTCTCAGGGTGCCTCTTGCAGTGATTTTGAATGTTTACCTTAGTTTCACGTTATGTCTTCAGAAACTGGCTTGATTTTCTTCCTGCGTTCCGTGTTTCATGTTGTGTATAAGTACTTTTTATGATGCAGGCCAAGCCCCAGACATGAGTGTCTCTAATGCACAGCAGAAGCTTCCTGCGGCACCCCCAAGTGGGAGGCCTTCTCCTGCCCCTGCTGTTGCCCAGCCAGCTGCCTCCATGCCTGGGCCTTCTGTACCACAGCCACCACCTGGACAGCCTTCACCCATTATTCAGCTGCAGCAAAAGCAGAATCGCATCAGCCCTATCCAGAAGCCACAAGGGTTGGATCCTGTTGAAATACTCCAAGAACGTGAATATAGGTAAAAGCAAGTAGCAAGATTCAAATGCATGTGCACATTGCTGATTTTCACTTACTCAACTGAAACTGCTTGCAATTAACTATCTTAGTGACAATAGTATAAACTGAGTTTCCAGAGAAACTCTGTCAAAGAGCAGTGTGGAAACATCAAACCAAACCATGATTTACTTCTATCTCAAGTTACAAACTATGGAACAGTAGAAGGGGCATGAGGTAAAGCATACTTGCAGTATTACTGCAAAACAGTCTCAAGGACTCTGCTGCCTTAGCATATTACTTGGATGCTCCAGACACCAAAGATTAGGAAATCAGAGTCCTTATAGTGAACAGAGAAACTGGTTAAACGCAGAATGTTTTCACAACAAAAGTGAAGTTAGAAGGAACAGCGGAGATTGAAAGGCTGGTGAGTTAGTTGCCACAGGAAAACCAGGTTTTATTAGTGATGATGGGATTGGGTGGACTGCCACAGAGTACAGAGAATATTAAGGAGATCACAGACAATATTATAAACAAAAAAAAAAAGTTTGCCAGGAAGCATGATGTTTAAAAAGTTGCCTTCTGCGTGCCCTAATTAGGTGGCGAATTATGTTCATGACAAAGTAGAGGATGACATTTCATGTGAAGTTTGACTTCTTCCCTCTTCCCATCCAGAAGGTTATTAAACAGTTGACTTTAGGAATCTGTTTGGCAGAGCGATCTTGACCTGTATCTGAAGTATGCTCCTGATTATTAGTCAGGGGAACAAAACTGCACTTGTCATGTTTGCCTGGCTTGGACTGATGTTTTATCTTCCAATTACAATGAGTTTTGTAGGGAAAGGTAGCTGAAAGGGATGGTGAGCTCACTGAAGAATGGTTTAATAACTTTCACTTTCTGAAGGTGAAATACCATGAAGTAATTCAGGATGTGGCACCACATCCAGAATCCAGGCCTTGATCCCAGAAAAGCTCTTAATTTTGTCATAAAATAATGCTTGAGTGATTTATTGGCATGTTGTGGTCATTTTCTCAGTCTTGCCCTTTTTGCCTTAGGACTGACTGAACGGCCATAGTTGTTTCAGCATGAGCAATCACTGTTCCCTAAGGTCTTTTCCAGAGTGCTTGTAGAACACACCATCATATGGTTTCACAGTTGCTATGAGTGAACAATTGTACTAGTATGAGCCAAGAGTCACATGGCCAGTATAATGTAACATTTCTGCATCAGTTAACCTGAAGTTGTTACTTCTTCTGTCTTTCCAGCCACTCTCCATTGCACTGTCTGTGCAAAACTATTATGTCTTAGTATGTATAAATGGAGGAAAGAGAAGGAGTGACAGTAAATAATGGTGTTGCATTTACTAATATGGGGAACCAGTTGCATATCTATTAGGTTCTAAATACTCTGATCTTCTTGGCAGAGTAAGTGAGGTGGAAGTTTGGCAGGGATTCTGCAGCAGAAGGGGTTTATTTTTTATGGTAGTGTATTTTTTATAGGTAGGGGTTCAAGCTTTTCTAATGTTGAGCACTGTATGCCAGAATGCTTAGAACTTCTAAGAGCACTTTTATTATTTAAAACTGTGTAAGTGATATCAGACAAAAGCTTTCAAAAAAATCTGTTTAACAGCTTTTGTGTTTTGGACAATACTAGACTTCGCTTTAGTATAGGCAGTTTTAATACAGAACCATGATATATTCACTCTTTCTTCATAAAAATGGGGTAGAAAAAAGCCAACATATATGTTTATGTCCTAAAACCAGTGAAGCTGGAAAAAGCTTCATGAAATGTTTCTCTCTTGAGATCTCTCAGCAGTTAACTTTTAATAAAGGGCTGTTATACTTTGAAATACTTAGAAAACTGTTTAAATCTCTCATTTTCACGAAAAGACAGAATTATCACATAGGTATTTTAGGGACTGATACTTCAAACATACAGATAGACGCAAAAGGTAAAATTTCAGTATGGTGCTTTATTGAGGGAAAGTGTGAGCTTTGAATTTCATTAATTTAGGAGTTCTTGAAAAAGTCAGATAAGGTTCACTGAGTGATTCCACTGCTTTCGACCAGATACAATAATAGTAGATAGTATGGGTGATGTTTTGGATTTATGCTCTGAACAGGGCTGATAATACAGGAATGTTTTTGTTGTTAGTGAGCAGTGCTTACACAGAGTCAAGGCCCTTTCTGTTACTCAAACGTGCAGTGAGTAGGTTAGGGGTGCACAAAAACTGGGAGGGGACTTAGAAGGGACTGTAGACCTCGATTGACCACCGAGGTGTTCCAGACCATTTGGCTTCACCATACTCAGCAGTGAAAGTGGGGGCACAGGGGCAGGAGCACCCTTCTTGGGGACTGGCTGAGCGTTGTTCAATTGGTGGTAAGCAATTGTTTTCGTTTGCTTTACTTGTCTGTCTTGGGTTTTATTTTCCTCTCTATTTTTTTCTCTCTTTTTCTCACAGTAATGGAAAAAAAAAGAACGATCAAACTGTTTTTATCTCACCCATAAGTTTTTCTCACTTTCACCCTTCTGATTGTTCCCCCCATCCCAGTGGTACTGGGGGGAGCGTGAGTGAGCAGCTGCATGGTGTTTAGTTGCTGGCCGGGGTTGAACTATGACAGTGACCTAGAACATGGGTTTCTGGATTAAAGGTGTGAAGTGTGCTGATGCAGTAATTTAGTGCTAACTCATGAGCTACAGGATAAAAGTTGAGCAATTGCTGAGGTGCTGAGCCACGTCTCTAGAATGCACACTTCTCAAGGGTGTGGCAGTCTTTCAGGGAAGAGTGTTACTGCATAGATATTTCTATTTCTTAATGGTTCATGTACATGATTTATGTATTAGACCATGTCTTACACACAGAACAATATTGTAAATGTGAAATACTTTACTTCTGCTGTTACAAAATGACTTTTTTTTTCAGTGGTAGCAATTCTTTTTTTTCTTTGCTTTATACTAGTAAGTTACGTGATTTGTTCCAATTCATCAAATAGGCAATTAGAAGTACAGTATAGCCTTCCCGTTCATTAACCACATGTTAACTAGACCAATACAGAAGAAGCAGTGATACACCTATTAATATATTGCAGGATATGAAAAAGCTTTGAGTCTAATGAAACAGCAGCAGCCTGCTTATTCTCACTGAAAAGCCTTGATATGATTATAAAAAGGCTTCAGCGTATATTAAAAAAGAGAAAGAAAACAAACAGTTAATGTTGCTGTCAAATTCACATGGTTGTGCCAAGAAACAGTCTGCAGCATATGGTGATTTGAGATAAGTTTATATAATAATTGGTGTTAATCTCTATGTGACTAAAGGTAGATAAAAGAAACTTAGATATTTAAAATTCTTATCAATATAAGAAGTTTAAATTATTCACATGTGGAGAGCTGTTAAACTTGCTGTGTTCCTTGAAATCTGGCCAGAACGAAAAATTCATACCGTGCCTTTATAAAACTCTCCTTAACACTTTCTTTAAAATAAAGTGCTGCTTTTTGATCTCACTGAATAGATCTCTTAAAGCGAATAATGTTTGTAAGTTGAAGTTGTTCTATTATGTGAAAGGGCTTTTTCCACATTTTTGTTGCTAATTATAGAGAGTACACTTGCTGGTGTCCTTCAGGTTGTCTGGGGTTGCTTTCTGTTATCTTCAAAGTCTCTTCTTATCTATCTTCATGGCTTACTGCATGGCATCCATGCCAGACGGGTTTGAATATGCAAGCATAACCTCTCTTGTGAATCCCCAGTTAATGAGGAGAAGACGTACATCACTCGTTTTGCAAAGAGATCTTTGTGTACATGCACTAGCCACTTTCTGGATGGAGGGAGATAAATTGCTGAACTGCATAGATTAATTGAATATATCCTCGAAATTATGAGATTATATCCTTTAAGTGCTTGTAAAAAGCATCTAGGAGACCTTTTTCTTTGGATTCTGTTTACCTAATAGCTACTATTGTTTTTCCAGGAAGATAGCAAAAGTCCAACAAACTGCAGGCATTACTCTTTAAAGACTAGAAGGTGGCTGTGGTGAGAAACACTTCAAGTAGTTGGACCTGGACAAGTACCTGTAGTTTTTAATGGAACTTTCTATTGGGAAGTAACCCTTGATTTACTTTGCAGTCTGTATAAAAGCCAAACCTAATTCTTCTTCAGTTCTTTGCTCTCTGGAGTACACTTAGTTCTCTGCAGTAATGCAGCAGTACCTCCTTCTTGTTGTTCCAGGAACTTCGGAAGTCTTCCGGCAATGAATATATTAAAAAAAAAAAAAAAAGGCAAAAAAAAAAAAAGGCATAGTTTTAGGAAGTTTAGGAGTTTTAGAAAGGAGTAACTGTAGAAGTGATTCCAGTTGCCTTTAAGATTATTTGTAGTCATGGTGCATGCAGTTAGTGTGAGATACTAGTATTCTGATTTGTTCTGATTCCATATATTGGAGTGCAGCCATTTTGCCTAATGTGGGATCTACTTTCCAGCTGTGAGGCTGACACGTTGAGTGTATGGGAGTTTATGTCATTGTGCTCATGCTTGGGGTGTTGATAGGGGGCAAAAGGGCAGGGGAAGAATGATCCCTGTGTACACAGAAGGTCTGTAGAAAGTGCTTGCTTTCTTCCCTCATGGCAGTTCCAAAGTCCTCATTGCAGGAAAGCATTATACACCTTTTCCTGATGTCATGTGATGTTTTGTGCTTTGTGAAAGTAAAGTAAAAACTGAAAGTCCTGTGCAGTGTAGGGAGATGACTTCCTCTCTGTGGGCCTTTAGGTTTTTGATTTTGGGAGAGAAAGGACTCTCTGGTTTGGGGAATGCATGTGTGTTTGGTTTTATTTGGGGTTTTTGGTTTGGTTTGGGGGGGCATTTTGTTTGTTTTATTTTGTTTGTTTTCCTAAAGCATGTGGGATATGGAGGGCACTGGTACAGTTGAACTCAAAGGCAGTTTTTGGATGACTTATGATTTTGGGGTCTGTTATTTTAGGACCTTAACAAAATTTGCAGTTTACAGAAGTACTTACTTGTAAATAAACCCACAAAAACTTCTGTTGGGCTTGTCCATTGTTTGTTCTTTCTCTCTCTCTTGAATTTGCAAATGAGTGCAAAAGGAGCTTGTAAAGGAAGAATGAAATAGAAACAGTTATGTAAGTGTGAATACTTTACTTATCAACCTTTTAATTTATCAATAAAAATAAGCAAGTAGAATTCCAGATATGAAGGAAAGTTTTGTCTGTGCCTTCACTGACTACACCATATAAAACAATACCCATCAAAGAAGCTTGAAAGCAGAATCCTGTATAGAATAAATAAAATTCCCAAGTTTTTTTCACTCATATGCTTTTAGTTAAAATTAAAAGAAGGGCTAAGAGGAATTTTCAGCATTTGACAATTTATTTTCAGAGTTGAAAAGAATGTCTCATGTCATATCTGCAAAAGCCTGTTAGTTCAGAAACAATTAATAGAAGCCAAATAAACACCTCAGCTAAATTGTTTATTTTTACTTTATGATTTTGATAACCACTTACAGATTTCTCCTGGTGTATTAACACAGTTTTCTGTTTACTTAGGCTTCAGGCTCGAATTGCTCACAGAATCCAGGAACTGGAGAACTTGCCTGGTTCTCTGCCCCCTGATCTGCGAACCAAAGCTACAGTGGAGTTGAAGGCACTTAGGTTACTGAATTTCCAGCGCCAGGTAATGTCTTTTGGTTCAGGAAATTTCTCATAGAAGTCACATAGAAAACTGTTCGTGTAGCAGAGGCTAAACTGACAAGAGACTTTGCAGCAGCCCCAAGCCTAAGCATGAGAACAAACCTGACCGACAATCAAGTCATGGAAATGTTTAACTTAGATTTTATTTTGTTTTGTTAAAAAAACAAATGTGTGTTCTTTTTGCTTCCTGCTTTTTACCTTCCAGCCTAAAGTGTAACCACAGAACTGTGTCTTTGATAATGGACATAGCATTGGCACAAAGACAAAATATGAGCTGGACATGCTGCAAGCTGATTTTCAGCACAAATTTCAGCACAAACCTCTATCTGGGCATACTCTGTATTTACCATGGGTCCCTTGTTTTAGGAAGAATTGCATATTAGTGCTATTGTGGTATTTCTCTGTGATCTGTTTTCAGGATTTCCACTGTGGCACACACTTTGAAAATTGTGCATAACAAGATCATAACTAAGATGCAAACCGGATCTTGAGTATGTGTATCAGCAAATGAATTTTAGAAAAGCAACCATACTGCCAGACTCTTACAGGCCTCTTGCCATTGGTTTTTCCAGCTAGTTTGGAAGAACAAAGAAGTAATTTGGCAGGTCAAGAAAAATACTTCCTGACAGAAGCCTTGGCAGTAGTTGTACCATAGTGTCCAAATCTTTCCTTCCCTCTACTCTTGGCACACTTTTGTGATGAAGTTTTGTCAGAGATCAGATGAAAAGCAGCAGGCTCTCCCAGCTGTACTGCTGAGACTGTAGAAATACTGTTCCAGTGTTCCCATAACATTTACTTCTTCCTGTTTTCTCCTGTGCAGCTGGCACTGAAATGAGTTGTCAGCTGTGTTCAGGTCCAGCTGTAGTAAGTATGTATGTTGTTCATTTGTGTTTTACTTTGATGGTGTAACTTTTTGGCAAGCCCCTTTCATTGTAGCAAGATAGTCATTTGCAGCATCTTGTGAACAAGGAAGAAATGATGATTGAGAGTGATTAACAATTTTGGCCATCCTGTGGCAACTGAAGATTTGTTTAGAAAGGCAGACATAACTGCTGCAATGGTATAGATGCTAGATCTTTTCAGAACTGCAATATAAATGGTAGAGGAGGTTGGGACATCTTCTGGACTTTTACTGGTTTATTCTGCCAAACCAGTGTTTAAAGTTGTTCATATATTAAAAGTGATCTTTTTATTTAAAAAGTGTTTGTTTTTTCCCACCGGTAGCTAAGACAAGAGGTGGTAGCTTGCATGCGACGTGACACAACACTGGAAACAGCACTGAACTCCAAAGCTTACAAACGAAGCAAGCGTCAGACTTTGAGGGAGGCCAGGATGACAGAAAAGCTTGAGAAACAGCAGAAGATAGAACAGGAAAGGAAGCGTAGGCAGAAGCATCAGGTATTTTAACTTACTAGCTGTTTACCCCATGATGGAAATGCAGCTTGCTTTGTTGTGTATGTCTTCTCTATTAAATACTTAGTTTATCTTTGGAGTTTCTAATATTAAAACCCACCTTCAAATCATGTGGTAAGCAATTGGAAAACAGTAAGATTAAAACTTTTTTATTCCCTATTTCAAATCCTGTGCTTTGTCTAAGTGTCTGCACTGACTTGTTTCTCTTTCTAGGAATACCTGAATAGCATATTGCAGCATGCTAAAGATTTTAAAGAGTACCACCGATCAGTTGCTGGGAAAATTCAGAAGCTTTCTAAAGCTGTGGCAACTTGGCATGCCAACACTGAGCGTGAGCAGAAGAAAGAAACCGAGAGAATTGAGAAGGAAAGAATGAGGAGACTAATGGTAAGGAGTGGAGAAAGGAACACAGTTATTTTAGCTGAAATTATGTCTTGTTTCCTTTTAGTATATTATATACAGTCTTAGTCACACCCATGTATTTCTTTTGCAGAATTAAGCATCTGTAGCGCAAAAATTGTAAATCTAAAACTGCTGTAGCTGAGTTATGTGTTAATTCTGATGATGTTAGTGAATGTCACACTTTTAACCTGTAAGTGAAAGAGCTATAAATTCTAGCGTAGCCACTTCTGTATAACATTAGGAAGAAGTCCTTCACTATGGGGATGGTGAGGCACTGGCACAGGTTGCCTGGAGTAGTGGATGCCTCATCCCTGGAAGTGTTCAAGGCCAGGTTGGACGTGGCTTTGTGTAACCTGGTCTAGTAGAAGGTATCCCTGGCCATGACACGAGGGCTGGGACTCAATGATCTTTAAGGTCCCTTCCAACTCAAACCATTCTATGATTCTGTGACCCATTAACAGAAATGTATGACCCTCTGGGCTATGTGTTGACCAAGTTCTTTACCCATCTGGTTTTTTCCTTACACAGATCATAGTGACTTAGCTAAAATAACACGATTACTGCATTTGTTGGTTGGTGTTTCTTTGGAAGCATTTCTGTCATGGCTGATTTCTGTTTCATCTTGCTAGGCTGAGGATGAAGAAGGCTACCGTAAGCTGATAGACCAAAAGAAAGATAGGCGCCTGGCCTACCTATTGCAGCAGACAGATGAGTATGTGGCTAACTTGACTAACCTGGTATGGGAGCATAAACAGGCACAAGCAGCCAAAGAGAAGAAGAAGAGAAGGAGAAGAAAGAAGGCAAGTAGTTGCAGCTGGTATTTTTAGGCCATCTCTTTTTCAAATCCGATTTTAATGTTGATAAATATAGCTGATTGTATTACTCATACCAAAGTGTGTAAAATCATCTACACTGCCAAATTCTTAACACTGAGGGAACTCGTCTATCTCCAGTGAAATACATAAGAAATTTGTTCTCATTAAATCTAGAGAATGTGGGAAGGACGTAGGATTACAAAATTGTGTGCTGTTAACATTGTTTTGATGATAAACTTCTTGCAGGCAAAACTGGGCCAGACATGTAAATTAGGAATAAAGTATTCGAAAAGGATCCAATGGATCCATGATACATTTTATGAAGAAAATGGGAAAAAGTCTGGTTATGTAGCTGTTTCACACAGGGTAACTTCTTTTAGACCTTCACATTCTACACTTGGCTCAGTCCCTTTTGTGAATCACTGGAAACACCTAGGGAGAAGGAACTTGGATAGGAGTATTACAGTAAATGGGGTTTCTTCTGGTAGTATTTTTCATTGTGCATTCCTAACATTTAATTGAGGCTTTTCAAAATTCTCCAAATGAAATATTTGACCCTGTGGGAGAGACTTAGGAAAACTGAAAACTGTTGTTTTTTTTTAAAAAATAATTACATATGTGAAATAGTTATGAGTTGTGGTTTGCCAGTTTGGTACCTCTGAGTACCTTTCATCTCTTGCAGAATGGATAAGAGGATTTTTATAATCCCTTTCCATTCCATATTTGCTACTGATTACTGATAAAAATATAAACATTATATTTACATGGCTTACAAGCAGCACTCTAAATAATCTAATAAATACCAGCATAGAAAAAAATTATACTTTGAAGATTAATGGTATAAAAAGTGCTCCATGTTTTCTCCTGTTCCTCACCAAAACATGTACTTCTTGTTGAGAGTATGTTCCTAACATTGGAACAGCCCATTGCCAACAGAGTTAAGATGTAACTTAAGCAGGGTTGTTAACTGAATTACCAGTGAGACCAGACCTTATTTAATGTACAGAATTCACAGTAGAGATAATTCTGAATGAGAGTGTGTGGGGTAAATGCACTGTTCTGATGAAAGCCACTAATTCCTTTAGCAGTCCACATCTGTGATAGAGTCCTGTTTCTATATCAGTTTAGCTGAAGTGTATAAGAAAGAGCTTTTTTAGGATTTCCTCTTAGAAATGGCAAGAAGAGAATAAGAGAATAAAATTTCGCATTAGTCCATTTTTTTTCTCTGTGATACAGATACATATCTGAAGTAGATAATGAGGATCATCTCTGCAGCTATTCCTCAAATATACTACAAAAAAAATCCCAACCAAACAACTGGATGATCAAAATTTATCACACATATGAATGGTGCTTAAAGTTGTTTATCTATAAAACACAATTTAAGACATCTGTTCTTGTTAGTCTGATCTGTAACCATTGGTAACCAAAACAGAACTGTGCTGTAGTGTTACAAATCCAGTACTGTGACAGGAGTGGTATTCTATCTTTTCTTGCTCATTATCAGCCTTGTTTAGGAAAGTTCTGAACCAGAAGCATTCATATTTTCATATTATCATGACATTTTATTACAGGGTAAATGAGGACAGGCTTTGAGGAAGATACTGGCTTACTACTCGGAGTAGTGCTTGGGGAGAAAAAAAAAAATCAGTTTACTCCAGTTAAGAACTCAAGGGTTCTTTAATATGTCTGGGGTTTTTTTTCACTTTAAGTAGCTGTGACCTAGACTTTGAGATATAGTGCAGAGAACTCCCAAAATATCCTTTCTTGTTAGTTGTCAGACTGGAAAACTTGTGTACACACCCAGAATAAAAATGTATGCATGAATATGCAATCTGTAATGCTTGGTAACACCTCTGATACTGAGATTAAAGCACTTCAGAGGAAATAAATAGTAAATCACATGAAAATTAGTTACTGTTTTATTTGTATTAGCATAATCTGTAAGCAGCAATAGGTCCAAAATGCTCTCTCTATACTTGTAATCTGACTATGATATTTTTTGCTTCCTTGATTGTTGTAGAAGGCTGAAGAAAATGCAGAGGGAATGGCATCTGGTCTTGGTCCTGATGGAGAGGTATGAATTTTAGAAGGTGGTTTTTGTTGGTTTACTTGTTTGTCTGTTTTTAAACCTTCTAGTTACTGTTCTCTGTGTCATTGCTGTAGCTCAAAAAAACCCATGACCACAAAGGTTCTAAGCAGAGCTGTTTCTAACCAGGAGTAAAAATTATCTAGATTACCATTTATGCTAGCCTGTTTATCGTTAGAAAGCTGAAGACTGAAAGAAAAATATACTGAGTAATATATCACTGAGTATGCTGAAGAATCCATCTCAGCTTTGTTATAGTCTTAGAAGTAAATTGTTTTCTTGCAGTCCATGTGTAGATACAATTTATTTTCTAAAATGAGGTTGTAAACACAATATATTCTAACTTCCTATCTTCAGAAGATACATTGTTGACATTGCATGTAATTAACATGGATAGTCTGACACAGAACAGACTACAGTATTATGATGGCTTAAGACACCTTCAAGTTCTTCCTTACTCAGAAGCAAATTTTTTGTGTCATTCTTTGAATAAGATTTTTCATTCAGTAGCAGAGCATATGCTGCCTTAGAGCTGTTCTGTTAATGCTGTATTTCTGTACATTTTCGTTTTAAATGAGGACTTTAGAATTGTATATATTGTTCTACTTTTGGTTTTTTTTTTACACTTGCAAGGGATATTTTTGCTGATGTAGTTTAAGAGTCACAGCAAAATCCTTTAATATAGTTACAGTTGCACAAGCAAATGTGCGTAACATTCCTATAGCTTTAGTATTTATGGAAACGGAGTTAAGTTTTATACACTGTTAATCACTGTATTCATAGCTGTTCAGAATTATTCTTTCTTGTTCATATATATGTATGTACATATATATATTAGGACAAGATTCTTCAGCAGAAGCAGTAGCAGAGGGCAAGAAGTTTTTAAATTAGAAAATCTGTGATTAAACAGGGAAAATACATAACAGAAAAAGTAATTATGCTATTCTGGTTTTGTTAGAGCACCAGAATAAGTAAAAGATTTTGGTTTTGCAGGTGCTTAATCAGCTTAATTGAAGAAGTCAGGACAGTATATCTGTGAATAAGTCTTATTTACTTAAAAAGTTAGCTAAATTGTTAGGTCCTTATTTTTCCATGTAAGAGAAAAGGCCGTAAGGTCTATGTATGGGTTTTTGTTACGAATGTCCATTGGTGTGAGTAACAGGATTAAATTCCTAAAAATGTACATAGCTTATGTCTTGTTTCATAGAAGACAGTAGTGTAATCTTTTCCATGCTGCTCTCTTTGATTTACTTGGAATACTGTGGTATATTTGTGGATGTCACGTAAAATATGTTACACACAGAAAACTGTGACTCAAGTGTTTGCTTGGTAGTTACATGGGAAGGTGTGGCTTCTAATAATGAAACTTCAGTGCTTGTTCAGATCTGGAATTTTGAAGGTGCTGTTAGTTCTTTTTATTGCGTACTACAAGCACAAAATTCAGTTGCTGTATGGAATAAAATTGCGTTTGAAATTTTAGCCCATAGATGAGAGCAGTCAGATGAGTGACCTTCCAGTCAAAGTGACTCATACTGAAACAGGCAAAGTTCTTCTTGGCCCAGAAGCACCAAAAGCAAGTCAGCTGGATGCTTGGCTGGAAATGAACCCTGGGTAAGTAGCTAGCATACAAGTAGGCTGCTTTTTCTACTTGTATTGATACTTTTAATGGGCTTCTCTTAGTTCCTCCTTTTTCTTTTCTTTGTGTTCTTCTTTGAATTTACTGTGTGTAAGCTGAGTAGATCTGTTGAATATAACCCCTTCTCTCATTATCTATAATTCGTAATCCTTCTGTCATCTTTGTACAGCTATGAAGTTGCTCCCAGGTCAGACAGTGAAGATGAAAGTGGATCTGAATATGAGGAGGAGGTATGTGTCTGTAAAAAAAATACTGTGACAAGTAATACAGTAAACCCCTAGTACTTCATGTGATATTTTCCTCTTTTCCATAAGGAAGGAAAGGAAAGCAATAGCAGGTGCATATGTAGGTGTTTTAAGAATAATACAATCAGGAAAAATAACTGTATTGTTAATTCTTTTCAGTTCATAGCAGTTGTCCTTTCTATATGCTGTATGTCTAATTGGTAACTGGTTTTAGGAAAAGTAAATATTTTTGTCTTACTGTTAGTAGTCATGAACCAGAGAATATAAGCAGGTTCCTATTTAAAATTATGTGTCAGACTAAGACAGTATTGAGGCTTTGTGCTGAATGAAGTTAATGTCTTTAGGGTCATTATTAGGACTGCTGCTGTTCAACATCTTTATCAGTCCAAGACTTAGACAGACATGGACAGTGGGAGGGATGCACCCTCAGCAAGTTTGCCAGTGACGTGAAGCTGTATGATGTGGTCAACACACTGAAGGGAAGGGATGCATCCAGAGAGACCTTGACAGGCTGGTGAGGTGACCAATGCCAACCTCATGAAGTTCAGCAAAGCCAAGTGCAAGGTCATGCACGCGGATTGGGCCAGTACCAGGAACAGCTACAGGTTGGGTGGAGACTGGGTTGAGAGCAGCCCTGATGAGGACTGTTGGGGGTGTTGGTTGATGAGAAGCTCAACATGACCAGCAGTGTGTGCTTACGGTCCAGAAACCAACCGTATTCTGGGCTGCAGAAAAAAGAGCGTGACCAGCAGGTCAAGGGAGGTGATTCTCCACCTCTGCTTTGGTAAGGCCCCACCTGCAGTGCTGAATCCAGCTCTAGGGGCCTCAACTCAAGAGGGACATGGAGTTGTTGGCACGAGTCCAGAGGCCATGAAGATGATCAGACAGCTGGAGCACCTCTTCTATGAAGGCAGGCTGAGAGAGCTGGGCTTGTTCAGCTTGGAGAGGAGAAGGCTCTGGGGAGACCTTAGAGCAGCCTTCCAATGCCTAAAGGGAGCCTACAAGAAATCTGGAGAGGGACTTTTTAGAAGGGCATGTTTTGTTAGGACAAGGGGGAATGGCTTTAAACCGAAAGAGGGGAGATTCAGGTTAGAGATACTATGAAGAAGTTCTTAACTATGAGGGTGCTGAGGCAGTGGCACAGGTTGCCCAGAGAAGCTGGGTCTGCCCCATTCCTGGCAGTGTTCAAGGCCAGGTTGGACAGGGCTTGGAGCAACCTGGTCTAGTGGGAAGTGTGCCTGCCCATGGCGGGGGGCTTGGAACAAGATGATCTTCAAGGTCCTTTCCAACTCAAACCATTCTATCATTCTATGATTTTGTGATCTTTAATGTTTATACGCTGGAGGTTTTATTGGCAATTCTGAATTACACAATTATTCATTTACATGTTATATTTCTTGAAATTCAGAATTATGTCAGGGATTTAAGTTCTGACTGTTCAGAGTAGGCTTGTTTGATTCAGCATTTTAAATACTACAAAAATTCTAAAAAGACTCTTAAATTTACACACAAACATCAGAAGCCTGTAGGGCCATAATATTCAATACTGTGAATAATCAGTATTGATACTTACATAGTATTTTTCAGGCAAGTACTTTCTAAAGGAGAGGAAAGCTGAAGAGTAGAGAGGACCATGTTCAATCAACAGGCTAGTAGAACTAGGTATAGAATTCGTATCTCCCAAGTTTAGCAGTCTTTACAATACTGAACCAAATGACCACTGCAAATACAGGACTGTGTGATGTTAAGGTAGTAGTCCTTTGTGGGACCAGTTATCTCTAACGTAATTCTGTAAGACTTTCACTGTTAATGAAAGGATGGGTGGGCCAGATACATGTTAATTTGTAAGAGGAATGTTAAAAGAGATGTGCCCACATTTTTAGCACAGTCTCTTAAGCAGTAGCATTGTTTAGAGCTGTGGAAATTGATCTCAGGGGAATACACTTGCAGAAGTCAGAGCAGCCTTCTGTTCAGTTTCATAAGTGAGATTTTAAGTTTCTTGGTTATCCATTACAACTGTAGGCAGAAGACAAATTGTCATTTCTGGAAGAGTAAAAATGTGGTCTGTTTTGAAAAAGTTAAGAAGCTAGAAGCCTAAAGCAGCTGTATTTAACAGGTTTTTAAGCTGTATTCATCTGGAATGTGATATACATGGTATTGTATGTTGGAATACTTTCCATGATTATTATGTATATGAAATATATATATTATTTTTAATATTCCATGTTTATATTCAATATAATTTATTAATATAATTTATTAATATAATTAGAAATACGATATTAATATTCCATGAAATATTTTTAATATTTCCATTATTATTATGCATATGGAATGTATATTTTATATATATTATATAATTATTATGTATATTGGAATACTTCCCATGAACACAGTAGACAGAGTAAAGCTTTTAAAATTAAGATCATTGAAGGGGAAAATACTTCTTATTTCGAAGTATCAAGACTTCCTTTTGGTAAATATGTGTCAAGAATTACCTTTCTATTACCCTGCAGTGCAGTGCTGTTGTGGAATAGGTGTAAATTGAACTTTGTGATTCGAGTTTCTGTCATAAAGTATTGACCAATGAAAGCTACCAATATGTGAATGCCAGTTGAAAGTATGATGTAGGAAGCTGTTGCACTTCCCAGCACTCCGTTCTTTCTCTGTATTCTGTAGGATGATGAAGAAGAATCAAGCAGATTAGAAGCAGATGAGAAGATACTTCTGGATCCTAACAGCGAGGAAGTTTCTGAGAAAGATGCAAAGCAAATCATTGAGTGAGTGTTCTTTAGGTGCTGGTTTTTGTTAGGAATTGTGATCTCTTACAGTGGTATTCCCCAACATAAGCTTGCTCTAGATTACAGTGAGTTGTGGTAGCTTCTCTGTCATTAACATCTGCAGGAAGAGGAACACGATCATTTGGTACTAATTGTGTACTATTTATAAAGTAGCTAGTACCTTTTGGTGTACTTGCCACAGCTGGGGATTTGCACTCTTTCTTTAGAAATACATACATGAGCTGTAGTCAAAAAACCTGTTTGTTTGTGGGAATTCACTCTAGTTCTTTCTCTGCTTTCCAGGACAGCCAAACAAGATGTGGATGATGAATATAGCATGCAGTATAGTGCCAGAGGGTCTCAGTCCTATTACACTGTTGCTCATGCTATCACAGAGAGAGTGGAAAAGCAGTCTTCTCTGCTTATTAATGGCACTCTAAAACATTACCAGGTAAGAAATCATCTCATATGCTTGGCATTTCAGTGTACTTTTTCGAGTGGCAAACTGAAAATTTGTTAAGAAATACAAGATCTCTAGTAGGTTAGAATTTGGGATTATATGGACAAAGCAGCAACAGTTGCCTGTCACAGATAATGTGTCATGCAAGTGCTTGAATAATATCTCCTTTCTGCCTATACTATAACATTTTTTTTTCTTTTTAATTGCAGGCCAATAATACGCTGGTTTTGCTGTCCTTCTTATTGATGTGGAATTTCAATTTTGCTTATAGTTTTCATTTGTGTTGGGTTAACAGTATTTCTCTTCTTCCAATATTTAAAAGTTTAGGATTTTATTTTGTAATTAAGATCCTAGTATTTCAGTGCAGTGAGAGCATTCTTCACAGGCATTCAGTGCATTTAGTAGGCAGGAACTTCCGTATTCTGACATAGGCTAGACATAAGCATGTATGATTGAAAATGCCCTTGGTACATATTTTCAACACTTCTGCTATTGCACAGCTTTCTGGGAGACTCCAGGAATATGCGTCTTTTCTACAGTCAGAACATTTATTTCTACATCCACATGATATAAAGACTAATAATCACCAAGTTGTCATAAAGATGTATATCTGTTTCTGTGTGCAGAGAACTAGAGGAAGACTGTTCCTAAGTGCAGAGCATTATGATTACAGCCACTGCTTCCTATGCTTCTCAGCACTGCTGTCTATTACAGTAGCTTGCTTAAATACTTTAAAATTCCTGAGTTAAGATGATTTCTCTTGTAAAACCATTTTAGTATTTTTATATTGGGCGTTCCACTGTGGGACATGATGAGAAAACAAAAGACTATAAACAAAAGATGACACAAGCGAATTCAGACTGGGTGTACAGAAGAGACACAGTGCCCCTGTGGAACAGGGGTTCAGAGGGGTTTTGCCTAGGAGGTTTTCGATTGCTAACCTTATAAAGCCATGAGCAACCTGGCCCCAAGGAGGCACTTACTTTGGGCAGGGCATTGGCCTAGGGACTGCTTGAGGTCTGTTGCAGACTGAATAATCCCTTCATTCTACTTGTTCATAGCAAAACAGAATTTGAACTATATTATGAAAACCTGGCACTTCCCAGGTGTTTCACTGTGAGCCTCAGCAAGAAAAAGAGGAAAAATATATCATTCAGGGATCTATTTTGAACATGATAAGTTAAGTAACTTGCTGTCACCATTGATAATGCAGTGACTAAAACAAGATAGAATCCGACTGTATAGAGAAATACGCCACCTCCTCAGCTATGATACCATCTTTATTTTTGCTGCCTCATTGTCAGTATGTTGTACGCAGTAAAGCATGGAGTCAACAGATGCAGTCAGCAGACTTCTTCACTGCATAATCCTGATTCATTGTGTTGGAAGATTTCCTTGTTACACTAAATGCATAGTATATAACAACGTTAATTTGATGGCCATATTGGCTTAAAGTGCTCATGTATGGGAAATGAAGATTGTAATAATTCCTTTATTTCTGAATTGTAATTACTTATGGAACACAGAGATATTCTTAAATTACGCAGATCCATGGTTTGCTATGCAAATAATTCAGTCCATGGAGTTACAGATACAGGGATTACCAGTTAGAGCAGGTCCTTTAACCTGCTCAGTGTGGTATCTTAACGATTAACTGTATAGATTTTTTTTTTTGCTGTGTCTGCTCTGTACTGTTATTGTACCAAGAGGTAAAAGGCACACTTGTCTAAGTAGGTCTGTGTCAGGAGCATTGTGTTTTGGCTTTGGCTGTGTGAGTGGAAAAGTTTAGTGATGTAGAAAAGACAGTTTTCCTGTTAGCAGTTCTGAAGCTGCTTTGTAGATGGGACATGCAGTTGCAGAACAAATTCTGGTCAGCTCTTGGCCTGAGTATTTAATACCTAAATATAAATTAGCCAGCATGCACCTAAAGCCAGTAAATTGGCAACATTGGTTTGAATACTCTGTCACAAGGACAAGAGAAGGTTTCTTCAAGTACGTAGTATTTTCTCTCTGACTTTTATCAGGGCTTTTCATTTACTTCTCTCTCCGTGCATGAGACACAGCAAAAGTCTGGATCTTAGAACCTTGCGTGAGTAATGTAATACACACATGTGGAAGTCTGTGTGACAAGGGAATAATCTGAGTCAGTTGCTTTTAGTAACTCTGTTATGTAGACATTTCTTAACTACAGTGATCTGGCTTCCTTCCAGCTCTAGGAATTTATACATCAGGTATAACTTGACAAAGGGGCCTAGTCTGACATGTGAAGGTATGGATAGCAGACACTATATGGACATGTGCTGAAAGACCTTTAACATACTAGTGTTGCAGTTGGCAAGTGTGAGGCTTACATGGTTTGCAGACTTGGTGGGTTTGGTGACACAGGCAAATGGCATGAAATTTACACAGAAAGTTTAATGTTTGACAGTGTTGAAATAGAAGAACAAACTCCTGCAATGTTAGGTATTTATTGGCCTTAAGTGTATCTATGTTGCTTTGTATGCAGTGCAAAAAAACCTCCATGCATGAGATTTGATCTCTTATTATGGGCTCTGCAAAACAGATTTCCATGTAGTATATGTTAGCGGAAATTTACCTTGTTTGTTTTTTGGTTTGTTTGGTTTTTTGTTTTTTTTTTTTGGGGGGGGGGAGGAGGTGCTAAGACAAGCAGGGGAGCCTGTGCATATAGTATTAATACAGGAAATCCAACATCTAAATAGGGACTTCAGAATCTTGGTTATTGTTGTGGTTAATATATTGTGAAGTCTTTGTCTGTTGTTAAATATTTGTGTGGCCTTTAAATAACTGAAACTATTGTTCTTGATTTCAGCTCCAGGGACTGGAGTGGATGGTTTCACTCTATAATAACAATCTGAATGGAATTTTAGCTGATGAAATGGGACTAGGAAAAACAATACAGACTATTGCACTCATCACTTACCTGATGGAGCACAAAAGACTCAACGGCCCCTATCTCATCATTGTTCCCCTTTCGTAAGTGAAGGATCTCTTTCTGCTGTTACTGTTCTAAGCATTGCACATTGGTTTATTTGGAAGACACACTTGTTTTTCATGTAATGACAATATGAGGAGCACAGTGGGATTACGCAGAGCGTGTATTTGGTGTTTCCGTGATCATTTCTTCCCAGGTAATTGTCTGACTTTAAAAAAGGTGACCAGAAAGCTGATAAAGAATTTGATTCCATTAGTTTCACTGTCCTCTTCTAGCAAGCAGAGTTTACTCTAATTCACTGTGAGGCCACAAGAGGGAGCTGGTGTTTCTTTATTATTACATGCCTGCCGTTCTCCTTTCACCTTTGTGATACTTAAAATTTGTTACTTTATTCATTCAACAAATGGTGCCCATCTGATATAAAGTAATCATGCTTTGATGACACTGGAGTATCTTTTAAGTGCTGTATAACTAGCCCGGAATGTAGCCCTGAGGAATGATACTCTCACACTTCAGTCAGATGTCCAGATTACAGTTGTTTACTGTGCTGCCCACTTTTGCTTTTACTTAACTTTCCAAGATGATGCTTGTTTTATACATTTCCTCTAATACATTTTTCTTCCTGCAAAGCTGAGGCATGTATTTTAGTGATTTGGAGAGCTGTGGTTTAAATAAAAACTGTCAGGCATTGTAAAACTAATGTAGGATATTGAAGAATTGTTTGCTTACTTTTGTGTGTGATTTGACTGATGTGCAGAAGTTCCCGGGCTTTCATTATATAACTTGTCCCCCATATTTCCTGAACATGCAATATGTTGTAGGATTGAGTTAAGTGTTATTCGTAGCCATATCTTTTGATTTCTTTTGAGGTATCCTCTGTTTTGGCTGACCTGCAGTAGTAACTAATTGACTAACATAAATACCACAGCTATGCCTAATTGTATGAAAATAAATGATGAGTTCTAGTATGAAAAAAAAATAGGCTGGGAGAAGAGCTATAAAATAAAATACAGTTAAAAATAAAGGGAAAGTGTTATTAATGACAGATTTTGTATGGGCACAGTAAAATCAGATTTAAGTACTCTGTAATGATTTTTCTTATGTTTCTAAAAGAAAGGGGCTGAAATTTCATTCTCGTATACATTTTAAAAGTCACTTTTCCATGCCTTTTCTTAATAGCTAGTAATGCTGCCATCACAGGTCCAATAAGAAAAAAGAATAAACAGCAAACCTCAAGGTTATTTTTTGCTGCTGTATCATGATAGCACCTAGCTTACCGGGAGGTGTCCCTGCCCATGGCAGGGGGGTTGGAACTAGATGATCTTAAGGTCCTTTCCAACCCTAACTATTCTATGATTCTATGATAAAATCGTATTTGCTGTGATCAAACAGCAGAAACGCAGTAAAAAAAAGAGACCTGCATAGTGGCACTAGGTGGCACTATGAGTAGTTCTTTTCAGATAGAAGGCTAATGAACACTTGTTATTAACTTCATCAGACTGTATTTGAAAAGTTGTAATGTCAGTTGTTGAATGATAAGCAGTATAAAAAAATCTAATTTTTGTTCAGGGTTATCTTTCTTACCCTTAATAGGCTCCAAAATACAAAGATGAATGGAAAATATTACTCTGAATTGGTTTCAAAGAGGTTCCTAAATATGAGCTGAAAGAGGGTGCCACACTTTTTTCTGTTTATTCCCTTCTCAGAGATACTTTCATTTTATTACAGAATATAAAGTGATTTTTTTAAAATATATTGTTAATTACGGGGGTTGACTACATGAAATGTGTTGAAAAGTTGGCAACCACTTAGAAACATTTATAAAGTTTGACTTGCAGATGGTGAAATATATGAATTTGTCTCTATAATCTCTATGATAGGACATTATCAAATTGGACATACGAATTTGACAAATGGGCTCCTTCTGTGGTGAAGATATCTTACAAGGTTTGATTTGCTTTTCATACTATTATATTGTTGAAGGAATGAGAATGGAGCCATTGTTTCCTTTGCCTCTGCATGCATTTCTGAACTGTTTGCTTGTGAAGTTTTGTCATGTGTATCAGTTAATAAGCAATGAGTTAATCGTACTAAGAAGACTAATGAACTGTAATTACTTTTACATAGTGAAGCGCAGAATAAAATTATCACACTGCAAAGCTTCTGGTGGGTGTAATAAAAATGAAAACTACTTCACATTTTATACATTGCTGAATGCTGTTTGGCTACTGTAGTAGTGGTATGGCTGAGCACTTTGTAGGAAGACTAGATTGTTAGCTACATGTCTCCAGTGGCCCATGAACAGAGCTTTGCAGTTTAGCAAACACTTAGGGAAGGCACCCTGAAGAATGAATTGATACACTATTTTTAGTACTGTAGGATTACAGGTTCATGTGATTGTTCTGTCTGCTAATTCATATAAACCTATTTTATTCATTAAAAGAGTAACTACTCACTTCTCTCTCTTTTAGGGCACACCTGCAATGCGCCGCTCACTTGTTCCTCAGCTTCGAAGTGGAAAATTTAATGTTCTTTTAACTACTTATGAGTACATAATAAAGGACAAACATATCCTTGCTAAGGTAATGACTGTCATCTCTTAACAGCAAGACCTCCAAGACACCTTTAGATGGAGCATAATACAAAACACATTTTTGTTTTACAGGGAAATCCTGAGTGGTTGTTCTGCCTTTCAATAAAAGTTTAATCTTTCATTTATTTTTCTATTTCTCTGTTTATTGATAGACTTCTCAGTCAGCTTTTCTCCTTATAAACACCAGGATTTTCCTGAATGTTGCTGGGAGACAAATTCCATTGTGCAGTTCTGTCAGTACTGCATACCTGTGTGTCCTTAGAAAAACATTGCTTTTCTCCCTTTTGCTTAATGGCATTTAACATAATCTGCAGTCCTGTCTTTAATATTTTTCCAGTGTTTCCAACCTGAAACTCAATCTTATTAGAGCCTTTACAGCTATAGGGTCACTTTACCCACATGATTAAGTAGTTACTTGTATCATGAATTCAGTATCTAGGCTCTTTACTACACATGGCCCAGTTCTTAAAGGCTCACTAAACGTCAACAGGTGTGCCTCAAATGTAATGGTAATGAACTCATTAGAAAGTTACTTTAAGCCTATTTCATGTATTACACAAAACAGACTAAGGAGGTATTTTGCTGTATGGAGAAACCATATGACCCTACTGTCCCTTTGGTTTTAATTTTCACTTTATTTCACTCTGTTACATACTGCATATTTAGATCACTCATTTTTTCTGTCTGATAAAAAGGCAGTGTATTTTCTTAGCATAATTCTGAACACTTGAGAGCAGTTTGAGACTCTAGAGTTTTTTTCCCCTCTAGTTTTTACCTACCTTTGGTAAAAGATAGCAAGGACAAGCACTATGCCATTCAGCCTGTCCTAAGAAATGTAGTTAGTTAGCACCTATGAAAGTACAAACTGAGACCTTCCTAGTTATATGGTCAGTGCGGCATGTTGACTGCCCATGTTGTAGTACCAACAGAGAGCTTGAAACAACTCTCAGCATCTGCTGTGATTGCATTTAAGCTTTCACACTAAGAAGTAGAAACGTTATTTGAAGATCCAGTAGCTGAGATGAGAAAATTGTAATTATGGTTCTTTGTCCTTGAGTAAGAATAAAATACTAGCTGAATAAAAAAACAAAGTACAGGGTTGTTTAGTAAGGAGTTAACTTTGAAATGCTTTTTTACCTTGCGAGGTTCTTGTTGCAGGCAAGTTTACTTGGAGATTTTGTGGTTGCTTTCTTTCCCTGTAAACCATATTCTGGTCTTTTGAAGAGAGAGTCACTCTAATCTCTTTCCCGGAAGGGGAAGGAACCTGCTGTTTGCTGTTGCAATTCAAGTCAGAATTCAGCACCAGATTCAATATGTCTAGTGTTTGTTTCTGGTTTTGCAGCTTGCAAGGCCGCTGGTACTTGGCTAATGCTTAATTTGGCTTTTCTCAGAAATGAGAATGACTAATGTCCCAGGCTTGAAATATTTCTGTTGTATACATGGTGAGAGGAATTTGATGAAGTCTGACCTACTCTTACTTTCCAAATTTTCTTCTCTTTCTTTCAGATTCGATGGAAATACATGATAGTAGACGAAGGCCATCGAATGAAGAACCATCACTGCAAACTGACTCAGGTCTTGAATACTCACTATGTGGCCCCTAGGAGAATATTGCTGACTGGGACTCCATTACAGAACAAATTGCCTGAACTTTGGGCCCTTCTCAATTTCCTCCTTCCAACCATTTTCAAGAGCTGTAGCACCTTTGAACAGTGGTTCAACGCTCCATTTGCTATGACTGGAGAAAGGGTACTGTGGCAGTTTGTTGTTTTTTTTTTTTCTCCTTAAACATCAGAAACAAAACACTGATGAAAACAGAAGGGAGCTTATACAGAGGGATTAGTGTTTGAACTCTCCCTGGTACTTAGGGAATTAACATAACTAAAAGCTAACTTTATTATAATGCCAGAAAATTTTAATGTCAGTGTCTTTTTTGACTCAGAATCTGTTTGTTTGTAACATGCTAGTAACTATGGCCCGTATTTAACCTTTCATGTGAGAGAAGACATTTCCTAATACACTGAGTTGGCTTGTAGTGACTTCTATGAACTTCTGTAGGTGGACTTAAATGAGGAAGAAACTATTCTGATCATCCGTCGTCTCCACAAAGTGCTCCGACCCTTCTTGCTGAGAAGATTGAAGAAAGAAGTTGAATCTCAACTTCCAGAAAAGGTTTGCAATGAGAAGAGTTGTGGAAGGGGTTTAATACTTTTTTTAAGCATTATTTAATGTTTGTTTTTCAGATTTATTTTAGAGATGACAATTTCTTTAGCATCTGTTATTGCTGAGGTTTGTTTGTTGAAAAGTCGGCCACTGGGGAGGCCTGAACATGTGAAATTTTGGCTTTCTCAGGATTCCTCACCACTCGTGCAACGTTAATTCTGTTTGTAGTCATCTGTATGAGACATGCGACTTACTTCCATAATACCTGTTCATAAGTTGTAAGTCAGTCAGCCATACACAGAGGACTGGATTCTGTCCTGTCCCATCCTCCCTACATCAGATGGAACCTTTGCTGCCTAAGCCAGTTCACTGCAGTTCATAAAGGACTCCTGGGCTTGATAAAGCATGTAGAATTTGGTCCTACATTAACTGAAATTGGACAATTATTTTCTTAACCAGTGGCTTTTTAATTCAGAGCATAAAATTCTCTTTTGATTTGAAAGGTCATTGTTTTTGTCTCTGGGCAACTGATTTGTCTCACCCTGTCCTTCTCTGCTATCCTGCATTGCTTTTCCCATTTGCCTTTACCAGAGTAATAATAACAACTAAATAAAAAAGTAAATGTGAAGATGTGCTGGGGAAAATCTGCTGCTCCGGTCAACTGGGCTAAAACTCAGTTTAAATTCCACCTAAGTGAAATCTTTTAAAATTGTTCTGTGAACTGTCTAACACTGGCTGAATGAATGAAGAACACTGTATAGATGCTTAGTGACAGTACTCAAAGGAAAATCCCTTTAAAAATTTCTTTCTCATCTTTATAATGTTGTGAACACTATTATTGTTGTGACTTTCTGTTCCTTCAAATGTCAGATTCTCGGTATCCTTAGAAGCACTTGTTTGAGAATGAAGCATGCTGAAATTTAAAAATACTACTGAACTGCTTATTTCTCTTTAGTCTTCTCCTAGTTAGAGCCATTGTATTTCATAAATCCATTAGTAGGTGTTGGAGGAGGATATAGAAGTTGCATCCACACTGGTAGTCAGAGGACCATGTTTGTTTTTTTTTTCACCATCTTCTTTATGGAAAAAGGAATTAGTTCAACTGTGAAGACTGGACTTCTTTACCAAAGCCTGCTAATAAGTTCATGTGATCTTACAAATCTTGGTAAAGAAGCCGTTGAAGAAATACTCATTTTTCTTTGAGGAGTTCATCTTCTTGTCTTTTTGAGGATAAAAGATACGATAATTTTTATTCCATTTATTTATTAAACATTAGGAAGCTTATATGTTTTCTTTTAGTCACTATGAGAAAGACTTCTAGCCATTACTTCAGCTTTATTATGTGACTGGCTTTATTTTACTTAATGTATTAAAAACATAGTGACTTTCATCTGGAAGTGGGGTGATAACAAAAAATTAAACTGGGGTATGAAGTCTTTGTATTACTGTATTTAAAGATAGTACACAGTCAAAAAATGTTTTACTAAGTAAAGTTTTATGAAGCTGAGCAAGAAGTCCAGCTGAATGTGGGCATCATGTAGTACTTGATTAATTCAGTGTATTTTTAGTTAATGTTGAGAAAATGGTGTATTTCTAATCCAGTCTAGGTAAGCATGCTAAGTAGGCACTATGAATGATGCTTATTTGCTAGGTATACAGTGATGATGTTTTTATAATGCTTTACAGATAATAATAAAGTCCACAGGTTATTAAGCACAAATACTTTTGTTGTGTGTTACATATAAAATTATTTTTTTTATTATGGGTTTAAATTGTTAAAATTACAGAATGAGGAAAAAAAGTACTGATTCTGCACTTACATTCTTAGGATCCAGCTGTCTCATAGTAGTTGTGACTCTCACAGATAATCTTTTGAGATATTCATTGCCGTGCTTGTAGTTGGATTGTTGCTCAGTGAAACCATATACAGTGGTAGGGTACAGATAAAAATTACCAGGTTTTTTTTTTGTGTTTTAGGGTAACAAGAACTTGTAGTTGGATCCTACTAACATTATTATGTCAGTGTATTTATAATTGTTTTCTTGGAATTTTTTTGTACTAGGTGGAATATGTGATCAAATGTGATATGTCAGCGCTTCAGAAGATCCTGTACCGTCACATGCAAGCCAAGGGAATCCTCCTCACAGATGGTTCTGAAAAAGACAAGAAGGTATGAAAGACTAAACACATAGGAAACAATGTATTATTAAATATGCTAGCAGTATGATTTCTGTTTTATGAAACTGTAGGTTCTTTCTGCAGGTATTTGTCATGGGAAAAGCTATACCTATCAGACATCATTAGACATCTGTCAGGCTTTTGTTTTAACAAGACTACAGCTCACACTATATTCACAAGGAAAAGATCCTACTTGAATTCACTATAATTACAGTCCCTTTCTGCAAACAGGCAGTGTTTGAAAAGAACCAGCATTTCCCTTGGCTGAGTTTAATCCAATGTGGTACCTGAATAATTGTGATTGTGGGAGTGCTGGCTACAGAAAGTCATTAATCTTTGTCTTTCAGAGCAATTAGATAAGTATAAGTTTTGTTTTAGCCAGTTTCTATTCATACTTACAAGATCTGTTAGTGACATAATTCTTTTAAGAGAACAGTAGGATTCAAAGCTGTATAGTCAGATTTAGAGTATATATTAGTAAATACTGATTATGCAATCATGGGACTTGATCCAGTTAATACAGAGTAAAAAAGTTGCCATTCATCATCTTACTTGTGTATACGCTTTTCACATTATGATAAATGTGAAATAACTTAAATATGTACTGCAGAACAGCTGGTGGTTAACAGTGTGTTTGCACTGTGTTATGTGTATATTACTGATGCAGTGCAATCACATCCTGTCTTTCCACCATCCTTTTGCAGGTTGCATTGGTACAGTGGGTGATATTTTTGTTCAGTATCTTACTTTACACTCATTTTCTGCAGTCAAATTGTTTTCCTTGCTGGTGCTTATTCAAACTCTAGACAGAGCTCGTTCTTATCACTGGATGTTGATACTCATCTTAATTGTTTGAATACTTTGCAACTACTAATTTACATTCTTCTGTTTTATTTTAATGTTATTTTATGGTTTGATGTCTTTACTTTTGTCCTGCAAATTTAATTTTGTATCACAGGCAGACTTCCTTCCCTTCCTGATTCTTTTCCTCTCTTTCACCAGATCAGAACCTTTGAACTGGTCAAAGATCAGAAATTGTTTTATTCTTTTATAAACAACATACATCTGTTTGCTGTCTTCTGAGCACCTCCCTGTCCTTCCCTTCTTGCCAAGAGTCTTAAAATTTTTGCATTCTTGCTATCCTCTCAATTTTTTTTTCTTTAACTAATTCATCAGCTTTTTTTTATCCATGCTACCTGATGTCAGCAGAGGGAGGTGGCTTGTTGGGAATGCTTGACTTCAGTGATCAAAGAGCTTTGTTAGGAAAAAATCCGTCTTTCTGCAGCTCTTGCCTGGAACCAGCTAAGACTACAGAGAATTTATCAAGCTGGAAATTTCTAGGAAATTACTCTTAGAACAAATATGAGCTGCACTTAGGACCAGATTTGAGAGGATTTTGGAAGGAACAAAACCAAATTCTAGATGTGTGGAGTACCTCCTTCAAGCATAAAATCTCTGCTTTAGATAGAAGTTATTTCACTGTACTTTCCAGGAAAGAGTAGAGTATTACTAGTATATGATATGATATGATCAAATAGTGTACTTTTCCCTAGTTTTATTGTTGGAAATGGCTAAATTGCTTTGGCTGACATTTTTAAAATAAATCTGAGTTAGTCATACAGTAAGTTTAAAAAATTGCAGCCACTCTGATTACATTTTCATAAAATTACAACAAAGCAAAGTGGTGTCTGAAAGCAACAACTGCTTGGCAATGTTAATATGCTGGGATGTTCTCAAACTTGTATCCACCTTTTGTAATTAGATTTTAACCATACAGTTTAGGCTGGTACCATTGACTATTGCCTGAAGTCTGTCCTGGTTCTGAAAAACATTATCTGGATAGTAGATTTTGAGAATATATTTTGTTAAATATTACTATGACTCACAATTTTCAGTTATCTCTAGCTTTTTAGCTTCCTGTGGCCCTCTGTTTTACTTGGCCTGGAAAGAGAAACCCAATTAACAGACGGAAGGAGATGCTGTAGATTGAAAATCATCTGGCTAGAACAGATTTCTGTTAGAGAGCTCAGACCGTACAGAATTTGTAAGGTTTCATAATGAACAGTATCAATAAAGCAACATGCAGGACAGCAGATGCTCTGCTTCCAATTGTGAAAACTGTAGGTAGATACATAATGCACTTCATGGATTACTTCCAGGTCTTCCTTTTTCCTTACAGAGCATGCTTACGATAGATAATTTATACAGCAAGACAACTGAATAGTAGCTTCTGTTTTTTTGTTGTTGGGTTTTTTTTGTGTTTTGGTTTTGTTTTTTTAATTGGTGATGCGGTGGTCAGGTTTGGGGTGAAAGTATTTTTATGCCTGCATTTGACAATATCTTTCAAAAGCTTCATTAATAAGCTAAGAAATTAGATGCATCATTTAATGTGCATTGTTTGTACCCATAGGGAAAAGGCGGGGCAAAAACTCTAATGAACACTATCATGCAATTGAGAAAGATATGCAATCACCCATACATGTTTCAACATATTGAGGTAAGGCTGACAGGTTTGATATTGAGACCTGTTTTTATTCAGATGGCTAACATAATAGAAATTGCTGTTGAAGCTTATGTGTATGGGAAAAGACATCTCTGTCCACATTATTTCTGCTGAAAAGAATGCATTTGAAAACCATTATCAGTATGGTCCATTTTCAGAAATAAATGGACCAACCACCAGCTTTTTATTGATAATCTGAAGTCTAGTTTTAAAGCATTTAATGTTGTTGAGGCAGTGTCTTAAAAAAATTAAGTGGTGGTTTGGTGGGGGGGGGTTAATTGGTTTTGTTTTTTTGTTTTCTGGTGTTTTGTGGGGTTTTTTTTTGTTGCTGTTGTTTTGAGGTTTTTTTTTTGTTGCTGTTTGATTTTTTTTTTTAATTTAAGGTGTTCCGGAGCAACCTAGTCTCTACCTAGACCTAATTTGTAATCTAGAGTCACTCATTCAAAGTACCATGTGTAAGATACTTGTAACTAGTAGGCTGCTAATCTTTCCCAATATCAACCAGAATTGTCCTAGTCTAACCACCTTGTTTTTTCAGCTTATCTATGTAGAATCTCTCATTAGGACCCAAAGTACATAAGTATAATAATATATGTGGAAAGATAGAAAGTGTCATAAATATTTGGAATACAGATACATTTATGAATGTATAATAAAGTACCTACTATGATGTATTATTGTAGTTTTCATTCTTTGCTTTCTTTTATGCTAATTAATTAAATTAAGTAATTTACAAATGGCTCTTCCAGTAATTAGTATAAATTAATTAGGTTCTGCTGTATTTGTAATCTGGTAGAATGTAGGCTGACAGAAGTTAACTTCTGCACAAACCGTAAATTCCAAATAATAGCAGCTAAGGAAGACATAAAGCAGAATACTTGCTGCAAGGTGGATTCAAAGAGTATGAGCATAAAGAAACTCAAACCCTAACACTCATATATTTGATTCAGCTTATGTAAGAATGTGTAATTTTATGTTACTGTGTAGTTTGTAATAATCTGTTTATTGCTTATAACGGCAGGAGTCCTTCGCTGAACATTTAGGCTACTCAAATGGTGTCATCAATGGGTAATTCTTTCAGTTTTTCTTCATGTTGTTGTATTGGAACTAATGTATCATATTCTTTTTCTGGAAGATACATGCTAACAAACTCGAACAGTGTATAGAAAGGAAAGGGTGCATACCTAAAGTGAAAGATAACAGTACTAGAAGTATTACATGAGCTTTTTATGAGCCTCCATCTCTTTCAGGAAGACATGCAGAGGAAATTGAAAACTCATGTATCCCATATCCTTATTTTGAAATAACTTAGGTAACATCTGAGATTCATTGGAATGACTCTTCAGAATTAGCAGTTGGAATTTTCTTTTCTTTCTTGTGACTTTTGTCTTCTGCTTTTCCCTCTTTACAATCTTTATTCTGAATTAAAGTAGCATTTCTCACATTATTTGAAATGAAATAGATATAATTTTTTTCTTGGCATTTCTGTATGCACCTCCCTAAAAGTCACAGAATTGTCGGGGCTGGATGAGACCTCTGGAGATCATCTAGTCCAAGGCAGAGCCACCTAGAGCAGGTTACATGGAAATGCATCTGGGTGGGTTTTGAATATCTCCAGAGAGGGAGACTCCATAATTTCCTCAGGCAGCCCGTTCTTAACATTGCTACCCTGAACATAAAGAAGTTCTTCTTCATGTTGAAGTGAAACTGTGTTTCAGCTTGTGGCCATTGCTCTTTATCCTTTCACTGGGCACCACTGAAAAGAGTCTGGAACCATTGTCCTGGCACCCACCTTTGAGATACTTACATGCATTAATCAGATTCCCTCTCAGTCTTCTCTAGACTGAACAGGCCCAGCTCCTGCAATCTCTCCTCTAAGAGAGATGCTCTGGACCTCTCATCATCTTTGTAGCTTCCACTGGACCTTCTCCAGTAGCTCCTTGTCTTTCTTGCGCTGAGTAGCCGAGAACTGGACACAGGACTCCCGATGTGGCCTCACCAGGGTTGAGTAGAGGGAGAGGATCACCTCCTGTGACCTGCTGGCCACACTCATCCCGATGCACCACAGGATGCTGTTGGCCCTCCTGGCCGTAAGGACACATTGCCAGCTCATAGTCAACTTGTCATCCACTAATACACCCACGTCCTTTTCGGCTGAACTGCACTCCAGAAGGTCAACCACCAACCTGTACTGGTACTTGGGGTTCTTCCTCTCCAGATGCAGTGCCCTATGCTTGCCCTTGTTGAATCTCATTAGGTTTCTCTCCACCCAGTTCTCCAGCCTATCAGGGTCCTGCTGAATGGTAGCAAAGCCTTCAGGTTTATGAGCCATTCTCGACACACACAAGAAAGGTGTACATCTACCACCTGACCCCCTTCCTGTTCAGGTGTTAATAACTTGTTTTGTTTTGTTTTGTTAACTAGTATACCAAATTATTTGTCTCCTTTCCTAGTATACCATATTAGTTGTCTCCATAATAGTTTAGCTGATTACATATGTGTGCATATCAGAAGGCCATGTATCTTGTGGACTTGCATGTATCATTGCTAATGATAAATCATATTCTGAGAGTACAGACCCAAGGTTAGAAAAAAGTTATGTGAAATTTATTTTTGTAAGGTGTATCATTGTGATGCTGATTTAGACATCCTGTTTTATTCATTTTCTCAGTTACAGCTTGAATTTCAGTGCTAAGTGTCTAGTTTGCAATTCATAGCGTAGAACACAAGAGCATCTAATCAAAGCAACTAAACATTGTTCAGGACTATCAGAGTTACATGGCTAAAGAGTATATCCTTTGTCAAACTCCTCCCATTATTTCTGTATATTAGTTCTGTTTGAAATATTTCACTCTCCTGTGCATGGTCACTGAGTGGAAAAGGAATAGTTTCAAACATGTGCCTGATGAATACAGCTTACAGCTGCAGTATATGCCGGTTGAAAGCAAAACTAGCAGGTGAATGTCTTAACTGATAAAATGCTTACCTAGCTGAGAAATCATGGGGGTTTTTTATAAATAATGAAAGAGAATTGAGTTTCATAATGCAAGGTATTCTGTGTGGTTGAAAGTCCACACATTTTTTGTAATTGAAGAAAAATACTTTCTGAATGGGAGTTCACATGGGTGTTTATTTTTTCATTTTAATCAACATAAACAGTTTTTAAGAGAGAGAAGTGCTATTAGTCATTTTTATCTAAAGTAAATTAATGTCTCTGTTATACTCTGGCATAATAATGATTAAAAACTTTTCTAAATGCCATTTTATTCTGGCATTTACTGTGCTTTTTCTCCTCAACAGAGCCGAACTTTATCGGGCCTCAGGGAAGTTTGAGCTGCTCGATCGTATTCTACCAAAGTTAAGAGCTACTAACCATCGTGTGCTCCTTTTCTGCCAAATGACATCACTCATGACAATTATGGAAGACTACTTTGCCTTTCGAAATTTCCTTTACCTACGTCTTGATGGTAAGCTAGATGAAAAACAAAAAAAAAGAACAACAGAGAGATTAAAAAATAAGTTAGGAGGTAGTATGCTTCATTGGTATTGGCTTCTTGACACTTTTCTTTTATCTGTTTAACCTGCAAACCATTTGTTCAAGGGATTGTTTTGATGGAGGCTCAGGTCTGTTCCTGGAATGCAGATTATTTAGAGATTTGATGTTTAGGGGCTGATCTCTTTTTCAAACAAGGTTTAAAAATCCAAGGGCCCAATCAGTTGTCACTGTGTAAGTTGCCTGAAAGTATTCTCATGACAAGAGATGGTGATGCCAGTGTTTTGCCTAGATTCTAGCAGGATAATTAATTTGTACCTGATTACACTTCAACTGGTATTCTCCGCAGGATATCTGAATTTCAGTGACACATAAAAAACTTGTTGTTCTCCTGAATTTCATAGGAGAGTCAGTAGCCTCAATTACTCTATGTGTAGATATGTTTTATTACCTTTGAATGAAAAGATTGTTTAGAAACATAGTGGAGTAATATAGAAAGGAGAATAACTAAAAATAGCGTATCCTGTGTGGGGCTTAAAATTGTTTGAAAGAAGTTTCCATTTTGGCCTTCTTCTGTGTTGATGATCTCTGCCTCATACTGACCTTCTTAAATATTGATTATTTTAACTTAATGTATTTATCTCTCACATTACACTAATTACATAGGGCAAGCAGCATTTATCAGACTAACTTTTTAATAGAAAAACAATGATTAATAGAAATACAAAGAACAACATGATGAAAATGAGAGTTTAAGGTCTTTTGAATATTCTTTTTACAACATTTCAAGTTGACTCTTTGCTTCATGCTTTATTTGGAAGAAAAGGTAAACAAAACTTTAAATGCTGTTATTCTCAAATGTAAAATGGAGTAATGAAACTCAGACACAAATGAGCTGTCTCACTGTGCCATGGGATGTTTTTGTCAAAACTGGCAGAAGAACATAGTACTATGTTAGCAAAACTCTCCTTGCACCTCTGGTCTGCAGCTGTTTTAATGCTTCCATTCAAGAAATATTAGTTATATTACAGTTAAAATGTTCTTAATTATCTTACACCATGTATTTTAAAAGTAATTCTTTTTCATGTATAATGTTTATGGAAATACACAGTATGGTAAATTCAGTTCCTTCATTTCATTAAGGTTTTGCAGATAATTCTTTAAATTAGTGAGATGAACTGTTTTTTCTTCTTTTCCAGTTTCGTGATGATAGATTATCGTAATTCTATGCTGGCATGTATATGTCGATTCTGTCCAGCTGTCTTCTCACATAAAGGCGTTTTCTACCCAAGTCGTGCTTTTTAAGAGAATGGGTTTCTGTGAGCCAGCAGTTTGGCTGTGTGATAGTGCTGGTCTGGCTGGGATGAAGATAATTTTTCTCTTAGCAGCTGATACAGTGCTGTACTTTGCATTTGTGCTTTTCATTTGCTAGGCAAGGTTGATAACGCACTGGTGGTAAAAATACTGGTGGTATTTTGGATGTTGCTGAGCAGTGGTTGCAGAGTGACCAGGATTTATCTCCAAAGGACATTTCTACCCCCAAGGCCAGTAGCTTGGGGATGAGTAATGACCCGGCTGGGGCAGATGACCCAGACTGACCTAAGGACATGCTTAGCAATAAAAGCTGAGGGAAATGAAAGAGGATGCAGGGACATTTCTCATTACAACATTTGTCTTCCCAAGCAATCATTGCAGTTGCTGAGGCCCTGCTTTCCAGGAAGTGGCTAGATAGCTACCTGTTGATGGGAATTAGAAAATTAATTTCTCTTTTTGCTTTGCTTGCATGCAGAGCTTTTGCTTTTATAAAACTGACTTTATCTCAACTGAGGAGCTTTTCCATTTGATTTTCTCTCCCATATGGATGAGTAAGAGGAGTGAGTGAAGGTCTGTCAGCCAGCTGGGATCAGCCCATTACAGTAATAAAAAAGTTTCATGTTCTGTGCATACCTGAATAAAAATAGCAGAATTTCTTTGGCTTTCAATTACAGGCAGAATTGTAAAAAATATAAGGCAAACAGTGGACCAGGCTAAGGTGATGCATATCGACTGTTACCAAAGTACATGGAATTCATCCAGTCAGCAGAGTGCACAGAGCTTGGGTTTTGCTTAGAACTTGGTCTATGTTTTCACCATGTTTGAATTCCTTGCCTGCTCTCACTCTGCCATTGTGCATCATCACAATCAAGATAAGTTTTGAAGAGTTTTCAATCCTTTTGTATTAATTATCACTCTGAAGGCCAGCACAGACAAACTGATAAATCTCTAGGAAAGTAACTTCTGAAAATAAGTAGATGCTGTTGTGGCCAGAAGACATTAATTGAGCTAGAGCTTTCGTATATTGAAATGAAATATATGTAAGTCCTAAAAAGGTATAGCAATGTTATCCAACATTTTAAAGTGCACTTTCAAAATGTCAAGAGAAGTACTAAAAAGAGGTATTTAGAAGTCCGTCCGCCTCTTAGAAGTGATAGCCAGTTGACCAAAACATTCGTGACCAGTGTTCATTCCGTATTACAGAAAATGTGGTAAAGATGGCAAAGAGCAAGCAAGTTAAAATTTCTCTTCCACATTTACGTTTAGTAACAGACATGCTATTTCTATTATGTCAATTCACATATTTGTGATAGAATTGTGGGTTTTTTTGTTTTCAGGCACAACAAAATCGGAGGATCGAGCTGCTCTGTTGAAGAAATTCAATGAACCTGGGTCACAATACTTTATCTTCTTGCTAAGTACAAGGGCTGGAGGGCTAGGCTTAAATCTCCAGGCTGCTGACACTGTCATAATCTTTGATAGTGACTGGAATCCTCACCAGGTTACTTCTATTTACTTATCCTCATGAAATGTGCAGATAATTCGTGATGCTTTTTGGATTGCTTCTTTAAATTGGGGATACACCCTGGGGGTTGTGGGGGAAGGAGTAGGTCCAGGTAAGTCATAAAATGCTGCTTTGGGAGGAATTAGTGAGGTAAACTGTTGCAATCACAAAGTTTTTCACTTTCAGTCAATGAAGTAATTCTTTGTCTGTGTATATTTATTATATAGGGGCCTTATTACTTGCTTCATTTGTGTTGCTGTACATATTCTTTAACTTTAAGACATTAATAAGTAGCTCCCTATTGAATCTTCATTAGATAGCTTGGAATATTTTAGTAAGGGCTATGTAAAGTGCTGTCTGTCTCAGAAAGTTAGAGGACGTATCAGCGCAGTAGTCTTGTCGCTAGACACTGACCTTGCACTTTGCGTTGGTGTGAGTGGGTAATAGTGAATGCAGATCTCCAGGAAAAGACGGTATCAAACCACTTCGGCTTATTTCAAAGAGCCAGAAGAGGTAAGTCTTTGTCACTTAATGTCTTTTCTTTTTTTTTTTTATTTTTCTTATATAAATGTCCTGGGTTCAGCTGTAACAGTTGTTTTTCTCCTTCTTAGTAGCCGGTGCAGTGCTTTGTTTTTTGGCTTTAGTTGGGGAACAGTGCTGATAACACACCGATGTTTTTAGTTGTTGCGAGGTAATGCTTACTCTGATCAAGGACTTTTTCAATCTCATGTTCTGCCACTGAGGAGGGGTATAAGAAGCTGGGAGGGAGCAGACAGGACACCTGACCCAAACTAGCCAAAGGGGTATTCCGTACCACAGCACATCATGCCAGTGTATAAACTGGGGGGAGTTACCAGGAAGACCCACATCACTGCTCGGGTCGGGCTGGGTATCAGTTGGCAGGTGATGAGCAATTGTATTGTGCATCGCTTGTGTTTGTTGTTTTCTTTTCCTTTTCCCCTTTTAGATTTATATTCTCTCCTCTTGCTTTTTCCTTTACTATTAAGTGTTATTGGTGGTAGTAGTAGTGTTATACCTTATACTGGACTTAGTTGTATATATACCTTATTATGTTGTATTATACCTTATTTACTGGATTGTTCTTACCTCAGCCTGTGAGATTTACATTCTTTCAGTTCTCTTCCTTGTCAGTCTGGGAGCAGGGGAGGAAGAAGTGGGGAGTGAGCTTGCGGCTGTATGGTATTGAGTTACCATCTGAGCTTAAACTGTGGCAGTAAATTAGATACTTTTGGAAGTATATAGTTTGTGTGTTTTCAGGTGTTGTGCAAATATATAGAAATCACATCATAGTCAATAACCACATGTGAAACTAAGGGAAGTGAGACTAAAAAGAAGTGAAAACTTCTGTTTCCTTGGTTTGCCATTTTCCTGTATTTCTGAGAATGATTACATAAATTTTTATTGTGGCATCATCTTCACTCTTAATGCATACTTCAAATAAACCTTTAGCTTGCAGTGGCTGCATCACACATAGTGCTTGAGGAGGGAATTGTGGGAAGGAAAGAGCTAACAATGGTAGCAAAAGCAAGGAGCTGGACCAGAATAGGCAAATTCATGGCCAGTTTCTTTTTCTCTACATTAAGAAATTTCTGTGTTGTTAGGTAACACCAAAGTGTGATAGTATTTTGAGGTTAGGTACTGTTAATTATTTGACTATGCTAAAGTAGAAATGCATCATAAGAAATGCATCCTTTATAGGAATCAATGGATTTCACTTTTTCTCAAAGAAAATAGATAAAATTTTGATTTAACAAAAGAAATTCTTCACCTCTGGCCTTTCTACTTCCATTATTTCTAAGTGCAGTTACCTGACAGAAGAATAAATACTTTGATTTGCATTCTTGTATACATTAACTTTCAGTCAGTAGGATCATATTTAAGCTTTTTTCACACACAAGTATTCCAATTTAAAAGGCGATTCAATAGATTAAATAATTTTTAGCTAACGTATTTAAGAATAATCTACAACCTTTAGTAGATCAGTTTATGCATGGGTTTTTTCCAGTAATTTTGTTGCTCTTGTTTACTGTAGTCAAGAAATACTTTAGTTAGGGTTCATTCTGGTTTGGCAAGCCATGATCTTTGAATACAAGGATTAAAAATAGGTACATCAGCCTTTTTCAGTCACTGCGTATGCTTTCTCCAAGTTTTTAGCCTACCGCATTTACAGTGTACAGAGCATGTCAATATTTTCTTCCTTTCAGTTCTCCCCCTACCTGCGTCTGATGAGGTTTTGAGAAAGAAAATAATGAGGAACCATGAACCATGTGAACTGTGGCGTAGACTATCTTCTGAATACTTCTTTTTTTAATACCCCCCGAAAAAATTCAGCATCATAATGTCCTTTAAGCAGAGAAAATTACAGTAGCACACTTAAAATGTAAAACAGTCTCTGTGTTTTCTGCTTAATAGGACTTACAGGCCCAAGACAGAGCTCACCGAATTGGTCAGCAGAATGAAGTTCGGGTCCTGCGACTGTGCACTGTGAACAGTGTGGAAGAGAAGATACTTGCTGCTGCAAAGTATAAGCTGAACGTAGATCAGAAAGTCATTCAGGCTGGAATGTTTGATCAGAAGTCTTCAAGCCATGAGAGAAGAGCCTTCCTACAGGCTATATTAGAGCACGAAGAAGAAAATGAGGTAAGATAGTTGGAAATAATCAGTAAGAGGATGTTTCAGGAAGTACTAAGTTATTTTTTTCATCAGTTATAAAGTTTGTAATCTCCTGTGAAATTAGAAGTGTTGTCATATTCTTACCATCCAGTCAAAGAAACAACTTTGTATTTTCTCTCTCCCTCTTTTTTTTTTTTCTCATTGTAATGGATTATATTATTTTTGTCTTGTGAATTTAGAAAAAGCTAGTACATCTTTAAGATAGAATTTTGTATTGTTTTAGTATTTTTCATAAGAAATTAAAGAAGGCTGAGAAACAGTTTACCAGAAATTGTCTTTTATTTAAGGTGTGAATTCAGGAATGGGATGATTTATATATATCATTTTTGATCAAGTAAAACTGTAGTTCTCAAGCAGCAGACACCATCATATGAATAGATGGATGAACTTGAAACCAGTAGGAATTTTCAGTAAGCCTGTGGATTTGTTTTTAAATTTGACATAAATATGTTATGTTTTCAGTGCTCTAGAAAATATTTATGTTTGAAAAGTAAGAATTGTGGTTCAGGCCTACTTGACATGCCTTATTTCATAGATGGCTTCAGAGCTACCTGCTTCTTGTGTGTTGTTCAGATGCACTTAATCTGCCTTCCTGAAGCAAGTGCAGATTTAACAAAGGTTTGGTTGCCATAACCCAGTGTCAGTCTTTAAACCAAGCATTGGTATTGCATTCTGACTCCCAAAAGTCAGGCTGAAGTTAAAGCTTTCCAATAAAATCTCTTTGTGTACAGAGACCATGCAAAACTTTGCCCAAACACTGAAAATGCCAGTGGAGTAAGAGGGTTTGAATTTGCACCATCCAGCCCTGATCAGCCATTGCTTCTTAATTGCAACAGCTCTGGAAACAAAGTTTGGCTATTGAGTGAGAGATAGCAGTACTAGATAAAGCAATGCTGTAATTTGTGTGTATTTAGAAAGATATATTAGAATGATACAAATGTATGACAATGTAACTTGTCATGGAGGCATTTTTTGTTAGAATGGGTGTTAATTTTTCTTCTGCCAAGTCTTCCTAATTGGCAGCAGGACTAGTCAGACTAACCACATATGATGCTGACATTGTGGCTTTTGCTGTGGGATTCCTTATTTTTTTCAGGTCACAGGTTGCTCTGTTTGAAGTGACAGGAAGCATGTAAAACTTTCATGAGGGTCACATTCTTCACTGATCATAAAAGAAAGGATCTATACTCTTTTTTTTTCTCTCTGAAACTATGTAATTTCCTTTTTCGGACATTGAAGGAGCACTAACCAGAATTAGGAAGAACTAGTTCTCTACCATTTTCTCAGTCACTTTTTCCATGTTAAAATGTAAATTATATGTACGTTAAACTACAGAGCCATTTCTTGCAAATTGTATTAATAAGGACTATAGTTTTTTTCTGAGATTTAGAAACCTTGCCAGTAGAAGGAAAATGAGGTGTGTGGATATAGATAAAGGCATTTTCTGTTTATTTCTGGAAAAAACGAAAGCTACAGAATATTACTTTTTTTTGGTGCCATATGCAGCATTCTATACTCTAATTTCACTGAGGGCATTCATGAAAAATACAAAGTCTGCAGCAAACTATAATATAGGTTCAGTAAGCCTTATGCAGGAAGCAGTCTGTTCCAGTGTAATGACAGGTTTTGTTTGATTTTTTTTTTTTTTTAATTTTTATTTAACCAGGACTTTTTCATTCTTCTTGCTTTGACAGCAAAGACCTCAAAATGCAGAATGGTATTTCTGAGGGAGTACTGTAAAACAGCAGAACGGAAATGCATATATTTTAACTGAAGCACTAACTGTGCTTCTGACCCAGGAAAACCACAACCCAAAATTTCCTGATTGCATATTTGCTCATTTCCTTATTCTGAATTTGAGAAGGTGGTAACAAGTCACAGTTGTCTCTGTGATTATGTCCACTTTGTGTTACTTCTGACTTGCTGAATACTTTATAAGTTCATTTATGCGTTTCACAGCTTTTGTGACAGAAGGAGGGTCAGTATGACTGACCTGATGGAGGCTGTTACTTCAAATTGCATGTAGCTTCTTCCTAATACCTTTACCTGTGTGTGTAACCAGGAGGAAGATGAAGTTCCTGATGATGAGACTCTGAATCAGATGATTGCTCGGCGAGAGGAGGAATTTGATCTTTTTATGGTAAGGGTGATATGATCGTAAGTATAGTATCTTCTGTGGTATTTTTGACAAAGACTTTACCCTTTTGTCATGCAAATTTTAGAAAACTTCATTGGAGGAATAGGTTTTATTTACTTGAATTGTTTATCTGAAGAAATGACAGTAGTCTGCTTAAATAAAGAATTCATCACAGGACAAAAAGACTTTGGAGATCCTTGCAGGCAGTGTAGTGGAACAGTGCCAATCTGGAGGAGGAGTCTGGCACGACTTGAGAAATTACTGTGCAAAGCTGATAGCCCCAGTTTGGCTTGCTAATTCTACAGTATACTTTAATTTCTCAACATTTCTTCTGACTTTTGGGCTGTGATATTGGCAAGCACAGGGATGGGAACTTAAGATAGTAAATTAGTAGACTGATCAGTGATTAGTGGACTGACTTTGTGAGCTGAGTTTGCTGGCAGTTTTGTCAAAGGCCCAGTTAGCTGCATCTCTGCTGCTACAACTATTGAACAGTTACTGGAGCAGAGCTAGTGACTGGTTCAGATGTAAGCAATGCAGTTTTATTAGTACTTCCCTTTTTGCTAGTGCTGCTACAATACTGATGGAATAATTACTAAACTGTCAGCATAAGCATGGCTCTTGCCTTTTAGGGTGTGTACAGTGTAGGGATTGCTGGGAGACCTTTGGGTGTCACTAGCACATCAACAGGAGAATACTTTTAAGTATTTATAATTTTTATTTATTTATTTATAATACTTTAAGTACCATCCCTCTAATACTACATGGGCTGCTTTGTTCTGCAAAGTGAAGCAAGAAAAATACTCATATGTATATGAATGAAAGTATATTAGGCAGTATCCACAGAAACAACCGTTGGTAGGACGGCAGGTTTTTAATGTCTCCAGGATTCACCTGTAAAATGTCACTGTACACAAGTGTGCAGGGGTCGTTCTTACGTAAGTGGCAACAAACCAAAGTGGGACCTATTGGTTCAGGTGCAGAGCTGACAAAGGCCACATATCCCCCATGTGGCCAGTGTCTTCTGTCATTGCTGACTTGACAGTTTAGTCCTCTTTTGCAGTTTCACTGGTTGTTACCTTAGAAGAACTGAAATCCCTAAAGCTAGGCTGCGCAGAAAAGAAGTGCTTACAAACACCTGTCTTTTAAAACTTCAGTGATTTGCAGGCAAGGAAACTAAGAGGTGGCCCTTTCATTCAAAATGATAAATTTCAGCCAAATTATTGGCTGAAGGTACCCTGAGTTCTATGATCAGCGGATCTGCTGCTGTAAAAAGCTTCTGAGTACCTGGCCTTCAGACCCAGAAGGAAAGAACTAATCTGTGGATTGAAAGTATCGATGAATTTGTCTTATTTGTAGCAAAGGTCTGCGACGTTATGTTTTTGGATCAAGTTTGAAGGCTGTTAACAACCATTCAGTTAAACAGTTGAGGGCCTAGAGTGGAGACAGTTTTAGCACTGTGCGGGCTGAATTTATGCTTTTCATGCTAATTTACATGAAAGTTTTTATGGGAGAGTAAAGAGTTGGTAGTAGGTAATAAAAATTTGAAGATGCATTGCTAACATGCTTTGACAGCCAGGGGTTTGAAAATACTTAATAGAAACAGTGAAGTTAAATATTAATGGCTAAAAAATAATTTTGTTAATTTTTTTGTAATTATTTTAGTAAACTGAGTAGAAAAGTCTGAAGAGTAAGTTTGACAGTCTGGGTTGTCTTATTTTTATCATTTCAGGTCTTGCTTAGTCAGATAAAGGACACAAAGATAGGTTTGTATACTCATTACCGCAGTGATATTTGTGGCACCTCATTCCCTATGTGTTTTGGTTTGTTTGTTTAACTAGGCCTAGAGGTGTAAAAGCATGTATTTTGCTTATTTAAAGTGGACAGTTCCAAAACAGTAGGCAAGAGAGTAGATGGATTCCTTGAGAAGCTGTTCTGTGGTCACTTTTCATGTTAGAAGTTTTTTTTTGGTATAGATCTTGAAATGTAGTTGTAGAGCTGAATACAGTGTTCAGAAAGAGGATGTGTGCAAGTGGACTTTGTTCCCCTTGTACAAGTGGACTGTTAGACAATGACATATATAACAATGGGTAAAAAGTACGTGGTAAGATATGGGAAGATAGGAGCAGAGGTTTTCCAGAGATAAAAGTAGTTTGAGTAGTATCCTAAGAAGAAACAAATGGTTGGTTGTATCTTTCAGTCTCAGATTGAGAATGTCTTTAGTTTTAATTCCCAAATGCTTTTATTTCAGAAAACAGCTATTAACATTTACTACTTTAGTGTTCAGTATTTGTCTTAGAGATATAAACATGGTCATCAGGGAAAAAAAAAAGTTCAGCATTCATTTCATGTACTTATCATAATACGATGTCCATGACTTCACTGAACTTCTCTGGTAAACAATAAAAATAAAAATGCGAGATCTATCCCATCTATCCTGTTTGGACCTTCTCTTAGTGCAGCTTGCTGGTTGCCAAGTTAACAATAAACCAAGCCCCATGTCTGGCTGGGATGAGACATTTTTTGAAATTAATTTGGATTGAATGAGATGTTCTTTAAATGATGAAATATGGAAGTCTGCTATAAAACACTAAAGGCTATACAGCCCATTCATCATTGTGTGAGGTAATGGAGGGTGGTGAAAACCCACATGTATTTGTGGTTGCGTCTTGAATGTAGTTGAACCTGCAGACTGAAGATGCACATCTCGCATTCTGCTTTTCACTGAGTTTAGAAATCAGATTGGGCACCAGACAAGATGATAAAGACCACTTGTGAGATGCTGTGCCTGAGGTAGTATTATGGGATTCTTTGTGTTTGAGAAGTGCCAAGATGAGAGAAGATTCAGCATATTGAACAGTGCCATCATTAAGCCTCAGTTGGTAAACTTGGCTGGATTTGAGTTGCCTCTATAGATAGATAGTATCTCTGAATGTATCTCTGAATTTATTCATAGCTGTGTCTTGGCTGGATATATGAAAGGATGGTATGTCTAGTTGGCATCCTGTTTAAGTACAGCATCATACGCACAAGGGTTTTGTGCATATCTGAGAATGCTTTTTACAAATGTTCGTGGGCCAAAGCAGTAGCCTGTTGTGATGCTGCAGCCATTTCTGGTGCCAGTCTGTTTATGGTAATTTTTCAAATATGAAAACCAAGTGCTTGGTGGCCACCTGTTTGTTTTCTCTGTTTAGCAACTTACTGCTGTTTCAGTACTTCAAAAGGCCTGTTTAAAAGGCTATTCATATTATCTGATATGGGCTACTTATAAAAATTCAAATGGGATTCACAGGACCATAGAAGCCTAGGTCAGGGTATAGTCAATAGAGACAGGTGGATGTTTCTCTCAGAGGATTATAAAGCACCTCACTGACAAATCTACAGTAGGTCATTTAAATGTATCCTCAGGGTCCATATCTGTTGTATGAGGTGATTGTTTACCACACTTGAAATTAATTTATGTGATAATTTCAACTTCAGCTTAGCATCTTAACATTACTTTCAAATATTCTTAACACTTTAATCTGACATTTTTGTATGTTTTTTTTTTTTTTCCTAGCATAGCAATAAGATCAAAGATCAGGAAAAATTCAGTGCTTTAAGCATGTTTGTTTTAAGCATGGCTGGCACTGTGTAGGCAAGATTTTCTCTGAATTATTCTCTCAATTCCCTTTTTCTAATACTAGCTTTTAAGTTTTCTTCTGATGCCCAGGCTCACAAAACTAGTGTGTTTTCAGTTACTCATTTCTAGTTGCATAATAACACCTCATGAGTATGTTGTAAAGGCATGGTTAGTTATCTGCAGATCACATTTATGGATACAAAGAAACCATAAAACCTGTGCTGAAAAGGAAAAGAAGTGTTTAATTAGCACAAGTGTTCTTGTGATCTGTTTTATGTCACTTAGCCGCTGCTGAGTTGTCACAGTTACCTCAGTAGAAGCTAGTTACGGAGTGATGAACTTGACTGAAAATCATCAAATGTAGCTACTTTTTATAGTTGCATTTAAAAAGTATTTAGAAGGTCATGAAGAGGAATACCCTCAAAGGACTTGGTTTAAAGTTTCAAATATCATTAGATAGCCAGGGGTTTCCATGGTCCACTTAATATTTGCCCTTGAAATTATTTTATCCTTTTCCAACTGCCATTGCAGCGCATGGACATGGACCGTCGCAGGGAGGATGCAAGAAACCCCAAGCGTAAGCCCCGCTTGATGGAGGAAGATGAATTGCCTTCTTGGATTATTAAGGATGATGCTGAAGTTGAAAGGCTTACATGTGAAGAGGAGGAAGAGAAAATATTTGGAAGAGGATCCCGTCAGCGCAGGGATGTGGACTACAGTGATGCTCTTACAGAGAAGCAGTGGCTGCGGGTAGGTTGTCCCTTTTTTTTCCTTTACAGTTGAAATTTATTTATTTGTGTTGTTTCTTTTTCCTATTTGAAGACTGCAGTTGCACCAGGAAGAAGCAGCACAATATTATAGTCAAGGCTTAAATATTCTTGTTATTCAGCTTTTGCTGCTGTGTTGAAGGCATTAGCAGATTTTAAGCTGCATTGCTGAAACTTAAGTCAGTGTTATTAAATGCTGAATCAGGATAGCTTTTTCATGTAATTATTCTATTGCCATGAATCTTGACATATTTCTTACATCTTAATTCCGTAAGTGCTGTCTTAAAGATATATCAAGAATGCTTTCACAGTGAAGAAGACCAGTGATTTGGGTATATTACAGCTTTCTGCACTACAGAAGCTTAATTTTATTACTATTTTCAAGCACCTCTAAAGAATCTGGAAACTTTGACCAGTCTTTTTTCTCTCATACTGTTTCATTTCCAAGTCCTGAGCATTTCTTAGCTCCATTGAGATTAAGACTCTTGATAAACAATACAAGAATTTAAATCAAGATTCTAATCTTAACTCACACCAAATCTGTGATTTTATTGTACTTGAGGATTTCTGCCATTCTTCTGCGAAATACACATCTGATGAATTGTAATGCATGTGCTCTTCAGAATGATAGTAAGTGGTGGTAAGGAGGTGAGGATTGATTGTTGGAAAGACTTTTCAAAACCAGGAAATCTGTTTTTAATGTATGTCAACGTCTTTGTTGGGGATACGGACAGTGGGACTGGTGCACCCCCAGCAAGTTTGCCAGTGGCACCAAGCGGTGTGGTTCAGTTGATACACCACAGGGAAGGGATGCCATCCAGCGGGATCTTGCTAGGCTGGAGAGATGGGCCAGTACAAACCTGCCGGTGTTCATGGCAGGTTGGACTGGGCTTTGAGCAATCTGGTCTAGTGGGAGGTGTCCCTGCTTCTGGCAGGGGGTTTGGAACTGGATGATCTTTAAAGATCCCTTCCAACCCAAACCATTCTGTGATTCTATGATAGTGTTATGGTATCCAAAAGATATACATAAAATGCTGCATGTGCAAAACTAGTCTACATCAGTGGACAGAGGTGAGTTTTGTCATAACATAATTACAGACCTAATGCAACACGTACAGTGTAGTTTTTGTGTATAACTTACTAAAAGTGCGTAGAAATCTTACCTACTTAAGTTATAAACATGAATTTGAGAGTGCATTGTGCAAAACTATGCTAGGAGCTAATCGAGTTTCTGCTGCGGGGTGTTAAGCTTAGAGGAGCAAGTTTTGCATTATACATCAGCTGTATGTCTAAGCAAGTTTACAAAACTGCAGTAGTTTGATACTTGATATTTTCAAGTAGTCAGTGGAAAAGAAGGACCTAGAAACATAAACTTTCACCTCGAGCATTTACCCATTACTACAGTGGAGTTGCTTGCAGTATAGTGTACATCTACTCAAGATCATTTTAAGCTAATTATTTTTAATGATGAAATACTCCTGCTATGGCAACATACACCTTAGCTTTGGCTTTTATGTTTTGTGTCTTGAGTTGTTCATGATGTTTGTGTTAAGCACTTCACTGTCAAAAATGCCAGCCTTGAAATATCATCTAGTCCATCTTCCTACTTAGGGTGGAATCAGCCACTCCTGTATTCTTTATAGTAGATACTCATCTGTTCTTTAAAGTTTTCCATAATAGTGAATTTAGAAGGGGAATATATTTACCTATTCAGCTTTCCTTTATATTTCATCTGAATTTTCTTCTTGGCTTTTAAGCCAATTACTTCTTGTCCTGATCACTCTGGTCACGCAGAACAGGCTGCTGCTTTTCTTTTTTCAACATTTCTTTATGTCTTAGAAAAAATGTTTCCCTCTTCAATCAATTCTTAAGGTTAACAACCACTGCTCATTCAGTCTTGCATAATTGTGGTTTTCTATATCTCTTGATTGTTTTCACTGATTTCCCCTACCTGCTGTATGTGTGACTGATGCATTTCTGCAAGTTTGGCCAAAAACCTAGGCAACAAAATTCCAGGTGCAGTGCCATTTGAATGAGGAGGTGGAGTTCTCTTGCATAATTTCTAGGATACGTATGCCTCATAATCCACTATTTCATTTTTTTAACACTAAAGGTATTGACTCATGTCAAATTTTTTATCAAGTATAACCCCTTAATCCTTTTCTGTGGATATACTTCCTGGCCAGATTTTCAGAATCATGTTTTGTGTAGTTGATCTTTCCTTCCTAGTAAGAGGATTTAACATATGCCCTTGTTGAATGATATCCAAGTTTTCTTCACCAAAATTACTCTGAATTTTAAGCCTGTCCTCAGGCGAACTTCTGGCAAGCTTGGTGTTCTTTGGAGATTTAGTAGGCATATTTCCGATTCTGTCTTCCTGCAGACACTTAAGAGCACTGTAAGATGCTGGACCGTTTGATAAAGAGCCATTAAGGACTATCGAGGAAACAATTTCTTACCAGTTCCCTGTTTATTAGATAGCAGTTGTTTTCACTGTTTGCTTCTGAGACTGTTGAGTGAGGCCAGGTCAGAAAAGTCGCTAGTCCAGGTTATACATATACTGCCCCTTTTCAACATGGCTTGTTATTCTGTTGAGAAAAATGAGTCTTCCTTTTCCTCCCTCTGCAGTTGGTAAGGATGTTCTCAAATTAGGTAAGTTAAAGCTAATTCATAGTGCTTCACAGTGCATTGCAGTCACTACTGTGAGTCTGTTGTATATATACGTAGACTTTCAGGTGAACTTGGGAGTATGTTGAAACAAATGCAAGTGTAAGAACTATTAGTACTTTAAGACTTCAGAGGAATTATATTTATAATGTACCACTGCTTATGCAGGTTCAGAATAAAAAAATCCAGTGGCTGGATACTGAAATCTTAGTCAAGTTGGGGTTTTTCATCTTTATTTGCTATGTGTGTGTAAAAGACGCACAGAAATGGGAGTTTTTTGTCACACCCATTGGCCTCCCACCACCATCACTTTTATGTCTTTCAGAATGTGTTTGTCTTTTTCTGTAGTATATCCTTTGGAAGGTGTAGAAAAAGCAATAATAGTCTTTAGTATTATACAATAGTATTATAATAGTACATTTTTAATGTATCAATATGTACAATTTTTGTACAATATTGTACATTATGTACATTATTATATGCATTTATATTATATTATTTATTATATGTATATTATATACATTATTATATGTACATTTTTTTAATGTATCAATAGTACATTTTCAATGGAATCTTCATAGAAACATACAAATTTGTGGTAGATAATCGATGATCATTTGTAACTTGTGGTTTTGTCGCTATAACTTGTAACAATATTATGAATTGATTATTTTGTGTTAACTTGGATGCAGTGAGCTACATATCAGTAAACTGCAAAAGAGAAGAGCCAGTAATTTCTGAATTAAGAATAGTACATTAATTCATAAAATACGCTTTTACCTCATGTTCTGTATCATGCACTCTCCAAAACAACTGTAAATACTTCTATTTTATTGCAATGTACAGAAGAAAGAGATTTATGTACCAGCAGCAAGTGATGCCCTTCATTTTATGCTGTGGCTCCTCTTACAGCTTTATAGCTGTCTTCTCATGGGGTTTTCTGGAGTAAACCTTTGCATTTCTGACCAGTAAGTTGGTTTCATAACACTGATGTCCAGTCCTCAGCTGTCTCTTTTTCATTATGTGTCTTAGGGAAGTTGATTAGATCTCTTAGTTTCTGAGGAGTTTTGCCTCAGTCAGCAGCCACAGCTTGGACTCTGGAGATCAGCTGCCTGCTCCTTTTCAGTTAGGTCCTGATCCCTCTGCTGATGCACCCAGCACTGAAGTATTTAGTTAAGGTCATGGCAGATCCCCACAGAATCTGCCGTACATCTCTAGGTTTGTATGCACACACGTGTGCTGACCAAATATATCAACTCCCTCCTTGCTAGGAGGTCAAGTACCTGAGTTTGGAAGGAGAAGACAAAATAATTACAGAAGCCAAACCTATGAACATATGCAGTGTTTACTAAGATTGTGCTGCTGGCCTGAGCAACCTCTAATTCTGTTACAGCCTCCCAGGGAAGCTGTAAGACACAAAGGGCTTCGTCGCTAGCTGTCGCTGCAGCCTGCTGTTCTGTTCTGTAGCTGTTGGCATGGCAACCGTATTTCCCCCCCCCAAAAAAAAACACCAAAAAACCTCACACAGAAACCACACACAAACACAAAGGAGGAGTTTGCTTCCTGATCCTATGAAACTTTTGTAATCTTGAAGTATTTCATGCTTTTGCAGATTCTGTCACTTTACCACTTTTAACAGGACTGCAGAGCACTTTGCTGGATCCCATAGCAGATTATTTTATAGAGGAGTCATCTACTAAGGATTCCATTGCTTAGCACAGGCTTCAAGAATCATAGGATTTGTTTGAGTAGTTACAAGACTCATAATGAAGTTGCACCCAGATTCAGCTTCTCACTCGATTTAATTGCTGCATAGGTGATATGAATAAAGTTTCCTTCCCTAGTTCTGCAGTTTATTTGAAATAGCTTACCATGTTGGCCAGGGACATATTTGAGTCCAAAATGTAGAGTGTTTCATTTGCCTCATGCAAACATGCAAGCACATCAGCTATATTGTGGGCTACTTGTTTTGCTAATATAAAAATTGTAAGTGAAATTCTAGCATTTGACCAGTTTATTGAATTTAAAGAAAACCAGTGGTGGTTTTCACGCATACAGAGTATCTGGTGAATACTTTTTAACAAAACTGTGACGTAAATTTTCTTTTTTGTTTCTGTTTGCTAATGAGGTAAATGTATTGTTTAATAAATCAGACTACTAGCAGGAAAATGTTGGATGTGTTTTCAGCTATTTCCTCATCAATTTGAAAGCTATGTAACTTTTTTGCTTTTACACACTCTTAATAGTCAGTTAAAAATTAAATCTGGCACAAGAAATAATACAGTTGGGCCAGCTTCTTAATACAACTTGTCATGAATTACTAAACGCTTTTCAGTAAAGTTTGAATTTTCTGATAAAGCTTCAACTTTATGTATACAACTTTAGTATCAATACTAAGATATTTTAAGACATGGTTTGGTAAACTTTGATGGTGAAGTTTGGTCTTACAGTAGTCTTAATTAAATACTGAAATAGCAGTGTGGAAAATCAGCACTAGATTTGATAATTGTTTTACCTTCACTTTACATCTGTTGGTTGTTATTTTTAATTGTAATGGACGCTTTTTATAGTCTATATTGGGGGCTGGAATTCCATGAAGGAGGAGAGAGTTCATGTATGCTATAACTCTCCACCCCTGGTTTTCTCTCTTAATTACTCCTCTGTAGCATTTCTGGTTACAATTGCAAAGTTTCCTGACTTGCTGCCAAATGTGTTTTAACAGTTGAGTATTTGCCTAGGGCATTTGAAGAAAATTGCTTTCTGATCTAAACTTTGCTCTGTAGTGCTGAAGTGCCAGACCAATTGAATTTGGTGAGCTCTAGGGAAAACAAGTCACATCTAAAAGTCTTTGCCACTGAGGACAACACCTGTCTCAGGGTGTTGTTTGTTTTGCGACGAGCAACCATCAGGATGCCTCAGGTACTATTTTCTAATATGCAAGTTGAGGCTGACAAATTTTACGCATGCGGAAGCTGATTCCTTGAAGGATTAGGAAGTTGGACATGACTTTAAGGTCTCACAAACCCAAACCATTCTTGTGTTCTGTTACTGTCTGGTTTTCACACCCTTTTCAGGAAATCCTGTTAGGAATCTGTTTAAGAAAAGGAAAAAAAATGGCCGCTTTTATGTTGCAGTGACATTAAAACTTGTGAACCAGTTTAGATGAAAGGGGCTTTTCAGGGCTTTTGATGTGTGAGAGGGAATTTAAAGCTATCTACCTGATAGCTTTGGTTCTCTGTTTTGGCAAGGCAGCTTTGTTTGTCAGAATCTGGAGGTAGGATTGAGAGTATTAATTTTGGAAACTAACAAAGTGCTTTGAAATATCTCTTCAATATTTGAGAGATACTTTTAATAAAGCAATTTTTAATGTTTCAGAAATAGGTTTTGTGTGAGAAAGACCTCAAGTCAAGAAGTCTGACTACATATTTCAGAGGACTAGCTATCAGTAAAACATCTTGCTGTATTTTCATATGATTCTTTTTTTTTGGTCTGTGATTTTGTCCATATGATGTTGCATGTAAAATAACAAGTATTATTAACACAATTTTGATTTAAATTGTACATGTATTCTCCCATAGAAAGCATTAATATAATAGTCTCATATGAACACCCTTGTGTATTTATTAAAGGTATGAGCAGTATTCTTACCATTAGGCTAAAATAAACTGCATTTTCTTTGAAGTAGCTGCTGTATTATTACTGTTTCAAATGTTAAATTTTGCATGAAAAAAAACAGCCCTGTGGTTAAGATGCTCACAGTACTCTTTGTGTGGAAGGTCAAAATTCAGATCAACTTCCAAAAGTGAAACAAAAGCAGCTATTGAATACTTCACAACATCCACAAAAAAAGTCTGCATTGAAAGTTTAAAACAGCATTGTTGCTAGGGGCATTTGGCAGCAGAAAGACAAGCAGTAAACATTTCAATACTTGGTCCACTGTATTGTTGCGTTCTCTGACATGCCTTGACAGTAATGATGATAGGTCATATGCAGTAGGAGACGTTTTGTCACCTAATCAGACTTTTGAATAAGAGTCACCTGTGCAGGTGATGGGAAGCTTCATAGTGATGATTTCCGTGCAGGAGGCACAACAGGCAGTAATAATTCTTTTGGTGGATCAGTGTACATACACAGAGCACTGCTACTTTTATAGAAACACACAACTTAAATGAAAGCAATATGTCTCCTCTTGTATGTAAACAGATATGGAAGTAATAACTTATTAACTATGAAAGAACAGGAAAGTTTCAGACTAAACTTCCTGAAGAACTCAGCCTATACTTCAGCATGTCATGAGTGCTAGACTTTAGGTAGTTCGCTTCCTTTGGCAACTGCAACAGTATTTTATGAAAGACAAGGTAAACAGTAACAGGAAATCCTTGTCTCAAGATTGGGAAGCCATCCTATATAAGTGTTTATTAGTGGTCAGATATAAATGTGTTTCTGATCAGCTTATGTATTCGTGATCTCCTTATCTGACTGGGAAATAATAAATAATTGGAATGTTTTAGAATTCCTGGTTGGTTTGTTTGGTTTTTTTTCAATCTGGGATCTGGTCTTTATTGTTGAATATTTTCATGACTTCACTGCAGCTTTACTAAATTGTCTTAAATTTTGTTTGCAAGTTTTTATCAGCTGTTTTAGCAGATCCTAAAAAAATGGAAATAAAAAAATATTGGAAGTGGGATATATCCCTCCAGTAAAATACTATTTTAGACCAAATAAGACCTGGAAGTGAAACCCACAGTAAAAACTAAGCCATAGCAACCTCAATTTTATTTTCATTCTGAATGGTGAGATGACAAGGGAAATAGAACATCTGTTGTAGGACACGAAAGTGTTACGCTGTTGACTAAATTCTATGCCAATTACTTTAAAGGAATTTAGGAAAAAGGGAGAAAAGTAATCTCCCCTTGACACCCTTAGCAAGGGTAATTTTCTCATGCAATTAATTTTCCTTGCCCCCTGTTTTAAGGAAGATACATGCTTGGTCAAGAAAAAAAGCATCACAGGAGTACTGATTATCTTACAATACCTTTGTCAAGGTCTGGTGGGAGGTGTCAACTGCCCGTGGCAGCGGGGTTGGTAGTCTTAAGGTCCTTACCAGTCCTGACCATTCTATGATTCTGTATTTCTATACTGTCCTCTACGCTGCTGAAATAGGTTTTCCTGAGTCAGAATTCTGCATAAGTCATGGAGAAAATGCTGATAAAAATAAAAAAAGAAGTAAACATTCCTCTTCTGCTAATCCTCACTGAAAAAAACTAGTCACTAAATGCTCCAGAATCGTGTCTGTGCAGCAAACATATGCATCTCTGTCATACGGAACAAGATAAAGGGGAAAAAATGAGACATCTTGTCATGATAGATTTTACTTCAAGATGGATTGCTTGTGAATCTGATGCCAGGGAACGTGTATCTTCCATCGTCTTTTTTTCTGTGCTGGTCAGAAATGCATGTAATAGATCATCCACAAATGGAAAGTCTGCAACAGGTACCAGGGAAGACCTGTTGGCAGTCAGAGCTCTCTTCCTTAAACAGAACCTTTCCATGATTAGGATGAAATAATGCTTCCTACTTAAATTCTGTCAGGAGGTTTTCTTGGATTTTCTGTCCATCCATTTTACTTCAGCAAGCCTCTGGCACCTGTAGTTATCAAAACCCCACACACTTTAGCTGTCCTCATCAAGCTTGTTGAGAGGTTCTTAGAATTCTTCATCTTTGTTTTTTGATTGGATTCACTGTTCGCAAGGGATACTTGAAGAAATCAGGACTTTCTGTACAGAAGAAAAAGTGTAGCCACTCATGACTTAATAGTTTTGTTTATACATCTTGTAGACAAAAGCAAATATACAAAAATAAATAGCCATTTTAATATGTCTCGATTTTATCCACTGAATATTCATGTGTGCATATTAAAGAATTGATAATTATCTCCAGAAAATTTGAATTTCCAGTTTAAAAAATGAGTATGTATAGATAACTAAGTATATAATAATAACTTTCAAAAAATCTCCACACGCCATGTCTCAATCATAGTTATTTCCTGTTTTGTTGTCAGTTATTTGAGGTTACAGTTGCAAACTAAAATTAATTCTTCTAAATTAGTCTTGAAGGATAGCTTTGGTCATTTTAAGTGTATTTCTTTATAACTGTCTGTCTGTAAAGATTGTTATTTTTTCCCCATTAATTTGCCTGCAGTATTTTCATAAGTGATAGCCTTGCAGTGTCTTTCTTAGTTGTATTTATTCAGTCTGTAATTTTACTTCTAATTATTCTTCCAAAGATACCTGCAACTATTTCCAATGCCAGAGTATTAACAGTGTTTACGCTTTGAGTCATCAATATGCTGTAAGGTTCTGAGCAATCCGATGTCAATCTGAAATGTGGAGGGATACCATCTATTTCACGTATACGGAATATAGGCATATATACTTTATATGGTGTTATAACATCCATTTCAGAATATATTTGTTTATCATCTGGCAACTTTCATGTGCAGTATTTCAGAAGTCCACAATATATTGTCCTCTGGTCTTGAATGAGGGAGCTTTTTTTCATTGTGTTTAGGAACAGGCTATTACTCCACATGACAAGAGTTATTCAGCAGGTAATCTAGCCATCTAAAAAGAAGGTGGGAAGATTTAGGAATAAAACAAACAAAGCCCACCACAACAAAACAGTTGAGTGAGAATGAGTAAGAGGTTGAAATCAATAGTTTCTGGCATAGAATTTGTTTGGATTCTCCACCACCCAGCTCCTCAACCCTCCACTGCCTCTTTTTGCTACTCCTAGGTTAGATTGGTTTCTCAGATCAGAAAGGAAACGCTGAGGATAAAAGCTTTGATCCTGTACATGGGGCACGGATGTCTGGAGGGAAGGGGCCAAGCCATCTTAATGTTCATTTCATTAAGATAAAATCAGGGAGGGATACAGGAAGAGATCTTGTGTTCTGTTCATTTCCCATTTAACCTGAACATACTTTCAGCATTATGAAGTAGACTTACTTCATGGTTTCACTTTTATTTTGTGGGTATGCTTTCTTTGACTTTAAGTTGTATTAATAGCTTTTGCTATGCCTTAACTTTCTCTTATAACAATGCTGTAGTTAATCTTCAATCAAAAGAAAAATAACTGTCTTACAATGTTGTCTCATTGCAATATTAGAGACAAGTGTTAGACACCAAAACTGATTTTATGCTGAGCACCCTCATTGATTCACTGTGTTGACCACACTTGGATCACCTTATTCCTGTAAAATGAATTCAAAACTAATATAAATCTAACAATTGTTGACTTGCAGAAGGAGCTCATAAGGCAAAACCCAGAGCTATAGCTCTTAGTGGTTACTCAGATCCATAATTCTCTGTTGAAAAGGTGCTCAGTTGTGGTGCTGTGTTATGCTTCCAGGAAGTGAAGAATACATCTATGTATCATGTCCCACTCTTCAAATGGAGAAACAAGCCAGCTTCTGTTTGATCTTTGCTTTGTTTCTGTGGTGGTGGTGTACTATATCCTGTTTCCCTGAGAGTACTTCTACCTCAAAACACCTATTTTCCTTTCTGAAGAGGAAAATGTAATTGCAAGCAGCCATAGGAAGGCCAGCAGTCTTAGAAGTAACTTATATTTGCCTTCTAAAAAACTCCACTTTTGGGTGGGAGGGGGGCACTTCTATTTGGAGGAAGGCAGTTTGTCTCTTTAATTTGTGGTCATTATGTTCTTCCTTAAAAATTCTTCTGCTCTTAACTCTTTAGCAAGAAAATTGCTTTTTGTACGTGGACCAGGATGCAGCAATAAATTCAGAAATGCAGGAACATTTTGTCAGTACTGGACCTAACCCTGGGTTCTTGCACTTTTCACTGGCATCTCTCTCTTTCATGAGGTGCCCAACCCTTTGCAGAATTTGATATTAAATTGTCTGAGCTTTCTTTCAAAAAAAGGAGTCTCCAAACTTTATTGTACCCTTATGTCCTGTTTCCTTAAGGGAAGGAAAGTGTTAAATTTTTATTTGTGTACTGTTTTCCTTGACTCCCTTACTGTTCACCTCACTAATCCAGAGGCATTTTAGCATGGGAGATGTCTGTGCTATCTGGCAGTCTTGCACAGCCCATCATCTGGAACTGTGAGATTTGTTTCTGGGATTTGTATCATTATCGTACTGGTGAAGGTTTGGAAGGGCATTCTTTTCGGTGTGGCACTTCAGCCTAGAATAGTAAGCTTTTCTAACAAAGAGCTCAGTCAGATGAATTAGTTTAGTAAATACTTTATTGCTAATACACACATGCATGGATCGTATCTCTAGACATAGGCACTGAGCATTAATGTATCTTCTGATAATTGATCTATACGAGGTTTTTTTAAGCCATATTTTAAGGAAGCATAAATCATACAGGTTTAGTTTTAAATATTACTGTTTATATTCAAAATATAAATTTGCACTTGAGAACTAATGTTTGGAGCCACAATAACAAGAGTTTTGAACTGCTGGTATTGTCACACTGATTTTCAAGTGGTGTCACTAAAAAATTAAGGAAAACTGACTTCACATTCATGGATGTAAATTTTGAAAGCTGGGTATAGTAACTGGTACATTACTAGCTAAGTAGACAGTATTTGTTTGCAGATCTGTAGTATGTTAAGAATTAATTTGCTATCTGCTAGTCACTAATTTTTACAGTGCAAGAGTATATGCTAGTTTACTTGTATTTTAGGGTGGGTTTTTATTTCTTTACTACGTTGCTATATGTGATATTTAAAAAAAAAATTAGTTTTTACTTTTATCTTTTTAGTCATCAGGGTTTTTTTTCCAAAATATTACTGAATGCAAACAAGGATTTTATGCAGAATTCTAAAAAATGAGGTTAGCAAACTCTCAAGACAGCACCACTTTTGTTTTTTTGTCAAGCAAAAAAAATACAAATACATTTTAGTTAAGTGAGTAGCAATTTTCTGTGGAGGACCACAAAATATTACTAAAGTTACAAAACAATAAGTTAATTGGGGTTTTGTTTTTTGGGGTTGGTTTTTTTGGGAAGGGTGTGGGTGGTGTGGATTTTTTTTGTTAGGGTTTTGTTTTTTTTTTTCTTCTTAATTTCTTACAAGTCAGAGTAGATTTTTTATCAGTGTTAGTAACCCAAACAGTATCTGTTCACTGTGGAGCAATAAGAATGCATTTTCTGTAATAAATGCATTTTTAAAATGGATGGAATTTATTTCAGCTTTCAAATCATACATGGAATTATCTAATTGTGCTGTTATAATTAAAATGCTAACAAGAATCAGTTACTGCCCAGCTAAAAATCTAATTTAGATGCCTAGAATAATAAGGGGAGAAATATGGTAAGTAGTTGTCAATATTAAAGCAGGCTGAGGGAGGAAGGCTTCGGGCCTTGTAGTAGGTAGAATGAAACAGCAGATTTGAGTATCCACAATCTTTTCAGTATTAAATTTTCAGTAAAATAAAATTACTTGTATATGAAAACATAGCCTTTCCCCAGCTCTCTTTTTTTTCCTGATCAGCTGATGAAGAGACTAGCAGCTCGCTGCTTTGCTGGCTTGTTAATTTTATCCCCACTAACTGTGATTTCCGATAGTCGGCCTGCTGATAGTGGTAAGGTAAATATCCTTTTTCATTGCCGTCTTGAAGATTCAGTAGAACTACATCACAGGCATGCGTAGGTGTGTAACACATCAGAAGTCAGTGTTCTCTGTATTTCAGTGTACAACCGAGTACTTAAGGGGAGCAGTGACATTAACTATTGACAGCCTTGCTGTATTTATTATTAGCTTTTCTTGCTTCTAAGATAATGCAGAGAAATTTCCTTTTCTTAATCTTCTTTAGCTGCAGTGGTTTGTAGTTGGTGTCCAGCTTTATTCAAATTAATACTAATGAATTTGTGTGCAGATTTCTTTTTTTCCTTTTTTCTTCCTAACTCATCAGATCTCAAGCTTCCTTCATAGTGGTTATCTGAACGCTGTAGAAGCATGATATAAATTGTCTTTTGATTATTAAGGCCTAGTTTCAGGCTGTCCCTCAGGATTCTGCATTCGTGTTTATTCTGTGGATTTGCATGTCGGAGGATGCATAGGAAACCGATTTATAAATCCCACTGTTTTTAACATGCCAGGTTGTTTTGTGTTGTGCATGAGGTTTTGTTCACAAAACGTTTTTTTCAACAGACATTGTGCACAATTGAGAAAAATTGCGTCTGGGCTGTAATCACTCTTTTTATATTGATTGTTACGCTCACATGATCATAAATATTAGCCATGTTTAGTGCTGTGGAGAAATGAAGGTAATTGCTTATGATTAGAGCTCTTTCAGCTACGAGAAAGGATTGATTAGCATTTGCATGTACTCCAGGCAATATTGAGAGGCAAAAGGGACAAATATCAACATCAGTTGCGTTCTGAGAAAGCATTAATCAGAAAGCCTAGTTTTAAGTTTTTTTCCTTACTTTTGTATCTTTAATTTCAGTTCTCTTATGACCCAGTATTTCTGTTTATTGTCTTTTGTTGGCTAGCCCAAATCAAGAAAAGTTCAGCTTCTTGCTTTTTCATATTGATATTCTAGTGTGTGAGCAGGTTCCCTTTATTGGTAGTTTGGCTTTTTGTAGCAATTTTTTTTATCCCTCTGCATAGTGCTGCTGGGTCTGGTTAAAAGCATACATTCAGGTAATCGAAATGAGTGTCCATTGTGTGTGACTGTGTGCTGTTTTGTTTTTTGTTTGCTTTTTTTTTTTTGCAGCCCATGTTATGAGTGCTTTTTATAGTAAAACACTGTACTGTCAGTGCTTCTGCCTATCTGTTGGTTACTATGCTGGTTACTATACCATTTTAGAAGTGGTTTTAACCGTCAAGACAATCTGGAAGTTGCTTGAACTATTTGGAAAAGAAGAGTTGTTACTGCATAAAGTATCTGTGTGGTGTTTGTGTGCACAAAGAACTGTGTGGGATCTGGCTTTGGGAGCTGAGTGCAGTTTAGACTGTCCTGTTGGAAAACACGTGAGATCAAAGTCTGTTTTGCATGGAACGACATAAGCCAGAACTGCCACTGACATGAACAAATGAATATTTGTTGTACATTTACTGGCATAGTACCACAGGCCATTATTGTGTCTGAAACTGATTTGGTGTGGAATTCGAGGTTCAGATAAACATGCATATATTTAGATGATAATGGGATTCTCAGAACAAATCAATATTTAGTGTCTCTTTGATTGCCAGTAACTCAGTTTCTTCTTGTACTCTTGTATATATAAACAAGCTCTCTTGTTTAGAAATAAGCTGAATATTTTTAATTGGATTATCTGCATCCTGTGGAGTTGGAATTTTGTTTTTAATAAAGATTGTTATTTCCCTTTGTAATATCTCTTTTTGTTTAAAAGTCATACTTTTTGAATCCATGTTTGTCAGGCAATTGAAGACGGCAACTTGGAAGAAATGGAAGAGGAAGTCCGGCTTAAAAAAAGGAAGAGACGAAGAAATGTGGATAAAGATTCTGGAAAGGAGGAAGGAGAAAAAGCAAAGAAAAGAAGGGGGAGACCTCCTGCAGAGAAGTTGTCACCCAACCCACCCAAACTGACAAAACAAATGAATGCAATCATTGATACTGTGATAAACTACAAGGATAGGTGAGCTTGCAGATGGTCTCTGTTTCATGTGCTGTCTCCTTCTGATGATATTTCTCTGTGCATTTTTTAATGGTTTCATTTTTTGTTTTCAGTCGTTAGTAGGGTTTGCTGAGAGAGTATTTCTGAAAAGTAATTCCTTGTAGGTCCAGATGCTGTAAGTCTTACTTTTTGTAGAGTTTTTTTTAAAGATTCATCTGATAGGAAGTTGTTGAAACTCAAACACAAAAAAGTAGTCGTAGAGCTTCTGCTTAAAAATGGAGTCATTCTGCTCAGGAAGCATACTTGAGAACATTTAATTTGAGTGTAATTTGTCTTCAGTTTAGTGGCGTAGTGTGTGTTAAGATTTATCTTTTCAAATACACAGCTACAGATTTATTAATGCAGGTTAACATGGGTCTTGCTATGACTGGAAAGACTGTCCAGAAATACTGGCCTCATATCATGAGCCTCTGAGCTGCCAAAGTTAAAACTGAGCACAATTAGTTGTCCACAGCTGAGATGGATGCCTGCTTGTCAAGAAAATCCTGGTTTTAGCATGACAAAATGCTGAACTTCTGGACCTTAGCAAAGATAGTGCTTCTAGTGTGAATACTTCAGTTTTGCAGGTTTTCAAACTGAAAATCATCTGTACTTCACGAGGAAGAAACTGAGAATTAGTTAATAGCATCTTGAATCAGACTTGTTTGAGGAAATTATGTTTTCTAACTCCACTTGTATTTGCCAAAAATCAGTAGTGCTTCTTGTGCACTTATCCCTTCTTTGCTGTACATTGAATAACTTAAACCATATGAACAGAAATTACAAGCTAAATGAGTATTAAGGGCTTTCAGAGAAAATCAAGAAGTATTTCCATAGGTGACCCATGCAATGGTAACAATGTAATTTCTGCATTTAAGCAGCTTTCAGTCTGTCACTTCAAATGGCAAGTTGCTCTCCTTCCTTTTTTGCAGCCATTGTTCTGGGTCTGCCTGTACAAGTTTAATTTAGGCTGTAAGTGGCGAAGCACACAGAGCTGTGATGCCTGCCTTTTTTGGCACACAACTTGAAATGAAGCATTCTGTGATCTTTGGCCTCTCTATAGAGTACATCAAAAAGTTTATTGCATCAGAACAGGATTCACAGAAGTGGACATGATGAACAAGAAACTGACTACGAACTCAGTGTATGCAGCTTGCTGTGAATCTGGAGTAACAGAATAGCTGAGAAGGAAAGAATGTTCAGGTGTTTTGGTTGGGGCTGCAAGGAATCATCTCTTCATTTCGTATCCCTAGCCTTGAGATTTCTCCTGAAGCTAAGCATTTCTGATCATGGTGCCTACTTCTTTTTAAAATAGCAAGCAAAGTTACTTCTGCTAGTAGGGTTTAGCTACTGATAATTACTGGAGAAATTGGAAGATTTTCACCTGCCACTTGTGCCCCAGGAAGTTCATATCTGATATACGTCAGAGACATTAACAACTGTGCTATTACGTAGTGACAATGTATACTGTAGCCTCTCCCAGGAGCCCACATTTATGCAAGACAGAATTAGTTCCCACTCTGAGAAGTGCATGGAGCTCTATTCTGTTTGGAATTAACAATGTCTGTTAAACTGAGCTCTTCAGTGTGATGAGGTATACAGAAGAGTTCCAAGTTTCTGTATTCTGATTTTTTTTGGTGAGTTTGCATCAAACCACACAATCCTAAGAAAACTGGGGTGTAACAGAATTGCAAATTTAGGCATCAGGAAACTTTAATATCATAAAGGCTATGGGGTTAAGGTTGTTCCAGAGTTTGATGAATATTTTTAATGATTTTCAGATATAGGATTAAGTGGGTTTTAGGCATTGGAACCCCTCAGCTTCGTTGGGGCTTCATGTTTGTTCAGCTCTGGGCTTTTGTGTGTGTGAAGACAATTGGGACAAGTATAAAGGGACAGGTTTATTGAAAGAAAGTAGGCCATGAGCTTCATCTGGGGAAAAAAAAATGTTTTTCATGTATTTAGTACTTGAATGCTTGAAATCATCTTTGTCATTAGCTTAGATTTTCAGTGCTAATGGATGTTTAATCTCTATTTTATGAAAGTCCAGAGGGCTAATCCAGACCACAGAGAGCTGATTTTGTCCCAAAAGGTGGTCAGGGAACACCCATGCAAAATCTTACTGACTTTGTCTCGAGTTGCTTTGTTAAAACGAATTCTTCAATCTTTTGTATGTTTTGTTGCAGTTAAAAAGCCAGCAGGAAAAAAAAAAAAAAAAAAAAAAACAACTAAAAAAAAAAAGTCAAGAGAATTCATTGTTAAAATTCATGAGAATCTCTGTGTGCTTTCTCTCATGCCTCCCCTGGCTTTGGAGAAGAGCTCCTTGTAAATGCAGAATCACTTCTGTGCTCTGATTAAAACCTTTCTTTTTAAAAAACATTTTTCCATGGCCCCCACAAAAATCTAGAGTACCAGTTGGCTGCTTTTGTGTTGCGATTCCGTATGATGCTGAGTCAGGAAAGGACTGGCCATATATATGTGCCTTCATTAGTGTCTTCTATTTGACTTCCCTTGTAGGCATTTGGGGACAAGTACAATTCTTTTCTTCCTTATTTAAAAAGCATCCAACAAAATACGCTGGGTTGCCTGTGTCTTGGAAAGCTAGAGGACACAATAATACAAGGAATAACTCTAGTAAACTGAAGTTTGAGCTGTACCGTTGTTATATAAATGTCAAATAAGATTAAACAGACAAACTAGCAAAATTTGAGGTAAATGTTCAGTGTAGAGAAATGGAGCATATAATTCTTTGTAAAGAAATTCAGAGGTAGATAGCCAGCTACTTGCAAATGCCAGTAAAGAACTCCATGCAAGACAGTGAAGTTAGGATGAAGTCAAATTACTGTTTATCTCTGTCATGTCCTCAGTGCAAATTCAAGCTTTTTCTTCAGGTTTTCCTCTTTTATGTCATTCTGTATAGGAACTCTAATATTTCCTTTTTTTCCCATCCCACATCTGAACATGGTACTAATTGTAATGCAACATTCCATTAACAGTAAATTTAATAATTCTTACAGAGCAGTTTATAGCTACAAGCTATACAGAACCGAAGTTCTTTCTAGAGAGCTAGGAACACACTAAAAGAGGAAAACCTTCATTGTTTATGCTGAAATTTTACTTGACTGGCAGCCTTAACTGCATTAGTTTCCTGGAATTCTGATACCTGAGGTGGTGTTCCCTTTGAAATAAAGGATATAGTAAAAATGAAGAAAAGGACAGAGGTATGAGGCACTGTGAAAATGTTCAACTGTTTGGATGCCTTCGGTGTGAGAGCAGTTGAGGTCCTTGTCAAGTTGACAATACTTGCTTCTTGCAGGCTGCTCTGCTTCAGATGACAGCATTGAGTGATGTGCTTTAAGCTTTTCTTCATGTTAATAGACATCTCTTTATCGTATCTTTGTGTTTATCTTTGTTAATCTTGAACCAAATAGTTTTACGTCAATTTGAAGAATTGTGGGGTATGCACCTCAAATCATTAGGAAGTAAAAATGCTGACTGAATTCAGTGCTACCTTTTTAAAACTGCACCTGTGCTCTTACTACTCAGGTTTAAGTTTCATACTGTAAAACTTGTTGCCAGTTGTAGATACAGAGCAGTACTACAAATGCAGAGCCTTTTTTTTAATATACTGTGGTAGAAAAAAAAAAAGTCATCATTGGTTCATCATACGGGAAGCAGAGTTAATCTAGGTTTCACCTGTAATGTCGTAGAATGGAGAATAAGTCTGTAATGAAGCAAAAGTAAGATAGAAAAGATGGTCAGAATCCTCTGGCATCTGATTGGCTGGCGGAGTGAGTAGATGTCTCTGCCCACCCATGGCACATCGCTTCGCAGCCTTGTACTCTGTTGCAGTCTTGGAGTGTAAAACGTCTGTTTACAAGAGAGTAAGTTGAAATGCATCAGTCCAGCATTATTGTCACATTTTTTTTGTTCCAGTTTTGATGCATTTAACCTGTCTTTCCTTCCCGCTAAAATTAGGAATGCCCATAGAAATGGATAAGTGCAGAATCATATGTGTAATACGTATTTTATATTATGAGAAAGCAAAATTAGTTTGTATGTAAGTTTTGTTTGTAGCCATTTGAAAATGGAGGCAATTTTACTAGAGTTCAGTGTTTTTTTCCTAATAAGGAATTTGTATGCCAGGTTTGAGCTCCAGGTGTTGATTTTGCATCATGCACATGCAGACTTAGTCCGCTAAACTATCTTTGTTCTCTTTTAAAAGTTTTCCTTTATTTCTTACTTCAGATGAATATAAGCTGTAAGCGTAGCTTCCCTTCTCTGATTGTTAAAATTAAGTGGAGAAAAAGAATGATACTTCATACCTCATAATCCTTCATCTTCTCTACAGTACACTGTCCTCTTTGGCATTACATTGAGTTTGATGGTTCCTGTCTAGGTGCCAGTTTGATGCTCCTGCTAGTTTGCATTATCTTTGTTTAGATAGCCACAGCCAACTTCAAGAGTTCCAGGATGCTGGTAGCTTTAGTATATACAGTGATTTTCATTTATGACCAGCCTTTCTCTGCTGTTCGTGAGACTTAAAGTAAGGACATGCATGGTGTACTGGCAAACTTCACAAAGCCCCCTCCCCATAGCAGGTAGCTGTTGACCACATTTTAATAAAGCTGATAAGAAAATTGGAGGTTGGGGTTGATGGGCCATGTGTTTCCTGCTTAGCAAGAGACTTCCCCTCTCTGTGGTGCTTAGTATTTTGATCACTGCAGCATTAAAGCCAAAATGTTTAAATTTGTGGCCATAGTATTCTTACAGGACATAAGTCAGTGAGAGTACTTCTTTTTCTTTATATTAAACGGATTTTATTCAGACTGTTTCCCCATGTTTCTCAAATTGCCAGATTTTAACTGTTGTAAAATAGTCAGTGATGTAATTAGCCATTGCTAATCCAACTAGTAATTAATTATGCCAACTGGTACTCTTGAGTATTCAAATACGCAAAGCAAATAATTCTTATTTATAGCCAAACCAAAGTAATGGAATACACAGGCTTATGTCAAAACCAGGAATTATATTTTTAAGTATTTTGACCCACTTCATTTCAATGATAGGGACAGGTCCACCATGTATTACTGCAGTCAGTTCCAAAAAACAACAAACTATTAAATACATTAAATGAAAGTGAATCAACTCCCTGCATAGCTCTGTTAGTGTTGGAAGTTGTTAAATTCCAAGGAACCACCTTGCTCTGTGAGCTCTTCTAGTTCTTCTCCCACACATACGCCTTTGTTTAAGGAGCATCCTTGTGAGTTATATTTGATTAGGAGTTGTAATTTGCACACCGTGGTTCTGGTTGTGAGTGCTCTGTCTAGGGCAGGACTCTCCATTCCACCCACTCTAAACTGATTTTCAATATTTGTTAGAAGTTTAAAATTTGCCAGAAATGTGAGAACATCTTGCGGTTTCAGCTTCATAGTTGTCTCTTGTCTTTGAATCCAAAGGAAAAGCGGTGTCGATAGTAGTAATGCTTTTGGCCGGTCAGTGGCAGCTTGCTTTTGGCCACATACTGCCAGGGAAAACAAACACAAAAGGACCCTTGTGCAAATGAGGTCTAATTATTTCTGCATTTAATTCCACTGAAGGTAATACTGATTAAATGGGTGGAAGTGTATGCTTGCATGCACCCTGTAAACAGTTCGATGAAAATGACATAAAATCAGACGCATTGAGCACCAATACTTTTCTAAGCAAAAATGTCTTAAAAATTAGTAGTGTTTTTGTGTGAATATTAACTCACACAACATGGAAGAATTTTTCACGTGTGCACGCCTAGGACTAGAGTGTTGAGCTGATGCAGTAGCAGTGAACTGTCACTCAGCGGTTCTTTCACAGTTGTGTCTCTTAATTTATTCTGGTCCTTCTTTCCTTCAGCACGTAGCCTCCTAGTTGCTAGGCAACCATGTTTTTTACTGCGCATGATTTTTATGTGGTAGTTGTGGTTATTATTTTCTAATTACAAAAGTGGGGATGGGGACTAAAATCAGAGTTGAATTAATAATTGCCAAATTTCTCCTGTTGTATCCATGACACAACCATTTGAGATTATGTGGGAAAAGTTCACATTACAGTATAGATGCACATATACAAAGGGAGCAGAAGAGAATATTTCTTTGTGAGAGGATTTTCTATAAAAATGATAGAATAAGCTGTTATTGATCTGAGTAGACAAAACTAGGCGGTAGTCTTCTGTCTGTTGAATATTTCATGCTCTTAATGCTTTTTCTTTCACAACCTTAAGTGATTCTTGGTAATTAATTGTATCAAGCAAAAGCTTGAAGGTTTTCTATGACATTCTTAGTTTAAAAGAATCTGTGAACAAATCGCAGTTGGCTAGATTTCTATGTTGAAAATAGGATATTGCTGTTTAATAATTTACTGCTGTTATATTTTTAATATAAAATGCAACATAAGGGTGGGTGGTGTATGAAAAAATAAAGGGGAAAAAATTACATAGCCATTAGATAAAAAGTTCTATAATCATTAGGAGTTTTTTTAATAAGACAGATATGCTGAATATGTTTTAAAATTTGATCAAAATTAGAGTATTTTCTTTATATTTAAATCATTCTGTTTATTGTTAGGCTCTGAAGCGTAGTTGAAGCAATACCAGCAGCAGTGGTTTAGTAATTTTTCTCAGGTAGATTCCTCTGTTAAAGGAAAGCTGCTGAAGTTCAAAACACAGAAATGATATCTCAATCCTTCTGCATAGCAAATCCAGATTCATACTGCACAAATTTTTGAAAGCAAGTTCTCACACTTTTCAAAGGATTAGCTTGCATCTGTATCTTATGTCAGTGTATTGCACAGATTTGTTAAAATGATTAAGTTTGTGAAATCAAGAGCGCAGAACAATAGGATAAAACAAACAAAAAAGGTAGAAACCTAATGTGATTCCCTCAGGAAGGTTTATTACAGTATTGGGCGTAATTGCATGACAGGGTGCTACCTTGCTTTTTGTTGCTTTCCAGAGGACCAGTGCCTTGCATGTATACAAGGTGAATGCTGATCACATAATGAATGAATGGCTGAATCCACCCGGGCTCCTTTGTAAAGCTCAGGAGTCTTAATATTGTGCAGATACAGAACTTTTTTCGCATTTTATCCTTACTTTACAAATGAGGAATAAGGAGTACCCCGTTTGGGCACTAGAGGTCTGATTTCGCAGATTACTTAGAGTTCTGTAGGTTCAGAACAAATTTCATTATCTCAGTTTCAGCTGTGAGGGCTCAAAACTTCTTTGGATTAACAAAAAATAAAATAAAAAAATACAGTCCTTGATCTGCAAAGAAGTAGGAACATGCTGATTTAGTTGCTTGTGTAGCGTGTGCTCAGTGCATTGCTTTTTCTTATGTTGCTTTCAGTTTGAGAGGACAGCATGAGATGAAGACAAGTCCTGTCAGATGGCATGAAGTAGTCACTCACATAGATCATTAACAAGATTGGTGGCTTTAAATCCATAGTATGCATACCTCCCACTTTGACAGGGGAAGTATGAAAGTAATTAATCTGTCTCTTTGGTGCGACTCAGTACCAAAGAAGATGGGAGGTGCAGTGGCCTGAGTTTCACAATTACTTGCTGGCAGGAAATAAATAGTCTTAGAATGACAATTGTCTGATCATTTTATGACTTCCTCTATTTCAGTAACAGGGTGCTTCCCTAATAAATTGGATCTGTTGGATGAAATCGATAGTAACTGCCTCAAGTATGAGGTGCAGGTGGTCTTCAATGTATCTAAGCCAACAACTTGATGGAGTAGATCACTCGCATCTTCTCTGACAGAGATGTGCAGTGCTCTGTTTTGTCTCACCATGCAGGAGCAGCACCCACAAGTGTGTACATACTTGTGCTACAATCTTGCTGTGATGTAGGCGGCAGCCTGGCAGTCACTGCTAAGCCAGCAAAAGGAGCGGCTTCTGCTGCTGCAAGTCAGACAGAAGTTGTCAGGATGAGACAGAGGCTTTTGGTTTCTAGGTTTGCATTGGATGGAATAATACTCTAGCTGCCAGTAGGCACCCCCGCTATTGGTTGGACAGCACTGATTAGCAAGTTGCAATCAGAATGTTTACATTATTGTCCTCTGATGCAGGGAATATGAGGAACAGCAGTGTCCCAGGACAAAACCGAAAATGGTAAGAAATCTTGGATTAGGTGATCAACAGCTGCTTGAAAATGCAGGAGATGGGGAAATTCTGTTTATTCTTGTTCATTGGTTCGGATCCACAAGAAAAATAGTATCTGCTCAAACTCTGATGCTATATCAGGCATCAAGAAATGCTTAACATATAGTAGGTACTCAAGACTTTCATAAAAGGCAGAGCAGTTCTGTGCTTTTTATCATCGTTACTCTCCATGAGAGAACTGCCTCAGTTAACCTTCGGTTCAGTATTAGTTTAATGTGTCTGATAAGATCGCACATGACTGTGGAGCGTAACAGCATGGGACAAGCTCAGGTGGAGACCAGGAAGTTGCCAGTATACAGGAAGTTATCTAAAGATGCAAATGAGAAAATGGGGAAACAGACAAAACAGAGAAAACTTTTGAGTATCTGTGGGAATAGGAATCATGTGAATGTGGGCTGGGAATTGTTTGTGAATGCTATGTGCCATGAATTAGTTCTTCTCAGCAGAGCTTTTTTCTGCTACTTTGTGAGAAAAATGACATACACTCAGGATAAAAAAAGAAAACCTGTAAGTGCCATCAACACATTGCCTCTCCAGTTGACTTACAGGCATGTATTATTTGGGAAGCCACAAATAAGATTTAAAAAAAAAACAAACCAAAAATCCTCAATTTGGAGCTGTAGAAATAGCTGTAGGAGATGAACAATGGGAAATCTGGAAATCTTAGAAATTCTGAACACCTGTAAGTGATAGGCAATGTTCCTAGGGTGTGAAAGGCTTTTAGATAACCCCTCACTTTGTTTTAGATGACTGGAAAAGTACAAATGGCAGTATGATTTTCAATACAGTTACAGTGATCCTTGCAGAAACCTGCAGTCATTAATGAAAGTTACTATTTTTTTTTTTTATTGTACTAACATCTCATTAAGTCTGATAGCAATCAAGATCTGGTATAGTGGAAATCAGTAAGAACAAATGGTTTGCTGTGACAGAAAGGTACAAAACAACTATAAAATGACCAAGAAGATAAACTTACAGTGACAGGAGGGATACTTGCTAAAAATTAGCTGAGACTAGAACAAACTGAAAAATACAAGACTCTACTCAGCGAACTACTATGGAATTCAGATTCAGGTCCTGATCCTGCTTATATAAAGCCTTCTACACATAGGAGCCTATGATGGTGATAAAGTAGAACAGCAGCACAAAGGGTATTAATTAAAAAAAAAAATCAGAGCAAGGTTCAATTTCTGATTTTCTGAAAGTTTTTTTTTTCTTATGGTTAGATTGTATATGTGAGTTTCGTGAGAAACTGCTAGTAATTCTTTACATTATGTGTTTGTTTTTCTCAACAGTTCAGGACGGCAGCTAAGTGAAGTCTTCATTCAGCTCCCTTCTAGGAAAGAACTACCAGAGTATTATGAATTGATTAGGAAGCCAGTCGACTTCAAAAAGATAAAGGTAACTTTTTTTTGAAATGGAGATTCCTCCATTTCTTTGTTACATAAAAGGGTGACTATGAAGTTGCACTAAAACTACAAGAATGTGAATATTGCATTTACCTGTATTTGTGCCTTAGATTTTAAACATTGTAACACACCTTGTTAGGAATTTTATTTTGTGTATATTGCAGTATATCACTATAGTTTCAAAGTCAAACTAAAATGAAGCCATGTGACTTGAATGACACTCCAGAAATGACATCTCAGTGTCTTTTTTGCAAAGACCTAATTGCAAATCTGTATAAGCACATCTTTGATAAAAACACACTGTTTGAAAAGTTTTGATGGCTGTAGGGGAATTTAGTCACCCCTAAACTAGCATCACGTCTTGGAACAGCTAAGTCAGATCCAAATACAGTTAGTTTGTCAGATTGGATTTATACAGCTTGTTGCATATTAGGTAGTGTCTGAACTCTCTGACTTTGATTCATGTCTTAGCTTATTTTGTTTCTGTGCTAAAACAAAGAAACTGTAACTCCTTTAACCACAAGAGCTCCATTTCTGTTCCTTCTGTACGTTCCAGTTCATACAGCAATTGCTTAATTTTTTACTCTATTATCCTGGTGTATTTTTTGAGTAGTGTATTGACAATACATTTTAAGACTTTATTTATTTGTTTTAAACCGATCCTTGTCTTGATGCTGGGGTTTTTGTTTTGGTTTTCTTTGTTGGTTTTGTTTTTTTTTTAAAGAGAAAGCTTGTAATGTGTTGAAATCAAATACTGATTTAGTGTCCTGTCTGATGTTTTTCTTTCTGCACCACTTTCTGCACTACCCATCCATACTTCATTTCCTTCACAAATGCAACAGGAAAGAATTCGCAATCATAAATATCGGAGTCTTGGAGACTTGGAGAAAGATGTCATGTTGCTGTGCCACAATGCTCAGACATTCAATTTGGAAGGATCACAGGTCTGAATGAACCACTTTGTGTTAAACATACAGGTTTTCCCTACCTAATGTTTTCAGTGCTTGTGGATTTTTATATTCTGTATATAAATCTATATTCTTATTTTGGCTAGAGAAAAATGACCAGATTCCTAGAATCATCCAGAATTCACTTGACGCAGCTGCAGTTTGTGCATGCAGTGAAAATTATTTGATTCTGATTCAGAGATCTTTTTTTTTTCTGATCTGTGTAATTAAAGCTGCTGTTAAATACTGTTTCAATCTGTGGTAAAAGGCAGTGTGTGTAGAGGTGTCAATTTTAAGAGACAGTAGTAATAAACCCCAGATGAGAGGTTTGAGAGGCAAGATATCTCATCTCAAACCAATGTGTTAAAGACAAGAATGTGCTTAGTGCTGTGAGTTCAGAACAGGACACTGGCAGAAAAGGAAAGACTACAGAATCTGGATGACAGGTAAGAAAGTTGTCACAATACCATGAAACATAGTCTTGGATGATTGTTTTCGTAGATGAAGTCCAAATCGTGTGATGCAAACGCAGTATTAAATTGAAACAGAGAACATGAAGTCAACTCCTGTAATGTGTAAAAATTTGTGTTAGAAGAAGCCTAAGTAAAAGTAAGCCAAAGGCTGATGCTGCCAATACTAATGCATCATTCAAATTCCTAAACATGACTGATGACCCTTAGCTGACCTGGAGAGTTTATATTAAAATTTAAGAATTAAAATTTAAAATGAGAACTCAGTTAATTATGAAGGATTCTTAAATACAGCTCATCATTTTGTGATTATTTTTGCTATCTAGGGACATAAAATATCTGTAATATGTGCGGTATTTTTACTGTCTTCGATTATATGGACACAACCTATAAATCAGCTAAAAATATTTTAGTAAGGAAATTAATAAAGGTAGGAAGTGTGGGACAAAAATTGGCTACCTGTCCAAGCGTAAATTGCCAGTTTACTGCTTAGTTGCATAGCAGTAAAATAGATATAAATATGTAATGATAACCACTTAAAAAAAAAAAAGGAGAAGGAAAGCTAATACTGCCAGAAACTATCACTATGACTTAGAGAATGGTAAAAGTTGGTAGAGGAGGTAAAAATCAAAGTCATAGCTAAATGGGAATAATAATGAAATTAGTCTCATGAGAATGACTCAAGTTGCTAATGGGAAACTGGACTCTTGTTAAGCAGAGGTGGTAGAATTGACAGGAATAATCCTGAGTGGGTAGAAACATTGAGTAGATACTGCTGTTCTGTTTGGAAATAACCAAACTTATATGAGAGTGTTGCAGTATTATTTTCTATTCCAGTGTATGAACATTAATTACCAGAGCTAGCATTACTTATTTATAGCATGAAGCCCAGGTAACTAGTAAGTATTAATTTTTTAGGTTTATTTCTAGTAAGTTCTCACACCATTCATTTTGTTTTCCAGAGGATTGTGGGACACTGCTGCAGGAGTCTAGTATTTAAGGCTACCTCATGTACTTTGCAATAGTTTGTGTCCAGCTTTCCTCTGATATACCAGTTCACTTCAGTAAACTAGATTATTTGCATGTGCACCCAAAAACAACAGGCTAATTCAGGCAGTTCTTTAAGTACACAGTAACTTCAAGTAAAACTTGAGTAGTTCTGCTAGCATGGTGCATGTTGCTTTTCCTTGGCACAGGGCAGTTCCATCTGAGCTGGAAACTTATGAGGGGTTTCAGGAAGAGAGACTGCATTTTGAGGATTTTGTCCTCAGTGCAACTTCATTGATTTGAAATGTTCTTCATGTTGTAATGGTCAAATGAAACACAGACATGTAAGAGGTTAAAAATATTACATGTCTGTTGAAACAGAAGATTTGTTATTAAGGCTGTCATTTGTCATGAAGTTCTGTTGTCATTGCTTCTCCTGTTTAAGGAAGTTAAACTGTCGTTGCTACTTATTTTTTTGAAGCCTGCTGGAATTGGATTTCGGTCAAAATAAGAGAACTTTTATTTGCATAGCTTTTCCTGATGAAGCAGTGCCAATTTTTTTTCTGGATCATAATAGGTACTGAATATTACATATAATTCCGCGTTAAGTTTAAATAATTCCACATTAAGTTTAAATCCTGTTTGAAAGTCTGGATCACAGTGATACTTTAAATATGTAGTGACCAGCATTAAAAAATGAAATGTCGTATGTGTCCTTAATTCTTTTTGTCTTAGAAAAGTGTTTGTTCTGGGAAAGGACAGATTAGTTGAAAGAGCCATTCCTAAGAACAATGGAATATGTTAAGCCTGTGTGCAAGAAAAAATAAATGGTCCTCATGAGGAACTGAGGGGCTTCTATCAATAGCTGACTTGAAATGAAATGGGCATAATCAAAAATCAATAATCACTTGACTCAGAGGAAGGAAGCTGTAGGGTCACAGCCCACTAATGTCATAAGACAATAGGAGGAAAAACTTTTCAAAACATTCATGATCATGTATGTCAAGAGATTCTGTCATGGTCAAGAGCAGTCAAAAATCTCACAACAAAATGTACAGCAGTACTTACAGAATGGGGAACAACCTGCCGTGAGACATGGTGGTCAAATGAAGAGAGATTGCATATTTCATGTGAAGTATTCAAAAAAAAAGTTTAATTAATTCTGTTGAACCTTCAGAGTATTAGAGCAGTTTTAACATACAGATTATATAATGGCAGCCAAAAAACTTCCATTATCTTTCTCAAAAATACCTAGTGTCCTTTTATACAAGAAAGTACGTAATGTAGCCAAAGGACTAGTATGAAAGCCAAGGTGGTTCAAGTGATGATGGTCATGAAGTCCAGCAAGGCCAAGTGCAATATCCTGCATGTGGTTCAGGGTTATCCCAAGCACAGCTAAAGGCTGGGTGGAAAATGGATTAAGAGAAGCTCTAAGGAGAAGGACTGTTGGAGGTATTGGTAGACCAGAAGCTCAACATGACCCAGCATTGTGCGCTCACAGCCCAGAAAGCCAGCTGTATCCTAGGTTGCATCAAAAGGAGAGTGACCAGCAGGTTGCGAGCGGCGATTCTACCCCTCTACTCTGCTCTCATGGGACCCCACCTGCAGTTCTGCATCCAGCTCTGGTGTCTCCTCTACAAGAAGGATGTGTAGATACTCAAGTGAGTACGGAAGAGAACACAAAGATGCTGAAAGGACTGGAGCACCTCTGCTGTGAAGACAGGCTGAGAGCTGGGCTTGTTCAGGCTGGAGGAGAGAAGGCTCTGGGGAGACCTTGGAGATGCTTTCAGTGCCTAAAGGGGAGCCTACAAGAAACCTATTGAGGAGCTTTTTACAAGGACATGTAGTGACAGGAAAAGGGAGAACGGCTTTAAACTGAAAGAGGAGATTTAGGTTTGGTATTAGGAAGGAATTCTTCACCAAAAGGACAGTGAGACACTGGCACAGATTGTCCAGAGAAGCTGTGGCTCCCCCATCCCTGGCAGCGTTCAAGGCCAGGTTGGATGGGACTTGGAGCAGCCTGGTCTAGTGGAAGGTGTCACTGCCCATGGCAGGAGGTTGGAACTGCATGAGCTTTAAGGTCCCTTCCAATCCAAACCATTCTGTAATCCTGTGACTGACTCTATACCCTTCTATTAACTATTCTTAATTGTTCAGTGCTGAATTGTCCAGGGCTTGGCTCCTGACATTTTACACAACAAAATGTGCAAGCTTATTTGTTAAGGTGATTACGAAGGACCAGATACTCAGCAAGGCAACATGATTTTTTTTACCGTGTTAATCTGAGAAGTGTGTTACAAGTCAAATGTAGTTCTCTCACCGTTGAGAGTCCCTTCCTGCTTGAGTTTAAAGAGAAAATCCATCCCTGGTGGTGTTCAAGGCCAGGTTGGACAGAGCCTTGGGTGGCATGGTTTATTTAGTGTGAGGCGTCCCTGCCCATGGCAGGGGGGTTAGAACTTGATGATCTTAAGGTCCTTTCCAGCCCTAACTATTCTATGATTCTATGAAAATCTGAGGTACCAGCGATACATGGCAAGCTGCAGAATGTTTGAAAACAGGTGCTAAAATTAGAACAAGTACTTTGTTTATGTGAGAGAAGGAAGGAATGAGCTGCTTGGAATAAATTATTTTCCTTGTGGCCATTTCGGATTTCAGAAAATAAGTTGGGATAATTAGCCACTGCCATCAACTGTATTGCTAGACTGTAACCCATTTTTAAATTAAGGTGCTTTCTGCTGAAGTCTCTTGCTTTGGCAGTTTTTAAAGGCTGTGATGATCTGATAAAAACACACAGTAGCTCCTGTGGTAGTAAAAATTACCAGAAAAACACTCTTAACTGGACATCTTTTATGTAATACATTTTAAAAGCTGAATATTTTGTGCTCACTATCGACAAATTTCTTAATTTAAAGCATGAAAAATTAACGTTGGCATTTCTTGTAAAATTCATGCAACAAGCATTGTTACTCAGTATTTGAAAAGGCCGTATACTCTGTGGGTTTGCATTGGAAATGAAGGTCTGTGCTGTAAGTTTTTGATACTACTTGACTTTACAGTTCTGACCTAGGTTTGTATTCATACCGTAGATCTATGAGGATTCTATTGTTCTTCAGTCTGTGTTCAAAAGTGCACGGCAGAAGATTGCCAAAGAAGAAGAAAGTGAGGATGAAAGTAACGATGAAGAAGAAGAAGAAGAAGAGGAAGAATCAGAGTCAGAATGTGAGTTACCTCCTCAATCCTGAAATTAAAATACACCTAGGGATGGAAGGGGAGGTTTTCCACAGTTTCTGCATGGAGGCTGATTATAAGGTTCTATTTTCTGTTGGCAAGAGTAACTTACTAAGTTTGCTACTTTGGGTGTTAACAGTCAACTTAAGTCTTTTGGCTGTATGTTCTGCCTATATCGTTTAGAGTACAGTAAACTATTTTTAAGCCACAAACAAACCACAGAGATGCTTTGTAGAAGCTGATTTGACTGGACATGATTATAAACCCTTCTGGTCCTGTTCATGTTATTTGTAAATAGAAGTTCCTGGAAAAGCTAGGAACAGTCTTTATCCGTGGGTGGTCATTGTTCAGGCATGGTGTGACATACAAAACTCACTACCTGGTTAAGAACCAGAAGATGTTGCAAATATTCTTCAGTTTGACAAGGCCTAATTGAAACTTGTATTGTTTCAGAAGCAGGAGGTGACACTCTGTCAGTCACTGGAGACTTGGAAACATGATGCAATGGAAAATGAGGGATCCCTTCATTCCATTTTCCACTCCCCAGTAGATCTGCCCATATAGTCCAGCTACCCTAGCTGTCTGATTACAGAAACTGTAATATTTGGCCTTGAGCTACCCTTCCAAATATGTCACACAGGTCTGCGAAGCATGCAACTCAGGATTTGCCTATCAGTCATCTCCACATAGCATTTCTGTATTTTAAATGAAATATCTGTTTGTACAAAGGATAAATATTTCTATGTGCAAGGAAAAAAATATTTTTAGATGTGTATCTTCTCACAGGACCTGTAGACACTGTGCATTCTGCGAATGAAAAGAATGCACATGGTCAACTTAAAGTTATTCTTTATACTTTTATGCAAATAATTTTTAAACCTGTACAGAAGTGGAGAAATAAAATGAAATACCTCTTCGTCATTGTTCCAGAGTGCACTTAAAGGACAGAGGGAAATATCAGGCTGCTGTGAGGGGTGAATTTCTGTGAACAGAGACAGCATTTAAAAGTGAAAAGTTAAATGTAGTCTTCTAAAATATTTGCAGCAAAATCTGTGAAAGTCAAAATCAAATTAAACAAGAAGGAGGAAAAAACTCGGGAGAAGGGAAAAGGCAAGAAGAGGCAAAGCCGAGCAAAAGCCAAACCTGTTGTGAGTGATGATGATAGTGATGAGGATCACGATGAAAATGTAAGTTTTGATCACTGAGACTGTGGAAGTTGGTTACAGTGATTGTGTCTCTACCCTGTCCCGCTTGCTATAAGAGTTCTCAACTATTCATGCTTAAGCAAATGTTTAATCTGTAGTGATCATCGTGAGAGAATTAGGCAAGGGTGTTAACTGTACCTGGGTTTGTTTATGAGATCTGGTCGAAATGCTGAAAGACAAGAAGTCAGAGAAGTTCAGAGCTCATTTCTTGGAGCTGATCTACTTTCATTGAATCTTTAAACCTCACGGTCTGTTTGCTTTTGTCCACAGATGAAAAACTGATGGCTTGACATTTTTTTTTTTCCTTTGGTGGGTGCTTCTACTATTGCAACAAATGAAAACAGAGCTCTTCCAAGTTGTTAAATGTCTGCATAGAAAGAAAGATCTGGTGTTTCCTGACTCTGTGTCTTCCCTTCTCTAAAGAAGTCGACAGCAATTTAATGAAATGTCATGAAAAAGAAATGTTTCATAAGATCATACCTTTCTTAAGGCTATCTTGATTTGTCAGTTTAATTGTCATTTTTTCTTCCTGTTATTTTCTTTTTTTCTTTCTTTTTTTCTTTTTTTTTCCTTCTTTAACAAATTCCACAGCATAGCTGGCAAAGAATTTCTGACTTGTCTTGTGTCTCTTACCTCTAGGACCAGTCGGAAGCAAGCGGAAGTGATGATGAGTGATCCATAGGGTTTATTTTCTTGGCAGAACTGACCCCTTCCCCTTCTCTTCTCCCTTCTCCTATTTTACACCCAGTGAATACAGTTTGTCAAATAGACATTGGGTTGTTTCTGTATCCTTACTCTCTATAAATTAGCTTTAGGATAGTGCCAGACAAACATATGATATCATAGTGTAAAAAAGCAAAAAATGTAACATACTGTGACCAAATGGGCTGCAAAAGATTTAAGAACAAAACAACAGCAAAAAAGCTTTTAATGGAAAATGAGGGTTGATAGTATATTTCTATGGGCTGGTAATGGTTTGATTGTGCCTGGTTTTATGATTTGATAGAATGTTTTTCAGTGGCATCAGAAAGACAAAAAAAAAATAAGTGTTTTGTAGCACGATAACCAGGAAAAGCCATTAAAAGCCACTGGTTATTTTATTTTTCATCAGGCAGTTTTCAAAGTTTTTATTTGTTCTGTATTGGATTTTTACACTGTGGTACATATATGCAACTTTGTTTAATAGCTTTTAAATATACATTAGTTAGCCTTCATTCACTTTGTCCCATATGCATTTTTACACTTTACGCTTGATGATCTTCAGAAATACGCTTTTTGAATTGTATCGAAATTACGTCTACTGTAAACTTTGCTTAACTTTTTCTCCTTGATTAAAAAAGTTGGGTTAAAAAAATGCTATTGAATATTGCAGTCTATATAGTGTAATGGATGGCTTCTTTCATCAGACTGATCTTCTATGTTACCAATGTGGATTATCACCTTTCCCTAAAGTGTACTTAATCTTTGCTTTCTTTGCACAATGTCTTTGGTTGCAAGTCATAAGCCTGAGGCAAATAAAATTCCAGTAATTTTGAAGAATATGGTGGTGGTGCTTTCCTAATAAAGAGATAATTTATTTCTGTAGTTGCGACGTAGTGTTAGGAGTTCACAAAAATCTTTTTATAGTAGGGATGACAGGGCAGGAATGTCTCCTGGAGAGAGGTCCACTGTGGTCTGTCCTGTTTGTAAAATAGCTCATTCAAATAGCATAGATGTATTTACAGGGACAAGAGAAGAGACGCACTCCGTGTTAAAACAAGAACAGTGAAATGGAAGTAATGCAATAACACCTTGAGGTAAACGTGTAGTTCATTACCTAATTATAATCGAAGCGATGAAGCAATAAAATAAACATTTCTTTTTCTTTCAGGAAATGTATGTCTGTAGGCCTCAGTGGGCATGAATACAATTACTTATGGAGGCTGTCAGCCCACCTATAAGTCAGTTTATGTGGCATTGTAAACGTTTGAACTACATATCTACAGTTAATGTTGCTGCTCCATAAAATTAGAACTTCTTAGATCTGAACATACATTGAGTAGAAAATGTGGAAGCTTAGGACCTGATCTGTAAACAGAGTCTTTCCTTGTTTTGAACAGTGTATTTCTCTGTATGTATCTTCATCACATCTCTTTACTCTGCATACTTGCAGTATGTTATTTGCTTCATATTTTTCTAGCTCAGTTGAGAAGTGATTTATAAGTTTGTCTGGTGCGCATTTGTGTGTATTAGCCCTGCAATGAGATAAGTCAGCTTTGCTTAGTTTCAGTAGCTTCAAACATTTGCCCCATCTGAATGGAAGACCTGTATTTCACAGAGATCACATTGACCTTAGAGGGACATATTGGTAAGACTAGTGTCTGAAGCAGCTATACAGAAAACAGCCTGGTGGTCCTGGTTGACACCAAGGTGAACATGAGCCAAGAGTGCGCTCCTGTGGCAAAGGTTAAAAGTATCTTAAACATTAGAAGTGTTGCCAGGGTGATTCATGCCCTCTACTCAGCACTGCTGATACATATCTGGAGTGCTTTGTTCAGTGCTGGACTCCCAAGTAGAAAAGAGATGTGGACATACCGGAGAGAATCCAGCAAGGGACCACTAAGATGATTAAGTGACAGGAACATAAGATATACAAAGGGAGGCTGAGAAAACTGGTACTGTTCAGCCATGAGGAGGCTCAAAGACACCTTACAAATTTGAATTAATATCTGAAGGGAGGGTGCAGAGAAGGCAGAGCCAGGTTCTTTCCAGTGATGCCCAGTGACAGGATGAGAGGCAGTGGGCACAAACTGAAACACAAGAGGTTCCCTGTGAACATGAGGAAACTTCTTTCTATGGGGGTGACTGAGCCCTGGCGCAGATTGCCCAAAAAGGTTTTGGAGTCTCCCTTCTTGGAGATACTCAGAATCCATCTGGACATGGTCCTGGGCAGCTGACTCTCGGTGTCCCTCCTTGAGCAGAGGGGCTGGACAAAGTCACCTACAGAGGTCCCTTCCAACCAACCATTCTATGATTCTGTAATATGGGATAGTTTATTTTGCAGAAGCCATTCTGTCTTCAGTGACAGTTTCAGAAGACCATATATAAATGTTATTTTTTCACTGCAAAATGAAATTAGTCTACCAACTCATTATGCATGACAAAAAACATCTAGCAGTAGGCTTCAGTCACTGCTGACCTAGACTGGATTTCAACTGGCAATTCAGATGTAAAAGACGGAGTATCATGTTACCAATCCCCAGAGTCCCTGGTGACTTTGCAGTGACCCAGTTTGATTTATTTTTCAAGAACTCATTATTTACAGATGAGTGTTCACCTGGAGAGTAAAATGAACTAAGAAGACCCAGCATTTCTGTTAAAAATTAAAGATGGCTCTTTTTTAGTCAATAACTGTAAGCCAGAGGAGTATATTGTTTTGCATGAAGGAAAACATTCAGATTCTTAGCTGAAGGTTTTGTTTTATCAGATCTAAGTAATTTCAAAATATTTTTAATTTCCCCTCTGAGTTTCAAGAATAAATGCAATTATCATTAGATTAAAATTGCTTTATGACTGTCAGTTCATGCCTCTGCCTCTGCTGAAATTGGTCCTGTTACTTTACTTATGATTTGAATTTGTTTCTACCCAGAGTAATTTTTTTATTGTTACCTTGCTCTTTCTCTGTATAAATTTACTGCATTTTTCAAGATCAGGATTTTTTTCTGGTAATCTCAGCACATTACTGTATGAGGAAAAGGTTTCTGGGTAAATTCTGGTAAATGTAACCTTCCAAAATCTTTACCCGAAAAAAGAGGAAGAAATCTTTTGTTAAGCTATGTAGAAATCTAAGTTAAACGTGGAAGCACACTTCCCCTTTTCCTGGATTCCCTGTCTAGTAAAAATTGACATGTAAAGCACTTAGAATACCTTTCGCACAGTACACAAATAAAAGCACAATGCTACAATCCATATTGAGGGAAACTAACTCCTTTCCTAACTTAAATTGTCTGTAAAATTGGAAATGGTGTAGCTTGGGCACTGAGAAAGCAAAGTGAAGTAAATGGCAGGAGGTTTCTTGTTGCATTTGCTTCTTGTGAGTAGGTAGTGACGTTAAGTGGGCCAGATGAATAATATCTAACAGCTTTTATACATTTCAGATTCTGTTAATATTCTTTCTTTTCCCCTCACATACCTTCTGAAAGAAACAAAGAAAATGCGAAACCTTTTGCTCAGTAGTATAAATGGCTTCCTGCTTAAATGTGTCTGGTCCTCAATGCGAAGTACTGCACTGGCTCTGCTTTCAGAACCCCGTATATTTTTGTTTTCCTTGTCATGTGTACTGCTTTTAGAATAGAAGTGCCAGGGTGTGCCTCCATCCTCACCTTTCTGGCCCTGGAGTTGTACTCTGCACTCACTCAGCTCATGCATAAGTTGGTGATTCGGTGATTGTTGAGGCAGAGAGATCTGGCAGGGTCTGTCATGGCCAACACTGCCACAGCTTCTGTGCACTGTGGTAAGGCAAAGGCACAGCTGATGCCATGGTAAGCCTTGAAGAGTGTGCAGTTTTATTAAGTTATTGGTGGTACATGCTCAGTCCTGTCAACTACCCAAGGAGTGCATTGATAGCTCTATTATGCACAAGTTAGTATCAACTTTTTCATTAAAACGCTTGGACAGTAGGGTTTGCTGAACTCATAGACTTGAAAACAGGTCACAACATGTCAAAAACAAAATGGTAAGTGTTCATAAAAAGATTTCTAGACTGTTTTCTTACTTTCCCTTCTGCTCATCCTCAATAATATTTTAAAATTCCTGAAGAAAAAAAAATACTTTTTTGATTTTTAATAGGGACTTGAACTGTAAGCTGAAACATTATGTAAGTTCTATAGGTTCGCAAAAGGGCTAGCAAAAGTAGTTGTTGACAATAGAAGAAGGGAAATCAGTTCACTCAAGGCAAAGCACATGATACTAATTTTGACTCCTTTGCAGTAGAACTGTTTATCATTTTAGCAGACTCACCCCTAATCACAGGGTGGAAGGTCACACCTGCTTTCTAGACACTAGTCCTTGTCCTTCCATTTCCTTTACTTGTTAGGGTTGTGAATATGGCAATATTTATCATACTTTTGACTCAGCATTCACACAGATAGGTGGGTGTGCTAAAGAACACGTTGAACCTTCTGCCTTCATCTGATGCTGTTTTGCATCAATCAAATACTTTTATTCCACTGCCTCTATTATAAGGAGCTTGTATTTCAATCCTTATGGTATTTTACTTCTCCCTTATTTTCATGACCACAGCAGACATAGTAAGAACAAAATTCTTCTCCAGTTACATGATAACAGCTTGTGTTTTCCTCCCATGCATGCCAAGTTGCTGTCAAAAGCTGAACCGCAACAAATAACTGCAACATGAAGTTCTTGCATTTCAAAGTGACCAGAAGACTTGTACTGGAAATCATATCTGAGACAAAGACCATTTTCACAACAACTTCCGGCTTGGCAGCCATTTCCTAAGTTTGTGCTTGGTATTTGGTGTCATACTTTCATGCACAATTCATTGCCATGGTGACATAACACTGATGCTTCATTGCATTTATCACTTCTGGTGGGAGCAACAGTTTAAACCTGTGTAATGCATCATCTGCCGCCTGTGAATGCTACCATTACATGGGCTATTCTCACACCTGGAGATGGGAAATAAAAACACAGAGAAGACCCAAATACTAAGACATGAATTCATTGCAAATAAAAGAGAACTGTGTGCCGAATGTCGTTTTCTTTATCGAAAACAGCCATAGTTTCTGGTGGAGGTGAGTTTGTAGCAACTTGTGTTATTTGTATTATGGATTATATTCCATTTTATTATTACCTATTGTGTTATCTATTATGTACATTCTCCCTTTGGGCTTCTAGCGTAGTTGCCCTTCTGTCCATCACCTTCCATTGAAATCAGTTTTGTACACACTTGAATGCCTTAGGGACTTGAAGCAGTTACTGCTTCATTATGCAACATTTCTTCCCATCTCCTTCGTCTCAACATGAAATGAGAGAGAAGGAGGAGGAAAAAGGCATTGTCTGACCACTCACTTAGGCCTTCACTTTCTGAGACCAGGACAGCTTGTTGCTATTAGTGCTGTTGTCTGTTGGTGCAACCCTGGGGACAAGTCAGTGCTCCTGCACTTCTTAAGGTCAAAGAACAAAGAAGTGAAGCTGAGCATGTCTGCTATTCGACAAATGCACAAAAGACAGTAAGTATTCCATGTCAGTGGACTTAGGTGCTTATAGCTGGTAATTAGAATAGGTATTTAAAACTTCACAATTCATTTAAAGTAAGTAAGGGGCAATCTTATCAACGTAAGATAACCAGGCCACATGTAAGATCCTGCGCCTGGGTCGGAGCAATCCCAGGCACAGCTACAGGTTGGGCAGAGAAGAGATTCAGAGCAGCCCTGCGGAGAAGGACTTGGGGGTGTTGGTCGATGAGAAAATGAACATGAGCTGGCTGCAGTGTGTGATCACAGCCCAGAAAGCCAACCGTATCCTGGGCTGCATCAAAAGGAGCGTGACCAGCAGGTCGAGGGAGGTGATCCTGCCCCTCTACTCTCCTGAGACCTCACTTGGAGTATTGTGTGCAGTTCTGCTGTCTTCAACATAAAAAGGACATGGAAGTGTTGGAACAAGTCCAGAGGAGGGCCACGAGGACGATCAGGGGACTGCAGCACCTGCCATATGAAAACAGGCTGAGAAAGTTGTGGCTGTTTGGCCTGGAGAAGAGAAGGCTGAGTGGAGACCTCATAGCAGCCTTCCAGTATCTGAAGGGGGCCTATAGGGATGCTGGGGATGGACTCTTCATGAGGGACTGTAGTGACAGGACAAGGGGTAGTGGTTTCAAACTTAAACAGGGGAAGTTTAGATTGGATATAAGGAAGAAGTTCTTTACTGTGAGGGTGGTGAGGCACTGGAATGGGTTGCCCAGGGAAGTTGTGAATGCTTCATCCTTGGTGGTGTTCAGGGCCGGGTTGGACAGAGCCTTGGGTGACATGGTTTAGTGGTAGGTGTCCCTGCCCATGGCAGGGGGGTTGGAATGAGGTGATCTTAAGGTCCTTTCCAACTCTTGACTATTCTATGATTCTAAGAGAATTTTACTTCTGCTTTGGAAACTGCTATTAGACCAATTGCCATTGCTGCCTCACTGAATGTAACTTCTGTTACTGTGTAGTAGTCAAGATTAAAATCCTGGTCATGTTGCCTGCTTATAGGAAAATCGCTTACCCTGCATCACATTAATAAATTTTTTCACCACTTCTTGGGAATCTGGAATATACAAGACAAAAAAAGCAGCTTGTCCTATATCTGGCAAGTTGATTATTTCTGCCTAGGGGTAAACAAATTGAAAGAGATATTACTGTCTTTTTCGCCTATGTCACTCATGCTTCAAAGCCTCCTACTCATTCCCAGAACATAAATGCCAGGTTCACCCCTTTCGAGACCCAGCCACCAAGCTACATGTTAAAGGGAGAAACTTGAGTTTATTCTTCATAAGCACTCAAGTGATGTATTTTTTCTTAGGAGGTGCCATACAGTTTTCCTGTCATTCTGACTATGTATGAGTCTGTCCAGATGTCGTGGATTAAAGCCAGCTGACAACTAAGTACCAGGAGGAAGAAAATTAACTATCGCAGCTGAAACCAGGACACCAGATCCTATTGCAAGTTAGCACCTGAGAGACATTGCTTCTGCAGTTGCTGCAGTAGAAACTAATTCAAAGCCGCTCTTCCAGGTGAACATGTTTTCCTGGGTGGTGCACAGGGATTAATAAACGAGGCAAACCTTTGGCAAGTCCAACTGTGTGAGTGGACAGCTCACCACCTCTCAGACCTCTGGTGAGAACAACCATCTCCCCTGTGCCTGTGACATCTGGATTCAGCATGTAGCCTTGCTGCTTGTTCTGCTTGTGTCACTGTTTCTCTGGCCACAGAGCACTTTTTGCTTCCTTCCTTGAGAATTCTTGTTTTAATCATCTAACATCTGTCTAAAAGAGGTTTCTGGCACTGGAGAACAATCACTTACTTCTCTGGTAACAAACAGTTGTGGCTGGCTTTCTCACTGCACTCTGGTTCAGAGCATTTTCCCTAGAGATGCACCGTTGCTGCTTTCCATTCTACTTGCTGCTGTAGCCTCCTTTGATGTAACTTTAGGGGATCAACCAGATTAACGTTAGGTATGTAAAGTGAGTCACAGACACTAATCCTACAGAATAACACGGGTGTCATCTGCTGTAATGTTGTGCCCATCATCTCCATCCACCTCAAATGCCTTAGGCCTACCAAGTGGGCTGTTCAGCCTTAGCAGGCACTGAGCAAAAGGAAGTGATCTCTAGTTACTTTTAAAGTAAATGACCTTGCACAGTGAAGTTTTTTTTAACTTATCCCATAACTGTTTCTGTCCAGACATAAGATGAACAAATGCAGTGCCAGGCATTGGCAGCTTCATGAAAGGAGCATAGAATCATAGAATGGGTTGGATTGGAAGGGACCTTAAAGATCATTTGGTTCCAGCCCCCTGCCATGGGCATGGAAGCCTTCCACTAGACCAGGTTGCTCAAAGCCCTATTCAACCTGGCCTTGAATACTGTCAGTGATAAGGCAGCCACAGCTTCTCTGGGCAGCCTGTGCCAGTGCCTCACCATCCTCACGGTAAAGAACTTAGTCCTAAAATCCCTAACCTGAATCTCCCCTCTTTCTTGTCTCCGGGCTGAACAAGCTTGACTCTCTCAGCCCGTCTCCATAGCAGAGGTGCTCCAGCTGTCTGATCATCTTCATGGCCTCTTCTGGGATCATTTGGGCAGATCCATGTCCTGCTTGTGTTGGGGCCCCAGAGCTGGATGCAGCACTGCAGGTAGGGTCTCATGTGAACAGAGTAGAGGGGCACGATCACCTCCCTCAACCTGCTGACTCCTGGCAGGTCCTGGCGCTATTCTGGAGTTTCTCCACCTCAGGAACCCTCTGTACACATGATCCCACACTCTGCTGCAGACAGGCCTACTCCAGAGCTGATCACTTTGGCACTCAGACATCATTTTAAGTTCCAAAATACACCTGCTGTACAGAATTCACACCGGTATGTTAAACAATAAAAACCAGATTCTTCATAGGAGACAACTTCTCACTTTGCTGCTGAAAAAGGAAGCAAAATGTCCCTGAGACCTTGCCAGAAGACCACCTCCAATATATCCTGCCTTCCAACCTCCTGTCATACCTTTCAGCCAGCAGCCCCCACCCACTTCAGTCTTACCATGTACTTTAGTAATAAGCCCTGGGATGCTGTAGTGAGCATCAAATGACAGCCCTGATTGAGTAAGACCAGCATTTATTCATCTGCCTGGGTTAAACCTGCAGTGCAGGGTGCATGCTCTTCAGCAAGCACCAGGTCTGACAGTACAACCACTTTTTGATTTGACTACAGGTTTCAGTCCCGAAAAATGATGGAAATTAAAATGTGAAATGTCAGTGCATGTTTCTTAACCTCAGCAGTGCAGAGAGCTACAGAAAGGACTCTTCAGTGAAGGCTGCTCTCGCTGCAGGTGTAAACACATTCAGGAAGGTCACATGTATTCTCTTTTCGCATGTTCAGTGGTGGGACCTATTTTTCCTTCTAGTTTTGCCAGAAAATACTCTCTGTCTCACAGGAATACACCAGCTGTCTTCTGATAGCCTTGACACCCAACAGGCAGTGTCACAGTTTACACTGGACTCTGTTGTATCAAAGGCAGTAACACCTCAACTGTATGTATATTTAGTGATTCCTCTTTGCAGAGAGTTCTGTTTTGCCTTTAAGAATTTAGATTGCAAGGACAGTCTGACTTTCCTAAGGGCAAATCCTAGGAGACTTCTAAATGAAAATGAAACTCATTAAGTCAGGAATGAGCAGAATGTTTAACAAATACCTACTTTGATGATCAAGAGAGTGTTTTTTCAAATCTTTACTGAAGCATCTCAGTAATACAGAAGTGAATTTCGGCCTGATGACAGATCTTGCAGAAGTGCCTTCAGAGAGTTGTGAGGAACCACATTAATCTGGAGAGTCTCTAAAAGCCATTTCTTGCCGCATGGTCTCTCCATTCCAGCCAGGAGCTTCTTCATGGCTACATGGGAAGAAGGGGAGGAGGGAAGTGAGCTTTCTCAAGCAACAGACCTCAAACAGGCAGGTCAAGCAGCCTGTGCTTGAGGGACTCCAAGCTGGGAGACATGCAGGTAGAATTGATACTAAATTAAATCTCTGGTCCTATTTATGTAGTCATATTATGTAATACTCTATGCTTGCATACAGTATTAAAAATTTGCAACAGAATGTTTGTTGTTGGATATACACAACTAAGTTTTCATCTGTTGCTTGTAAAGAATCAGGTACCCACGAAAATATTTCTGACAGAATGGGAGAAACCACTGGTCCAAGATAAAGGGACATCTCGCTCTTTATGCCCTTCAGTCTTTTTACATGTCCAGTGCATTTCAGTCCCTGACAGGTTTGCACTAAGGATACCTGGCTGATAGGAATTTCAGTTATGTTTCATGTAAACCATTATTTAATGTAAACCAGAAAGCAAATAACAAATAATAGCAGTTCTTGTGTGAATAATTTCAAGCTCAACTTTTATTTCGTCTAACCTGAACTGAAATTAAGCTGCCAGGTTACAGATCTCACTATTGATCCTTTGAGTTATGTGGTAGCCTGCTTTTATTTTTAATGAGGAATCCATTCTTCTAATTCACATTTACACGACTGCTCCTGCTTTCATGTGAATAGTGATGCAGAATCTAGACTATTTTTTTCCTGTATTTCATAACAGCAAATATGTTGGGAGTACCAGCACTAATAAGATCTACCTGCAAAGGTAGAATGAGTGGAAAGCAGACTGGTTTTAATGCTCCGGAGGAAAGAAAGAAAAGTCAAGCCCCCTGAGAATTTGTCTGAAATTCATGTTCTCCTGTAAAGCCCAATGTGACAACCTTCGTTTATAAAGAATAAATAGTATAATGTACAAAAAGAACAGAAATATTCCCATACCCTCTGTGTTGGTATCTCTTTATCTCTGACTTGCAATTTTATATTAAGCCTCTGTACCTGAAGATCAGGATTCACAGTGGTCATGGACCAACAGCTCAGCAAAGCTGTCCCTCACCCTGGCACTCAGTGAAATCCTGATGTAGGAGAAGAGTGAATTACAGCTAACTTCAAGAGAAGCTTTTATTATGTATACCATTGTTCACTTTTTTCTTTCCTCTTTGACTTTTGTGAACTCATACAACAGCTTTGGAACACAACTCTCTATAGTGAGGGTTTAAGTTTGGTTTGGGCTTGGGACTTACGCTGTCCCAAGGCAGATGAGCAATGAGCTCTTACTAGCACTCACTCTTTCGCAGAGTCCCATTAGATCCCAAGGTTTGAAAGTGATTATATCTAAGTTTTAAGAGAAATGTGGGGAAGAGAGGAACAGTCCATTTGCAAAATACTAGAAAAAGCTATCTCAGAATCTTTACTGAAAGACTTGAAAAATTTATCTTGCTCCAATTGGGAACAGCAGTACTTACTTGCATGTATAAACGCCATTACGGAATCACCCTGCTCCACCCTGAACACCAGATTTTCATCCTTTCCTTCCCTCTGTTTATGTTTTTGCTAAATGCTGTGTGATTTAATTTCCCTTCTCCCATGAGCTTTTATGGACCTAAAAATCTTGACAGATCCTACTTACTGACCTCCTTTCCTCCCAGAGCACCAGTCGGGAGTTGCAGCATGATGTTGCTTCAACATATCAGGCCAATCAGTAGCTAGGCTAATGTCCTGGGTTCAGCAGTAGCAGTCATTTTTCTCCTTCTTAGTAGCTGGTGCAGTGCTGTGATTTTGACTTTCAGCCTGGGAACAGCGCTGATAACACCGATGTTTTCAGTTGCTGCTCAGTAATGTTTAGTCTGACCAAGGACTTTCTGAGCCTCATGCTCTGCCAGGGAGGAGTGGAAGCCGGGAGGAAGCAGAGACAGGACACCTGACCCAAACTGACCAAAGAGGTATTCCATACCACAGCACGTCATGCCCAGTATATAGACTGGGGGGAGTTACCCAGAAGGGTTAGATCACTGCTCGGATCAGGCTGGGTGTCGGTCGGTGGGTGGTGAGCGGTTATATTCTCTTCCCTTGTTATTTCCCTTATCATTATTACTGTTGGTGGTAGCAGCAGTGGTTTGTGTTATACCTTAGTTACTGGACTGTTCTTATCTCAGCCCATGGGAGTTACATTCTTTCCATTCTCCTCCCCATCCCTCCGGGAGCGGGGGGAGAAAGGGGGGGAGGGGGGTGAGCTAATGACATCATGGCAGATTAGCTGGGCTTAAACCACGACAGCTAAGTAGCCAGAAATCCTCTGGTGTTCCAGCTGCAGACTCCAGATATTCTGATGCAACAGACCACTGCGTTTTTCTCTGAAAAAGAAATAAAGCTCTGGAGATGACTAATTCTGTGATATACATGCTGGGAAAAAAACAAACTAAACAAAAAAAAAGCCAAGCACGAAAAACCTCAACAAAACAAAACCAATAAAACCAAAACCAAACAAATGAAAGAATTATAGCAGAAATGCCAGAAACAGGAAGACATATGAGAACATGCAAACCGAGACACAGGTGGTATCACTGGATGCTAGAAAAGGTATTTATCTTTTGCTTTAGAAGCACTTAATTGAAAGTTTAAAAAAAGTTTAAAAGCCTGTTTGCTCAGTTGTTAGCTTCAATGCTTTGCTTATGTTTCACTGTTTTCCAGTGGCATAGACTAGAGTAGAATAGACCAGAATAGAATAGAAAGAATAGAGTATTTCAGTTGGAAGGGACCTACAACAATCATCTAGCCCAACTGCCTGGCCACCTTAGGCTGACCAGAAGTTAAACATATTGTTAAGGGCATTATCCAAATGCCTCTTAAACACTGACAGGCTCAGGGCATCAACCACCTTTCTAGGAAACTTGTTCCAGTGTTTGACCACTCTCTTGGCAAAGAAATGAATCTATTTTTTTCTCTAGACTTTAATAGACTGAGGAATAGAAACCATTTCTCCAAGACTCTATGTACAGCACTGGTGTATCTCAGGCCCGATGGGAATCTTTGGATTATGTCAAAATACTATATTTCAAAAAGAAAATGGATTTAAGCAAACAAACAACCCTATAGAGATTTCAGTACTTAACTTTCTTGGGTTTCAGTGAGACAAATGTACTTTGCAGTAATACTTCCTGAAACAATCAATCCGTTTCTTGGTTTTATGACAGAGGTGATCCTGACTATAAACACATGCAAAGCAATGGAGTATTTTCAAGCTATCTCAGCATTGGGAAACATAGCACAGGCTTTGTTAGGTTGTAACTATTGAAAACATTAGCAAATTTTAAAAAGGTTATATAAAGCAACGATTGTGCACAAGGAAGGCATTTGATTAATGACCATGTACTTCAGACACTTTAATTAGTTTTTTTTCTCCTTGAAAATTAATGCAATTGTAAGGTATTACAGGTAGAAATTAAGGCATAATTTGAAATCACACGACAGGCAATGTTTCTGTAGCACAGGAGTAGGTCTATCAGGAAGGGAAAATGAAGAGCAGGGCGAGAACAGGGGTGCTGCATGTGGCAGCAGGGCCAGCCCACGGCGAGGACAAGTGCCTGGCCATGGGGTTGGGGACATGGCCAAGGTCATGTTTGGAGATCATCCCACAGGTTAGATCACCCCATCTACCTCAGTGGGGCCCGTGGCCAGCCAGGGCCCACTGGTGACACAGCTCAGGCAGGATCCAAAAGCAAGAGCTCAGCCTAAAAGCGGCTTCCAGAGAATGTTGGGGAATTCCCCTTTTGCTGAGGCTTTGGCAGCTCAGGGTCTTTCAGTTTACCAAACCTTTGTTTGTTTCTCACTTTGCATATAGAGGAAGTCGGGGCTGTTCGGCCTGGAGAAGAGAAGGCTGTGTGAAGACCTCAGAGCAGCCTTCCAGTATCTGAAGGGGTCCTATAAGGATGCTGGGGACTGAGCATTCATTAGGGACTGTAGTGATGGGACAAGGGCTAATGGGTTCAAACTTAAACAGGGGAAGTTTAGATTGGACATAAGGAAGAAATTCTTTACTGTGAGGGTGGTGAGGCACTGGAATGGGTTGCCCAGGGAGGTTGTGAATGCTCCATTGCTGGCAGTGTTCAAGGCTGGGTTGGACAGAGCCTTGGGTGACATGGTTTAGTGTGAGATGTCCCTCCCCATGACAGGGGAGTTGGAACTAGATGATCTTAAGGTCTTTTCCAACCCAAACCATTCTATGATTCTATGATTCTATGAAGAAGTAATTGCTTATGTTCTTTCACCACATGACCTGAGAAGATGCCATCAGGGCTTCACTGTGAAGAATAAACCATGAGAGAGCACTCAATGGTTCCCTCTGCCCCTGCAGCTCTGCTTCACCACCATCCTGGGACACAGTGGGATGGTCTGAGAGTGCACACAAGGCTGGAGCTCCCAGCTCCCGTGAAGCAAGAAGGGTACCACTGGTTTTCCAGAGCTCAGAGGGAACCCCGGCCATGGGTGAACATTTGTGGTTTGCTTGTAGCACCAGCTAGCTGAACAAAGAAATCAGTTCTAATGTCTTCTCTGTATTCACCTTCCATGCTTTGTCACTACTAAAATAGTTCACTGGTACAAAACCTTCCATAATGTCTCCTCTCAAACTCTATATATTACAGTCACATCCCGATCTGCTTAAGACGATCATAATTAGAAGCCTAAAGTGAAAGAGGACAACAGAGTTTAGTAAATAAACCTGCACCACTGAAGCTGGGGGGAACAATCTGAATTTCTGGAGAGCTCTACCCTGCAACGACCAGTCAATGTCAATAATCTGTACTCATGAAGCAGTGAAGTGAGATGCAATTGTGCAGTCTCTGAACAAACCCCCACTGTCTGGTCACACTTTGACCTTGTACAATGTCCTCAACAGCCAATCAATTACAGCCTTTTTGAAACAAACCCTTCTGTGGGTGGCAGGTGTGTGTAAAAACAGGCTGATTGCTGCAGTCTGAAACTGTACATCTACGTAGGCAGATAGACTGTGTAGATGCAGTTTGCTGTTAACTACCTTTGCAGTACGTTTCTAATACCTTTCAGTACCTTTCTGCATAAACAGGTACAAAGACCTAAGCCTTCTTTAAATAGCAGGTTTTAGAACCTGCTTCCTTGTTTTCATGAATACATTGTTTCCATGGAAATAAACCTTTAGCAAAGAGCAAAAGCCAAAAATATCAAAACCCTAATCAGCCGGAAAGTGAACAAGACTCCAGGGACAATGTACAACTAGAAATCAAACTCAGGGACTCTTCCAAACCTTTCAGCTTAAACCTTCATCTTGGGCCATTCCTGGTTACATTCTCTCTTCCCTCTTTGGCTTGTTCTCAGGTCTGGAAAAAGAGGTATTTCTCATTGCATTCTTCTTTTTCACCCGCAGGACATCAATGATAATCATAAGTGCAAAAGCCAGCCTACAGAATATATTTAACTCTTAACCAAGATAGTAGCTTCAGATGATTGTGACTTCTCGTAAGAGCAGACTTCTTCCTCTTAACTCATAGCACACAGAATGTAGACCTTGACTTCATTTCCAAAAAATTCAAGACCACTTTGCTATATCAACACAGAAAAACAAAAAGTAATTTCTTTCATTACTTCCAGGTCAAAACAAACTGAAATATTCCTTCCATGACAGAATTGCAGCTGGTGGTTGATCAAGGAATAGTACAGCAAAGCTGACCTTCATAACCTAGAGAGCTTTTGAATCTTTCAGTGATACACAAATCTGAAATCTCAGGCAAGAAAGGAAAAGGCGACCTTTTCTCTGCTTCTGCTTTTTCTGCTTACGTTCTGTATAGGATGTAAGAAGATAAAATCCCCAAGAAGATTCCTGCCCAGAACCAGCAGCCTGCATGTGGATGTGTGTCAGCACCGGCTTTGGAGTGCCACCCCATGTGACTTGGTACAGCATGTTGAATTCTGTGATGGGGTCCTGCTGCTTGAGGGAAGCTTCATCCTGCCTGTGTCTTAATTAGTTGGCATAGTAAACTTACTGACAGTCAGATCTTGGAAGAACCTGCTCAGGCTGAAAAAAATTCCTTCCTGTCCAAGTGACCTTGAGTCTGGAAAGAAGTAGATCTGCTGTTTCCTTTTCTGGCTGCAGCAAGTCACTGAAATAAAAAGTGCTTCATTTGTGTCAGTATTTTTGTCTTTTGGTGCCAACAAAAGCCTTTCTTTGGGAGGTCTGTAAATTTTCTTCTGTATAAAGTTGCTTTCTTGAATATTTATGTTTAGAGCTGTATATACAAACTAATTAAGAAAACTAAGTCCATGCAAACCAGCTCTGTTAGGAGCCACAATAGCCCGAATTTTTGCTATATGTTTCTGCCCAAGTTTGGTCAGAGGGCTTGGTTTTCTTTTTTGTAAGAGTTTCTCTGAGTTGTTTAATCTGGCATTATAAGCAGGTGTCTCTCTTCCCACCTCCCTTCCCTGTTTATGCTTCCTTTTCAGCCTACCATTTCTCCCGCTCTGACCTCTTCTTCTAATTTCCCATGAAGTGGCTTTAGGAATTAACTCATTTAGTTTGGCATCTTTGGTCAGCATTGCAGCCTGGGGCCAAGTAAGCTTAGTGCTAAGTCTTTGGAGCATACCCTAAACATCACCACCAGACTGTGACCTATTGAAAGGCATCATTGCATGCAGGCCCCTTGTTGGTCCTGCAAGAGGAAATTATACATCTACAGCAGCAAATTATCAGACAGTCTTGCTTTTTCCATGTCCCTGTATTGAGGCGTTTTTGTTTGTAGCACAGATCTTAACAATATTCTTTATTTGCTGTATGGAGGACTTGGCAGTGCCTGAAAGAATGTTTTTTAGCAGTTAAAGAATGAAATAACAGGAGTAGCCAGCCCATGCTTCCTTCCTGGCACTTCACCCAGCTTTTCCGTACCTATTCAATTCAGTTTAATAAAGAATTGCATTCCCACTAGAATTGCATATGATGGTTCAGTAACCTACAGCATCCTGTTGAGCTTCTGGCTTCTATGTCTGATAAGGCTTTCTCTAGGGAAGTTGCAGTTCTTTTCTGCTGATGAAGACGTGCAAGTTAGAGGAAGAATTACTTCTAAAGAAATTTCATCTTTCAGTTAAGAAAAGATGACCAAGATTTTTGGTCAGTGGAAAAAAAGTAAAACTAAGGTTTAGCCCCCCATGTCAGAGTGTCTGATTGATCAGATGTCGTGCTTTGTATGCATGTTCTCACAACTAATGTATATATTCCACTACTGTTATCACAAATCCTGACACTGACTTCCAGACTCCAGTCATTACTGATGGCACTGAGAAGAACTGACAAAAATTCTCTCTTCTCTACATACCTCCTGGCCAGTTTAAAATTTCTCCTCAGTTTTTCTGATTGATTTGTTAAAACTATCTACTTTTTTTTTTTTTTGTGGTGCCTGTGTCCTAGAGTCCAGTCCATATGCAATATGGATGCCTTCATTCTTCTGATTACTCTGTATCTGTAATGCATTTTTGTATCGAATCATCTAGTTCATAGCCAACCAGATTGAATAAAAAATCTCAGTTTATTGTGAAACATGCTCTCATGTGAACCCTAAACCATCTCTATGGCAAAGTTAAGCCAAATAAATCTGAGAGTGGTTGTTTGCAACACAGATGCCAGAGGTTGAAAACTATAATAGACATGGGTGCTGGAAGACTGGCATGGAGAAATTGGCTTTTGAGTGAAATGGATGACTCAGTGTCATCCTGCAGCTGATGAAGATGGTGACAAATGCAGCAAACAGAAGGAACCAACAAAAAGCAATGATTTGTACAGAAGAGTGCACACGATGGTCCAAGGGCTTTTTTCAGAACAGCACAGCTGTGTCACTACTATGTTAGTGACTTGATGTTCAAGATATTTCCAGTGCAAGAATAAACAACAGTTTCCCAACACAGGTGACCAAGAAGCCAAGGAGCAGAGGTACTCTGCTGGACCTGATACTTAAAAACCAGGAGGAATTGATTAGGAATGTAGACATCAAGGCAAGTTTGCCTGCAGGAACCATGAGATGGTGGAGATTAGGAACCTGAGAGAATGGGATGGGGCAAACAGCAGGACCACAATTCTGGACTTCTGGAGAGCAAAATTTATTCTGTTCAGTGATATGCTTGGAAGAATCCCATGGGATATGTCCCTAAAGAGGAGCCCAGGACAGCTGGTTGATTTTCAATGGTAACCCCTTTCAAGAACAGTCTATCCCAACAGACAGAAATGAAGCAAAGTGAGCAGGAGGCCTGCATGAATGAGCAAGGGGCTCACAGCTAGACTCAGACATAAAAAAGAGGTGTACAGGAGATGAAAGCAGGGGCAGATCGCCCAGGAGAAATATCGAGATACTGTCTCACCATGGATGGATGGACTTAGCAAAGCCAAAGCTCACCTGGAGTTAAATATAGCAAGAGATGTGAACAGTAACAAGAAAGATTTGCTCAGGGACATCAGCAGCAAAAGACTGCGGAAAACATGACTGCACTGCTAACCTAGGCAGGGGGCCTCGTGACAGAGGACACAAAGGTGGCTGAGGTGTTCAGTGCCTTCTTCACCTCTGCACTTATTGGTAAGACTTGTCCTCGGCAATCGCAGGTACCAGAGGGAAAGTCCAGGGCAAAGCAGATTTACTCTCAGTCCAGGACAATTGTGTTAAGGAGCGCATACATAACCTGGACATGCAGACATCCATGGGCCTGACACAGTGCACACGCAAGTGCTGGGGAAGCTGGCCTGTGTCTTCACAGGTGGCTCAAGGGTGTGGAGGATGGGGGCACAACTGGAAAGAGATCCTGAGGACTGGAAGGAAGCAAATGTCTTTCCTGTCTCCAACAAAGAGAAGGAGGATCTGAGGAACTACAGGCTGCTCAGCCTTATCATGATCGCTGCAAAGGTGATGGAACTGACAATCCTGGAAACCATTTTCAGACATTTTGCATCTGATTGGCATGGATTTATGAAGAGGAACTGACCTGCCTGATGGCTTTCCACAATGAGATGAGTAGCTTGGTGTATATGTGTAAATCAGGAAAGGAAGTCTGGGAAATAATTACTCAGAACAATGACCAGAACGAAACTAGGTTCTTGCTGTATGTAATAGATTCAAGAAATGTTTACTTAGCATAAATCTGGATGCCTGTCTGTTGGGTAATTTTTATACTAGGGCTGACAGCTGCTTGTGTAGCAGATGAAAGTACAGCGCTGCTCCCTTCTTTGCGTTTCTTTCTTATTCTGGTGCTGCATCTCCATTAGCATTTCTGGAGGAGTAAATATGTTGATTGGGAAAAGATGGCTTTTTTACAATTATTTGACATGGGAGTGTTATGGAGACATCAAGAGGAAAATGCCTAGATAAAGGAGGTGCTGTTTTGTCAGTACCTGCATCTTCAAACACCCACCACTACAAGCAAATCTGCTTTATTTTTAGACAGAACCATAATGGAGCTGACTGCCACCAAGTGACATCTCTTTTATGAGTGGACTGTTTTTAGCAACTCAGGTGCATTTTGCTGCAAGAGTTGAGATGTTCCTCACTTTGACCACCTTCTTTTTCTCTTTCATCATTGTCTCTGACTAACAAAGAAAGGCAAAAACATGAGTAAAAACTGCTAAGCTAGCCATAAAAAGCTGGAGTGGGTTGGATCTGTCTTGCTTCTGTCCCTGTTTCTGGCAGAAACTAGTAATGAAAGTGTTCGAAGAACATGGAAGAAAGGCTATCAGTGACTGCTCAGCCCAAAGTGGAAGACTTTTAGTATTTTCATAATTCTAATGGTGATGGCACAATGATTTTTGTATTAGTCTTCGCCAGATTCCTGTATCAGGATGTCATGCTGCCAATATGTGTAATTTAGTCCTTCCAAAATCCCGCCTAAATTACTGGTTTCACTTTCAATTTGTGCAATTGTTCCATATGGGCTTGTTATCTACATGAAATAATTTTCTGGTATTGATCTGAAATGTTTTTCCTTTCAGTTTGTCCCTGTTGCACTATTACAAAGAACAAATAAATAGGCTTATCATTAATATTCTACCTTTGTGTGGATCTCTCTTGTTTGTTATAGGTGAAATCCTGCCTAGGGTGAATTACTGCAGTGACTTCTCTGGGACAAAACCATACATATTTTTCCCTTGATTCTTGAAGTACTGACTTTAGGCTTGGAAAGAAACCTTACTTAACATCCCTTTGGTCTGTCACTCCTTTTGTTCTTAGATTACTGCTGTTTCTGTCTTCAGCTATAGTGAGTGAAATCAAATTGTTTTTTATAGACTGTACCACCACTGCAGTTAACTGTATTATTTGCTTGGAATGGAAAAAGCTGAATGTGCCTGAGTGGGAAGAAAAAAAGAAGATAGACTCTCAGATGAGACTTATTAGGTAGTACCTAAAAAGACTAGTATTTTCAAATCCAGCCTTCAATTTTCAGTCGATTTCTGAGGTTTTCAGTTTATATGCACCTAATGGTACAGAGGGGCACTTTCTGTGATTTCTTTCAGAAGTTAAAGCCTGTGCATAAGCCCAGGAAGGCCAAGTATTTCTGACAAATCTCAGTAATATGAGCCTTCACTACAGATTCCCAGGTAACCTTGGCATTTCTGGCTTACGGGTGACCAACACTGAAGGTGCAAATGCTGGTTGAGTGCTCTGAGAGCTGCAGCTGCCTCATGCCTTGGGAAGTCACGCCACTGGTTTTCCAAGTCAGGCCATGGAAAACAGGAATCAGGGAACCGTCAGTCTTTGCCTGGAAATGTGCCGTTAAAAGATGTTCTCGGGAGCTGTTTTTCGTCGCATGATGATGGCTTTGTGGAACAGTAGAAACTTGTTCCTCATTCCTCCCAATATGGCTGACTTCCTTTCTCTCCCATGAAAGAAAAAATGATAGGTTGAAATATTTTGTCTTTGTAGGTGGTTTTGGTTCACTTAACAAGGTAGGTTAATCCATATTCTGATTAATGCATTATTTTTTATGGCACAGCCAGGCAACCAGAGGAGGAAAAGGAAGTTAATATACCTTCCTATTTCTCTACTCTGGTCCTCAGGTGACGCTTCAGCCATTACACACTTGCCTACGACTATCTATTCAAGCAGTTTGGCCTTAATTTAACACCAATAAAACACCATTTCTGCTGTGACTAGCTTGAAGTCTTCAAAACAGACAGAGATAAAATTGACTGGAGGACCTAGGAAAATCTTTTTAGGATTTTTCTATGCAGTTCTTTCTCTCTTATGCAGTGCAGTGGGAGAAGACATTGGAAGGCGGAGGACCACAGCTATGAAAGATGTGTATTCCGGTAAACGTCTGAGGGCATGACTTTGTTACACAGTATGAAGGACAAACATTTTTATGATCTAGGCTTTATTAATGAGGATGTGCTGTGTTCCTCAGGCTACAAGATAAAGAAGCAGGAGACTATGACTACTGGGAAGGAGCCCACTCACTGCTTGAGAAGCCCTTGTCCTGTCTGATGGGAATAACAAGCTGTTTGCACTGATGATGATAATATAATGAGGAGGGAACAGGAGCACAGTGTTCCAGGATTAGAAAGTACGTGTTATAGGAAGGACTTTGGGGGGTTGAGGGGTGTGTATAGCTGTTGTAAGTGTAAGAAAGAGATAGCGTAGCAGTAAAAGAACAAACTATAAGGTAAGCTGTTAGTTTATGCACTGTTCTGATAAGTATTAGATTAACTTCTGGCTGTAATACTGTTATACAAGTAGGGGCATAAAGGCCTGAATAAAACAAAATGAAAATTGCCAAATGTGTGTCTTTATTTGCAGCTTTGTCTCCTAGAATACTTCCTTCTTTGGGAATTTATTTCATACACCGTGTTTAAGTCATGGTCACATTAGCCACATATTCCAGTTGGAATCTTCTGGTTTAATAATCAGGTGCACAAAAGAGTATTTAGATTTTGTTGTTTGTGTTTGTGTTTGTTTTTTAGGGGAAATGTCAATCCAAAGGGATTTCATTCTATGCAGTGTAATACAGCTGGGTTTTGTTACCTGCTTTTAACAGATCTTAAGCTCAGAAGGCACTTCTAGGTCACTTGCAATGAGTTCTTGCTTGATGCACACCGTATACTTTTGCCCAGCTACTCCGTGAAGTCTTGCAATTTCTGCCTAATGAAAGCACTGCCTTCAGGAAAAAAAATTAAAAAATCCCTTCTTAATCAGGAGAGAGCAAGAAATAAAGAACCCACTATTTCTAAATAGTCAATTCTGGTAGTCAAGTTTTGCACTAACTGCAGCGGCTTTACTTTTACCTTCATAAAACAAGCAAAAAGGAATCATGTCAATAAGCTTATAGATTCCCTTTTGCATGAAACTTCAAGCAACACCATTCCAGGGTAAATGTGTATGATCTGAAAGAATTAAGCTTGGAGTGTAGCTCTGATGAACCCTGTTGAGCAATGCTGGTAATGTAGCCTCACAGACACGAACTGCCTCATCTCTTCTCAGAACAAGGTGTACTCAAGACTTTCTTTCACATTACCCCAGTTTAAGCTTGGCTCAGCTGTGCAATAGTCCTTAGCTGCTGCCCAGTCAATCAGACTATCATTTAAAAAATGACTTGCTGACGCATCTGTACTGATTGAAAACATAAAGATTTTCCCTTCTGATGTGGGGAGGTGGGGAAGGGAAGAAAGGGTATTAGCATTAAGGCCATCAGAAAAATGATTAACATGTACAAAAACAATTGTGGAGAAGTAAAGTTAAACAAAACATAACATTATCACAGGCCTCATGTCTTGTGCTGTGCAGATAAACACTGTACCTTTCCTTTTGTACTAATCTAACAATGCGGAACCATTATTCTGTGCTAACAGCCTGGTCTGTTAAAATTCTCCCCTGATTATGCCTGCAGACACTCATAACAACATGTCAAATACAGAAAATTCTTGTACACTGGACTTCATTCCAGATGCTTAGTGTTAGACACACTTTTCAAATTAAGGCAGGTAGACCAGTCCTGCTCTCATTAAGCTTAATTATAGTTTAAGCATTTATTTCAAAGGAAGCAGCACTGGACTTCCATAGGACACAAAATCTATGAAAAAAAATGGTGATGAAGTAAGGCTCTCACTCTGTTCTGCCAGTCGGTGCAGTGCATGTATGAGTAGAAGGTAGGTTATAATACGCTGGTCACCATGGAGAAAAAACGATGCGTAACCACTTTCTAGTTTGACTTCACACACATCCTTTATAACATTGTTTGATAATGCATGAAGAGATCCTGGACCACATCCTCTGCATATGTAATAGGTGTAAAATCAAAGACTTCCAAAGAACTGTTCTAGCTCAATAGAGAATGCAGGCTGTGAGGTATATTGCACTACAGATGAATAAGCATTGTTGTCCTTACAAGTAACAGCTGTGTGCTTTTTTTACATAGGATTAATTTTACTGAAAGCATTACAGCTTTTCAGAGATACACAGAATGGCTGAGGCTGAAAGCAACTTCTGGAGGTCATCTGGTCCAACCCTCTGCTCAAGCAGGGCCAGCTGCAGCTCTATGGCCAGGACCATATTCAGAAAGCTTTGCTCCCTTTTGGGTACTTACACACACTGATAAGATGCTTTCTTTAGGTGAGTGAGCTTCACTGAACCATTTGCAGTGCAGGTGATCTGTGATGCTTTTGTTGTTTGGTATTTCCTGGCAAGGCAGGAGCTAATGTCTACTGATATGGACTTCATAATTAAATTAGGAAAACATTAAATAAGCTGCCAGTTTTAACATCGAACATCTCACATGCAGATGTTTCAACACCGAAGTCTATGTAAAAAGACTGATTTGCAGGATATACAGAGAAGTGCTGAAGTGCTACCATCTTTTGTGAAGAACTCACTCTCAATTTCAGCCATCTTATTGAAAGCCCAAAATAAGCAAATTGATTCATTCCTTGCTCTTCTCACAGCAATTTATTTGAAAAGGCTAAATGCTCATATAAGAGTCAACTCATGATTTATGTGCTAATTGCTAGTATGACAGAGAGATGCACTATTTGAGGGTCTTGTTCTACCCTCCAACACATGAATTAAATTTTTTTTAAAGTCAAGATACTGCTTTTCGGGTGCATGTCTGTGATCAGGCTCAGAGACACTGCCCTTTCCAAGGGCTTCTCCAGAAGCAAAGATGCTGCAAATTACATGGGGATTTCACAGCAGTTTTTCTAAGTGCCTGAAGCTAATGTCTGTATCTCCATCCTATCCCTACAACAGCATTGCAAGCAGACGCCTTGTACTTGGGTTCTGACAGTAGAGTGAATCAAAGCCAAGTGGTGTAAAGTGTTTCCAGGGTTTCTTTCCTGGCTTCCATCTCTTCTGTCAGTCCCATTAGGCTAGACAGCCTGGAAATATTAAAGAACTGATGCAAGCCTGGCGGTTTGCCCCCCACCTTGGCAAACAACCTCTCCAGTTGCTGCTTGAGCTCTCAGAGGCCCCCTTTCCAGGACAAGTATTCAGTTAATTAATTGGAGAGATTTAAATACATGATCGGGCTGCATGAAAAGGGAAAGCCCACAGGAGGACCCAGGGGTGGATACAGCTTGCAAATGGAGCCCAGGTAATTCAGTTCTTCAGGGCATCCAGTGCTTTGGTTTAACCCCTTGGTAGTAGAAATGGACTGAGAACTGTTCCCAAAATTTTAATGAGCAAACAGTTAATGTAAAGCAAGGTTAAAACTGGTAGATAAACCTTTCTTTCTTGAGCTGAGCAGCTGCTCCATGGCTGCTGGGCTGGGTCTGGACTCCTTTCGCACATTCTGCTGCCCACAGTCAATTGGTTGCCCATCCCTCTGTCCCGAGGGCATCGTGACTCTGAGTCTCAAAGGGGGGACCAAAGAACATCTCATTTGGGTAGCTTCCAGGGGTGTTCACCCTCGACAACATAACAGGCATTTTAGCAGAGAAGATAACTGTTATGGGAGGGAGAGTATGCAAACTGCAGGCACAGGGACTGGAAAAGAAGAAATAAACTAAACCCTGAATTGCTGAAGCCTGCAGGTAGTGTGTCGTTCTTAAATACCAGAGAGCAAGCATAGTACAGAGCCTTTGAGGGCCACAGGGTTTATCCCAGGAAACATCTACTTATCCTAAGAAGCAATGAAGTGTTTTTTTTTGTCCTGAAGCAACAGTGGGACATGGGACAAATAGGCAAATAGTATGTGCCACCTTTTAGATGAAAGTGAAAGAATCATAGCAGAATCACTGCTTTCAGCTAATTTTCAGCCCTTAACTGGACTTAAGCCCAGTTTGTTGCCTTATCCTTGGCTCTGTTATTCTCCTCCAGTTATTTCCCAAAAATACGCTATATTTCTGTCAACTGTTGTTGTGTTTTGTTTCATGAGGTGGTGGTATTCTGTTGTGAACTATGATGAAAAGATCTAATCTTTACCACATCTCTCTCATAAGGTACTATTTTTGCTGGCTATCCAGGGCCAGTGCATGATGTCATGTCCTTGGCATGGTAACACAGTTTGCTACCACAGCTGAAAGCTGCTAGGAGGTCTTTATTACATTGCAAACCCTGTGGAGTCTACAATAAGCATAGTGTATATCAAAATATAATAGTTTTCTTCATAAATTACTAGATGCAGAGAGATTGAGTGTTTCAAGTTGATGAGAACCTTTGACAATCGACTAATATTGTTTCAATAACTGCTATTTTGTGAGTTCTTGTCTGTGACATTTAATTGATCTATTTCCATTTGTAGTACAAGCCCTTTGTATAATTCCACTTGCACTGTAGTCCTGTGCTACAAAAAGCTAACCAGCAAATCTCTCTGTATTTCACTTTAAATCAAATGAAAAATAAATGGTCTGGCCTCTAATGCACACCAAAGAAGGAAACAGTTGCTTCAGTGAATATTTGATTCAATATGAATGGAGCCAATTTCAATAACTTATTTATCCTGGCCCCGGTTCTTACACCTGGGGAAGATTCTCTTTGCTGTCACAGGGACCTGCAAATCTTCTATTCAAAACAACCCCAACCAAATTTAATTTCCCATGCTCTTGTTAGGAAGGTTGCTTTGTTACACTGTGAAAACAAAAAGAGAATAGCACAATAGGAAGGTGTTACTGCTTGCTTGCTTTTTCTGGAGCTGGGACACTGATTGGACTGTCTGAGACTTGGTAACATGATTGTAAAAAATTGCCAGTGTTAAGTTTTGAAATGTCTACAGAAAACATCCTATTGCCTTCTTCTAGCAGTGTATTTCTCATTGGTGCTAAAGAGCTGACCCCTGCAAGGCTGAGTGACTGCAATGATTCAAGCGTGACTGCTGACTCCCAGTCACTGACACAGTGAGCCTGTTCCCATGTGCCTGGTGCTTTCATGCTGGTGTAGCTCTGCTGCCAGGAGCACCCTTTCCCTTGTTTATGCAAGCAGGAGCCAGTGAAAACTCAGGTCTGACTCACCGATCATCTCACGTACCAGGCCAAATAGTGTTAATTATATTAATCAAAAAATCTTGTTGGCTCATAAGACAATGTTTAGACAGAGTGGAGATGATGAAGCTACTTAACATTCAAGCTGTCATCTCATAGTTCTTCCCTGTCCACAGAAATCCTTGAGTGTGAGCTTCAGTTTGAACTCATACCATGTTGCATGGAGTTACATGGTATGCTGTGTAGACAATAAAGTTAATATTTAAACAGTATGGGCATGTTTGGTCTCCCCTCCTCACACTAGCTTCTGAAGTCAAAGACCTGCTTATGTGAGCAATCTGCAGGAAGCGGGAGGAGGTTGAGGTGCAAGCAGCTCTTACAGCCCATTCAGTTTGTTAGCAATAACGTACTTTTGGCACACCCCTCAGATGCAGATTCTTTATACTCCTCTCCTGAGCTCTGGTACTGTGATGGCCACTGTTTCCTGGTGAAAGCTATGACGCGGCAAAACCTGACCTAGGTATGTCTGCATCTAGACATAACTGACCTAATTATTCCAGGCATTTGTGCATCTTGAAGCTCTGCTGGTCGCAAGCGGTTAATAATGTAGTATGTACATGAAACTAGCTCTCTATCCCCTTCTTGTTTTTGCAGGCAGCTCTTCCTATGGAATCTTCACTCTCTCACCCTCTTCCACAGCGTGCACCCTAAACTGTGACTGCCGTACTTGCTCTTATTCTGAATTTTGCTGCTTTCTTATTGTGTGGCTACTTTTAAAATGCCTAGAAACACAGAGTAACTTCTCTTCCATTTTAGTTTCACAGCCTTCTCAGCCTCTGCTGCTGTAGCTGTTAAAATAACTGTTGTAAAAGTCATTTTCCTGACTTGCAGGATTTGGGGAAATGGTCTCTCCATTGAATTCTGTATTTTTGCATATTACAGTGCTGTTTGCATAAAGGGGTCAGACACAGGGTGGTGGGCCACAGGCTTGTCACCAATGAAATAGTTTCCAGTATCACGGGCTGCACTTGCCTAGGGTGTGTGAGACTGAGGTTCAGTGTCTTCCTCTGATCCAGGATATTGCTATGGAAATTCCGGGATAGAATCACTAAGATATTGATGGATCTGGGGCACAAAGTTTGTGTTCTTTCTCTGTGGCTAGTGTCCCAGTCTCTTGCACTCTGCTGCTTGATAAATAACTGAAGGCACCACATTAAGTGGTAGGATGCCTAGAAGAGGAGAGCAACCTCATTTGCCCAGCAAGAGCCCTGCCTCCAAACCAGGAAAGCATGCAGAGGTGCAAGGAAGCAGGGCACTGAATGTGTGTCTCTTGTCCTCAGTGGCTAGAAGAGAGACCCTGCTTCTCCGTTGTTCTGCTCACCCTTGAGCTTAGTGCTGTTTCCTCTGCTTTTGTTACAGAGGCTGCAAAATGAAACGTTTTGTTTTGTCTGGAATGAAAACTCGTTTGGGCACAATTTGGAATTTTTCAGTTTTCCACCTAACTGGTAAGAAGAAATGATCAGGTGAAGAATGAAATGCTGGAACTGGCTGCCAAGTTAAGGATGAGCAATTGCAGATCAGCAGTCCAACTCCTCACACTCGCTCCTCCCCTGAACTCTCCTGTGGAGTCATTCTCCAGCCTGCAGTGGTCACCTCTCCCCACTCACCATCCTTGCTGTCCTAGTCCATGGGAATGTGGTAGCGCCATCTGACTTTTCACAGCACCCCTCACTCTCTTTCCCTGTGCTGGCTCTCTGTCCCTCAGTTTGCAGTTTTACTACCCTCAAATCACGTCCAGATCTCATTTTCCTTCCTAGAAATGTGCATTACTGGACCCCAGCTGAGCTCTGTGAGCAAAATGGGAGACACAGGGTGAGCTATCCAGATCACTCATTCCCACCTCCATCAGAAACAAGTGTGAAGCAGCAGCAGACTAAGCTAGGAACTAATTTTTTGTTTTGTGGTTTATTTTGTGGTTGATTTGTGATTTGATTTTTTCACATTTTCTGTGTCTGGGATCTTATGCATTCTTCTGAAAAAAATGGAAACATTTACTCATTTGCTTCCTGGGTTTCACTTTTTCTTTTCCTTTTTTTTTTTTTACTGCTTTTATTTTATCATTCTAGCTTCTTTCTCTGTCAGCTTGCTCCACTTGTGACCACTCTCTCACACATCACAGCTGCCAGCTCGTCACCACACCATGTCTTCAAGTTTTTGGGTTCTGAAATTGCCAATACCCAGAAATGAGCAATCAGTGAAGAACTCTGGGGGCTGGCTTGTTTATTTATGCTTATTAAGTTTCTGGCACACATGCTGCAGCGAAAACACTGAAATCCTTACGTGTGCTAAGGCTCAAAAGCAAAAACACCCCAAATTTTAAAATAACCGAATGCAGACATTTGTATTTTTTTAAAATCTAGTGGAAAATGTGTTTGTTTAAGACCTGACTTAAGTTTTGTACCTGGGTTCAGCAGTATTACATAAAACAAACAAATCCTTTTTTTCTTCCCCAATTACAATATCATCCTTTTCTTTGTTTAGACATTTTGAACTGAAACCAAACTAAAAATATCTGAACATTTGACATGAAGAGTAAGGTAAACCTCCTAGGATATCATTAATGAATGCCATGGAGTCATAGTATGTATCTGAAAAGTATCTGGATGCATTCTCCCCTTCCTCTTTTTCTCTCTTCTTTCTTGTGTCCCACAGGTAGACAGCTGCAAATTGAGACTTTCAAAGTGGTGCAGAGGATTGATTTTAATGGCAGATGCATGATTAATCCCACTCAATGCTTTCAGATCTCAACCCACTCTTCTTTAGTAACTGGCTGGAAAAGGCTGCAGGGTTAATCTGGGAGCTTATGCACTTCTGCTGGGCATTTCTTTTCAGCACAAACAATAGGGCACTGTGTACTTGTGGTCCAGTGGGGCTGGGGATCTATTAGACATGGGGGACCTGGCTGCAGCATCGCTGCAGGATCACTGCACCCTTTGTAAAGCACTTTGGGTGAGGATGGGTAAAGCCCCTGTCTCCTGGCTCTCAGGCTTTCAGGCTGGGACAGTATGCACCTCAAGTCTATGTGCATGCATCAGGGCAGTCATGCTCCCAAGACAAAACGCCGTTGCTGCTAAATGAGTGTCTGTTATAGGTCCCATCAGGGTTCCAAAGCACTTACATCAATCTGAGTCCCCAGAGAGTTCCTTTTTTCACACCATAGAGCTCTGCCCTGGCTTGCTTGTCCACCACATCCTGCCTCAAGCCTCAAGCAGCCCATGTCCCCATTCAGCTCGTGGTTGCTCTGCTGCCACAACTTTGGCAGTAGTGCTTTTAACTGGCACATGCACATCCTACCATAACCTGCCCCTCTCCTGGTGGTTGTCAGAGCTCAGAAGCACCCTGGGTTCTGATCCTCTGAAAACGAGCCCCTGCTGCAGCTCCCTCTTTTGTGGGCCAGTGGGGAGTGCTAGAATCAAGAGGAGGGTTCTGAATTCTTGCTTAGCTGTATGCCCTGGCACAGTGATTTAAAGCAGCAAGAGAAATTCACTGTTAATAGCAAAGCAGCAGGAGGGCAGTCTTGCATCAACACAGGAGTTTACATGGCTTGTTTTCAAATATGACATTTAATTGTCACTAATAATGCCATGGATCATAATTATGTCTATTGTAGAGAGGTTTGTCTCTGATAAAGGAAAACAAAAAATGGTATTAGCCGTGAGGATATTACAGTGTTCATAAATCTTGCGTTTGCAGTCTGGCTGGTACACAGATGATGAGGGGCACAAGGGGCAACCTGGGCTACAGAGAGGGTGCCTGACCCCTTAGAGAAGGGGCCGAGGAGACCCAATGGAGAGAAATGGCTGTGGATCATCCTCCTTGGTGCTGCCGGGATGACTGCCCTGCCTGCTTGCCCCTCCAATGGCTGTGCCCCCTGGCTCCTGGGCAGCCCTTGGAACAGGGCTCTGCTGGGGCTTCTGTGTTGATGAGTCTGCAAGCAGTGTGTGGTTGTGCAAACCTATGCCTGGGTTGGCTTTTCCGGGGAGCTCTTAGGCTCAAGCAGAGGTGAGTCAGGTCAAATTAACTGCTGTCAATGTCCACTGCAACAGTGGATGAATCCATGCCCCTAGGATCTTCTCCTTGCCTCTTCCTGTGAGCAGGAGAAGACCCTAGACTGGAACTTGTGGGCTCCCTGTGGGCTTGAGGAGACAGCCACAGGATCCTTGGGAGCAAGTTGGGGTCACCACCTGGTGACCTGCTGGGATGCACAGGGCCATCAGACCAAGCACGGGCAGCAGGTGAGGGAGGAAAAGCCTGTTACCTGTTGCCTAGCCACCCTCTAGTGCTCAGGATGCTTGTAAAAGCATCAGTGTCCTTAAGGTTCCCATGTCCTCATTCAGATGTGTTTGAATTTTGCTAGAAACCTGAAAGTTAATGCAAGAGAGGGATAATTCACAGGCAGAAACAGCTGGATCCCCCTTAGGACTTATTTCCTTAGGACCCAGGCTTAAAATATGCCATTTTTAGCACCTATACCTTTTTTCAGAGTAAAGGAAACAGCTGTGAAGCTGTGATGAGTAGAGCACAGCTGATTGCCTCAGCAGCCTGTCTCCCTCTAAAATGAAATGCTAGCCACCTCAGAGATGACCCTAAAGTGGAGTGGAGACTTGCCCATGTCTTTTTTGCACATTTTTCACTACTGAGGAGCCACAAGTGATGCATGTTTTGGTGCCAAGGACAAGCTCAGCCACTACCACAGCTTCATCTCTTTTTAGAGTTTCGTGTTTTTTTCCCCTGCAGACTTTTTTCAGTTGTATGGATTTATAAGAGACATTTCTCTTCCCTCACATGTCCAGCTAATGGAAATTTTTGCATGGACAGAACACAAGGTACTTAAGGTTCTACAGCCAGAACTCCACAGACTGATTATCTGAGGAACACATGACTTGCAAATGGACTTTACTCCCTTAAAATATATTTAAGAACAGGGAAATGACAAGTGATTCCCAAACTGCATGACATAAACCTCTGTATAATCCGGGAATATCTTTTCCTGATAGTTCTCAGATGATAATTAGGGAGAAAAATGGGCATTCACCAAAGATGTCTGTATTTATTTCAAACTTTATTATGCTAACCTAGAAACCTAGGAATGGACAATTATCCAGAGGCCACTCTTCAGCTGGTTGTACAGCTGGCAGCAGATAACTATGCTGCGTTGCAATATTTAGGATATAGGGGTTCAGAACAATCAGCTCAGGCTTTCTCTGATATGTATCTTTTCTTCTTTATGGAGAGATTCTACTCAGAGTTCGGAGCAGGCATGTAATCACTCACTGTGAGACAAGAAATTATTTTATGAGAACAAATGCTGGTTGCCATGGTTTCCAAGAGGCAGAAAAATCCAAGGTCGTTCCCCGAAAACTCTTCACAATCAGAGCCAGCAAGGATACTCCATCACCTCTCCAAGTAACCCTCCCCTGCCTATCAACATGGTCCTCCCATCTACACTGGTGTGCTGCTTCGTGCTTAAGCCACAATAACACTGATAAGAACATTATGTGAAAAACCTGTGCGGTGTCTGAAAACAAACAAAGTCAAGCCTGGATTTACAAGCCTGTGGATTTTTCCTGCTTGGCTGTTTTCCTGCTCCTCTGTGAGTCTGCTGGAAAACCTGACCTGCCTCCCATGTTTGCTGACCAGGGAGCTGCAGGTACAACTGTGAAACTTTCACCTGCAGAAAAAGCCAGAGAGGGCCTGCATGGAAGGGCTGACACACGGACAAGCAAATGGAAAAAGCACCAAAGATGAGACAATGCATTTGCTGTTATGTTATAAGAAAAATGCCCAAAGCTGCTTTTCATGAATTTATCCGCTAGGAGTGAAATACAATGAAAAATATGTCTCTTTCAGTGACTGAGGTTTATGGCATCATTACTGCACCTGAATGCCTCAGGACTGACCTATGTGCTAGTGGCTGTAAAAAAGGACGTCTTCAAACGCAAGTGCAAAATCCAGCTTTATGACTCCAGCATCCCACCAAAATGCCAGCAATCTTTACACTGCTGAGGTACTAACCTGCCAACACAGTGAATAGATGAAGTCTCCCCTTACACTAGAACTGCTAGGGCAAATTAATTAGGAGATAATAATATTCAGCCATTTGTTTAAAACCATGAATTTTTATTCTGGCATATATAAGGGAAGGTACATAAGCCTTTTGCTCACTTTTGTGCAATTGAACAAAACTGTGTGCACATTAATACCACAACAAACTACAGTTAACTAAACCTGGCTCATGTGAAAACAAAATTCATCCCTCTGACATGTGTCCAAAGCCTTATTAGTGTAGCAAGCACATTTCTTTACACTATGGGGTGTGTATATGGGGCCTTGGTCACCAGTGCCATAAAATCAATGACCCATGACTTGCTAATTTCCTTTTCTGTCAATTTAAAGCCAGAAAAAAATGTATCAAGTATTTGAAGTGACCCAGGAAACAGCTCCATTTAAGTGGCAGAAACACTATTTTGCAGTGGATCACTGACTACACTGAGCGCACAGCTACAACTCTCAAGCTGCCAAGCCACCATCTCAATGAGTGAGCATCTTGTGCAGAGGGAGAAATCTTTATTATCAGAGCACTGGAGAGTGTATAGGCTGCCAATGCAGCAAACTGCTTTCTGATGAGATTCATGTAGTCCAGAGACAAGAATTCTGTGAGTAGGACTAAACTTCTGCTGCTAGCTTGCTATGCAAATCAGAAGAGATCGATGCACAAATTCATTAAGGAAGAGATGTACAGATGGAGATTCAAGAGCTGAATTTTACACAGGATTTAAGAACCCAGGCTCTCTTTAAGATCTGCTTTCAGCATCTAAATTCCCAGCTACCTTCCTAACAGTTCAGTACATCTAGCCGCCTCTACTGAAAGCCTGTTATCTCCATGGCAGTGCAATTTTGCATAAAGCTGCCTAACTAAATGAACAGAGCTGTGTTTCTGCATTTGTGTACTCTTGCCTCAGTGTAAACAGTTCTTTAGTTCACTAACACTTAACTTTGATGAGGTATTGAGATGCCTGAGCCTGGCTCTGGGTCTTTGCAGGCTTTTATTCGAAGTGCAAATAGAAATTCCACAACTGGTAAATAATTAGAAATGTTGTCCATCTGGTAACAGAAAGGGTGCGCCAAGTAGCTGTGACCTTGGTCTAGAAAACTGGACACCACAACTCTGTGTTGGTCCACCTCTGACTCATTATCTGTTCTTGAAGGAATCATGTTGACCTCTCTGTGTCCTGATTTTCCCAGCTTTGAAATAACAGTGATATGTTCCCACAGTGTAGCTATGGAGTTGGAAAGTGCTAACAATTATTTCTCTGTGACTGCTTTGTGAAAGCCACAGGGACCACTTCTATAAGAGTCCAGATGCTGACCCCTCTTAATTCCTCACAAAAGCAACTTTTTATCTGTCTTGTCTTCATTTTCTGCTCAGATTAAAATTGTTGAGTATGTCAGACATATGGGGTTTGACCTGTCGTATGCCCCAGGATCATTTTTGGTGGGAAAATCCACTTTTTATAGGTATAGGTACTCTAACTGAATGTATGTATTCATAATATCTGCACAGGATTTCAAACAAAAAATGAAAATGAAAATTAAAATGAAAATAATGAAAAGGGAAAGGGAACGAAAAGGGAAAAAAGAATGAAATTATAAACATTTCCAAAAGAAGCTACTAAGATTTTTTTTTAATTTTCATTATGTTATCTCTGTTATGGATGTGAAATACTTAAAAAATCTGCCCCCTGTCTAGAACAAAACAAATCAGTATTGAAGACTAGATTATATTGCTCAGCAGTGCTATAAGCATTCACACAATTTAGAAATCCTAAGAAATAAAAAAGAGCACAGTCTCAGCCTGTCTATGTAGTAAACCAACAGGTTATTGTGACCTAAGTATACGGAAATTACTATTTCAGCATAACTTTCCTTTTCAAACTTCAAAACAAACAAGCTTGATTTCCTGAAGAAGCCTGCGGGGAGTCTCTGTTAGTTATAGCAATAGGAACTGCTATGCCAGCAGAGTAATGTCCCTCCATCTCTTAGTCCATCAGTCAAAGATGAAATGCCTGCAGTTTTCCCTTGCTACATTTAAGATTTGTATCAGTCTTCTCCTCACTAAATCATAATTTTTCCTAGGTGAATCTGTCCCACAGCCTGACACAAACTGAATGGAGAGGGCACATGCAAAGACCTTCATCACAATGTAATGTTGCCACTTAACATTTACAATTCACACTGTCACTGTCTTTCCCTTCCACTTTGTTCCTATGTAAGTTCTCATTTAAAAATTCTTTATTTTCCTTTTTTCTACCATGTTTGTCCTCTTTTCCTTTTCTGTTCTTTTAAAAAGGCCTCTCAATTTCACAACTTGATCTTTCCCCTTGTTTCAGTCTCTCTGGTGGCATCATCTTATTACCATAGTCCCCCTTTCCAGTATGTGCCTGTGCACAACCCATGGCACTCCTTGCACCTTTCTCTGCTTATTTTCTCACTGCATCTCCAGCTTTTTCCTCTCTTTGTCCTTGAGGCTGCTCCACTCTCCTCTGTCTGCCTCACAGCACCTCTCCTCTCACTTCCAAACCCCAATCCTCTCTGCTAACTTTCATCTGCTCATGGGAAGATGTTGAAGAAAAAAGATGTGCCTACAAGGCTCTCTTGTCTTCTCTGACTCCTGCACAACTCAGCCAGCTTTCTTTCACATTTCACCTGAGCTGAGTACAGCAAACTGTTAGGCCAATCTCTTACATCAATTACTTCTAGTGCAGTCCAAACTGGTAAAAAGATGATTTCATTTCATTTAAAACAAAGCATGTAAGTGATTTACTTTATCTGTCTTACCTAACTGATGATACTGCAAGCTCAGTATTCATCTAGTACCCTGTTTGTGTATGTAACTGACTTTTCTCTGGGGAGGACAGGAAGAGAACAGGGGTACAAAAAAGCAAAACAACTCCCAGCCAAAACCAACCAACAACCTTTCCAAAGCTAAAAATTAAACCCAGTCTAGGTAAAGGTTTATGTATGTATATAATACCAGAAGTTTATACATGTATTCATACAAATCAGTAAATTTTGCAGAGAGACCTGTGTCTATACATACTTCGAATATTTTCCATCTTACCTCTGCCCAATCATTGTTTGCTATCCACACTAATTTTCTTGTACAGATTACAGCTGTTTACTCAAATTACTGTACTACCCAGTAAACAACCATCAGTATGGCAGTTAAGTGATTAGAAAGAAACGTCTCCCGCATTTTCACAATGAAAACAACAGACTACATATCCCAGCTCACGTTACAGTAGGAAACAAGATTCTCTCTCTCCAGTTCATTCTCTCAGTGTGTACTACAGAAACAAATACTGGTTTCCCCCCCTACTAATTTACTCGTATTATCTGTGATGGAACAGAAGAGAATTCTCCAGATGCAAATAACTTGAGCTTAACTTCAGGAGGGTTTTATGACGCTGTCATTTGCATCCTTTAGGCTACAAGATTTTAGTAATCAAATGCCAATGTAATTCATGCCTTCTTTGCCTCTACTTCCCTCCCTTGGTTGTGGTTTTGCAGAGATCCTGGCACGTGCATGTACACAATGTGCAGGCTGGCAAGATAGTTTTGTGAGTTTATCTGTGCTGCATCGGAAAGCAAAATCAAAGGACATGAGAGGCCAGCTGGGTTTGCCAATGTTATTGTACCAATCCTTCACCTATTCTTGTTGGGGAAGGCTGGATAAATGATATGAAACAACCTGTACTAATAAATATCTTCTGATGTAATAAATAGGGAAATGTGTTTTCAGTTCCTTCTTCCTACATCAGAAAGACATATCAGGTGGACCAAATCAAATTATATATGAAAACAAGGAAGGAGGAAAGGGCCAAGTCTATCTATTTTATGTCATCTCATAACAAAGGAGAAAAATTCCCATTTCTGATCAATAAAAGTTAATTCAGGTAAGTATAGCATATTAATAAAATCATAACCCCTCACAGTTTAGTTTAATCTTTCCATCTTTGTTTTCCAACCACTGTTTTTTCAACCCAAGTTCAGCTGATTTTAAAGTCAAAAGACCTTTTTTGCTTCACACAGAAATATTTTGGGAGTATCAGTAAGGAAGTGGTGGAGTTACCTGGATGTAAAGCAAGAATGAAAAGGGGAACCTATCTGTAGCCATCTCCTGTCACCTCTCAGGTGAAGGTTAGCTTGGTAAAGAAGGGCTGCTCTGTGACCCAGACCCTGTGATCCATGCCCTGAGCACTGCTGTAGAGGTATGGAAATGTCTTCTCTTGGTTTGACTTGATGACCTGATCTCAGGCCTCAAAGTCTTATCCTATCTTTTTATCCCAGATGGTGAATTTCTGGGATGTTGTCAAGAATCACTCTTTTGCTGGTGTTTAGACCAGCCTTTGTTGCTTTCTGTTCCTGTAGCAGCTGGGCTTTCAAAAATTACCCTTCCTGCCCCATTTGTCACGAATACAAGTGATTCTGGGGCCAGGATCCAGGAAGACAGTGGTTGCAGAGGAATGAAAAATCTAATTCTCTGCTGTACGATTCCAGCTGCCTGGTCAGGTCCAAGGGGATGTGAACCTCTGAAGAAGAACTTGGCCCTGCCCACCAGTGTCAAATTAATTATGGCCTGTGAGGTGTAAAAGGCAGCTGTAAAAGGCTGGAGGGCCCAGGAGCTGTTGGAGAGTGTTGGCAAGAACAACAGGCAGAAGCTGTGGAGTGACTAGAAGCCACTGGAAGATGGGCAAGGAAAAGACAGTGGTTAGAACCTGTAGCCCTAGAGGTACATAAGGCCTTCTGCTGGTTTTGCAGGTCTGCAGACACCAGGGAGTCAACAGGTTTTCACAAGCAGGAGAGTGGGACCCCACTGTGGATGGTGGATTCCCTGCCACCAGTAGCAAGAGAAAGCAAGGGGCAGAAGGCTGCATAGGAGTTGTCTGGGTGGTCATCACCCCTAGCTTGGGTGATGCTAGGATCTGGTCCACAGGCTGATCAGAGCTTTAATGGTCTACAACTAGAAAAGGTGAAGGTAGTAACCAGCGCTAGTCATTTGCCTATCATGGACATCGTGAGCAGCAGTGCGGTCCACAAGAGTGCCTGGGCTGCCGCTGCTTCTCTGAACCAGGCAGCTGTGGGTAGCCGGGTCTGTGGAGAAGACAGCTGAAGAGGTCTTCTGTCTGGTCCCCTTCTTTCCAGCCATGTCCTTTATGCTGAACATGCAAAGAAAGGCTGCTAAGAGCAGTGCTGCCCTCTGGGTGCTTCCTGAGAGTCCCACCCCACTGTTATATTTCACTGCCCTGTGCCCTATTGCCTAGGAGTATAAAGCAGAGCTCATGGTCCAGACAATCTCCTCTTGTCTTGCCCTCTACAGGCAGCTGTTCTCATCTTGGCTTGCAGAGCATTTAAACTGGCATTGATCCTCCATAACAAGACAAGAAATGTGTCCATCTTGGCCTCTGTCCAGCATTTTGTCCAGCAGCAGTGAAGGGATCTGTGGTGGGTACAGCTGGAGGTCAGGCGGTGATGGTGGGCAGAAAGGCCATTTTCAAAACACAAACTATACTCTATGCAGCTCCTTCAGAGCCTCTGCCTTTCATGCCTATGTTTCTGAAAGGCCATAACCATCTTATTGTTTCCATCTCTACAGCAATTCCATTCTTACTCTTGCACTTTCTTTGGAACATAACTGATCCACAAGCTAGAAGCTATTTGGCCTTTAGTGCTCCCTTGGAAGTGTTACTTGGGTAATGTTTCATCAGAATTAGAGACACTGTACTTGATCTTACATGGTTTTGGTTTTTTCTTCATCTGACCTGATTTCTTCCAGAACAAAGCCTCAACTTGAAATGTCAGAACTGGAAGGACACAAAGACTTGATACAAATGGAGACACTATAAGGCTGAAACTCAAACAAAACCACAGTGATCGCTGTTGTCCTGGTGGTCACCCCATCTTCTTGCAAATAAGAGGTTTGCCTCCTTTAACTTTTCTACTTTCCTGCTGTCTTTACTCTTGCCAGTTCAAAAGACAGATGACTGTCACTGAAGGAAACAATTCTTTTAAATAAATACTGGATATGCACCCCTTGCTGCACTCTATCAAACTTCTTATCTCGCACTAGAATCAGAGAGTAGGTTTGTATCACATCTACCTCATGCTTGGAGAGCGAACTTTGGCCTCTTCAGGAACCTGCTCAGTAAGGTTCCATGGGATATACCCCTAGAGGGCAGGGGGGCCCAAGACTGCTGGTTGGTATTCAAGGATCACCTGCTGCAAGCTCAGGAGTGCTGCGTCCCTACTAGAAGGAAGTGCTTGTGAGGTGGGCTGATGCCAACCTTATGAAGGTTAACCATGACAAGTGCAAGGTCCCCTAGGACTTGGGCGTGTTGGTTGATGAGAAAATGAACATGAGCCAGCAGTGTGCACTCGCAGTCCAGAAAGCCAACCGTATCCTGGGCTGCATCAAATGGAACATGACCAGCAGGTCCAAGGAGGTGATCCTGCCCCTCTACTCTGCTCTCCTGAGACCTCACTTGGAGTATTGTGTGCAGTTCTGGTGTCCTCAACGTAAAAAGGACATGGAACTGTTGGAACAAGTCCAGAAGAGGGCCATGAGAATGATCAGGGGACTGGAGCACCTCTCATATGAAGACAGGCTGAGCAAGTTGGGGCTGTTGAGCCTGGAGAAGGAGGCTGCGTGGAGACCTCATAGCAGCCTTCCAGTATCTGAACGGGGCCTATAGGGATGTTGGGGAGGGACTCTTCATGAGGGACTGTAGTGAGAGGACAAAGGGTAATGGGTTCAAACTTAAACAGGGGAAGTTTAGATTGGATATAAGGAAGAAGTTCTTCACTGTGAGTGTAGTGAGGCACTGGAATGGGTTGCCCAGGGAAGGTCCTTTCCAACCCTGACTATTCTATGATTCTAGGACTCTATGTCTACCTTTTGGCTGTGTGCACCTTCTTTACTTTCTATCTGCAGCCTGCCATGGCTATACAGGCCCCTTTACCACAGAGAAATGCTTCAAAATATTAACATGGCTGTCAATAATTCTTTAGTAGACTGGTTTATGCTAAGATGACTAAATAAGGGTTCATTACCTATCTCCTCTCAGACCACTAATCTTTGAATTGACAAGAGGTTTTGTTAAGAAGACATAGGACTCCTCAAGACACTCCATTCAGGCTTGAAACCAAAAGGTTTCAAACAAAAGGAGTTGAATAACAAGCCTCAGATGGCTTTGTAGATCCATGTGAGGCTAGCGAGACAGGGCTGATTATGGAAAATCGCGTCACTCTGTATAAACATTAACAGCTCTCTCATATCTGTTGGAACAGCTCACTGAAGTACACTGAGGTCACAGATTAACTCACAAGGTTTTCCTATTCCACAACGAATTTTTCTTTAACAGAACTGAGTGTATGCATGTGTTTCTAGGCCAAAAAATATGTAATCTCCAGGTTAAGAAATTGGAAACTCAGGAAATGAGAACCTTTGCTCTTGGACCTTTCTTACAGCATCAAACGGATGATTCCTTGTACTCCAACTTGCTAGAAGTTGCAATCTTGATTCATCTACAGTACATTGCTTTGTCTATAAATCTTAGTCTCACTGCTGTCTAGATAATAGGCCAAATATTTAGGGAAATTATGCATAATATCATGAGCATCCTTGGACAAACGATCCAGAAACTGACGTTTCTTGGGCTGAGTGTTGCTCTGAGCCTGAGTGCAAATACCAAACAATCCTATGCATTCTTAATGGCTCATGTAAACAAGGTCATCATTTGTACCCACATTGCTGTTCCAGGTAAGCTTTCAATTTATATGGGTACCTTTTTACACTAAAATCCTGAAGACAACTCTCAAGAAAAGGGCCTGTTCCTACATTCAGTATCCTTCCTAGTTACTGCAGTGACTCTGGATTAAGACATTATGAATCTGTAATGTCAGAAAAATTGTCAAGCAGGAAGTTTGGGATGCAGTAGTGAATTTGGGGGTTAATAAAACAATTTAACTTTAAATCCCACATTCTGGGAAGAGCTGGAAAACAAATGACAAGTCCACCATGCAACAAATTCATTCCATTGTGTTATTGCACAGAGAGAACTGGACACCTAAGTTTTAGGTCTGTTTAATTTAGTATCTCTATATGGCCTAATCTCTTTTAGAAGCCCTTACTTGGTTCTTCTTTATTACAATTGTGTTACTACTTTTGCAGCGCTCTAGAACATGGCATAAATCTAGCAACATATCTGAAGGATGAGGACATGGTACCTTTGGCTGGAATGAACAGCCAGTTCCCATAGGAAATCTGCAAAAGAGCTGCTCTGCTGCAGCCCAGTAAGGGGGGCTGGAGAGGCTGTCATTCCTAGGGGCCCTGCCACAAAGTGTCCTATAAATTGGTACTGGCTTGTGTAAAGCATTTCACCTTCAACTGCAACACTGAAATGATGCATGATGAAAGGCTTCAGCAGAGGGTGGAAGGGATCATACTGCACCTGGAACAGATGTCTTGACGCACAGTGGAAGTACAGCTTGGCTTCCCACACCAAATCACTTTTGTTCCAGCATCATCAGAAAGTTGCCTCTGGGAACTGAAGAGAACTATTTTTTTCAGGGATTTATCTTTGTGAGTCTTCACATTGAGCTTATCTGATCACTCTAATAAGTGGGATTTGTTCAGAAAGAACATAGCCTGAAAATTACTATGTTGTAATGACCCCCATGTGCTGTTTCTGCGTCGCTCTCAGCTTGAAGGGAGCAAGGGGTTTAAATTTATAATTTAACCATTACTTCAACAAAGATCAGGTGTGTATTTATTTTGTATGCAAAATACATGCTTTTCTGTCACCTTTTTGTCTTCATAAGAAAATCTGAAGTCTAAGTTATTAGTTAGGCACTTAGAAATATCCAGTCAGACTTCATCACCAGGTTCATCACTGACACAAGCACATTGATCCATGGTTTCAAGGTGCTGCTGGATAGCCCTATAGTTTGACATGTGTCCAGTTCCAAATAGAGAAGCCCCAACCTCCCTGGCTGGTGGTAGAAGATGAGTTCATACTAGTGAGTGTGTGTAGGTTTTGTACAAGTCTTGCTAGACATATGCCTAAGAACAGTTTAATCTGCATTATGTGTAGAGGAAGGGAGGGACAACACAGCCTGCCAATTTGATGCAGCTGTGTTGTGTAGGAGTCTGCTTTGCCTTTGTGCAGATGAATTATACAGCCAAGGAATTTCCAGTTCTTGGCACAGGCTGCTAAAGCATGTATAAGCTTAGCATTTCTTTGCCTCCAGCATGGGCCAAGGGACAACTGTCCCATCTTCAGAAGCTGGAAAAATCCAATGCAGAGGGGAGGCCAAAGCCTGCCCATGAAGCTAACCCACAGATTGGAACTCATTCTCTCTGAAGAAGGAGAGAAAACCTGTTAAGCAATCAATTTAGATCTCCTCCAAGAATGGTGCCCATTGCAACGAACTAGTCTTTATGCCTTGGGCAAATGTGAAGCCTGCTTCACACTGATTTTCTAGTTCACCTGTGACTTGAAATAACACAAATCCTTTAAAGCACTTTCAGTAAACTTGTGTTTTGTTAAATGTTTGAGGGCAATGATTAGCTCAACATCGAAGCTTCATCAAAACGTACCTGTCAAAGCCTATGTATTTTGCCTGAAGTCAGTGTTTCCCTGAGAATATACTGTCTGTGTCTCCAATAAGCAGTGCGGCTTGCACATTCAGGATGTCAAACAGAAGAGGGAAAAGGCAGCTCAGACTTGCTTGTCAGAATGTGTTCTACTTAGCCTGCACCATGCTTCAGAAAAAGGAAATACTACACTGTCACCTAAAGCCTTAAGGGTTGTGTGGACATTTATCATCCCTGATGTGATCTGTTTTATCAGCTTCATGGATTTGAGGACTGCACATGAGGTTAAAGTATGTGCCACCTGTGCAGACCTCTAGATTGCAAAGGAAAAAATAAATAGGGCATATTCACAAACAACAAAATTGGGGCACACTGACGCAAGAACATTGTGTCAACTTGAATGTTGCTTGGCCTATCTGCAGGAGTTTTTGAGGGGTTTTTTCCTCTGTTAGAGGGCCTCCATGTTGAATAGCATCTCCTGCTGATGATGCAGATAAATAAAAACATGTTGTGTCCTAATATAAAGCCTGAATTTCCAGGAAGCTATTTAGATCTTGGATGAGTAGGATGCTTTGTTGAAAATGTCACACTGACACACTACTGCATGCTAACAAACCAATGAGTTCATGAAGTTTGAAAAAGGATCAACAAAAGATAGATGATGCAAGACAGGAAAAAAAAGGATTAATTTCTTTTTCTCAATATAGTTGATAGATGTTTGGAAATTAAACATGACATACTTGCTGGAAGCCAAAATCTTCCATTGTCCTGCTGATCTCTCCCTCTGTTTGCTTTCTGTTCCTTATTATAAATGAAATGTAAAAGGAATTGATACATTTAATAACTTACTGTTGTGGTTGACTGAAATCTTAGAGGATTCAATTTGAAGAATTCTTCAAATTCTTTTGTTTGCCTACTTAGGATCAGGCCACGGCATTTGTGTGGAAGAGGTGGCACAAGAAGGGCAGAAAAACATGCGCTCATCAGCACCACTCGAGCACAGAGGCAATGTCCAAATCCTTCTCTTTCACCCAAGCCTACTGAAGCCTTCACGGGATCATCCTTATAGAAGGGAAGAAGCTTTGCACCGGGGAGGGGTTAGCTCTGCGCTGCATTGCTTCAGTATATGCAAGGATGGAAATTAATTTAGCAATACTCCTTGTGGCAGGTGATTTGCTTGTAGATGCCTCCTCCCTCTCACTCTGTTTCTTAAGGCTGCAACTGTTTCCCATTAGGAAGCTAAGTTGGTAGAAAGTGAACAAGTAGAGTTTGCTGAGCAAATTCCTGCTTCTAAAAAAAATGTGGACTATGTGGAAATTGTGGGTTTATTTCATTTTTTTCTTTTCTTCCCCAGAAATAAGGAAGGGTTCAAATTAAACAGATTCAGCTTGACAATTCAGTTAAGTAAACAGAAATAATAACTGAGACAGAAATGTTACCCTTGAGCAACTCAGGTAAAGCCAGATGCATTATGAAACAGCAGAAGAGTTGTCCCAGTTCATGTGAAGAGGTGAAACACACATATCCATACACTAGTTTAGAGCCTCAGCCAGTTCTGGCAGTGTTAGGAAAGAACAGAGTAATTAAAAAACACAAATATCCCCAGCAGTATATCTGTTTTGTGTGGCTTTTAAATATTGTTCCATGACTCAGTACTGGTAAGTAGAGGACTGCCTTGTTCTGGCCAAAGCCTTTTACACCTTAGTGCAAAATCTCCTAACCAGGCTGCATGCTTCAGAGGCAGGACCCCACCTGAGTTCACAGCTGCCTGACCGCAGGGTGGTATCATAGGATTCAGCACTCTGCAGGTGACCTTCCATGGCTCCATTTCTCTAATGACTTGCTGGTCTACATTCCATTCTGTTAGGTAGCTGGGCACAAAACCTTGGTTTAAGCCTTACTTTTCTCCTTTCTTCCTGGTGATTAAAAAGCATACACAGGACACTCAGCAGTGAAGAATTAAGTTAGGCACCTAGCTGAGCTGCAGGCTAATCCCATCAGCCCTGCAGGAGGCTTCCAGTACATCTGTGTGAGATCAAGGAAGGGGACCTAACAGTCTTGCACTCCAGTCCCCTGGCTGGACAATGCAGTCCGTCTTTTCTTCTGGCTGTACCTCCTTGATTACCTACTTGGACCTGAGAGCTTTGATGTAAATATGCTAATTTTTTAGCAAGGGGACATTCTGGAAGGCTGTTTTAATGGCTGTTGATTAAAATGGGACAGTAAACTTTTTCTGTGACACAGGATACAAAACAATGAATAAAGGTCTTCGAATCCTTTATCCTACCCATGATTTCTCCCGTGGGGGAAGAGTCCACTGTCTTCCTTTGTCCCCTTCTGTAGGATTAAGTCTTAGTTAAAATTCAAGTAGTTACTCGTTGGTGGATTATAAATCCCTACTGAGTATGCTTGCTTAAACATAGGAATATAGATGTTGACGTATACAGGCGGCAGATACTAACTTTTATTTTTTTTGACTTCAGGATTCTCTGGCTGGCAATAAAATGTAATATATCCAAGGCAACAAAAAAATGTGCCTCCTACGCAAGGAAAACATGGTAAAATATACCTAAAAGGAACTGCTCTTCTGATGCTAATTTATTCTGCCAAATTATTCAGCTTATCACCTCAGAACAGGATAAGCTTATTTATTTTAATGATGAACATTAGCATGGAAAACAATTGTGCCTTCTCAAAAATGGAATCACTGACCATAACCTGGTTTTTCACTGTTTCTCACAATTATCAAAAGCAATGATAAAACAAGATAGTACTCTATCTATGACTGTAGTCATTGAGTGAGTGATGGACATGCATTGTATATCTGACTTCTATGGATGCCCAGATCACAGTGTTGTATGGGAAGGGTTAGAGGATATGGAGAAAATATTTACTGAAGTTACTGAAGTTATAACAGAGTGGCTGAACTTGATCTCTGGAGCTGGAAACTATGGCAATAAAGGAATGGCTCTAACTTTAGCAGAGAGTTGCATTCAGTGTAGATCTCATGGATGCCACCAAGTCAAATATTTAGGGTTTGTACACAAAGAGGACCAGCATATAATATTCTCTCTTCTTCTGGCAGAAAGTCTTCAGTGCTAAACAATGTCTGTGTCAGTGAGAGAAGTGCCAGCATTTCAAGCTATGCCTCAGATCCCACTCTTGTTCAGTTACGTAGTGGGGGTATTAAAGACTGCAGAGAAGCACAGTTTAAAGGTCAGTGTGCTACAGAAGCTGCTGTAGGGGCTGAAACTGTCAAGGTCTGTGCATGCAGCCACAGTGCCTTTGGAGTGGGAGCTATCATGAGAAAGGTCTCTCAAGCCCTTTGGGTGACCCTTCTGGTTTTTATGGCTCTGTTTCTTAATGTTACATAAAGAAAATGTATTTTAACAGCTTATAAATCCACTGTTCTGTTGCTTCTTTGACATGGTATGGAAATATGTTTTCTGCTTCCATTAGCTAATATCAAATACTTAAATTTATACAGACAGGCTGAGAAAGTTGGGGCTGTTCAGCCTGGAGAAGAGAAGGCTGCGTGGAGACCTCATAGCAGCCTTCCAGTGTCTGAAGGGGGCCTATAGGAATGCTGGGGAGGGACTCTTCATAAGGGACGGTAGTGAGAGGACAAGGGGTAGCGAGTTCAAACTTAAACAGGGGAAGTTTAGATTGGATATAAGGAAGAAGTTCTTCACTGTGAGTGTAGTGAGGCACTGGAATGGGCTGCCCAGAGAAGTTGTGAACACTCCATCCCTGGAGGGGTTCAAGGCCAGGTTGGACAGAGCCTTGGGTGGCGTGGTTTAGTGTGATGTGTCCCTGCCCATGGCAGAGGGGTTGGAACTTGATGATCATAAGGTCCTTTCCAGCCCAAACTATTCTATGATTCTATAATCCTCGTAGAGTTAATCCGGTGTAAGTTTTCTATAAAATACAGCAGTTTCTGTGTGTGTTCTTACCTTTGGCTGACTCCATGGTTTACTACTTTGAGCAATTTATTCAGATCTTCTGAACATGTCCTGAAGATACCTATCTTTCAGTAATAAGATCAAGATCTATTGCCATGTTTAGAGGTTATAAATTCTCTCTGTAGAGCTAAAGACATCTTGAAAATGTGACTCAGACCTGCACTAATAACTATGTGCAATTGACAGCGCTAAGAACTACCAAAATAGCTATTTAGAAGTGGACTTGCTACTTGTTTCCAAGAATCTCACTAGAATATGTTTTTCCTGTGCTAGTCTAGTGTTTCATTATTGGGATTTTTTCAGAGCAGAAAAACAATCTATATAAATTTTATAGTGAAGGTTAATACCACTTTATCCTTAATGTCAAGACTGGGCCTTTCTGTGGAACAAAACTGGAAAGATCAGAAGTATAATTATGCATTTGGATTGAATTAAACTGGTTTTAAAGATCTCTTACATATTAAATAACTCTGCAAGTTAATGTCATATTTCATAGTAGTTAGGGGGTCCTGGAAAAAGTTCAGGGGCCACACAAAAAGCAGAAAGGAGGTTTCTGGGGTAGGTAATCCTCTTATTACATTCCCAAAATTATTTCAGGGATTGCTCTGTAGAAAAAATTTACCTGGATTTATCCATGTGAAAGTTCTTCCATTGCTGTCCAGCTCTATCTAATTGCAGATAGCAAAATATCAAAGATAGAGAACGAATATAGTCTTGCATGGTTTTGCTACTAAACTGCAATCATTCATTTCATTTTGCAAGCTATTGATAACATACATTTATTGGTAAGTGTATTGATATTTATATTGTATTGATAGCTACTGATAACATACACCTAGAAGTGAAGTAACTTGTTCACTCCCTCCAGAAAGATTAATGTACAACAAACGCTGTAGAAAAATGAAAATTTTATAGGAAAGGAAAATATTCCAGGGTATGAAATTGGAATAAATGGAATTGATATGAAATATAACATTGACTTATAATTACCTAAACAGGATTACTTTCAGAGAAGTTGCAGCCTATAGGCTTTGCTTACACAGGGACATCACTGAGACACCTGGAAAACATTTCAGAAACCTGGGAAGTAGCCATAGCAACCACAAGATATCTCTCAAATAAATGAAGTGTGTGGTCACTTAAAATAAGGCTACAGCAAATAGGACATTGAAGACTTTCTCCTACCTTTACCAAACTATCTTACATAGAAATATGTTGGAGTTAACCAGACATATTTCCAACTTCTTCTAAAGCACCAGTCAGGTCAGCTGTGGATTTGTTTGTCTGGGTACTGAAAACATCCAGGGGTGGAGGAGGGCAAAGGAATCACCTACAGAAACTACGCACAACCTATTCGACTGAGATCCAAGAGTGATGACAAAAGTGGCAACTGCCATTGAAAGGGTGCTCATTACCATCTTTAATAAGTTTCTGAGCATTAGGCTTCTGTTTCTCAAACAAGGTTTAAAGTTGAGTTCCACAGCTTAAAGTGAGCTTGTTAGCAAGTCTGACACAAAAATGCAACACACATTAGGTATAAGATCACAGTACAATATATTTTGAGGTAATCATCCTGATGACTTAATCTGAGATGGTGTTATTAGGTGAATTCTATGAAAGCTGAAACAGCTCACACAGCTTTTGGGGTGTGACAGGGGACATCATCTGCTAGTAGGGACTGAAAAGGATAGCTTTTCGGCTGCATAAATACAGACTGTGGTAAAGATGGGCTAGGGAAAGTACCTGCAACCCACCTGCCTTGAGTCTGCCTCTGCTGCACAGTGCAAGTGCCTAATCTTAAGGTAAATGGGTGTAGCTTAAGAAGTTCCCTAGGGGTACCTTAAAACTGCCTTTCAAAATGGAAGTGTGGAACTTTGTTCACTCCCTTCAACAAATGTGTACTGGTGAAAAGGACCATTTGTGAAAGCCAAAAGGAAGGAAGAACATCCCCACAAAATGTAAGGAGAAATAAACAAGATGTTTCATGCTGGATTAAGTGTTCTGGTTAATTAAATATTACAGGCAACAGACATACCGCATACTTAGACAGTATGTCAATGTGCTAACTAATACAATGGCTGACAGGTCTAACTGTGTGTTGTGATTGCTTTGTGCTAAGGTATGCAGTAACAAGCTTTATGCAACTGATGGATATGCTACAACATAAATATGGATACGCAAATTGCTCATATTAGTAGTGCTAAAGTAGTGCTTTTAGTACTCACACACTTAGCAAAGCAATCTGCAAAAATAGAGGTGAGCAGATCTAATGGGAGAACTTAAAACCACACCAGAGTTCCATCAGTGTGAATGCTGGGTTGCCCCATTCCCTCTTCAAAGGGTCACAAGCGAGCAACGTGTTGGTAATTTGGATTTGTGTTTGAGAGGTTCTGAATCTATTTCAAAACCAAGAAAGATAAAGTTGATTTCTTGGCCATGTGCCTTCATTTGGAATTATGTGGAGTTAGTCTTATTTTCAAAACTTAAAATGGCTGGCAGGAGATGTTAAGTCCCACTACTCCTGTGGGTCTGTGGATCTTCAGAATGACACACAGACAGCACCATTTCATTTCAGTGTTTACTGCACAGATCTATTTGAAAATGATAAAGTGTAACTGCTCCATTACCACTAATTGTTCAGTTACTCCTAATATAAAACTTTATCCTGAAGTCCTTTGATTCTAGTTGAAAAAGGTCAGCATGACACAGCTTGGTGTGGGCCTCCAGCCTGAAATATTGCAAGTGCTGCTCTCGCTGGACCATCTGGAACACTTCAAGGAGAAGTCTAAATTGGACTTTAAAATGCTGAAAATTAGTTGGAAGAATAATGATTCTTAAGATAAAGTCTGGACAATAAGCTTTATTAAAATCTGAGATGAGTTGTTAAACTAGGCTGGTAACATGAAGTTATACAGTATCTGATTGTGATCAGACAAGCAATGTTATAGAAATATCCTAAGTCCTAGCTTTTCTTTTATCTTGAAAATACTTTTAATACTACATCTGAGAACACTGGTACGAGAACAACTGAAGGATCTTTTGGGAGTGCAAATATGAATGTAAAAAGAATTTTATGGAAAAAACCTGAAACACAACTTTGTTCCATGTTTTCCTCTCTTCTTAAAGATGGGAAACTACCTTTATTCCCAGAAAGTCTGACACATTGGAGGTTCTAACTAAAGACTAACCAGCAGAAGTGCTCCATCCAAGTTGGCTTGCAAAACACATCCAGCTGACCCTGGCAGAAAGTGGAGAGATCCTCTGCACTCTGGAAGATAAGACAAGATGCACAGCGTGGCCAGATAAGTGGGTGAGAATTTTTTAATCCACAAAGCATCTTTATTTGACTGAATGTCATACAAACATTTGTAAATCACAAAAGTGCTTTGGTCAAGAGAGAAACAAGATCATCTGCTCGAGTTGATGTATCCTTAGGTGAAAACCCCTGGCTTTGTAAAACTGGACTGAACAGTCTCAAACATCCAACATATTACTGATATATAAAGATCAAGCAGAGAGTTATGGAACTTCCATTCCTTTACAGTTTAGTCATCTAGTTTTAAATAAATCTGGGCAGTGCAAAGCCAAAATGCAAATTCTTGTGTGCTGGCTTCCAGCTCTGCTGCACTCCAAGATGAAATTCCACATTCTGAGGAAAATCTTTCCCAAAGACTTGGATCAGAAGTCTTTTTTAAACAAGTATAGAGCTGTTTAAAGTACAAAACAAGGAAAGCAGCTTTACAAACACTCTTTTTCATTTCCTGAATACAATTGTTCTACAATGGCATTTAATGACACTTTCTTCCCTTAGTTTGAATTCAGAATCAGAGAATATCTCAAGTTGGAAGGGACCCATAAGGATCATTGAGTCCAGCTTGAGTCTAACTCTGAATCCAGCTCCACTTTCCATGGACAACTGTAAACTGGCATCAAATTGATGTTATCTGTTAGGTCTCTATCCATTCTTAGGCAGTTCTGCTGGCTGTTTCAATTGAACGCAGTGCAAATAAGTACTAAAAATCTTGAAATGTTTCTGCTTGACTTTCATAGAAAAATAAGACACTTCTCTAGGTGCACAACTTGGTATCAAAATTGTATTGGGATGCTTAATTTTTAAAAACTGTTAGTTATTAGAATTCACTTCTGTCTATAAGTATCTTTTAGAAACTGACAGACTTGTCCTCTTCACAGAAGGACTAATTCTGCACTTCTTGCATTACGAATTGCCTGGTACCTGTTTCCACTGATGTGAAGATGTTATCAACTGCTTGCTCAGCCATGCTTCCTGCTTTCCCTGATGTTTAAACTCTTCTTGCAGAAATGAGTACAGCTCTAAAGTCACATTAAATGTCAATAGGCAAGTGTACTTGCACCGAAGCATTTTAGTTATCCAGGGAAAAAGATTTCATGTATTTTGTTAAAACTACTGTCATGCTTCATGACAGTGGGTCTCGTTGCTATGGAGGAGGTACCTGTTAGGAGAGCTAGAGGACAGGGCTCCTGTCAGAGTATGGGGAAGTATTTAGCATAATGACTACAGCTACATGGCTGTGTTCTGTTATGTTTCTGGCTATAGAAGTTAGTAGAAGTTAATATTTCAGGCAAGAAGGCTAAGCCTAGATGGATCTTAAAGAACTTGAACACTGTGTTAAGAAGAACATGTATGAAATTGCGCCTTTTCTTCAGCTCTGACACCACTGTGAAAACAAATGGAGGGACTTTATCAGTTTTGTCATGGGATAACTGTCCTGGCGAGAAAGAAAACACAGACTTTGAGCTCAACATGGCCCAGTGGTGCGCACTTGCAGCCCAGGAACCAACCGCATGCGAGGCTGCATCAAAAGGAGCATGACCAGCAGGTTAAGGGAGGTGATTCTTCCCCTCTACTTGCTCTTGTGAGACCCCATCTGCAGTGCTGCATCCAGCTCTGGGGCCCCCAGCACAAGAGGGACATGCACCTGCTCAAGTGAGTACAGAAGAGGCCACAAAGATGATGAGAGGGCTGGAGCACCTCTGCTGTGGAGACAGACTGAGAGTGTCAGGCTTGTTCAGCCTGGAGAAGAGAAGGCTCAGGGGAGACATTGATCAGCCTTCTAATACTTAAGGAGGGTCTATAAGAAATCTGGAGAAGGGTTTTTTCAAAGATATGTAGTGACAGGACAAGGGGGAATGGCTTTAAACTGAAAGAGGAGAGACATAGATTAGGGTTTTTTAGGACTAAGTTCTTTACTGTGAGGGTGGTGAGGCTAAGGCACAGGCTGCCCAGAGAAGCTGTGGCTGCCCTACCCCTGGTTGGATGAGGCTTGGAGCAACCTGGTCTAGTGGAAGTTGTCCCTGCTCAGGGCAGGGGATTGGAACTAGATGAACTTTAAGGCCCCTTCCAACCCAAGCCATTCAATAATTCTATGATTATGATTCGATCCTTTGTACAGCCAGCTCCAATCTAGTGACAAGCAATATCAGTTTCTTGACTGCATATGTTGTAACCTGTAATTTCTAGAAGTCCAGACAAAAAAAAAATGCTTCTATGCTTTGATTTCTAAGCATTTCCCATCTTAGTATAAATTTTGTAATGCATACAGAGTGTTGGCTGAATGCACAATAAGTAGGGAGAGAATGGACCCACTTCAGCATGGTAGAAAATGAATTATATTCACATGAGATCTTGTGTGTGCAACCAACTTCTGAAGCATTTTCTGTAGCTGGCAACTTCAGCCTCAACACTGCAGCAGGCAGCTAGTTACCACAAACGAACAAGCTACTGCTTACTGTCCCAGGCTTTCTAGGAACAGTATAATTTTATTTTATTTCCATCCAAGCCTTGAATAGTAAAGGCTTAACACAGAGGTCACCCTTACTTTCCCTCTGTTCTTTTTTCACTGCCTTCCATTTACTTTCCTCTGCATGAAAACACTATGTCTCTTTTAATAAACAAGCAAGGATACTAATTTTATATTTCCATTTATTAACCAAATGATTTATTAATAAAATAAAATCTGTTGCTAAAATATTTTAAGTTGTCACGCTATTGCATGTATCAGAACATACACTGCTCCAAGTTTAGAAACACTGGACTTACTTAACTGGAGCTGGCAAAATGAAAATTGTGATTAACTTCTCTATGCTAAAGAGGAGCTTACTTGCTCGGAAAAGGGTTTAAAATTTGGACTCTTGTGTATGTGTAGTAATGCAGAAACACTTCACAGTTACACAGTTCTTCAAATTCAGCAAGTTTCACCTTCCGCGTAATACCAGGCACAGACTTGACTGTACTTTATAGCAGGAGCTGACAACATGCCAAAGGAGCAAGAAGACTTGGAAATATGGTGAAAATGGAGAACGAAATCTTACTTGAAGGTGCTCTGGGCAGCAAAAGCTGCATTGTCCTCTGCAGCCTTCATGGTTCAGGGCATTTCAGGCAACAGGATGAGAGATTTTTTTGTAAGACAACCATACTAGCAAGGACTATTCCCCAAGCAGCTGCTCCAAGTGTCACAGGGCAGAATCTGTTTTATAGCATTAAGACCAGCTTCTAAGTCTAAAGCAATAGCACCTTAACTGTTGATTTCCCAGTGGCCTGTGGGATGCACTAGAACATTTCTGTCTATCCTTTTATGCACTCATGTTCCTGTCTCCTTTTCCTCTTCCAGCCAGGGCCTTGGAATAGACCTGAGGAATCTTTCAGGTAGAGAGAGCACAGCTAATGGTGGTAAAAGGACAACGCCCCATTCCACATGGTGGTTCTGCACTCCCTGAAGTTAAAAGATGGCCTCATCCCCTATCTCAGATAATCCTGCTTATAATTAACAGATTGGCAGGCAAAATATTTTTTAGAATCCCTCCATTTCAGTTTGTATACAAAACACCATCCACCCTACCACTCCCAAAAAGCTCCAAACCAAAATAAAGCAACTTTTTTCAGCTATTAATGTAATTTAAAAATTAAGTAGGTAGTGGAGCAAGAATTAGTTCCATTTCAGAGACTTTCACTGTAGAGTAACAACTTTCATGGATGCACTATAAAAGTCTTAAACACAGCAGAGTTAGTTACTAGCACAAAAAGCAAATAAACCCAGTACAAACAACAAATTTAATGTAGTATAATTAAATGTCAAATTAATATTGTAAAAATGTAAGTTTAAGGTCCATGCCACTGGGTACACTTTCACAAATCTACACAGTAAACATCTTTCAGAAATGCAAAAGTGCATTTACGTTTGTTCTGTCCAGCAGAATATATGTCTTGCTCCTAAAATAGACAACATGATGACAAACTGAACTGTTATTCCACTGCTTGATGGAATGTAAGAACTGACATCTGTGCCAATTTCATTTGAAGAATAGGTCACTGTAGTCTTCAGCCCTATATTCAAACCTATATATTCCTGACTTGTGCAGTAAGCAAAAACTACAGATATGTGTTCCAGGTTGAGATCACCATTCACCCAGTTAGGAAAAGCCTACATCTATGAAGTTACAAGCTACTATGTTCTCTGAAACTAAGTACTCTTTGTTGTTTTTTTTCTTGCAATAGACCTGAAATTCAAGATATTTTCAATGCAAGAGTAAACAACTTCCTGACACAACTGACCAATAAGCAAAGAAAAGAGGTGATCAGTTGGACCAGATAATTACAAATCAGGAGGAACTAGATGGGGGTAGGAGGACTGGTGGCAGCCTTGGCTGCAGGGACCATGAGATGGCAGAGGACAAGGTCCTGAGCGGCAGGAGCAGAACAAATAGTAGGATCACAAACCAAGACTTCCAGAGAGCAGACTGTAACCAACACAGAGATCTGCTTAGAAAAATCCCATGAGAAACAGCTCTGGAGAGGAGTCCAGGGGAGCTGGTTGATTTTCAGGGTCGACTTTCAGTTCCTTCAAGCTCAAGAATGGATGATGTCAACAAGCAGAAATCAAGCAAAGTGGGCAGGAGGCCTGTATGTGTGAGCAGGCATCTCACACCTAAACTCAGACATAAAGAGGAGGTGTACCGAAGGCAAAAGCAGGGACAGGTGATTCAGGAGGAGTATTGAGATGTTGTTTGACTATGAAACGATGGGTTCAGGAAAACGAACGCTCACCTCCCGTTTAATATAGCAGGAGATATAAAGGTAAAAAAAAAAAGATTTCTACAGTGTCATCAGGAGTAAAAGGCATGCTAGACAAAACGTGGGTGCATGACTACATGGAAAAGGGATTTGATGGCAAAGAATATAGAAAAGGCCAAGTTAGTCTGTGACTTCTTTGCCTCAGCCTTCAGGAATCCTAGGTCCCTAAGACCAAGTGAAAAGTTCAGGGCAATGTAGACTTACCCTTGCTGCAGAAGGATCAGATTAGGAAACATTAAAGAAACCAGACTTAGACAAATACATGGGATCTGACGGAATGCACTGTGTGCTGATGTCATTGGCTGTGGAGTCTCCATGAGTGGAGGAATACAAAACCTGTTTGAGGTGATCCTGCCTTGAGAAGGGAAGGTGGGCTAAATGTCATCTAGACAAGGTCCCTTTCATCTTCAACCATTCTGTGATCCTCCAGTGCAGGGTAAAGAGTGCTCCAGCTGCTCAGAGCTCCAGCCCTTTCACAGCGCACTTAATAGGAGGGACCATGCTTTCTCTCAGGCAGGGCTGCTGAGCTGGGGTTCTTCCATTCCATTTCTATCATGACTGGGGCCAGGGATGTCTGATAAAGAAGAAGGTAATGAAGGTTAACAAGATTAAGAAAAAAAAATCTCCGAATTTCTGGCACAGCCTGTGGAAGAGTACATACATCAAGTTATTTGTATATAAGCACCTGTGCTTAGGAGAATAGCTCAACTGTTAAATGACAGGAGTGAAGAAGAAACTCCTCCACTGGGCAGCTTGCTCTGTAATTGCTAGGGCTGCTGCACTTTCCTTTGAGGCACCCCACAATTAGGTGATGGCACTCAGCCAGGAAAGGATGCTGAGATGCTAGTCTACTAATTTCTAATTGCAGGAAATATCAAATTATCTGTGTTAATTTTAATCCAAGTTTTAATCCAAGGCTGACTATTCCATAAGCAAACTCTTAAGGGTCATCTGAAAAAAAAAAAAAGTCTAAATTCAGCTTGTTTCAAATTTGAAAGTGTTTAAGAAGTTTTCCTATATTTTTTAGTTTTTGTATGAAGTTGGAAAGGAAAATGCGCCCCCTCCCATTTTATTGTTGATTTTTCGCATGTATGTCCCACATGCTTCTATGTCTCTATCCTTTTACTCTCCAGCCTCTCATCTTTCCGTCACCTTCTTGTCTTTTGCACAGGAATGGAACTCTCAGTTTCTGAGTCTCCTACAGCACATGGGTTAAAAACAGCAGGCTCCTCAGACACTGCCTCACGTACCTGCCACAACAGTCAGTGCCTCAGCTCTTTGTTTGGGGGGAAGGCAGGGGGAAATGTGTGTTTCTTTCCATGCAAGTCACAGACCTTGAGTTCTGTAGACTCAGCAATGACGGAGTTAAACAAGATTGTGCAAGCAGGTTTTTCAGCAGCTTGAACTTATGTCTGCAGCTTGAAAGAATACTGTAGCTTTGAGGAGAGTCTTTCATTATTGGACAGGATCCAGCATATCACCATCTACGTTACAGTTTGCTCAAGGCAGGCAGATAATGAAGAAATAGCAGCCACATCTGTGGCAGCTCCATTTATCTCATCTGCTTTTTATTTTATCAACTGAAAAAAAGTAAAATCCTAGTCATCACACAGGCCTGTTTTCAAAGGATTTGTGTGAATAATTCAGCACTGACAAAATTTACACATAAATGTATTTCCTGCTGGATGAGACATTTAAAAATTACATTTACAGTGGATTTAATTACAGTTAAAAGCTTTCACCATTTATTCCAGATCGTTATAGCTTACAAGCTTCATTCAAGTAGTTCTGTGCCTCTCTTGCCCAAGTCATTTTTAGAGCAGGCTATTAAAAAATGTTAACACACAGTGGTCTTTAAAATAGCATGAGGCTGGATGCCCCCATTTTACCTTTGCTCAGATCAGTGTGGTTACTCTCACCAGGTGCAGGTAGGAGTCAGAAGGAATTGCAAGTGGGGGAATCAGGGGGAAAGAAAATACAGCTCCATAACACATTTTCTCCTGTCACAGACCCATCAGAGGTATCACCAGTAGTCACATCACGCAGCACTGTTTACAAAGCAACTAGGCACTTCCTTGTGATCTTGTTACGCTGTTAGCCTAAGCACAAATAACTTCACTTGTATGGAAAGGGTAAACCTTTCAGGCATTAGGTCTGCAGTCACTGCCCATTTTCTCCCATGCCAACACTGGTTGATTGATTTCTTCTCCCTCGTTTTTTTTGTTCAAATCTCCTTCTTTGCTGTGTATTTCTCTGAAGTCATAACCTCTGATAAAACAAAGGTTTTACTATACTAAGAAAGTTGAAGTCATTAATGTCCCCTCTTCCTAATAGTTTTGCCAATATTATCCTATACCTTCTTCAGTTACGTATATCTTTCCAAAGCATGGGCAACAAGAAACTTGCACAGTGTGCTGAGGGAGATGTTGTCGATGCCTTGTATAATGACATTAATATGTTCTTATCTGCTGGAATTGATTCATGCGTCAGAGAGGTTTTGATCTCCCCCGGCACAGACAAGCTGCATCTTTGGCACTAAAGCACAGCATGTTCAGTTCTTACTCACTCGGTAAGGACTTGGCCTACATCTGAAAGCCCTTTCAAAAGGATGCTATTGTCATGGTCCCCATTTTACAGAGGCAATTCAGATGATGAAGTAACTTGCCCAAAGCCACACATCAGTTTGATAGCCAAAATTAAGTGAAGACTATATGTGATTGACCAAAAAACATTTTGTCCTCTAGGCCACAGAGTGCAAAGAGACGACAGGCCTTTCTAATCTAAAGACAAAAAAAAAAAGGTGAAATATTATAATTGAGGAGAATGGAAGACTTTTGCTATGGATTAAAGTGCCCCATCTGAAATTCCGTTTACATTATTCCCATAACACTTGGGGGAGAAGAAACGAAATAAAACCAGGAAATGTGGCAGAGCACAGTATTGCTTTGCACTCCCCTGGGGTCTTTCATCTGTGGGGTGCAGGTTGCTCGTACCAGGTCAGAAATCTTTCCAGCTTGCAAGCAGACAAGTGTTACACGCCTAAGTATTGTGTAGCCCTGATTCTGCAAGACTTAAATATTTTACTTCATCTATTGTGATTAACAGCAGCTGCTTACATGGCTTTTCATTGAGTACTCAAATGAGTACTTAATCTGGAAGATTTCAGTCAAAGTCACTGGAAGGTAGAAAATGAGAAACCTCTGCATTTGGGACATCTATCCCAAACCACTGTCCTCCATTAGGTTTCTTTGAATGTTGTTACCATTGGCCTGCATTTTGAAAAGCATTGCCAGCAAGCAAAGCGAAGAAATCCTCTCTCTCTACTCAGACCTGGTGAGGCTTCACTTGAAGTGCTATTTCCAGTTCTGGCTCCCCAGTACAAGAGAGACATGGAGCTCCTGGAGCAAGTCCAGCAAAAGGCTACTAGAATGTTTAAGGATCTGGATCATCTCTAATGTAACAAAAGGCTGAGGGAGCTGGGCCTGTTCAGCCAAAAGAGGTGGCTCAGGGGGAATCTGGCCAGGGCATAGAGGTAGCTGAAAGGAGGGTTTTAACAGGATGGGGCCAGACTCTTCTTGATATTGCTAGGTGATAGGACAAGTGGCAACAGGTGTAAACTAAAACACGCAAAGTTCCACCTGAACATGAGGAAGAATTTCTTTACTGTGAGGGTGACTGAGCATTGGAATAGATTCCCCAGAAAGGTCATGTAGTCTCCTTCCCTGGAGGTATTCCAAGAGCCATCTAGACACAATCCCAAGTAATGTGCTCTAAGTGACTCAGCTTGAACAGGGAGGTTGGACTAGATGATCTCCAGGGATCCCTTCCAACTTAAATTATTCTATGATTCTGTGAACTTCCTTGTCATTTAATGAAGATAGTAACCAGGATGAGACAGATTATTGTCATGGAGGGAAGCCTTCATAACTGGTCTCTGACTGTGCTTTATGCCACTGATCGCAGCACCTGAGGTCTGTCCATCAGTTTTCAATCCACCTCACCTTTCACTTATCTAACCCACATTTCATCAGCCTATGAGGATGTTATAGGATAGAGTATCAGACATTGTGACAAAGTCCAAAATAATGCTATCTACCGTTCTTTCCATGCCCATTGAACAAGCCACCTCATTGTAGACAGCCTTCAGGTTGATCAGGAATATTTTCCCCTTCATAAATGCGTGCTGAGTACTCTCAGTCTGTTGCTGTCTGTAAATGGTTTGTGGGATTATTTGCTCCATCACATTATGGGCAAAGTGTAAGTCCACTTTCTAAAAATGTTTCTTAACCTGACTGTCCTCCATTGAGGGTGTGTCTACATCACTCCGGACAATATCACTGGTCTTAGGAGCCTGGAATACCTGAAATCTCCACATCTTTTTTTTACCATGTGTCCTAATCTATTTAGCAGTGAGGGAATGATTTCCTTAGTCTTTCTTTTGCTGCTGATGCTCCTGTAGAAACCTTTCTTGTTGCTATTCACATCTTTTGCCATATTCTGCTCCAGGTGAGGTTTGGTTTTCTTGAACTTCCACAGTCAGACAACATCTCAATACTCCTCCTGAATCACCTGTCCCTGCTTTTGCCTTCGGTACACCTCCTCTTTATGTCTGAGTTTAGGTGTGAGATGCTTGCTCACACATACAGGCCTCCTGCCCACTTTGCTTGATTTCTGCTTGTTGACATCATCCATTCTTGAGCTTGAAGGAACTGAAAGTCGACCCTGAAAATCAACCAGCTCCCCTGGACTCCTCTCCAGAGCTGTTTCTCATGGGATTTTTCTAAGCAGATCTCTGTGTTGGTTACAGTCTGCTCTCTGGAAGTCTTGGTTTGTGATCCTACTATTTGTTCTGCTCCTGCCGCTCAGGACCTTGTCCTCTGCCATCTCATGGTCCCTGCAGCCAAGGCTGCCCCCCTCTCCACATCTCTGATCAGTTCTTTGCTTGTAAACTTGAGGTCCATCAAAGCATTTTTCTTGCTTGGTCCTTAATCACCTGTCTTAAGAAATCGTTGTCAACATGCTTCAGAAACCTTTTGGACTGCTTGTGCCTTGCTGTGCTGCCCTTCCCACAGACACCAGGGTAATTCAGTTTCCTGGGGCCTCTGAACTTGAGGCTTCTTCCAATTGTTTGAAGATGCTCCTCCTCTATTTCTTCTTCCTGAGCGAGTGGTCTCTGTGGCAGACACCCACAACATCACCCACATTGATCTGCCTTCTAAGCCATAAGCTCTCAGGTGTCGTCTTGCCCGCGCCCAGGCACAGCCCCCCGCGTACCCGCAGCCCACTCACAAGGGCAGAATACAGCACTGCGTAAGGGCTGAAAAACTCAGTTTTGATACAACATTGCTTTCAAACTTGCAGATGAGGGCAACATAGACTGCAAGGCCTTGGCAGTTTCGATTGGGTGTTCTCTGTTTTGGCAAGATGACATCTTTTTTTCTTATCCTTGTGGAGGGCAAGCATTTCACTTTTCAATATCCCACCCTTAAATGAAATCCTGCTTCAGACATGAATTAAAGCTCATTTTCTATGGTTCTGTATAAAGAAAATGTGCAGTTAGCCTGGAATTTTCTCCACTGCTTGATAGCCTTAGAAGGGAAACTAAACAAGGAAAAGAAAAGGCAATACTGACATTATCTGAGTATTTAAAATTTGCTTTGTGTGATTAAAGCAGCCATGCAGTCCTGGAAGGGATCTTCCATTTTAATATCTCCCAGAGGATATATGATAAGAGGTATCAAGATGGCAACTCAAGATTATTTTATAAACTACACTATGAGGACTGTTGAGTGACTGTGAAACTAAATTGGCTCCTAAACATGCATCTACACAGCATGAGGCACTCAATAAATGAGTTCTGGCTGTGCAGTACTATTGATGCCCCTGTTACTGTACCCTGTAGGCAAACGCAGCAAAGCTCCAGTTCCTTTACTTTCTGCGTTTGGACTGCTCTTTCTTGCCATTGTTTTTCACAGACATTTCTAAGTCACACACTGAGACCTTCTCACCTGCTAATAGATGCCCAAGGATTAGAGCAAGCTGCAAAGATTTTGCACCTGCCTCACCTGTGATTCCCTGAATACCTTTCCTGAAGGTAAGGGGGCAAACACCCACTGCACAAGTCCTCACTCTCCCCAAACTGTCTTTTTTACTGAGTTTCCAGTTCACTGAAAGGCTCAGAGCGCATATCTGTCTGGCTACTTGTCACAACCTGTGTCAGCACATATCTTTGCATTTGGTCAGGTGAGACAGGAGAGGTTGTATAACTACCAAAACCATATAATTCACTCAATTGTGCTAATTTGTTTCTCTGTCCATGATGCTGATTAAAAGCCACAGCAATCAAAATGGTTTGGGAAAATTTTCTGCATAGCTGAAGACTTTAAAAAGTCACTTGAATTTTTGTGCTTTTGAAGGATGAGGGAGCATGAAGGAGTTCTCCCTACTATGTTAACTTCCAGCACCCTCAATCCTAATTTCACTGACTTTATCTTGTTGTCATGTCCTTCTTCAGATGTGTCTTTGAAGACACTTCATATTGGCAATTAACATGCTGGACTCAATGAGAGAATTGCTATTTCCAGTCTCAGCTGTATTTCTCGGTGCCACTATCTACACATCACTGACTTTGCATGCTTCACTTGGATTACATTATGTCAGCCCTGGGCTTCCCCGTTTTCACAGTCAGGATGTACTGACACCATGGTACCAGCCAGCAGGTAGAACATCATTTAGTCACGACTGCCAACCGGCATCAGCACCAGCGATTAGCTTTCAGGTTGTTCTAGATATGTGTGTTTGTCACCAGCACTTATGCATTGTACTGTAGTTCAACAGCAGAATTAACCTGAAGACAGACCTCTTTTAGTTTATTACTAATTTTTTTTAAGCTTAATCCCAAACCTCTTTTTTTCCTCTAGGAGTCTCAAAGCCCCTGTAGATCTCCCCAGAAACTAGCTGAGTATAAAAACGTGGAGCCAGATTCATGAAACCTTTCTTTTTCTTGCACAGACAGTTGGTATTACTGAGTCACTGTCAAAATCAGAGGCACTGTCGCCCTTGCACTCACACCCAAATGAGGCTACAGAGATAATCAAAGCACAACAAAACCTGAAGGAGGGAGGAATTACAGGGTCAGACTTCTGTGAAAAAAACACCTTTTTCTGAATAATGGTGACTTCAAAGAGTTTAAGATTCTGCTGTAGTCATAATAATCTCTCTACTAACACATCTTCAGGAATAACAGGCAGGACAATTTTGACGGCTTTTTCTTGTTAAAGGATAAGAGAAAAATGTTAGTGTTTAAAAATACACTTTATCAGCAGCTGCCCAGCAGTAGCTTGAAGATCAGGATGTTTAACTCTTCTGTGTTGTGCAGTCACTGATCTGTACAGTGTATGTATGGTCACACACTGGAATCAGTGCTGTTGATTTGCAGGCAGCTCCAGGGGTAATAAATGTATTCTGCAACAGCCAGCATGTGGTCGGCACCAGTCTGCTGTCTGTTGGAAAGTCAGAGGCCCACCCCAAGCCCCATTGCTCTTTGGTGAAAGTTGTGCCAATGAAAGCAGCTAGAACCACTCGCCTGAACCTTTTTTTGAATTACAGTATTTCTTGGTTTGCTGGGGATGTTAATACAAGAGACAGCCAAAGCCAAGACTCAAATTAATCCCAGACAAGTCTGGTTTAACATGCCAGAGAAGTAATGGAAGCAAAAGCAAAGAGTTTTGTCTCCCTCTGTCACTGTGATCCCACAGAGCTCTGTAATGTGCAATAAAATGTCATCTGCTGGATTACCTGATGACCCCAGCCTTCTTTGCTCAGAAGAAAACAGGGAGATGTTTGTGTTTGTATAACAATAAAGCACTGTGTGTATTTAAATAACTGAGTTCTTTCTGTTTCTGCTGGTCTAGGGGTGGGGATGATGTTTTAAATTTCATATGGTTTTGCACAGTGCTACTCACAGCACTCCAGGACAAACTGGGTCAGAAAAAGAGTGTGAGAAGGCTTATTACTGCTTATCTCTTCTTGAAGACAGCTTTTAATCAGCACATATTAACATAGCTAAACCCATGCTAGATGACTTAAAATGAAGGAAGCATCCGGCTTCAATTGGAGCTCTGCTGAGATGCCTCTATACAAATGCCTGTAGCATGGGGAACAAACAAGAGGAATTAGAGATGTGCGCACGTCTATGGGGGTATGATATCATAGGCATCACAGAAACATGGTGGGATGGCTCCTATAACTGGAGTGCTGGAATGGAAGGTTACAGGCTCTTTAGGGAAGACAGGCCCATCAAACAGGGAGGGGGAGTTGCTATTTATGTTAGGGATAGGCTGGAGAGTATGGAACTCTGTTTGGGGACAGATGAGCAGTCAATAGAGAGTTTGTGGGTCAGGGTTAAAGGGAGAACAGCAATGGGAGACATTATTGTGGGGATCTGTTGCAGACTGCCTAATCAAGAGCACTCTGTGGATGAAGCACTCTATAGACAGATAGGAACAGCCTCACGCTCACAGGCCCTTGCTCTCATGGGGGACTTCAACCACCCTGAGATCTGTTGGAGGGATGGTACGGCCCAGCACAAGCAATCCAGGAGGTTCCTTGATTGTGTGGAAGACAACTTCCCTCTACAAGTAATAGAGGAGCCACCAAGGAGAAGTGCCATTCATGACCTCGTGCTCACCAACATGGAAGGGCTGGTTGGAAATGTGACACTCCAGGGCAGCCTTGATTGCAGTGATCATGAGATGGTCGAATTCGAGATCCTCAGGACAGTGAGAAGCGCGTGCAGCAAGCTCACTGCCCAGGACTTCAAGAGAGCAGACTTTGGCTTCCTCAGGAACCTGCTCAGTAAAATTCCATGGGATATAGCCCTAGAGGGCAGGAGGGCCCAAGACTGTGGGTTGATATTCAAGGATCACCTGCTGCAAGCTCAGTAGTGATACATCCCTACTAAAAGAAAGTGCTGCAGGAGGGCCAGGAGACCTCCTTGGATGGAAAAGGAGCTGCTGAGGAAAATTCAAAGGAAAAAAGAGGTCTATAAAAGGTGGAAGCAAGGAGAGGCGGCCTGGGAAGAATACAGGGATGTTGTCTGGGACGCAAGGGACCAGGTTAGGAAAGCTAAGGCCCACTTAGAATTAAATTCAGCTAGTGATATGAAAGATAACAGGCAGGGATTCTATAGGTACACTGCAAATAAAAGGCAGGCTAGGGACAACGTGGGCCCTCTTCAGAAGCTATCAGGAGAACTGGCTACCCTGCATTTGGAGAAGGCTGAGGTTCTTAATGACTTCTTTGCCTCGAGTCTTCACTGGCAAATGCTCTGACCACACCACCCAAGTTTTGGAAGGCACACACAGGGACTGTGAGAATGAAGACCTTGGGCCCACTGTAGGAGAGGATCTGGTTTGAGACCATCTTAGGAACCTGAACATACACAGGTCCATGGGACCTGATGAAATCCATCTGTGGGTTCTGAAGGAGCTGGCAAATGAAGTTGCTAAACCACTTAAAGTTCACAAGTTGCTAAGCCACTTGAAATTCATATTTGAAAAGTGAAGGCAGTCAGGTGAAGTTCCCGATGACTGGAAAAAGGGAAATATAACCCCCATTTTCAAGAAGGGGAAAATGGATGACCCAGGGAACTACAGACCAGTCAGTCTCACCTCTGTGCCTGGAAAAATCTTGGAACACATTCTCCTGGAAGGCATGCTGAGGCACGTGAAAAACAACAAGGTGCTTGGTGACAGTCAGCATGACTTCACTAAGGGGAAATCCTGCCTGATCAATTTGGTGGTCTTGTATGATGGGGCTACAGAACTGATGGACAGGGCTAGAGCAGTTGATGTCATCTACCTGGACTTGTGCAAAGCATTTGACAGTGTCCCACATGACATCCTTGTCTCTAAATTGGAGAGACGTCAATTTGACAGGTGGATAAAGAACTGGCTGGATGGCCACACACCAAGAGTTGTGCTCAATGGCTTAATGTCCAGCTGGAGACCAGTAACGAGTGGTGTCCCTCAGGGATCAGTGTTGGGACCGGTCTTGTTCAACATCTTTGTCGGTGACATGGATTGAGTGCGCCCTCAGCAAGTTTGCAGATAACACCAAGCTGTGTGGTTAGGTTGATATGTTGGAGGGAAGGAATGTCATCCAGAGGGACCTTGACATGCTTGTGAGGCGGGCTGATGCCACCCTCATAAAGTTTAACCATGCCAAGTGCAAGGTCCTACACCTGGGTGGGAGCAATCCTAGGCAGAGCGACAGGTTGGGCAGAGAAGAGATGCAGAGCAGCCCGGTGGAGAAGGACTTGGGGGTGGTGGTTGATGAAAAACTGAATATGAGCCGGCTTCAGTGTGCGCTCACAGGCCAGAAAGCCAAATGTATCCTGGGCTGCATCAAAAGGAGTGTGACCAGCAGGTCGAAGGAGGTGATCCTGCCCCTCTGCTCTGCTCTTGTGAGACCTCACTTGGAGTATTGTGTGCAGTTCCAGTGTCCCCAACATAAAAAGGACATGGAACTGTTGGAACAAGTCCAAAGGAGGGCCACGAGGATGATGAGGGGACTGGAGCACCTCCCGTATGAAGATAGGATGAGAAAGTTGCAGCTGCTCAGCCTGGGGAAGAGAACCTCATATGCACCTCATAGCAGTATCTGAAGGGGGCCTATAGGGATGCTGGGGATGGACTCTTCATGAGGGACTGTAGTGATAGGACAAGGGGTAATGGGTTCAAACTTAAACAGGGGAAGTTTAGATTGGATATGAGGAAGAAGTTTTTTACTGTAAGGGTGGTGAGGCACTGGAATGGGATGCCCAAAGAAGTGGTGAATGCTCCATCGCTAGCCATATTCAAGGCTGGGTTGGAGAGAGCCTTGGACAGAATGGTTTAGTGTGAGGGGTCCCTGCCCATGGCAGGTGGGTTGGAACTTGATGATCTTAAAGTCCTTTCCAACCCTAACTATTCTATTATTCTACGATTCTATCTCAGTGTTTGCTTTCTAAGAAAAGAAAGAAAACTGTGTGCAACTCCTTCTGATGATTAAAGAAAAATTTTCTATCTTTTCCTCTGGTCCCCAGTAACATGCTCAGAGGAACCTGCAACAGCTAACAGAAAATTGTGAACAAGAAAAACAATACCTTCCCAGGACTTCAAGGTTTATTTGGATGCCTTTAGTGCCTTTTCGGCCCACATCTGGTAATACAAATTGCTACATACCTAATATATATCTAATCCTTGATTTCAGGCCTAGCAGTTTGCCCCGCTTTAGGCTAAGTGATATCTCTCTTTGCCTCTCACTCCCAAGAGAAGAACAGTAAACATTCATAAAAAAAATCTGGAAGTTACTGTCTGCAGTTTTTGTCAAAGTATCCTAGTTCACTTTGTACTCTAAATGGAAAGGTGATGCTAAAGAATACAGCTAAAATTGGTTTAGGCTGGCACCTGCCCAGCAGTATCATGAAGGGAGAGACAGGCCAGCTTGTATGCAGAGAGAAATATCCTGCTGGGGACATCCTGCTACTTCTTGGAGAAGCAGTACCACTAAACTGTGCTTTTATCAAGCTTGTCCGTTCACAGTTTCTGTAATTATAGTGCTTTGTCTTGAAAACTACTGAAAATTTTAGAAACTCCTATGCACTAAATATTGCATATTATATACAATATCTATGTATATCTAGCACTTGCACATATTTTGCAGTTGTGTAGATGAGCTGTCCTGGACATACTTGGAGGCAGAGTTAATACCGTCAACTGTACCCTGTTTGCTGTCTCGTCACACTACCCATGGGGATCATGCAGAATCACATCTTTCACAGTGATTAATGTTTTAAAGCTGAAAGTATATGTGTGTGCGGCACAATGAATCTACTTTATTTTCCTGGTTTTCTGGATAGTGTGCTGGTAGGGCTGACCTTCAAGAACAGTTTCTTTCTGACCATAAATAGTTGCAGATTACAAGTATAAACAATCAGAAGTTCCCATGGAGGCTGTGGCCACCTGTTATCCATCCCTTGCGAGTCATAGTTCTTTCCCTTGACTTCCAGAAATATTTATAAACCTGGGTACCAGAAGTGCCTCTTTTGCGTGGTCTTAAAAATTGCAAAACGAACAGTTGCACTGCAGTATAATTCTCCCTCCACCTCGTTCTAGCAACATTTTCAATGTCTTGATTTTGATCTGCTTGTTTCTAATAGAACTGATTTCATAGCAGGTAGTAACAAATACATCTTCAAATTCCTCCCTAAAATCAGGACATTCTTCCTGTTTCACAGTAAAGAACTGAGGCAGGAGATTGAGCAATTTCTTACAGGTCAGTCACAAAAGCAATAAAAAAGAAGGATCCTAGACCTCTAAAATCTTTATCCAGATCATGAATTACAGACTCATCCTTCATTTCCTCTCACAATACACAATCATTGTGATCCTCTGAATTATCATTGCATTTTTTTGTTGTTTAGAGAAAGTAAATCTCTTAAGAAAGAGATGCATGTGGCAGGGTCTTTACTTTTAAGAAACTTATATTCCAACTGTTGTGTTGTCTGAAATTATTTTAAGGACTCAGTAAAGTGAGTATTAACAAATTAATCTGCCTCTGTACATTCCCTACTGCCACTGGGCACTGCAATTAAAACCTGCTGAAATGCATTTTCTCTGTCAAACATAAATTCCCTGCAACTTGTAAATGTTAAAAGCTACTCATTTTCCTATTAACCCTTGGAGCTATACCAGGCAGTCACTCCACTAGACAAAGCTATGCCAGCCTTATGTTTAGTGGCATACGGAGAAAGCTAAACCTGCAATGGCTACACACCATGTTATGAACTGCTGGATAAATAGACCACTCAGCACACCTGACAGTATAAAACCAGTCTGTGCACAACCATGCAAATTGTAGCTGCACCTTTAACTGTAACATGCATGGACTTCATCACTAGCAGACTGAAGAGCACAGCCAATTTAAGAGTTGCTGTATCAGCAGTCCTTTCCAGCTAGCAGCCTTATTCACTAGAAAGATTTATCAAAAAGGTAAACAGAGAGAAAGAAAATACTGTTGACAACAATCCATTTAAAAATGTGAATAAATATTGTGGAACATCTTGCTGCCTTGTTTACCCTGTGCTGAGCAGGACCATCAAGTTAATTTGAAGAGTAAACTTTTTGGAAAGCTTTGCCAATCAGGCATAATCCTCAATACAGCTGCAGGGAACAGACTAGTTTCAGTGTTCTCCTGCTTTTCTGAGAAAAGTATACTTAATGCCTCATGGCCTGTCTAAGCCAATTCTGACAGCAAAACACCAGCTTTGAGGCTCTGATTCAAAAGCTATTGAAAACAAATGGGAATCTATGCATTGACCTCAATGGATTTTGGATCAGAGCCTGAATTGTAACTCAGTATGGACTGAAGCATCCAAAGCTCTATGCTTTTCCAGAGATTGTTATTCTATGAGGATTAATTAGCACAGTGAAGATTCTAAGATACTTCTTGCTCTAGACTGGTCACATTTCCCCTGAAATGTTACTGTAGAGACTGGCACATCATCTAAGAAAGCTGTTCAAATTCTGTCTTTCTGAGAAATCTTAAAATTTCCAATTGCCTCCCAGTCACCAGCACATCTCAAATCTAGATCACTGAGGTATATTCCCTAAAGCTGATGACAAACTGATGCTGCAAGGATTTTTTTTCTTTGGAAGAGATCTAAATGGAAAATTTATGATTACTGCTTCATTTGTCCTCACCCATAGGTAAGGATTTGCTGTCTTACCCACATAAATATTCATAACAGCAAATAAACTCAACTATAGACTTAAACTAAGAACATGTGTACTGCTCTCTTTACTAAGATTTCCAGAGAACTTTGTAACTGCACTTTTCTTCTTTATAACTTCAACCTTATTTGTATTTTTCCCAATTGCTGTATTATACAAAGTTTATTATTGTATAAAATAGTTTGTCAAATATCTTTGAGAAAAGATGCATAGCTATAAATCTCTGAAAACAGTTAGACTTTGACTAGAAAGCAATTACTCTTATCTTAAATATCTCTGAATAAATAAGGATTCAGTGCCACCAGAGCACAGATTTCCCTTTATCTTACTACTCCAGCTTTGTTTTCAGTGGTGGGAAGATCTATTCTCTCTAAACGGCTGTAGTGAAAATCCCACTTTCTACTCACCTCATAGTACATCAGACGCTGCCGAGGAAGTTATGTTGATTTCAGGACCAAAGTAAATGTTATGTTGTAATTGCAAGAGCAAGGAAACAGGCAAATCTAGGAGAACTCAGCTGTAAGTACTAGATCATGTCCTTTCTCTAGATCACCCTGTCTCATCACGCAGTAAACATCCCTTACACCACTATTTTGTAAAGCTGAAAGTGTTCCTGTTCCGTTCTGTCTTAAACTCTTGGTGTAGAGTTTGGTTGTAGTTTTATCATAATTGCAATTATTTTTTAAATATATCAAGGTCCTTTAGAATATAAGCTGTTGGCACACAACAAGGAAATTTGAAAGAAAATTGTGTCATTGTTGTCTAAAGGATTTCCTTGGAGACTAAATAGCAATGGCAGATGAATGAAAGCAGTGGTAGCACTATGTATCTTAGGATCATAGATCCAAATCAATGCAAAAAGCGAGAAGGGAGAAGGGACATCTCCATGTGGACTGACAGAAAAGCCTAGTGAAGTTTTAAACTGAATGCTGGCTGACAGATATTTACGTCTGGAAGCAAGAAAATGCTAACTTGTAGTTTCATGACTTATGGTCCAAAATCTTGAATGTCATGCACTTTTCACTTAGGTAAACATGGTATCAGATGCACCTGACCACCACTCAGCATGGATTCCTCCATTCTCTCTAGGAAAAGACATGCAGAGTTCTGAACTTTAAATTCACCAGATGAAAAACAGTTTGGAGAAAAAGAAACTGGAATCTTTCTGGAGTTCTACAAAAATAGATTCTATATCTTTTAATTTTCCAGACCTGTGTTTAGCACTGGCATACTTTCAGTCTGGAAGTCTTATTCAAGTCATATATGGACCATCTTCAAAACTGATTTGAATACTTCACATGGTAGGCTTTGTTATATAGTTTGTTATATAGTATCTAATAAAACCACAAGTACACTTTTTTGCACCCTATTTCATAAATCCTCATCTACATACTGAGATAAGTGAGGTTCCACTGAGCTTTATTTTAAAAAAGATCAACACTTCAGCTGCATGGTGGAGCTATTTTTCAAGTGAGAAACAAGAGAAATGAAGTCATTAAATATTCAGGGCTATGAAGAAAACCTTAAAGGTAACATACATTTTGACAGAACCCTTTTAAGTAATTTTTGTGGTTTTCCTTGAACTACTTCATCAGTTATTTATAAGCCACATAACAAAAATCATAAACCATATGAAGGAGCAATTTACAAGCAATGAAATCTGTATTAACATCTGAAAAAGTATGTTTTCTAAAATATCAAGACAAAAAATTGTGTAGTGCATTCTTTTCAGATTCTCTGCTCCTTCCTCTCCCTCCTCAATGCCCTTCTTGAGATAACGGAAGAAATGTTCACATAAATTTTTCACTATGAGCCCAGTTCTTCAAAGTGGTCATTGTCCTGTGATTTTCATATTGACTCTTTATACAATGCCCCTTACTACACAAAACAGTGGATGTTCCCTATACATACAAAGGGATACAGGATAGTTTCCTGTGCTTTTGCCGATGCACAATTCTCAGCTTTTATGGACAAAGTTCTTAGGTCTTTATTGTTTGCAAACTCTTGCACTTTCTGGAGTCAATGCAGCCCTACAGCAGCACATAATTCTGTCTGCAAGATCAGATAGAAACCATCTGCATTAGAAGAGACATGAGACAACAACTATGAATCCTACAGAAAATTAATCGATGATAACAAGGAGTAATTGTCTTTTGAGCTTAAAGGACACTTAACTACTTATTTGCTAGAGCCTTTGTTACTGGCAAGAGATAGTACTGGGTTTCAAGCTGTATTGCCACCTCTCTTAATCAAAGATGCTAATTATTGCTGCATTTTTCTTGTATCAATGGACAAGAATGTATTAGATATCCATTTTTATAGTCCTTCTACCTTAATAAGGTTGTTTCATGAGTCAATGTTGGTCATATAACAGAGTTCTATGCTAAGTTCTATACTGTATCATTCTACACTAAAATTAAATTTGATTTTTTGGTCATTTTTTTTCTATCACGAAAAAAGGGGAAGAAAAACAAAAGGAGAGGAAAGCAGTAGTTATTTGTCTTTCAGTGAGACTGGCACTTGCAAAACCCTCCACTTGTTTATGCCAGTTGGACAAGGTTATATGCTACAAGAATTGTGCATAGCTCTGTTGTAAGTCTGTAAATCTTACGGTCAAGCACAAAGCTGACAACTTCAGTCAGAGGATAAAGCCTACTACTTGGCTGGTAGAAGAAATCGTTTGAAGCAGAGCAGTGCCTTGTAGCAGAACAGTGCCTTTGTAGGCTGTAAGACACATAGAGACTACTGTTCCTTGCCACATAGCTAAGAGAGTAAAAAAAGCTGTAGGAAACAAGGTCTCTGGTTCAGAAATGCAAAATAGTCAGCATTGTGCTCTCTGCTGAGCTGCTACTATTACAAATTTGTAGGGAAATGCTTTTTTATGCATGAAGAAATTCACTGAGAAATCCTCTCCCCCTCATATTTTTGGAGCACAAAATACTAACATGGATTGCCACATGCAGAATATTGAATATATTGAAGCATATGGGTATCTAGCTTGAAGACATGAAACAAAAATGGCATCCACCCTTCTGGATTGCAGTGAGCAATATTTTTCCATTAGATGCTAAAGAATTGCTGTCTCCTCCTTAGTTATCCCAGGTATAAGTCAACCTGACAAAATGAAGATTCATCTTTCCCAACTTCTTCTGCTTAATTGCGGTAAGGGTGCTGTACGGTGAGGAACAGCTGCTATGTGGAGAACTACTACTCCAGCTCTGACCACCAGCACCAACACTGTGACTCAGGGGGAAGCAAAGCACCAAATCTACCCCACCCTCCAAGAATACTGGTATTCGTTTAAGGATACAAGTAAACCTTTAAAATAGTAAATTACATCACAGTGAATTGGTTTGGTTCTGTCCATCAAATAGAATTATTGTCTTGACTCATTAATATTTCACAAAACAATGCACAGAATTCACTTGCACCTAGATGCAAAAGTCTATGGGGCTGGATGGGTACAGAGAGAGCTGGCAGAAGTGCTCACCAAGTCTCTTTCCATCATTTACCTGCAGTCTTGGCTAAAGTGGAAGGTCCCAGTTGGCTGGAGATTGGCAAAAGTGACCCTCATCTGCAAGAAGGGCTGGAAGGAGGATCTGGGAAACTACAAGCCTGTTAGTTTGACCTCGGTGCCAGAGAAGGGAATGGAGCAGATCATCTTGAGTGCCATCATGCAGCAAGTACAAGACAACCAGGGGATCAGTCCCCATCAGCATGGGTTTATGAAAGGCAGGTCCTGCTTGATCAACCTGATCTCCTTCTCTGACGAGGTAACCCACGCAGTGGACCATGGAAAGGCTGTGGATGTTGTCTGTCTAGACTTTAGTAAAGACTTTAACACCGTTTCCCACAGTGTTCTCCTGGAGAAACTGGCTGCTCATGGCTTGGATGGGTGTACTCTTCATTGGGTATAAAACTGGCTGGATGGCAGAGCCCAAAGAGTGGTGCTGAATGGAGTAAATCTGGTTGGCACCTGGTCCTAGTGATGTACCCCAGAGCTCAGTATTGAGTCCAGTTCTGCTTAATATCTTTATCAGTAATAGGGATGAGGGGATAAAGTGCACCCCCAGTAAACTTGCAGATGACACAAAGATGAGCAAGAGTGTTATCTGCCTGAGGGTGGCCAATGGTACAAGGTTCAACAAGGCGAAGTGCCAGGTCCTGCACTTGGGTCACAACAGCCCCATGCAATGCCACAGGCTTGTGGAAGAGTGACTGGAAAGAAGAAAATGAGGCTCAGGGGGATCTTATCACTCTCTACAGCTACCTGAAAGGAGGAAGGAGCAAGGTGGGTGTCGGTCTCTTCTCCCAAGTTACAAGCGATAGGACAGGAGAAAATATCCTCAAGCTGCACCAAGGGAGATTTAGACTGGATATTAAAAAAAATTCCTTCACTGAAAGGGTTACCAAGCACTGGAACAGGTTGCCTAAGTAACTGGTTAAGCCACCATTCCTGAAGATATTTAAAACATGTGTTGATGTGATGTTTACAGGCATGGTTTAGTGGTGGTCTTGGCAGTCCTGGGGTAATGGTTGGACTTGATGATCTCAAAGGTCTTTTCTAACCTAAACAATTCTGTGATTTCATCTCTTAAAATACAAGACAAAGCTAGAATAAGGGTAAACTGGTGTGGAAATAATACTAGGCTCCTAGGAAGGTCAAAATGCAAAGTTAGATCAACACTGGCAAAACCTTAAACTCTTTTTTTCTGTGTCCCTTAATTTTACATTGATCTGCGAGATGTCCTGTATTGAACAACCCATAGAGTGTATAAAATAGATTTTCAGTGAAGTATCTTCCTGATGGCTGTGGAAACAACATCTGACATAATCTAAAGCATCAGCCTTGAGGCTACGATTCTAAAAAAATGTGTGCTTGCAATCAGTGGAATTATTTTACTAGCCTGTTATATTCAAACAGTCAGAATTATTTAAAACATTCATTTTCCATTTGGCTGAATGTGGCAATATGCTCTCAAAACTCTTTCATTACATCTCAAATCTAATGTGTATGGAAACACAGCCGTAATGCAGCAATTCTTCCTGTGAAACTATTCACGGACTTCTTGAATTCATGTAGTTTAAAAATGATGGCTTACTTGCCATTAGGCAAAACATTGGGATAAGAGTGGAGTGACAGCTTTATCTTTCTCAGACACTTTGGGGCTGAGCAGGTGAGCACTAAAGAAGCACTTCCAGTTCAAAGATCGGACAGACCAGCTCTTAACAGTTTATTTGGGGGAATATATGTTCTCCAGGTTTAGAAGCTGTCTGGTGTCATTATACTCTGTCACTCTAGTGAATGGAGGAACAGGGAAGATGATCCTATAAAAATTGTGCATAATTTGATCTAGCCCTCATCTGATGTGAAGTCCTGTAACACAATGCCAAAAAAATAGCACCTGCATGGCACACACATTACATACACACTAACAAGAGCAAGCTCTGTCAGGCGATGGATCCACCTTGCTCCTTTTGTATTTCTTTCACATTTCTGTTTGTCTTGGATTCAGAAATTGTGCTTCAAAGTATGTCAGAAGTACATATCAGCCTCTGTAAATACCCATGGCACTGTATGCTACAACCACCTCTCTCCTCCTCTTTGCACAGCAAATCTCAGTAACAAGTCAGCTGGGTTACTTGCAAATGTAAAAGTAAGCTTCAGTACATCTTTGGAGTACCAAAAATTTAACTGATATAAGTATCATAGAGGAATAAAACCCACTGTTATTTCAATCAAATGTTTAACAAACAGGAAAAGCTTATGACCTCATCTTCTTTGGAGTTGTCTCCAAATGAACTTGGTTTTCTACACTGTTTTGTCTCATGTACAAGATAGTGTTGTAAAGGACAAGCCACTTGGAAATGATACAGCAAACCCAACCATGATTATTGCCGTTCAGGAGGGAGTCAGTTGAACAGTTTCTCTTAGCAACAGTTAGATACCTTAAAGGAAAGCAACAGCCTTCCCTCCTGCCCCAAATCCTCTAGAAAAAACAAGCTCATTTAGGGGCTCCAACCAAATAGGAAGAGATTATGTGAAGGCAATATTTCAAATTGTCAGTGTTCTGGGAAATACTTCTTCTCCAGTAGCAACAGGACTTCCTATTAAAATAAACTGTGTGGTTGTAAAATCAAACACTGGTCCTCGATGCAGGGTTCATCAGGAGTGCTAGCAGGTTGCTCCTGGCCTACATCAGCAGAAAGTTGCGTCATTTCTGTTATCATCTTGAACACTCTGGTTACTCTGAACAGTGGTGAGCATAAAATCACTACTTCAAACGTTGATACATAGGCAGAAATTCTCCTGTGCTTAGTGGAGAAACCAAAGTACCTCAATTGACTAAAATGGGCATTTGATTGTAGGCTTTTAGTCCAGGACAATTTAAGACCAAATCCTGTCTTTCATTCATGGACTTCAAGGAGTTTAACTGAAAGAAGGGGAACAACAGTTTACCACCATCTGTGTCAGAAGGCTGTTGTGACAACAACTGCCAGTTAGGATCCACCAGCGAGCATGACCAAGCACCCATACAGCGCACCATATCCCAAAGAACAAAGAGAAATGTCTTCTGAAATCATGCTGCTATGGGGAGATGTTCTCTGCATCTTTAATTTAACGTGATTGCAGGACTTCCACTCTGACTCCTGTGAAACAGGTTTAGATACCACCAGGTGGGAGTCACTGGTGGGTGCTGAGCAGTTCCTTTTCCCCACACCAGAACTGCACTACCCTCCACTTCATGAACCAAGAGTTGAAAACAATTCAGTGGCTTGTGCAGTTTCTAACTGTAGAGCTGTTTCAAAGTCTGGCATGTACAGCACACTGTGTTTCAAAGTACTAGCAGTGTCAGGTATCTGTGTGGTCAAAATCTCTGAAAACCATAGAAGACCTGTGCCAAATATATGACTTGGTGCAACTGCTTTTCAGACAAGATCACCTTTGGATGAGATACCTTCTGTGCCAAAGCCACCTTGTGCAGATTCCTAACTTCTGCCACAGGTTGTGCTTTAACACAACCTGAAATTAGGAACGCTGGCGCATTGTTTTTCTCTAGGCACTACTCTGTGATACCTAGGTCTGTCCTGCCTCTTTGCCCAATGTTATCTAGTCCCAGCAAAATGTATATTGATGGACACTGGACTTTATCTCCAAGCACTCAAGTCAGATTGGTATGTCAGGGTCTTTCAGACTGATTTCACTCTCCAGTATGAAGGCTGTTTCTCTTTAAAATGTAAATACAAGGAAATTCTAGAGTATCTTTCCTCTCTCTAACAGACATTAGCGAAAAGCACAGCACATTACAGGGAGTCTGTCCGCATGGTGCAACTAATTTGCCTAATTCTGTCATGAGACTGATGACCTTTACATAAAAATGTCCTTGGCTTGCTATTCAACAGTGCCATATATGTAAAGAAGATTTTTCTGAGGCAGTGTATTAATGGTGCATCCAGTCCTGTGGCTCTTATAGTGCAGGGATTCAATTCAGAAGCCTTATTGATAGGCTTAAGTTTCATTATCATAACAAATATTCCCAGACAGTTCAAAGTTTCATCTCCTGTGCTAGCTCGTGGTACAAGCTCACTCGTTCTAGATAACAAGCCTTTTATTCTTCATATATGATCTGGGAAAAACAGTGTTTGAACGTCTTGGCTTTTAACACCTTTTTCAGAAAAAGCTTGTTCAGCTATTTAAAGACTGTTAGTAAATGTAACTTGATTACTAAGAAACCATTTATTGTATTAAAATGCTAAACAACACCCGCAGAATGTTTTTAGTGTCTAATCTGCAATTTCTATTATTTAATGTCTGTGTTACCATGCCCATCAGGCACTGATCTCATCCATTGTCAAAAACAGAGCAAAGCTTAGCTTGTTTTTGGATGAGTGATTCTCAGGGAGAACAAAGCACAGGACTTTGCAAGACAGCACTCTCTCATGACATGACATTCTATTTTGAAAGGCTATTCTATTCTTAAATGTAATAAATCTATGCCTACTGAACCTCTTGGCGTGAGAAAACATGAAAGGGTCCAGTATATGAACAAGAAAACATACTGATAATTAAATACATGCTTGGAAAATACACAACCATCTGTACGAGTGAGAACTGAGTAAAGCCCATAGAATGAAAAATTATGCAGTCTTAGTAGGCAGAGATTTAATCTTTAAAGCAGAAATCCTCAAGGTTTGAGACGTGCAATAATATTCTTTCTCAGGAGGCTGGTGGCAAGTGCACAGAAAGCAGAAGCTTTCTGCTGACTGGAGTTTCTTCTGCCTCATTATCACCCTCTTATTTCAGCCTAGATGAACTATGGCTTACCTAAGCCAATCCTTGTCAGAGACTGAGACACTGAAGAGAAAACATCTTAACCAGGTCAGAGACATAACAGCAAAAAAAAGCCCTACTGCTTCTCTTATTCTGTTTTCAGATGTCATAGCACTACCTTAGATTCAATCATTACTTGCTCTATCTTGCTCTGAAGCCAGGCCATTGGTAAATGAAGTAAAATGAAGCTCAAATGGATAGAATATGTCCACTTATTATGTTTCTTTTTTATATTTTGCATGTTAAAAAGATGAGTCTTCTAATATGGGAATTCAAACATTATGGGGAATAGTACAAGTCCTGGTAAACAAATTATAGTGAGGAAGAGTCAAGCTGTTTAGGTATGATCAGGACTATAATAAACATTTCTGAACACGGCTATATTTCAGTGTTTCTTATGACATTAAGTCCTAACATCTCCTGCTTTCTCCACTGTCTCAGGCCTTCTTACTTCTTTCCCTTCAACCAGCTCTCTCTGAAGCAGTCACTGATATGGATATGACCCTTGTTTTGCATTGCATTTGCAGGGTGCAGCCTTCTGGATTTAATACGTTAAGAAAATTACTTGTCCAAACCTGAAGCAAAAACCAGCAGAGCACTGATTCAATTCTGTGCTCGGCTTCTCAGTAGTGCCTAGGTCTGTATCACATATTTTCCTTCAAATATAACTTTATGAGAACATTCACAAAGTGTTATGAAAGCAGTTACATTTTCAGTCCACAAAAGTCAGCTTTGTTCCAGGCATTAGCACTTTAAAAACATAATACCACAGCCTATACGGAAAACAGAATATTTCAAAACTATGCATGCATTCTGTGGCATGACTATTGACATCAATCCAATGACTGAACCTTAACAGATTTATATAGCACTGAGTAAACCTCAATCTCAAAAAAGGAATTTTTGGAATGTGGATAGGGGGACAGGACGAGTGGGAGGACTGTAGGAACACCATCGGGGTATGCAGGGATGTGACAAGGAAGGCCAAAGACCACTTGGAATTGAGCTTGGCAAAGGACATCAAGCACAACAATAAGGGCTTCTACAAGTATCTCAGAAGCAAAAGTAAGATTAGGAAAAATGTGGGGCTGCTGAATCAGATGGGTGTCTGGGTAACGGAAGACATAGAGAAAGTGGGGTTACTGAATGCCTTCTTTGCCTCAGTCTTTACCACTAAAGACCGCTCTCAGGAGTCCAAGACCTCAGAGGCAAGAGAAGAAGGCTGGAGAAAGGAAGATTTCCCGCTTGTTATAGAGGATTGGGTTAGGGATAGGCTAGGCAGACTTAACACCCATAAATCCATGGGCCCAGATGGGATGCACCCACATTGCTGAGGGAACTGGCAGATGCTATTACTCAACCGCTGTCTATCATCTTTGGAAAATCACGAAGAACAGGAGAAATGCTGATGATTGGAGGAAGGTCAATGTTATTCCCATCTTCAAAAAGGGCAAAGAAGGATGCAGGAAGCTACCATCCTGTCAGCCTCACCTCTATTCCTGGATAGATGATGGAACAGGTCATTCTGGAGGCCATCACCAAGCATGGGGAAGAGAAGGTCGTCAAGAGTATTCAGCATGGATTCAGCATGAATTCACCAAGGGTAAATTTTGCTTGACCAATCTAATAGCCTCCTGTGATGACATAGATGGGTTGATGAAGGGAGAAAGTAGATGTTATCTACCTCAACTTCAGCAAGGCTTTTGGCACTGTTTCCCATAACATCCTCATAGTCAAGCTTAGGAAAGGTAACTTAAATGAATGGAAGGAAAGGAATTAAAAAAAGGGAAAATAAATTAAAGGAAGAACCACTAAGAAAATGCCTTCATTTGGATCAGTATTTGTACTAACAGAGTCTTCACAGAAACATGATCTGTGCATCTGAGTGGTCCACCTATCATATTGATGTCTCTCCAATTTAGAGACAAGGATGTCATATGAGACAGTGTCAAACGCTTTGCACAAGTCCAGGTAGATGACTGCTCTACCCCTGTCCATCACTTCTGTAGCCCCATCATACATGGCCACCAAATTGGTCAGGCAGGATTTCCCCTTAGTGAAGTCATGCTGACTGTCACCAAGCACCTCGCTGTTTTTCACGTGCCTCAGCATGCCTTCCAGGAGAATGTGTTCCAAGATTTTTCCAGGTACAGAGGTGAGACTGGCTGGTCTGTAGTTCCCTGGGTCATCCATTTTCCCCTTCTTGAAAATGGGGGTTATATTTCCCTTTTTCCAGTCATCGGGAACTTCACCTGACTGCCATGATTTTCCAAATATGATAGACAGTGTCTTAGCAACTTCATTTGCCAGCTCCTTCAGGACCTGCAGATGGATTTCATCAGGCTGGGACCAGTCTTGTTCAACATCTTTGTCAGTGACATGGACAGTGGGATTGAGTGTGCCCTCAGCAAGTTTGCTGATGACATCAAGCTGTGTGGTTCGGTTGATACATTGGAGGGAAGGAATGCCATCCAGAGGGACCTTGACATGCTTGTGGGGCGGGCTGATGCCGACCTGATGAAGTTTAACCATGACAACTGCAAGGTCCTACACCTGGGTGGGAGCAATCCCAGGCACAGCTACAGGGTGGGCAGAGAAGAGATTCAGAGCAGCCCTGCACAGGACTTGTGGGTGTTGGTCGATGAGAAAATGAACATGAGCCGGCAGTGTGTGCTCACAGGCCAGAAATCCAACCGTATCCTGGGCTGCATCTAAAGGAGCGTGACCAGCAGGTTCAAGGCTGGGCTGGACAGAGCCTTGGGTGGCATGGTTTAGTGTGAGGTGTTCCTGCCCATGTCAGGGGGGTGGGAACTTGATGATCTTCATGTCCTTTCCAGCCCTAACTATTCTATGATTCTATGATCTACAGGCTGTGTGCTCCAAAGGCAATCCAACTAAACCCAGAAAATTAGAAAGGCAATTTGCCCACCTGGCTTGAAATACCTATTTTGTTCATTGTTTTCCTTTAGATGCTTTCAACCTTCTTAGCAGTAACCACTTCCTCAGCTACTATTTGGACAGCAGTGAACTTGGCATTGCTCATCTGCCCTGTTCTCTCATGCTAAAGGTCATTCTGCAGTTCAGAGTACTGTGCAAGGGAAGCTAACAGCATACTCTTCCTCCTACTTTCCTCTCTGAAGAAAGGTTTGGGGAGACACAAATCAGTCATCTAAGATGCCAGCTGTTTGCCATAGGGCAGACAAAAGGGAAAAAGTTTTCCTGATTTAGTCTTATTAAAAGAAAGTGGTTATCAAAGTCTGTCAGAGCTAACTTGATCTGAACCCCAATTGCAAATCACTGCAGGAGAATGGTACATTTCAAAATTGATGATTAAATCAAAGCTAGACTCTTGCCACATCCCATACTTCATTAATTCAAGACTGCAGTATGACTGCTCTTCAGTCTGTCACCCTGAGCGTCATCTCTGCTCTGGATATGAAAGGTAAAGCATGCTAAACCTTGACACCTGCATTCATCTATGCATTTAGAGTTACATGAGCTATCAAGCAGCACAGATGAGTTTAGGTCATGGAGGACTGAGTCCTGATACAGTTATTTTATTGGCAGTAGAATGGTAGATTAAGTGTTTAAGGAGAACGTGAGCCACTGAATTGTCCAGCAGGTCTCCCCTCAGAGGTCACCTAAGATTATGGGTTGCTGACGTATATGATAGGAGTGCATATAACACAAGATTAAATTAATTGTTATGAATTTAGATGTTTGTATAACCACTGAGGGCTACCCTGCCAGCAGATAACATGTACACCTGCCATGATTTTTGACATGGTCAGAAAAACACATTGTTCTGGACCATCATAGCTCCCTGTAAGAGACACATTTACAAACCAATTGATTGGCTGAGGTGTGCAGCCTGTAACATTTAAATTGCAGTTAGAGCAAGTAGCTTTTCCAGATCAGGTACATTACAGGTCTCAAGGTATATACCCTACCCCTTTCCTTCTGAGGAGCTAGATATCGATATACCAGATATCACTGGACATTTCTTTTTATTGCAGAGGAACACAGCTGGTTTTAGGGTTGACTATAGTTCCACTAAAGATAAGCAGTTTTTGTAGAGCTTTTGGATATGTCACCTTTCAGTTTTCTCTTGCCATTAACTTTCTCCTCTGAGATGTATTGCATACCTGACAAAATGCACATGTAGGACCTTATATAATCTCCACACTGCAGCAGGGTTGGGAGAGGAAGGTTTTAAGTTTACCAACATTCATGTCATCGGTTAGGTCCAATACAAAAGAAGAATGACCTTATAATCTCTGCAGACTTCTGCTTGTATTTGGTTTTTTTGCTGTCAAACTAATGACCAAGAACTGTCTTTGACTCCTGCCATTGGAGGCTGGCCAGGGGACAGCTCTGTAAAAGCAATCCTTGGTTTTGCCTAGAGCATGGCATTTTAAAATTCAGAAACCAAGGTGCTATTTTAAAAACAAGAAAACTGCCGCAGGACAAAGAATTTGCATGCAGCATAATATCTTCCTTTTAGCATTTAAAAAAAAAGCAAAACAAAACAAAACAAACAAACAAGAAAAAACCAAACAAAACCCAAAACCAACCCAAACCCAAAACTAAGCCCCACCAGCTTTTGCTTTGCAGCAAAGCACACAAGCTTCTTTCTTACTGTGAACATGTATAATCTTACAGACAGATCTGAAAAACTTTGACTGAACTGACTATGACAAGCTATAATGAGAAGAGAGAGGAAGACCCATAGCAATCAATTCTGATGAATTTTAGTGTGGTCTTTAAGCCAGGGAAATACATTAACAATACTGTGTTGCTCTGAAAGACGATGGTTGATAATCTACAAATAAAGCCTGTTTGGACTACGAGGCTTTATTTTAGGCACCAGAAGGAAGCACTTAAGACTACCTTATACAAAAACCCAGGAATTACCTCACCTAAATCAACCTATAAGGCAGTATGTGTGCAATCCTAGAAATTATCCCTGAGTATGGCACTGTCTTGATGGTTATAAAGACAGGCAAGAGAAGGCATCTGTTTTTCTCCCTGTAGCAGTCTTTCCAGGCTGGGACCATATAAGTGCCACAGTTTTTCATAAGGTTGGGCAAACTGAAAGTTGACAGAAGTGGGCACTATGGAGTGGAGGGTGAGGACCCATATTATTCTGGTACCACTAGTTTATATCTCTGTACAGAGGCTTTCAAAGGGCCACATTAAGCAGAAAAGCCTTGTGCGCTGCGCAACACTTCAGCTGAGGCAGAGGCAATACACGTTTTCAGAAATAGGAATGATCACCAGGAGATTAAACAAACAAAGGGAAGAGAGTATATCAGGGACAGGATCTAATGATAAATCCCTTATTCTAAGTCTATGGTCTTCCCTTACCTACTGACCTATGAACCAGCTGCATTAGGATGTTTAAGTTGAGGAGCCTGAATTTGTCCCTGGAGGACAGACCTTACAGCAGCCCAAGCAGTATTTCTTGCAGTTGCAAAGTAGTTTGGAGACCTCTCTCCCACTTCCAAAAAGGAACCATATAAATTGGTAACTGGGACCAAAATCAGCCACAGGCTGTCAAAGTTGGAGCTGAAGCGACATCCTTTCATGCTCAAAACAGTATCCTGTTTGAACGTGGGAAAAGCATGTGGGTACCTGCTTTTCCACAGACTTTCTGCTTTACTGCATAAATGACATGGGTCAGTGAACCTACAGGTCAGCTCAGCACGTTCATACAACTCCTTGGCCACCCAAGGGCCTTTGTTAGAGCTGAAATAACAAGGCTGAATGTAAAAAGATGCAATATAAATGCAAACTATGTGTGTGGGGAGTGGGTGGTGAAGATGGGACAAAAGACATTTATCTACAAATCCTTTTGCAGACAAGATGGAATAACTATTTTTCTACTGCAGCTTACTTACCACAGCAGACTCCCAATAACACCCTGGAGTAATATCAGCAGACATAATGTTCTGTACGTGATTATTATTACCTTGGCATAGGTTATGACAGCAACGACTGATCCTGGCCTAAGTGCAGGGAAAGATTATTCTTTCCCCTTCAAGTAGCGCAGAATTTTTTTTGTCTATAGGACAAACCAGCAAGAGCACTGTCACCCCCTAGAAGCCCAGCTCTTGCTTTGGAGAGCTGAGCAGTTCTTACAACATAGTATTTCCCCCTGCAAAATTAGAAGAAACCACCCTGAACCACGAACAAGCAGCTGTCTTGAAACCATGGAGCAAAATATCCTGATGAAAAGTTGTTTTGTCTTTAAAGTACTATCCAGGGAGATGAAGAGATGAATTAGTTCCAGACCATTTAATAATGAAACTTTTCAAATTAATAGTCAATTGCTTTGGAATAAACCTGCCAGGCTAGACAAGGTGCTTTTGTAGAAGAGATCGCCCCCAAGATTTGCCTCTAAGAGTTCCAGGGATGATAGGATTTCAAATGCTTCACACTCAGAAACAGGATGTGGCTTTCTAGAGTCCCTGGGAAACATAGGGAGCCAAGTCTTGCAGTCTGGTCTATGGCCAGGAAGACCCGTTTTCACTGCTGACCTCTGGCACAAGCAGACTCTTTGCAAGGCTATGTACTTACACATTATTACAGGCAAAATCAATGTCTTGCATACAAGAAATGGTGTTGCAATACTGTAGCAGCCAAGTAGCAAATCTCAACATGAGACCTTAAAGGGGGACAAGGGTGAGGGTTGCTGCTTTGTTTGGTTTTGTTTTTTTTTTTTTAATAAAACTGAAGCAAAAGTGCTTTTACTCTCTTATATCCATTTACTTATAATCAGCAAGTCGGTTGCGGCCGAGTGGTCTGCCCAGCAGGGACATTGACTTACTTGTATCCCAGTGTCTGCCAAGAACTCCTTCCAATTACATGGAGAATGAGGGATGCTAGCTATTGAGTCCTCTTCCTGTGCCCTGGATTCCTTTGAGTTTGGAAAACATACGCCAAGTCTTTGGTCTGCTCTTCTGTATCGGCTGCTACCCTAGCATTTTTACTGAAGTATAGAGCAGGAATAATCAGCTTATGTGTTTTCCTTACTTTCTTGTGTCATTTCTCACTGTATGTGCAAGCTGGGATATTTAAAGCAGGGGGTAATGGCAGAGGAGGGGAGTCCACCCTGTTTTAACTGAATGGAGTGTCTGAAGGATGTGTTTGAAACAAGAGAAGAGATTGGGCTTCTTGTGTTTGCCTTACTGCACATTTCATTCCTGACCCAAATGAGCAGCCTTCAAAGCATCAGTGCAGTGTTTATGTTCTCCACTCTCAGACCTTGAAGTCTGCCTATAGGTTACGCTCCACTGCGGTCGTTTTACTCTCAAACCACTTAGTCACAATGAATAGGCTAACAGTACTTAATTGTTTCCTTCTCGCTACTGAAAAGCCATCAGCAGGAATGATATTCTGTTATTGTCAATAGAGGCTGGAAATTAACCACTGGATGTTGAGCTTACGACAGGTTCAATCTCTTTAGTTTCTAGGTTCTACTAAAGACAAGTAAAAGGCATCAGCAAACTGCTCACCAGAGATGGGTGACCATCTGCACCTTGCTAGTTTTCATCCATAATTCAAGTGTAGAGAACAAGGAGGAAGCAGAGAAAGGAGCAGAGAACAAAAGCAACAAAGTACTGAAAATCATGGATTTTTTGATAGGATGCTTAAGATCTTCAAACTTCCAAATCTTCTCTGTATTTCTTATTTTTTTCTGCATTCAAGCATTTTTCTCCGCTTGAAATATTTCAGAATTATTGCCCATTCCATGTACAATACTCAGTTCTAACCTTAAAGTCTATATATATGAAATGCCATTATTTCAACTATGTATAGAGATGGAGAAGGATATGGTAGATATGAACCACTGCAATATATTAGTGAAAGAGCCTGCAAAAGCCCTTCTGATCTCCTCACCTGTCACATCTGTCTCCAGGATAAGTATCTAATATGCTGAGTTAAAGTGCCTAGAGAAGTTCTCATTACACAAGATCAATATCATAAAATTGTATCAATAAACACTGTCAAAATTTCACCATAGAAAAATTCAGAAGCATCACAATCATTGTGCTTAAAGTGCAGAGCATAACTAGGTTCTTGAATGGTGTCGTGGTGTCAATTAGCAACTGACATTTGCTAACACATCATGCTGTTGAATGTTTCTACCTTAATTTCAATTCTATTTATAGCTCTGTATTAGGTATTTACTACAATGCACCAACAGAAGAACACTACTTCAGTGCAGCCAAAAGTAAATGCTGAGAATCTTACTCTTGTTTTGTTCTACTTAGAATTGTTCACAAAAGCTCAGATATTGATTAGCTGATTAGCAAAGTTGACCTCACATATAACCTCATGTCCAGAGGAAAGAAAAAATTCTCTGTTTATCTTACTGTAATCATAATGTTGATATGTTGAAAATATTTGCATACAAGAATGTGCAAAACCCACAGTTTATGGAGAAAACTCACTCATGCTGTCCTATAATTAGAGCATTTTCCATACCATTATTGCCACAGAAATCTGTTTCATTTCATCTATATTTTATTAAATCCATAATATCTTAGGGAAAATTCAGCTATCCCAGTTAAGATTTTCTCATTTTAACTTGAAAGAACTATTGCTTTTATCAACTTTTAGGCTGTTTAGAGGAGCCACCATTGGTCTGTTTATTTAAGATACATAAAAGAAATATGTAATACAATTGTCTTTAAGAAAAACAACTTAATATTTCCTCAGATATTCTAGGGTTGATGACTCATGAATATTAACCTGCCCCTACACTGCTTGAAACAATTCAAGAATCATGCAAAGACATTGGGAATTAGGTCAAAATATATTTTACATTTTCCAGACGTATCAGTGTAGAATTATGGGTTACCGGTTTAGTATAGTTGGGTGTTTCTTTCTGTGATTAAGTGATCCAGCACTGCAGCTGAAACAGAGCAGGTCCTTCCATGCATTACCTACATATTGATAAGCTTATTGAAAAGGAAAAAATAGTAAGTTGCTTTTGAGTGATATTTTTCATCATTGCCTACAGTATCTTTGAATACCAGTTACCAGGGAGAACCACATTCAGCCCATTTTTCACAATCACCCGCAGAATCTAAAAAGCCATTTGCACAGTAGGAGTTGCCAGTGATGCATTTTTCAGTACTTGTTACATTTGACCAAATTAATCTCAACCTTTCTTACAGAAATCAACGAAGTATTTACCTTTATTGATCTTCCTCAATAAATAAACACACAAGGAGTACAGTATACTTTTGCTAACTCCAGTTCAACTTTCTAATTTGTCTCAGAAATGCATTCATCTCCTGTAATCCTATAATGGTATCGACCATTCTTACAGATCAGAACACAGAGAAATTGAATCATCACCACCTGGATCAATGTTAGACATCTCTGCAAAACTGGTCACAGGTAACATGGCTTTAATAGCAAAAGATGTCCCAGCATGGTTTCAAATGACAAAAGTTACATCCTATGCTCTTCAGTGCTAAGCTATCTAAGATGCACTACTTACACATTTGATTTCAGTAGGTTCACCATGTTTTGATGAGGCACTGTACTTACACCTGCCCTAGACTTCAAACAGGAAAGCAACATCACACAGTGTAAGCACAACAGACATGAATTTTTCCTGCTCTTTCATTAGCTTTATTTTTCACCCTGAGCCATTTTCCTGGTCTTGCTTTTCTCTCTCTAATACTTTCGTTACTATTAGTGTGGCCTGCTTTTTCTAAGGCAGGATTATAGAAAGGGATAAGTCCTCACATATTATATAGTCAAGAGTTCGCTTATCAGATCCAGTTTTCTTTTTTATGGGAAATCTCTGGAATGCCTTAGGGCATCTTGGAGCAGAGATGGTAAAGGACACTTAGATATAAAAATCTACTGCCATCGTATTAGCTAATATTTTTGAGACTGATTTGTATAATCCCCTTTATGGTCATTTTAGAGTAAGTGTGAAAAAGAAACTGAGTCTCCTTATTATACTTTGCTTTTCTGAAGATGATATAGTAAGCTTACCCGTTCTATTCATTCATAGGAACTTAAGTGACATTCATTGGCTTGATATTTAACCTGCATTATTGTAAAAGTTGATAGTTGTATGAATTCCCTGAGAAATGAAGCATTCTTGTCTTGCTATAGAAATGATCTCATTAGTAAGAAAAGGCCTGGCAAAAGGGGCAAACTCTGCACAAGAGATCACTGGCAACAAGCAAATCCAGCTTCCTCGCAACCCCAATCTCTTAGATCAGAAGACAGAACATGCCCTTGTGCCAAAATCTAGCTTTAATCATGCTTCACTCTAGCATAAGCTATGCCTCAGGCTAAAATATATCTGTGTGCAAAGACCCAGCACAAGGTTCACAAGCTACTTACATCTTCAAAGTGACTCGAGAAGAGCCCTGGCCTTGTGGAGTCTCTCTATCTGCAGAGAGGAGTATGGTAAGCACTGAAGCACTGAACATGGTAGCAAAATGACTATCTGAAAGTTATTTTGATGATTTCCCTTCTTTCTTCCACCGCCCCATGAAATTCCCAGCATTTTCTTTTAAAATCTCTTTCCCTTTAACAAACCATTTTGGGACCATTAAAAATTGTGTTGTCATAATAGGATGCATATTCTATTGAACGATTCTGGGTAAAAATTGCATTTCTTTATCGCAGCAGTGGGATGCAGTGTGGACTGACTGAACATTTCTTCGCAGAACAGTACTTTCACTTAACTGCCCAGTCATAGATTTTGGCTGGTGTTCTTAAAGAACTCCTGCCATTTGACAGGGCAAATACAAACATTATGGATACATTCCTCTATTCTCCACCATGCTAAAACTCATCCACTTTTCCCAAAGCAAATCCTCCCAGCATTAAAATTATCTTTTCTCTGTATTTTCTCTGTACTTTCTAGCTTGCCCTAACTCAATCTCTTTCTTCCTATTCAATTTTCTATCCCCCCAAGCTAAGCACTATATGCATTCAACTGCTCACAATGCCTTTTCCTTTTCCCATCTCTCTTACTTATATCTGTTATTCCCCCTGCACTCTAGTCTCAGGGCTGATCTCTCCTTCCATCAGCGCATCAACTTGTTTCACTCCCTTCACCTTCCTGCTACCCCTTCATGCCAGTGTGTGGTCCCCAGACAAAAGATTCTATCCACCACTTATAGCTATCAGCCTCAGGTTTCCTTTGTCCTTCTGTAATGTACCCTGAGAATGTACATGCAGCACCACAAAAAAAAAAAAAAAAAAAAAATTCACACACACAATCATAAATGGCCTCATTCCTAGGGAAGACACATTATAAAAGATAGAACAAGGCATGGGGAACATTTAGGCTGTTTCAGGAGCCTTCCTATGGGGATCCAGCAGGTATATCAGTAACAGAGAATCAAGAACACATTTTAATCAATGAATATATGGGAAACTATGCACAATAACACTGAAGGTGTGCCATTAAAATTAGAAAAGAAATAGTCCCACTAAACCAGAAGTTTCAAATTTCTTTTGGTTGTTATTCCATTACTTCAAATGCCAAGAAATCATTTTGGAGACCACTGACCTAGTCAAACGTCAGCACCAGTGTAACCAATTCAACATGAAGATTCATTTGAACTTCAAAAGAGTTTGCTGACTCTCAGTCACTGGTTACAATTTTCTCTTCTGTAGGAAACACAGTTTACACTTGCAGGTCTCCCCAGAATACAGATGTCAACATTTCTGAGATGCTGATGTCTGATTCATAAAACTGGCAAATGGCCCATTCACTCCTTTGATGTGTAGTTCAATGCCTTACCAGTTTCCGCAGAGACAACCTCTAATGTCAGGTGTGAAAGTGTTAGTCTACTGAAATATCTAAAGCCATTAAACCCAACTAACTACAGCCCTGCATGCTGCCTGCCTCCTAGGATGGACTTCCATTGTCCATAGCAGATTTCATTTAGATTTTGATTCTTACTGTGTCAGAAGTTATGAAGTGGTCTACATAGACACAAGTTTGAAGTACTGTCAAATGGATTGCAAAGTAAAAAAAAAAAACAACAACGAAATGCAAACCCCAGATAATTACCTAAGTAAGTAAATTTGTCTCATGAGGACCTATAGAGACAGATGTAACCAGAAGGATGTGAGACCCAGCATCTGGTGCAACATTTGCATCATAGGCTGGAAAAGAAAAGAAAGGATATGCACAGCTGATACTGGTATGCATCACATTTATCAATTCAGTGAAAGGAAAGGAAATAGAAAACAACTAAAGAAAGAAACTAAAGCAGAAAGTACAATGAGATCTTGTTCAAATAAACCCATGTTAAGAAACACATGTTGAAAAAGAAATAGCTCAGAATCTTTCAGAGTAACTCCCTGAGGCTGACCATGGTGGCTTAAGCATGGGTTTGCTGCCAGAGAGAATGAAAAAAAGATGTTGTGCAACTTGGAGGTGCATTGCCTCTTACCTTACCATTAAGAGCATAAATATTTTTGATACCAGTTCACAGCCACATCTTCCAAGTGCCAGGAGAAAGCACTAACAGGTTTGGTCTAGTGTAGTTAAGGGAGAAGATACCCTCAACATTTTCACTTATTGTAACTAATTGTGCCATCCAGTGCGTTATGAAAAAGAGTTATGACACTGGGACCCTAGGACAAGACCATGTTGGATGGGGCTTTGAGCAACCTGGCCTAGTGGAAAGAGTCAAGATGATCTTTAAGGTCCTTTCCAACCCAAACCATTCTATGATTCTACAATTCTGTGACAAATGTATTGCTCCCTTGTTTGCCATGGAGGCTGTCAGGCCATCCAGTAAAGCTAGGTTGAACAGAGACAGGATTTCAAATACCCATGTCCTACTTGCTGTGTCTGGTGCCTTGCTCCTGGTGCCAGACTGCAGGACCTCAGATCAGTACTAAGGTCCTTGGGACCACAGCAAAGGAGTATAGATCTGGTTTCCTCAGTGACAGAGATTTTCAAAGGGAAATGAAATCTAGAGAGCAAAAAAGCATGTTCAAAGCCTAGCTGACCTCCACTATGGAGATGAGATGAAAAACCTCCAACTTTGGACTCCTTTAAGTGCAAGCCAGGATAAAAAACCACTAACAATAGAAATATTTCAGAGGAAACAATCCTGCATAATGCTGGCTAATTTTACTGAAAGTGGAATCCATTTTTAACCCGCTAGGTAGCATGTTATTCCAAGCCTTTGATATCTAAGCAGGATTCCTCTATGGAAGGAGACATGCTCCTTTGGAACTAACTGAAAAAGTAGCATGTTTGTTATTTTTGGAAAAGCCCACTTACATTCCTGTAAGCCTTCCTCAAATATCTCAAGAGCCCTCAAGATCACTCCAACTGGAGGAATGAAAGGAACATTCAAGGTTTACAGTAATCCTTTTCCTGAAGAGTAGGAGAAAACATCAGATGTGTCTGCGGCTTTCAATGCATTATTAATACAAACCACTTGGCAGCGTTTGCTTCTGTGAGATCAATTTGATCTGTGAACACAAAACAAAGAGAAGGAAGACATCTGGTCAGACTGGTCACAGAGATACCTGCTGAGCCCAATCAAAAGCTAAATTTTTTGCACAGGGACCCGTGAAATGTGGACATAAAGTGTAAGAAGCAGTAAATACTTGAAGAAAATGTATTCAATTACCAGTCTCAAAGACCAATTGTAATGCAAGCTACAGCAACAGTTCAACAACAAGGCAGACTAATTAGAGATATTAAACTACATAAACAAATCGCTTATCAAATACAGCAGACACTAAAGGAGATCCTGTGGCATGTACTGTGCCACTGGGTTTTCTGCGGAGTTTTTCAACCCAGGAATGCCTAAATGCTTCCCAGGGAAACTGGACACCTTGAACAGCAAGACTGATCCTTCTGCCAGGAGATTCTTTACTTAGCTTATGCAGACCATGTGGATATAATTTCTAGACTTATAGGACTGGGATACACACTCACAAAAAGGGTGTGGGAAACCTCTGGTTTGGTGGCTTAAAGTCATCAAAACAGAAAATAATCACTCTCACAAAAAAAAGGTGCAATTTCAGGCCTGAAATCTGCACACTGCCATATAGCTCCATTAATCCGCTGGGGGCTAGTCGAAAGAGAATGAGAAACCTGTGACGTAACATGTAACAGCAGCTAGGCAGAACAGTGAAATGAATCAAATGAGAATGACACACAAAGCTCTTGCATTCAACATTTGGGTTTTTCTTTTTTCATATAAAAAATGTCCCTGTGCCTGCTCGGGACTGACTTACTCCCACAATCCTGCAGAGTAATTTGGCATGGGGACAGGGACTAAATGTGAAAACAGATGCAAGTGCCTTACACAGGCACCCAAATTAAGTAGATTATAGGGTTTTGTTTATTTTTTAGAAATTCATAGCTACCAAAAGTAATAATCAAAAAAACTCAGCCAGACTTCTTGGCGTTTAGTGTGCGCTTGCCTCATAAGGACTGTTGAAATACATCAGTTCAGAGTATAAGTTAAGATCATTAACTTTTCACCCTGTGGAGGACTCCTATTCACTCTCGTACAGCTGATCTTGGATCACAATAAATTATCATTTCCCTGAGCAGGAGAAAGCTACTGCAATCTAATAATGCTAAATCTGAATGGGAGCTTTCACAGCAGTAAAACATGGTTTAATTCAACCCTTCACACCATCAATTTATTCATCCTAACTTTCCTAAAAGAAATTACTTTGGAGGTGAATTGGTCAGTGCAGTATCCTGCTTTATCAAATAAAATAGGTGATGCCTATACCCACGGGGGAAAGAAAGACTGGCTAAGAAAAGTGGTGGATCACAGAGCCTGGAAGCAGGTGTGCAACTTCGCTCCAGGCTGATGCAGAGACCCCATGAGAAGATATGAATGCTTAGGGCTCCACTATCTCAACCTGTCCATCCCCACGCAGGCTCAGGGAGAAGCACTGATAGTGCAGTGATAGGGTATTCTGCTTAGCTCACTAGGTCAGGGCGAACTTCATAAGGGCAGCTAGACTATCTTCCAAGCCTGGGGGGATGTGGGCACTCTGCTTTTCAAGAAAACAACTCACAGTGAAATAGGGAGGGAAGAAATTATCCTAAAAACTCAGTACACTAGGACTTGGACTGCATTTTCCTCTCCCTTATAGAAGGGGGGAAATCCAGGTCAGTCTGATCTATACTGAGCATCTGTTTTGGTAGCTGCAACTAAACCTGCACCACCCAGCTTAAATCCTTGATCATGTAACTGTTGCTGAAGAGTAGTCATTTATTTTTATGCAGCTGATGTCCTCCTGTGCTGTCCCCTTTCCCCCATGACAGATTTCTGGGAGAAAGCTTCTCCCTGATATGCCATCCTACTCACACAGAACTTCTGTAAACAACATTTACATAATCACCAAATGACCTATTCTTCCCTGATAGACTGAGGTCTTTCTTTAATGAAGTCTGTAGCTCCTCTGTCTTGTCTTCCTTGTTAAGCAGGACAGACTTATCTAGAAATGTCAAGAGCCACTGTGACAAATGGTTGGACTTCAGGGTCTTAAAGGTCTTTTCCAACCTAGTTGATTTTATGATTCTAATTAATTATTCTACCCTATCAGTCTTTTAAGAATGGCTTCAGAATCCACTGAAGATTCCACTTCGAAACATTATTTTCAAACACAAAAGAAAAAGATTAACGTACAAAAGAACTGAAATAAGAAAACTTATTCAGTGCAGAAAGTTCACTCAGCCCAAGAAATTGCATCCCAATCCCAGCATATCATCAGCCACTTACTTCACAGGGTTTCGTTCCCAAAGAACCTTTGTTATTTATGGTTTGCCATGTCCTACCTTGCCAAGCATGAATACATATTTACATAAACACACTGAACAGAAAACAACTCATCAAGAACAACTGGAAGAAGTTCTTTCTCTGTGAAAGGAAGTGCTGTTTTCTACATCTTTCCAAATCTTTCCCAGTCCCATATGTCTTTTTTTAATACCTCCTGTTTTCTGGTTTAGGAAGCATGCCATGTGCTTTGATCAATGGTCCAAAATCCCCTTTATAATCTTGGTGTTATTAAGAGCAACCAGACCCTGAACAGAATAAAAATAACCAAAGCATTTGTATAATTCTTTCTTTTTGAACTAGTGCAGTTCGCTGGTACATTGGCTACATGCAAAAGCTGCATTCATTCAACCATACTGAAGAAAGACAACCCATTCCTTAAGTTGTGATGGTGAAAATGCCAATTTATGTCTCTTTCAAGGACTGAGCAAATGCAAAGACTGTAATGAATAAGGGTTTTAACTATGCTTACTAATCTGATCAAAGATTTTCAACCAGAGAGTATCTTACAAAAGAACCAGCTGAAGAAAATACTCACTTAACTGATTTCCACAGGTGCCCAACCGGACCATGTTGTAAATTGACAAGTGTCCTACTGAACATATTCAGAGCCATTCAAGTTGCCAGAAATAAATGCTATAGCCTTTAACAGATGTTAGATTATTTGCATTAAGTTTTCTATTTCTTAATTATCTATGCAGAAGGATTTTTGTATCAGTTGACTAGGACAAGCATAGCTGTGTTATGTATTATGTAGAATTATAAATAACTCAACTTCTTTACAAAATAAAGCAAGTGGAACTAAAGGAAGAACGTCAAAAACCTGTTTGGTGGTCATATGTACCTATGTGTCATTCCAATTGCTTTATGCTGACATTATTTTCCTTTTTATAAGCAGTAACTCTTAGGAGCATGCATTATCTCCTATACAGAGAGATCCCATAGAGTTTTTGTGGGCCTCAACTGCAAAGTTACAACCTAAAGTATACATTTGCGTCTGACTATAGCATCAAAGGGAAAACACTATGTCTAATTTCCTCCTTTTCTCTTCCCATCACTTTAAGGTAAGAATTGATCTTTGGGGTCTTTTCCATATTTGCAAAATGCAAAATCCTGTTTTCAGAACCCTGAGAGATTTTCTTGCTGGACAATCACACTGCACTTTAAGTATGTTTCTACCACCTGCTATAGGAAGCATCTATATGCAGAATAAAATGTTTCTTTTCCAAGCATACTAGAACTGCACAAATCAATACACTGTGCTAAAATCATCCAATTTGTTTCATATCTTTAGTTCACTGCTAGCAGCTAGAAGATGAACAAACGTTGCACTCCCAGCAAGAACAATAGGCAGTGCTTGTTCAAAATACACTGACAAGTTTGTTAAATGTTTAAGAAAGAATTTGATGTATTTAATTGAAAAGGCATTCCCCTTACTATGTTAATTTGCTGCATGAGGTCATGAGATTTTTTCTGTACAAACCTTTAGCAACCTAGTCTTGTTGCAGAAATAACTTCATTTCTATGACCAGGCCTGCTTGTACCACCCTCTTCTTTGTCCAGGTCTTGAGGATGGCTCATAAAGCTGTTAACACTCAGAAATAAGGTAAGTCAAATGCAACCTCCACACTCCCAAACCCACTACAGGCAAGTGGCAAACGGTACACGACACTGATGCTGTTTTCATTCCCAGGGCTTCTATTAAGGACAGAAAACGGTGTCTTTCAGAGCAGCGGAAATGGCTGTCCAGTAAATACATGCTGGAAAACAACATACTGTGATGGAGACTGACAGCAGTGAGCACAATAAACATTTCAACAGCAGCAGGATAACAGAAGTATGGATATACACAGGACTCCTCCTGGACCTTCACAGGCTGACCAAGGAGAGCAGGGGACTGAAAGATGAATGATAGGTGGCAAACACTTATGGGAGAGGACGCTTTAGAGGAGTTGGGAGAGAGTCCACACACCCTTGGTGGCATAGAAAGTCATCTTACACCCTGTAATACTGGATTTACTAGTGTTTTTTCACAAGCTGCGTCAGGGTAGGAATATAGTTGCTCAGTACCTGGAACAGCCACAGCAAGAGTGTGTCAGGCATTAATAACCTTAGTTCTCCTCCTTTCCTCTGGGGAACACCAATTTGCTGCTGGCTATGACTATCTTCTCAGCAGATGACCAACAGCTTGCCTGTGAACACAATCTAGATTTCGAGCAGTGTAACTGTCATGTAGTCAACAGATACTGTCCTTATGTGCAATAATGTTCACCACTAGTGATTTTCCCCTAGGCCATCAGTGTGCCTCCAAGGCAGATCTCAAGAGGAGCCCGTATGGCTGAGTTAGTGCTGATTAGGGAGTAGAAATCCTTTGAAGAAGTAGCCAAATGACTGGCCTTATCCTCCATACAGCATTTCCCAAAGTGCATCAAGTTAAGCCCTCAGGATATTTGCACTAAGGCTGGAAGAAGACCTTTTATCACCTCCAGCTGAGAGGGAGTCATCCCTTCTCCCCAGATAAGCAATGGTTACAATGACCCAGGCGTGATCACTTCTAAGATGGATTACTCTAATTCACTGTCTTGAAGGCTGGATGTAGCCTGTGCCTCAGTTTCTCAGGCTGGGACAAGTAAATGAAGGCCCTGTTCAGTCTTGCCCACTGAACCCCAGTCATTTTCAGAAGGTATCTTACAGCTTTGCTCCTTGTACACTGCTCCCAATGTGTGGAGCAATCAGCTTTTAAACAGCCAATATGACTAAGAAACCAGTCTTCATCCCATCACCTAAGAGAGGTTTCCCCTAGGCAATGCAGCTCCATGCAGGCACATGACAGCCAAAACCAAGATATGCTCAAATGAGAGGACCGAGGTCAAGCACAGGGCACTACAAAAATATAGGCAAATGCAGAGTCTCACAGTTTTTAGAAATTTTAGAAATCTGGAAAAAAAATGTCTCTGCTCTGGTGGTGCTGGGGTTATCCATTTTGTGCAAATGAATAGCACCTTATCCTCAGAAATTTCATAGCATTTTCCAAAGTTTGCGTGGGTTTGCCCCACACAGTGGTAGACACTTGCCAGAATGGCAGAACTTGCAAATGGAATTATATTGCAGTAGTGACAAAGACACTTGGTATCTGATACTGCCCATAACTAGACCTGAGGCTGGCCCCATGCGATAGAATTGCTAGTGTCTTTGGAATGAGCTCCAGGATCTCCCTTAGCTCTGCAGTTTATAATGGCGTCAGAAGTTTATCCATAAAAATCATGTCCTTTGGCTACAGTGCCTGGAGGACATCTTGTTTATCTTTTTTGATACTTGTTTGCAAGTATCAAATTCTGCATGAGGTGGAGTAATACACGAGCTGAGAACATCATCTTTAAAAGGTATTGTAGATGTCATCCAAGAGGATAACCAATCTCTTTACAAGTCCTGAAGACCAGTTTGCTTTCAAACCTCATCTTTTGCTTGAGATGAAATTAAGAAGCTGCAAAAACCCCTCTCACTGTGTCAAGCCCTCATTTTTGCAAAAGATTTCACTCACATTCAGGGAAAGAGAGGGATTAGGGATGGTTTTGTTAGGAGATGTTTTAAGTCATTAGAGGATGTTATGAAAAGGTAACTGCTGCTGTGCTGCAACAAGAAAGCAAAGTATAAAATGTGCTGGGGATACTACTTCCTCCACCGCATGGTTTGGAGTTTAGTACCAATAGTTAGTATAAAAAATTTTAATCCTTCAGTTTAGAAGTAGAAGTAAAAAAGTAAAGTAAAAAAAAAGTAAAAAAAAAAAAAGGTAAAAAAGTAAAGAGGAAGTGGACTTTCAGATACCTCTCCTTCTGTACAATCATGAATACTTGACTAACAATTGCTAATTTTGTCAAACTGTCTGCCTAGCAAATTAATTTAGCTAACTAGAAGCAAAGCAGATCCTGCTAAGTGTAGTTTAGATGTAGTCCTACCAGAAGGACATTCAAACCTCAGATATATTGTTATCCCATTCCCAAAGGAAGTTAAGAACATTTACAGATAACAAGTGCTATTGCTTTACACAGTTAGTAAGCAACTTAATGTTCTGTAGCTTGAAAGCTTATGTTCAAGTTGCTGGCACACAGGAGATTGAGTGCCACAGTTTGTGCCTTGTTTTTTTTTACCTATGATATCTTAAACTATCTGACACAGATAAGCCAGCACACCACTGTAATAGCACCTTCATTCAGCTGCAGGGAGACACCCTTCAGTGAGTGGTAAGCACCACCCCTTCTTCCTTTCCAGAAGAAAAAATCTTATTAATAACAAAGGTCATTCCTACAGTTTTGCTTAGTTTGACACACTTTCTGTCTGTATTTCTTTTATTGCTGAAAGTAGAAAGGATCTTTGCTATGGAGAATTAAATTCCTGTACGCAGGATACAGTTTTTCTTAACAAAGTATTTATTACTACTATTGTCACTACTGTTAAACAAAGATGCTTCACCAGTTAGGTACTTTGTAAGTTCTTAGGCTGAAGAGGTCTTGAGTGGCTGGTGGTCTCAGAGGCATAAATCACCAGCATGAGGATTGTGGCTGCTTAAATTGCTGGCTACTTACCTTTGCAGCATTAGAGGAAGGAAGTTTAAATCTAAAGACCAAAGTATTAACTGAGTAGCATCATCTATCAATATGGGACTTGAAGCCTGTATAACTCAGATCCAGAAGAACTTCTGTCTCCAAAATTCCTTGGATCCCTAGCGTTGGAGCTAGAGAATTGTAAACAAAGTCCCTAAAAATGCAAGGAACCAGTAAGGTTCATCAATCATTCTTGAAAGCATCCTCAGCTGTTTTTTGGGTATTCACTGCATATACCTAGCAAGAAAAGCTGTATAGTGTAGTCACTGAGCCATGCTGTTATTGATTAGAAGTGCCAGCACATGAGGAAAATGCATGACTTGATCAGCACTAATTTGAACCATGTATTTTGGGAATACCCATACGTCTATTTGCTCCAGAAAGGTACTTACTGTATTAATTTTTCGTACCAGTTAGAATCATATTACAAGCTATCTCTGTAATGTTAACCTTACAAAATGAAAATTGAATAACTACATTTTGCCTCACACTAGCGCTCATCATTGTCTGTGAGTGCTTTAACAAGTTGGCCATCACAAAATAGATCATATGACATAGCACAAAATCCCTAGATGAAGATTTGAAGATACAGGGTGTCTTTTCAAGGAATTTGAATAAATTTTTTGCTTCTGATTCTCCTCCCAAGTACACTAATCACAGAGTCATGGAATTGTTTAGGTTGTAAAAGACCTCTGAACATTAACCTTGTGCTGCCAAGTCCACCACTAAACCAGATCCCTAAGTGGCACATCATCACACCTTAAATACCTCCAGGGGTGATGACTTCTCTGGGCAGCCTGTTCCAATGCTCAACAACCCTTTTAGCGAAGGTATTTTTCTTAGTATCCAATCTAAACCTCCCCTAGTGGAACTTGAGGCCACTTCCTCTATTCCTATCACTTCTTTCTTGGGAGAAGAGACCAACACCCGCCTTGCTACAATCTCCTTTCAGGTAGTTGTAACGAGTGATAAGGTCTCTTCTGAGCCTGCTTTTCTCCAGGCTAAACAACCCCAGTTCCCTCAGCCACTGCTTTGTACCTAAGCCATTGATATACCTCATCAGAAAATCTCCAAATGCAGCTGCAATTTCCTCAGCATACCCATGATTCAGAGAAAACTCCAGGAACAAACTTGCCAACAAAGGTTTCTAGTTGACAAGCAGGTATTCTTTATTACAGCACCGGGAGACACAGGGGATAGCTCCTCCTAACGTGTGTCCCCGTATTGCTACACAAGCAGTCCTTATATAGCTACAGAGCATACATAGATATTCATGAGGCTATGTATGGATTACATAATTTTCCAGAAAGTTCCCCGCATGCGTACAAAAATGTGGTGGTGGTCTCTGAGGGTCATTTACTTCTTGCAACAATCTTCATCACTGCTGGCAGCCTTTGAAGCACGCACAGGAGATGCTTATACCAGCTTAATCGGTTCGTTAACACCACAGACATAATAATCATCCCATCCTCCTGCTTATCAGTTAGCTTAACTGCAGCCTATCCTGGTCCCCTGCCTTTCCAGATACTCCCTATCATTATGTCCTGTTCTTCTAGCCTGTTTTCCTACACTCATTTTGTACGAAGGTCCTAAAGGCCTAAACTACCTCCACTGCAGCAGTTTATCTTGTACAAGAATTCTCAGTATGTTCTCTAGCTGTACTCTATATTTTTTTCTCTGTATATCATGCATCTCAGTAATTTTCCATTACTGCTGTTACAAAGCCATCAAACTTAACATTACTTAAAATTCATTCTAAAGGTTTATATATTCCATTTTGTAATTTTGTACCCCCCTTTGTCTCAAATCCCCCCCTTTTTTGTCCTTTTGCAAATTCTTTTGCAACATTTTATATACTATTATAACCGTCCAAAGTCTTTTTGAAATAATTTCCCTTTTCTACTTGATGCTTGATTTCATTCTCTTTCCAATTTTCACAGCTTATCATAGATTGTTTACAATACCAGAAGGAACATTGTATCATTCCACAAGTAATCAACATTAAAACAATTAACATCAATATTCCTGCAACCAGTTGCCTCAACCAGGAGAGATTAGGTAACCATGAAGTTAACTTTTTTCATATTTCTTCACAACCCCAGGAGGTATCATCCATAGCCATTTCATTGAATACTTTACTTTGTTTCCAAATTTCCTCCAGATCTGTTTCAATTCTGCCACTTTGATCTATATAGGAACAATAACTTTCATTTATTATGGAACAAACCCCTCCTTGTTTCGCCAATACCATGTCTAGAGCCATTCGGGTTTGTAATACCATTTTAGATAGGCTAGTTATCTCTTTTGTTCCTCTTGGATTATATCAATGTTTTTATTTTCTATTTCCTCTACAGTTGCGGAGAGATTTACAATTGCCTTCTCTATTTACTTTCTTCCAAAGATGGAATTAGTCATCTTACAAGACAATGAAATACGGTGTGCCTTTCAGCAACAGGGTTAAACCCTCACCCAATGCGCCCAGCAAAATCTATAACCCAGGTCTCAGATGGATACACATTAACAACAGTAAGATTGGGTACCACAGCACCCAAAGCGCACGTCCCCTTGGGCGTAGGGTCTTATAAGCATTTTTTTCCCCACATAACCAATATTGGTTGATCATATGTGACCATATGTCTCACCCAGGAGGACAGTGGAGAAGAATTCCTTTCTCCGTATTACTCCTTCTCCATCCAGACTGCTGGTGGAGTTCTCCTTAGCTCCTGACAAAGGTGAGAAAAACCCTAATGTTTTTCCAGTTTCAGCAGCATCGTCTACCAGGCCTGTACCATCCAGGTACACTCTTTTTCAAGGGTGTCCTGTCCTAATAGTGCTATTTGTTTTGAAATAGCTGGACTGCAGAAGAAAGCACAAAAAAGAAGCTAGGTCTGAGAAATTGACCTAAAAGTGTTTGTTTGATAAGCAGTGGGATAAAAAACACCTAGGAAAGAAAGCCCTGCACAGGTCTCATGGTCTCTGGCTTGTGTCCTGTTTAAGCTTTATCCCAACATTGCCCTTTCCACCACACAGTTTAAATTATTTTTCCAGAAGTTAATAATGCATAGCTCCTTATGCTAAAGGTTTTCAATGCATCATCTGAGAAGATTAAAATTTTATAACCAAATGAGGAGGATAGAGGTATTTTTGTAATCAGTTCCTCATCAATTGCCTACAGCCATAGCTAATACTAGAACTAAGGGATCTATGGTGGGTTTAATTAATTAATTTAGAATAGAGCAATAGAGGGACTCTGTGACATATACTTCAGAAATTCAGTGGAGGTTGTAATAAGGCCTTAAGCTGTTTGTTTTACGCTGGTTTTAGACTCTGTTGTTAGCACTCTGTTCTTCTTTGAAGGCTATTTGGATAGAAGGTCCTCACAGCTCATCAGCAGCTGCTAACTATGAAAGCAATGATTGCTCTCCTGATTATGGAGTCTCCTCTCACCTTAGGTCAAGGAAGTCCGGAATCTGGTCTGAGAACCTAGCAGTGAAGAGTCTGGAACTGCATGATGACACTGTTATTTTATAGCTTACCACACTCACAAACACACAGGCTATATCTTATATCACCTAATGCATAAATCACATTTTCCTACAGTTCTAAAAGTGATGTGTGACAGCATAAGTGCCTTACAGGCTTACATGTGACTTTTGCTTGTCAAAGAGTCTCCAGTGCCAGTTCAGCTACCTCTTCTATAAAAGGCTACAGAAGTAGCATTTGATTTTTGCTCTGCTACCATTGGCATCCCTAACAAGTGGTCCTAAAAAAAAAAAAAAAAAAAAATTCAGCATATCAATTTGAGACAAACACAGACTGCAGTGCACTGCACTCAACATCTGTCTCAAAATCCTCAAGAAAATAGCTGTAAATGCACATGTACATGGTGTTTAGTTCACAATTGTTGTTCTTGATGGCAGCAGTAATAGTCATGACAACAATGATTGCTGTGGGATAGGCAAGGTCTTTCTGAAAGTTCTGCCCTGGAAAGAAAGGTTGTGAAGTCAGCTTATCTCCTTTCTTAGCTGAGACTGGCAATATTAGCCAAGTATTAGCTAATATTTGTTATTAATTAACTCAAAATGAGTATCTTGAGACTATGGATTAAAAAACATTTTTAAAATCTTTACTTCAGTTTCCCTTTGTGACATTAGAGGCTATTGAAATACATCACAATCACTTCCCAAATTTTATAATCTGTCATGAACATATTTCTGGAATTGTATAAGACAGTATACCCACAGCAGTGGATGGGTGAAAAGTGTGCTCACCAGTGTACTTTGTTTTGGACAAGAGCTCTGCCAGAAAAAAACTGCAGAAAACTCCTTCAAGAAGTATGTGTATAGTTGGCTAATTAGACTGGTTTGGTTATTCCAAAACAAGCTGTTCTCTAAGGGTCATCTATATGGGAAATGAGGATGTAAACTGGTTGAGAACAGAATATAATTCTGAGGATCCTAAGGAAAAAGAAGAATGGAGGCAACCTGTAATTTGGAGGCAACTTGTAAATTAGACTGCTTCATTGCAAACAAAACCATTTTGTAATATCTAATACTGAATTTGGTAACTTTGGTCAAAAGTCATCTTTTTAATCTAAGGCATATCTCACACAAAAGATTGGGACTGTAATTGTAAAGTCTGTAAAAATCCCTCTTGGGGAAGGGAATTCAGATTGCAATTACTCAGGCTAGAGCCCCATCAGGTGTGTTCCTAGCCAGCAAAAGATTCCTCCAGGTAAGAAACACAGCCTTTTCATCAGCAGAGCAGTTAGAAGTGTATTCCCTTACCCCTGCCTCCAGGATCTCCAGATAACTCAGCATAAAAGGAAGACCCTGTGATATTGCTTTATTCAGTTCTTGTGCCTGAGAGCTCATCTTTTCCTGCTCTGTTGCTTCCTGAAGCTGCTCTTTAGCTCCTGGGTTGGCTACAGCTGACCTCACTGAGCTGAGATTCTGACCCAAACACAGCCTTCAAATGTGCAGGGGAGAGGAGTACATCTAGCCATGAAACATTTGCTGACCAGAATGTGCCCTTGCAGAAAGGGGCCATAGATCATTGTGAAAGAGTAGCTTGAGCCAAAGAATGCCAGAATCACTAACTGTCTAGGACGAAGAGCTCTGCAGCAGTATGCTTAAAAACTGCCATGTGTATACATTTAGCATTTTGTACGTAGTGAACCATTTGGTGTGTATTAGTGGGAGAGGTATCTGATATTCCAGTCCATGGGTATTTGATCTAGAACATACTCTGTTTAGTATGCCCTGGACATATCTGTCTGCTAAAAACCCCAAAAAATTTATTGCAGGCATTTCACAATTCATTCAAAACAAGACAGAGGGCATGTCTCCGAGCTTATGTGAAAACAGAGCAAAACAAACTTATCTTGAGAGACATCATGTTTTCTAGCTCTTAAACTTTTTTATATAAGAAAGAGGAGCATAATAGAAATAAAAATTACCCCAACATTAAACAAATATACCAAGGTACCTAGAAACAATATTCAGAAGTTTATTGCTACAATTAATTACAGTGAAAGATGTAAACTTTCTTCTTTCTTTTCACTACCACCATGCAGCCTAGTCATCCATCTGCAGAACCTGATATGTCAAAGATTTTGAAGTTTGGTATTGCGCAGTTCCAGAAACTATATCAGTGACAAAAGGAAATAGTGGAGTTCCTTCATCCCTGAAAGGGATGTTGTGCAGTCTTATTTTATGCAGTAGAATCAACTAGAAATGGAAGCTACAGAAACAGTAGGAATTTAAGGAGATTATTATTAAGAAAAAAAAAAAAAAAAGAAGAAATAGCCATTAAACAGAGAATGGACTTGGAAAACAAGCGACACCAGAGAAGTGTTAGCAGGAAACACATATCACTGTCAATTCAATCAAGTGAGAAGGTGTTGGAAGTGGAAAAGGAGAGCAACAGAATACTCTAATAACCTAGGCAGTTAATGTAAGTTTTTGACTGATTTACTTTTGTCTGGTCTTATTTTCCTATGTAGAGCAGAGCACAAAGGACATTGTAAACGTAGGCTTACAGCACCGATAAAGACTTATTTTTCTCACCCTCCCCACTAATGGTGGACTTCACAATCAGTATAAGCCAAAGCAATGTGGAGTGCTCACTAATGCTGCAGAACAAACATTTATCCCACAAAAAAAAAGAGAAAACTTCATTTTCACAATGCAGCCACGTAACTGTTAATGTCAGCACAAAAGAGGTGGAAGGAATGTATGGTCTGGGAGTTAAAACTATTTTGAACTTGTGTACTGCTTAAGGAGAGAGCCATTGTACTGTCACTCCAGGAATACTGTGTAAACAGAGAAATGCATGACTAGCTTTTGAGAAGCTGCAATTTATTGTTTGCCAAATGCTGCTTTGTTCTAATGTAATCTTCCTCCTTGCTCCCCCAAGAATACAAGAAAGTGGTGTAAATCATAAGAAAAGGAGATGGGATACATTTATGCATAAATCATTATTGGTTACATAAATCTCCTCACTTTTAGAACAGTACTTGGAGGAAATCTGTGTTATAGCATTTGAGCATCTTGTCAGTAAGGTGCTCTGCTCTGTTCTTTTCACCTGTATGAGTAAGAAAGCATAAGCATTCAAACAACACATTAGAAGTACAGAATTTACCCATAGAAGTATTTTATTTAGTGAATAATCTACCAAAAAGCTGATCTTGATGCTCCTGCTGTGTCAATGTTAGAGATTATTAAATGGATCATATTGTCAGTAGAGAGGCATGCAAAATCTAAATTTATGGCTGTTCAAATGCTGTGGCAAAAATGATGAATTGGTTAGATGCAAAAAATTACCTATTTCAGATGCTGTTTGAACTATTTTTACTAGAAGGTTGCAGAAGTATCAGAAAGCTTCAACAAACAAGGCTTAGGATAGAGAAATTCTAAACTTGACTTCAACATTTTGGTTAACTGCAGATTTTTTACATAGAAATCATAAGCAGAAGCTGCAGTGGAAGTTGTCTTATAACTTAGTTAAAGTACATAGATGTGCATATATTTGTACATATGTATAAATATATATGAAAATACATATGTACTAACTGCTCATATCATATAGCTGATATATAAGATGGCGCATTTCCCCAAGTTTTGTCACATCTAGGTGACAAAACGCCCTTGGATCACCATAGCTGGAGCAACACCACAACTAAATAAGTTTGGAGATCTGTCTCAGCATTCCTAGCAGAGGATAAGTTGCTTCTTGGCCAGCTCTGCTGTCTGAAAGTCACATAGGAAAGTGACTTTGTTATACATACATACTGCTTAAACTTACACATAGTTATGAATAATCCATTTGTGGATAAGCTCTAAAGTTGGAGGTCTTTGCTTAGTGTGCAGGCTCTGCAGGTCTGGCTTGAGATGCAGGCTGTGTGCCACTCTTAAGAATTTGGAAAACTCATCTTACTGAATCTCAGCATATCAAGGCGGTGTGATGATACACCTGGATTTGGAGATGGTTACAGGCTGTGGCAGAAAGCGTCTGTTCAGCCATGCTCTTAGGCAAAGCTTTCTGTCCTTTTGCTTTTACAGCCTCGGGGAAAACAACTGCTAGCAACTGTTCTCAGTACCATGTGAACTTCCAGAGCAAATAAAAATTGTCGAAAAAGAAAACTTTTGAAACTGCATCCTAGAGTTCAGTTTTTTTATGAAATACATACATATATTGAAATAAAAATCATGCAACTCCAAAATATTTAAAACAGATCTAGAAGCTGACAATTCTTTTCTCAGTCTTTGTCAGGAAATGCCTCATGATAAAAAAAAATGAAAAAATATCTTTTAATCTGACTTCATAGAAAGAAGCTTTAGTAGTTTTAATTCAGATAGTTGTTCTGGATTTTTTTTTTAATCATTTAAAGCTGCTGTGTTGTTTACATCCCAGCTACTAATTGTGAAAGATAGCTTACAAGAGGAAGTCTTGCTAGACAGAAACAAACCAGCTGTTTCCTTCTTTTGATGTCTATTAAGGCTTTTTAAAAATCATTTTTGACAACAGAAATAATGCTATCACTGAAAGGAAAATTAGTCCTGTAATAAAAACTCCTCACTCATTCTACCTACAAGATCTTTTATTCTTACAATGAATTCTTCTCAAGGAGCTAATTAGAAAGTTCTTTAATTGATGAGCATTTGACCATGAGGGCATTTTCAATTTTTCACAGTATCCCAGATGACACAGTTACAGAAAGGCATAACTGAAAAGAGAGAGAGTCTAATTGGAACAATTAATTGAAACAACATCCAGTTAATTTCAATTATACGAATCCTAACTGCTGCCTCGTCCCTTGTTGTGTGGCCTGCTGCACTGGGGTGATGTTCCTGCAGACTTCTCAGCAAAAGCTGTGTGAGGATCCCATCTGCTGCTGATTATTCCTGTATTTACTATTTGTATTATCATAATACACATCTGCTTTACTCCTGCACACTCCTGTTTCCAATAAGATGTTTTATAAAAGCAGAACAGGAAGATTTGTGACTGTAGACATGTGCATGGCTTTATATGCTTGAATTACCCATTCAGACAGGAAAAAGTTAAGTCACACACTTGAATGTTTTGGGATTTAAATGTCTCTAACACAAATTTCCTCTAGAAATATCAAAGAACGCTTCTATGCAAGAAGACTGTTTTCAGCTAAATACCCAGCTCTGATACTCACCAGACTCTGGGAAAAAGCTTCAAAATATGCTTTTTGCAAGCAAAGTTCTAGTGCTTCAATTTGGAAACTAATAAACATTGCACTACGAAACCTTACCACCTGTTCATCATAAAGCAGAAGGTTGTTTGCTGTCATTTTTGCAAGAAGAGACTGCGCATCACTGTTCATGGCACTCTTAGAATGTTGGTTGTGTGTGTACACACACCCTATAGGCAATCGCAAAGTGATTGCACTCCCTTGCTCCACCAGCTTCTGCTAACCATAGTGATGATTAAAGTTATGATCCTGTCAGACGCATGGCAAAGCATTTCTAAGGTTAGGATTTCATGCTGCAAATTTCAGTCAATGCAGTAGCTTTTGTACACAGTGTACTGATGCTATATTCACCTGCAGAAATAACCCAAGTTCTAGCTTGAAACAGCATATGGCTTTTAAGTCTACATACAGATGGTTTTGGTCTCAAGACTTTAACTATGGTATAGCTTCTTATGTGAGAAAAGTGTTTGATTTTTTTATACTAGCATTCATTTTCTATGCTGTGACTCCTAAGTCTGCTACAGGAATCTTATGTAAACAGACTATTCAGCAAGTCTGTGCTGAGTTTGAGACATGACTAATTATAATTTTACATGGCTGAGTGAACTAGGACTGTACTGTTCAAGAAAAAGCTGCCTGGAGAGTTGCATTGATTCATCTTCCAATACTTTACCTTGCTTTCTCACGCATTGTCCCTCCTGCAACAAATGAGAGAAACTATTCTTACCTCAAATTAATTTTTCCTTCTGTGTGGTTCCTCGTAGCCCTCTCATGTGGACTTCAACAATTCTCTACTTCTAATCCTTTGCAGGAAATACAATCTGAAGCTGATTTTCATACTGACATAATCTCATCTGCTAGTAGTGGAATGAGCAGCTCTGCTGCTTATTGACTATGTTGACAGCTCCTAGGCCTTCAAGTCACTGTGAAGACATGATCTGAGGAAGAGAAAAACGTAAAGCCTAAACAATGATACTAACTTAAATGTATGTCAAATCCTTAGTATTTTCTTTTGCAAACCACAGATCACTGTGTCTTGAAAAAGTAGTGTTTCTTTGTAAATGCATTCTACATAGATAGGCTCCACATTGAGACAATTTTCATCCTGTACTGATTATCTGGGTGAACAAAAGCTACACTAATGTCAGAGTACCAACATGAGAGTGGTGATCTGAACTTTGCACAACTAAGCGTGCTAAATATGCTCATTGAGATTGTTCAGGTTGGTCTCATCTTAAAATACAGTCTTTCTAAGACAGTTTTGGTGGGTCGACATGGGCTGGCTGCCAGATGCCCACCCACTTGCTTCCTCACTCCCCCTCCTTAACAAGAGAGAGGGCAAAAGCAAGATGGAAAAACTACTGGGTTAGAATAAAGGCAGTTTAATAAGACAAGCAATACCTGTGCACGTAAGCATAGCAAGAAGAGGAATACAATCTCTATTTCCCATCAGTAGGCAAACATCCAGCCACTTCCTGGAAAGCAGGACCTGAGGACTCAGAATGATTTTTTGGTAAGACGAATGTCATAATGATGAATGTTCCTGCACCCTTCTCTTTTCCCTCAGCTTTTATTGCTAAGCATGATGTTATATGGTATGGAACATCTCTTTGATCACTCCAGATCAGCTGTTCTGGCTGGGTCCCCTCCCAGACTCTTCCCCACCCGCAGCCTACAGGTCTTGGGGATGGAGGGGTCATTTTCGGAGAAAGTCTGGACACTGCAGGCAGTGCTCAGCAATAGCAAGAACACTGGAGTAATACCACTGGTGTGCCATCAACCTCGTCTAGCCACAAATGCAAAACACAGCGCTATACTGGCTGCTAGGAACTCCATCCTAGCCATACCTAGTACAATGGTACACCAAGTTATCAGCTACTGAAGTGACAACACACATGCATAATGGTGCTAGATCAACAGAAATTATATGACTGCTATATTCTAGATCCTACAGTACAATAGGAAGTCCCTCACTTGATGACAAATGGGACCCTGGGAAACTTCTCTGTGGCTCTTGATGGGAACCTGGACCAGGAGGGTAAACACTTTTCCTCCTTCTGAAACCCATGGGATATTGAAGATAGACTGTCATCACTTTGCATATAGCAGAGGAGTCATGCCAGCCCTGGACTCTGTGAGAGCATCCAGGTGGTTCTTCACTGATGCAGTACACAGCATGACAACAACAAACTCTGCAGGCAAAAGGACAAGGCTACCTTGCAGCAAACTGCAAAATTCCAGAGACGTGAAATATGGGATACAGGAGATGGAAGCATTTCAGACTTTAATTATTCTAAGCCATCAATTAACAGGCCACACACTGCCAAGCAGGTAGTACATTGCCCCTTTAAATGCAAAGGAGAGTTTCCATTCCATTGTTTTCACTATTACTTTTCCACGTTTTTCCTAGACAACTACATTTCTGTGGTTAGGGTAATCAACTGGAATGTCCAGTACAACTGGCCTATAGATGAACCTTGCTAAAATACCCACAGCTTCTAAGCCATTAAAAATCACTGAGAAGTTGACTGCAGCAAAGAAAACACAAAAGAATTGCAAACCTAAAAACTAAATAAGAAAATATTTTATATTCTCATGTTTATAAGTGGTTATAAGGGCTGGGGGGAGTTTTGATGTTCTCTTAGCCTCTTGGCTCCTCTGTTGAATACAGCCTAATCCAGGAGCTGGGTGGAAGATTTCACACACTGATGAAAAGTCTTCCAGTGGCACTAGATATAACTGAAATAGACCCACCATATTTGTCAGGAGGTGTTTCTGTTCATATCTAGATATGAACAACAGCACTCAAGAGAGGCTTGTTTACAGTTGACTTATTTTTCTCCTACCAATGTGTTTAAGTCAGTCATGTCTGTGCAATTCAGAAAAAAGAAAATTTAAAACTTCAAATTGGTCACACAAGCAGCAAGATAAGGATAACAAAATCTCATTTATTAATATAAATGGATCAATCACTCATGGAGGGAATTTGCTCTGTGATGTACTCCTGTTGCACAGTTGGCTAGATGCAGACAACAAGCAGCAATCTTTCAAAACTAAAATATTTATGATAACCGCTAATGATGACTGGGATCGGTAATCTGATCTGGAATGCCAAGCCATATGGTTTTATACTTCCAAGGCAAGATAACCTTTTAACACCCCTCACATCTTTATGTGTAAAATATTATATCCTAGGTACTACTTCAGTTATAATGATTTTGCTGTGAGGCCTTTTGTAATACAGAGCCCTCTTCTACCAAACTGCCACAGCAGTCATGTCTGCATGTGATAGCCAGAACTGTGTAGATCTAAAAAATTCTATAGAAGCCAGATATTTTCAGATTCAAAAATAGGCTTTTATGTCCAATAATCTTATCCATAATTCAATATTCATAGTTAGTGGAGATATGTCATTGTTTCAGCCGTTAATTCATTTTACTCTATTACTACCTGTGTGCACAAGAAATAGAACCTGTGTTTCTAGCTGCAACACAAAATATTTATTGATGATTTATTGATCCAGATGTAATAACAAAAAGTTAGCCAAGTGAGCAGCAGAACTGGACTCTGTGAAGAACTGGTCATTGAGTTCTGCTTTATAAAAGATGCCTCTGACAGAATGTGGCACATGGAAAATGCTGGAAGGCTGGCTCACTGTCTGGTAGACATTGCCTGGATTTAATGTATGTCAGCCTAACATTTGGCTCTTTGTTTATTCAATATCTTAGTTACCATGGTCAGCCACCAATCCTGTTCCTCCTCCACTGATGCAGGCGTTGGCATGAGTCCCCCATCTCTCCATGGCCCTCCCGCACCGAGCTGCCAAAGTAAAGGACCCTGATAACATAGAAGCTATAAACATTACATGACAGGATTTAAATGCATCTTTTGCCACCTTTACTATGCTGCAGTGTTATAAGGTAACCTTCTTGTTGGTGAGGGTTGACTACTATGCAACTTCTATGCTTGCAGGTAAGACATAAATAATAAAAGCCAAAAAACTTGCCCACAGAGACAAGCCAATATCCAGAACACAAGGCTAATCATGCCTTTTTATTGAAACGTATTACAAATATGAACACTATTAGATCAAGAATCACTGCAGGAACTCAATTCTACGTGGAAAAAGAGCAGTACAAAACCTGATGGAGAATCTGGGGCATTGAGCTGGCACTGCCATGCATTAAATTTCATTATTTTCTTCAGTTTCAATGCAGACCTATGACCCACTTCTGTTCCCACTGAAATCCATGGCAGATTTAATAGGTGCTCTATTTTTTTTTTCATTTTAATAGGAACTCTATTTATAGAAAAATGTGTAACTTAAAACTATGCGAATTCTAGTCTTCCTTCACCTCCCACTCCTCAAGGGATACTTACTGAAGAACTAAATGCTATTCCACAGTAGTGGAATACTACCATTACTGTAAAAATAACCATAAATTGTGCCTAAAATGCTTGTCATATTTAGCTGGTTATACTACATTGGAGAACTGACTTTTTTCCTAGCTACTAAGAGATCATAATCACAGTTCATTATTAAGGTTGTGCCTTGTTTCAGCAGATCATCCCTCAAAACAAACCCAAATTATTTGATACTTCCTCATCTTAGACTTCTGCCAATCAGTATATGTCAAAGTTCAAGAATATTCAGAATTGGCATTGATGAGGCATGAAACCTGGAACGTGTGGAGCTGCTTCCCTTTAGTCAGTCTTCCATCCTTTTCTGTAATGTCATATCTTAGAAGCTCATTCTTTGATACATTCAAGTTTGGGGTTTTTTTAAGGGGATTTGAGAAAAAACCTTTCCTGCCAACACATCTGGGTCATTTCCGTACAAAAGATTTAACTCTGTGATACTGTGTTACTGGAGGTTTGGTTTCCTGATGGGCATCATACAGCTTTTTGTATTTCAGCACAGGAAAAACAACATGGGGGGAAAAAAAATCCCATCTGTTTCATAAAATTAAATACATATAGACATATGTGTTACATAGATATGTTAAATAACACACACACACATATATATATCAAGTAAATAAACATACTGTCAAGAAAAATTGTGGTGGTACTTAAGCTTAGATTTCAGCCACTCCTACTTGTGGCAAATCAATGCCTGAAAGCAATGTGAGCCAGACTGAGACTCAGAAGCAGCACCCACAACAGCTGAGTTATGACGTGCCTCAGGAGGGGCTTAATAATTTGATGTTGAGCCATACCGGCATACTCAAAGGGTAATGAATGTGTGGATAATTGTAGAGGCAGCACAGTGAAAATCAGTGCTGCACTGAAAGGAGTGATCTCGCCCCCTTCTCTCTGCATGCAGCCACCTGCCCTCTCATGATAGTGTCATCACTCATGTGTCCATACAGCAGTCTGGATCCAGGCAGCTGCTCAAATAGCAATAGTGGCAACTGGGTTTTAGCCAGGTTGATCCACCAGCCCAGTTCTCTATGTGGCTGTGCAAGACTCATACTTGCAATGGGAAGCCATGGGGATGAGTGGCCAAGCACAGTGGCAGGCACAGTTGCATCCCTTTTCTAACAGCCTGGACTGCAACTGATTAAGCAGCCAGAGAGCTGCAAGTGGGTAAAACTGTGCTACAGGTCAGGGGTGCTCTCAAGCCCTACACCAGGACAAAGCTGACATAGCAGTGCCTTAACTATATGTTAACGTGCTTTTAAGCAAAAGCCTTCAATGTTCCCTTGCAAGGCCTTTAAAATTATTTCAATGACCCAGTCCACAAGTAAATTTATAAGCTTGCTTAATTAAAGCTATTTTTTTTAAAAGACCTCCAGAGCACCCTATTGCCTTTTCTAAACCTCAGTGTTACAATGGATGCTTATCCAGTCCTGGAACTCTGGTAAGCTCTTAAGGGATGCACATAAATGAGCTACGACAAGCAGATGTGAACTCCCTTTGCCTACACTCCAACATAATGGGCCTCCAGCCAGTTCCAAACTGAATATCCTTGTGACCTTGCTAGGGTGACACGGTGCCCGAGCTCATAAGTTGTGCTCAGAGGCAGAGCGATCTGGGCTGGGCTTCACAAACATGCTTTTGAACTGGAGCTGGCTTGTGTCCAGGCAGCTGAATACAGAGGCACAGGGAATTTGTGCATGAGTGCAACCAACCATGATGAGAAAGTTGGAGCTGTTCAGCCTGGAGAAGAGAAGGCTGTGTGGAGACCTCATAGCAGCCTTCCAGTATCTGAAGGGGGCCTATAGGGATGCTGGGGAGGGACTCTTCATAAGGGACTGTAGTAAGAGGACAAGGGATGATGGATTAAATCTTAAACAGGGGAAGTTTAGATTGGATATAAGGAAGAGATTCTTTCCTGTAAGGGTGGTGAGGCACTGGAATGGGTTGCCCAGGGAAGTTGAGAAGGCTCCATCGCTGGCAGGGTTCAAGGCTGGGTTGGACAGAGCCTTGGGTGGCATGGTTTTGTGGGAGGTGTCCCTGCCCACGGCAGGGGGGCTGGAACTAGATGATCTTAAGGTCCTTTCCAACCCTAACTGTTCTATGATTCTATGATTCTATGTAGTCATATTCACAGTATCATCAGACTGAAGGCTATATCTTCTTTCCAGAAGGTCTGAATGCCTGCAAAGCTTCTATTCTAGATTTCAAAGTACATGCGCTGTATTTCACTTAATCTTCCCTTCCAAGACAATGGAAACCTTTTGCATTATGTAAACTATACAGTCATCTTCTGGCATTGTTTGTCTCTAATACATCCTGGGACTGACTTGACTTTCCCTTGTTCTCAGGAACCACACATTTCCGTACAGTTTGAGGAATACTCCTGTAATTACTTGGGGTTTGAAAGGCATACAAGACACCACTATGTGTCTTCCAGCTTTGTAACTAGCATGTCTTACAAAGCTAAATTTGGCCATTTTTCTTGTTCAAGACACCTACATATTACTGAAATCCTCTTTGGTTAAGCTTGCCCTTCATCCTGGGCTCAGCTCTAACAGTTATTATCCTTCCCACGACACTTTTTAAGACATCAATAAACCTATAAATATTTTGACCATGTAAGACATGTAATGGGTGATTTAGCTCACATCACTTCATTCATAGTTCATCACAAATAAGGGCTAATGTATCTTTTAATCTGGCCATTATTTGGTTTGCCCAGTTCTTACTGTGTACGTCAGCCAGACTGTTTACCACACCACCAATGACACAAAAGTATTTTTATTACTTGCTTTGTGTATACAATTGGAACTTAACTCCACTCTTTCACTCACTTCTCCTCTCTTCCTCTCCCCCCACTAAGTCTATTGACAAAGCTGGATGCCCTAATGCTCTGTGTCTCTGAAAATATGTAAAGTTATGCTAACAGAAAGCAAAAAGAAGTGTAGAAACACAAACTGAAAAGCAAGATCACACTCTACACATAAAAATGATAGATTATACAAAGAGCAGAGCAGAGCAGAAAATGAGATCTGTTATTAGATGTTAGAGAGTACTTGCAGGAGTAAAGAGAAATCTAAAAATCAGCACAGGAAGGGCAGGAAGAATTAGGCCCGCTATTTTGTAAGTAAGACTAGTAGAAATCAAAATGTGGTATTTCAAGAGGGGTATAGGCACACCATGTACATAAGGCAAGTATTCTGACAACTAAGGTGTGTCTGGCAAATACCTGCACCTAGATAAATGTTGAATTTTCCTTTAAGAAGTGAGCATGTACAACTAACACATGTAATATCTCAAAAAGAAATTCAAAGACTTGTCTAAGCAATGAAATAATCCTGTGCTTTACTGTGTAACATCTACCTAATGTTAAAAGAAGCCAGCTTTAATGCATGATGCTAGGACCTATTGAATGTCATACATTCTTGGTCACAAGCAGTTGTTTCTTTCTTTTTGAAATTGCCTGCATTATTTATCATTTCATATCTTGCTGACTTTTCAATAATCATAATAGTTTATTTAAAATGGAATTAGGAAGCAAGATTCATTAACTGGAAACTGTGAAAGCAAAATTCTATTAAAAGGTACCAGTCTTGGTGCGTCTTTAAAGAGTCAGAAAAAACCTACTGGCACCAAAAAAAAAAAAAAAAAAAAAAAGGCATTTAAGGATATCAAGTGGTAAAATGAAATTAGAAACTTGCAAATTATTCAGTTAAGCATCTGAAGTTAATGGCTGAATGCAGTTTGCCTGCAGTAAATGAAACAGCTCAGCTACACAAAATCCAATAGCGAAAAAGAATCAATATTTTTCTCCTCTGGCAATGGAAGCAAGTACCAGCTGCCACACTGTATGTGTAACTGAGATCAGTCTTAAGGACCAGTGTTGAGATTTTCAACAGAATGAGCAAGGTGTGTTTTTCAAACTGCCTGTGTGGCTCAGAAACTTAAGCGCCAGTAGTGAGAGTTAAACGAGCAACCTAAACTTGATCCTTTAAACTACCCCTGGGTACTTTTACCTTAATTCACTTAAATATGCCTGTGGGATGTCTTCGACAGAAACAGTGGAATCTGAGAACACCAAAGAGCCCACTGTATAAATGAAGGGATTCCCACATGTCCTGGGTTCAGCAGCAGCATTTTTCTCCTTGGTAGCTGGAGCAGCGCTGATAACACCAGTGTTTTCAGTTGCTGCTTGGTAATGTTTTGGTCTGACCAAGGGCTTTCTGAGTCTCATGCTCTGCCGGGGAGGATTGGGGGCCGGGAGGAAGCAGGGACGGGGCGCCTGACCCAAACTGACCAAAGAGCTATTCAATGCCGCAGCACTTCACGTCCAGGATGTAAAATACTGGGGTCAGGAACCCGTAAGTCTCTCTCTCTCTCTCGGCTTGGTCTGGTGGTGAGCGGTTGTATCCTCTTCCCTTGTATTTGCCTTGTCATTATTATTATGGGTGGTAGCAGTAGTGATTTGTATTATACCTCAATTACTGGACTGTTCTTATCTTAACCCGTGGGAGTTACATTCTTTCGGTTCTTCTCCCCATTCCCCCCCATCGGAGGGGGGGGGGGGGGGGGGAAGAGAGGGAGAAGTGAAATTTACAGCTTAAACCACGACACCACAAACTCCGAAGAGGGCAAGAGCTGGGCCTAAATGTACACATAAACCAGCTTTATTGTTCTTGCAAGATTTGCAATTTTGCTACATTTGATGATAAGAAATTTATACGAATATAACTTTGGTTATACCAATGTGGCATACTGTATTAGCAAAAAATAGCTAGTAGCCATGCTTTTAATATGCATTACAGCTAATCTGGTTCATATGTGAATGTACTCCAGCTCTTTATAGAGTTGTAGCTGTATCACTCCAAGAGAAAGGGTCTCAACTGCTGATGTCTAAACTCCTTGTTCTGTGGCAGGTTTAATCTCTTGTGCCTTGAGATACCTCCACCTATAAAGGTGAGGTAACAGAATATCCCGTCTCCCATACCTCCTGTGGTGGGAAATCCATTAAAGATAGCGAGCTGCTTAACTTGTGATGTAGCAGTTATACCACTATTCTTAACCTAGGCCATTAGGAGTCAATTAAGGCTCTTTTGTGTCTTCAGTGTTTCAAGAAACAAGAGTGGGGAATTATTTCTTAATTAACAAGCTATTTTCAACATCATATAATTTTAAAACTTTTAAACATTTAAATAACAATTAAAAAATTCAAAATAAAACAAAGCTTGGATAAGCAATACAGGTGAGAAATATTAATTCAATTGAAAAGCTGTACCATTTAGAAATGGCAATCTAAATAACACTGAAACAGAAATCCCTTAAAAAAAATATCTCAGATCACTATTTCTGCACTATAAAAAACACACTCAGTGAACCTATTGTGCTGGATTTTAATATGTAGGTATTTTTTTAAACTCAAAATGAATTATAATGTTAGGTCACAGTGGAGCTACTGTTCTCCTACCATGTACATTCCTGTGCAGTTCTGTTGATGATAACAATTCAAATCAAGGAATTTAGGTGGAAGGAAAATGCTATACCTTTATGTCAAGTCATCTAACAAATATGAGTGTAAAGAAATGATACACTTAAAACAGAAAGAGGTCAGAAAAATATTTCATTCATACATTAACATGGAAGACAAGAATCTCAAGCATCTTTATGGTGAGGCAAACTCTATAAAAACCTCCCCAGTCTGGCATTTTAAATTGGAGGTGTGAGGCTTACCAGTTGAAAAAAGAACAGGGAAGAATTTCATGCAAAAGTGAATTTGGCCATGAATGCAGTATTACCACATTGCCCCTGCACACAGTTTGGGATGCTCATGTTTCAGTGACAAAAGCCTTGCCTTCCAACATGAACTTGCTGGAGCTACTACCTGGAAAAGGTGGAACTAAGAAGTAAGAGAGATGTTCATGTATTGTGCCAGCTGTGACCCAGTGTAGTGGGCAATTATAGTACAAAACTCTACCTGCTACCACATGGATCAACTACTATGAAATAACAATACAGAGCTTGCAGAGGTCCCCAGTGCTGGGGTGGCTGTCATTTGGCTTTTATTAATCTGTAACCTGCGAGTGCAGAAGTATCATTTTATGAAAAACTTGGCCTTGGAGACAGACACAGGGCACAGACAAAACCCTAGGAGGGATCTGACTCGTTCCTCAGCAGCAGGGTCAGAGGCTGGAATAGAGCAACCATGGAGACAGCCTCACCACCTGAACACACAGGGAAAGGGAGCAAGCTGCTGGCTGCTGTCCAGCTCTCTGCCTTCTGCCCTCTGCCTTGCAGAGGGTAGAATTCATCACCCGTCTGCACCTTGACTCTTAAGTGCAAGAAGTCCAGCCAGCAGTGTGTGCACTGATCATTTTATTCACAGGACCCGCATTCTTTGACTCCTAGCATGATGTTTTTGTCTAGTGACATTTGGATCAATTCAAAAGCTGAATTTGTGCATAATCTTAAGACTGCTTCTGCCTCGCAGAACAGCTGAAATTTTCACCGCTGCTAGGTGTCCTTGAAAATTTCTTCATACATCAGATAAACAAGCTCTAAGCATCTAGCTTGTTTAACCAAGAGTAAAACTGTGTAATTTAAATTTGCAAAGATACACTCACGGCCTCTTGTTGTCGTCCAAATCATAACACAAACGTGGCATCCTCAACGTACTGTTCACTTTCTCCCAGTAAAGCTTAATGCATCAGAATGAAAATTTTAGATAACAAACTGAAGAGTCAACAATGTCTTGCTGTTGCAGAGAAAGGCCTGAAGTCTTCATTGTTGGATGGCTTTAAAAACGCATTAAACAAATATCTGTCAGGAGCTACTACACAGGAATATCTGAGCCTTTCCAAATGCCTCTGGAGGGGCCTTTCTTGCCCAATTTTTCTGCAGGTCTGCCTTAAACTACTTGATCTCCAGCTGCACACAGCCACATGCCAGCCTACAATGACAAATGCTAATGTCAGTCCTCGCTCACCCCTAAGTCTGCAAAGAGTCTCACTGGAACCTACAAAAAAAAATATAGGTGAAGACTTCATGATTTCATTTACTGCTATCATGAGTATTAATAATAATATTTAACAATGATGAAAACGGCTAGAGAATAGTAACAATAAGAGTTAACTCTCACAGTGTAGAGACTCTGCCCATTGACATCATTATACTTTAGGTTTCTAAGGATCAGCTACACTGCACGTTTACAAATATTTCTTTTCTGAAGCTTTCTTTTTGCTTGGAATGATCCATCTCCAGATTATACAACACACACAGAATGTTATATACTTCCCCTGCACAAGCAGATACATACTTACCCACTTAAGTTTGCAACACAGACAGAATGTTTTAATTAATGCAAGTTATAAATGCGTTTTGATAAAGTAATGGACTGAAATATTAGTAAACTCTAAATTAAGAGTGAAACTAATTAACAAAGTGACCATATAAGTACTACCACGGCTGCTAACACAAAGCTAAATAATAAAATCTCCTTGGCCAAAACTGAAGCCTGGGAAGAAAGTCTGTTGCTTCATTTGTATCCGTACTAAAAGCAGAACCACAGCAGTTCACTTTACCCAGGCAGCTGTCAGGTGTGCCTTTGGCAAGATATTGCTCTGAGAATTGTTACTGCTCAGTTGCTCAGGGGTGGAAAGCAAAAGCCAAGCATGTTCGCTGAACCAGAGGCCTGCAGTTAGGCATATAAAACTCTGTGACTTTTAGACTCAGCAGCAAGATGCTTCTACTTAATGTCCAAATACAGATTCTGTGCCCTGATGTTAAGCATAGGAGTATAAAATATTGTCTTTACTGAAGAATTTGGATTAAAATTGAACTAATGGGAAAAAGCACATTAGAAACCACGTAGAAGACACTCATATCGACATTTCCTTAGAAAGGTTGAAGCTCAGATCCAGGCAAAGATTAAGTATGCTCAGTTAGAAAGTGCCATTGCAACTGGCTAAATTGCAGAAGAAATTCACCACTCTTCTCTTGACTGTCCAGGACCAGGGGTTGCTCCCTCAAACACAAAGATGTTCTAGTTTGAGCATCTGGGAAGTGTTTGGTAAGATTTGGGTGCTTACAGTTTTTCAGCCCCGAGGCTTTCTCCCCTCAGATGCACAGCTTCTGGGGATCACTCATCCAAAAACAACCTCCTGAGACAATAACTGCATTGAGAATTGGAAACAAATAAAGCAGCGCTAGGGACTCCATGGCACAGTGAGGCATCTAGAAGTGGGTAAACAACCAGGACAGCTTAACGTGGCAATTGCTTTCCTGCTGAACCAGTCCTGTGGCCATCCCTCAGGCTCATCTGCATGAGTTCTTTCACAGAACTGTCTCAAAGCTTGAATTATTGATACTTCTGGAGCACAGCACGTCAGTATGTACCAGAGAACTGTCTCCCCCTGCAAAATAAACAAGAAACAGAGCAGATCCCACTGTCACTAACAGCTTGCTGACAAAGGACTGAACGTTGCTCTGACTCTAACCCTACAGATGGGCTTTCCAGCTCCAACTGTAGGGCAGCATGCAGCACTAAAGCCGACCACATTCCCATTTTATGGTTTTTTCCTGGGGCTGCTTATTTGTAGCCTTACCCCACCTCTGAGCTAACTCTCAGGTTAAAAGCAAGAAGGCTCCTCGCTTGTTACTCATTCAGAGCAGTGCAACAACCATGACAAATAAGAGTAATATCAAGTCTTTTGATGGCACTCATGGACAACATGTAGACAAGCGCATGCCATGTGAGACTTCGAGAACTCACACATGTTGAAACATCCATTTCCTGGTTTTGTTCCCATCACAGGAATGATTGTCTAGCAAAAGCACCAAAGATAAAATACGGGTGGCTGTTCTTGGTTATTTGCATTAAGAGAACTTAGAAACCTCCTAACATGAGCGAACAAAGAATACAGGCATTTTTCCATGTGTTTTTTTTTTTTTGTGTGTTCCTCTTTTTTCCTGGAATTTTGTAACACCACAAGGGCTCCTGCCATATCCAAGCCAAATACAAGTAGGCCGTGACTCTTCTTTTTTTTATTATTTTTATTCTGAATAACCCAAATAAAACCCAGATAAACCGCATAGCTGTATGCACTGCTGTAATTAGTCAGAAAAAGATGGTGTCACCAACACAGCAACAGAGTGACACACACAGGAAGCAGAAAGAGAATAGGGTCATACTGAACCTTTTTTACATCGTGGCTTCAACCACTGCTTATAGCTGAAGTATCAGAACAAAACACTCTTTTACTTCATCTCTTTCTTATCTGAAAGGGCTCTTTGGCAACTTGCCACCAGCACCAATGATTTTTACACATAACATACACAGTGCACTTGAACATGACAGTAGAGATAACAATGAGAACCTAATGGCAAAGGGCTGAGTAAATAGCAGTCAGAGAGAGACGGGACAAGCTTGGAAAACCAGAGCAGAAAATACACTTAATTCCAATGGAAAATGCAATAAGATGGACCCTCATCTCACTTGAAGCCACTGGGACTCACAATCCTAGCTGCAAAGACAAATTTCAGTGTGATATCCCATTGGAACAATGTGACTGTCAGGCATAGAAGAATGTGGGTTTTTAGAAAGATGATGTAGAGAAACAGACTGACTGCTGTAAGCTCTTGAAATGAGTAGCAGCTGGAGAAGCTCATCTACATCACTAATCTGTCCAGCTCCACTTTGCAGGAATGCCCACAGTCTTGATAGCCCATCTGCTGTGATGCTGCTCTGTCCTCTCATTCACCATCCATTTATCACTATATTTTCATTGCAAGAAACACCTCCTTAATGACTTGAGATTTTCCTGTTTCAGCTTCAGGCCACTGCATCATGTCTTCCCTTCTTCTGAGAATGTGGACAATTCCCTTCTTTCATTTATACTATTATCACTGCAATTATTTATAGTCTGTAACTGTTAATCTCCTGAGTCCTCCGTTTAATACAGTTCTTTCAGCGTCTTTTTCTGCAGTACGTCTTACTTTTCTATCACCATCCACTACTGGCTTTGTAATTTCTCTAATTTTAAAATAATTCTTGCATTATGGGGATTTAATAGCATTCATCATTCAAAATGTGTTGGTACTAGATGATCTAAAGGTCCTTTCCAACCTAAACCATTCCATGATTCTCTAATTCTATTTTCACAGTATTTGCCACTAAATTACTTGAATACTTGACAGTCACTAATAAGTATATGCCCAGGATCTGACACAGGGAAAGAGACAAAGAGGCATAGAAAAACTAAGATGCACACAAACATTTGAAAGCAAACCCAATCCATGAGTTGAACTTAAATCGCCTGAGCTGCTGTTCAGTATCTTCACAACAATAACCTCGAGAAAAAACAGACAAGGTAGCTGCAGTTGAAAAGCCTAAGGAATCACTCATTACATGCAAATAAGATTAATTTTCTTGTATCAAGAGATGCTGTGCTGTATGGGCACTGAAATGACTAATGCTAACTACAGAGATCATGATAAAATGGATCTCCAAGGAATAACACAGACGTGATAGAATAGCAACCGTGACAAAAACACAGCTTTGAAAGGGTACTTGTCTGTATTTTAAAGCATTCGGATAAAATTAAATAATGGTTATAACATTGTAGTAGTTTTGCATATTAATGATGTGACAGACTTAAAGAAAAAAAGAGATCAAAATCAATCTGGAAAAGGAGGGCTCTAATAAGATAAAAATGGAATTGGCCACCCAATCCCAGTTTCTCTATGGGACACCAAATATGGTGACAGACAGGCACAGCTCCACAGTGTTACAAGGGAGAAAGACAGTGTACTATTAAAGACTTGAAAGTCTGACATAGATAATAAATCCTACTTGTAACTGTTGGTTCTGGCTACATCCACACATGAGCAATGGGTGTATCTTCACCAACTAGACAATGAACCCATACTGCTGCAGTTGACTTTCAAGATTATGGTTCATTAATTTTTCTACATGATCTGAATGATCATGGGCCAACTCATTTTAAATCAAATGAAATGATACACAGAACTAAGTCCTCTGCTGCAAAAGATAATTTAAAAAGAAAATCAGAAAACTACAGATTTTAAGAGTTTGGAATGCTTAAAAATGTTCATCAAATATATTAGTAAAGAAAAAAGAAAGTGCATTGCATGTGTATTGTATATGACACAAAGACTAAAGATCCCCTAAGTATAACTGTGTAACTAAATACTTGATTTATTTTTCAACAGAAACAATGACTATACAGTCATGGGTAGGGTAGATGAAAGGAAAAAGAAATACAGAACAAGAATTATCAAAATTAAATAGAAGCAAAACCCCAAAGATCTTGCAATGAAGTAGACAGTCTCTATCCTAGGACACATGCTAAAGGAGAACAGATCAACATTGTTTTGTATTTGAGGAAGAAAAGAAGTTTCTCAAACTGCCCAGCCAGTCAGACCTATACTGTGACTTCAGTAATGTAGAAAGTTTTAACACAAACATGGAAGAGAAGGTGCCATAAATTTCAATGTGCTTGGAAAATGGGAGAAAACACAATTTGTATTTACTAAAATTAGGCTGTGCCCAGCTAACTTGGGTCTTCCTTTCCATAAGTCATGTGAATTTTTCAACAAACTATCCAGATTAAGTCCACATGGGACTAACTGAAGTATATGAATCCAGCACAGGAAGCTATTACTTAAGCAGTAAATGCTGGCAATTTGTACCAAAGTTGCCAGATGAGTAACAGATACCTTAAAGGGAACATGAGAGTAATGCCATAAAGAAAGTATTCAGATGAAGGAGGTTACTAAAAGTTCATCTGTGATCAGCCATGGGGCCAGTTTTAGATAATATCACCACCAATGATCTAGCCACAGAAATTAGGAAGGGATTAACAAAATTAAGGACATGAACTTGGACAGGATGCTTAATAGACAACTGACATAGAACTAAATAATAGAAATTGTCTAAATGTCTGTGAATGGCTATGCAGAAATGTCCATCTCTCCCCTTTTATTATCCAGGTAATCTTGCACCTCAAGTTAAATACTTAGGGTAGGTGGTACTTACAACGGAGACTATGGCACCATCTGATGCACCTAGAAAAAGGGCACACTGTGTCAGTCAAGGTATTTCTAGCAAGGAAAGTATTAATATCAGTTTAATATCAGCATAGAAGGCTGGGATGAAACCTCTTTGCATCCTGGAGTACCACTTACTTTGCTGTGCAGTCAAGCCCAGGAAAGGTGGATTCAGGCTGGGAGAGGAGCTGATGATCCCAAGCACAGTGGTTAGAGGGATGGTCTATCACAAATGAAGTGCCCAAAAGAGTTTGGCTAGCTTAGCTTGGAAAAAAGGGTTCTGACAGAGGAAAAGGAATAATGTCAGGCACAGCTGCTGGAATTGAAAGCCAGTCTCAGAAGAAACAGAAACAAAATCAGTAAGAATACATCCTGTGTGGAATTTAGAAGACAACTAGGTATCCCAGGAACAAGACCTCAGGGCACTCTTCATAAGGTTTACAACAGATGTCATTGCACAAAGAAAAAAATAATCAAGAAACTCTTCACATACAACACTCTAAAGGGCTGCAACACGAGGTATGATAAATTTATGGTTTACTTACAACTTTCTACATGAGACCAGAGTAGACTGAGCCTTCCCTTCCAGTCTTCTGTTCATTACTGTAAAAAGACATTTTTCTTTTTGAAAACAGTTGTCTCAAGGAAATAATTTAACTTACAGGAATAAAATGTATCTGTATCTATCCTATCCAGGTATGTCCTAACATAGCCCAAGCCTAAGAAAGCTGATTTTCAATCAACAGAATGAAAGTTAGAGTCTACGTATTGCTATAGACAGACATATTTATATTATATGCTTGAAATAGATACAGAAACTGTATTTCATGGCATCAGTTCATTACATTTCACAGAAGTCATTTCTTTGCAAGCAAAATCTAACAATGTTTCAGCATGCAAAACAATATTATATGGGTTATAAATGCAGACACCAGTACTGATCAATTTCCATGTAATTTAAAATTTAAAGGAAGTGCTGTTATACAGCATTTCCTCAGTCTACACGTCTGCCACTTCTTGCCAAACACCACCTGCACTAGAAAAGAGCTTGACCATTTGCCTGTCAAATATTCCACCTCTTCCCAAATGACAGTATCAAAAAAAAATGCTGTGAAACTCAAACATATGGGGAAGAGGAAGGGCTAGTTAATGAAAGTGGCAAGAGTTTACAACACCCTTATGGATGATAAATGAAATCTGCATTTTAAATATGTCTATGCAATGTAGAGTGTGACAACAGATAATTTTTGTAGCAACTGTGGGACACAGAAAATACAACCTGCTGTTACTCCAACCAATCGATGAGCCTAGGGCAGCCCTCTCACTATGTCATAGAATCATGGAAACATAGAATAGTTAGGGTTGGAAAGGACCTTAAGATCATTGAGTTCCAACCCCCCTGCCAGGGGCAGGGACACCTTCCACTAAACCATGGCACCCAAGGCTCTGTCCAACCCGGCCTTGAACACCACCAGCGATATCCTTAGTTCATTCTTTTTTTGAACACCAAGCACCACAGCCTCTGTGGTAAGAACAGGGAGAACTCCCCCAGCATGGTTCTCTGCTGCTTACCCTTCTACAGAGGTACATTTTTCTGCCATATTTTAAACCTTTTTTGCAAATTGAAAACATATTCAGAAATGTCTGTATTCAGGCTAATATACTGTATTCTGTTTCCCTATTCTCCAAATCTGAACATTCACAAAATGTGCCAGATCGTCATTCCATTTGAATGGAAAGTAACATTTATTTTCACACATCTGAAGTGACACCCTCATTATTTCAGTATCTGATTAAAAATTTCTCTGCTAGCACGCAAGAACATTATGGCTTACTCTGAGCTTTCCATTTATTTTTGTTTCCCATCCTATTATCTGTGCTCTGCAGGCACAACACTATAATCCTTGCTTAATTAATCATATTCTTTATTTTTAACACACATACACACACACACACACACACACACACACACAACCATATTTCATCTTTTGCAAAGAAGAAAACAAATATCCTCCTCCATCACCTCATATACAGAGGCTCTGGGACATGAATGTCAAATTTCCCAATATGCATGTGTACTTCCACAAAGGTGAACATACATACTATTAGTTATGAGTGTACATTAAAAAAAAAGGCAAACAAACTTCAAATTTATATTTTTCCACTGGAAAACGTTACAAACATGTACTTCTGGAGCAACATGAATAAATGTTTTTATTAACAGACGCCAGTCTCACAAGAAAACCTCATCAGAATATACGCCAGCCTATGTATACTGAAAATAAATCTTGCAGTATCAGCAAGATCAATTTGTATTTGGTTCATTACTAAGCATATAGAATTGATGTCACATAAGGGTATGATATTCTAAAGAGTATCACATTTCTAAAGGTAAATATAAAAAAGTGGAAGTAGTCACACGGCTGCAAAATGGGCAAGGCTGTATTTTGAAGCCACATTCTGTCCCACATCTGACAGAAAGAAATGAAACCTCTTTTTCCACCACAACTGAAGTTTTATCATGTATTACTGGGAAAAAAAAACCCAACAACAACAACAAAAAAAACACACACAAAAAAAAAAAACAACACACACACCAAAAAAAAAAAAAAGAAAAACACACCACAGAAAATACCAGCATAGTGCAAGGTTGGGCTCCCATGTATAATTTACAGCTCTTTCCAATTTATGGAGTGAATGTGCAGTACAGGACCATTAATGAAACATGGATTCGGGTTTTGAAAACAAATTACTTCTGTGTTCTGATCCTAACATGATTTTAACTACTGTGATGTCTTCAGATAGTGCAACACTAACTAAAATGCATTCATGCTCATATCACGCATGCTAGATCCCCACAAACACAGTGATTATACAAAGGCATTATAGACATTTACGATAGTAAGTGACTATACAAAATAAAATTACTAATTTGTACTACAGAGGAAATCGTGTCCTCACAGAAACCAGGAGCAAATTCCAATTGGTGCTGGCAGGTCAAGAATTAAATCCAGTGCTTTTTCCATTGTGAAGAAAACATCAAAAAGAGACAGGTATTTTCTACCCTCCTTTGGAGATGAATTACCCATGTTTCCTGTACCACTAACAATAAAAAAATATAGTAAAAAAAAAAGGATTTAAATCACCAGCAAGGTATCAGTTCTCTCTGGCTCATTTTTACAACTCGGATGATGATGATGGTTGGAAGGGTAAGGGGGACATTTCTGTGAATCTTACTTTACTGTTTGTTAGGTATCCTGATAACAACATAGGAAAAGGACTGTATTAGAGCAAAATAGTTTGGGTTTTTTTTTCCCCCTAATGCTGCAGACGAAACACAGAACACATAAGCAAGTAGCACTTTTAGCAACAGTATAAGCCTTCATACAGTTTGCAGAGAAGCCTTGCAAAAACGAAGATAAACTTGTCCCTCAGACATAGTCATAAAAACATACAGATCAGAAGAATTCATACACATACCAACTTCAAATTATCCCAAAGGATGTGTTCTGTCTCTCTCTCATGCTCTGTACAACTCCTCTGAAGTCAGAAATACAAATCCTGGCTCTGTACTTCCAAAATACAGCCACAAATACACCTCCTTTGATTACTGTCAATTCAGGCATGCAATGACTTTACGAGCAGTCAATGTCTTTGTTGGGAGCACACACTGAAAAAAATATTTTTGCAAGTGACCCTAAGTCAGGATGTTATACCATGATATGTAGCTGCTGCTTTTTCTACCCATGAGGCTTTCCTTTTCTTTATTAGATTAAGTTGCACACTGTAGATGTATCCTCACTTCATGTCCTTCACCAGAGAAGCTGGAGGCAAAAGTCCAAGTGATTTAAGACCTGAGGGTGAATTAATAATCCCAGTGCTTAAAAAACTCATTTAGAAATGGAGGCTATAGGGTCTTTCAGGTGAAAAGAGAAACAAACACAAACCACACTGAACCGTATTATGTGTACTTGAGAAAGTCCTTTGTATTCTTTATTGTCTCTTGTATGTTGACCTTACACTCTATAACCAACAGGATAAATTAATAATCTCAAACGATGCAAACCTGTAAGTCCAAATGCATTATCAGGTGAATTGATGTTGGGAAGTCTCAGGAGCCCAAATATCCACAACAATTCCTCAAAAGAAAGATAATAATGGTGCCATTTCTTGTTACTTTGGTCATTTTTTAAGGCAAAGGCAATGCTTAACTGGTTCTCAGCTTCTTGGCAACCTTTTCCATTTTTTTCAAGGGAACATCAATAGACATTCAAGAATATTCGCCAGTTATGAGTCAGAAAATAGGAAGAAGACCTGAAGACTTCTCCAAGAACAATCAGCACTAACAAAACTATTATGCATAATGTTTAATTCATATACCACTTGACATTTTACACTTGTTTGTGCACATACACGTTGTTCAATAGAATATCCCTACAAAAATGGCATGTCCTCTTAATACAAATGAGAAATATGCCACAAAACTTCAAATCTAGTGAAACTCCACTGAATCCTAGTACCCAGTACAATAGAAGAAGCTACTGTTATAAACATGGTTTAGGAATGCTTTTCTCTGTTGCCTCCCTCAGCCAGCCTGGTTAGAAAATACTCCTGTATAATGCCTAAGTGGTTTTGGAAACACTAGCCCTGTACTCTGCATGTCATATATACTTAAAGCGCATATTTAATAACATTAATGCAAATAATAACAGAAGATGGACACTGGTTGAGAGCAGTAGAGGAGCAGAGCACCCTTTGAGATTTTCTTCAATACAGGAACTTGTTTAACTGAGATGGCAATGCCAGCTTTTCCTTCACATTCCCTTCTGTGCTCCCTAAGGTTGGCCACTTGTTCATCCATCTTTTGTCTGCAGCTTCCTGATTTCATGACAGCTGAAGAAGTTCCACTCAGAACAAACATGTCAAAAACCAAAGGAGACTGAGTGTCACACATGGAAACAAATCAAATATTAATGCATTTCCCAGACTGATGACAAAAGGACTTACAAAGGTCAGCTCATACTCCCTACAAAATTCAGTACCATTCCTAAACCTTAGACTTTCCCAAGCTTTATCCCAGCAGCTTTATTCCAGATGCTTTTGCTCCTACTTTATCACTACCATAGTAGGACTCCTATTCTCCTAAGCATGCATGTTGACAACAGAAACATACAATTTTATTAGAGTTCTCTTGCATAGATCTATTCTGGCTTGTATCCTTGTGTGTATGAACAAAGTGATGCTACAATTTATTATGCAAACTGCAGATCCCCGCAGACACCTTCCCATTCCCACAGGAAACAACCCTGTGGAAGACTGTGGCTGCAGCACAGACACAAAACATTGGTGCAGGTGGTTCTCAGCTCCCCTGGATACCACAGATCTCCTTGAGGGTCTGGCAGGGTACTTCCCCTCTTAAACAGAGCTACTTTTCTGTCTGAGTTCCTTTACTGGAGATTTCACCAGTCTGTGGATGATCAGACTCATGCACTTACTTATTCATGCCTTTTAACTTAGCTGAAATGACAAAAATTATTTTACAGCAAGTTCTGCTTTGAGTCCAAATCCTCAGGTGTGCAAAGAACTAGGTACATCCAAGATAGAAAGTTGCTTCCCCATCGCAAAGCCAGGTGCAGGTGCTCATGGAGCAGCAATAATGTTGGGGGAAAAAAAGACTACTTTTCCTCTCTCCAGTAAATCTGTATCTTCCACAGCCAAAAAAGGAAGACCATCAACTACCAGCATATACTAAGTTACGACCAGCCTTATACTTCTGCATGGCTGGAGTCTTCCTGTATATTGTTGCAGTCAGTGTATGGCTTATAAAATATTTCTGTAATGAGAACAGGACATTTGTGAATATGCTGTTCATCCCAAAGCACAGCAGACCATGCAACAGTGAGCACCAGACTGAAGGAAATGTGTCGTGCTGAAGACCTTCAAGAAGAATGTTTTCAGTACCACTTACACTAAGCCAGCTTCCTGAGGACACCTGCAAAGCCCTTTGTGCACAATAGATTTTTCTTGCTTGAAGCAGCATATGTTTGAAAGAACCTAATGCCAGAAACCAGGCAGGCTGAGAATGCAGAGTCTTTTTCCTGCTGCCCTGGGGCCCTAGGGTAGAGGAACCATACCAGAATTATCATTCCCAGATGTATTTCAGCCACCTGAAATAAAATTTTGACTCTTTTAACAACTCTCTGATACTTTTTCATTTCATGCAATTGCCCATTTGAATGACCTGAACATTCATTCATTATATGAACTGCAAGAGAAAATCCACTCCAAAGTTATTCATGCAGCGGTATGATTTGTCTTCAGTGGAGTCATGACACTGCTGGATGTGATTCAAAAAACGGCTTCAATCTGCAAATAATGCATAAAGAAACATGTTATGGCATTTAGGAAACACAGTCTCAAAGATACTTGCTTCATTGGAGGAATTACTGAAAACAAATTATTAGGCTAGCAATTCAAGACTTCATTTCCAAGGAAAAGAAACAGCAACGAGCTTTTTCAACATTTTTGGATGGAGCAGTTTGCTAGGGTTTACATCTCTTTTATGATACTAACATCACAACATATACAGTTACCATAAAATAGCAAGTCTATGAAAACAAATGAAAAAAAAAGAAAAGCAGATCACTAAACCTTAATTGTAAATGTTAACCCTGCTGCGAACAAAACCAGATTTGCATTTGACCAACCCTTCTTTTCTTTCTTTATTTCACCAAGGCATAATTGGATGTTCAAAATGCTACAAAAGTGGAACAAAACTACCAATTCTCCTCCTTAGAATAAAAGGTTAAGCTTGTAATTACACGGCTTCAGCGTATCATTTTGTACAATTACTAATTAGCCACCATCCCTGACCGGAGAATACAGAAGTAGTAAATTTCTTCCTGAAGAGCTGCACGTACTTCATTTAAAGTGAAGTTCTGTTACGGAGGGAGGAAAAACCACAGGGGCACGCCAGCATCTGAGCGTGGGGCGGCGGTCGGGGGGGGCACCAAACGGAAAAAAACGCTTCTTTGGACAAAACCATCCCGCAACGCGGATGTCGGCACGCCTTGCTGTCCCGCTCAGCACGGGGGTCCGCAACGCCTCCTCCCCTCTGCGGGGCGCGGGCGGACACGTTCTGGGGAAGCAGGCGAAACAAAGCAGCTATCCCTCCCCCCCCCCCAAATCCCGCACTCCCTGCGCCGCCGCCAAAGTTCCCTCCCGCCGCGGCTTCCGCACACCGCAGCGCCGGGTACCAGGGCTGTCAGCGGGGTCGCGCCGCCCTCCGCCCCGCGGAAGGAAGGCTGGGAGCGGGGAACACGGCACCGGGCCGCCCAGCACCGCCGCAGCGCCACTCACCGCGCCGCGCCGAGCCGTGCCAAGCCGGTGTGCGGGCGCGCCGCGGCGGCCGCAGGTGCCGTGGAGGAGGAAGCGGGGGCGGGCTGCGCTGGAGAGCCAACCGGGGCTCGGCGCGGCGCCGTGAGTCACCAGCAGCCGCGTAGGGCGGCAGGGCGGCTGGTATAAGAGCGCCGCGGGGACGCCCTCCCCCCGTGCATGTCGCCAGCAACCGCCTCTCCTCGCCTCTCCGACCGCGGCACTTGCCCGCTCGCCCTCCCCGCCTCTCGGCCCTTTCTCCGGCGCGGCGATGCCGTTAGGCCGGCAGCACGGAGACCTGAGCGAGGGGGCAGGCTGCCCCGGTAGTGGAGGGAGGCGGCGGACTGTCTTGTGCTGCTGGGCGCTGTACCTGCTGCTTGCCCTCAGCTGTCTGCGCGCCACTGCCGATGGTGAGTGCGGGGCCGGGGGGGGGTGGGTGGGTAGTGGTGCTGGGGAGCCCACCGCTTAGGCTACTCCTGCCGCCACCCCCAGAAGCAATGTCTTTTCCTCTTCCCCCACCGCCTTTCCCCACCCCCTAAAGCAATGTCTTTTCCTCTTCTCCCACCTCCCTTCCCTTTATTTATGTATTATCCTTTTTCCTCTGTGTCTCTGGCCGCTCGCCCGCTGCGCGGGGGGGGGAGGGAGGGGGGGAGTGGGTCTGGGCGGAGGGGCCTTCGGGGGTCTTTGCCGCCGGGGTCTGCCCCACGTCCCTCTTGTCGGGTATGGAGCCGTCTTCCCTGGGGGTGCACGGGGCCGATGAGGGTGGGCCCGAGCCCCGGCGAGCACCTCTCCTGGGAGCCACCCAGGTGCCGCGGGAGGGTTTGATTTCCTGCGCGATGCCTGGCGCTGACGGGAGGGTCTGCGTGCCTGCGGCTCACCGCGGGGAGGGAAGGGCTGGGGCTTTGTCTTGGAGGGAGGAAGAGGAGCCCTTGGGAAGCCCGAGGCGTTAAAGGTGCTGTCGAACTACCGTGCAACTTTACCTTTGTGGCATACAGCAGCATTGGCATGGCTCTGATTCGGGGCCAACGGTAACCACCGCCGGGGATCTCCACCTGGTGGCAAGGTTAAGTCTTGCCAGCGCTGGGTCCCTCGCGGGCCGGGCTCTCTCGCTGGGCGCTAGTAGCGCTGCTCGTGGCGAGCTTCAGGGTTGCCTCCTAGCGCGGGAGCAGCTACCCTAATGGCACATTAAGCCAATTGAATGGTTAACTAAAAATACTTTTCTCTTGAGTGGAAGCAATAGTTGACTGACTCCTTTCTTCCTTCAAGAACTGAGATATGGACTACTCTTGAGGTGGGAGGTGGGCAAGTAATGTGTCCGTTGTACGACTTTTAATCTCTGACTAATGCCCTAAAGTAGGCCTCGGTGTCAGATCTTTGCTGTGTTGGCCAAGTATGCTTAAAGGTGGTTGGACCTTGCAGTCCTAACTGTGCACAGGAGTCCGACATAGGGTCTGTCAGGTAGAGCCCAGCCAGGGCACTGTTGTATCCAGTTCCTCAGACAAGGAGGGGAAATATCTGCCTAGTAACTCCTCAGTTCCCAGTTATGTAGATTGCTTTTATATCCCCTCTACAACAGACATGATTAGACAGCTGCAGTATGAAGGACCAAGCTGGCAATCACTGAAACTGCTAGTGCACTGTAGCAAGAAATTGTAGCAAGAGATACGCAGTGGAGGGCAGCTCTAAGCCACCAAAGACAGAATCAGAGGCTCTTCCCCCATGTGAGTCAGTGGCCCCACCAGCACTCTCCTGCTTGTAGTCGCAATGACCTCCCCAGGGTCTGGAGGAGTCTAAGCTAGTTCCTCTCAAGGTTTCCCAGTTGCTGTTGCAAGCTTTTCTGGAACTTGGTGTCAGATGACAGCGCACAAGTGTCACATGTTTGTGGCTGCCCAGACAAAGTAATCTGACAATTTGCTTAAGGAGCCGAGGCAGTGAGAGGAGAGGTATGGAGAAAGCTAGTTTAACTTGGGTAGTAATTGCAACTGTGCTCCTTCGCCCTACGCACATTGCTACTTATGAGCATACTTCTAGCAAGTACTTACCTGGGGAGCAGAAAAATACGTGTGTTAAGGATCAGAGGCTGTGAAGTTACTGGTTCTCTAAATCTTTTGCCTAAGCCTTATCCCAAGGAGGAGAAAGGTGTGAAGGTGCTTCTTGTGTATGAGTAGCAAGTGAAGAAAAGCCTTGAATTAGTGGCTAATTGATGCTGATCTAAAAATCACAAAGTGTCTGGTGACTGAAGCCCCAGTTGAGCTATGACTGTGTCACTACAAATAGCAGCAGATTAGGCTTGTCATGACTAAGTGGTTAGCTGGTCTTACAGGACTGTGTTTGGTGTAAGACAAGGCACCAGTCACTTGCTGTAGCTAATTGTCGTCTTAACTGGAGCTCACTCCAAGTGGCCCTTAGAGTTTGATAGGCATCTTTAGGAGTAGCAACAGATGTGACTTTTACCTTTGTGTACCTATGTGGGTGTTAAGTGCTATCAGTTCTTGTAGTTTATGAGCTAACAGAAGTGGTCGCTCTGACATTTTGCTTGGTACCAGCTGCAAAAGCAATGTCACCTTTTTGGAATGGGTTGTTCTAAGTGTTGTAATTGTGAAGTTGAAGCTGTTACTTCAAGCTGAATTACTGTTTCATTTAGCAACATGCGTAGCTTAGCTGCATTGTAGCATTTGGTCAAAGTGGTGCTGTGTTTGAAAGTCACAATGTACTAAACAGTCTTAGCAAGCCTTTTCGGGTTATTCTAGCTTGAAATAGAGTAACTAAGGACTGTGGAGTTATTTTGGGATCTTCTGGGTGGCAGGCTTAGTCTAGTATCTCTAGTATGCTATTTTGGGAAAGGTTGACTGTTCTCACTCTGAAAGCCTGGATTGCGAATGTCTCAAAACTAGTAGGAGTCAATTGTTGTATATTTTAGGCGGTAGTACAGTAATAACTGGAATAATGTGTGACCAGGGCTTGCAAGCAGAAAGCCTCTTCTGTTAGAGGTTACTGGACAACATGGTGATGTTAGGTTATGTCAGGTTTAGATGATGATTTAAGATGATAGCTGTGGCTTCTGCACCCTCTCTAAGCTGTCTGGGGTGTGCCTTCTGGAGTAAGGCAACCTTCTTGTTTGACAGCTCTTGACTAAATAATAGTAGCTTTACAAAACATGCTATTAGAAGGTGCAGGCAGGTCTGACTCCCATCCTGAAAAGGAAAGAAAAGATGGAAATGCAGACTATAAGAGCTCATGTTCAGTTTTTTGGCACTCTTTGAACACTGTTCGCATGAAACAAGTTGTTATGGCTTTACTCTGACAAGTGAGTTAGTTTTACTGGTTGAGTAAACTCTGCTAAAACATTAGCAGAGCTCAGTAAGCTGCTATTTCAAATCCTTTATTTCTAGTGTGAGTTTACATGAGATACTCAGCAGGTAAATTTGTCTGTGTTGTCCTTGTTTACAGTCTGTCCACAGTTTGCAATTGCCCAGTGCCCAATGGCTGGTCAATGTAATGTGAAATGGCTGAATGCTTCCTTCCACTTGGAAACTGTCTTGCATTTTGCCTGTCATACACAGAAGATATAAAATAACAAGTAATGTTCTGAAAAATAGATGCCCTTTGTAAGCCCTGGAATGTCAAGACGAAGCACCTCCACTAAATGATGCAATAAACCAAGGAGGAGCAGGAGTCTTGCATCACACTGTAGACATGTGCGGCCAATACTAATGCATGCGCTTACAGACTTGCCTGCATGTATTACATGGAACAGCTCTGGCCTAGCTGCTGAAGAAGCAGACTGTTATTAGTGACAGTTATAACAAAGCTTCAAGATGAAGTACTCCCTTGGGGGATGGGGTCATACAGTTTTAGAGCTGAAGGTAGTCTGGAAAATGCACTCTAAGCATCATGCAGAAAGCAGTACCTTACTCAATTGTGCTAACAAATAAAAACTGCGGCCAGTTATGAATCAACAGATTTGATTACAGAAGGAAGTTAACTATCTGGCTCTCTTAGCATCCCCTTCTTGTGTATACAGATGAATGTCTCTGGGTGCCCTTGTTTGAGGAGTAACTTTAATCATGGAAACTTATTCAACTACCAAGCAAATGTCTAAGCTATATTTACAGGCATTTGGAGGATTCTGAGCTAATGTAATTGCAGCAGAGTACTGGAATTCTAATCTAGTTTGACATTAGTGAAGTTTAAACCCAGTTTGATTACAGCTTGAGTTCTGAGAATGCAGTGCTAAGCACTAGACAGCATAAGTCGTGTGCACACATCCCTCTCCCTTGCAACCTGCCTTAAAGCTGCCTTGAAAAGGCAAACTCAGTAAGAAGAACACTGAGACTGCTTTACTGTTGTTTGGCAGGTGGACACAGTGCTTAAGCTCTGCACTTGCACTGTGAAGGAAAGCTTCTGGCTTTACTTTCATGACTGAATAAGGTAACTACAAAGATCTGGAACTCTGATCTGGTTTTGTGTTGATGTTCTGCAGTTTATTAAGCTGGATGGCTTCCTGATCAGCAGTGGGGTAAAGCAAGACAGTATTTCTAAACAGGATTTGGTCTTGAAATTTTTTTTTTTATCATTGAAGGTGCAAGAGCAAAATGTGAGGAATCCCAATTTCCATGTAGTAATGGACGCTGTATTCCTTTACTCTGGAAATGTGATGGTGATGAAGACTGTTTAGATGGCAGTGATGAAAGTGCCTGTGGTAAGTAATAAAAATAATATCTCTGTAGTAGTGCTTGCTAGTTAATGAGGGCTACAGCAGATAGCTGAAGAGATGCTTATCATGACCAGCGTTTCTTGCAGTCAGAATGCAGAGTAGAGGCCAGATTCTCTAGCACAAGTGGGGGACTATCTTGATGCCTTGTATCCATATGAGACAATTGAATTTTCCTGAGTTTTAGGAAAGTCTCCTGAAATTGGTGACTAAGAGAGAACCTCATGACCAAAAATTTATTTGCAAAGGTGGTCAAGAACAGAATACAAGCCTGTTCTCAGTTCTTCCTTGAAGACACATTAGAAAATATTTGCTATTAGTCCATAGCTCTTGGCTATTCCATGGCCTGATTTATTTGTGAAAGTGATTCTGCTGAGTCTCTTGTAAACACTAATCCTAGCTTTGGCAGCCAACTCTCGCTTTAAGCAGACATAGAGGCCAAGATAGATGACTTGAAGTCCTTATAGATGAGGCAAAACAGACGTCATATGCAACACTGGTGTGTTTGAACTGCCAGCCTCCTCAAGCAGATCTAAACTGTTACCTTAGTGTTACATGGTACCAGGCTTCTGTAATGACAAATCAAATGCTGTGATAATAAACTCAGGGTTTGAATATCAATATCAATAGACCTTACATTAATTCCATTGTGTTCAAGGCAGCAGCTAGCAGCATAGTCTCCCCCTCAGCAGTAGTAGTCCTTCAGTGCCTTATGGGAAGAGAAATATTTCTCTGTGGACAGCATAACTCTCTAGGAAGTGTTAAACAGGACTGTCATTAGACACGTGAAAGGCAACACCAGATATCCAAGAACTAAGAATATTGCACCACTTTCCTAGGGCAAAGCAGCTTACCTCTATCTGCAACAAACAAGCTAAGCACTGGTCTTTGAACAAGTGACTGTCCTCTCTTGCAGTGAAGAAGACGTGTGCTGAAACTGATTTTGTGTGTGCCAGTGGGCAGTGTGTGCCTAACAGATGGCAGTGTGATGGGGATCCAGACTGTGAGGATGGGTCTGATGAGAGTGCTGAACTGTGCTGTAAGTGAACCTGGCTTGTTGGTACAGGCAAGCCTGCACAAAATAGCATTTTGCCTTCATCTGCTTGCAGCCTGCCTCCCTTCCTAAAGAATGAACTTGTACTCAAGAGTATCTTTCCAAATGATAGCTTGGCTTTGGCTCTTTTGAGGTCTTGACAAGGCTTTTTACTACTTAAAAAGATACAGAACTGAGTGGGGACTCTGCACTTGTGCCTGGTAACAGATAGCAAGTGCAAGGTTTAACTGACAGTCAGGAGCAGCAAGCACAACATGCAGACCTGACCATTACGGTGGCATGTTCACCAAGTGATTACTGTCCTCCAAGACAACTACTTCGTAAATTAACCAGAGCTGTATAGGAACTGAGTGACAGACCACATCTTGGAGCGTGGAAAGCAGAAGTACAGGGGCTTGACCGTACAGTCTTGTAGTTAGCAATCTCAGTCTCAAGTGCGGTAACTAGTCAAGGAATATATATCTGTTAAGCTTCATTTCTCGGTATCAATAAGATCCACACTGAAGAATACTTCAGCCCCAGGTCTTACTGCATTTGGTGTTACTTCTGCCTGCTACTGTGTATTATAGCTCAAGTTTCTATAAGTGTAACTGGTGTGCAGTCACAAAACTATCACTACAAAAATACCCTTAAAATACTAATCTATTAGGAACTGGAAGAATCTCTTTTACTGAGCACTACAAACTAACATAACCTCTCCCATGATGGAGCCATCAACTTATATGGATGTTGGTATCTAACTAATTGCAACTTTGTCCAGGGCAGAAGCCTTTCAGGACAACTGCAAAAACCCGAGATCAGTAGCTCTTAAATTGAACTTACACTTTTTCTAATAGATATGAGAACATGCCGAGTAAATGAAATCAGCTGTGGTCCTCAGTCAACCCAGTGTATCCCAGTGTCCTGGAAATGTGATGGTGAAAAAGACTGTGACAGTGGTGAAGATGAAGAGAATTGTGGTAAGGGAAGAAACAGTGGCTGCATAACTCTATTTGAAATTGACTTGTCTAGAAAGGAGGTAGCTGGCCAGTATGCCTGGGAAGATAAATTTGTCATGGTATCAGTATCTCCTAAAGCCTACATTGTATTTGTATTCCAACCTGTATAGCAAAATGGACTTCTTCTAACATTCCTCTATCCTGCAAAATTAAGAACTCCAGCAGTATAAGCTGTTCAACATCTATCTTCGGTCTTTAGCTATTTTTTTTTCCATAGGATTAGGCTAAGTCACATGTCAGGCAAACAATCAGAACTTGTTCTCTGCAGAATTTCTGAACAGGTAACTAGCTGCTGCTTACATTAACAAATGGTCTCCTAAGAGTGTAGTAGAGTCTTGTAGCCAAGGGCACAGTAGATCTACTTTACAGCCCTATCCTGGAGTATTCTGTGCACTTGTGTGAAAGTGCAGACTAAGGAAGCTAGGTTTCAGGTTTTGGGGGGACAGCTTCAGGCTGGTATTCAAATGAGGCTGACACTGCCAGTGTTGGAGTGCAGCATTCCCCATTTGTTTTAATGAACTTGCGTACATATGAGTTGTCTGATATGTCCTGAGACAAATCTACTGCAATCAAAGCCACAGGACTGGCTTCCATCCGAGCCAGCTTACCTGGATGTACTAGAAAAACATAGATATTCAGGTTTTTGCTACGTGTCTGGAGTTGCTGCCTTACTTAGCAAGCACATGCATAAATCTGCCAAATCTATAGACAGCATTTCTAATGTAGCTGTTAAAACTATCAGTCTAGGCATACTGAACTGCTAGCTGCACTGCCATTAAACTAGCATAATTTGTACTAGTGTTGTGTGGGTGTGCTTAAAACCACTGGATAAACTGCTGCAAGTTCTTGATTTGTTATCCCCACTGACCCAGGCAAAAGGGCCACTGCTGTCCTGGGGACCAGCACTAAACACTTCAATTTCAAACTACAGTGCATGCTGACCATCTGGCTACTTCAGTCTTAGCCTACAGTTAGCAATTCTCTTACCTTCTGTCTCTGGTTCACAGGTTTGAGTCTATTTTCTGAAAGGCTCACAGTCTTGAAGCAGAACAGCCTAGCTGCTTCAGAAGGAAGTTATTTCCACTCAGTAGTTCAAAAATGTTGCCTCTTCCTCCAAAGGGAAGGTGGACAATTTGTGTGAGGCCCAAATGTCCTGTAGGCAGTTGGTTAGGCTCTCTTAGAGCCTTACACAGAATGTTGAACTTCTGTCAGCTAACAGCTGATAAAGAACCTGCAAAGCAAAACACCTTCCTACAAATTTCTGCTTTCTTGTGATAATGTTCTAATCTCTTATTTCTGTTATTCCAGGCAATGTGACTTGTAGTCCAGCAGAGTTCACTTGCAGCAGTGGACGATGTATTTCCAAGAGCTTTGTTTGCAATGGTCAAGATGACTGCAGTGATGGCACTGATGAGCTGGAGTGTGCACCTCCCACCTGTGGAGTTCATGAGTTCCAGTGCAAAAGCTCCACTTGCATCCCCATCAGCTGGGTGTGTGATGATGATGCTGACTGCTCTGACCACTCAGATGAATCTCTAGAACAATGTGGCCGCCAGCCTGCACCTCCTGTGAAGTGTTCTGACAGTGAGGTGCAATGTGGCTCAGGTGAATGTATCCACAAGAAGTGGCGCTGTGATGGAGATCCTGACTGCAAGGATGGAAGTGATGAAATAAACTGCCGTAAGTTAACTTGGCCTTTCTGTAGGGGGTGTTGCTTGGCTCCTGTTTTGTTTTCTTTCCTTCAGCAAACCTCAGGAGTTTAAGTCTGTAATGGCTGTGTCCTCCAGCTTCTCGGACTTGCAGACCAGACCAGTTCAGATGTGAAGATGGTAACTGCATCCACGGGAGTAGGCAGTGCAATGGTGTGAGGGACTGTCTGGATGGCACTGATGAAGCAAGCTGTAGCAATGGTAAGTGTGGGACTAAGCAGGAATGAAGTCTTTGCAGAATATCTCTTGAAGCTGATAGTTGCCTTCACAATCTCCATTATCTTAGTTGTTCAGTGCTCTGGACCTGGCAAATTCAAGTGCAGAAGTGGAGAATGCATAGATGTCAATAAAGTCTGTAACCAGCAGAGAGACTGCAAGGACTGGAGTGATGAGCCTCTCAAGGAGTGTAGTAAGTGAATAAGCTCATTACACAATGCTGATCTCTAGACATACTTGGATACAACTTCTGAGCTGTCAGATACCAGTTTGGAATGCCCATCTGCACTTCCTTGGTGTTAAACATACAACCAAGAGCAACCTAGTCAATAGCCTAGTAACAAACTGCTGAACTGCCTATTGGAATTACTTCTGTAAGGCCAGAAGGCACTTGAAGGCATTAGAAACTCTGAAACTTCTAGGAGTCTCAATCTTTGTCTGCTGCTGCCAACTTGTAACACAAGTAGCATGCTGATAGGTGAGCAAATATGAATTTGAGGAGGGTCCCTTACATGTGACTTCAAGTGTCCAAGTGGTTTATCATATGTGGCAGGCAGTGTTAGAAAATGCATAGGTATCTGGTAAAGTACTCCATGACTAAGATTTTAAGCCTAAATGCGTATGCTGTCTCACAAGTGCAAATTCTTCTCTTGTAGACATAAATGAATGTCTTGTGAACAACGGTGGATGCTCTCATATCTGCAGAGATCTTGTTATTGGCTATGAATGCGACTGTCCAGCTGGGTTTGAGCTTATAGATAAGAGAACCTGTGGAGGCAAGTATCAAACAGATTAACATGGACCCTACTGTTAGTAATGGAGATGAGAATAAATTAAATTGTTGTGTTTACAGATATCGATGAATGCCAGAACCCTGGTATCTGTAGTCAAATCTGTATCAACCTGAAAGGGGGTTACAAATGTGAATGTAGTCGTGGCTATCAGATGGATCTTGCTACCGGGGTGTGCAAGGCAGTGGGTGAGTATTAGCGTAAGACTTATATCCCCATCTTAAAATGAGGTAGTAAGTTAGGTACTGCTTGTGCTATTGTGGTTTTGACACTACTTGTTGTGCTATTATCAATATAACTTATACAGATCTGAACACTCCTAGTACTTTAACGATGTCATGATACAGTACTTAAAGCAGCCTGACATAAACTGCTTGTATCTGCACCCTGGGCAGAGGACCACTACCTATTAAGGGGGGGGAGAAAAGTTTAGGGTTGTTGAGGGAGAAGGGATGAGGTATGGTACAACCAAGGCTTCTGTCATCACCCACTAACAAGTGTGAAATGGTAAATCCTAAATATGACTCTTTTAAACTTCATTAAAGAACAGTATGTGACTGTATCTCTAGAAATGCAGGTAACACACTGTTTCCACAGGGAAGGAACCATGTCTAATATTCACCAACCGCCGAGATATCAGGAAGATTGGCCTTGAGAGGAAAGAATACATTCAGCTAGTAGAGCAGCTAAGAAACACCATAGCTCTAGATGCTGATATTGCTGAGCAAAAGCTTTACTGGGCTGACTTTGGCCAGAAAGCAATCTTCAGGTAAATAGACTCAGCTTCTGAAACCTTAATGTGCTCCCCTAAACCATCCCACATTTTACCAAAGAGAAACTTCTATAGCCTTTGGTGATGAGAACTATTTCCTGATGACCTAAAGACAAAGTACAGTAGATGCCAGTTCCCACAACTGGCAATGTGTATGCTTGCTGCATTTTAGTAACTGCCTCTACAATTTTGTGAAAGACACTGTGGAAAGTCACAAATACGTCTTCTGCGTTGTCTGCCTGACATCTGTGTGCAGTATTTGCTGAGGCATACCAGGTGGTAGTATCTGTGGAGGAAGGGGTTGAAAACAAGTGATTCTTGTCTTCCAGTGCTTCTATGGATACCCGTGATAAAGTTGGAATACATGTCAGAATCCTGGACAACATACACAGTCCTGCAGGAATTGCTGTTGACTGGGTTTATAAGAACATCTACTGGTCTGACTCAGCATCAAAGACCATCTCAGTGGCTAGCCTAGATGGCACAAAAAGAAAGGTTTTGTTTCTTTCTGAGCTGAGAGAGCCAGCTTCTATTGCTGTAGATCCTCTCTCTGGGTGAGTATTTCTCCTGGTTCTCTTAATAAAGTGGACCTACCAGCTACTCCATGTCCTGATAACTGACTTAGGTAGCCTTTGTTAGTTATTGGTCATAATTAAGAGTGATACTACACAGTAATATAGTGCATCATACAACATAAATTCTGCTTCACAGCTTTATGTACTGGTCAGACTGGGGTGAGCCAGCAAAAATTGAAAAAGCAGGAATGAATGGATTTGACAGACAGCAGCTTGTGACAACAGAAATCCAATGGCCTAATGGAATTGCTCTAGGTATGTTGAACTTGTCTATGTGCCAGAGATATTTTGGAGCTTTAGCAATTTGTTCGCTACAAAAGCCAAGGTCATCCTTTAGAGAACTATTTTCAGCTTCTGAGAATGGGAAGCTCCTGCATGCCTGGAGAAGCTGCAACAGGCACAGACAGCACTTCTCAGATACTGAAATGGTTACTTTTCTTGCACTGCTCTATATCATAGTTAAGGCACAGACCACGTAGGCAGCACTGCAGCAGTATAGTAAGAAACAAGGGGAACACTGCAACTATTTTTGAATCTGTGGGTGTTTCAACTTTTGCAGGAGACTTTGGAGATGTTCTCCATGTAGATAGTAAATGCTTGTTTTTTTCCCTCCTAGACCTTGTAAAAAGCCGCTTATACTGGCTTGATTCTAAACTACATACACTGTCAAGTGTGGACTTGAATGGTCAGGACCGTAGAATTGTGCTAAAGTCTCATATGTTCCTTCCTCATCCTCTTGCTCTAACAATATTTGAGGTAAGAATGATTTTCTGTTATAATTGTCAGAGATTCTCTTCTTGCTAGCACCTGACTACCAATTATGATGCTGATATCAATATGGAGGTAATGGGATGCAATGACTTTGTCTTCCAGGACCGTGTGTACTGGATTGATGGAGAGAATGAGGCAGTCTATGGTGCTAACAAATTTACTGGAACTGAACTGGTTACCCTAGTGAACAACCTCAATGATGCACAGGACATCATTGTGTATCATGAACTTGTTCAGCCTTCAGGTAACCCTAATGGGATTTATAGATAAGTATACACAGCCCTGCCCTGCTTGGGTGTTGGCAAAAGGTATTCCTTCCCTGTATAGCTGTTTACTTCACTTAGAGTGCATAGAGCTTCTTAACATAAGCAACCCCACTTGGGGCTGAGAGAAGGCCTAATTGTAATTCCTCTTTCTTAGGCAGAGCAGGTACAAATCTGTAACCTGCAGAGGCAAGGAACTCTACTAGAGCTATTGAGCAAGTAGTTATGCTATACATCTTGAGTATGAAGGCTCACTCTTGTCAACTTTTGTACCAACAGGCAAGAACTGGTGTGAAGAGAATATGGCAAATGGAGGCTGTAGCTACCTGTGCCTGCCAGCTCCTCAGATAAACGAACACTCTCCAAAGTACACTTGTGCGTGTCCCGTGGGATACTTCTTGCAGGAGGATGGTCTGAGATGTGCAGGTATGGTAACATGACTGAAGTATTTCCCAGGGTAGATGGGGAAGAAGTAGGGGTACTGAACCTGCTGGAGGCAAATATGGCAGCATAGGCTATGACAGCTTTGCTTGGGTTAATCTGATATAATTAATCTTGGACGGGTGGTCTTCTAGCATACATTAAGCTGGCCCTCAAAGTCTGCAGGTGCTGTTCAAAGTTCATGCTTGGCTTCTGTATCATCATAATTTGCAATAAGACCTTATACCTCCATGTCTTTCTGGAGACAGCAAGTACATGCACAAAGCATAATAAGCCCTTTTCTTATAAAACAAGGGGTATAAACTAATATGGCTCTACAGCTTATAAACAAACTGTTGAAAAGCTGATAGGTGAATCTCGCTAGTCAGGGACCTCCTTTTGTGGTCCAAACATGCTGCTGATACCCTCATCACTGACTATATGGCAGGCTTGTTTGCCCAGCAGGGTGGATCTAGAAACTCCAAAGTGCTACTTTACTATATTGTATGTTGATTCTGACTGCCATAGTTGGAGCACTGAATGCAAGGATGCTGTTCTTCATTGGCTGTTCTAAAGGGTTGTTATAGAAATTGAAGACTACCTAACCAATAAACTTGCAGAATTAAAATGCCACTCGGAAAACCTGAAGTGAGAGATGGGGTGGCTTACTGTTGTCATGACTCTAAATACCTAAATTCATGCCTGATTACCTGTCTAGCCTTGTTCTTGGAATACATTTTGGTCAGAAACCTTCAGCTGAGCGTGTGCTAGTGAAATAACTAATGTCAGTGTTTCCAATAAAGCTAACAAGCTGCATGATCACTCTGCATCTGCTAAACATTCGCTACCAATAGCTAAGCCATTGAAGACTTTCAGGATTAACTGGGTTCTTGATCTATAATTAGTTTCAGGTGCTGGAACAACTGTGGCTTACACTGAGGCTAAAGATACCAGCACAACAGGAAAATCTCCAACTCTTGGACTAGTTCCTGGAGGTACTGGTCCCAATAACTCAGACTGCTAAACATTTAGAGAAATTAAATTAAAACTGACCCACTAGCCTACTTGAAGCTTTCTCCTTTGCATGCAAATAGTTAACACAGGCCAGCTGTGGGTAGTACAAGTACAGCAGCTGGAATTGTAACAGAACTAGCTCGCTTATGACAGTGTGGAACCTACAGGTTCCATATAATTCCAGGAGTGCTCAGAGAAGGCAAGAAATACAGGATGAAGCCTGCTAAGTGGTTTTTGCAGTGTTACTGAGAAGCTAATATTATAGCAGCTTCTGGGCTTGGGGATTGCTTGCATCTGACAGGCTGCTAGCCTGTCAATAAGGAAGCTTACTACTTCAAATTCTCATGCAGGTTTCAACATTAGTAGTACAACATCTGAAGTAACTGTAGCTGGAGGAACATCAGCAGTTTGGACTGTTCTTCCTGTTGGTGAGTACAGCATTCACTAGCTTTTGGGACTCACTGTGGTGGGACAAGTAACTCTGTCAGGAGCTTGACTTTACTCCATATTTGCCATCTGTTTCTCTCCCTAAAGTGTTACTGGTAATGGCTGCAATGGCTGCTTACTTCATGTGGCGTCACTGGCAGCACAAGAACATGAAAAGCATGAATTTCGATAATCCTGTCTACCTGAAAACTACAGAAGAGGACCTTACAATTGATGTTGGAAGACACAGTGCTTCAGTAGGACACACCTACCCTGCAGTAAGTAGACCTATTGACATGCCTGAGGCTCCAGGTTAATCCTCAGAGTAGACATAAAGACTGCCAAATGATACCTGACTTGAGTTTAGGAGAAGTCTCAGCTCTTGAAGGCTGCTGGCTGCAATGGTGAACTTTCCAGCAAGAAAGCTGGAGAGTGACTTTTTAAAGAGCATGTAGTGATCGGACAAGAGGTAATGGCTTTAAACTGAAAGAGGGTAGACTTAGATATACGGAAAAAAGTCTTTACTGTAACGATAGTGAGCCACTGGCACAGGTTGCCCAGAGAAGCTGTGGCTGCCCTATCCCTGGAAGTGTTCAAGGCCAGGTTAGATGGCGCTTTGAGCGACCTGCTCTAGTAGAAGGTGCTATTGCCCATGGCAGGGGATTTTATTGGATGATCTTTAAGATTCTTTCCAACCAAAACCATTCTATGATCTGAGCTTGTCTTTTTAATCAGGTTTAAAGTTGCAGTAGGAAACTGCTGTCCTATACCTGAGATGGAGTAATTAGTGCTGAATGTGGTCACAAGCCTGTAGAACTAGCCCATTTCAAACTGCAGTGTAGTAGTGGTATGCATTATTTTGTATCTGTTATTGGTAGCTAACCTGTAATTATTTTATACAGATATCTGTTGTAAGCACAGATGAGGACATGGTATGAACACTGGATCAGCAGTTGCTTCCGGTTTACTTGTGTTTTACACTCTTCGGGGATAGTAACCAGGTTTGTGGCTGAAAGACTTCCTCCATTCTTGGAAGAAAGAAGATACTTTATGGGACACTTATGTAAATAACTTTTTTACAGCTTAACAACAAACTCTGTAAATACCTGTCCACAACAATTCAGCTTTTGGTGGTTGCTGTTTTATCAGTAACCCTTGGATTGGTCAGTCAGTAACACCACTGACCAAATATAGAGCACTTTCCATAGAAAGCCATATTCCAGCCACAACTTGTAACACCTGTACATATGTGTATAGGCCACTTGTAAATACTATTCTTGAAAAATCACTATCAAGCACTTTGAAGTATTTCAAATGTAAATGATTGTACACTGTGTTTTCCAATAATTTGGGCAATGGCAATAGGAGAAAACGGGTTACTATGATTGCCAAAAATTTGTAAACATAAGTAATTTTGTATGTATGTTTGGAACAATCTTGTCTCTTACCTCTTGGAGATATACAAGTATGAATGCTCTTTAAGAAACCACCATAAATTTTACATGTGGAGAAGGGGAAAAAATAAAAAAATTGAAGCAGTTTAAGTATTGGTCTCCATTATTATATTAGCGCTGAAGTTAAATAGAGTATCTTGCGAGTTGGAAGCTTTAGTGTGCTGCACTACTACTGCCAGCCAGCACATGAAGTGTCTTGTAATTTATTTCAGCAGCACTGAAGACTGCTAAGACAGTACTGACCTGCCAGGTAACTGTAATTCATTTGTGAGACTAACACTCTGCAGGGTACTGGATCAGTGGGTCTCCTTTCACAGGAGTACAACTGGACCTCCTAAGTGTGGATTGACTATAGCTAAAAGTACTCAAGCACTATTGTGAGCTCTTAGGAAGTAGCACTGACAGATGCTGCATGGAGACAGGCCAAAGCATTGTCTGCCGTGTAAATGTAGGGTCCTTGGAAAGGATGTAGTGTACAAGCTCATGATGATATCAAGCTGTTAGTAGCTATTCCTCATTACAATGCCAGTTGAAGTTGGATCTTAGTAGCTGCTACATCTATACAAAGGAAGAGCAGAGGTGTGACTTGGCAGCCTGCTCCTGGATTTTCTTGGCTGAAAAGCCCCTGTTGCCACCTGTGTAATGACAGAAGTCCCCTGCAATAAGCATGAATGAGCTAATGTCCTCCTCCCGGGGAGAACTCAATTCATTGTAATGGCTGTAGGAATACTGTGCCTGGAGTCTTTCTCTTGGGTGACTGTAAGAGTGAAAAATAAGTTGTACAACTGTTCTGGATCCAGGAATGTGATGTTAATTTTGATGGTAACTACTTAGTACTATACTACTTGAGTGTTAATTTTAGTAGCATCAAGTGTTTCTTATCCTCTATACATGCATAGTTCATTTATTAGGATTGAATTAACTTACAGGTTCTTCATGATGTCTTCAGGCATTTTGCTGTGTGATCAACTTTGGAGTAAAAAAAGAAAAAGCTTTTCATTTTCATGGTGTTAAATGCTTTGTAGTCTCCAACTGAGTACAGAGTAGTTTCCCTAACCCTTAGTAGCTTCTTTAATGACAAATTTTTCTGGGATAAAGTTGTGGCTTCTTCCCCTGATGCTGGGATCTTGGCCTTGAATTGCCACCCTGTAACTCCTGTAGAAGGAGGTGCTACTTCACTGTTGCTGATCCTTCCCCCTTCAAGGTGAAAAAGTAAGGATGGAAATTCAAAGCTTCATAGTTTGGAAGAAGTGAAAATCTCCTGCCTATGCTTTAATGATGATTTGTTAAATCACTCTCAATCAATCATGTCTCTAAAATAGTAACAGTAAAAATCATGTCAGAACTTGAGTCAGTTCCTAGGCTTGGTTCTAGTGCAAGTTATCATTGCAGTTACAGTTGAAGTCTGCTTTCTTAATGGTCAACTGTGTACTGTGGACTCCTTTCTTGACAGGTGAGGACAGCTGCCAGCTTCTGAAGGCTTGAATGAATTGTTTCTAGTGAGCTCGCTGCTCTCTGAGGAGTTGAATCTTCCAGCCAGCTATCCCTGGCCACTCTTGTCTGGCTGTAGATGTTTTCAGTATCTGGAATGCATGTGGACTAAAATGTCTTATGAAGATTAGAATGTAGGAAGAACTCTAAAGTGCTGGCCAAAAGTACTATATTTTGCTGAGTACTCCCTGGGATAAAGTGCTTTTCTTATCAGCCTAATATGTAAGGATTATTAGTTATGGGATAGAGTTAGTTTTTTTCAATTATATGTCTAACTTGGGATACTACAAGGTATTTGTGTTGAAATGTGAGAAAACATAATTGTCATACAGCTTTTTGGTTTTAAATTTGCATGTCAGCTACGTAAAGGCAAAACGCTCTGCCTTTTCAGTCTCTGTACAGAAGATAAACAGTTCTAATTTTTTTTTTTGCTGAAATTCATTGCTGTCACGAGTATCCCACCAAAGGGCCTGTGGAGTAGACCAATACTGACACTTCTTCCCAAGGTTGTAATTCAGTTTAATTAGCAACTTAAACCTATTTTGTGAACCTGAGTTAGTTCCTGGGGAAACTGGGGTCTCTAGGAACTTGTTTTCTGACTTTAGTCCAGTGTGCTGAACGTAATTGTCAGAATAGCACCTTGGCACACAAAAGTAGTTTCTGTAGTCTATAGCAGACTTAACACTTCACCAGATAAAATTTCTATGCCTTCAAATAGTGGGGAGGAGGAGTGGGAGATATCAGGCAGTAGTAGCAGGTGATACAAGATGTACTGTACCTAGTCAGAGATATTGCTTGGTTCTTAATCTCACTAGGTTTATTCTGCCTTCCCCTCCATTTTTGTATTATGGAATCATTGTTTATTTCCACAGCAGGCTTGGAGAATAGTCTAGGATTCCTTCTGTAGAAACAGTTCCAACTTGCATAGACAAATGCCTTACCTCTTGAACAATTTTTTTCCCTTGCCATTTGCAACTGTTTAACTCTGTTTTATTGATCTGTCATGTGCCTGTCTTGGCATCTAATGAAAGTGGTATAGCTGTACTGAGCATTACTGTAACAGCAGCCTGTGGCTGTACTGTGGCCACTAAGTGAAGTCTCGGAGATCATCCTCATCTCATCTGCTCTGCTGGGGTCCCATGAGCTCCCAGAGTAATAGGACATTAATACCTTGTTTGGTCAGGTTTCATTGTTCAGCCGGCTGTGTATTCCTCTTGAAGAACTTGCTACTAATAGGTACATAAATATGGCTTTAGTTGGTTATTGAAGTAGTATTCAAGGTAATGGCATGATTTTTGTTTCCAAGCTGAATGAAAAGCCCTCTGGTTCTAAATACTGCCTGTTTCTCTTCTGCATCTGCTAGCCAATGTGAGTGCACAGCTAGTTTTGCAACTGGCTTTTTCTCTCCCTTACAAATATTCAAATTTCTTTTAACACTGTCCCTTTGCTCCCCCTTTTTTTCTGCCTTTTATTTGATCTGCCTTTGAGCAATAATTTGAAATATCTACAGTGCCAGCAAAAAGAGGAAAATGAGCATAAAGGAATTGAAGTTTCTCATGTGATTCATTTCTTCCCCTTCTGTCCCTCATTCTGCTACAGGTAGCTGCAGTGTTCCTTTTCCCAACCCAACTTGTATTTGCTTACATTTTTAATGGACCTACCTTTTCTTTTTTCTTGCTATCAGATCTTTGCTGAAACAATGAAGATCTATTTATCTATTTTTCATGTAAGTGCTGAATCTTGCTAGTTTAGGAAAAGGGACAGAGACAAGAACTCAAGCTGAAAGAAATGGGATGGGAGACCTCAGATAAAGGAAAAAGCTTGCAGATGCACTCTTCATTCCGTAATCTTGGATGCCAGTGAAAGCCTACCAGTACTTTCTGTAGATATGCCACATCATACTTGTGAAGAAACATGCTCCCATTCCTCCTTTGAGCTGGCTCACAACAGGGGTTAGGGTTGCCACTTACTGGAAGAAGGTGCTTGAAGAGGTCTGTTCTGTTGAAGTTCAGAAGTCAATTTAATACGTTCCTGCCTTGGTGTTTTCTACTTATTTCCCCCTGAGAAAGCTTCACAACTTGCCCATACTAAATGATAAAGGTCTTTAGAGCAGGAAGGGGACAGAGAAGCTGTGAAATCACAGTTGCTGAATATATAGGCTGTTGAACATTGAAAATAAAGACTGTAGAAAGCACCATGGTCTTAATTTGGCCTGGCACAGTCCCAGTCAGGACACTTAAATGCCTCTGTCAAGGCATGGAAAATGCTTCATATCATACATGGGGAAAAAAACCAAGCACCACAATCTGGACAGCCTACTGCAAGGCTAATTTAACTAAGACACTCTCTGGTCTATAATGAATTGTTTGAACATACGAAACACCATGCACTAACTCAAGACAAATGACAGCTAAAATCAAATATTTTTTTTTCTGTGGTGTTATCTTCTGTATTAAAGCTAAGGAGATTTTGTTTTTTCCCACCTTCTCTAGATATGCTTTCTTGGAGTCAAAATTCAAATACATGGAAATACTCTACTGTACTGACAGTGCATAGATTTAAAACACAAATAGTTGGACAGTAACTTGGAAGGATTAACTTAAAGTTTAGAACAGTTGTTTCCTCCAGTGGAAAGTATTTATTCTTGAGAGAGCTCTTGGAAAGGCTGAGAATTGAGTACAGCGAGCACCATAACAGACTAGAAGCAGTGCTGCAGGCTGTAAGGTCCCTTTTGTGGATGTTTGCAAGTGAGCAGTGGTGGTTCTGTTTGGGCAACTTAGTCAGTTTGGGGGGGGTAAGTATATAAAAGCTTACCCGTCCATTTAAATTGAGACTTAGACTTTCTAGTTCAAGGAAGTTAGCCTGTGATTTGGTAGTTGCATAATGTGTTGCGGTTGCAGTTTTTAGCTCATGAGCTCAACAGTAGAGTATGTGCTTTAAGAGATTGTTCATTCCTCTCAGGCCTGGATTGCAAATGTGCTTAGACGGCTGTGTCTCATGGGGACTTAGAAATATAAGTAACTTATTTGGTGAGGGGTGGTTAAGGGAAAGTCTTTGTGCTCCTTATTTGGGTTTTCCCCTTATGCCAGGGTACTGTTACCACTGTACTAAAACTTAATGGATGCAACTCCACAGACACTGCATAGAGGTACTAGGCCATAATCAGCCCTTATCATATTTGCCTTTAGGCTTTCAACACTTTCTCAACATTCTTCTGTCCAAATTGGGATGTTACAGCCTGCATTGGAGGACAATAATACGGGTAAAAACTTGAGGACTCCTATAGCAGCAATGATGTTGCATGGTGTAATGTCACTGGAAAATGTAATCTCCACAAAGGATTAGCAGAATCACATGAATTACAAAACATTTTTCTCCAGTTCCAGCAACTGAAATAAATAGCTCAAGAACTTTATACTTCAGTATGTGTATCCACTTCGGGCTCTTGCAGCCTGCAAGTGAAGTGAAGCATGAAACGTTTACTTTCTGGTGAAAGCATTCCCACTGTGAAAGTGACAGAACACTATGACTTTCTAACTTTCAGTTTGTTCCTCTAGTGGTGAAAGAAGTTCACCCCATGAACCTTTTTTAAAAAATGACACTTAATAAAGCTTCAGTGCAAAAAATTCAAATTACGTGTGTGATTACTGATACAGGAGCAACTTGGTCATCTGGTTATCCAAGAAGAAACGTTCGTTATTCTTTGATTAAACATCCATACTGCCCTGCAGATTTTCTTGGTTGGAGAACAGGGCAAAGTAACTGGAGGGTGTGATGGTGTCCATGGAATTTATGTATAAGTTGTTGGTTGTGATCCCTACACATTACAAAGTTCCTACTACCAGGTAAAGTCTAGCAATTCTGTAACATACCAATCTATTATCTTGCCTCAGAAACAGAGTTTGAGCAATTGCTTGACTAAAGTGAATAACTGCCACATTGTAAAATGCCCTACACATAGAGAAATAGCTACCTCTTCCTAGCCCCTTTTCTTCTTTGCCAGCTTCCACTACTGGTGTACTCTTTGTATGTGAACAAAGAGAAAGAAAAGCTGTAAATCTGCTTATTTACAGAGAGCATAATCCAAATGCTGCAGTGAGAACTGCATTTCAGTATCTGATACAATACATCCACTTGAGAGGAAAATCATTCAAAACCACCATTTTTTTCACCATCTTAGGGGCCAGGTACAAATAGCTACGAACTGCTGAAGACTAACATTTTGTTAGCATGTCTTTGTAATTCAAAGGTCACATGCAAGCAACAGGCATTCCCAGTTAGTTGGTGCTACTTGAAGGTCCCTTGTTGACCAGCAAGAATCTCTAGCAGGAGACTGCTTAGTGCTCAATGTACATACATAATTTACTCTGACGTGACTTTCACTAGGAGCTATGCCCATTCTTTCATCCAGCATTCAGCACTTAAAAGGATCCACTTAAGAGTATGGCCCCTGCAAGCAGATGTGAAATAAATCAGCAATAATAATTAGACCTGACATTTATTTTGTTCTTCTCCTCATTGTCTGACATTTCAGTAGCAGTTAGTTAATTTAACAAACACTATGTGGCACTTTTTTACATGGTACTGTAGGGACAACTGAGAAAATGAATCTTCCTTTAAATTATTTCAGAATTGTAGGAAGTCAAGCAGCCAGCCTAGTCATTTACAGCTTAACAATCGCACTAATGAATCAGTAAAGATTTGAAATAACTACAGCTTGTGTAATTCAATTTATTCTTTTCAGTGAGCCTGTTCTGTTCTTCCCGTAGGGAGGAAGTGAAGCTTCTCAATTCTGCCTCAGGAGATGGGGCTGAGCCAGGGGTCTGATGTGTGGAAGCTAATAATCAGTAGAGAAAATTCCAGTGCCTCTGGTGCACCTAGACATGTGGTGTCTTCCCCTTTGCTTGCACTTCCCCTTTTAGTTCTTTTGGAAGACACTTGATGCTGTGAAACAAGGTCTGTATTACAGAGGAGTATGAGGGGGGTAACCAAAGGATGAGCAAGCCTGAGTTACCCAGTGTCAAAGAACCTGTTGTGGGCAGTAACCACAGAGTAGTGAATGCACTGTGTGTTGGCCTGGCTATCTCCCAGTTTTGATTTTGTCACCCCATACCCTTAAACTTTCAGTCTCTTTTGTGTTAACCAGAGATCTCAGAAAAGAACCTACCCAAATCTATAGTCATCAGAAGCAATTACATGGGTAAATTGAAGAACACAAGCAAGACATGCACAAACTCTACTGCTCATGTTGCAAAAGGTAGGGCAACCAAAAAAAAAAACCCACAGAAAATCTGGGAGGCTTCCAGAAGGCCTGCAGCAACATCCTTAAGTGCTCTTTGAAGGATGAGTCCCTCTCAGGGAGTCTGGTGCATATGGAAAGACTCCAGCCTCCTTCTGAAGCGCAGCGTACAATGCCTCATCCATCTGTTGAAGCAAAAGAACAAGGAATAATAAGCACGCAGAAAGCCATCCTCTATTACTCAAGATTTTCAGAAATTAATATTAAAAATGATGCAGTACATTGCAGACTAGAGCATAAAACCAGTTTAAGTCAAAGGTGAAGATACCACATTGACTAATCTTTCATGGGAGCATTCTCATTACAGGCTGTTACTTTGTGAGCTGCATTAAGTACATAGAGGAGAGGAAAGAAGGATTGCCATTTTCTGTTTTGACTATGAATGAAAGCCCAGAAGACCAGCTAGGCACAGCTCAGCTACTAAAATGATAAGGATTAAGAAGGCCATAATCAGTCACTAGCTAGGAATATCCATTAACAATTCTTTAATTCATGTTAATGCTTTTTATTTAGCACAAATAGGAAGGAAACCAAATCAGTGTCTGTTTTCAGCTTGACAAATTTATAACTTGACTTGCTTGGAACTTACAATTCTGCTTCTAAAAGAAGTACATAGACAAGTGTACCAACAGAGAGTCCAATTTACTTTTTACAATGTTCTTGAGACATGAAACAAATGGGCAAAAGCCACAGAAAGCCTCAGCCTGGCACAGAAGAAAATGCCTCGCTCAGCAGTTTGTCTTCTTAAGTGTAGAAGCTGACACAGTTTGCTACAAAGAGGTATTGTCTCAGGATCCCCTGTCACTACAGAGACTGTGCTCCAGCCCACCATGTTCAATTGTTTAAGCTTCATGGACCTTAGAGGCAAGACTGGACAATACAGTCCTGTGGTTCGTAAGGCATCACGTCTGCCTTCACGTTAGGTATGTATGAAAGACTATTAGGTGTTATGGTAAGTAAGTGTAAAGTGTATTCCGCTCATTCTGCTATTTGTTTTCTGGTTTATTTAGGAAAAATCCCTTTTCTATGCCTCAGTTTTTCCACTTCTAACAAGTCACAGGGCCATTGTGAATATTAACTAGAGCTTGTAAAGTTAAAGTGGAGTATGGTTGCATGCACATCTATGCATCCATACACAGAAGCACACATATAGATTTCACTTAAGGATGCTCAGCGTCATCATTTAACCAAATTTTAGCAGACTTGAGCAGAGTTCTAGTGTTCTGTGGCTGTGCTCCTCTCAGCAGACAATGTAGGAAATGTGCACCATAAGGACATTTACTTCACTGTAAGTGAAGATTTAAAGTTAAAAGTTATAAGATTAAGTTATAAGATTTTGCATTATGCATATAAAGTTCAATCCAACCACATAAACTGTGTATATGTTCATTTTGCAAAATGTACTACACTAGTCTGAGATTCAAGCAGCAATTCTGAAAGTAACAAGAATAATAAGTAGAAAAGATTGTGTCATTAAATGGATTTCAAATAGAGAACCACAGAACCATCATCTTGTACAGCCTTCTGCCCACAGAAGGTCTAATTTCAAAGCCTTATCATGTTGCTCAGGGCCTTTTCTGAAGATGCAGGTGGTGGAGTTGCCATGACCTTGGGGCAGCCTGCTGGATTGCATTACTCACACTCTCAAGCATTTTGAAGATTTTTTGTGTGTCTGTGTGTCTCACAGTTTGCAACTTAGACCAGACTTTACTATTCAGTTCTTGATCAACCTGTCACTAAGATGTTAGTTTCTTACAGTGGTGAGTCAGTAAGGCTTTCTGGTACAGTGTCACAAAGCAGGGCATTGTTCTTTGAAAACAGTAATGGACTAACATGCATATGTCTGCCCCCAAACTGAGTAAGTGTTATTGTCTGGAACAGCTGACATAATGCTTTCAGGACCTAGCTCAGTGAGGCTTTGAGCACACATTTACATGCTTAAGACTCAAGTTTTCTGTTAACTCACAGTCCCAGTCAGTATTTCTGATTTCACCTGTTCAGGTTACATGGGAAGTTCAAGAATAACCTGGATTTGCTTTATGCTGTTTGGAAGTCTTGTATACAAGATTATATACTGTATTTGTCACGCTTTAACATACTCAGCATAAGTACATTTTCAAAAGCAGGAACCTAATAGTATGAGCAAACACCTTATGGACATAATGTTGCTGACTGTTTCAGATGCTTCTATTAATTTTATAAGACTATGTCACTAAGAGCATTTCTAAAAATTAAGATTCCTTTTAAATTTAATAAATAAATTGCTGTGATTGCGACCTTTACATTATTACAGTGTTAAACCATTCCTGTCCTAAAGGCATGATTTTATCAGAAGTGTAAGTTGAAGGAGAAAAAAGAAAGTTTCTTGGACTTTTTGTCAAAAAGAAAAATCGTTTTTGACAAAAAGAAAAATCAGGTTAATGAACTTGTATCACTATACCACTTTGTCTTAAGGATGAACGGCACCGGTGTAGAAGCTGGGTGTACTGCACCAGCCTCCCCATCTGTTGCTGCATTAGAAGTGGACAAGTGAATAAAATCAGCTATTAGAAAACTGACTGATGATATTAAAAAAAAATTTAAAAAAATTCAGCAATTTGCTAGCTCTTTGCTAAAGCAAGTTCCTACTGAACATGTGAATGTCTCCTTGCACTGGGAAGACACTTATTTTCACTCTGCCTATCTTAATTCACATGCTGCACTGACTACTCCTTGAAAGCAGGCACATTTCCACCACAATTAGTCATTTTTAAAACAGTCACGGTTAAGTGTTCACCCTTATGTGTTAATATTGCCTGTGTGATGTTTTCATTTGTAATTTCCCCTGTGCTACTCTGCCTTCTTAACAGGCTTCTTAGCAAACATGAGCAGTCTGGGATAATCAGTGGTGTAGGAAGCAAGAGATCACCTTCTGCTAGAGGTTAGGTCACCCCTGTATTGTTGAGGATAGCAAGGCAGCCAAAGGCACTTTCTTCCACTTTGAAAAACCGTGCTGAGCATTGAAGTTGGGGTGACAATGTAATACTCACTGAAAAGCTCACAGTCCACTCCTCACCTAACCTCTACCCCTTTGCCCTGCTGCAGTAATGCAAAAATACCACAGATCTGCCTACAGGAGAACTGAACACATTTGGGGGTTGGTGTGACAGGAGATGGCACTTAACCAGAGCTCTGCTGCAGCCTGGAAAACCCTGTGCTGAGTGGCTGTGCTGTGGGACTGATCCAGTTTGTGCTCAGGTATTAGGCCACCCCTGAGGAAGTGGAGGAGCACAAAGGTTGTACAGCTGCTCAGTTCCTTCCCTCGCAGCTGGGACCTGTGCCAAGCCAGGCGGGACCTGATGATGTGCGCTGTCTCCCACCCTCCTCCCTTGCAGCAGCTGTGCGCTCCAGCACCCAAATAAATCTCAATCACTCCATGGTGGCTCTTTTGTTCCGCTGTTTTTAAACTTGGAGACCCATTTGTGCAGCCAAGTTAACACAGGGCTCAGGGCTTGAATCTGCATTGTTGTCTGCTTTGTGCAGTAATTGAATGGGCATGCTAAATGGTAGTCAAACAGCACTAAACCCAGACCAACTTTTTCTATCTTTTGTGTAAAGACAAGTGATTGTACAAGAAGCAGAACAGAATAGCTTGCTTGATGTAAAACAAGCTGCAGATTTTGACATACTGTTGTCATTTCCATCCTAGCTACAATTAATTAAAATTCACTTCATGCAACTAAAAAAAGGAGAGGCACATTAAGATACACGCATGATCGAACTCAGGCATAGCCATCAACATTATGTGTAGCATTGTGAACACTTTAGGTGGAAAAAAACTTCAATTTTTTTTTCCTGAGTATTCATGCAAGTTTGCCCTGTTTTCAATAAAATCAGAGCAAAGTTATTTGCTGTGGATAAAGGCAAAAATGGAATGTCAAAGATTAAATAAAAACAAACAAACAAAACAAACATATGTATTGGGGATATATTTTTTTTATGGATCCTACTTCAGAGGTAGATGTAATTTCCATTATATTGACTTAGCAGCGTAAGAATATACTTTTCTGTGCCTGAGACCCTACTTGTATGGTATGTTTGCCCAGTGTTTGGAGCACAGTCATTTCTCAAACATCCACACAAAATCTGGAACCCTGAGGCTGAAACTTGGTTTCCTCAATGTAGCAACTGTACAACTGCAGTAATAACCTAAAAGTAAGAGCAAAGTTCAGTGGGACATATTTTACAGAAAAGAGGTCCCCAACATTACCAAAAGTGGTAATGGTAACGAAGAGATTATTAAGATGAATTGGGTAAATTTCATAGCAAGTTTTCCATCTTACTTAATTGCCAGGTAGCTTGTTGACTACTCATTGCAGGATACAACACAGTCTCTGCCCAAGTGGGAGATGCCTACAATGTCCTAAAAGTCAGGAGCATATACTCATTGCATAGCATTTAACCTTCTTGATGTTATGTGCTTTGCCACAATTATATCAGCTGGAGAAATCAGTGGAGTTCTAAGGTTCCACCTTGCATTTAGAATATCCCCCAGCCTTGAGGGAAGGTTTGATCTGCTTTTAAGAAATGAAAAGCAGTTTTCCTCTGTTTTTCAGGCTCAGCAATATATTGTTAGCACATGGTGACAAGCACCAGAAGGGATTCTTTTATTTGAAATTATACAATGAAATCACATGGCATATTTCTAAAATATTCAACCTGACTTGAGTAAAAGAGGACATCTTCATAGTTTTAAATTTTGGGTAGAATTATCCCACCAAAAAAAAAAAAAAAAACCAAGCCAAACCCAAAAACAAAACAAAACAAAACAAAAAAAAAAAAAAAAAAAAAAACAAAAAAAAAAACAAAAACAAAAAAAAAAAAAAAACAAAAAACAAAAAAAACAAACCCAAAAAAACAACACCCCAAAATATAAAAAAGAGTCATTGGAAGCAACATTTTATTTTCTAGTATATCCAGACACACAGCTTTTCATCCAGTATTATTATGAGACATGACATGATTTTGAGGGTATTTCAGCTAAATAAGCTGAAAGAACCATGTTAGTTCAGAGCTTCCAAAGAAGCCTTATACCTGAATATCAAGGCCCATGAAATAGAAGGGCACAAGGTCAATTTAAGGAAAGGATATGATTTAATTTTTGTTATTTAGCAGAGTATAAACATTTAATGGAAGAAAAATAATAAATGCCAGAACATAAGCCACCAGCAGGAGCAAGGAAATTTGCACAGGCAAAGAGCTGGTTTACAGCATTTATTTTCTGTGCCGTACATCCACTAAAGTAAAAAACTATGACATCATGGATACTTTGCTTATGACATGTTGTGTCCACCACAGAGGGCAACATAATAAAGCCCAGTCAGGCACTCTGTCATCCAGCTGGCAGGCAGTGAAATATAATACTGTCAAAGGGTGAGCCAATAAATAAATAATGACAGAGAGACAATGTTTTTCTGGCCTATGACCACCATTTTAGTTATGTTAATCCAACAGACTGGATGCAAAAAAATCTACTTGAAAGGCAATGTTATGTGCCAGCTGCCAAAAAAATTTTAAAAATTGCAGTCTCATGCTGCTTCAAAAATGTTAACTATGTGCCCCCTCCATGTGCACGCACACACAAAGACAAGACACAGAATGGTTATGTTATGCTCAGAAGTAATGCTGAGTTCTCCATTTAAGGGGAGCCAAGTATACAAGTGAGTGAATTAATGTTGTTAGACCATCTGGAACTAGTTTTTCCTCAGTCTGGCCCTTTTTAATTTGTTCTTTTATATTACATTAATGTCATCTTTTCCTCCATAAGAAAGAGGGGAAAGAAAATCAGGAGATAAGAGGCTCCCAGTTTAGCATTTCTATTGTCTTTCATGTTAATGAGTTTTCCCAAGCTCAAGGCTGCACCTTGTGCTATGGGGCAGCCTACAACAATTCCTCTGAACAGCAAGCTTTTAAACTTGAGCATTAAGCTTCAGGCTTAATTCTGCATCAGAGGATAGATCCTTATGAGACTGTTTTCAACTTCTTTTTCACTATAGTCTATGTGTACAAAAACATTTAATTTATATAGAAATTAATTCATAGGATTTCTTCCCCATAACTGAAATAAGCATTTGTTTCTATGGCATAGAAATCCACAACAACCTATTTCAATAAGGTTGCAACCTTATTTCTACTACTTTAATTATAGATTGTGTTTTAAAGGCATTCAGTGATTGTTTTATCTAAGTAGAATAGATTCTATACTTATAGATTTTATTCAAGTGCTTGCTCTGAACCAGCACAATTCTTTTGTGATTATGCCTTTCTTAGACAAGCTGAAAGGAGGTCAAGTCACTAAACTGAGATTTTACTTCTTTTAAGAAAGTTCTTGGGTCCTAGTAATGGCTGAGGCCAAGCACCATGATATAAAGTTGAATAAAAAACAGCCTTTCCAAGCAGTTTGCTGCTCAAATGATTCAAAGATGACAAATAAGGCATTGAAGCAGAAAATCTATGAGCTGTTTTATTACTGTAAGTCTGAATCCCTCAGGTAGGCTGTGGTTGTGCACTTCTCCTCACAAAGCAGCATGGGTATCCCCTGACAGGGGGGGAGGTGTGTATGATGGGCTTCTACATACAAAACCGTGTCAGCCCAACTAAACTGATCCAAAAATACTTGTGGTTCCTTGTGTTGTTATTTATTTTAGTTGTATTTAAACCTGCCAAGAACTGGCCTGATTTAAGCCTGATTTAAATCTGAAAGACGTGTCCAGACTGACATATCCCACCTAATTACACTACAGACAGAAAGAAACAAATAAACCCACCACAGAGGAAAAGTTCAAGAGAACATGTAGACCTTTGGCTCATCACAATGCAACTACATACATCCTCTGCTTTGGAGCTTTAGCTGCACTTAGCCTTTCAGCAACAGCCTGGAAATGTCTGAACCAGTGTTTTCAACTATTATTGACTTCATGAACCATAAATACTCCAGCATTTTTTTTTATTATAATTATTAAGATATCTGGTGAAAAAATGCCTATTCCTGAACAATCAGCCAAGCATGCCATTAAAGACACAAGCACGGTGATAACATTGGTTGTGTTAGCGTCACACTTAGTGATCCATTCCATGATCCTATGATTCTATGTGGTGTCTAATAGATTATGAAACACAGATCCACATGACTTACGCAGCAAGTGTAATTTCAGATGACTTCTTTAGGTTCTTTTTAAACCACTCCTGGAAAGTTGTAGAGATGCAAAGAAGGGTTTGGAGTCTGGCACACCACTAGGCAGAGGTAGAAGATGCCACCACCTGGGTGACTGATTCCCCTAGAGGTGAAACTGTGAGGCTTAGAGTCCTCCATGCTGCTTCCACTTTCAGGCAGAGGACATGGTAGAGGCACTTCTGTATCCCATGGCTGCTCTGTGAAAATCAGTGAACGGACCCCTTGGGTTACCTGAGAAAGCACAGTGCAAGGAGTGAGATTTAAAACCTATGATGTGGGTCTTTCAATTAGATCCAAGAAACATTACACTCAGTAGGCACAGAAGTAATAAACCTGCTGAAGTGGCTCTTTGGTCTTCTGTATTTCTATCTGGCAAGTAGTCCACAGGGAAAATTACACCGAGTCTAACTTGCTTGTACACCCAGAACAGCTTTTAAGGTGTTTGTGTGTTAATGGACTGAGCTTCCTCAGGTTACAAGGAATCATAGAATCGTAGAATCACAGCATCATAGAATAGTTAGGGTTGGAAAGGGCCTTAAGATCATTCAGTTCCAAACCCATGCCATGGTCAGGGATGCTTCTCACTAGACCATGTCTCCCAAGGCTCTGTCCAAAATGGCCTTGAACACTGCCAAGGAAGAAGAATGATGATCCTCTGACTTTTTTGGCCTATTGCTATACCATGGCTTGTTCATGTAAGTCCAGGCCTTTCAGAAACCTTTACTACCATTAATTACTTATACTTTCCCCCAGCTTTTCAGTCATACTTTTCAGATTCTCATTTCCAGACTGACTGACATAAAGGTGATTTCAGGGAATGTAGCCTTTAATTAACCAATTTACTAGCAGGTGTTTTCTGCAGGGTATAATTTCTTGTCTAAAAAGACATTTTCCTTCAAAGAGAATTTAAGGCTGGTAGAAAAGATCAAATTCTAGCCGTAAAAACTAGTCAATGCAGCAGGTTTCATTTAATTGATCCAGTAATGTGATTTGGCAGCCAGATTTTTGGGGTCTCTGCTGTGAGTGACTACACTGATGAATGCTCACCTTCTGATGAATGTTGAGGTACTGAAACACATTCACAAGTTAAAGAAATTAGACCACTAAAGTGTTTTTCAGAGTGATGAACCACAATAATAGCAATAATGTTTTTTACTCTGCTATGAACCATAGTGAAAACTGGAGCAAAAAAAAAAGGAATAAGAATTCCAAAGCTTATAACTGATCCCCTAAACTGTTCTTCTTCCTCTGTAATTCACAGTTTTACAGCTATTTACATACAGAATTGAAATGTGTTGAGATATACCTAGTTAAAGGTTTATCAATGTTAAGAAAGCACAGTGAGTCCATTCCTTAGTTGAGTTTCTTCTGGGTGTTACCATGGTATAAAAGCTAATGAACGGTAAGCCTTCTGATCTAGAAACAGTTTTATGGATGCATCACCTGCAAGACCATCTAGGGGCCCAATGAACATTTTGACTAAAAAATGTTGACTCTTAGTTAAAGGTCACAGCCTGTGGCTGCCAAAGAAAGCAAAGAAATACTATACAACATTTGTATTGTTGCTGCCAGTTTGTTTAACATATATTTATACAGTTACTATGCCTGCCTTTCTTACCAAAATCAATCAACTAATCCAACTTACCTATGTATCTATCAGACTTTTTGTGTAAGTTCAGCTTTTTGCTGCTGTGTAAAAATAATAATAAATACTGATTGGAAATCTTTGCCACGTCTCTATCATGTGTAGCCTTGGAGAGGCAAGGCCCAGTGCCTTCACACACTGGTGGCTGTCTGCAGTAGCACTGGAGCTGGGGACAAGGAGTGGAGGTTGAACTGCTGAGGTTCCAGTGGCTGCATGAAATCTTAGATGGCAATGTCATAGGACCAGCCTAGGTCTGCTTTAGTGAGACCACCTTAAACAGAACTTGTGAGCTGTAAAATCTGTCTTTTTGGGGTACTGGCTAATTGCTGAGCAACTGGTGGTCATTTCTGTTCCCACTGACAGCTACTGGAGAACTAGAAAACACAGGATATACATTTTCCTCACTTTCATTTCCCTTTCTGACCCATCTTTTTACACTTTTATTAAATCCAATAATGTACCTAAAAAGCCCCTGAGTGGGAGATCTCAAATGAGAATGTCACATTTGAGAAAGGGATGCAGAAGGCAAGCCAGCAGGGAACTCCTAACCCAGCAACCAGGGTCAGAATTCAACTTTTACACCCACAACTAGCAGATGAAATTAGAGTCCAGGCTGAGGAATCACACTGGAGTTCCTGTCAATAGAAAATGAAGTTATAACGCTGGGCACTTCATAGCTGGGTACAGATGCTTTTCCTATCCAATTCAGCATCAATCATTATAATCCTGCTCAATAAAAATGATTGGTATTTAATTGGCTATCATCGCATCCTGTCACTTAAATGTTGCTGTGTGGCCTGTGTAACTACTGCACAGAATCATAGAATAGAATCATAGAATAGTTAGGATTGGAAAGGATCTTAAGATCACCAGTTCCAACCCCCCTGCCATGGGCAGGGGCACCTCACACTAAACCATGCCATCCAAGGCTATGTCCAACCCAGCCTTGAACACCACCAGCAATGGAGTATTCACAACTTCCCTGGGCATGATTTTATTTGGGGTTTATTTGGTTTTTTGGTTGAAGGCTATAAATTTGAAGGGGCTTTCTTCAAGGCAGAAAACAACAATTAGGCAGTTAGGATTGCTTGATAACATAGTAGCTTTTGCACATTAGCAGGGAGAGTGAATGCAAGAGTGTCCTCTTGATTTTGATGTTACTGATATTTTAGCATAACCCAAAGCTGCCATAAAGGCTGCATTGTACTAAATAATGCACAGGAACAGGAAAAATTATTCTGCCCTAAAGTATTTCCAGTCCATTAGGAACAGAGTGTAATGTAATAAATAACATCCAAGCAAAATATGTAAAATATACAACACTATGGAAGACAATGTTTGGTATATTATCATAAAAGCCATGCTTTCTACACTTAGGACTTAATCTCTAACTGGACTGCATATCACAATTCTTAGAGCCACCTTCAGACATCATACCAAAAACCAGAGCCCTGAGCAGTACTAAATGACTTCATTCCAAAACAGGGAGAGATAGGAAGAGCTGAGTATCTGTGTTAGGATTTCCCTAGTCTGCCTTCCCCCAACAAAAGCCTGATGACTAGAGTGCTCCCAGAGTTTTGCAGACTACCCGTTAAGTTAACATGTGTTTGATCAAAATGTAACAGGAAAGTTAGTATCCAGAGCAGTCACTGTATAGAAGGAAGAATCAGAAACAAAATACAAATACCAGAAAAGCATTATTTATCACTAGGCCAAAGAAATCCAAAGCACAATCATATGACAGATTTGCCATATTTGGATTGATACAGCTGTGTTTTAATTAGCAGAACTGGTAATAAGAAAATGGCTTACTACTTGTTTGAGAATGTGTCCCACAATCATCTGCTGCTCAAGCAAAGACTCCTACCTACAAGTGCAGCAAGATCCTCTCTTCCTTTTTGTGATGGAGTCCCTGGAGCTTAGAATATATTTGCCCTTTGAGAGCTAGCCACCTACATGTGTTATTAGGCATAAGAACATAAGACTTGTTGCTAAGCTTTCTGGGGATATGTGAAGGTCACAGATGCTGTGCGCCACATTGTACTTTGTTAATGGATTATTTTCATGGCATTATTCCTTACTCGCTTTCTGTCTTCCCTTCTACTATTGTCTGTAAAGTTCTTTTAGACATTCCTTTGAAAAGCTTGATTTCATAGATACCAGCACCTTACCTCTTCCTTCTTTGACCCAAGAACTGCCTATTAGGAAACTCTACAGATGGATATGTTTTATGCCCTTTCTCAGGATTCACCTTTTTCTGCTTGAAAATTTCAGCCTTTAAAACTCTAAAATTATGCACCTTCTTTTGTTTTTTGAAAACTGAGGGGAAGAAAGAAATGTTTTTTCCTCCTCACAGCTCAAACCTCTTGTCATTCTCTTAATTAACCTCCTACTGGTTAACCCATATGTATTCTATGAAACCAATATGAAGATGCTTATTTTGCTCATTACTGCCTACTTAGGGTGCCTACAATCCACGTAGTATCTTTCTGCTACTACAGATGTGCCAAGCAGCAGGTACCAGCTACCCTGGAAAGGTGAGATTGGGTACAGAAATGTAGACAGCTCTATTAAGATCTCGTTTCTGGAAATCAGAGTGGGAAAAAAAAAGGTAAACTTCTGGTTGTCCAATGTTCATATATATATGTATATTTTCATATATATTTTTTCAGATATTTAGGTGGTATATGCAAAGGCTTCTAAATTTCATTAAGGGCTTCTCCTTCAGGGTAGTGCTGCTGATCTTTAAAACCGGAGTGACACTATAGGGCTAGAAGTAGAAATATTTATTGTCTAAAGTAGAAATACCCTCATTCAGTGGAAAATAATGATAATTATGTCAATTTTGTATTACTCCTTTTTTCTCTACTGAGTTTTACTAAGTAACAGTCACCAACTAAGAAAACCATAAAAAAGCTCCAAGAAAACAAAAAACCCCATGGGAAATATGCACCTCTTTCAGCTGGAGTTTCAACATTATCCTTTATTTCAGGTTTATAAGTGGCAGAAAATAATGTATTTAAAAATCTCTAACATTCTATGCTCAATTTCTGTCAGATTTCAAAAAGTGGACTAACACAGCACCTACGATGTCCTGTGATTATACATTAACTTGTAATTAATGGTTAGATACACCATTGCATTATAGAATCATAGAATCATAGAATAGTTAGGGGTGGAAAGGACCTTCAGATCATCTAGTTCCAACCCCCCCTGCCATGAGCAGGGACAACTCACACTATATAACTTAATATCCTACAGAGAATTTAAACTGTTTTCCCCCATCCCCAAGAGCAGTGGCTGAATCACAAGTACCTTGGCCAGAATCCATATGATGTTCAGAAAACGTACATGCACCCTACAGTCCCACAAGGACCTCATGTTCTTAGTCATTTTCTGCTTTACTCTGCTTTATTGTGCAGTGCTAAGGAGCTGAGTTCCCTGCCAGCTGGAGACAGCTGTGATTCTGTGATGAATGAAGCAATCCATACACTGTGGGAGTCTGAGTTTGCTGGATGATGTCCTCAGTTAGCGTAAATTACCCTGAGCCCATTAAAATTAACCAAGTAGCGCTGATTTACTGTCTGGAAAAATGGAGATGTTGGTTACTGTGGAGTGTGGCCCTCAGCAGTTCATTAATGAGGTCAAATGGCATCATATTTTATACCACACAGAAACAGATTTGAATGGCTCACAGTTATTTTGCTGTTATTTAGCCATGAGAGAAAAAGGGCTACAAAGTGTGCCCTAATTCCTGTAGTAACCTCTTGACTGTGGAACTGTTGATTCAAACTTGGATGTCACAAGTAAAGAAAGTCTGGTGATGTCAAATTCTGCCTATCTGTCCAGTTCTCAAGAGAGCTAAAAAACATACACACATTCAAAGATTTCACCACACACTCAAAGACTTCATGACACTATTCATAGCCAAAAAATTCCTTTCTCAGAGGACAGGAGACTTGAGGAAAAGATGTTAGCTGAGCTCCTTCGGCAGATGCATCAGCATTCACCAGAATCCTTACTTTCTTCAACCAGCTTATCATTCATTTTTCATGATTTATAGAAAGATTGTTCAGCACTACACCAGCCATAAAGGTTCCTGAGGTTATCTTATGCCTTGTCAGTATTCAGTCTCCTGAATCCAAATTACATTAAGGAATTTTGCATTTAGGCCCAAAAGGATATGCATGATTCAGAAACATTTTACCTCAAGAATTACTGCATTTGCAATCCTGTGCCAAGCAGGTAATTGTACCAGGATATTGTGAATAGACTGCTAGGATGAATATTGTATTGCTCTCTTCGCTGAATCCTTCATGAATGCAAAACCATTCAGAATCAGACATATTTCCACCATCACAGTTTGAGTCCCTGAACAGATTGTTAACCTCAGAAGTGAAATCAAATACAGTAAATTGAAAACACTTCTGGTTCCCTTTTAGCCTGAGGCACACAAATGACAACTGTGTACCTGCGATGGCAGGCACTGATCACTGGACTTTTTTCAGGTTTGCTTCTTAAAAAAATCTTCAGCATTTTCCCCATACTTCATCAGTCAAAAAATCTTAATCTTATCTTGCTCTTTAAGCCACAGTTTGAAAACACTTATGCGGATAAAGATGACTTTACGTCAGGAGTGCAGGCTGGCAGACTGTCTTTTTGCTCAAGAGCAAATTTTGCTCCTGGACAATGGCCGCTGTTATTTTTCAGGTGTAAAGAGCATGTTCTCCTATGAATTACTTATTTCATACCATCAGGTGTGCTGAAATAAAACATTTCTGTTTTTTTTAAGCTTGAAATTGAGAGGGGAACATTATGCAAAAGTCTCCAAACTGTCTTCTGTTTCTCCAGCAGTCATTTCATTGTGTCATTCTAGTAACAGATTTTCATTGTGATGGTGAATGAGTCGTTACGTATTTAGGTTAAGCGCTGCAAGAAGGAGGAAGGGCCATCTGGAGTCTCATGATAGCCAGCTCCTATGAGAGTACTTCATCTTGGCTGTTGAATTGGTGGTATACATAGTGACTGACAAGATGGCATACTACGATAACACAAGACATTGTGCTTCATTTTTCCAGACTGCTAAATGGCTTAGGTTTTACACACCTGCAGGTGTTTTACCTGATCATGTGTTTTAACACCATTTGGGAGAACCGTGCTCTCAGTGCAACAAGTGAAAAATGCCATAACAGGGAAAAATTGCATTCTCACAATTATATTCTCTAGTTCTTACCCCAGATGTGCCAGTAAAATATCTCCTCTGACACAGGGAGCTATCTCTGGCATAAATCAGCTTTACACAGGCAAAGGCAATGGCAAAGGCAAAGGTCTTCCCATTTCTCAACCAGTAACAGCTGCAAGATATCTGCCTTAGGAAAATTTTAAGTTGTGCAGGCTATAAAATACTTCCTTAGCAAAGGAATATGCCCTGCTTTCTGTTTAAGCTATGTTTTCTGTTTATAAGCTTTCACAACACTGTTGCTGCATATGGGATCACAGCATACAATATACTCAAAAGTTATTAGAATAGAAATGGAATTGGCACCACTGTGTGAGTACCAACTGCAGAAGAACATGTGTGTTGCAACATTTAGCTACTCACAATTTTTCTCAACATTTTTATGTGTATTTTGACACACCTAGGAGCCCTGAGCATTTACTCAAATCCCTTAATTTTATAAATACAGAACAACAAGACTGTTTCTGCCTTCATTACTTCCTGTCTATGGTCAGATTAATGGATATAGCAGCTAGACAAGGTTATCACATGAGAAGAAAATAGCATTTGTAGCAGGGCACATAAGAAATACACCTAATCCACTCTCTGGTCCCTCACAGTAGCCGCTTGTGAGTGCCTAGGGAGAATTTAGAGACAATATATAGCAATACTTTGCCAGAATACTCTGACAATCTTTATAGGTTGTTAGGTCAAGGACTATCTCACTTAAATGCAGTGTCTTCCCTTACAATGGATCTTCAAGTTTTATTCCAAGAATTCATTCAGTCCAGTTAGTGAACCATAAAAATTTCAGCATCTGAAGTGTCTTCGGGTGAGCGGCTTCATAGCTGTGCTGGTTTTGGCTGGGACAGCATTAATTTTCTTGTTTGTAGCTAGTATGCAGCTACATTTTTGATTTGTGCTGAAAACCATGTTGATAAAAACGATGTTTTCATTACTGCTGAGCAGTGCTAACACAGTGTCAAGGCCTTTTCTACCTCCCATCCCACGCCACCCACAAGTAGATTGGGGGTGCATGAGAAGTTAGAGGGGACAAAGCCGGGACAGTGGACCGCAGCTAACCAGAGGGATATTCCAGATCATGTGGTATCACGCTCAGTATACAAAGCTGAGAGAAGGTTGGCAGGGGGGCCACTGCTTGGGGAGTGGCTGGGCATTTTTTGGTTGGTGTTGAGCAACTGTTTTCATTTGCAACACCTGTCTTCTTAGGGTTTATTTTCCTTTCTTTGTTATTTTCCTTTCAATTACTTTATTATTCTTAATATTATTATTAAAATGTTAATTCATCCCACAAGTTTTCTCACTCTTACACTTTCGATTCTCTTACCCCCATCCAACTGGTGGTAGCGAGTGACCAAATATCTGTGTGGTGCTTAGTTTCCCCATAGGGTTAAACCACAACAACAGCCTCACTGTTCTGCAAAGAAGACCCTCTGCAGTTTCATTTGGTGCTCATAACTCCAGAAAATCTGAGCATCATTGCAGCATACACAAACTTGTCACTACCCCCCACCTCAGCCATTCTTTTCCAGGCTTAGATCCATTGCCAATTAGCCACTCCTAAAGAACAAGAAATGTAGAATTCTTTCACGTGGACAATAGGTTCTACATGAGAGCACATCAACTGTTTTGGCCCAAATTTAGACTGCCTGAGGAATGTTAGGCTGATTTTCTTCAGGTCTGGACAAACCATCTGCCAGGATATGCAGGAACCCTCAGCTCTGTCTGTCCCCATCCATCACGAACACACAAACACTCATGCATGTGCACATACAGTTGCATGTGCAGCAGGAAGGAACTGCTCCACGATGAAAGTAGCAGGCTGGACCTTACACTCAGGGCAGATTATTCCCAGGGAAAACACATAGAGCAGGTGATGGTAGCTGTGGGAAGGTGCAAGACTGTCCCCATCAAACTCATTGATGATGACTGGCAGCACAACCCAGAGCTGCATCGGTACCAAATGGACAGCAAAGATTTTGGGTCAGATGTGAGCAAGGCTTTTGGTGAAGTCCAGCACTGAAGTGAATTTCTCCACTGAAGCTGAGAGAAGGGGATTAGAAGCAGAGCAATAAGAATTTCTCAGCTCAGTGTGCTAGGACACCTTCAGACTCTCACCTGGCGACGTGACTCAGCCTTTGCTCATCCACATTTCCAAAACAGACCTGCACCACAACTCAACCATGCCAAGTCATGTCCAAAGCTGGCTTTTTCCTACCTATCCACATTTATACTCATGTTTTTACATACAGCTGGCAGCTGGGGAAACTGCAATGTCATGCTTTTGAAGTATCTTGCTGAATTCACTAAGGCAGGGAACAAGGCTGTGTCTGGTCTCATCAACATGCTAAATATTATGGTTATCACACAGAGAGCAGCAACAACTCCAGGGCAATTAATTACCAAAGGTACACCAACTCCCAGAAACACAGTAAACAATTAATATAATTTAACTTAAGAGCTACACAACAAATTAAAATACAGAAACAAATCCACTTATTTCTTTCTATTAGACAGGGCATAAACTGTCTTGTGAACAGGCCTGATAAAAGGAATTTCCCTTTAGGGCATTACTGATGAAAAAATGACAAGTGTAATATCTCTATGTAGCACTTTCCTGAGAATCTGTCAGCAAATCCCCAAGCCTTGCAGTTCCAACTACTCTGAGTGAAATTTTCTCTTTCAAGGATTTTATTAGAAGCTACTTTCCTCCTAAAAAGACATTGGGGTTCTGGCATTATGAGGTTGTCCCTGAATATGCTCTAAAAAAACCATGAGGTATTGCTCCTCCTCAGGAGTCCAAGTCTGGTTCATTAAAAATTAAATTTTGTTCTTATGGATAGATAAATGTGCTGTGAGAGGATTAAGCTGGAGTGCAGAGCATTCTTCAGCTGAACTGACATTTTTGCTTGAAAGAGCCAATGCTTCTATCCGAAACATCTGCCTATTTATACCTCCAATCACCATGGCATCCAGTCACAACATCATGTTAAAAACAAACACAAAGCTGCCTCTTGGTTTGTCAGTCATCATTATCAGCATGTATGAGCCATCAGATCCTGCTTGCATTGCTCATGCAAGTAACATCTACAGCTCCCAGGATGCTGCATCTGCAGTCTGAATGAATAGCACTCACTTCAAAGTACAGACAACAAGCAATGCTGAATCCTTAAATCCATCCTCCAATTTTTTTTTATCATTGTTTTTTAAGGTGGAACTCCATTGGCAGCTTGTGTAGGCAAAAGGCTAAAAAGAGATTTGTCTTTCAGTGACCTGTTAACATCTACTGCTGTATATCTTAGTGTCTAAGTATCAAGGAATCAATTAATCTTAAGTGAACTAAAAATCCGTCACCTCATATTCTCCATCAGTATAATTCATTAGAGCTGCAGGTAAAGCTTCATTCCATTCTACTATGCACAGTATCATATTGATTTACATTGATTTATTTGGAAGACTCACTTCTGCTACCACAGCTGATGTAGGGAGGGGGTGAGGGGAGTGTGCAGGGACAGCTTTAGCTTGCCTAAATCAAATCAAGGATGGACTCTATGTGTTTAAAATACATTCGAGGCTCAGAGAGCAGTCTAACCCATTTGCTTTCCATTGCTACAAAACACAGCACATAAATTAGTTCATTCCTCACATGATAACCTTCTCATTCTGCTGGTTCTCCCGTGTAGCCTGGATTAGGGACTGAGCTAGCTCTGGCCATCCTAAGGGGTAGTTAAGGACACAGAAGCAGCCACTAAAACTTGGTACCAGCCTCCCAGAGAGAGCTGAGAGCTGTGGTCTGGGCAAGATGTGGGTTGGGCTGTGAAGGTACTGCTACTCCCTGGGGAGCAGAAGGCTGCCAGTCCCATGCTGTTGCTGCTGGAAGGATATGATGTTGGTTGTGGTGCAGCTGAGGGTGCAGGTCTTCCTTTGCTCACCCCAGAGACTCTAGCACTCTAAACTCCCTCCTTAGTGCCTTGTAACTTGGAAGCTTAAATTTGGTGGGCTGAATTATGCCATCTGTTGTTACATGTATTATGTATGTGTGTGTTTCTTTAATTTATAAATTAGGCTGCAGTCAATTAAATTGTATTCCTCATAAGCTGCTTCACTTACCAAATAGATTATGTCTTTTCTGTGATCATTACAGTACAGTCCCTCTGGATTTAGCCATCCTAGGATGGCTATTCAATTACTCATATCTGAGGAGAGAAAAAAAAAAAGGCAGAAAAAAAAAAAAACAAAACAAAGTGCAAGGAATCTCTGAGCGAAAGATGTATTGCTGGGTTAATTTACAATCAAGATTTAGTTTAAAGCATAATTCATAGCAAAACAAACCAAACTGCAGTTCATAATGCTGAGCGCAAGTTAAATGGAAAGCCAGGACACTGAAACGTGTCCTTGGGTCCCCTCCTATTCTCCAGGGTAGCTGAAGGGTAATGCATGTTCCCTCCAGAGCTATGCAGGTCACTGTTTGTAATAGAATATCACAGGAGAGAGGCTGTGGCCACCAGTGACAGACACTAGCAAGAAGATGAACATGCGGCAAAGTAGTAGGAATATGTTACCTGCCAGAGCCTCACCCAACGGTGCCAAACAGTGATCTAATTCTAAGAAAAATATTTTATTTGAAGTTGAGCATGTCCAATGTGTGCATGGCAAGTTTAGAACTGCCCTGTGATGATTTATGATTACCATGCATTGTCCTGTCTCCAGCAGGCACTGTGTGAACACGTTGCTTCAGCTCAATGGGAGGCATGGAGGACAGAGTACAATAGCTCTGGGAGACACCTCTGTGAAGCTTCAGAAAACAAACAAAAAAAAACATTAACAAAACAGTTCAGATAGCAACTTTTTAAACACCTCCCATCCTTTTAAATACAAGCTTTCTTCCCAAGGCCTACAAAACCCACCACAGTCCCAGTAAATATGAGGTGACTGATGAGCTGTGGCTACTACTTGTTACAGGCATCACAACTGTTTCACCCCTACTGTAAGCACCCTCCCATATGTTCATTATTTGCCTCACCTCTTGCTGTAAACTCTAATCAGTTAATTTTGGATTAACCCCATTGCTTTTGTATTTCCTGGGGTCCTCCAGTGGGGATGGGTTTTCCCTGTTCTTTGGTGTTCAGTCCATCAGTATCCCTTGGCTGCAACCTATCATTCCTGTACTGACTGCTGACCTCCAACATTGTGTCCCTGGTGCACGAAGACTGAGAAGCTTCTTGTCACGACGTCCAGGCTTCCTTACTGCTTCCAACCAGGAAATTAAATAATCCAAGGCAATTTCTTCCCTGGTTTTGTTCCCTACTTCAAAGATACTAGAGCTGCCATTAGTGGCGGTACGTTTGCAATAGTAGTGGTATGCTTGCTTGTAATGCCCGCAGGAGTAGCTGAAATCTCATATGCAACTTGTCTTTATACCATAGAATCATAGAATAGTTAGGGTTGGAAAGGACCTTAAGACCATCTAGTTCCAACCCCCCTGCCATGGGCAGGGACAGCTCACACTAAACCATGCCATCCAAGGCTATGTCCAACCTGGCCTTGAACACTGCCAGTGATGGAGCATTCACAACGTCCTTGGGCAACCCATTCCAGTGCCTCACCACCCTTACAGTAAAAAACTTCTTCCTCATATCCAATCTAAACTTCCACTCTTTAAGTTTGAACCCGTTACCCCTTGTCCTATCACTACAGTCCCTAATGAAGAGTCCCTCCCCAGCATCCCTATAGCCCCCCTTCAGATACTGGAAGGCTGCTCTGAGGTTTCCACTCAGCCTTCTCTTCTCCAGGCTGAACAGACCCAACTTTCTCAGCCTATCTTCACAGGGGACGTGCTCCAGTCCCCTGATCATCCTCGTGGACCTCCTATGGGCTTGTTCCAACAGTTTAATGTCCTTTTTATGTTGAAGACATCAGAACTGCACACAATACTCCAAGTGAGGTCTCACAAGAGCAGAGTAGAGGGGCAGGATCACCTCCTTGGACCTGCTGGTCACACTCCTTTTGATGCAGCCCAGGATACGGTTGGATTTCTGGGCTGCAAGCGCACACTGAAGCCAGCTCATGTTCATTTTCCCATCGACCAACACCCCCAAGTCCTTCTCCACAGGGCTGCTCTGAATCTCTTCTCTGCCCAACCTGTAGCTGTGCCTGGGATTGCTCCCACCCAGGTGTAGGACCTTGCACTTGGCATGGTTAAACTTCATCAGGTTGGCATCAGCCCACCTCACAAGCATGTCAAGGTCCCTCTGGATGGCATTCCTTCCCTCCAATGTATCAACCGAACCACACAGCTTGGTGTCATCAGCAAACTTGCTGAGGACACACTCAATCCCACTGTCCATGTCACCGACAAAGGTGTTAAACAAGACCAGTCCCAACACCAATCCCTGAGGGACACCACTCGTTACTGGTCTCCAGCTGGACACTGAGCCATTGACCACAACACTTTGCACACAGCTATCCAGCCAGTTCTTTATCCACCAAGCGGTCCATCTATCGAACCGGTGTTTCTCCAATTTAGAGACAAGGATGTCATGTGGGACACTGTTGAACACTTTGCACAAGTACAGGTAGATGACATCAACTGCTCCAGCCCTGTCCATCAGTTCTGTAGCCCCATCATAGAAGGCCAGCAAATTGGTCAGGCAGGATTTCTCTTTAGTGAAGCCATGCTGGCTGTCACCAACCACCTTATTGTTTTTCACGTGTCTTTAGCATGTCTTCCAGGAAAATCTACTTCAAGATTTTTCCAGGCACAGAGGTGAGAGTGACTGGTCTGTAGTTCCATTTTCCCCTTCTTGAAAATGGGGGTTATATTTCCCTTTTTCCAGTCATCAGGAACTTCACCTGACTGTCATGGTTTTTCAAATATGATGGACAGTGGCTTAGCAACTTCATTTGCCAGCTCCTTCACGACCCGCGGTGGATTTCATTGGGTCCCATGGACTTGTGTACGTTCAGGTTCCTAAGATGGTCTCAAACCAGATCCTCTCCTACCGTGGGCCCAGGGTCTTCATTCTCACAGTCCCTGCATCTGCCTTCCAAGACTTGGGTGGTGTGGTCAGAGTATCTGTCAGTGACTACTCAGGCAAAGAAGTCATTAAGAACCTCAGCCTTCTCCAAATGCAGGGTAGCCAGTTCTCCCAATAGCTTTTGGAGAGGGCCCACGTTTTCCCTAGCCTGTCTTCTGTTTGCAGTGTACCTATAGAATCCATTCCTGTTATCTCTCACATCCCTAGCCAAGTTTAAATCTAAGTGGGCCTTAGCTTTCCTAACCTGGTCCCTAGCTTCCTGGACAACATCTCTGTATTCTTCCCAGGCCTCTTGTCCTTGCTTCCACCTTTTATAAGCCTCTTTTTTCCCTCGAAGTTCCCTCAGCAGCTCCTTATCCATCCAAGGAGGTCTCCTGGCCCTCCTGCTGCACTTCCTTCTAGCTGAGATGCAACACTCCTGAGCTTCTAGTAGGTGATCCTTGAATACCAACCAACAGTCTTGGGCCCCCCTGCCCTTTAGGGCTATATCCCATGTGTCATGGGTTCGGCTTTTCCGAGTCTCATGCTATGCCGGGGAGGAGGGGGAACTGGGAGGAGGCAGAGACAGGGCGCCTGACCCAAGCTGACCAAAGAGCTATTCCATGCCACAGCACATCATGCCCAGGATGTAAATACTGGGGGCGGGAACCCGGAAGGGGGCTCGCTCTGGCGCTCTCTCTCTCGCGCATGTTCTCTCTGCTCGGTGGGGCGGTGAGCGGTTGTATCCTTTTCCCTTGTATTTGCCTTGTCATTATTATTATTATTGGTAGTAGCAGTAGTGATTTGTATTATACCTCAATTACTGGACTGTTCTTATCTCAACCCGTGGGAGTTACATTCTTTCGGTTCTTCTCCCCATTTCCCCCCCATCGGAGTTGGGGGGGGGGGTGGGAAGGGAGGGAGAGGTGAAATTTACGGCTTAAACCACGACACCACGGAACCTTACTGAGCAGATTCCTGAAGAGGCCAAAGTCTGCTCTCTTGAAGTCCAGGGCAGTGAGCTTGCTGCACACTCTTCTCACTGTCCTGAGGATCTCAAATTCAACCATCTCATGATTGCAGAGTAGTAAAGAATAAAAAGATAGAGTAGTAAAGAACCAAAAAGTGGATCAACTCCTCATTCAGCAAACAGGGGAAATCTTAAGGAAGAGTGCTGTTCTTACACACCCTCTTTATCACTGTCCTAAGTCTCAGAGTGATTCAACATGATGTTTCCCTGTAGCCCTGCCTGCCTGGCTCCCCACTACATGATTAAAGACAAATACATGTGTGTAACAGTGAGTTGGCTTACCTCAGGTCTCCTTGTTTCTGTGCTTTCTCTGTTCCTTCTGACCTGCAGCCACTGCTCCCTGTAACTTCTCCTTCCCACTCAGCTCCTTCTATAATTATGTAAAGCTTGGCATCCTGCACTGTTCATAGCTAAATTGTGCCTGGCATATTACTGAATGCCTTGACTTCACAGCATCAAGTTTTGTGGTGATGAGCCATACATGCACATAGAACTACACTGAGGAGCCTGTGGAGAATTAAGCTGGTAATACAGTAAATTTTTGGATGGAGTACAGTTAAGGAAGACAGAACATACTTGTTAGTGAAGAATGGTGACAGGACTCACTTATCCTAGAAGAGTATTTTACCAGGTTAAAGAGAAAGCTGAGAAAGCTGTTTAGTACATATTTATGGAAATCACTAAGTGACAGGACATGAAAATATCTGTTCAACCATATGGCCTCTGAGGCAGGAAAATATCACACATGCATGTTCTGAAAAGTGCCTGACCCCTCACAAATGACTGAATAACCACAAGCCAAGTATTGTGCTTTGAAGGGACCTATGGCTATTAACTCCAGCATCTGTGTCCTGTAAGCATCACATAAAAAAATCCACATAAAACTTAACATGTAGTATAATTATACTTTTTCTTTGCATTCCACCTTCTCAAGTAGATTTCAAACAAGAATGCTGACAACTCAGGCAAATCACTGTTCGCTACACTGCCAAAATCCTAGACTAGCTAATATCAGTTAGTTACGTCTGGCTTGTTTCTTCCAAGTCTCTCTCACTTGTGAATGAACTGTATACTTCTTCAGCTGCATTTCTAATTGTTCTTTTAACCTCAGTGGGAGCTACAGTGAAGTTTATTTAATCCAGGCAACCACATCTCCCGACGCATGCTTCTCGCATGCACTTGCAGCAAGGAAAAGCTGTAAAAATGCATGACTTTTTCTTCTGACTGCCTGAAGTAACACCTGGGTTCTGACATGAAGCTGAATATGCCTGTGAGTACACTGAGATGGAGGAGGTACATCTTCACCCCCTACGGACATGGCAGATAGCAGGCTGCTCTTTTGGATTCAGGATGCAACACAGCATGAGACCCACCCATGGGGGTAATTCTGGTGCAGAGCAGCAAGTAAAGTTTCAGGAAGCAGGTGAGCTGGTCTAATTTAGCGTAGCTTGTGCTGGGATAGGAAAGACTCAAGAGGGGCAGTCACACCCAAGGAAACAAGAAGGAACTGTGGAAAAAAGTTACTGCAATAGATATGTTTGTCAAGGGACAGGACTTGGATTGTCAGTGGTCTTGAAAAATAATCCTGGATACCTACCTGGCATTAGGCCCTTTCCAACTCTGTGCGGTCCTGTTGCATACAACATGTATTAATGAGTCGTCTTTTGTCTTGATGCTAACAGATTTCAATAAAGTCTTTGTAAGAAATCAGCAATTCTCAGCACAGTGTGTGACAGAAAGCAAGAGTAACGGCTGTCCAGAGGCCATGGCACTGGCTATCAATTTATCTATTGCTCTGTAACTGAGTTCAAGTCAACTCACCATTATACCACCAAAAGGAATTAAAGGTTGAATATACCTTTTTATTTTGTCTTTTTGCATGTGTGCGTGGTTGTTGCTGCTTTGGTTTGTGTTTTTTTCAAGATCCTGACATATGGATCATCATAAACTATGTCAGGTTGAGATCTGTGACCTGGGTTGCTGGTTTTTGCTAGGGATGGAATGCAAACAGGCAAAAGGGAGGAAGTGTTGACTGTAATGGTGACAGCATGATAGAGCTTAGTCTCAGGAGGCTCTTTGTGTTCCATAGGACAGGTGAGAATACATTCCATGCACCTTGGCAGGCCAGGAATGAATGTGTGGACTAAGGGACTGCTTTTCCCCAGGACACGTTTTCACCTATGGCTTCTACTTTGTGACTTCATCACTATTGAGATTTAGATGGCTTTTGCTACGGGTAGTGGAACTATTGTTTGTGCAGGGTCCTTCCATGTTAAAAAAAATAATGGACTGTACATTGCCAGTAAAAAAGTACCTTTCCATACATGAGAAAACAGCAAAAGAGGGAAAAAAAAAACCAACAGAAAAAACAAAACAAAACAAAACCATAAAGAAACCCAACCAAAAAAACTCAAACAGAACAAACAAGAATAAATTCCTGGGAGAGAAAGAAAGTGCAAGCACTTTGAATGAGCATGTCCAGACTTTCTCTCTTTTGGCAGTACAAAACAAATTCTCAAAGCAAAACCGGCAGCTGAACTTTCTGAGCGAGAAAAGTGCTTATTCCCACAAAGGTGTAATGCTCAGAAAACATGAAGTCTGTCAATTACACAGGCCAGTCCTCCCACACTGTTAGTGATGTGTTCCTGTCATGATTTGGTCTATGTTTCCAGCATATTTCCAGCTTTTTTAGATACAGATGATACTTATTCCCACTTCTGATGACCCGGGGAACTACAGACCAGTCAGTCTCACCTCTGTGCCTGGAAAAATCTTGGAACACATTCTCCTGGAAGGCATGCTGAGGCACACGAAAAACAACAAGGTGGTTGGTGACAGCCAGCATGGCTTCACTAAGGGGAAATCCTGCCTGACCAATCTGGTGGCCATCTATGATGGGGTTACAGAACTGATGGACAGGGCTAGAGCAGTTGATGTCATCTACCTGTACTTGTGCAAAGCGTTTGACACTGTCTCATATGACATCCTTGTCTCTAAGTTGGAGAGACATCAATTTGATAGGTTCCATTGGCACTGGAATGGGTCGCCCAGGGAAGTTGTGAATGCTCCATCACTGGTGGTGTTCAAGGCCGGGTTGGACATAGCCTTGGATGGCATGTTTTAGTGGGAGGTGTCCCTGCCCATGGCAAGGCGGTTGGAACTAGACGATCTTAAGGTACTTTCCAACCCTAACTATTCTATGATTCTGTGATTCTATGAAGTAAAAGTTGTTCTTGCTGCTGCTCTTGTGTGTGTTTTAATGTTTGTTTATGATCATTGCAGGCCTGGGACCAGCTGCATGTGTCTTAAGAGCTGCTGATGTGTACGAATGAGCCACTGCATACATTAAGCAAGGCCCAGAAGAAAGCTCAGCAATATGCAACACAGAAAAATACTGGTTATTCTTCTGCTGCTTGTTTCCAGGTTAAATCACTTCGTTCTTCAGCATGCCACCTGTAAAAAAAAGGTTATGAACTCATTAAGCTAGAAGAATATGGTACAGTTCTTTTTTTGTGCGTCTCTTTCTCATATGTGTGTTTCCTGCCGTAATGCATTAACTTGCTGAAGCACACGCTAGATATATCTATTTCCCCACCCTATTTCTACTCACATGAGCCACCTGACACGTAGCTATTTCTGGCTATGTAGCCTGCTGAACATCCCAGGTATCACTCTTGAACATATTAAGACTCAGGCTTGTCAGCGGATTGCCCCAGTTTAACAAATCATTCCACATAAGCAGAGATGTGGTCTTTTTGTCCATACCCATAGCATGCAGCAACCACAAAGCACTGAATTTATTTAAGCTTGCAGTGCAAGATTGGAAATTAAAAATGTGTTATTTTGCATTTGCTGTGGGTTCAGAACTCATGTGCAGACAGCCCTCATGTCTCAGCTGGTGGTACTGATTTCATATACCTTGGTAATTTTTACCATGTCTGTACCACCACACTCATATGTCTTCCGATCATAAAAAGTAGACTTAATACTACTTGGGAGCCTCTCTGAAATATGGTTTCACCCTATCTGATGTTTATGTTACCCTGCTTTCCATATTAGCTCTGTTCTGTCCACTGTGGGACTAGCTAGCTGTTGCATGTGTTGGGAAATGTGTGGTATACACAGAGACAATTCCTGTTTTCTTTTCCAAAGTGTAATAGGCACATAACATCCACTGTAACATGTGAGCAGGAAGAGAGGTAAGCAACTGGGCGATGCTGATTAGTTCACCCCTCAATCATCCTCTCTTTCCACTAATTTGCCCTTTCTAAGCACCTTCTGGGTGGCTGTAGCAGCAGGGTGGGCAAGTGGCAAAAAAAAAAAAAAGACAGAAATAGCAAAAGCAACAAGCAGAGAAGCATTTGTTCAGCAGCAACATGGCACTCTGAGGGCTGAGAAAGTCTGCCAGGGTGGTAGAATACAAAGATGCCTGAAACCAGGGCAAGAAGTATCCTCTTGCTCACTGCTGCTCGCATTTGAGTCTAACTGACCTGAATGGAGACAAAGGGTAGAGTGAAGGTTGCTTCAGCTATTTGCAGATCTGGTATTTTGCAAACCTCTAGCTCAGAGGTTTGGGGGATGTAGCGTGTTGTCTTTTATTTGGTTGGTTGGTTTGGTTTGCTGTTGGTGTGTATGTGTCGTTTTTTCCTTTGTTTTTCTCCTTTTTTTTTACAATCACTCTTTATAGAGAACTGGTGTGTGGGAAGGCAGACAGAACAGAATGCTAATTCTCCTACTCCCTGAGTTGCCCCTCTGAGTTCTAGCAGACACTGCAGTCTGTCTACCTTCATATTTATTATTATTCTTTTTGAGGACCCTAGTATGATAAACAGGACATTAATAATTATTACATTATTAACAACCACCATTAGCAGTATTTTCCACATTGTTAACATAGCTTGAGAAGTCACTGGAGGTTAATGAAGAGCCTGGTTGGACCTTTTGAAACAACCCTCCCTGTTATTTTTCTGTGCAATTCCCTATCGATAGGTGAGCATGTTATTTCAAATCTCCAAGATGTTAAAGTAGTTTGAGCAACGCTTTTTAGAAAAATGTCAGAATTGCTGAGTGAAGTTCTAGGGTCATCGTTTAAATAGGTGAGACAAAGGGGGGTAAAAAAATTACAAAATGAAATATATAAACCTTTAGAATCAATTTTAAGTGATGTTAAGTTTGATGGCTTTGTAACAGCAGTAATGGAAAATTACTGAGAGGCATGATATACAGAGAAAAAAATATAGAGTACAGCTAGAGAACATGCTGAGAATCCTTGCATAAGATAAACTGCTGTAGTTGACATAGGTTAGGCCTTTATGACCTTAGTACAAAATGAGTGTAAGAAAAACAGGCTAGAAGAACAAGACTTAAAGACAGGGAGTATCTGGAAAGGCAGGGGCCCAGGACAGGCTGCAGTTAAACTAACTGATAAGCAGGAGGATGGGATGATTATTATGTCTGTGGTGTTAACGAACCGATTAAGCTGGTATAAGCATCTCCTGTGCGTGCTTCAAAGGCTGCCAGCAGTGATGAAGACTGTTGGAAGAAGTAAACGACCCTCAGAGACCACCACCACATTTTTGTATGCATGCGGGGAACTTTCTGGAAAATGATATAATCCATACATAGCCTCTTGAATATCTATGTATGCTCTGTAGCTATATAAGGACTGCTTGTGTAGCAATACAGGGACACACGTTAAGAGGAGCTATCCCCTGTGTCTCCCGGTGCCCGTAATAAAGAATACCTGCTTGTCAACTAGAAAACTTTGTTGGCAAGTTTGTTCCTGGAGTTTTCTCCGAATCATAGGTCAGAGCAGATGAACTTACAGGCCTTTCCTGAACTTATAAAACTACTAATCTATGAATGGTTTCTCTAGTGAGGTAGGGAATAATCTACCAAGGTAGATTAATCCGCCAAGGCCTTACAGAGCCATATAAATTATTTAAGGTAATTTTAATTAAAAAGTGTGGGTTTTTTTGGTTGGTTTGTTTGTTTGGTTGGTTTTTTTTTTAAAACTGACACAAAGCAAGCATACTCAGCTCTGAAGCTGATTTGCTCAGTGAAAATGCATTGGAGTTATACAGTCCCCTATCCTGGGAAAAGTCAGTACTCCTTAAAATGAAGACTTGCAAAGACTCATCTCATGACCCTCTTCAATTTTAATTATAGTTTTCTCTTGTGAAAATACTGTTCTCAGGAAGCTGATACCCAGAGCACTGTATGGTTGAATGGACAGCATTCTCCACTGTTACTGACTGCCAGGTTTTTGTGTCTTCTATCCGTAGAATCATAGAATATCACAAGCTGAAAGTGCCTCATAATGTTCACTGACTGCAAATCAGATTTTTCCTGAAGGCTTCTCTACCCTGGAGGGACTCCATGGTTCCTCCTAGTTTATTATCATAGGCAAACATACATTGATGAATATTTTATTCCTGCAACCAGATAGTTAATAAAAACATTAAAGACCACTGTCCCCAAAATCAAGCCCTGGAGAAAACCACTTCTCACTGACTGCCAGCCTGAAATAACCCCATTTACTAAGACTCTCTGAGCCCTACCTTTCAGCCAATTATTTACTCATTGTATTACGGACTTGTGTAGCTGTTTCCTGGACATTTTGTCCAGAAGAATACTGTGAGAGACAGTATCAAAAGCTTTGCTAAAATCAAAACCGCTCTACATCTGCTGGCTTCCCTTAGTAAACTAGATGGGTGACCTTGTCATAAAAGGAAATTAAGTTGGTTAAGCAGGATTTTCCCTTGTGAAACTGTGCTGGTTATGACCAATGACTGCATTGTCTCTCAGGTGTTTTTCAATAACTCCCAGAAAACATTCTCCATAATTTTACTAGTCAGTGAAGTGAAACTGACAGGCCTGTAACAACCGGGGTTTCCCTTTTACCCTTCTTGAAAGCTGGCACTTTTGCCAGCTTCCAGTCAACTGGGACTTCTCCAGACTCCCAAGACCACTGACAAAAAGTGGAGAGAAGCTGTGAAACAACAACAGCCAGCTCTTTCAGTACCTTGGGATGAACCTCATGGCACCCCACAGACTTATATGCTTCCAGCTGGAGCAGCAGTTTTGAACAAGTTCAGAGTCCACTGGGACCTGTCATTCACCCACTCACAGTCTTCCAGCACAGGGTTCCATGGGTCCTAAGGCTGATAATTGGTGTTGAAGACAGAGACAAGAAAACATTAAACTACTCTGCTGTATCTACATCCCTATTTGTGAGGTGGCTGGCCTCGTCAAGTTACAAGCAAATATTATCTCTGATCCTCCTTTTGCTGTTGACATGTTTTAAAAAAACTTTTCTGTTGTCCTTCATAGTACTGATCATCTTGAACTCTCATCAAGGTTTGGCCAAATAAATTTTCTCCCTACAGCGATGAAGAATATCTCTGTCCTCCTCCCATGTCACATGTACTTGCTTCCAATGTCCACATACTTTCCTTTTCCGTCTAAGTTCTAGACAAAAAATCCCTGCTCAGTCAAGTCACCCTTCTGCCCCAGTTGTTTGATTTCTGCCACTTCTGGAATTGCTCACTCCTGCACTCTGAAGACATGGCATTTAAAAAGCGACCATCATTCATGGACTCCAGCACCTGCAAAAGTAGATTCCTGGGGGACTTAACTAGCTTCCTCAAGTGCCCTATTCCTTGCCATACACAAAGATCTTATGCAGTTCTTATTAACGACACATGTGAAGATAAGCAGATAACAGACTGAGTAACAGGTAACAGACTGAATATGATGTTAAGGGGATAAAACCCCAAAAAGCAGGGAAAATATTCTTTTGTTACCTACCTAGACTGAGACTCTAGCAGCTCAGAACCAAGTCTAACCCCAAAGTAAAGAACATATATTAAGCAATTTTATTTCACCTATTTTGTTAGTGAGAGGAAGTTTGAGCAGAAAGTACCGGGTGCCCGAGAGCTATGTTTCCAAAAATATCTAGGTCAAAGAGATTACTCCGAGTGGAAGCAAACCAAAAATCTGTCTTGTTTTGCTTAGTAGTGATGTCCAAGTTCTTTGTGCAGGTGCATGAGGTGTTGGCATTTGACAGTCTAGAAGTTCACCCTATAGAAGCTCCTGCTGCTGCAGTATAGTATGAGCAGTATGGTACCTCTTGAGTAGCAAGCAATAAGACTTACCAGATACTTCTCAACAGTGAGACCAGTGAGCCTGATAAGGAAAATGAAATGCTACAGTGGAGGCTGGCAAGAGGAATACGTTTATAGCCTGGCCTGAATCTCAATTAAGAAATATTCAAGAATTTTCAGTAGTAAAATGATGGCATTGCAGACTTTTTTTTTCTTCATATCAGAACTGGTTTGCTTAGGAGAAAGAAACAGCCTTGAAATTGGACATTAATTTGCATTAAGGTTGAAAACAAAGGACTCACCGTGGCATGGTTTAATGTTCAAAGCAAACTGCAAAGCAGATTGTTATCTGTAAAAAGGCATTGAGAATCCCTATTAATAGGGGCCTTGCCTTTTTTTGCATTATAAAAGCAGAGACAAATTCATGAAGCAAAACACTTTCAAGCAGAGCTAAACATAAATTGCCAATAATCCAGGCCTAGAACACTGTGAATTGCAGAGACCTTGAACTATTAAGCATGATGAACCCATTAGGATGCAGCCTGAGAACAAAAGTATTGCAAAACACTCAGTTATGGTGTCTTACTGTTTGTCGACAGCTAGAAAATACAAAAGCTGCAACTGGGGGTAGGGGAAAGGAGAAAAAGAAACTGTGATTCTAATTGCAATAGCAATTGCTTCCCATAGGAGACTACTAAAACAACATTGGAATTTGCAGGTGTAAGACCATGAGATTAAGAAACTGTAAATCAGAGGCTAAGAGCATCCTGCGGGAGCCATCCTTTCGTTTTGTTTGTCTTCTTCACAGGAGCTATAGTTCAGCTGAAGTACTTGAGTAATAACGAGAAGTAACCGGGCTTTCAGGATGCTCATTGTTACTGCTCATGCCAACGCAACCAGACATGAGGATGAAACCTCCACCAAAACAAAGAAAAAGCACCTTGTCTGTCCTGCTAGGTACCTACTGCAGTTTTACACTATCAAACATGCCCTGCAAGAGAAACAAGAGTGGCTTTGTTCTGTTTCTCAGCAGCTCATGAAGAGTTTGAACTGAAGCAGCAGGCTGGAGACCCCTTCACAGCCCTCCCCTTCACTTCCACTCTGTCCAAAGGAGCAAGAGATATACACTCCCAGAGCACAGACAAAGCTTCAGGCACAGACTGCGAGTTTCCTCTACCCATAACCAGATGGAGGTATTCTAACTGGGAATAAAAAGGGATGGCTTTTATTTGCTAACCTTCAGGAAACATTTTAAGAGCTACCCTGGTGAATTCCTACCCATTATTCCATATCAACTACTCATTATTTTCATTAAGGAAACCCAAGCCATGATACAGTCATGTAGATGAAAGAAACCTGCAATGTTCTCTCTCCCCCATCATACGTTTTCATTTTTAGATTATCCTAAATCTGTATATACTTGAATTGGGAAAATGTATAGGATTTATTAGCAATAAAACTTTAGGACATTTTTCCCCTACGATTTTTCATAGATTTATGGATCCATAATCATTCACGTCACAGCCTGAGGGAGATGAGGCTGGAACAGGATAATAGCCCTTAAATCCCCTTCTCTAAGCACTCAGATCTTCGCTGTCAGCAAGATTAAAACGGTCAACAGCAGTCTTCATGTGTCTGTTTCCCACACGGAGCTTTAACAACTGGCATGTTGGCTGCCACGGAAGAAAATGCAGAAACACTGCTGTGCGTGATAGTACTGAGATAAAGAAAGAAGACGACAGAATTGTCATCCTTTTAGTGTTAGAAAGGACTGGTTCTAATTCCTTGATCAGGTGAACGCAAAGAAGGGAGAAGAGTAAGGAAAAGTAATATGTTGCAGTTTAACATGCAGCGACAGTTTCCTTTCCTGAAACATAAAGGCAGAGAGAGGGAAGCACCAAATGTCCTCCCACAGCCCCACAAGGGGAAGGACAATGAAGGCACGCACGCAGACTGGCAGAGGGGCTTTTCTGCTACTGCTCCATTGAACTCCCAGCACCTACTGCTCCTGGGACCTGAGGGAAATTACAGCTATTATGTAGATGATGAAGAGGAGGAAGAGGAAGAGAAAGAACAAGGAAAATGGCCAAGCGGAGAACCATTTGAGGGAGAAAACAAGCCCTCATCATCCATACCTTGCTCTCCTGCCCCTTCCTTTGGAGCCCCGACTTCCACTTCATCTGTGCTGAACATCAATGTCGGTGGCCAATGCTACCACCTCACCTACCAGGCAGTGGCCATCTATCCAAAGACCCGCTTGGGCCGCCTGGCTACGTCCACTGACCGCCGCTGCCAGCTGGGCCTGTGTGATGACTACGCTGCCCAGGTAGATGAGTACTTCTTTGACCGGGACCCAGCCGTATTTCAGCTGGTGTACAACTTCTACGCCTCCGGGGTGCTGCGTGTGCGGGACGAGCTGTGCCCCCGTAGCTTCCTGGAGGAGCTGAGCTACTGGGGTGTGCGGCTCAAATACACACCTCGCTGTTGCCGAATCTGCTTTGAGGAGCGCCGAGATGAGCTGAGTGAGCAGCTGAAGGTCCAGCGTGAGCTGCGCTCTCAAGCAGAGGCTCAGGAGAATGAGCAGCTCTTCCACCACATGCGCTACTATGGTCCTCAGCGCTGGCGTCTCTGGAACCTCATGGAGAAGCCCTTCTCCTCTGTCACTGCAAAGGTGATGGCAGTGGCCTCCAGCTTCTTTGTGCTCATCTCTGTGGTGGCCCTGGCACTCAACACAGTGGAGGAGATGCAGCAGGTAGACCGCAAGAGCGGGGAGAACCGGCCTGTCTTGGAGCACATTGAGACCCTGTGCATTGCGTTCTTTACACTGGAGTACCTGCTGCGCTTGGTCTCTACCCCAGACCTGCGCCGCTTTGCCAGCAGCGCCCTCAATGCAGTAGACCTGATTGCCATCCTGCCCCTCTACCTGCAGCTGCTGCTTGAATGCTTTGCTGATGATGACCAGCCCCGAGGTCGGGGCTCCCAGCACGAGCATGATATTGAGAAGGTGGGACGGGTTGGCAAGGTGGGACAAGTGCTTCGCATCATGCGTCTCATGCGCATCTTCCGCATCCTCAAGCTGGCCCGCCACTCCACAGGGCTGCGTGCCTTTGGCTTTACCTTGCGCCAGTGCTACCAGCAGGTGGGCTGCCTTTTGCTCTTCATTGCCATGGGCATCTTCGCCTTCTCTGCCATGGTCTACACAGTGGAGCACGATGTCTCCAGTACCAACTTCACCAGTATCCCCCATGCTTGGTGGTGGGCTGCCGTAAGTAAACACATCTTACCTTGCTGGGTAGGCAGAGACACTCCCTCCCTTCCCCTTCCCTTTCTTGCTAGAGTCACTGACAGTCTTTAAAACAGCAGGCTCAGATCAGTGAACATCTGTTCTGAATTCTGAGCTTAAGGACATATGCACTCACTCAAGCACACACACACACTTGCACTCATTTACCTTTGGTGTAAGCTTAAATTGAGGCTTAATCAGGCAGACAGTGTTGAAATTCCCATCCGATCAAATGCACAGTACTTGCACTTTAAAAGAAGTGCATTTAATCCCACTGTCAGTGTTGTCAAATTAAAAAAAAAAATAAAAAAAAAAAGACAAAAAATAAAAGCATGCATCAGACTAAAGGTTGCAGGTAGACACAGAAATTTCATTCTTGCTCTTTTCAGACCTCTACTGTGGCCCATCGTACAACTGCAAGATGAGGAGATATGGTTTATTAACTACAGTCTGGTCACTGAAACTTGCAAAGGCAAGGGTGTCCCAGAGCTCTGGCCTTCAAAAATGTATTAGGATCAACAGTTGTTTAATATAAGAGATTGTGTTATCCTCTTTAGTAACACATCTAAGGCACATACCTGCAGACGGATAAAACACTGGAGGTTATGTATACTGTGCCAGCCTTACAGAAGAATAAATGCAAACAGAAGCAGAATGGCTCAAGTAATAGATAATGGTATAAACTGCCTTATACATGTAGAGCAGTGGTTTGAATCCCACATCAGTCAATACTGAGAGCTGATTAATGTCACATTTAAACTTGTTTTGCAACCTCTGCTAGAAAGAGTATGGTTTTAGTACCACCCCAAGCACTTGGAGTGCGGGTAACTGCCTGAGTTTCAGCTGATAAGCCTCAGCAATAAAGACAGAATGATTGTTTAAAGACTGCCATTGGGTTAGTGCTCTGAGGCATTCAGACACACCTCGAGGGATCTGAGCTATCACTGTGTTTACTATACTGTGTTATGTGGAGGGGTGTTTTTGAGGCAGCATTTCCCAGGCTGTTGGGTTCACATTGGTGTTATCAGCATTGTTCTCAGGCTAAAAGTCAAAACTACAGCACTGTACCAGCTACTAAGAAGGAGAAAAATGACTGCTACTGCTGAACCTAGCACACGGGGAAGGGGGGGGGGGGGGAATATGATGATTCAGCCAGGAACACAAAGATGTGAGAGCTCAATGTCCTCCACCTGCCATAAATGCCTCCTGGCTCTAGCAATGTCCTGATAGGACTGTTCAGCACCCCAAACCTGGAATTCACCTCATAAAGGGTTTCATAAAGGTTTTCATTCAAAAAGGGTTTGGAAAACAGTTCAAGTCTAGGCTTGGGTTGCATTAGCACCCAAGTATAGGCATATATTCACTTATAGGAGGCTAACCAGTATTTCTCAAATTATTGTGAGATAAAAATGATAATTGCACTCTTCAAGGTGAGCTGTGAAGACAAAAGAAACACTTCTAGGTTTGTCAAGACTAGCAGATGATGGAGAGGGAGCTGCAGGTTGTAAGTAAATGCTTAGCAGATAATCTTCATGCACAAGTATGGCAGTTGCACAATTCTCACTTTTACAGTAATGTTTTGGCAGAAATAGGGGTGGTTTTATCAAGCGCATTGGGGAGAGGGGGATGTTGATCCCTGCCCATGCTGCTGCCTGCAACATTTCAGAGCTGGATAACAACAGCTCTGTTATATTGCAGAAGATGTGCCTATGGCAGTCTGGATTAAATCAGAGTGCAGCTAGACACTGCAGGTGCTGAGAGAAGGCAAAAGGCCAGCATCTTGGCTGTCCATAACTCTAAGGCTTGTTCTAGTCTGTCATCACGAACATTTTGTTTTGTGGCAGCTGATGAGGGCCTCCATAATCCATATTTATGGCAGTGCCCCCCGGAGTACTTCTGACCTCTGGTTCTGGCTATGGGGCTGGCTAAGTTCCAGTTGCTCCCAGGGGAAGGAAGACCATGCAAATGGATTGGAAGGGAGTCAGAAGATCTTTTCATGCTAGTTGAACAGCACAGGAATTAGATGTACTGAGCTGTGTATGGGGCCCACAGGACATTGATCCTACTGCATCCAAAGCCACTCATCCTGGCCAGCAGATCCAGGAGCCCATGGCCTGCACTTCTGGCTCAGTGATGGCTGATGTGATGTGGTGGTTTCCCATACATATGACTTAGTGATTCAGCACACGCATCAAAACTGGCCCTATAGACACCCACAGATATTTACATATAGATGTGCATATGCCTGTGTGATGAATATCCTTTAAATTGAGGCATGGGAAGGAGAAAAAATCAGTGAATAAAGGAAACAGTCATGCAATGTGACCTTCACAGGTTATCTTTAAGTGATATACACAGATTATGAAAAAAATCGTGCTTCATACATTACTCAAATAAGGACATTAGCCTTATACTTTGTTTTCTGAACATGCAGGATATAAGCAAAATCTCTAGGGCTCATCTCTGCAAGCTGGTGACACCATAATGATTTAAATACTCCTAAGAGACCTATATGATTATAATGATGTGAAAAAGCCATATTAGATGAGCAAGTGTCTTCAAAAGAGAGCTGTAACGTGCACATTGTAATTCCAAGGCATAAAAATTCTTTTAAAGCTTATTCATTCTTTAAGAGTGAAAATTAATATCCAGATCACTGAAATTTCATTAAAGTTTAAGTTTAAAAGTGCTCATGGTCTCACACACACAGGAGAAGTATCCCTCCCAGACTGTCAAAAGAAGATGTAGAAGACTATGCCAGTGGAACAGAACCTTATCACAGGATAATGGCTTTGTCCTGAATGGTAGAGATAAACATCTTGCCTTCATCTCAGTATTTATTTTTGGAGATATTTATCCTGTATTATCATTCAAATCCAGTGACTTAATTTCCATTAAACCAAGTGACTAATCCTTTTTATTCCACAGGAAGCACCAGGTGCATCCTACAAATGTGCTTACCCTGTGTTGTCTCATGCACCCTAATGCTTTCTTCATTTGAAATAACATTTTATTTAGCATGTTAGAGGATGGCAAGCTGCACACTGTGACCTTCCAAAGACTTATTTCAGTACTAAAGCCAGAAGGGCATTACAGTGAAAGTCCTACTGCCTTTTATTTCTGCCAGAGGCTCCACAGATACACACAGTGCGTTGAGATACTGTGGGGAAAAGAAAAGAAAAAAAAAAAAACAACCAAGAAAGAAAAAAAAATCATTGGCTGAAAAGGTCCCTTGCACAGACTAGGAAGTGCCAGATGGCAAAAGCTTGTAAGTTTTACCTGAGAAATATAAGTTATATTTACTAAATGTGAAAATTATAAACAATCAAGATGTGTGTAGAGGAAGGGTATAAATTAGGAGTTACTATTATTAGGAGTTAGAAACAGGCTGACTGCTTGGGAGTATATAATTCATATGTAGCATCCCCATACACAAACATCCATGAAATTTTGAAACTGAATTTTGCAAAGAAAGTATTACAGTAGTTGGCGTAGTACTGGGTCCATATAAAACACAGTTCCTTCATATATTCATAGTCTATAAGGAGAAAATGCTGATGGCTGAGAAGAAAAAATCCATGAAACTATGGAGACAATGCGGTGGCAAAATGTACAGATTCACATAAAGCGCGTATACTACATACCATCAGTCCCACAAAAAAAAAATCTTAAACAACCCCCAAACACTTCTTCAAAGAGGAATTCAGAAAAAAAAAATCCTACCTGTGTACCACTGAGCTAAACCAAACAGAAATATTCCCTACTGAAGGCACACATACACCTTACTCGTGTAACCTCTGACATACAGCTGAGCAGGAAGATCAAACAGTTTAGCTCTATAAATATATAAGTTGCAAGAATATACTGGGAGCAAAACCTTCCAGGCAACAGAGAAATATCTTTGGTACTTCCTCAGCTCCTTAAAGGTATGTAACAATTAAAGGGGATTTTACCTAGCAACTTCAAAGTCTCGGGTCACTTCTTATAGAATAATTTATAACATTATAAAAATATATTTCACAATTAGCTAAAGGTTTTCATGTGTTTTGTCATTAGTTCCTAAAATATATACGACAAACAAAGGTAATATGCAAAATACTACCCACAGAATAAGTCACAAAATACCAGGTTTTATAAGCATGCTGGATTTAGACAAGAGGGCATCTGTTCCAAGCAACATGACGAGGGAGCAGGGCTGTCATTATCACTGGATTTGCACGGTCAGGAAGCCATCTCTCTCATCCGCTCACCACAGCCAACAAAACCCACTTACTGAGCAGGCTACTGTGGAAATTTTTTGAAAATTCCTTCTACCAGACAAAGCTTTTGAAAATCCTGCTGGATTGTGTCAAACTGCACTGTTGTCTTCTTTACTGCATGAGAGGAATTATTATTTATACTAGGGATTTTTGCATAAAATGGATAGTACAGAAAAAAAGTCAGCAGAAAGTATTTCAGATTTATGACGTGAAGTCTAAAAACACTACTTGTAAAATTGTCCCTGATCCCTGAATTGTATGTTTCTTCTCAGCTAATAAGTTGAATGTTGGTTTGCCCGTAGGTCAGTATCTCTACAGTGGGATATGGAGACATGTGTCCAGAAACTCACCTTGGCCGCCTGTTTGCTTTCCTCTGCATTGCATTTGGAATAATCCTGAATGGCATGCCCATCTCCATTCTCTACAACAAATTCTCAGACTATTACAGCAAGCTGAAGGCCTATGAGTACACAGCTCTCAAGAAAGAAAGGGGGAAGGTGGACTTCACACGGAGAGCCATGAAGAAAATATCTGAATGCTGTGGAGAACATGCAACCCACTCTCTATCACAGCACTGAGTTTGGGCTTTGGGTACTGCGAGGGAACAGAGAAGCCGAAGAAGGAGGAACAGATCAGACAAGTTAGCTGAAGATAAACTGAAAGGCCAAAAGTTTATGGCAAAATCTGATTTGAAGGGGGCTGTTTTCAATAGAAAACAGGCTTAGACTACGACAGATTTTTTTTTTTTATTTTTTTGTTTTCATTTTTTTGGCTTTCCCAGGCTGTGAGCAGCACTAAAGTGTTCATTAACTGTCTGGGATGGCATTCTTCAGGTTAGCCACCTAGAAACTCTAAATTAGAACTACATGAAAAGGTAACCTCTGCTACTGATTAGAACCATGATAAAGACCCATCATAATCAAACCAAAGGAAAAAAATGCTTCCACTAAGTGTCAGCCACCTCACGGCTACCAAGGGAGTCTCAAAAAATAAACCAATAAAATACCCAATATATTGACTGCATTGCTGAAATTGGTTTTGCACCAGCTTTCAAACCCAGGAAAACAACCCCCAGCGTTTATTCGAATATTATCAGCATCTATATTCTTTAAACTTTAAGCTTCTGTTTCCACAGCCAGAGAGCTATGCTTCATTGTTCCAATTTTACTTTTCAAATGCAGCCCTGCAAATCATTCCTATTTTCATACCTAGGCATGCAACACATTGCTTTTAGTATTTCACCACCACCACCTCCATAATCATCTTTCATTATGCCAAGAACTAGTGAAGAAGTCTGCAATCAGAGTCTATAAATGTCATTGATAATTTTGAAAATACTTTTAAACCCCAACCTTTTTTAGGTACAGGATTAGGTGATGAAGTAAATCTATTTCACAGCATTTAATGTATCTACTTATGAATTGTTAAAAAAATAATAGGCCCATCAGAAGGCATAAGTGTTAAAGCAGCATTTAAAAAATAAGACTAAAATGAAACATATAATGGATAATACATCACAAAGACTTTTCATAAAAAGGATCTTATCAACACTTATCTGTAACAAATTTGAAATATAAACTAAAATCAAGATACTTTGTCTGGTATGTACAGTCATTAAGGACACAATTCCGACACCTTAGCTTACCCCCAGTGGTACCTTACTTTCTAAGATTACTGAGCCTTCTTTTACAGCTGGATACAACTTCTTATGCATCAGAAATTCACCCCAAAATATATGCAACAAATAACAACAACAATTAAATGGAATCACATTTTTATGTATTAGTTTGCAACGTATCAGGAGTATTCTTTTTATGTAAAAGCAGTCATACCAGTTTAGAAATAACAACCTAAATAACAGATCTGAAACAATAGTTATTTTATTGATAATCAGATACAAACAGAATTAAAAAAAAAGGGTAACAAAAAGAAGCTATGGTAACAGCCACTGATACAACCCATGGCTGTTACTCAGCAGTGTTCTCGCTTCAAAACAGCCTGATGGCAGACATGCATTTTAAAATATCTGAACCCTCACATTGTGTCTGTGCTGTCCTGCTGAAAGCAAATGGCTGCATTCAAATCTCAGAGCCACTCTGCAAACAGTGGTGTGAAGCTCACTCTTGGGACAGCTGAAGGTGAAAAAGTTCATTAATTTTTCCAGGTTCATGCAAATTCTGTCAATCATACTGACATTTCTCCTTTCAGTGGTGAGAAGGTGATTAGTAACCAAGTTGCTCTTCTCATTCTCTACCTCCAGACAAACATATCATAAGCCCATCTGTCATTTTGTTCTTTAGGCATGACAGTCAGCACATTGTGTGCTGATGAGCTCTGCTAAAAGCTAAACCATGTCTTTAAGGCACAGCTGAGCCCTGGAGTCAAATGTGATAGACGCTTGCTGTTCGGCACTGCACATAATGCAGTGGGCTCAATCCTGGCACTCACTGAGAAGAATAGCTGCTTTACTGTGGCTCTAGGGGTGGTATGAATTTGCATGGCCCTTCTGCACAGCAACAACAGGACAAGGAGCTTCCTGAAAACACAGGAAACCTCCCTCTCAGTACAGTGAGGTGGCAGGTTACAAGCAGGCAAAACCACACTGGGCTTTATTTTCAACAATGGAGCTTGGCTTAGATCCATTAAAAGGGCTTAAAGGCTGGCAATTACTCAACTTTTCAAGATATGGGGCACCCTAACTTAATATCTGTGTCTGAAGGAATCAGTATATGCATGTACCATGTACACGGGATACAGATGTTCAGCCTTGCATGACAAGCTCAGCAGCTTCTTGCCACACAAGGAAATCCAGACCCTGAGCACCTACCTGCTGAGGCTGGACTTCCTCACATCCTCAGACTTGACACAAATCACCAGCCTCATTTTCCACCCCACTTGCCTCACCTGCTGTAGCCATTCAAGTAGATGTTCTTCTTTGTAGGTGAATAGGCTTTCCACACAAAGCATGAGCAAAAGAAAAAAAGGCCTGTTCTCTCTTTGAATCAGGAGTCAGGACTGAATGTCCTTAACAAGCACTTTCTTGTCTGTCAAACAAGATTTTTAGCACGAGAAGTCACATAGTACTGCTCTAACCACTCAAACACAGCTTGGAGTGGGTCTCTCCCACGCCTCTAGCTGAAGCTGCTCCACTTTGCACTACGTAGGAAAAGACCCACCAGGGGACTGTAAAAGACAAACCCTACAGCTCAGCGTTTGCAGGTTTTGGCTGGGTGGAAAGGCATTGGTCACAGGCCCTGCTTCAATAAACAGCTATGAACATACCTTGACCAAGTAGGACAATCTTCCCACTCACTCTCCTCTGGCCCAAGAAACTTTTTGTTGCAAGGACTTATTCCAGAAGGACTCCAGAGTCAGTCTCTGCACAGTGGAGCCACACAAAGGGAAAACTCTTACTAAGAGTACCCTACAGGCTAATTGCCATGGGCCAGAACACTTCCTGACATGAAGGAAACTGGTTTCTAGCCCCTCAAGAGAAGGCGGCATTGTAACCAGTACCACTAGGCGCCCATCTGCGAGTTTTTAACACCAAGCCCATCCCACCTTGAGCAGCTCAGCTTACCTAGCAGCTGCTTCACTTTCTTCTTTCTCAGTTCACTTTGTCCTCTCATCCCTCTGCCATCAAGTCCCACCATCTCAGTGATGCAGCTTTGGTACTGCTCTGATTCTTCTATGCAGTGACTCAGCACACAAATGTGACAGTTTGGGGGACCAGGACTAGATTCTTGACTGATTTGTGACCTTGCTCAGTTTAGAGAGCCCTGACTAATGTTAGAGCTGGCACAAGATATATGGTAGAAGTGTGCACTCTGGAGGACAGACCTCTGCCAACTACCACATGAAATATTAAGCAGAAGACAACACAAACTTGCTGGTTTTCTGTTTTGTAATACCTGGCTCACCCACCTCATTGCATTCAGCAGGTGAATGGGTCTTTGGTGGAGCAAGGGATTTTCCAGCAAACTACAAGTTAGTGTTCGGTTGCATTTTTTGTCATTTTTCAACCAAGGACCCATTATTTTCTTCTCCGGATTACCTTGTCCAGCTTTCTGTCTTGTGGCTTTAGCTAGCTTTATTTTAGGGGTGACAAGCATGTTTGCATTTCAACAGAAGAGAGTATGCCTGAAGTTGAGGTAACACTATACCAGCCAGACACTGCACAGAATGCTCAAGCTCTGTCAGTACCAGCATTTTCTGCTGATGGTTACTAGCAAGGTCCTCTCCCAAGTTCCTCTCCCCCTGTGAGAACCTGCCTGAGGCTTATATCATATGAAGAGGACCTCTGGCCATTTCAGAGGAAGGAAGGAGCTCATACTCCCACAGAACAAACTTCCAACAGACTGCAGAAGGCTGTGCAGACCTGTGTCAGCTGGGTTTGAAATAGGATGCAGCATTTTTGCCTTTCTTTTTCCTGTTGACACAATGATTCCTCCTGAGAAGGACTCTCAGGTAATTTATTCTGCCACATCCACTGAGATTTTCAGTGGCACATCATCACCGGCCCTGGATTACTCAAATGAAACTGTCAACATGATGACATCCAAAAATATATAATGCAGAAGGGCTGCGATTGTCTTAGTAACTGACATGTGAATGCCACATTTCAAATTTTTGAAATCAAAAGACTTCAAAATAACCACATTAAGAGAAAGTATGCTTAAACACAACAAAGATGGGCAACATTACTAAAGCTAAGGTAGACAGGGCTTGTTTTATGAATGGTAATTTGGCATAGTTAAGGTTTTGGGGAAACAGGCTGAAGCATTCTTGAGAAATTAGAAACCTCATTAGAATGTGGCCATGCTGAAGTCTTCTACTTTAGATAACTGCAGGCGCCAGTGAGCCCCAGACGGAGAAAGAAAACGCATTCTATCTTTATGTTTCACTACAGACTCAGCAAATATGTTGTCTCTGGAGAAAAACAAAACAGTCAGTTTACCTGGATGGCCCGGCTTTATTTGAGGACAGCTAAGCGTTGTTCTGTCAACTTGTTTAAGACCATGGAATTATTGGAAAAATAAAAAAAATAATAAAAAAAGAGAAAGTATTAAAGAGAAAAGGGGGAAAAGGAAAGAGGAAAGAAAAAAAAAGGGGAAAAAAGAAGAAAAAAAGAAAATAAGAAAAAAGGAAAAAATAAAGGGGTTTGTGTAGAAATCTAGAGTCTGTCCCTACATGAGAGAGTAGAAAGAATTCCAATTAGAATATGCTTTCGCACAAATCCTTGTCTAAGGAGAACATCACTTTTTTCAATGCAATTCAGCAGCTGTTCGCCTTTCTTATTCAGAAAGATAGCATTTAAAGGGGTAGCTATAGTAAACCACAGATTAATCATCATCTGGTGCTATTCCCAGGCTTCTAAAACAAATAGTAATATTTAGTCTTTTAAGTATGTATAATTTTTGAGATTATAAACTAGGCGTACTTCAAAGTTTTTGGAGAAAAAGACATACTATCAATAAGCCTAAGAAGGAAAAACTGGCTCCTTGCTTAAAAGATAGCTCCGACTGTTCAGAATGTTTCGGGTTTATGTTATGTAAAAATATTTGATTCATGCTTATCTGCTATTAACAAAACCTTTTATTAACTTCCTTATTCAGTAGTAGAGAAATTACATGGCATCTAACTGTAATCCAGTTCTTTACCTTGGACTGAAAAACAGAAATGTACTCATATGTACTCGCTTTTTATGTACTTAGGTAATTTAATAGAAATAAGCTGAGAAAAATTAAAGCATTTTATAGGTAGCTCCTGAGATAGAGATTATGAAGGTTTTTAAATAAAACTGTCTGGGTCTAATTCTACTCTATAAAATGACTCTGTACTGTCATTCTAACTCCTGAAGCAGATTTCCTCAATTTATAAACAAAAGTGTTTTCCCCCTATTAATAACCAGCTAAACAAGTACCACCCTTAAAATTCAGCCTTTCACTAGTTCTTCAGGCCACCACATGACACTATTACCTCCATTGGTTCTGGAAGAGGAAACTGCCTGTAAAGCACTTGTACTACCAGCTAGCAAAGACACAGCAGAACCAGCCAAAAAGCTCTCACATGGCTAAAATCAGCTCACGCCATCGCTAAAAATGTCTGCCTGAAGATGAGCTCTTCAATAACCATGAATGAACAGCCTTGCACAGTAGGAAACTGAGATTTCTCTTTTTCCTCACCGAAAACTATATATGGAGGCAAAGGCATGGGCTACAGATGAATGCATCAGCCCACTTGCACCAGAAAAGCTGGGCTCTGAGGCAAAGTCTTCGTGATCAAGCCCTGGCATAAGCCAGATTGACACTGCAATCAATCAAAGGGACTTCATGCTCCTTAAGTCTTCTCCAGCCAATGTTTAAGGTTCTTTGATTTCCAGGTATTTTAACATCCAAATGCTTCTTTTTGGTGAACAAACAGCGAAAGCAAAAAAAAAGAAAAAGATCCGGAAATTCAGGAAATGGTTGCGACATACCTCCTGCCGTAATGGGACCTGCGAAGCACGGCAAGGTAGCAAAGTTTCCTTGCGGAAAGTGCAGTTGCATGCACGGAAAACTGTTCATTGCTGCCGCCCGGAGGTTACAGGCTGCCAGACTCCCCTTTTCCTTAGGGCCTCCCACCTGCTACGTTATCTAGTCCTAGTACTGCTCCTTCAGGTACAGCGTACGAAAAGCCTGGAGTCCTGCCAGCAAGAGTATTTTCAATAACGAAAAATTAAATCTGTACTGCAAAGCCTATATTATCATCATTAATGACTAAATGAATCTTGAATCTAATGCTACATTAAGTACACTGGAGATTTCCCAATTCCTTTTGTTTCTAAAAGCTCTGAGGCCAAAAACGTTTCCCAAAAGTCACTACCAAGAAAACCCACAAAACCTCAGAGAAGTGACTCTAGACAGATCTAGATGCTGCCAGGATATGTTTAATGCTTGGTCTTCCTATTTCTAGAACAGTTTAAGTAAACAAAAATAAAACCACTTAACCCCAGAAAATTAGTCAGGGAACAAGAAAGCTCAAGATAAACCTTAAATGTTGGTTGAATGGATTGGTACAGATCAATAGGGAGTACTGTCCATGCTTTTATTGATAAGATTTAACATAAGAAATGAAAAGACAGGTGTCAACAAAACATCATTCCACTTTGAAGCATGGCAGGCTTAAAATAATGCTGATTTTCGGGGTGTACTTTTCCATGCAGTACAACTCATGTTCCTCTAAATCTCCACATGCTGAAGAAAGAGCAGTGCCATTTTATACGCAAATTTGAAATACAAATTTGATCGTGCAGCTCAGCCAACCTGAAAGATCAGTTTGATCACCTGCAAAGGCAAGATCTACTCCTGGCTAGTGTCAGACTTCTCACTGTCTTACTAAGTTACGCTGCTGCTTGGCTTGTGCTCTGGTGTTCAAGTGTTCCCCTTTGTTTAGTGAATCTTACCAGCTCACTAACAGAAATTAATTCAGCACCACCACACACAAAATCTCTGTTCCGTGAACTCAATCAGCTTAGCAAATAGCCTGACCAATGCCAGAGCTGCTCTAAAAAGGGATGCAACATCTCTTCAGAGGCAGAAGGAAACCTACTACTGACCCACATTGCAGCAGGCAAGTTGCTGGATTCAAAATCACATTTATTAGATAACCTGAGGGGCTGGAGGAGGAGAGAGGAAGACGCACATGGTTGTAAGCATACCATTCCCGCTCTACCTCTTTCCACAGGCTTCCACTGCCCTTACACAGCTGTAATACTGCTGTTATACTTGTATCATCCCACTGGAATTAACTTCAACAATGCTTTTAAAAGGCATCTTTCCTTCTGCAATTAGTTTTTTTTTCCCAGTCCCTTCCCCATCAGAAATGTGCAAATACCTGGTTTCTTACAGCTTCAGCTTATTTGCACAGTATGGGAGATCATTTCCTTACATACCTGCCTTCTCTGTGTCTTTCTCTCTGCAGACTGTCACATCCAGTCTTTATTCAAATACTTCCACAAAATTCACCTTCCAAACGAGTCAGATCCACTTCCTGTGACAAAGCTCACCATTACAAATGCAGATCCATTATGCTAGTGCCTTATCCTAAGGCACATTGCATACATGCCTGAAAACAAATTTTCACGTATAAATATGATTTCTGTTCATGGATAATCACAGAATCCTGAATAAAAGAGTGGTCAGTCCAGTGCTGACACAATACTTTGCCCTTGAAAAGATGAAATGGCCTGGGCCTAATTCATACCCTTTGATTTCTATTACGAAGAAAATCTGAAAAGCAAGCTTGGTACAATGAAACTGTTATATCGCTTGGTTTGGTTCATTTCCACTAAAAAGAAACCCCAACTCCCACATCTTTATATGGGAAACCAGTTCAAAACAACAGCAAAGAAAAGCCTTCTAGATATCATGACCTGGTGCAATCTACTTGCGAGTAAGGCCTCCCCACCACAGCAATTGCAGTGTGAGCAGCACCATGCTGCCTGAGAGCTGAAAATGCACGCACAGATTTTCCGTTAGTGCAACATATCAACATTAAAGGACAAAGCATGACTAACGGCAGACAGTTGAAGTGCACCTGAACCAGCATTTCAAACATAAGGATGATTTTGACTGCCATGACAACAGGTGCTATCATCATGCCATGAAGATGACTTAATAGCTGGTGTTGCAGCACCCAGACTTCATCTAACTCACTCACTGAGGGTCAGTGGAAAAGATAAACACTGCTTGTTCTTGGCAGATCCTGCTGTCAGCAGCAAAGAAGAAAGCTGGTCCTTTTTACCTTCAACTAAGACGTATTAAGTTGCAACAGTACCTACCTATATACCCCTATTTCCAAATAATGGAAAATACACTGTTACCAAGGTACTGGGTCCTATGCATTCCAAGAACCAAAAAAACCCAACTATTACCACTCTTTCTGTTGCAGATTGTCCTAGCATTCACAACGATTAAAAACTGGCAGTTCAACTTACAATTTCTGCTACATAAAGTGAGAGGTGGCGGCTCTGGATGGCCAAGAGGACTTTAATTTCACATCTGGACAAGTGCTAGAGCCCCCATAATTCCTGGAACAGCCTCTCTTCTGACTGAGTGGCACACAGTTACTTGCTGCACGTGCACTTCCATTATTGTCTTTGCAATTAAAAAAATACTGCTAGCTATACGAAGATGCTGGCAACAATTTGAGGAGTTTGGATAATCTGAAGTAGTCAGGAGTCCTTGCCAAGTGTGTTCCAAAAAAAAGTGGAAACTGAAAAAGTACTTTTGCTTCAGAGCCTTCCAAACAATTTCTCTCTTAGCCTTCACACAGCCACAGAGAGACCTAAAGCAGACTGGGACAGAAATGGCACTGCATGCAGCCAACTTCTTCAGTGGGAAAAGGCATCCACTCTATGAAGAACCTTAAGCCACTGAAAACAGCCTTTAGCACCCACCATAACCTCCTTTTCCTCTCCTTCCATTAGGCTACTTCAGAATTTGGTTTCAACTGACATTAAAGACATACCTGGACAATAAAATTTTTGTTCTGTCCCTGGTAGGAAAATAGCAGCATCTTTAGTATAACCTTAACTGACGACTACCTAATCAAGAGCAGCACTTCTCAATTGTGGTAAGGAAAATTAATAGTCAGTCACTCTAAATTACTACACGTAATTAAAAACAAATCATACACACAGTTACAAACATGCAAATAAACCAGCTTGTAGGTTTTAATTTAAAGCAACCAGCATTAAACAATCAAAGCATTACATCAGATCTAGACATTCTTACATAGCTCTTTGCTGGTTAGTTTATTAACATCTATTGTTAATTAACATCTTCAGCTGTGACTTAACTTTCACTGCCCCCTTTAATTCTCGATCGGAAATATGCCTTCTCCCAGATTCTATGCACTAGTTTGTTTATTCCCCCCAATAATCTCAAAATTGAGAAGTGCTGTATCAGATTCCACACCTCCCCCTCCCCCAGAATGTCTTACTCTACCACTAACTATTCAGTCACAAATCTGTTGCATATTTCATTAAGATTCGGGTTTTTTGGCAGTAACTAAGACTTCTTTAGCAACAGTTCACTACAGTTTAAGTTCATTACCTATTGCTAATTAAAATGATCTGTTTTATTGTCACAGATGAAAAATCCTGTTACAGAAACTAATGAGCTGCAACCTTCAGTAACTGAGAGGATGTGTTGACAAGCATGAACACTTAAAGCCAGTGCCAATCAGGTCTAATTGAGATTAACCTTCAAGTATTTACTACTACTCATCAGATTAGGTAGAATTAGAGGGAAGCACAGTCAGCAAACTACCAGTAAATGCAGATGCAAGTAAAACCCAACAATGTTAAGAAACACTTCTAACTATAACCTTCATGTTCTGCTTAAATTAACCTAAATAAACTTTGAATTACAATTGGGTTTACAATTTTTTTTTAAAAATTGCCAATTCAAGTATCTTGTCATTTTTTATAACAAATAATATTCCCCCTAGACAGGGCCAGTGAAAAACAAGAGACTACTTATTAAGATGAAACAATGTATTTTATTGCTTTGGATAAACTATTTAAACATACAAATCTAGAAAATGCATTTGACTGCAAAACCTGCATACAGGTGCTCCCTAGATAACCAGCTTATTTTACTTCATGCTAAGCATGCAAGTCTGAGTCTTTCCAGGTAATCTGATTTTCCTGGGCTCGGAGCACTGCTCAAGTTCCTGACGGACCACAGGAGTAGTTGTATCATGACTTCTGACTATAAACTCAGTAATTTAGGAGTCTAATCTGAGGTATGTAAAATACAGAAACTTAAGCTAGTGTACTTAACCACTGACAACTTCCGATTTAAGTTGCATTGTACTTTGTTAAGAGAGCTGCATTTTAGGGGAAAATAATGTCTATCTGCTATAAAAAAAATGGAGCAACAGTAAAGAGTGACTCCTCAGTTAAAGGTCTTATTAATCTGGTCCTCTGGCTCAGTCTATCATTTGGCATTAAACACCACCAGTGTGTTGTATGAATGCCTTACCAAGAAAGGTTTGGGTTTATTTGCTTGTTTGTTTCCCCCCTTTGCTTAGAATAAGAAAACAAAATACTGACTTGATTTTCCTGTCAAAAATACGGTATAGTAGAAATTAATGGATCACGTATTTGATATCATGCAGAAGTAAATTAATCTCATCCCTATTACAAGGAAGACACCAAAAACCCCCCAGATCCCTCCGGTTTATCAGGACTTAAATGTCTGTACCTGTCAGAAGATTTAAGAAAAATTAAACCAAATTATGGTCCATTGGAACAGTTAGCCTCTCCTTCAGGACCATCTTTGTAAAATGTCAGAGAGACTATTTTCATTCTATTCTTGTTAGTTCCTGAAAGATGAGACCCTCCATCACTCCTTCACAGGCCAAGAATGGGACTTGAGCTGTTTTTCTGTTTTGCTTTCCGAGGAAACCAGAAGGGAAAGGGATTAAGAAAAAGTGTATTTATTCTCCCAGTACACAGCATCTCCAGCACAGATGCTCTGTTCACATGGTGGTTAGGACAACATACACGCAAACTTTATCAAGACTCAAAACATTTTGTGCAGGTTATCAGGAAAGATTTAACTCCTTGATTAGATAACATGTTCTTAAGTTTCCACTAGCTCCTAGCTTTCTTGAGATTTCAGTCTCCGAGAACAACTACTTACCATACACCACAGAGTAAGTACAACAGACAAGCTGTTTTAGTAATTATTTAATTTACAAATGCATATACCATATCTTAAAACAATCATGATGCAAAATCTCAGTTGGCTGCACTGATGAAAATTGTCTTTTTAGCTTCACTTACACTAGGAAGTCAATTTCTCCAGTAATGCTTCTATTCCTTTTACATTTTTATTTAGCTTCAACTTCGGGACAAGTTTTTTCAGTTCTTTTTTGACTGTATTTGCCACTTTTTGATCGGCGCTCCGTAGAAGGCTACAAAAAACAGGAAAACAAACAAGGATGTCAAAGGTCAGCACATATGTCATAGGGAAAGAAGCTGTCCATGTAAGAAAACAGTACCTCCTTACAAATAATATAACTCAGGGCAGATGTTATTACCTCCTACTAGAAAAAGATGTAAAACTTTCCAAGTTTTTTTTCCAAGAAAGCATGAAACACTGAGTGAGAACAGAACACAGAATAAATCAGACTGGAAGTAACTGCAGATCCCTGCTCAAAGTGAGTTCAAACACTGGGTCAGACAAGGCTGCTCAGGCTGCTCCAGGGCTGACATGAAGGAGACAGCCCAACCTCCCTCATTGCTGGGCTATCCTCATGGTGAAAAGGCTTCTTCTTACCTCCAGCCTGAGCCTCCTGTGTTCCAACCTGCACTGCAGCCTCCCACCCTCTAGCCATGCACTCACTGCTGTGAACAGCGTAGCTCTCCTCCATACCCTTCTGTGGCACTGGAGATGCTGATGAGTGCCCCCAAAGTCATTCTTTCTCCCAGCTAAACCACCCCAGGTCCCACAGCCTCTTCTCTCAGGCCACAACTATGCTGGTTTATAGAAATGACATATGGAAATTAGTAAGTCTATGTTTAATCCATTTCCTACCCTGATGCAATGTATCATTCAGAAATTCAAAAATTCTGAGGAGAGGTCAGATGTAGAAACATAAACAGATCAGCATCCATGACATTCTAGTACTTACAACACTTCATTTACACTAAGCTGGACTGTAGCATCTGCAAAGCACCCTCGCATAACCTCTTCAACACTTGTACCAAGTCAGAAGAAAGCCCCAGAATTATTTCTTTTTAAATAAAATTAAATTCAAATTGCTATGTAGGACAGTGAGAGCATCCAGGATACCAGGTAGCTAAGAAATAAAACACACAATGAACAGCTTCTAAAAGGTGAATAAACTTAAATGACCAGAAAGCCAAAAATCTTCAAGTGGACTGACTAGGTAATCCTGAGTTTCAGATACGCACGTAAGTGACAGATGGCTTCTGAAAGCCAATAACAAAACAAATCAATCATAGCTTCAAGGAGAACTGGCAATGTCTGAAAATTACCTCTGTCAGAGGGATCTTGCATCCCTCATGACAAAAGTATCTGTTTGGTTTTAAATAAGTTTTTTTTAAAGTCAACAATTATTTTATATGAAAGAATATTGCAGTTATCTATACCAGACTAAGTTAAATTTATCCCTGCTGTATGATTTAGGTAATGTCTTAACTTCAATGCACGCAGTCAAACAAAAATGATGTTAATTACTAGTGTTAGTGATGTAAGCAGGTGTCACATGAAATGGAACAAAAGGAATTGGCTTTGTTTGTGTGTTCTCAGCTACCCAAATGAAAGTGTGTCATGGCAAGACAATCATCAAGTTCAATTTACAGAGGATTCAGATTTAATTAAAATTAAAAACTCAAAACAAACTACAAACCAAAATTACAGCAAACAAACACTCACTACTCCCCCATATTTTTGTCTCTTTCCTGCTAGGTGTGTTTCAATATTGGTGAAAAACTCCCAGTCTAGAAGATAAGCTTCCCTGCTTGGCAACAAAGCACTTTTCGAAGTTCCATCCTGTAGTACCATGAGTGACAGCAGAGAGGGAAAGACTAACATTCATCACATACTTTTCCACAAAAACTCCGCTTCTGTACTGTTTTTTGCTAACAAAAAATTACTAGTTTCCTGTTTTCTATACGAGTCTTCGATACCCATTAAGAGACTATTGTCATGGTGAAGCTAAGCAGTTATTTCCACTAACTTACTTTGTAACTTTATTTGGACAATCAAAACAGCTTAATACATAAGCCAGGAACATCACATGCTAAAGGAATCTGCTCAGCCTTGAGTTAGGGAAAAAATGTCTAGGCATTGGTACAGTACATTGTCAGTGAACAAGCCTTTACCACAAATCTCCACTGAACATCTGTGCACAGGATCAGCTAACTTAAAAGCATTAGAAGCATTTATTGAATTCTAAAGACTTATTATGAGAGGCAAAGAACTATTATAATTTCAGCAGCTGAACAATCTTAACAGCCAAATCCACGACTATTATGATGTTGTGTAAACTGGTTTTGTATCTGGATTGCAGATACTCTTCTATTGCCAATTCTTCTCACTAATGTTCTGAATGATAATGACTAAACAAAGTTAGAACTAAATTCATATTAACTAACAGAAGTCCTATTACTGAAAACAGCTTTTGATTTACCTTGCAAAAGAGCATGAACATCAAAACGGCCTCACACTAAAGTCATAAGGAGCAGAGATGGAAAAAAACCAGCAAGGAGTCTAAAGGAACTTTCAGTGAGGGAGAATAGGGGTAGAAGCAAGGAAAAAGAGGTTTTTATTTTTCAAAATCAGGTTGTCTGTTTGCATTGTTTGCTGACTTTGGCTCAGTGCAACTCTGAGGAGTCAACTAAGTAATTCTGACACAGCAGCTCCACAACACAGACCACTGTGGGTTAGGGCAAAAATTTGGGTTTCTATGACCTGACATGGACAAGTAGTTACAAAATGAAAATGGCAATGATTAACACAACAGCTCACATTTGACAAAACAAAATATTAATATTAGTCAAATTCCTGTGGGGTCTTTTTATCTCATCAGTCGCACAGTTCTCTGCTTCAAAGCTGTGAGCCAGTTAGCTCACCACAAGCCTTTGAATGATCTGTTCTTTCATATGGTCTATTTCACATACTTTTCTACTTCAGTATGAGACATACTTAGCTCCATAATTAAGGCATCAACACACATGAATAAGTTACCAAAAAAGAAAAGAATTCTTGCAGCTGCTGCCAGTTACAGTTATTTCAGAGTTAATTATTTTAATGCAGCTATTTGTAGACTGCTTTTTTGAGAATATTCTCCTTGTAAAACAAGACTTACAGGCACGATTTTTAAAATATATTAGATTTTTAATCTTTAAGATTAAATCAAATCTTTTAAGATCTTCCAACATTGAGCTACTTCCTAGTACTGTAAAAGCCTGAGTTCAAGGAACCTATGGAAACTCAGGTTTGAATTTTCCTACCCTGTTCCATTGCAGACTTAGCAGTGGCATGAAAGACAGTATGTACCGAATTAAAAACGGTACTTTGGTGACAGAAATTTCAACTGATGCTCTCTTAGCTGTTCAGGAAAGTAAAACTAAAACCTAATCAGAAATAGCCATGTGCCTTACATACCAACAAAGAATAATGGCACCTCGATTTATTTCAGCCCAGGTCTTCATATTCTCAATACCAACACGTTCCAGCAATGTTCTTCCAAAGCAAACTGTAAAGTGTAGGAAAGGAGTAGGGAGAATAAAAAAATTAGACAGTATCTTTACGCATAGAAACTTGATCATACTTCTCTGCAGTTGTGATTTTATCAGATAATTTTAAGCCACCAAGCATTCACAAGGTTTTTCTGTCACAAAATAAATGTCTATTCAATGCAATGAATACATTTATAGATGTTTGACAACTTCCAATCCAAGCATTGCTTTAAATTAGTTAGACAATAGCAGCACTGTGTGACAGTTTACTAACGTAAAGCAGGCAAACATGCTGTTTCATAGAATCACAGATTGGGCTGGGTTGGCAGGGACCTTAAAATTCATCTAGTTTCAAGCCCCCTGCTATGGGCAGGGACACCTTCCACTAGACCAGGTTACTCAAAGTCCCATCCAACCTGGCCTTGAACACTGCCAGGTATGGGGCAGCCACAGTTTCTCTACGCATCCTGTTCCAGTATCTCAACACTCAGAGTAAAGAACTTCCTCCTTATAGCTAATCTAAATCTACCCTCTTTTTTTTTTTTTTTTTTTAAAAAAAAAAAGGGTTTTAAAGTCTATTCACATCTTAAGGAAGACTTTAAGATCTTGAAAAGAATGACACCAAAGCAAGAGACAATTATAAACAATACACTAATACACACACACCTCTGTTGAAAATGCTACATTTGTAAGCATCTGACACTACAACTGAAACCACAAAATGTTCACAGATTAAGGTACTTAAAACTTCAGAGCTAATCTTTTATTGATGCATGAAAACCACAAGGAACCTTGTTTGTTTCAGCTGTACTAATGCTACAGTGCTCTATTTCCTCAGTAGCTTTGAAAGACTAAGTTGCAGATTCATTACACCAATGGCATATGCAAGAGAAAGAATCTAGGTTCACTTCAAGTCCCCAGCTGAATTTGAAGGACTAAACTTCAGGAAAACTGCTCTTACAACTGTAAGTTTGCTGCTGAGCAAACTTACCAGTAAACAACCAAAAAACCCCACAGAACACCAACAAACTCTAACCTACGGTACGCCCACCTCCTTTCATTTTTTGAGGGTTTTGTATGAGAAAAAGTAATCTCTATTAGGATATGGTGATTCACACAATAAGATTTTACAGTTACGTAATAAAGTAAGTTTAAAAGCTAAATTAAGATGAGAACATCTGTACCCAGTCTCTGCCTTCTGGGATATGAAATAGCAAAGATGTCCTATTTTTGTGCATGAATTATCATAGTAACAGAAAGCATTAACTCAGCAGCACTAATGAATGCAGCAAAGATTACAGTTTGGCTCACAAGCACTAATGAAACAAGTGCTCCTGTTAGAAAGACTTTACTTTTTCTACTACTATCCTTTAAACTGCTGTGTAATTTAGCAAAGCTATCAAGGCATTTAAGCACAGAAATGAACCCTGTGCCAAATACACAGTAAGCCTCTGTGAACAAAACTGGACCAGTCCTTGCTTTGCAGAAAAAGAAAACATATCCATGGCATTCTGTTCATGCAACAACTCAAAACAACATAAAAACTAGAAGTCACAATCTTAGACAGCATGTTACAATTTTCTATACTTTAGTATATTCAAAGAAATAACTACAGAAATCTTATTTTAGGTCAGAAAACTGATTACTCTGATGTCATAATTTGATTAAATAAAGCTGAATTTCCAGCATACCTTCTTTTCCACTCTCCCTCATTTTTTCATCTTGCTCTATTAACCATTTCAAAACTAGATGGCCTGCTGGATGCTCTGCAATGTGAAGCTTTAAGGGGAAAAAGCAAACCAAAATTAAATTATTTAACAAGAATGTTTCAAAACACATTTACATGTCTGTCCATGAATTCCTGCTGGCTTGGTCCACTTTGCCCTCAGACACCTCATCACTCTGATCCATTTAGTCATCATCTATGCAAATGAAGACAAGTTTGATACAAGGATCTGAGTATTTATTTAAATAGATTATTTTTTACCATGTTCCCTGGAACATCTGACTTTCAGTAACAAAACACATCAACCAATGTTTCATCCACCCCTCCAAGACCCTCATACTTACTAAACAGTATCTATTGGTCTACTGGCCTCTGCAAGAACTTCCAGACTTTCCACATTTTCATGGACTTGAAAATTAACAGTTCACAGAAAATTATAGAAAACATGACTAGTTCATGTACAATTCTGTAAAATGCACACCTTATAGAGGGGAAAAACAGGGCAAATTCAGCACAACTACAAAAATCTGGAGGGCATTTATCTTAAATAAAATGCACACAGCGTTTTTTGTTTTCTAGTCTATGGATGCATATCTGACTGAGCTTAACAAAACACAGAAGGGGCAGGGGCACACTTTGAAGAGAAGGTCATACTCTAAAGACAGCTATTGCTGTAAAGACAAACAGTTATTATCTAAGATCTCTCCTTGCATGGAGATAGGCACACCTGAAAGCTAAGAGACCCATCATTCTCAATGTAAACAGTCAAATGAACTGTAAGAATTTACTAACAGCTTGACTGCATAGTGGTAACATTAAAAGAGAGACTGTGTAACATGATTGTCAGCTACCTTCCTATGAAGTGCTTGAAGCAGTTCTGAAGATTAAAGATCATGAACTACCTTGCTCTAACCTCATATGAAATGCTGGCTCAAGCCCTTCTCTCTCCAGATGCAGAAATGATACCACTATGAAACGAAAATGTTAGAAAACAGATCATGTCTCATGTACAAGTGCTACCAGGGCAGCGCACTGACATTACATAGAGGAAAAAGTGAGTGGACTTCGTGTTAGTGATACAAAATGAGCAAAAGCTGTGCAAGATTTCAGGAAACTTGTCCTCTTTTACTTTACCTGCCCATCACAGCCACCTGGAACAAGCTCTTCTGCTGCTAAATTAGCAATTGCATCTAGTGCAGGCTGGATGTCACCAGCAGCTGTTCTTAAAATGTCAGCAACCAAGACAAATGTAGCTTTGTCTATGACTACTTCTTGGGTATGTTCTTGCAAATATTCTAGCAGAGGTGAGGAAATGGCTTCCAGGAGTTCACGACGGCGGAGTTCAGTATTCTTCTTACTGATGAAAGAGACAGCACATTAATGTAGAAGACTTGCTCTGTATGCACATCAAGCAACAAGAAACAGACATATACGCTATTTGAGATAGATATAAATTATTAGAAAATCAAAATAAAACATTACTCTTCACCCTGTTAAACACATGTTCCATATTAAGAACACATGGAGCGAAAAAGTGTTTAGTATTTAAAGCTGACTGCTGGTAAACCTCGTAGAGTTTTTTGTTAGCAATAATTTAACTTGATTGTTTTCTATTCATTCTGACATCTCAGTAGCTGAGATTTACTTAAACAGCTCACTAATCATATAAAATTGCTCCTTCTTTAGAAGCTTATAAGCATCAATGTCAATACCAGAGACTGAATTCAAATTAACAATTTCCATTTTTATTGCTAGATTTTGAGATACGCTCTTGTGCAACCCAAACCACCAATGATGCATATTAAAAATTTTCTATGCCAAGTTTGATGTATGAGTTTAAACAAAGAACACATCACAGTTTTTGCCTCCTACAAAGAGAGTAAACTGATGACTACCAATATATTGCTGATAACAAATAATCACTTATGAATTTTAAACAAAAAATGCAGAAATACAGACTACAAATTAACATATCTAAGTAACCTTAGGTATTACTTACGTATATTTACATTACTCAGCTATACTATAAAAAAAACCCTGAAATTAAATTGTTCATGACAGAAAGTTGCATGAACTCTTCTGGACTCTAGGGAAAAAAAAAATCTTAACTGTTACATACCTATAGGCATTTCCATCTCCCTGTTGCAAAAGTGTGATAATTTCTGGAACAAAATGTGCAGGGTCTCTAGGACTTAGCAAGTACAACAAGACCTTCTTTCCGTATTTGTTGTTTATTATATTGGGTAAAGCAGCATTTATTTCCTGTAAAAGTAAACAAGCAGCAACAAAACATTAATGAATTAATAAGTTTTGAGCCAACAGTATTTACTGATGACCTTTCAAATGCAAAGCTTAGGAAAGGAAACCTACATAACAGGAGTAAGATCTGTATCTGCCTGCAAAATTAAATTAAAAACCTCTCATCAGAATGAGAGCTTTATGAAGAGCAGGGAAAAAAAATCAGGTTTAAAACATGTTCATCAGATGCATCAATGTCACTGATTAGTGAGAGAAAAAAGGGGAAAGGAGGGAGGGGAAAAGGAGGGAGGGGAAAAGGAGGGAGGGGAAAAGGAGGGAGGGGAAAAGGAGGGAGGGCTAAATTTTAGCATGGACAGACTGGTAATTGGTGCAAGGTGGTTTAGAAGTCTAACTGCTCTTAAACATAATTTTCAGGATTGGATTCATCTGTAGAGTTTGCTTCATTACTTGATGCTTTCACCTCATCCTCTGCTACTAGTTTTCATTCTCTATCTGAACAGCTGATCTTATCTGATATTTTTTACGTTTTCCCCAACATCCTTTCCCTGTTCCCAACTTGAATAAACCCAGATGGACCAATTCTGTATGTGTGAAAGCCACTTGTCCTTATTTTCCTATACTCTTCTGTCCAGATGGATGGAGTAGGATGACCAACGAGTAAATACTCCATTATCTTTGATCACAGATGATGGAAAAATCACAGATGATTCAGGACTTAAATGACAACCTGAAAGCTCAGCTAAAGCTAAACACAGTATCTGAACTCATAAACCCTCCAAAAGAAGAGTGCTTTTAACATAGCACCAGAATGCCTCAATGATCTCATACCAAGACAGCACTGATCTGTCAGGGCTTATTTGCTCGGAACTTGGCCAGAATTTGTCATATTGCAGACTGGACTCCAGAAACAAAATCCAGCTGTGATTACAGCTAATAGACCTGAGAAACAAAAGCCATTTATTTCCACACCAGAATGTTTTCATCTCTCTACACCAGAGAGACAAACTTAGGGATGTATCTTTGAGCTTAGGTACAAAAACCCAATTCCCCCTTATACAAAGCTGTCCAACGGAAGAACTCCTCTTATTTTTCAAAGCAAGCCTCATCATGTGTTCAGTTCTGGGCCACTCCTTACAAGAGAGATACTGAGTTGCTGGAGCAGGTGCAGAGAAAGGAAATGAAGCTGGTGAAGGGTCTGGAGCACAACTCTCATGAGGAATGGCTAAGAGAACTGGAGTTGTTCAGTCTGGAGAAGGTTCATGGGGGACCATATCATTCTCTACAACTACCTGAAAGGAGGATGGAGAGAGGAGGTGGCTGGTCTCTTTTCCTAAGTAACAAGGACAGGACAAGAGGTAAGGGCCTCAAACTGTGCCAGGGGAGGTTTAGATTGGGTATTAGGAAAAATTTCTTCACTGAAAGCATGATCAGGCATTGGAACAGGCTTCCAGGGAAGTGGTGGAATCACCGCCCCGAAGCGTTCAGAAAACTCGTAGATGAGGCCATTGGTGACATGGTTTAGTGGTGAACTTGGCAGTCCACACACAGAGTATTTGCCTCATCTTGATCTCCCTGCCACTGCCCCTTAACCTGTCAGTCCTAAAAAGTTAGAGCAAGAGTACTTCTATAAGCACATTACAACCAATACATCGATGTTAATTATCCTCCTTGCATGAAAACTAATTGTGCACTATGAAGTCTCTTTTATCAGTGTGAAAACATAACTTTATAAGGCTTTACAGATTAAAACATCTTAGAAGGGATAAAATTTGAATGCAAACATAACACTATGTGAAACCCTATTAAATAATTTTGGAAGGAAGGTGAGGAAAAGGGCATTCCAAAAGAAAGCATGCTATCCTTAATGCCATTCTGCTCATGTAGGTAAAGCAGAACAGAGTGCTCTCATGTTTCAGACATCTATCTGCATCCATTTTGGAAGAAGATAAAAATATGGTATAGATCTTATCCAGAACAGTAATCATACAATCATAGAATAGTTAAGGTTGGAAAAGACCTTAAGATCATCAAGTTCCAATCCCCCTGCCATGGGCAGGGACACCTTACACTAAACCATGCCACCCAAGCTTCTGTTCAACCCGGCCTGGAACACCGCCAGGGATGGAGCATTCACAGCTTCCTTGGGCAGCCCATTCCAGTGCCTCACCACCCTTAACAGTAACGGGCTTCTTCCTTATATCTAAACTTCCCCTGTTTATGTTTCAACCCATTACCCCTTGTCCTATCAGTACAGTCCCTAATGAAGAGTCCTTCCCCAGCATCCTTAATGTCATCTAATTATCAACATATTAAGTAAAAACATCAAGTTTTGAGAATCAATGTGAGTTAATGATTACAGCATCCAATCAAAAGAAATTCCAGTCATCCATTAGCCAGAATGAACATGTACAAAATGGGTAATTTTCAGCAAGCACTGAATCTAGTTTAAAAACCACTTCAAATAAATAACTAAAGAGAACATATGAAAGTGCTGAGGTCTCTCATGAAAGGAAAAAAAATAAACATGGCACACAAATATAATTAAACAGAAAAAGGGAAAATGAATTAAATGGTTTGAAAAAAACTGATGGATTCCTATTTTCATCTTCTTATATACTGAGAAACACTATTTGTATACTGTTTACGAAAAATTTGATTACTTACTGATATAATTAACTGTTTCACAAGTTTAGTGTCATCGATGCAATCAAATGCTGCCAGCAAGACCAGATGAGAAAACTCACCCTTCAAAGATAGGACATCAAAAATGACATGCAGTCAAGTTCTATGAACATACTAATTGACTTAGGATCAACATTTCTGAGAGTTTGTCTTAAACATGACACAATATGAACCACATGCAAATTCTGTCCACTGTATAAAATGAGAGAAGCCAAACACTTAGGCTGTCACTGAAAATAAGACCTGTTAAGAGAACCATGTTGTTAAAAGAAAGGTAGATTAAGCTGATCTGCATTAGAAGCTGATAACACTGCTTTATCACATCCAAGCTATTAACCTAATCCTATGTATAATTACCACTGGAAATCATAGGTTTGCCTCGCCAAACATTACATACAGATTTTATTTATGAGGTATTTGCTTAAAACTGAGAAAAATCACATACCACACTTTTGGAGATCATGTTTCCGTAATAAGCCACATAGTCTCTACTGTATTGCTGGACAGTAAATTCTAGCATACGCAAAAGGGCACAACCCAATTCACTCATGTGTCAGTGAGATCCTATGCCTAAACAAAGCCAGACCTTCAGTGCTCCAGAGTTTTAGACATTATTTGCCTACTGTCTCATATTTCTATCTAATATATATTTAATAAAATATAGAAATAACTTATTCTGGTAGAAAAATTATGGAGAGAAACATTACTTAAAACAGCGCCCTCCAAAGTGGGCTGCACAAGACAATCCATTATGAGGCAGGAAGAAAACATTTTCTATACCATTGATAAATATATAAAAAAAACCACTAGCTATCTTTATATCATCTTTTTTAAATTTCTATTTCTCTGCATGTTTTATATTGTATACTAGTACAGTAGTATGTGTACATTACTTACACATACACGTATATTTGAGATGCATGGTCAGGGTTGTGTGACCAGAAGTTTGGAGACCACTGGTTGAGACTACATCAACTACCAGTAACCAGAACAATACAATTAGGAAAAAAAGTTTTAAAAGCTTTTCTTCACAGGCGTAGTTTTGCCTGAAATTATGAAATCCAGTTGCAACTGTTATTACTCTGTTGATGCTGCAGTCTCAAAATATGTATATTACTCAGAAAAAAAATAAATACAGACGTCTTCCATTGTATGCCATTTCAGCATTAATTTGATTTGAATCTTCCTGACTTCTTAAAAAACAAAACAAAACCAAAAACTTGTAAGAAATATGCACATTCAAATGGAAATGGTACATTCAAATATGTTGGGACCCACCCACCACATCTTCAGTTCCTTTTCTGTACACATGATATTTTACTCCCAACCAAGAAGAATTAACCAATGAAGATATATGAAGCCATATGAAGATATAATGTAAAGTTGGGCTCAAAAAAAAAAAAATAGAAGATATATATGTATATATAAAAGATATATAATATAGAACTTCCAATTAACTCAGCTACTTCAAAGAAGGACTGTACTGCCCACAATGAAGCTTCGCAGTATGTCTCTAAATATTCCATAAAGTTCATTATATTTTATACTAATACACCACCAGTATTTTAAACCTAGTTTTATTAAAACCTCAGTTGTTTCCAGTATCAAAGTGCAATCACATTAGCCTCTACCAAATCACTTGTATTCAGACACTATGAAATAAATGAAAACTCACCGTTGCTATTTTTTCAATATATGTCTTCATAGTTTTCACAATTACTTTTCTGTCCTATCCAAAAGGAAACAAGAAACTCGAATTAGCCTATAACGCCAGTGATTCTGAGTAACTAAATTGTTATCTACACCTTCAAAAACATAACCTTCCATCTGCTTACTAAAGCAAAGGCTGTTGACCAAAGTCTCACATTTGTGCTACTAGTCAGCACCTAGAAGAGCTGACTTGTGAAAGACTCAATCCTAGGAGGGCCTGTACGTGTTTACAAGTCCAGCTCACCAACAGGACATGGCAAAAACGCTAAGCTGAAGGTAAAAAACAAAACAAAATTAGAAAGAGAGACACCTCCAAACCACTACACAGGTTCACCTATATCTTGTTCACTATTTACACAAGAATGCACTTCAACTCTTCATTTGGAGAGAAACTTATTTAACAGGGCCAGAAACTTTTAAGTAGCAAGGACCCTGTCTAGCCTTGTTGCAAAACCTGTTTACTAGCAAGATATATTTTTGGCAGAAAGTTTCCTCAGTGCTTGTACTTCTGACTTTTGCAAGCACTGCTCAGCCTTTTCCACACCCATTACTACCCTTAGAGCCTAGCAACTTCCTCTTTTCTTCTGCACTCTTTAACAAGCAGACTATTTTCATAAGAATGACAGAATGGTTTGGGTTGGCAGGGACCTTAAAGACCATCTAGTTACAACCCCCTGCCACAGCCAGGGACACCTTCCACTACACCAGGATGCTCCAAGCCCCATCCAGCCTGGCCTTGAACACTGCCTGAGATGGGGCAGCTACAGCTTCTCTGGGTAACCTGCGCCAGTGCCTCACACTCTCTAAAGAAGGCACTACAGTATTTCCAAGAGATGAAGGCATACAGTACACATGAAGTATTTCAGGATACCGTATCAACAGAAGAAGCTAAATACAGTTCCTGTAATATTTTTGAAGTCTTGGCATTCCACAGCCAAATACTGTTCCACATTACAACTTTACTGTCTTCCTACTGCCAATTCCACTGGCATTAAGAAACCTATGGAATGAAATAATGGCCAATAATCTTAAAATGGAATAACTTTATGTATCACCTTCATGAACTCTGCTAAAAATAAATAGAGATACTTCTATTATAGGATTTTTAACAAAAGCATTGGATTTGCAAAAAAATCTACTACTTTTATTTGCCAGTAAGTCAAGTGGAGCCACTTTTTAACCTTGCTCTCAAATACTTAACTGTATCAAAATGTTCACTGGCAGAAGAACCCATCTGGGCAACCATACTCACAGTCTCAGGCTAGACTATTATGAACTAAAAAGAGGATTCTTTATTACTAAATACTATAATGAAATTATTATTTATAACTATATACTATACATTTAATTATATAGTATAGATAATGTATTATTTATACAGTTATTATTAAATAAAAAGGGGACTATATTATTAAATACATAAAGAAGACTGGGTAGACAGAAACCAAACAATACCTTGGGAGTACCATGCCATAAGCAGTGCATTGCTACTCGGGCTCCATCATGAGTGTGTGCCAGGTAGATAACAGCCTCTCTGACAGCTTCTATCATTTCCTGTGGCAGAAAAGGTGATAAAGCAAAAATGGGGGGGGGGGAAGGCCTAAGACATCTCCAGACATGTGGGTTAAGGTATGAAAGGATTTTTTTTTTTGTCTGCTCACAGAAACACAGAGAGCATCGCTGGCTCAAGAGAACCATTCTCACTGCCTTGAACTAAGAAAAATGGTCTCGAACTCTGAAAGACTGTAAATGACATGAGCTTTCTCCCTTGAAAACTACACAGTTCATCATATTCACCCTATGAAATCAGAAATGTACTGAATCTTGCCAGTTTCTATTAGAGAAAATTCAAGGAAGGGTGCTCAGAACTAAGACAGAAACTACAGTAGACAAGGACAACCATACACTTAGAACATAAAACCCAGACATACTTACAGATCTTTGTTTTGGAAGAGCGTAAGTGAAAAAGTCCAAAAATACTTTATGTACAAGTGAGTGTTTTATCACAGCCTCTCTGTATTTGGGAAGAGAAAAATAAGCAAAAAGTCCGCCATAAGTAATGGTTTTAACATAAGATAACAATACTTCATTTGCATTTAAAAAACAGATTCAGCAGTGCATTGCACAGAAAATACACAGACAATCCAGATTAGATGTTTAGCATTTGCAGTACATGGAAGATTCTAAACCTAGCAAAATATTTTCTCCTAAGGACCACTAGAGAAGCTTACCTAATAATGACTGCATTACAGAAGCACACCACGCTGGCGGATTTCTGCTGAATGGCTGGGACAGGGGACACTTTAGCTTATAGAAGTGGAGTTCAAAATTAAGGTATGACACTTTGGACAAAACTACAATTACTTACTAAACAACACAGCAATGTTACAACTTAAGAGTATTATTATCACTCTTTTTGTATGGCAGAAACAAACTGATTCATGCTAGACTGTCACTCCTTAAATCCATTTTTTTCCTTACTTCTGTGCCATTGGTGTAAGAATCTGCTTCATTTCATCCAGGATGGCCTCTCTCTTTTCAGGCTGAGCTGCTAATACTTTATCCAGTGTTGGGACAACTGGTGTCTGAAATGAAAGTACAACCAGTGCAATTGTTCTCAGTAAGTATCAGACTTGACAGAAAATTAAAATCTTCAGTTCCTTTTCAACCAAAATTCATGATCAGCATCACAAACATTTTTCTGCAAAGCTAACAATTTTTACAATTTCAAAAATAAAAAGCTAGTCTACTTCGAGTACGGCAGAAGCTACATACTTGTTTCTACAAACAATATCCATTATTAGCAAACAAAAGCTAATTCTATGGTGTGAATTGGTCATCGCCAGTTACAGTCAGCTTTTCATGAGACTGTCAGATACAAGGTAAAATACACAAAACTAACATTCTGTTAAGGGACTCCTAAGCTAAGCAGAAATTCTGCACAACAGTATGCCTATGTCAGAGAAAAGTGAATTAACTGAGAAGTTAACCAAAGCCCAGAAAATTCCAGTTCAAGAGCAGCAGAGAGAAGGAATTTACAACATATACCTTAAAACCAGAAGTACTTCCTGGTATCTAACTATTACACTGGTAATAGGCCAACTAGATACAAAATGAGAAGAAATGCATTTGTAACAACCCCTGCCAGGGGTGGAAAAGGCAGAAAGTTGGAGGCAGGAGGATGAAAATTAAGCCACCCATTTCAAAACTCCAGAAATACCAGGTCTCTTTAAGGGTTACATTGTAATTTCCTACATTTGCATACATCTGCACCACAACGTAAAACTACTTGAAAAACTCATGCCAAGATTCACAGAATCATAGAACAGTTAGGGTTGGAAAGGACCTTAAGATCATCTAGTTCAAACCTCCCTGCCATGGCCAGGGACTCCTCCCACTAAACCATGCTGTCCAAGGCTCTGTCCAACCTGGCCTTGAACACTGCCAGTGATGGAGCATTCACAACTTCCCTGGGCAGCCCATTCCAGTGCCTCACCACCTTTACAGTAAAGAATTTCTTCCTCATATCCAATCTAAACTTCCCCTGTTTAAGTTTGAACCCATTACCCCTTGTCCTATCACTACAGTCCCTCATGAAGAGTCCCTCCCCAGCAACCCTATAGCCCCCCTTCAGATATTGGAAGGCTGCTATGAGGTCTCCACGCAGCCTTCTCTTCTCCAGGCTCAACAGACCCAACTTTCTCATCCTATCTTCATATGGGAGGTGCTCCAGTCCCCTCATCATTCTCGTGGCCTCCTCTGGACTTGTTCCAACAGTTCCATGTCCCTTTTATGTTGAGGACACCAGAACTGCACACAATACTCCAAGTGAGGTCTCAGGAGAGCAGAGTAGAGAGGCAGGATCACCTCCTTCGAATGCAAGAATGATGGAAGAAAACACTGCACTTGATTTCTGAGGCTGTTTTACTCACAGTACAAATTACAGCCCACAATCAGAGCAAACATGCCTTTCTATTAGTGTTGCTAAATGTGTAATAACAGCAAAGAAAACACGAATATAATTCAGAAATGAGCTGATAATTTCTTATATATTTTTAACATAGATTTTGGATAAGTCTGCTGTGTTGTACATCAGGGTGCAAAAGTCCCTCTAGTGTAATTAATGACTGAGTAGTTTTGTACTTGGTAGCAAATAAAACTATTTGTTTCTCTAACAAAAATTATCTTACATAGTTCAAGCTGAAAAACACAACAACTGAATCTAGTCTAGAAACGTGCAAGCAATCATAACAGTTAAACATGCTAAACTAGACCATATCTGAACAGCTGAAAGAGAAATGTAATGAAAAGAAATAGTAGGATGGTAGATGTTAGAATACCTTAGACTAGAAAGTATTTAAACATCACCTTGTAAACCTGGAAAGTGTTCCCATATAGTTCTTCTGTTAGCATATTCCTCTGCTCCAGAATGGCTTTGTCGTTATATGCATATTCCACTATAGCAGATGCTTCAGCATGACGGAGCATTTTTTTCACATGGCCTTTAAAACTTTTTATTATATCTGCAACTTGTTGTTTTGTCCTGTTTCACAAGGAAAAGTAGATACCAAGAGTTAAAACTTTAGGGATAAGCTAACCTATCAATAGTTTCATTTTTGGAAGCATGTTTAGGTAGTATGAATTGGAAAAGAAACCAGGAAACACAGGTTTCTGGATGAGCTTTTTGGCATTTACGGAAGAATGGCAAGAAAGCCATGAATCTCTGGCTTTCTTGCCATAGAAATCAAAAGGCATTTTGAGGGAAAAAGAAACCAGTGGATAAATCCTACAGAATGAAGGATGCTTTAATGAATTGCTAAGCAGAGAAAATTTTTAAAAGCCATTTTTTTGTATGAGAGAAAGATTAACTTTGTGCATATATTTGAACCTATTTTGGCATATGTTTTCCTCAGTATATACAGCTTCAGCTTTACTTTCTTGAAAAATAAAAACTACCATTAGCAATATCTGACACTCCTCTGCCTCATCACCATTATAAAGATGCTTCCAGAAACATATTTTTTTGCTCATGAGATTATATAGATTAAGAGCAGCACTGGACTGAATCCAACCAATCTGCAATCACTGGAAATAAACAACGCAACACAGCTAAGCAAATTCACTTGATACTCACCCATACATAAGGAACTTCTTCACAATATTTCTGGAATATTTTGACTTGCTCAACTCTACTAAGCTATCTAGAAGAAGGGGAAAAAATAGCTCATTTGATTTTGCACTACATAAACAATACAAAATAAGATGTAATAATTTAAATAAAGTTTTAAAAACTCACTATACAGTGCATCAGTTCAGCAGAAAGTTAAAGATATTCAAGAGAAAATAATATGACTTTTTTAAATGCATCCTAACAAGCATACAGGTAAACTGTAAATGGGAAGAAAATACCTTTCAATTCTTCGAATGTCTCTTGCCTTTGCTTCTCATTACCATACTGAATAAAGCACTGGATCACTCGAGTTGAATCATGTGCGAACGCCAGCTACAGGACAGAGATACTTCATTATCCTAGGCCATTAAAATGGTATTATGCAACAAATTTATTTTACACACTTGCTGTCTGGTATAATTCTATGCCACATGTAGCATGTAATGCCAATTAAAAAAGTAGCTGTTTATAATGAATCAAGTTTTCATTTTTTTTTCTACTCTGTAAGTACTCTGTCAAACAAAATATAGACAATACTTCCAATTGCTGACAATTAAGGACATGCATCCAGATTTTAATACTGAAAGAGTACCATGACATGGTATCTCGTTTTTCCTCATGTTATTTGTAATTTCAGAGTGACTGTGACAACACAATTCCACTTCATTATGGAATACCATGAATCACTACAAAATCAAACATGTATTTCACTGCAAATTTATGCATTTAAAGAATTAAGTGGAAAGACTTTTTTCTCCTTTTTTACTCAAAGGTTAAAAAAAAAATCCCTGTAACTTTTGGAAGAACAGGTTAGTACTATATTATTAAAAGTTCATTTAGTATTTCTCCATTCTTTAAAGAAGCTTTTATGAATTTGTACACTACGGCATTAGGTTTACTTACATTTTTAATTTTTCCGTGAAGAAGCTTCTGTAGTTCACTCATGAGCTTTTCTCGCTTCTCCTTATCACATTTCTTCCTACAAGCAAAGCAAAACCTTTTTGTAGTATGATCCACTTATATCTATAATTTAAGAAGCAAGACAGTACAAAATAAAGCTAGCTCCTGCTAAACCAAATTTACATTATCATTCATTAAACCTGTAGACAGTTGTAATTAAGCACTTTCAGCTCCCAGAAACCAAACTAGGTTTCCACACTTTAAGATTACTTTTTTCTGAGTAACAATATTATTAAAAAGAACATAAACACAAACCTGCATCCAGAGATGCTCACAGATCCAAAGATCTGTAAGCATCTTACAGCTAAAACTGCAAAGCACAGACACTTAAGAGCAAGTAAAATTATCTCCTCATTCTGAGGTAAGGTACCAGTTCTAGAATTACACCTGCCCAGATACAGCATACAAACCTCAAAAAAAAAAAAACCAAACCCCTCAAGCAGTGATCCCACTGCAAGATCAGGCTGGATCAATACATGATCTGTGCCACAGGGTTCAAAATATAATACAACTCCTTAAGCATTTACAAATTTTAATCTGTGAGCTTAACCCAGACATTTCTAGCACCATCAGTCACTACACTCTGCTTAAACCATCACAGAATTGCATGTAATACTATCATTCACCCATGGAATTTCACTGTGGAAATACATTTTCATAAAATTACAAGAGGAGATACAGAGTCTTGTTGCAACTCATGACTAAAAGCCGACTGAAGCAAAAAAAAATCATTATTACCTTCTCACACTTTCCCATATTTGCTTTGATTTCACAATTATGTCATAGTTACTTTTATCATTAAGTTGTCTGGTTTGCTTTAATTCCTTCCTTTTCTTTTTGAACTCATTCCACTTTGGCTTCTTAGGATCTGACCCTGAAGACAAAAATGAATAATTTTTTTATAGTCAGTAAAAGAGGAGGAATGGAATCTTTTACCAGTATAAACTAAGGCAGCTCTGTGACTTGAACTGTTAACAATTCAGGAGCTTCATCCTGAGTTACCAAGCTACCTAATACGAAAGTCTAAACACTTAAATATATATGCTAAGCTAGTAATTTCCATTTCTGTACTACTGAAAGAACCAGGCAAACAAGATTTTTGCCCAAAACTTCGTCAAAAAACACACCGCAAACCTCTTAATAGCTCGAAAATTGATTTAAAGATGCACCTAGCTTTTTAGTTCATCTTGTACTCACACATACCTCTTCTCTCTCTCAAAAGAAGAGCCCTAACTCAAAGATACGTATCCGAAATCTCAGAGAGGAAAAAAATTGAAGTCTTTTAACATGGTTAATCTTTTCTTTTAGTCAGATTTCTTAAGCATGGGGTTTACTATACAAGAGCTATACACTGCCACTCAACAAACTCTGTTAACATAACGTGCTGTAAAGTGCCAAAAATGAGTTATGGAAAATCTTCAAGTATCTGATCTTAGGTTTATTCCCACTTGACAGATCTTGACAAAAAAACAGATCAGATTCCTTGACAAAAAACATCATCTTCTATGACATGGCTTCATAGAGCCAAGTCATGCATGCAAACTATTACTTCTACGAGCAACATTAAAGACACAGCATAAAATTTTTAGACCTTAAAGCACCACTTGTTGGCATTTAGCAGCATGCACTTAACTTTTTTACCCGTCCAAAACCCATTCTCTCTTTTTACAAGTATATTATTTTTTTCTGTCACCCTCCTAAAATAACAGTGACAAGCAAAACCAGTAACACTTTGACAGCAGAGCCACTGTGCAATATTGAGCACCTTTCAGTTATTCTTAAAAAACATTTAAAGGTTTTTTGTGGTTGGGCTTTTTGGGGTTTTTTTAAAGCAGCTTAATATGAACACTCTGTTCTATTAAGTTTCCACGCATCTAGTGCATACTCCATGGGAAGCCATTCTGAGGAATGTAACAGCAAAATACTCAATATCTTCTACTGACTTTCAAACAACTAACAGTTTTCTGCCAAATTTCACATAAGACTCCACCTCTGTTTCATTGTCCTAGACGACCTTTGTTTCGCAACAAAGTGAGGAACAACATGAAGTTCTCATGCACCAGAAACAAAGTTAAAAAAGAAATTCATTTAAAGAAAGGTAAAACCAGACATTTATTTATTTAGCTTCTCTGTATAAACACAAAAATAAGTAGTATACACAAAAAGCAGTTATAACATTAATTGCGTCTTTGTAAAACAAAACGAAACAAAAAAACTGGAAGAACTGACTAGTTTGCACCACAAGAAAAAAATAATGTAATGTAAGGGATAACCAAATCTGATTCATGAACTTCTGTGTTCCAAATTTTATAGCCAGTACTTAAATTTCTAAACTGGTCTCTGAAATGCTCTGTATTTTCCAAATTTACGGGAAAGCAGACAGACTCAAGCTAGCCACTTAATACTGTCATTAAAATACTCATAGCTTCATGATGGCATACTGATTAGTTGAATTTGCCACTGCCTCTTTACTTTCAACTTCAAAGAAAATTTGTAATGGTTCATTCTCATTACTCAAGCTTAGTCCAGTGAAGAACATTTTCCACAGCAAAGATTAAACATGAAGTAAACTTGCAGTCATTCAGGCAATTTGGAAAGGTGATAACAAGACAAGTGGAAAGAGGAAGACAGGAACACCTGAACGAACATGCTTCCCAAAACCTAGTTGCCATTGATATCAGGCTTAAAAATCTGCTCACCTCCCTCTTCTCCATCCTGGAGCTTCCTCTTCTTTGCAAACTTTTCTGATTGTTGTTTATTCTTGAACTGTTTGACAGTAGCTCTTCCAGGTCTTAACTGTCCTTTCACAAATTTCTTGGAAATCGATTTAGGCTTTCTCTCCTCATCTCCTTTTTTGATAAGTTTCTTTGGTGGACCTGAATCCATTACCCAATAAAAAAGAAATTAAAATGCTATCACAGAGCTAATGTTGCTTCAAAATAACAAATTACTGCTGTAACAAGAATTCTTGGTAGTAACAATCATACATGTAACAATAATTCTTACATGCCTCTCAAAGCTGATGTTTTCATGGCAGTCCCTGGGTGCTCCACTTTCCCCTAAGGAAGTTTTGCCCAGGCATTATTTTCTGAGCAGCAGTATAACTGCCCAGACATAAAAGGATTATTCCAAATTAAGAATTTAATCACCCCTGACACCAAGGTCATCAATCTCCAAATCATCTCTCCACAGTTTATGGTCAGAGCTGTTTTGACATCATCTAAAGCAGAAGAAAAACACTGAAAGGTACAGTCTCAACTCTAACCCACAGCACTTCACACACCCTAGCTTCAACTGTCAAACTTTTACTTACTGTAGGAGAGCAAACTGTAGCATCAAAAAGTTATCAACTTTAAAATTCTAATTAAGTGAATATTTTAGGTTAATCAAATAGAGCTGAAGGGCTTTCAGTGCAGTTTATTTGAAGCATTTCAGATTCACTTTTTCCAGGTTATTTGATCATACAGTCAGCATAGTTTTGAATGCAAGATAGAATCACAAATGACTGAGGTTGGAAGGGACTTTTGGAGGTCATCTGGTCCAACCCCCCTGCTCACACAGGGCCACCCAGTGGCTTTTGACTACATCCAAGGTGGAAGAGTCCACCCAGGGGAGTGCTCAGTTACCCTCATAGTAAAGACATCTTTCCTGATATTCAGCAGGAACCTCCTGTGTTTCAGTTTGTGCCCACTGCCTCTGGTCCTGGCTGCCTTTGCATACTCCATTCAGCTATTTATATACAGTGACAAGATCCCTATCAGCCTTCTCTTATGCAGTCTCAACTGTCCTAACAACATCAGCCTCTCCTCACAAAAGAGGTGCTCCAGACCCTTCATCATGTATGTGGCCCTTCAGTGGACTCTCTCCAGTATGCTTATGCCTCTCTTGTACTGAGTAACCCAGAACTGGACACAGAAGTCCAGGTGTGGCTTCATCAGTGCTGAGGAGAGAGCAAGGATCACTTCCCTTGACCTTTTGGCAACACTCCTCCTAATGTAGCCCAGGATTCAATTTGACATCTTTGACAAAAGGATACATTGCTGGCTCATGTCCAACTCTGTGATCACCAAGAGCCCCAGGGCCTTTTCTGCAAAGCTGCTTTCCCCCAGCACGTACTGGTGTATGGGGTTGCTCCTGCCCTAGGTGCAGGACTTTGCCCTTCAGTCCTTGACGAACTTCACAAGGCTTCTGTCAGGCCGTTTCTCCCCCGCTGCTGAGGCCTCTCTGAAGACCAGGATGGCTGCTGGTGCACCAGCCACTCCCCCCAGCTCTCTGTCATCAGTAAACTTGCAATGGTACACTCTGCCCCATAATTCAGATCATCAGTCAAGTGATTGAACAGAAATAGGCCTAGTACTAACTCCTTGGGTACACTGCTAGTTATCAGCCTTCAACTAGATTCTGTGCCACTTATAACCAATTTCTGGGCCCAGACATTCTGCCAGTTTTCAATCTATCACACCATGTGCTCATCCAGCCCCCAATCTGTCAGCCTCTCTGCAAGGACTTTATGGGAGACACTGTCAAAAGCTTTACTAAAGCCCAGGCAGGCAATATCCACTTCTCCAAACTCATCTGCAAAGTTCATCACTTCAGAAGTTCACCAAGATGAAACAGTAACTTCAAGCATGCCTGTGCACAACATCAACGACTCAGCAGAGACTCCTATTAGGAAACTTTGTCTTCTCACCATTATCCTTTTTAAATTTTGCAGTCCCATGTGGTGCTTTTCCATAAGGAGCTTTTCCACTCTTCCCCACGAACCTCCTTCTACCCTTGGTTTCCATTGCGGCAGCACTGCAAAGGAAGAAGAGACAGCATTACCGGACCACTGTGGCTCCCTTGCCAATAGCGTGAGGAAAAGACAGCCCGCACTTCCTGGAACGCCAGTTAACACACATGGCGGAGTTAAACCTTTCACAATAGCCGCTGACCGTCCCTAGGTGGACGGTGAGGGCCCAAACCAGGTCGCCCGCAGGCGCGCCACCGCGGAGGCTCAACTAGGCAAGGCCGCGGAGCGCGGGCCTGGCCGGCGCCGCTCCCCAGAGACCCCGAAGCCGGACCACGCCAGGCCAGAGCGGTGACAGCGCCAGAGAACGCCGCTGACCCGCACCCGCGGGGGACGCTCCGACAGACACCCCCGCTGCCCGCGCCGCGCCGCGCCGCCGGCCCCTCCGCTCACCTCACACGTGCAGCCTCGCCCGCGCTTTGCGGCCCCCTCCGGCGAGGGCGGCTCCCCATAGGCAGCTGCCGTGCGACAGTGCTGAAGCTGCATGCCGTCAAGCACCGCGCGGAGGGGCTGGCGGTACTCTGCGGCCCGCGGTAAGGAAAAGTCGCTTCCAGTTTGAGCGCGCTCAGGCCGGAGCCCTGGAACGGGCGGGCCTCTGAGAGGAGAGGCCTCGTTCTCCTTCCAGTTCCCGTTTCCGTTCCCCTCCCGGTGCTCTCCAGCTGGCTAGGCCAACGGGTCTGCCGCCATTTTCTCGAGTATAGTTTGCTCAATTCCCAGCGCAAATCAAATCCTGGAGAGCACCAGATGGAGCTGTTACTGGAAATGATGCATATGTAATTTAGCCGCCTGACACATCTGCCAGGCGTTTTTTCTCATACTCGGGTATTCAGTAAAGCCATTTCTTCCTGACGGAAAGGGGAGCCGTATTAATAAACGTAATTATTTCGCTTTTGTGATTACAGTGGTGGTGACAGGAGGTCGGAGCATGGTCAGTGCTTCTCTGAGACTGCCCGTCTTGTATTTCAGTAAGAATGTAATGTGGATAGAAATGACGTGGTGGAATAATGGTGGAATAAAGCTTTTTATTAAGTGAGCTGGTGGCAGTACTGTTGTTTTGTCTCTTGGGAAGAACTTGGCAGTGATTTGGAAAATGGAATAGACATGGGCAGGATTATGGTTTTTAGTCCTTGAAATGTCCCCATCATCGCTGACAAAACTCTGAAAATTGAGTGGTTTAAAGGGAGGTAGGGGAAGAGAGTGTGTTTTGAAGGTTGCCTTAAGGAGTGTAATAATACAAGGTTGCATGCTCAAATGGTCTACTTCAGTGTTTGGAACAAGCTCTGTAGATGATTGAGATAAGTCTGTTATCTACACTCATTACATTTTCCATTTTTTTGGTGGTTCCTTTTCAAGAATTAAGACCACCATCAATTAAGACATCAGAAAATACATTGCTGTGTTCAGCTTGGTTGCTGTAATTCAAACATCTGCCAGAGAATAAACCAGTGAAATTCTCGAATGCCAGCCAGGCTTTTCAAGTCAAGCAGTTTAGAAGGCCGAGCATGTTTCTTTTCTGAAAAAATAAGGGTTCCTTAAGGATCATAAGATACCTTAAAACAGGCTCCAAGTGTAGAAGATAGTTCTTGACCTAATAAAGTCTCCAGGATATTCCCATGTATGTACATAAATCATGTTTCTGCGCAGATGTTTTAATGTCTAATTTTTATGTTGGTTTTATTTCTTTTTGGATGCTGTTTTGATTCCATGGAGATAAAAATCATTAAGCCAAAAGATTAAAAATTCAGAAAAGTGAATTTGTAATCTGTGAACAAGGTATGTTAAAACTGAAATTGAGTATTACCAGTCTGTCTCTCTAGCGAAAGCTTCATCTCAAAATGCAGATTTACATTCAGATTCTTTTAAAACTGACTTACTTACGTTAAGGGGGTCTTTATTCCAGTAAAGGGTTTATGCCCCCTGGCCATAAGGAGGAAGATTTCACCCATTCATATGTAAGTTTGATGAGTTTGTTACCGCCCAGAACAGATGAGACCCTTGGGCCTAATCTCTGGAGGTGCCCCACCAGACAGCACACTGTACCAGAGCCTGAATGCATCCATCCTGTTAAAGTACATAGCAGCTGATTCACCCACCAAGTTTAAAAGAAAATTGAAGTTTTTGAGCCAATTTTAAGTCTTTTTGGATCTCTAGAAACTCACACAAAATAGATCTTAACTGAGAACTTTTATTATATATTTCGTGATAGTTTAAGCTTTGCAGATTGCAGTAACAATACACTAACTGCGAGAAAATAATATGTAAAGCCAGATAAAAATTGATCATTAAGTGCGCACAGAGTACAACTGTTATCCAATAGGCATCCCTATGGGGGAAGATGGATGATGGAGTCTTCCCTCATTTCTTCCCACCCTGTATTCTGCATGTTTATATGATTTAATTCAAATTAGCAACTCCCTGTAACCCTCCCGCCTTTTACTGACAGGTTACCTAGTTTGCATGAGGATCGCATAACTGAACATTTAAATACACAGGAGTCTTTTGACCCGTAGACGTGATTTTTTTGTATTAAAATCAGATTATAATGATGAAAGTTAAGCAAAAGGGCACTTAATCATGGTTTTCTCGTGAGAAACATCTTTTGACAATTGTTTAGGTTTTGTCAGGATCTAGTGAACTTCGGGGTAGTCTTTCTGGTTAGAGGTTCATTGATCTTATTTTTCTCAGTCTTCTTTTTTTCAACTCTTTTTTTAGGTTCTGTTTTTCCACATTCTGTCTACAAGGCCAAAGCCTATTGTGCTTTTTAAGTCTATGGGATGCAAGACAGTATGTCACTTTTGACAGGATTAATACAGCCTCTTCAATTATAAATGAGGAAATGATGTATTTCATAATGTGGTCAAATCTGTTCAAGAGTCTTACACTGTAAAAATACATTATCACTCTTTGCTCAGCATCCCCAGAGTTCTCGTTTAGTTTCCCTACATTCTCTAGCACTCTTTAATGTTGTCTACAAAAAAACCAAAACAAACTACCAGCATTTGTTGCAATAAAGTGTTTTCATTGACATGTTGTTTCAAAAATACTTCACAAATACATTCTCACTTTTATATCCAGAAAGTCCTATATGGCAAAAACAGTACACTGTAGTCCTTAAAACTAGACTCCTGTACACTTCAAAATCACCAACACTTCAAAGCAGGACAAAAGAGCATGTTAAACAATAAGGAAGTTGAGACAGTCACAAAGGCTTACTTCAGATGGCAAATGTGTTACAGTATCCAATGTCAATCTTCAGTTTTAGCATGCAATCTGGAATCAAGTGAAGTCCTTATGTAAAGAGAAATACAAATACCAGTACTGGATCATTCAAATCACTTCAAAGTAGCAATCACTTTGAAAAATTCTTTGTTCTTGTTCGTGAGTAGGGAATAAATCTTTTCTATACATATTGAAAGTGAAGTTATTAGATACATGCACCTTTTGCTCTGGAATTAAAGATACAAAACCTGACCCTGCTGTCCGATGCCTTTGTTTTTCCTCCCCTTTATTTACTCTTTTCCTTAAAAAAACCCCTGAAGTTGCCACATGAAATGTGCAATATAAGGTTTTTCCCTATTTTCCCTAAAAAAGTCTGTGTTATACAGACACATTTTAGTCTCAAACCACTTTTAGAAAAGGTCTGAGACTGAAATGTGAGATCCAGACAGATGTGTAGGTCAGCAGGAGACATTACAAATCTGTTAGCTGAATTCAGATTAAAATTCCATACACTGCTTTCATAACTGCTGCAGAAAATCTGCCAAACTCTAGAAAATCATGAGCTACAGATGCCTGGTGTTTAGATTTGGACATTCCTGGATGTGTTTTCTTTTTCTGTATAGGCATAAAACCATCAACAGACTAAATAGGATACATACCCAACCATCAGACATGGCATCAGAAGTCTCATTACACTGATTGTGCTGGTTAGAATGATAATTTCTGTTATAATTCTGAGGCAGCAACCTACATTAAATACTAATGTTTTAAATATATATTTATATTTCTATAACAAAACAGTATTTTATTGTGCAAACTACATTTTTATACTAGAAGTCTCTCACCTGCTGTATTAAATGCTACTGGAAATAACAAGGCAACAATTTTCTGGCACTAACTTCAGTGGCTTCATGGCCTCAGCCATGAAGTTCATGTTACTTTTACAGGTTTCACAGTTTTAGGGACTACTTTCCATAATCTCATAAACTACATTTAAATAGCTGCAAATGGCTGTTGGCTTGGAGCAAAACCTCTGAAACTACAGCTATTTCTTCATTACTCCCAGCAGGTGTCCTTTTCTGGTCTTTTGACCTCATGTGGCATGTAAGTTTCTGGGAGAAGGGTCAATTTTCCTGAGGCTTTTCATTCAAACGAGGCTTCCAACAGTGAGTGGAAGGCTGAAGGCTGGTTGTATCTTGCTAGAGGTATCACTGTAGGTATGTTTTTGGTAGTAAAATGATGTATAAATTTCTGATTCGACTCCAGCTCATTAATTCAACCTAAGGCATATACTTTGAATAATAGAAACATGTTCTATAAAAGTCACTATGTGCTTTTTATGGATAACATTGTCTGGAGGGAGATCCCATTAAAATCTACTGCTACTCTATAGTCTTCATCATTTGTTAGGTACACAAGCCAAAACTACATTTTCCTATAACTTCTCACAGAGCTACACAAAAAGTGGAAGTCACACATATCCTATCATACAGTTCTATATCTCACTATGCTAGGAGTAATTCACAAATGTGTCTTGTTACATTTCTGTAGGCATAGAGAAATTTCAGAACAGTTACAAAGCATATGCAAGATGACTTTAGGCTCCCGTCTCAAAATGAACAAAATTAATGAGTCCATTGAGAGGAAATTGAAGTATTTAACAGACTGCCCTGGCGAGCTAGAGGATTACACCAAACATTTAAATCTGGACTTAAGTGCTGAGTGTTTAAAGCACAGGCACTACATACTGCTCAAAGATCTTTTGATGTGTTACATATACAAACACGAGGTAGGCTTTGTTCAATAACTAAGAATACTATTAAAAGAAATAGGCAAAATAAACAGCAGTGAAACACTGTGAGCTTACTGTAAAACAGAAATATAAGCAAACACAGAGATACAGTTCTTGTTCTATACCAAATTAAATTTCTGAAATAAAATTAAGTCTGCTGCATTTCATCTCTACATGAGAACACAGCCTAAATTACAGTTTAAAATAAAAACCAAGGATGGAACCACATATCCCCTTCTCATGTGACTCACATACACAGTTACATATGGGTACAGCTACAAGTTGGTTTTACAGAAGTATCAGTAGGCCTCCTGAGACCTGAACTGATTTTGATCTCATTGGTTTATCAGCTTGGCGAGAATCTCACTTCTGTTTTCAGATGTCGTATCTTATATATATGAGATATATATATATATATTCTAGGCAAACCTAAAAATAGATGAAAGAATAAAACAGTTATAATAAAATATACAGTTCTTTGATAGCTTACAGCACTAGCTGAACTATGCAAACTTAATAGATTCTAATATAGCTTTTATTTTACTCTGGAGAAAAACTATTGACAGTTTTTGATATTTAATAAGGACTTTTATGAAATTGGAAGTGTTATCCATAGAACACTCAGCCAATGTATGTTAGATAAGTCTCATCAGAATAAAGCTAAGAAATCAGTGCTTTGTCCTGTTACTGGATTTATTAAATGCAGTTTGATTTCAAATTTAAATTGTAATTCTTTTCATCTAGATTTGCAGCTGTGCAAGCAAGTGTAATACGTTATCAAATCCACTGTAGTTTGTTTTACAAATGGAGATAGATACTTTCTTTTGCTCTTATGTGTAGTGGTTCAGGCCATTGCTTTCACAGAAATTAAAGGCTACCTAGTTCAGTCTTTTATTTTCACCTTATGCTATAGAATTAGTATGAAGTTGTTTAAAATGAGCAAAAAAAAATGTCTAGAATTGCCTCTTCTCTACTATCTATCCCTGTGGTACAGAGATAGATAAACATTTGTATCAGGGACACTATAAAGCAGTGATGCAGAAGGGAGCTAGGCTGTATGTGTTGGCATAATGTCCCAACATGCACAGTAATTTGCATTTCCTGGTTTAAAACCTAGGTTGTATTTTGATTTTTAAAAACCTTACAATTGCTTTTAAAGTTATCTCATATTTATAAATAAACATTTTTCTTTTGGGAAGTCTTCTTTGCCCATGTTTGGTTTTTTTTTTAACTCTTTCAGACTTTTGGTAATTGCTATGGGAGGGCAGGGCAGAATGGAGAAGGATCTGCAAGCAGAAAAACACAGAAACAAAGAAAAACACACAAAACCAACCAGCCAACCAACCAAACAAAAAAACCCCAACCAAACTAACAAACAAAAACAGGAAAAAAAAAAAAAACAACGCCCCAACAAACTCTAATGAAGCCTCATAGAGGAAACCTATTATATAAGGTCAGAGTGTTATAGTAGGATTTCACAACCAAGCACTATTAAGAATTAAGGCATAAAAGAACAGCAGTCTATGTATTGAACTCAATATGGTTAATAGGCTAGCAACCATGAAGTCACACAGTGACATTTTTACATTCAATTTTCAAAATACAATAATCCTTCCTATAACTTAAAATACTTTTATATGTAATACACAATTTGACCATTTCCCCCTCTGCTTTCTTACAAATGAGTAATAGGATTCTGAAGGTGATTTCTACATTTATATACTTTAAAAACACTTAACAAAAGCTTCTTTTGCTTATAAGTGAGTAGACATATCATCTTAGAAAAATCACACTCATGCAGTGGGTGTTGAGAGTAAGTATGGAGGTTTTAGAAGACAAGTAACTGTTAACCATCCTCACAAGAAGCATTTATATTTGAAACAGGTATTAGCCAAACCATGAACATAAGCAAGCTAGACTGTCCATGTCACAGGTCAAATCTGAAGAAATGAATCTTTTCCAGTGCATGATTTTATTTGTAGTTATTGCAAGTCTTCCATAAGCAGTCTCTATAAAAAAGCATTTTTATGAACTCAATCAAAAAGACCCCACTCTAAAGCCAAAATGACTGATGTGCTGCAGATTTGATGTACAGATGAAAATTAATTAACTTTCATCAGAAACAATGGACTTTTTTTTATAGGATTACTGTGAAATTTTCATATAAGTCTGAGTCAAAAAAATAGGAAATGGGAAACACATAATGAATGAGGGAAGTGTTTTCCATGGGTACCCTCTGGAAAAATCAAATCCACCAGCTGAATTTACCTATTTTTAGGCCCAAATTCAGCATAAGAATAAGAAAAAAACACAGACCATTTTTCTCAAAAACGTTTTGGGCTTGTTGGGTTTTGTTGGTTTGGTTTTTTTTTCTATTGGAGGACTTGATGGCTTCTTCCTCCTGCTTGTTTTGATCTGTAACTGACTGCTTTTCTCCAAAATAAGGTGCTGTAGCAATGCCTAATGGAGGCATCCTGTTAAGAAAGGATTGCAAGCATGTAGCCTTTTTTTACCTCCTCTTATGTTTAATACAGAGAGGACAGGTTCTTCATGTGAAACAGTAATGTCAATATTTATGTACTTAGCAGAATGCATCTTGGCATATTACTGGTTCCTTGAATTATAGTGATGCGCGTCACACAACAGGAAACAGCGAAATATTTTAAGTATACGTTCATTCATGTAAGTATATGTCTACTATTCTGGCAATGCACCGAATCATTACAGTTTTGAAATAAAGCTTTTTTATTTTGCTGTTTTGCACATAGGCTAAATAGAATTTTGGCTTACATATGTAACTGTTGCTAATGCTCAGCAAGGATGCCCTCATACCTGTAGAAGTAACACAGAACCATAGAATAGTTAGGGTTGGAAAGGACCTTAAGATCATGTAGTTCCAGCCCCCCCTGCCATGGGCAGGGACACCTCCCACTAAACCATGCCACCCAAGGCTCTGTAACATAAATTGTAAGAGGTCAGAAACTTGTTCTTCCCAGTAGGTGTGCTTTGCTTCCTGTTATGCAAGATGTTACTGCTCTATAAGGGCATACTTTAGTCAAAAGCATTTCTTACCTAAAAACTGGATTTTTTAAATCAAGAATGTTAGAAGATTTAATTCCTGTCTCATCCACCATAGCCACAATGTGAATATCATAACTTTGTCTGCATAGAAAAAGAAGTATAAGAGAGAGGTAATGGAATTAAAACAACTGTAACATCTTGTGTGAAAAATACTAGTGTAGTTACTGTCTGAATAATAATCTAGTATAAGAAGCAAAGAAAATTTATTTACAGTGGGATCAGTGCAATTTTATGATTATTTAATCATCTCAAAAGAAGTAAAATCTGCAAGATGCTTAAGTAATTTTAAAAGTTTGCATCTGGACAATGTAATTTTACACTGATAGTATTCAATTTTCTCCTTTTCTGACAGAAACCCTATAAATTTCAACATTAGCGAGTATAAACAGAGTATTATTTCATGATAAAAAATATCTAACTGGCCAAATGTCATGAAGTTCACTATTGTCATAATCCTGGATTTCACCAGGAAGGGTATTTTTTCACCCAACTTTTTGCAAGAAACTGAGTTTACACAGAAAAGTAAAGAGAACCAACTAAGCACCTGAGAGCATATCGGTACACTGAAGGTGACCAAAGCTGGTCCTCCAGCATGGAACAGCAACTGTGGAGTTACACAGAGGTGTTATGTAGATCCTGAAAGCAGATTAGTTTTGTGGCAAGACCTGTTAGTTCAGTGCTAACATGGTTAAAGTACTTCTCATTCTCAGTCTAGGAAAGTCACTGGGTTGGTTGTTCTGAGCCATTCTCCACTTACATATTATGTATTACGTATTATGCATTGACATACATGTATCACAATGTGCATTATGTATTAACATACTTAAGCAGTAGCTATACAATCACTTAGTGGCATACAGTGCTCTTTTATATATTAAAATACGAATACATTTTATGTTTGCAAGAGGCATATCAAGATCTGTATTATTTAGAGGAGTTTCTAAGGAGAAGGTCTGGAAGTTTGACAAGCCCAAAATCAAGCATCCTTTGCTGAAGCGATAAAGAGCCCTGGAAGTATTACTGACAGCTTTGATGCCACTGGAATCATAGAATCATAGAATAGTTAGGGTTGGAAAGGACCTTAAGATCATCTAGTTCAAACCCCCGTGCCGTGGGCAGGGGCATGTCCCACTAAACCATGCTGTCCAAGGCTCTGTCCAACCTGGCCTTGAGCACTGCCAGCGATGGAGCATTCACAACTTCCCTGGGCAACCCATTCCAGTGCCTCACCACCCTTACAGGAAAGAATTTCTTCCTCATATCCAATCTAAACTTCCCCTGTTTAAGTTTGAACCCATTACCCCTTGTCCTATCACTACAGTCCCTCATGATGAGTCCCTCCCCAACATCCCTATAGCCCCCTTCAGATACTGGAAGGCTGCTATGAGGTCTCCACGCAGCCTTCTCTTCTCCAGGCTCAACAGACCCAACTTTCTCATCCTATCTTCATACGGGAGGTGCTCCAGTCCCCTCAACATCCTCGTGGCCCTCCTCTGGACTTGTTCCAACAGTTCCATGTCCTTTTTATGTTGAGGACATCAGAACTGTACACAATACTCCAAGTGAGGTCTCAGGAGAGCAGAGTAGAGGGGCAGGATCACCTCCCTTGACCTGCTGGTCACGCTCCTTTTGATGCAGCCCAGGATACGGTTGGCTTTCTGGGCTGCGAGCACACACTGCCAGCTCATGTTCATTTTCTCATCAACCAATACCCCCAAGTCCTTCTGTGCAGGGCTGCTCTGAATCTCTTCTCTGCCCAACCTGTAGCTGTGCCTGGGATTGCTCCGACCCAGGTGTACGACCTTGCAGTTGTCATGGTTAAACCTCATCAGGTTGACATCAGCCCACCTCACAAGCGTGTCAAGGTCCCTCTGGATGGCATTCCTTCCCTCCAGTGTATCAACTGAACCACACAGCTTTGTGTCATTGGAAAACTTGCTGAGGGCGCACTCAATCCTACTGTCCATGTCACCGACAAAGGTGTTGAACAAGACCAGTCCCAGCACCAAGGTGGAAGCAAGGACAGGCGGCCTGGGAAGAATACAGGGATGTTGTCTGGGAAGCTAGGGACCAGGTTAGGAAAGCTAAGGCCCACTTAGAATTAAATCTAGAAAGGGATGTGAAAGATAACAGGAAGGGATTCTATAGGTACATTGCAAATAAAAGACAGACTAGGGACAACATGGGTCCTCTCCAGAAGCTATCAGCAGAACTGGCTACCCTGCATTTGGAGAAGGCTGAGGTTCTTAATGACTTCTTTGCCTCAGTCTTCACCAGCAAATGCTCTGACCAAGTCTTGGAAGGCAGATGCAGGGACTGTGAGAATGAAGACCCTGGGCCCACTGTAGGAGAGGATCTGGTTCGAGACCATCTTAGGAACCTGAATGTACACAAGTCCATGCGTCCTGATGAAATCCATCCGCGGGTCCTGAAGGAGCTGGAGAATAAAGTTGCTAAGCCACTGTCCATCATATCTGAAAAATCATGGCAGTCAGGTGAAGGTCCCGACGACTGGAAAAAGGGAAATATAACCCCCATTTTCAAGAAGGGGAAAATGGATGAGCTGGGGAACTACAGACCAGTCACTCTCACCTCTGTGCCTGGCAAAATCTTGGAGCAGATTCTCCTGGAAGGCATGCTGAGGCACATGAAAAACAGCAAGGTGGTTGGTGACAGCCAGCATGGCTTCACTAAGGGGTAATCCTGCCTGACCAATTTGCTGGCCTTCTATGATGGGGCTACAGAACTGACAAACAGGGGTAGAGCAGTTGATGTCATCTACCTGGACTTGTGCAAAGCATTTGACACTGTCTCACATGGCATCCTTGTCTCTAAGTTGGAGAGACATCAATTTGATAGGTGGACCACTCGATGGATGAAGAACTGGCTGGATGGCTACACACACAGTATTGTTCTCAATGGCTCAATGTCCAGCTGGAGACCAGTAATGAGTTGTGTCCCTCAGGGATTGGTGTTGGGACTGGTATTGTTCAACATCTTTGTCAATGACATCTGACTGGTGAGCATGTTTCTCCACCCCCCAAAAAAAGTCACCTTCCTACATGGAGGAGGCTTTGTTTTCTGTTAAAACTACACATACCCATAAGCAAACCAGGCTGCAACTTGTGTGACCCCATCATTTAAGAATTATTTTCAAAACAAGATTAGGGGTGGCGTTACCAATATTTGACTAACAGGAGGTTCATCAGAGATGTCTGGGGAGGAAATATGCCCTTTCAAAAGCTGCCATCTTCATTAGCCTCAGTGAAAGGACAACACCACATGGAAAGTACTGTTCTTAATCAGGACGGCACATCCATAAGGATAAATATATATATATATATATTTTTTTTTTTTTTTCAGAATTAGAAATGTAATGGATTTGGGATCAACCCCACTTCTCCCTGTCTCCTTGTTTTGCTGAGAGACAAGGAGCATTGGGACTTCGGCAAACCACCAGGCTAGTTACCAAGACATGGCCAGACCAAGGCCATGGTAAATGTCTGGCCACTACCAGGTCAAGGTGTGGAAAATGTCTGGACATTACCTGAGAAAACTGCTGTGTGTGAAAGATAGCAGAGTAGAAAGCTGACCAAATCTGCAAGCGGCATTGTGAGGGAAGGCAGGACGTGACACATGGTTAAGGAGAAGGTATGTGAGAAAGTACCTTACAGGTAACTCTTGTGGAAAATTGAGGCTTTTTGGTGAGCAGAGTCTCACAGGGTAAAGAGCGCCTAGGTTAACAGTATCAGTGATACCATATAAATTGATTATGGTACCAGAAATAGCAAATGTGGGTACAAGCACACACAAAATTAACTGATATCTTTTGGTATCTCTAACAAGAACAGCCACACTACAAAATCTGCTTGTGAAGCTTTTACACTTACCGCTTGTTGGCAACAAGTAAGACTTTCCCTGAGAGAGATTCCCCCTCTTTAACAAAGAGGGGTGTCTGAAGAAGGCAGCGTACTTGATACCAATGAGTGAGAGGTTCTGTCGGTGCAGTGGACAACCAAACAGTTACCCTGAAACAAACAAGAAAAACTTCTAGACTTTCTCTCCTGTCTTCTCCTTTTGGAAACAACTTTAAGTTGTAAGACCTTTATGTATGTGAGGCCTCAACTGCTTTTAATAAGCTTTAAACTGCCTTCAAGTAAAGTGGCAAAGTGACCCTAGCCTATGTTGGGAAATTGATACGTTATGCCTCATTTCTTCCTTTATCTATGCTGTGCCTGTCACCATCAGATTTGCATGCCTAAGCCAGTTATGGAGATTCAAAAAAGAGATACTTCATACTCCTGTTTTCTTTTCTTTCCACACTACCAGTATAGAGAATATTAATTTCTCTCTCCTCTTACTGCAACAGACAATTTCAACTAATTACAGGAAATGAAGATTTGTCCTGAATGTAGCAATGCAATTCTTCACAGTGGAAGTTTTGTCCTTAAACAACACTCTCCAAGACGGTCCTATACCTAGTTTTCACTTGCAAAATATATTTTAATAATATATTGAATGAGGGCATAGGTGCAGAGCAAGGGATAGCACAGGTAATACCATGAGACCAATCCACTGAGATTTCAAGAGCTAAGACAAAGAACTTCCAGAATTGTAGGAACGTTAGAGAGTTGCTGATTAAGCAATTGCCTATTCCAAAATGGAAGCCTTCTCCGTGGAGGATATCAGTCAGTTTCTACGAGTCTGTAATTTTGTCTACTGTTACAACTCATGTGGAGGTTTTGGTTCCTTTTTTAAGATTAAAAATTCTGCTAACAACTGTTAAAGTAAATTCAAATGCAGATATATCCATTTTCTTTTAATGGATATATGATTTTGAATTCTTGACAATCCACATTTCAAAGATTAATAAAAGGCATTTATCAACACAAACAAATAGAAATGCATTTTACAATATATTGAAAAAAATCACCTCATCTAAAACTACATCAATTTAACTGGGAAATCAACAAATCTTACCTAAGAGCTAAATACAGATAGCTGAGATCTATGTACTGAATACCTGAAGAAGTTTACCTAATTTTTACCCATTCACTACCCCAGATGAATGTCAAGTGAAAAGGGCACCCATCCAAGCCTGGTAGAATTTTCTCTGTTTCCATTTTGTTGGTTTGAACATACAACCTGCTCTCCTTTTTGCCCACAAACAAGAATAGCCCAACTGAGAGAATCCAGCTTATGTTCAAATGCTGCTGCTTTACTTGCAATGTAAACCAGAAAGATATATAATATTAAAAAGAATCAGTATTGTGTGGAATGGTATATTTAACCCTCAACAATTCCTGAATGTGGTCTACCACAGATTATGTGTACCCTAATCAACATGGGAAGCAAGATCACCACCATCTTGTCATACTGTTAGAACTAGGTTATTACATTTCTTATTACCTCTACAAGGCATCATTTCTTTAATAAGAAGGAATTACAAACAAGGTTAGCTCCAGAGGAAGGCCTAATTCTGGAGCGCTTTGTATGAAAGACACAATATCCCTCCCTGTGGTTAGTATTTCATAGGAAGAAGGAAAAAGTACTTACAATGATCCTACAAATGCCACATCAAACCAGAATGCCAGGCCGTGGATTAATCCAGAGTGCATCATTTGGAAAACAAAAGGGATTTCCACTCTGCAGGAGAAAAAACAATATGCTGCCAAAGTAATTTCAAAAACGTACTGGAAATTCCACCAGAAATTTACCTTGTATTGATTTATGTATTTCTATTCTCATTCATCGGTTTGTGTCTCAATTTTCTGTGAATTTAAAAGGATATGTTCTTTTTCCCTGTATCAATAGACTTAACCAATAGCACTGACTCTGGTGTTAATTTTTTGTGTGCCTTATTCAATAGTAGAATCAAATATGCTACTATACAAGTGTTAATGCATCATTTACGGCAACACTGCAGTCTGCTACAAATATAGCGGTTCAGTCCTTCCGGTGGAAAATTTCCCATTCCCAGTGAAGGACTTGGATTTAGTTTAAATACTATTATGAAAGGAAAGTGTTCCATTAAAAATTTGACAGACATGACTACTACTGGAACCAGAAGAAAAAATTAATCTGCTTACACAAGAGTTGGAATATTTTCACTTGCAAAAGAACTGTTACTAGCTATGTATTTGAACCCAAATCTCATCCGATCTTGTTGAAATATATAATAAAATTAGCATTCAGGTAATATGTTAGTTCTGAGACCCGCTGAAGGAAGTCAACACTAGGCAGATGAAACTGGAAACCTATTCTTAAGTTGTTTCCACCATATTAGAGCACTTCTTCTCTCACTAGACCATGTTATTTACACAATTAATTCTGAGTCATGTTGAAACAGAGGTTCAGAATTTCAAAGACAGTCTGTGATATTTCCCTCTTATGACAGTGTCTTGCAAGGACTTGAAGTACTCTGTCAAGTTCTCCCATATGGTACATTTTATTTCACAAATGTACTGAGAGGGAGGCTTCTCTGCTGTCGTTCTGGAATGCAGGAGTACAGGCTTCTTTACAGATAAGATTTGCTGACTAGGGATTTGAAGGAGCTCTGGAGGGAAGTGAAGGGGTACAGCTGATTCTTGTTAGACTGGAAAATGTTGGCTTTTTTTTTAAAAAAAAAAAAAAAAGAGATGCACAAGAGTTCAGCAAGGCAGCTTATGATGACACCATTTGACAATCTCTTTTAGGGTGCCTACACGGAAAGCCAAAAATTGCCTTGTAACTATGTTTAAATGTGCCCCAACATAAAATGCTAAGAAGTAAACACTGTCCTCCAGAGAGCCCATTTTATCCCTTTCAGGAAGAAGATTTTATGAACCAAGTTCTGGTGTTTCACAGGCTCACCAACAGGCTTCTCTGCGAATCCTAGACAAAATCATGCAAATGAATGAGCTGGTCCATTACAAGTGGTGTATTTATCATTCTGGCATGCCACCTTCCCTCCACCACGTCCACCATCAGAGCCTCCTCTGTTCCGGAGTACCAATGACCGACAGCCAGTTACAAAAATGAAAGATTAAGAGTGAGCTTCTGGCATCTGCTGACCTGTGCAGATCTTCCTCAGCAGCTTCCAGGAAGTTAACAGTGTACTTTACTGTCTGGGCCATCAGAATTCTGGTGTCAAAAGTATCCTATGTGGGTTAAAAAAAACAACAATTTTGCAAATGTTACCATTCTGTCTTGTCAATATATAAACTTGTTTTCTGTTAAAAAAAAAAAAAAAAAGAAGGGGTGGGGGGAGAGAAGATAAAAATCAACCTTTACCACAATGAACTTATTTGAAATGTTTCCATTTTTTAGCATCCCTTAGAACACTGTTAGACTTTGCAACATTATTAGGATTTATTGTATCTGATAGCTCACACACCTATCAAAAGCTTTTTCATTCAACCTAGAAACAATAAAATTCTTTCAGAAATTGATCACTTGTTAAAAAATAAGTGGGTTTATTATACTATTTTTTTAAGTTACACACATTTTAATATGCTTTCTGCACTGCACAGTTGAGTAAACTGAACTAAGAACTTAGCTGAACTAAGTATGGAAATACTTGAAAATGAAATTATTAAGACTAGGAAGCAAATTTACTTAATACAGATTGTCACTCAGCAAATGAAAACTTTTCCCTTGATTTTTCTTTCTTTGATCACACGTACTAATCCTAATCTATCACTGTTCACAAGCTCTTTCTTAAGTAAAGCATACTTAACATAAAGGCTTCTACCACATCTCCCCTAGTGAACCCACCTGAGAACTAAAACCTACCTACAGAGTAAGCCAGGCAACGTGATTTTTTTAAAAGGAATATCAACTTAATGTAGCTTTTATTGGGCACTGGATTTCTGGGATTCAAGGTAGGAAGAATCTCAGCTGAGAAATAAAAGCCAAATATGTACTTCATACAGGGTGCAATTATGTGCCACAGGCCTACATATTACTCCGTTCTTGTCGTAGTTTGACTGACAGCCAGAGAGATCCAGCACTGAGAATGACCATGCTACAGTCAAAGATACGGCTTAAATTTATTAAGACAAGTGAGTTTTCTCTTATCCATTTTGAGTGCCAGAAGCAGTCAAATGCAAAAGGTCACATCAGTAGTCTAACAGTCTTTCCACATTTCTGGACAGGTTTTAGGGTACCCATGTGATAGCAGCTACACTGCAATCACTAGTTAAACTAGTTAGCCTAATGCTAGCCTAGGTATGCTAGCTAGATATGTTGTAGTCAAATTTCTGAGTGAATGTTTTCATTGCACCTACACTGAAGCATTATACTGGGGCAGGGGTGGATTTTAAAGGTTTTTCCCCAGAGGGGTGAGAAGGACTTGTCCCTCATTCTTTCTACCTATCTAACACCTAGACTTTTAGTAAAAAGATAGAGAAGGGCAGGAAAAGGGCAGGTGCTAGATCCATAGAGAATTAATCTAGCGCCATTAAATATGTAGAGATTTACGTATTTCATATGTAAATATTAATCATTAAATATGTGCATGTTTAATTCAATGTTTAATATTAATAAATATTAAAGATGTTAATATACAATAAACTATGGATATTTACATATTTTTAAAAAGGTTGTTTCATAATACCAAAACCTGTTTGCTTGGCTGCATTCTCTTCTCCTTTAATTTGTGGATCAGAGATGAGAAGGGAAAAATCAAGGTCAAGACATTTGCTTAAGAGACTGGAAACACTGAGGGAAGCTAGTTGCATGTTAGGAAGAGAATTGTTCACATGCTGTAGCTTCCCAGTATGTGCAAAACTCTAGATATTTGTTACTACAGCAAAACCACGAATATTGCACATAGTATTTAACCTTTCACAGCAGCTCTGTTCACACTTGCTTGCTCCTGGTTCTCTACTCAATTCAGATCCACAAAGCTCTGTCAAACAAGGCTATTCTATCTGTAGGATTTAGTGGAGGGGACAAGATAGGGAGAAGCCAAAGCACAATAAAATAACCCCCAGACATACAAACCTACCACAATAGGTTGTCGGAAATATTCATCCACAGCTGCAGTGCGCAGACTAGACAGATTGACCCCATAAAAGCATTCTTGGTACCTAGAAACACATGCAATGTTTAGGGAAAAATGTTTTTTCTGGGTTCCAACCAGAGCCAGCAGAGTAACTGCAAATGGCAGGTGAAGTCTGGTGAAGCCTCTTTTCCTTTCTCCTGTCTGCCAAGAGGCCAAATTGCAGCCCTCCTTAGCTTACCTTCCATACAGACATCCTATACAGCACTGAGGTGACATGATCCCATCAAATGGATATAGGGAGACATTTCACAGTATGCTTCTGAATGTATCCACACAGCAAGCAGAGAATAGGGATCAGGGCTAAAGTATTTTAAGCTACTTCTGTAATCTTGAGCTGTTGCAGAATCAGGAGTGGACCTTGTGTAAATCAAAATAATGATAAGGACACCCATGTTACAGGTCAGTTCCTTTTAGTTGAGGAAAATAAATCCTATACTTTCAGAATGGGGAAAAAATAATATTTTTATCTTATTAATTTATGAAAATGTGCATTTAATGTATATTCAGACTACTTCCAGTACGAAATTGAAATGAAAATATATATGCTTTCAGTAATCTTCCTCCTGTGTATAACCCTCTTATCAACTAATTGAAAAGCCTAATAGGTATCTTTATTTCCAGACAACGTAAACAAAAGGAGATGGAAAGGGGAAACAAGGAAACTCAACTCATTGTGATGGAAGTGTCATCTAGATATAAAACCATGGTCAAGAACTGTAAGTCTTCAGAAGCACTTAAAAAGAAAAACTTTAAACACTTGTACCCATTGTTACAATATCATACAACTCCTAAACTGTCATAACTTTTTCTAAAGTGGATGAGTTAGTCTAAATCAATCTGGCAATATCTCTTTAATGCTGATAAATTCTGCATTACTAGTTCTGTGCTTATTGCGTAAAGGGAAGATGCCCAAATGACTGTATGCCTTAAAGATATCTTTAAGAAAAAAACTCAAACAAGCACAACAGAGGAGATCAGCTCACACCAATATTTTCAAGTGATCTTTTGCCCTTTTCCGTATGTTTGCTATACTGTATAACTGAGTTGCATATTTATCACTGTAGAGAAACACAAGCAAAATACAAACTATTTTTAACAACTTGCTACATATATTTATCCTTTATATCTTTCTATCTTTGAAGAGTTTCACCAACAAAGAGAGCAGTCTGCTTTTCTATGGTAGACTATACATTATCACACTTCTGGGAATGATAACTGTTAAATACAAATTAATAAGCAGCTCTGAAGCCCAACAGTAAGCCAATCTATAGGCATCAAGAGAAAAAAAATACACTTACACAGTCTCGCGACTACAATTACCGTATTGATACAAGGCAATAATTCTAAGTGTATGGGAAACATGTAGCCTTTCACTTGTATAGTAAACAGGTTATGCTAACTGCTGCATATAATGTTAGAACACACAGCACAATTTTTGGATTTTGAAGGTTTTTAAAGGCATGGTGCCTTTACCAGGTAAAAGTTCAAATTGAAAATCTAGTTAGTTCTTTCAGTCTTTTGCTCAAGTACCATCATCCAGCCAGATTCAAAACCATATCCAATCTCTAAGAAACATGATACGGATTTAGCTATATAGGTAAGGATTTCCTACACACAAAACACATCCTCTGTTCCAAGTAACAAAGCTGGATAATGAATAAAAGCTGTTTCTTGAGGCCTGGAATTTGAAGCGGAGGACATCACAGGCTGTCACCAATTAGTTCCTGACAGTTTACTGCAGACCCCAAGAAAGCACTGAGGAAGTGGTTTATCTGAAACAGGACTTCTATAGCTCTGGATCTAGCAGGGTGTCCATTCCATTTAGTCTTAAGGATGTGAATACCCTAGTGTTGCACATGCAGAACTACTTGCACTCTCGCTCAGAACATTGTAATCCCATATTTGGTTGAAGACATAGAAGCGCTGATTTGTTGGTCTTTAAAGCACTAGTAACCTCAAGGGTATTTAATCTTCTTGTACTATGAATGACATGGCCATGCATCCACAGAAAACTACAACTATGAGGACTGATTGGAGGACTGATACTACAGCCCTCTGCTCAGGGGACATGTCATGTATATAAGCAAAAATAACAGGATCTTGGGGAAGACCAGAATGATGGTTGAGATGCAAAAACTTATCAGAATTTAATTCTACCTTCTTTTTTTCATTTTCTTAACACAGAGAAGTACTGTTGCATTTTTTTTTGTGATTGCAAACATACAATGCAAACATTTCATAGCTGCTCAACTACACAATGAGACGAACAACCACAAACTGGCTGTATAAAGTAACATTGCCAGCAAAAGATTCAGCATGTAGATTACTCAAATTTCTCTCACTCCTTTAATCACTACAGAAATCGTAAGATTTTGTCATAGCTCTACTTCAGTGGCAGCCAGAAGAAATCTTCTAAGTATAAGCAGTTATATCATAACCTGGTGCCCAGGACACTTGGGCGTGGAAGAAAGCTGTCTTTAATTTAAGAAACCAACAAATAGGTTGATGAACACCAGTTAATGTTCACATTAATTCCACACCACAAGCTGAAAAAACAGTTGAAAGACTGCAGTTACAATCTTCCAGAAGATTTAAAATAGTTAACCCAGGAGTTCCACAGTATCTTTTATGCAAAACCTTTAAATAATGATCTACAAATTAACTGATGTGTATCACATGAAGAACTGAAGAAGTTTACAAATAAATGTGCCCTTTGCTGAAATGGAGTCACCTCAATTTCTCCTCATTAGAATATCGTTGCAACTGTTTCCTCCAATATATAGAACAGCAACAGCTCAACAGTGGATAGTAGCAGGAGGACATTCCAAGGCAAAAGGAGTACAACTTCTAGTTAAAGCTGCATGAAATAATTCGGTGTACAGAATATAACTACCAAATTGGAATTTGTTCAGCACTTGGGAACTAATACTTATTCTCCGGGAGGATTCCCACAGAATTTTTCCTGTGCTAACGCACCTGGGACTTCAGACAATGATCACCATCTGTAGCATAATACATTTTGTTATAGCAAAGGAAACACTAGCATCTGATTCACATTCATTTTTCAAAATGAGACCAAGTCAGCTGTAGCCCTCCTCAGAGATCCTTCAGGCTTGCACAATAAATAGTATGACTTTAGGCTAGAGCAACAGTGAACACAGAAAACATAAAAGCATTCTCTTTCAATGATGACAGTTTCTGCTTAATCAAAGAAGTGGTTTAATTTTTAACCTCTACTGAATCTTTGATGAAAATAAGAAACAAATGGTCATTACCAAAAATTGGCTCTGGAGAAATGTTCCATGTACAGTTGCTCATCAGAAAAAGGAGCCAAATGAATGTCACTGAATGTTGGGAACATCATTCCTAGTACACAGAAGACAACATAAAGTAGTAAGCCAAGTGTTCAAGAAGTGTTTGGACAATGCTTTTAAATGGTTTTGTGTTAAGGTTGCTCTGTGTGGAGTAAGGAGTTGGACTTACTGATCCTTGGGAGGCCCTTCCAACTTCTGTGATTCTGGGATATTCTGTGATTGTGTAGTCCCACAGACATCTCTACAGGGATGTCTTCACTAGCAGGAAACTACTAGTTCAGAAGCAGCAATTTTCATACACTTCAGATACCTTAACATTTAGTTTTACTAATATATGGGTTACTGAAATGTGAATATGCTAAAGCAGTTAGTAAAAAAACCAATCTAGAACAATGTATAGAAGAGACTAGAATACTTCATAAAGTCCTAAAAATTTTACGGTCCTATTTCAAATATTTGAATTATTTAGCTTCCTTCAAATGAAGTGAAATGCCTTCTCAACCCTGCAATGGAGTTTCAGCACCTTCTTTGCTTGTAGTTAACGTAGTAAGAATAACGTCTGTGTGAAAGATTTGCATTAAAGGTCGGACTTGAATTAAACTGCAGGGTATGGTTTTGGTCAAATTTGGAAGAACTGCTATTAATGAATGAAACAGTTATATGCACTTTACTCTTAAGACTTTTATCTGAGAAACTTGTAGCACTTCAGAGTAAACACTGAAAATTTTAGACACAAAAATGTATATTACACCTTTTGTATTAATTTTTGTTTTAAAGATGCTGAAGTTGAGAAACCAGATTTTATTTTCATACAGTGGCAAATTAGTAACAGAGCAGGGAATGAAATCCTAATTTACTACATTCTAATGGATTGGGAAACCAGAGGAATTGCCTTCCATTATTTTCTGTAGGCAGTGAGTGAGACTACCTAGCAGCTTCTATGACAGCTTTTGTATTCTATTGTGCATGTGTCAATGGAACCAAGAAATAAAGCCTGGTCATTTTGAACTACACTTCAGCATACTGCTTCACCCTTTTTAAATCTGTTATAGAATACAATGCATAGTTAAAGGGGAGGATAGGTAAATAAGGGGAAGGAAAAGGAAGCAGTCTGTCTTTTGTAAGTGCATCATGTAGGAAGAGTCCACAGAAATTTAAATAAAGAACAACACCCACTCACAAAACAGACATGGATTTTTTTTAAACTGGCTGTGGGTAGAATATTAACAAGTTCTCAGAGAATTTAGGACAGAAAGTTTCCAAACCTCACAGGTACTAAATATTACAAACTAACTCAAAATGTCATAATTTCAGCTCGCTTAGACAATCATTAAGTTTAATAATGACCACATAAGGTGATTCATCCCCATACATGAGCAATCAGAAAGCTAGACACACACCTTTAAAAGTAGTCACTCATTTAAAACTAAAAATGAGCTGCTTCCTGATAAGTTTTCAGAAGCCCTCCTCTGAAACTGAGCTGTAAATGGGAGACTTAAGATCAGTGGCTGACTTGAAAAATATAACCCAAATGTGGTTTGTGAGCAAATTTGTTAGCTCCCTGCATTGAGGTACAGATTCAGCCCATGCTTCAAAAATTCCCTGCTGCAGTAATTTTGCTTGAGAAAGGTTTCTTAAATAAGTCATTTAAAGAGATACTTCGTAGTTCATTTTTAGCAGTTCATGTAGATTTATCATTCAGCAATTGGATGCTCAGATTTGCCTCTCAAAGAAGATTCCCATGAGGCCCTGGAATTTACAGATTCCCTTCAAAACTCCTCCAAATACTGGAGGGATGAAATACTGAGCACTGAACACTGAATCCCTCACGTTGTTCAAAAGGTAACATCCAAATATTAGAATAAGGCATCTGGGAGGAGCCCAATGAAAGGATGTCAAAATAACTTGAACTTTCCGCAAACTACCAAAATCCTATTTGACCATTCCACTCTCAGCTTGATTCCACTGTCTGGCAGTTGAGGCTAGTGTGCTATTATCTATTGTGATATGTTGTAACAGAAATACTATCATAGTGTATATAACAGCAGGTTAAGATTAAAACACAAGCAGAACTCAGCACTGCAATAGCAGCATGCTCCAAAGCTTTTTCCACTGTGAAACAGCAAGAAGTCACAGCATAGTACAATAGCAGTGGTGGCGTCATTAATTATTAATTAGGCTATTAATTCCCCTGGGCCCCTTAGATGTTAGGTGTTAAAGCTAGAATGAGGGTATAAAACCAGACAATCCTGGACTACCAATTCAAGTATTTTTTTATTTTTTTCAGAAGATTTTTATTTTTCTTTCTCTATGCAGGGGATAACTTGGTGACACACTCACCACGTGTCTTCAACCATTTTTTGGAATGGAGGTAAGTTTCCAACATCCGTTCATTGAACAACATATAACCCATGGGTTCAGAAATTACCACATCGACATTCTCAGGCAGAGAGATCTCCTCAATTTTTCCAGACAGAACTACGATCTTGTCAGAAAGGTTGTTGCTTCTCACCAGCAGCTGGAGGAAAAACAAAAGCACACAGCAAGTTTTGACTGTCTTGATCATCAGAATTTATATCAGATGTCATTAAATAGCATTAAACCCCTTATAGCATAGACCAACTACCTCAGTCTGTTAATCATAAAAAATAGAAATATTTTTCCTTGCTACACCAAAATTTCTAAGACTGGAGCTCACTGGAGCAATATCAAAGAAGTACCTTGTGTGGAATCAGCAAGTGATAGTACAAGTACTGTTGTCCTGCAAGAGATGACAGTAGTCAGTATCTACAAGAAAAAAGCCCTGCCTACCAGTAAAAGGTGGATATTTTAATTCATTATGAAAGATTACAAAGAAAGGGTCTTCACAAGTCTCTAAATTCTATAAATACTGTTCCTGAATAAGTTACATAGCCATGAAAGCATGAAGAAACTCAAGAGCTGAAAAGTTTGCAGTGAGTACTTTCTAAGCATAAATGGAGCATAGCACTATATTCACATGAACACATTTGAATGTGCTAGTACTTAAAGCTGAGATACTGGAGATATATTCACTTGTATGGGCATAGTGAAACTTGGGGGAAAATGTTTAATGAATAGCAGAAATGGACCTAAAATTTTATGTTTGATACAGCAAGTTAAGTCTAAGAAAAAGAGCAACTTTTTCAAAGCCACCACATATGTACACATAGATGTGTATCCTATTTAGCTGCACTGTACTCAGACATATAGGAAGTATCTAAACCTCTTGCTTTTAAATAACAGCAGAATCTGGGTTCTTCTGGCACAAACTTGTAAAGAAGCAATTAGTTTACCCTAATCAGAGGTGTCTGCTGGGAGATTCTATAAAGTGAAGCATCCTTTGTGAGGGCACAGTAGGAGATTTGTATTGATGCCTAGTAAGTAATAAAAAATTCCTTCACAGTTGCACGTGCATTGATATAATTGCATCATCAATGTAAGTGTATATAATTACTTCAGCAAACCTTTTCCAAAACAGACTGGGCCTTAGGTAACAGCAGTAATACTTATGACTCATTCTAACCAGAGAAAGACTGATGTTGTTATTAGCTAATCCACTGATATGTGAATATGCTAAAGAAGTTAATAAAAAATCAACTCAGAACAACATATAGAAGAGACCACTATGCTTTCATCAAGTCCTAACAATTTTATGGTTCTATATTAAATATCTGAATTACTTAGATTCCTTCAAATGAAGTTAAATGCTAGCTATTAAGTACTTTCTCCACACTCACTAGTGGAATTTTAACACCTTCTTTGCTTATAGTTAACATGGTAGGTATAACATCTGTGTGAAGAATTTGCATTAAAGCTTGAATGACCGATACAGTTGATTTCCAGCCATAACTTGCTAATATAAACAATATGTTAATATGGTTATAAAACTACTGAACAAAACAAAGATCATTGTACACTAGCATGCTATCAATTAGGTAAATAACATTGCTGCTTCTTTCACTGACAAGTGTTTGTATCCATTTCTAATAACAGATTGACAGATTTTATTTTAAAGTTCTTTAGACCAGAGGTTATGTGAGCAGACACATGATGTATTTTCATTTTGGAAATTAAATGACTGTTTTGCTCCCAGGTGAACTCCAAATCTAAAAATAACTTACTGAAACAATACCTCTGCGGCAGCATGGACATACAAAGGAGAGAAGCCTAAGTCATTTCAGACTCTCACAGACTGTGGCAGACACCTCACAGTTTGCTAGAGGGCAGCAGATTATTACAATATCTCATGCACTGGAGATGATTATATTATGAAAATTTTTACTGGAAGTAATAACATGGGACCAGATAGAAATTGCTATTCTGTATTATTATTATTATTATTACACAACTTAAAAAAGCTATCAATGTTTATTTCTTTTTCTACCTTCAGATACAGCAAAAATAAAACCTCAAAAAACCACTGTTAGTACTAATCCTCTCCTTTAGAGTGTAGCTATGACTTGGGAAAGCTAAAGTTCCATGTGCGTTTGTCACTCAGAAGCTTAACTGAGGTAGAAACTGCATTTTCGAAAGGAATTTAGTAATGCCAGGTTTTAGCCTTGGCCTCAGTGAACAGAAACCTGTGCTTATTCAGACAAAATTTGTGTCCCACGAATACACTGTTAGTGATCTGAAAAATCAAGGCAATTCTGCATCTGCCAAAATCTCAGACTGTGTACCAAGATTGTGAGGACGCCAATGAATGCCAGGTAAAGCAAGTGTTTTACATGCATTAGGACATAGATTTATTTCGTGGAGCAGATCACTTGTCTTCTGGCAGCTATTTTTTTTTGTTATTATTACAGCTGAGTTAGCTAACTGCGAATGTAGCTGTTTTGGTGGCAATGAAAGCTGGTTTTGAAAATTTCAGACTCCTTTTTTTTAATTATTTTTAAACTCAGAGATCATTTTTCTGAAACTGAAATTTACCATGCATTAATGAACTCTGACTAGTGGCTCATTATCACATGAAGAAAAGCAATAATCAATTAATTGACAATAAATATTGGAGAATTAGTCATCCACAAATTCTACAACTTCCTTTTGTACAAGAGGAAGATTCTAGATACTACAGAAGTAACACAAATACTAATAACACAAGTGTATTTTACCAGGCGCACATAAAATACTGTTAACTTCTACTTCCAGGCAATATTAGTGCAAATCTGAAATTTAAAAGTAATCATATAAATACATACATAAATAAGTCACTTCAAGAAGGCTGTAAGTTAACAGCTATAAATTAACTTTTGTCCCAGCCACCTCCATCTGTTTTGAACTGACCTTATTCTTGACAGGATTACTGAGTTAGTTCACCCTCTGCAGAACCTTCACAAATTGAGGGGTTTAAACATAGCACATTATTTCTACCATCACCAATACCACTTTGCTGCTCAGTCAGGTAATTTGTCCATGCCGTTTAAAAGATATGCCTTAAACAAACTATTTCTTCATCTTTTATACTTAAACCAACCCATATCTTCATCTGACAGCTTGCTGGTTTTACTAACTTAATATTAAATATCACTAAAATCCAAAACGTTTTACAAGACACCCACTGTGTCCAAACCACAAGATGCCCCTTGCTTCTTGTGCGTATATACCAAATGGATTAAATACCAGTATAAATCCAAAACCTTTTCTACAACATGCCCACTGTGTCTTGTAGGACCCATACCACAAGATGCCCCTGCTTTTTGTGGGTGTATACCAAATGGACACTAGCAGCTGGGTATACGTCTTTACTGACGAGATATCCTATCTTGATTTATGGAAGGCTTCCGAACCTTGCATATGCTTACCAAACCAATTTACAAAACCAAGATGCCCCCTGCATCTTACAGACTGTATAAAAGAAAAGAATACCTTTTATGAAGCCTTTTTAAAAAAAATTTCTTGCAAATGAAGAACAAAGAGCAAAGGGCGGCAGCAGTACGGCTTTTAGACTCGGTGCCTTTGGAAATCAATAGCAGATCTGTGGCAAATGGAGAGGTGGTATATCTAAGTGGGTGTGCTGTCAATGTTTTGACCTCCACACAATATTTCATGAATTCCTGCAATCACCTGGCTATGGTCAGCATAATGTGTTTGAACAAAAGTAGTTTCAATATTTCACAGTTTTAGTGAAAGCTAAAAAAAAAAAATAGAAAAATAAATCCACCCAGTAGTTTATAATTTTGTCAGTAACTGAAAGGAGTGTGTTATTTTCAACAGCCACATTCTTTCATTATTATTCTGGATTTCAGAAGACTCTGAAAGCAGACTCATTATAAAATATTTCTTCCTTATATCTTGTATGAATCTACCCTCTTTCATTTTTAGTGTACGTTATCACCATACCATATAAACCCTACCACACAGCATCTGACAGACCAGGTAAGATGGACAACTTACCCCATAATTAAAAATGGTTAAAGTCTTTAAATCTAAATAATAGAAAACAATAAAAAATGAAGGTTTGTTTACTGCACAGAAGATAGTAAGGTGCCCACAAGTATCATCTAAACACATAGCAAATAACTGCAAACATTATGGCGCTTGAGACAGAATCTTTGCAAGACTGCCCCAAGTGCACATCAAATGCTTTTCTAAATTCCTGTATCTTGCAGGCAAACTGCATCCGCTCATACATGAGCACCCCCACAGGAGTCTTAACACATTCCACCCAAGGTTAGTTGTCTCTCCTTAAATTAATTTTCTTGTTTGGCTATTGCAGAAGATTAAAGAGCAGTCTTAGATGTAACAAATCTCTATTAATGTCCCCTGTCATGAGAGAAAGTGAAGGATTTCACCAGAAGTAATTGTTTTTACTTTTAGTTCCCATCACTAGCTGACCTCCACAATACAATCAGATTTTCCTCATGCACAGTAGCTCTTTCTGTTTATCCAAGTGTTCCACGTAGATATTTTTTTCCAGTTTGTTAACGTCAATGTTTCCCTTTGGTCCTAGATAGATTGCTTAGAATTACATTTCCTGTTTAGACAAAATAACTACCAGCACCAGCCACTTTCAGCCTTCTTTCTTCTGCTCTTCACCTTTTTTGGCCAAAGGATTTACTGCAGTAGTGAAATCAGAAGGCTGAGATTGCTTTCATCTCACATATCATGCACCTACTGCTGGAGAGCACATGCTCCCTATTACAAACTGGTTTGTTAGTCAAGATGTGTTTCAAATTTCTTCCTTTACCATGTATTGCATGTGGCAGGAGCCAGCTACCAACAGCTGTATCTCCAAAAGAAGGAGTCACAGAACAGGAGAAAAACTGGTGCAGAGTCGTGATAAGGGTACACAGGGTTTCTCTCCCCTCTGCTAAAGTCTTTGAAACAGGAAAAAAAGACATCAGGTAAGCCTTGAGTATGTGAATACTGGATAAAAAAGCCACTCAAATATTACACAGAGCCCAGTGATGCAGACATAAGATATTCTCCAGTGAATACCTAAAATAAATATGTGCAAAGCAACAGCCAGGATGTTTCCTAACACAGCAGGTGGTATGAATTTTCCTTCCAACACACTTTTCAGATACTCTACCATTGCACATATTTATGCAGTACACAGTTTTCAACACTGTCAAATAGATACCTGATTTCAGGCAACTGCATTATAGTGCTAAATTTTTAACCTTCTTCTTTCAAAATAAATTTCCAACTATAAAGAGGAATTTACTGTAAACCCAACAAAACTATCAGTAAAAAGTATTACAGCATTAATTTATGTAATTTTCCTTCAGTCAGTAGTTCATTGCATTGGTTTCAAGTGCTCTGTATTAAAATAGAAAAAAAGAAAAAAAAAAGAGCAATATTTGTTAATCTCACATTCAATATTACTACACGTATCTGAAACAGATGAAATATAATAAATCCATACAGAAATGAGAGAATAAATGGATGGAAAGTAATGATTTTCTCATAATCCAGATACTTGATAAACCATACCAGTGAAATCCTACTGTGGAATATTAAAAGATGAGAAATAGTATACCTAAGGCTAATCATCTTTATACGGAATACAATTAAATTCTTAAAACATGTTATGTGTTACTAGATCAGCTGATTTGCAATACAGTTCATGAGTGAACAAGTTTTCACAGAAATTCTGACTGCATCAGTCTATTATATTTCTTATGAAAACTGAGACCTATTGGGGGAATTAGAAGAAAAGAAAGTGACCAAAAGTTTCTGAATTATCAAACTGAGACTGACATTTTAGCCAGTATTCCCCAGTATCTATGGCTGCTTAAGGTTCTTTACTTCTCTTTATCAATCATTTTTTTAAGCTGTTTAGTGTTTCGTCCACCCCAGGAGAAAAAGCAATCCGATTTCTAAACCCAGTGGATTAGTGCTATTTCTCTATCAGTAAGTTGCCAGATATATTACTCACATTTACACTGCCTAAGAAAATACTCAGTATTTGATACACTACAGATGCAGCATGTGCAATTTTGTAACTAGTGATTTCAAACCTGTGACCAAAACATTAAAAAACCCATACACATTATACTCACTACTAGATATTATATTACTACTAGGAAAAGTAAGGTCCTTTTGCTCTTTTTATTATGCTTCCATAAATAAAACTTCTATCATGAAACAAATATATTGTACATTATCATATCTGTTTACAAATTCCTGTGTGAAGTAAGAACTACCCTCCACCTTTCCCTCTGAGATACCTTTCATATATTAACATTTTAATGCTTTTGATACATCTGACACATTGATGAACAATCAAGAAATAATCCCTTTAATTACAAAGAATCTTTACAATTATGCAAACTATAATCAGAAAATAAACACGTTCTTTCAGTACATATATGCTAAGTAAGGCTAGTACATCCTCACCAATTCCAAAAGTAACAGACACATATCAAGAAAACATTTGTCAACAGCAACACAAATAAGGTGGAATTAGAAAATGATTGTATAAAACAACACTTTTCCTCAATAAGAAAGTTAATGAAAACGTACATGGGGAAATTATGGAGTCCTATATTCAAGCTTGAATAAAAGAATTTATACATTAATAACTACTTCTAGCTGGAGAGAAGTAAAAATGTCTAATACCCACATTTTCTTCAAGACCTAACCAGCTTATCTCAGTTTCCAACAGCAATCCATTTCCTTCACAATGATACAATCGACAATTGGTGTTTGCCAGCCATCAGCAAGACCAAAGCTGGATTGCTGCACCAGGACATAAAGAAGGAACTTTTAGTAAATTACTGCATATTCATTGTGTGGATTTAGAGGAACTATAGACTCCTAATGTAGCCCATGAATATTTACATTTTAGATCAGTAAAGCAAAAGGAAAAATTAGCATCTAGGTGCTGCAATTTTTTTCAGGTGTGGGATGAAAAATCCTCCACTTCACTACTTTTCACCCTTTTTCACATTAAAACTATTTTTAAAGCTCAGCTAGAAGTGATCAGTGTTGACAAAATTAATAATAATAATGCTCACACTTCATCTAAATAAGCACAGACTGTGTGAAAAAGCTTGAAGAATTTTGCTGTTGCTAATATTCAGGATTAAAAAGTTTTAGGAAGTGAACTTGTCCTAAGGCATTTAGTTACCAATACCACTTTGAGTGCTTAAATTTATTTTAATCATATTAGAATGCTTAGTAAACACAATGCCTGAAAAATACCATTTAAAAATAAGTGCATTGTTTGGACACATCCTTCTTAAACACTAAGAACACAGTTCTGTAAGAAGGTTGAAAGACCCAACTGATCAAACTTAGCAGGAAACTAACTCAATTGATCACACAGATGTCCAAGAGTCTTAGGAAAAAAACACATAAATGTTTTTGCACATAACCCATGGAAACAGCTAATGTTTTTCTTTTTTTTTCCCTTCTGAAAGTAAAAATTTTAATCACAGTTATGACCATTCACTGTTTTTCACAGAAACAACAATCATGCGGTTTATTTATTTGGCATACTAAAACATTTAGAACACCTTCAAAAATTACTTTCCAAAAAGCATTACCCTTTAGAGACCTGACTTCTTAGAAAAATCACACTGAAGCCTTCAGCCTTTCTGAGGCACAGTTTTAGACCTCTTCACATTTTCACACTACACCATTCTAACACTTGGCTCACACACTTACCTCTGCATGTTTTGCTACTGTACTGGCTTCAACTGCATAGACTTTTCTAGCTCCAGCCTGCACTGCAAAAAATGAAAGGATTCCTGATCCACAGCCAACATCTAGGACCACCTTGAAAACAAAAGGTAGACCAAAAGAAATGAAATAATCAAAAAGTCACTTCCTCATGCTTCTTTTAAGTAACTTGATTTCCATAGCTGTACCTTGTATTAAGTAAGCCTGGCATTATGCAAAAACATTTCTAATTTCACTTGAAAAAGTGAAAAGGCTTGAATGAAGAGTTTTAATACGCCTAATCGTTAATAGCAGCAACAACATATTTTAAAGAGACCATGGATCCTTTTCATGTGTTGTGGTTATGTCATTGTTATGGTTTGGAGGAAATAGATTTTTGTAACAGAGTTTCTTCAGGACAAAAATTTGAAACAAAAATATAGTCTGAATACGCTGGGGAGGAAGGGAAGGCATGACAATAATGCTAGCTTTTAGAAGAATTTCACAGAACATTTCAGCATTCAGGTTCCTCCTACAGGTCTGTGTTTGAAAATTGGAAGCAACAATTTCCTGTCCTATGGCCGAAATTCTCATTAACTTTTGATCCAGCATGTGAAATTCACAAGCCCATTAGGTAATTTAAGGAACTGGAGCCTCCTGAGATTTCAAAGCACTTCAACCATGAAACCAAGCTACAATCCTGATACAGTCTCAAGAGTCAAGAGCAGAGAAGCTTAAATATAATACAGATTTAGAGTAATATTTAAGTTCAGTATACCACTGGCTACCCCTACTCCTAGTCTGATTTTCTCACTCTTTGAAAGGGTTCTTGATGATGAATTCAAATACTGTCTGTCAGAGGTAAGATATTTTAGGATAAACTGTGAGTAGAGCTTGGATTGACAATTTATGCCTATTGAAGCTTAAAAGAATTAGGAGAACGCATTCAGAATCTAAGGAATCTGAGGCTGTATTCTTCATATTGATATGGCAATTTTTATCAGCGTATAATCCTTTATGTTTACTCTTAGAACTGTTGGAACAAGTCCAAAGGAGAGCCATGAGGATGATTAGGGGGTGGAGCACCTCCCATATGAAGAGAGGCTGAGAAAGTTGGGGCTGCTCAGCCTGGGGAAGAGAAGGCTGCATGGAGACCTCATAGCAGCCTTCCAGTATCTGAACGAGGGCTATAGGGATGCTGGGGAGGGACTCTTCATTAGGGACTGTAGTGAGAGGACAAGGTAACGGATTCAAACTTAAACAGGGGAAGGTTAGACTGGATATGAGGAAGAAATTCTTTCCTGTAAGGGTGGTGAGGCACTGGAGTGGGTTGCCCAGGGAAGTTGCGAATGCTCCATTGCTGACGGTGTTCAAGGCCAGGTTGGACAGAGCCTTGGGTGGCATGGTTTAGTGGGAGGTGTCCCTGCCCATGGCAGGGGGTTTGGAAATAGATGATCTTAAGGTCCTTTCCAACCCTAACTATTCTATGATTCTATTCTAATTAATTTTGTCCAGCACAACTCAGATAACCTGTTGCATTTTCTTGTACAGAAATATTTTTCAAAACACACAAAGCCTAGAATAAAAAAAAAATACACTTGCTCACCAGATATCCCTTCACTACAGGCAAAAGTGTTTGCATAATAAATCACTACAGAATTTAGGGAAGAGGCAGCAAAAGGGAATCTACTGGGGGAATGCAAATTAGATAGAAAATAATAAGAGAAATAGGAATTGAATGAAAATTTTTTCAGTAATGGAGGTATTAAAATAATTATATCCTTTTTACCTTTTTATCTCCTTACTGCCATCACTAAATACTTCTGTCTGCCTCATAGTTTCTGGATGTAGGATAGATGCTGTATTTCCAACTTATCAAGTCTCAGCACAATGGCTTTCTCAGGTTTTCATAGGAAAGCATTTTGTCACAATATAGATAGTTATATTTTTTCAGCTACATTTATTCTAAAAATTGCCATTTCTCAACAGAATCAGGAAAAAGAGAGATCATTTTCTAAGTGGGTGGCCAACAACACCCAGCCTGTAATAGCCTTACTATTAGCTATGCTATACAGAAGCCAAGGCACCTCCAACAGCTGGGAAAATAAATAAACCTAGAGCAGAAGCAAGCAAGCTGTACTACTGCACAGCAGCAAGATTTCCTACAGAGACAAAGAGTATGCAAAACCTGAATTCTTTAGTGCAGAGTCAAAAATGGAATGGATATGTTACCTACAGGATAAATCTGCCTTTTGCAATATAACATGGGAGCATCCTATTTTGCAAGAAAACGGTGGCAAATGAAATTTTCTCTCTGCTGTTTCTTTCACCATATATTCAAGTTACATATTCCAGTACAAAATTTAACCTATTAATGATCGTATAAGCTCTGCTTACCCAGCTGATATCATCCAATACCACATGCTTTGGGTTTTGATTCTGATGCCTATAGAAAACCAGAGCAGCCCTGTGCCCATCACTAGTTTACTAGCCTCATTGGATTAAATAAGAGAGGACGATTGTGTCAGGCCTGAAAGAACTTACAGGAACTGAAAACCTATTTGTTTTATTTCTATAAAGGTTTTTTTCATTTCTATGAAAGTAAGTAGTTTATTTTTTTAAAGAAGCACAGTTTACTTAAGTTGCATGGCAAATAAAAATTATCAGCTGCATTTGAATTTGTCACTAAACTTAATAGTGAAAACATAACGATCTTAAAAAAATTCTGGTAAATTTCACATTTACAACTCTCCTCATTTTGGCTATAAATACTGGCTACACCTTTAAGGGGAAATGTTTTGTTCGGTATTTGCTTATAAGTTACTAAAGACTCTTTTCTGTGATGCAATAAAACCATTTGCCCTGGTGTATGCTGAAGTCAGAGGCTCCTTTTAAAAGAAAGTGCACACAAAAACATGAGAGAAAGGAATGGAAAAGGACAGAGAGAAAAGACAAAGATATGACAAGGTAAAAAAAAATTACAGCTTAATTTTCACCATTGTTTTTATTTGCAGTCTGCTACCCAGACATCATAAACTGAGCTCACATGGTCACAGCTGACATACTGAGACCTAAAAAACCTAAGTCTGTAGTAAGCAGAGGCTAGTGCTTACAAATTGCCTATTTTCTTACAAAAGGTCACATATAGTCTAATTTTTTTGCTGGTTTTTAGTATTTTATTGAGAGGTGAGCAGTGTCATAGCAACATATGCAGATGACACAGCATCCACTGATTAAAGAGCAGAGAGCTAGCAAAGGCTGGCCACATGGCAATTCACAGATAGATTAAACTCAGTGCTTATTGATATAATTTTGTGGAAAATAAGAGCTGTTTGTATACCATCCAAATTCTAAATGAATCATCATCAGCAAGAACAGGAGTAGCCTAGACACCATTATAAATTGCTTGGTGAAGATCAAAGCTCAATGGATAGATGCAGTCACAGGAAAAACAAGTCAAGATTTATGAAAAGTACAGTAAAGAACAGCTAGAAAGTTAGAATTCAGCAATAGAGATCAATTCTATGGCACTGTCTACACTACCATGCATAACTCCCACCAATCCTTCCAAAACAGATGCTGCACAGTTCATAGTGACATTGAAAAATGAGAGCAAGAATGCTAACAGGGCATGTACAATTTCTTCAAACAGGAAAAGGCAAAGAGGACTGAGAACACTGACTTCAGAAGAAAGACTAAGAAGAGACAACACAAATTCACGCAATGGAGGAAAAATATAAAGAAAATTAGAACTTCAATCCTCCTTTGCCTCACAACATAAATCAAAATGACAGAGTTAGAAAGCAGATAAATTGAAAATCTTACTAAATGAAATACTTTTCTGTGTAACATATATTATGGAATTTTTGCTGTATTAAGTGTGAATCACAGAAAAATGTGCATGGGGACTGATGCTGGAGAGGGTCAGAAAGTCCCTATTTAGTGTAACTAATAGAAAAAAGTAAAAAAACACTGTAAAATGAATTAGCCCTATGTTTTGCATTTCAAGGAGCGTAAACCAAAAGAAATTAGAAAACAATTTAATTGGTGTCTGGGTGGCACATTATCCTACGTCCCCCAGTGTAAGTTTTGTTTTGTCTTCTGCTGAAGTATCTGTCTGAGAGGCAAAGGACTAGATGAAGTAATAATCATTGTTATATTATTACAGTAGTCTTCAAGATCTATCTACGTATTTCAGAGATTAATTTGGCACCTGAAGTCACAAGTTTCTGCATTGCATCCAAATCTTTGTCTTGCCCAACTGCAGCCACAGCAGACACTTACGTGCTTCCTCAGTTTGTAATGATTGTGGGGTGCAAAAACATTCAGTGTACACCTCCATGAAAAAGACATAAACTCAAATACCTTTGTGGATATTTGCAAAAGACTATGTGGCACAATAGCAAACACACAGTCAACAGTTAAGGCAAGGAAACTAATTCTGAATATGAGCTCTAAAATGCCAAATGGGAATAACAGCCCAAAATGTCAAGATATATGTGTAGGTTCCCTGATAGTCACGGAAGACAGCAAAGGAATTTGTAGTTCATATTTGGCACCATCCATCCTGAGGATGTACCATCAGCATCATGCTTTGTCATCCATGTGCTTGACAATAGCATTAACGACGTAAAGCACACGAGTTAATACATTCATGCACAAAACTGTAGGTGAGAAAAGGTTACAGTCTGATCAGTGTTGCTCTATAGGGCAAACTGAAGTTTAGAGCCTAAGCAGCATACTTGAACATTTAAGACTCTCAACAGAGCTTACCTTGTCTACAAAATCTACGTCGTTCTGAAGGATAGCTCTGTGGTAAGTTGCTGTTCTGACAAAATCCTGCATCATATTCTGTTGTTGAGACAGATAGCCATAAAACTAAAAGTAAGAGTTTGAGGAAAAACAAGAACAAAAGATAAAAGTCCATCTTCTACCAGTCTTGCCTTAAGTTACTTAGCACTTAAATTACCAAGGTCCTCACCACCCACTGAATAAACCTAAGCTACCTTTCTAACAGATCTGGTGACTGAGGCCAACAAACAACAGTAGCAGATTTCACAAACTGGCACCAAAGTTTCATTACCTGAAAATACTGAAGTGCAGATGCTTCATCTGTTCGCCGACTGAACACAGAGCCCTCCTTATTTTTGTAATGACATTTCTTCAATGTATCTGAAAATGTGCTGTATTCTGAAAAACAAGCATAGCAAAAACCACAAGGACAAGTAAATTAAGATAAACATCCAATGACAAGATAAGAACACAGTCACACTTGAGAGGAAAGATTCATTAGGCTTTCGTGTTCATAAATACACAGTAAACAGGTCCAATTTCATTAAACAGGCAAGAGCTGTTGCAGAGATCTGGCCAGCAATGAAAGATTTTAAGAAGCGCCTGGATGCATGCAACAGTGCTGTCAAGGATTCAGGTTAAATAACTCCAGCAAATAAAAAAAATTTGCATTGATGAATCCTAACAAAAGAGTGGCTGAACATAAGCCTCCACCTACTATTTCAGGTTAATCTACACTAAACTGAGCTCGACACAGAGAACCACCTAGGGTTACTGTGGGAATGCATGGCTTTAAGTGCGAAGGTTTGCAACCTAAAATAAAATATTCAAATTTCATTGGCCTTAAAAGCCAGGCTAAAGACCATGGATTTTCCTCTAGACGCAGACTAGCTTAAGAGCTCAAAATTATAGCTCTTTGGCTTCTGTGAACAGCATCACTTCAAACACTAAGTAACAGGAATAATTATGTGGACCTAAAATCCAAATAACCAGTTCACACAGGCACTTTTGTCTCCATCTTTCAAGATCAAACCAGTTTCTCCACGCATAATTTCTTGATGTCTAAAAGAAATGCACATGCCAGTAAGTGGAGAAAGTATCTAGAAAAAACACTGTAAGGAAAAATTGTCAGGGGGGAAACGTAGATGACAACAATAAAATCAGGGATGGAAATCTTGCATCTTCTGTTGGTAAAAAGACAGGAGAAGATAGAGAAATCAGGCCACATTAGTAATTTGCTAAACCAGAGTCAGGAAACTCCTGCAGCTGTTCACAGATTTTCAAATAAAAATAACAATTGCCTGAAGCATATAACTGCGCACTGGGAAGTACATGCTAGCTGCTCTGATCATTTGGAGATAATTCAGTAACTCAGTACTTTCAATGGTCTTTGAAACAAAGGATCTGAAGATAACAGAAACAATTTATAAACTTCTCAATACAATAACCAAGCGGAATTTCCTTTGTCATTTCAGAAAATTTCAAAATCCTAAAACCAGAGATTTGGTTGCACTAATTGCTTTCTACTGCAGAAAGCTGGCATATCAAAAGGGAAGAGATGTAAAAGATAGCAAGTGACTTTCCACTTAGCTTTGGATATCAGGGCAAGATCAATGTCAGGCTTTTGGGAAATGAAAACAAGGACTCATGTTTACAAAACCCAACAGAAGCACAATTTCTGCAAAGTTATATTTAATGGGGAAAAAAGTATTTTTGAGTAGGGTCTTGAGAGAAAGATCCTCAGTAGAAAATTTTTAATTCTTGGGAAAAGTATATAATAAAGACAGCATAAAATTCAGCAAAAGCAATGCAAATTGTTATTATTGTTATCCAAGCTTCCAAGTCTTTATACAGCTAGAAATCACTAGAACTGGGAAACTGGATGGAAAAAGCTCCATTGTGGGGCAGTCATATATTGTTTCACTGTAAGAGTTAAACACCAAAAATGTGAGATAGCCATATGTCCTCAAAGAAGTCCAAATTAATGGAGGGCACAGGCCCTTGAACCTCTGGGCTACCCCACATAATAAAGTTCACTTTTAAGCATCCAGTGTTCAAGTAATTTCTCTCAGTTGAAATTCTGAGCAGTCTAATGTATGCAGTGAAGTAATTTTGTTGGAAATCTGGAACAATAGCTGTAAGAAGCAACACAGCATTAGTTTGTTGTAAAGAAACAGGTCAGTTTAACCTGACTGTAGTAGAAGTCTGTAAGAAAGGTGGCAGAAATTGTAAACCACAACTCAAAAACTTTTTAAACCGTATTTCCCTGCTGAGGAAATCTGCTAGAGAGCTGATCTATTGCCACTCTGCAGAATATTTCAATGTAATTTCCAGGTGGGAAAAAGTCCCACTTTGCTCTTTCTGACCTGTTAGCTTAGATGGCAAGAATTGAACATCTGAATTTGGGGTGATAGTCTCAAAATAATAAATTTCTTCCAGAAGTAATTGTGAATTACCATGAAAATATGCAAATATCATCAACACATTCTTTTTACTCCCACACAGGGATGGCAGTCAAAATGAAACAGGAAGTGACTGGATCATGACAATGAACAGTTACCCAAGTTACAGACAATGCCCATTTTTTGCTGGAAGATACAGAGATAAGCTTAAAATGGATCAGTCCCCCTGTTCTTTCTTTGCATAAAGAGACAACACCAAAAAAATAAAATCTGACACTGGACAATGGAGACTGTTTCCCCAGAAAATCACCCATTGTCTCAAGTTTCACTTTTTTTTTCTTTGTTTTCTTTTTTTTCTTTCTGAAGGTAAGACATGATGCTATAGATTCAGTGGTGACATGCTCGACTCCTTTCTTTATAATCACTCTTCACACATTATTTTCATACCTCTACAGAGACTTTTCAGTAGCTCAGAATAACATCTTTGGAGTTTTTGGTGTCCAGGAGTGAGAATGGATTTAAAAACCCAAGGCTGTAAGGAAAACTGGAAAGGCTTGCCTAGAGAGGTGATGCTCTAGAAATTTTTATCCTTGGGTGTTTTCAAAACATAACTTTATAAAGCTCTGAGCAACCTGGGGCTGAATTTGCTTTGCGAAGGAGCCTTGACCAGATGACTATAAGATTTCTCTTCCAATTGAATTACTCTTTGATTCTAAGAAAAAAAGTGTGATCTCCTTGTTCTTTATATGCAAATAAGACGTTTGTTGCTGGAGCTCTCCAGAGTGCTGGCATATTACAAAACTGATACTCACTGAGTTGAATCGAAACAGAAAGTATGAAAGGTTGCTGGAGTTCCTCCACAGTCTTTCATTATGGACCTCAGATGCACTGAAAGTTTCCCTATCAGAGTACCAGCAAGATCTCAAGAGGTTCTGGCAGAGGAGAAAAGTGTCTCATTTCATTCATCAACTTTAAAGAAAACATGGAATTAAATTATTCTCTATTAGACGGCAGTAAAGATTAAGCAATAAAAATAGGAACAGTGCTATATCTAATACATCTCAATGTATTCCAAACTTCAAATCCCAATTCCTCATTTTATATATTCATCTGGGGCTAACACTATGAGAAAAAAACTATTTGAGCATAAAAATAGAAATATACAATTAGTTGCTGTTGTTGGGTGGGAAGTGAAAAATCACTCTAGTGAAAAAAGCAACAGCAACCAAGAACACTGATTTACAACTCATCCATGAAAACTTAATGATTCCACCACTGAGAAATCCTTATAGCCTTGTCTGATCCTGTAGTGACTGAATAAATATACTATGAAAAATTCCCTTACAGCATAAATTTGCTCCTATTTTCTTTTTCTCATCTGTTCAGTGGATGTTAGTTTATCCTCAGCATTCATAAATCAAATAATCACCAAAAATATTTTTGTTACTTCTACTTATTATTTGAAGGAAACTACAGTTAAATAGCTACAAACCGAGGATCAGGTTGTAAGGAAGGGATTACCGTTGCAGATGTGAATTTGGGATTTTGTTTTTCTGTGGAATGCAGTGAAAGAAATCAAAAGAAAAATCTCTTAGGGAATGCAAACTGCCTAGGTATTATTCATAGCAATTGGTACACGTTTCAAATATTTTCTGAGAGTTCAGACGCACATTCACTTATGTGACAGGGCAAATTGCCAAATAATAAAACTTCAGCATCTTATATAGAAGAATGGAATTACTGTGAATACTCTACACATGACACAGACACAAGAAATGAGTTCAAAAGAAAGACATGTTAAAGCTTTAAGAAATTCTCCCAAATAAGGACCCCCTACTAACAGAGAAAAGAAACAGGTTTGTTTTCTTGTTTTCTTTAGCATGGACAAGGAACACCAGGTTACTTTGTTTAGTAGACTGTCCCAGAATAAAGAAAAGAATTTATCTGAAGTCCATTTTCCATAACAAGCAAGTCTATTTTTTTATATCCAAAACCAATTTACAATAGCCTGTATTCTCTCTATTTGCTTCTGCAAGCAAATACACTAAGCTGTTTTCTTTCTATATTTTCTGTAAAGGAACTTCTTATTAACCAATACCTCATCCTGCTTGTGCTATGAAATATGGCTTTATGTGCATATTGATCAAATTCCTTAAAATGAAATTAAATTAATTAATTTTGATCTTCTTGACAACCTGGGAACTTAATCTCTCATACGTAGAAATATATCCAGAACTGCTCTCAACTTTTATGAAAACTGGGTTGTCTTCTTTATTTAAAGTAAGGGGACCAGAAAAGGATCTACACCAAAACCAGTTTAGCTCACTGACAGGCTAGAATACTGAAGGGTCACATACTTCCGAACTATTTATTTTGCAACCAGGACTCAACAATACAGAACTGTAAGTCAGTAAAACATTTTTTAAGAACAGAGAAATTGTGTTTCTTTATTAATCCTCAGCCCTATATTCTACATCAAGGTTCTAGCAATCTATATATCTTTTGCTTTGATGCTGACTTGTTTTCTCATCTCAGGATCCTCAAAAATTCTATCAGCTTTTCAGAAGTAAACTCAAGTATATGAAGGCTGTTGCCTGGTAATCTAAGCATAGTGTTTCAAATGCCACCCCTTCAAAAGTCTCCTAACCAGTCCTGAGAGATTTCTTCTGTTTCCAGGGGTTTTGCCTGTTTGTTCATCTGTAAAGAAAAAGGTCTGGCTTGCTTACAAAATTTTATGGGTTGCCAGAGGTTATACTTAAGCAAAAATTAATCTATCCTGTAAAATCCAAAATTAATGCGCATGGCGGGAGGGAAGGCATAAGGGCTTCTTGATGAATTGCTTCTTTATGCTGTGCAGCCTTCTTTCACTGTCAAAACTCTTTCTCCTGGGAAGATGGCCATGACTTTTCTTGAACAGCTTTTGGCTGTCTTCAGAGAAATAATTTGCAATCTTCACTGACTGAAAAACAAATCCTTGCGCCCCCACCACTCCAATCACTTAAATCAATCTAAAGTTTTCCACTAGCAGGTTGAAAACAACCTGAAAACTTTTCAAGTGTTATAGCCATGTTCTGAGTGGCAAATTAATGAATTGAGGCTTTAAAATGTAAGTAAGTCTTACAGTGAATTTATTCTTTCCCATGCACTGTAAAACCTCCAACAACTACTCCAGAAAGAATTACCTGATGTTCTTGAGGATAGATGTAAGCAGACATTTACTGCCTTTTCATCTATACCTTTACAGTATCCCAAACCTCCACCTGACTCAAAATTCCCCCCAAACCCACAGATGTTTCTTTTTCAAGAAGCCTCATCTGGATATTATTCTGAAAATAATGGAAAATACTGGAATTAATGCTACTATGAGTGTGCAGCCTAATCTAGTTTGGGTTAGCTAATCCAGACACTGGCTTATTTCCAGCACAGTGGAATAGGCTGCAGAACTTGCCCAAGTGCTGCATGCATCTAGTAGACCTGCAGTCACTGCACTAAGTGTAATACAGCAATGAAATCTGTGCTTTTTACTTGCTGAAATAAGCAGTTTTTAAAGCACCAACACTTTTAACTCGATCAGAAGTCTCCATTAAACTCTCTGATGTGAATTGAAGCTTGTGTTCTATGGTCCATAACACAGAAAAAAAATTAAATCCAGCAATTCAAACTATCTCTGTTTTAAAATCCAAAAAGAAACTTGGAAAGTTGTTAGAGTTCATTAGGCACTCTTCAGTAACTGCCTGTGTGCAAGCTCTTACTTCACAACAACTAATCTCCTTGCAGTAAGGGGTACGCTTCCTCACATTTATTGTGCATACGATAAAAACATTAATGCAGGCATTTACCAGGAAACAGCAAAACCACCCTTAGTTCATACTAGTATAGTATGTTCATACTCTAGTATGAACTAGCATGTAAGAAATGCTTCTTTGGAGCAAACCTTATGTTACAGAACAAATTTTTTGTTTTCAGATGAAAAGTGTCAGTTTCTCCTTTTTTCGTAGCTGTTGAGAGGATAAGGAAAACTCCCACTCTTCTGGGCTGAAGTGCTTTCACAAGGATCTTTTTAAGGATATAAAATTCACTGGCAAATAATCACAAAGAACATAAAAAATATAATTGCTAGACATTTTCTTTGAAAGCCAAGCTTCTTAGGATTTTTATTTATTTCTCATTCTTCCCCCCCCCCCTTTTTTCAATGAAAATCTGGAAACAGAAATTGATTTGAAAACCTTTACCTTGACAGAAAGCTGTAACTTGCTGAAAAACTGAGGCATTTGACTGTAGAGTTTTGACTTGCTATGCACCTCAGCTAACTTACATTTGCTGTTGGACATTAAACCCATGTTAATGAATTACACAGTCTGATAACTTGACAGAGATATTCTTCAGATATTACTGCACTAGAAGCCTAAAAACTCAAATGTGTAAAAACTGAATAAAGGCCAGTTAAAACTGATTCCTGTGATCAAAGATAGTAGGCACATCCTCCCCAAAAGCCCTGCTTCTTGTGTCTGTCTCAAACTAATACCTTCCCAAAAATGGGAGTAGAAACCCCAGGTGCCTGTGGCACTCCCTGCATGCACATTCGTGCTCAGTTCCTGGTAAATTGTCAAGTGGTTGCACTCTGCATAAGCAGAACTGCTGTAATGAGTTCTCTTTACAAAATGCTTATCCTCACAGCAGAAGACACAGACACATAAACACAAGCTATTAACATAGTGCACCTCATCCATCTGCTCGGTACAGATGGTGTCTCTTGCTACTCCAAAGGGGAAGAGGGTGGAGAAGGAGCCGAAAAAAGGAAATATGTTCCAGTAGTAAACCTGGATTGTTGCTGGGGAAGAAAGGGAAAAAAAAAAAATCAAACCAAACCAACATACCAGAATAAGGGAAAGATTAATGAAATAATGAATCAATGAATCAATGAACAAAGTGAAACAATTAATAATGAAAGGGAAAAGAAACTCAGTGGGGAATAAAACCCCGCAAACTTCACACAGCAGCAATCCAAAATAATGCTACTCAGAATAAATCATTAAATAAATGTATTTTACCAACAGCTGTTAGATTTTCTGATCTAAGGAGGTTAGCATAACAGCCACGGATAAGCAGCACTCCCACATTATCTTGCATTATCTGCTTCAGGCTACTGCTAAAATCCAGTACTTACATAAAGCAATAAATTTGGCCTGTAACTGGTGAGAGGTGTAGTCGTAACTTTGACCACATTTGAAAAAATTAATGGAAGTCTATAACTTATCAGAAGACCATATCAAATGATTGGATAGGTCAGGCTGTCTCCTGTAAACAAGTGGGATACAGTCTTCCATTTGGAATAATGGAGTTGGAAAATACCCAAATAATAAAATGGCTGCTTTGCAAAAAAGCGAAACGTGGTAAAAATACAGTCAATTTACCAAACCAGATTACTATCCCAGATGTCTGAGGCTGGAATATTATTTCCAAATGGGGAAGAAAACCTTTTTGCTTCTTTTCAGTTGTATTACACTTCAGAAACTCACATAGATATTTACTACAAGTGTCCTAATAGAATCCCAGCAGCATTCACCACTTAGACTCAAAAGAAAAAGCTCCCAGAAACCCCCAGATTTATATGAGTTTGACAATATTTATTCAAAATGGTTTTCTATTTCTGTACCTTTCAACCAATTATACAGCTTTTCATTGCCACAAATACAGCAGATTGGACTAATGGGATTCTGTTGATTTTAACAACTAATTTCCTAATATTTCCATCAACAATAGATCACTTTGCTGAGTACATTACTGAATATTAAATCACAATTTTCAGACCAGGTCACTTTGTATCTAAATTTTTGTAGCCTTCTTTCAAACTTTTTGTGAGTCTGGATTTGTGCAATGGGAACAATTTTGTCCCAGACACAACAGTGGTTGAATCATTTTAAGTGTCAGCATGGGAGAACTAGATACTTAGAAATTCAATCATTAAGCACTTCATTAGCAGACAGGGGACTCAGTCAGTAGGTCATTTTAATGGGAAACATGATTGGTGGCCTTGTTTCGTTCCACATCAGGAACTGGATGCCATATGTTTTAAATCACATTATTAAGTTTCTTAAGTCATACTTTTTCCAAAGCAAAAACCTTTTCTACTTTTAGTACTGGTAATAAATGCTTTCTTCAGTAAGCAGAAAGCAAAATATTGTATCATCTGCCAGCTAAATATCCTAACTAAAATTGTTTTTCTTCAAACAGAACATTCCACCCCTTATTGATACACATTTATATAAACCAAAAATTGAGCCAAATTGATAAAATGGTTATCATCAGGAAGAATATTAAAGTACCTTTAATTTCAAGTTGCAACCACACTCCAAAGAAATGCAAAGTAGCAGATGTGAAAGCTTCCCCCACAATGTCAATCTCACACTAAAAACATTACCAAAAGAATAGTTATGATTTGTAAAATGCTATTATAGAGTTTCTAAATGTAAATATTTAATATGCTTTAGAACAGCCATTTCAGTTGTAATAGACAACAGAGAGAAAAATGGGCTTTAACATGTAATCAAATTTACATAAATGTTGTACAAATTATTGTGATATTCTAAAAACTTTTGAAGTTTAACTATGCTTTGGGAACTATTAAACTAAGAAACATTAGATCCTTTCTTTTATTCTTCTTTGAAAGAATGACTGATTTTTATGTAAATAAGCTTCCTCAGAAACAAATTACACTTTAAGTAAGGAAGATGATTTGGCTTAGTACAGTGTAATTGGATGAAATGGAAATATTGAGATGGATATCGCTAGTGCAGCCAGTTCACTTATGCCTTCTAGTTTTAAACAGCCAGAATGCTGAAAGTCTTGATATGTAAAAAGTCTAGTAGTGCTTAGTGAAAGCCTCTTCTGAACCAATGGCCACAGACATGCCTCACATGAAAGCACTATCTGGTAGCACTGAATTAGTGGCTATTGAATTTCAAAATACTGCCAACAGTTTCTAAGACATACCCTGTCTCACTGGAATAAACTACTGTCTGTTTTAAACAATTATTTACCCACCCACTCCCAGTCTATTCTACTCTTACCAGAACAATAGAACTAAATGGATTTTTAAACACTGAATTATTGGACAAGCTAACAATACAATCATTTTGCCACCTTTAACGCAAAACAGACGCTGCAATTTTGTAATTTACAGGCAGGCAGATCTAGCAATACTCAGATATAGCAGATAGGAGTAAAAAATCCAGAAATTTAAAATCCTTCATATAGTATTTTTTTTTAAATTGTGGCAAAATTATGGTAAATTACATTCCTATAGAAAAATAAAAATAAAAATTCGGATCCTATCTGGAAAGCCAAACACTAATATTAACTAGCAAGAAAACAGCCCAGAATGATTCCAGGGAAAATAACAGAATGTTATGAGTCATTCAAAAACACCTTAAAAGCAATCGGCCTTTTTCAAATCTCCTTTATTTTGTCCTCCCAGGAATCTGAATCAATCAACACTTTAAAGTGCTAATGCTAAAATAATTACCAAAGAACTGTTCAAGCCCAGAGAAACAACAGGTACTGAAAATAGTGCCACAAGCGATTAGGTCATTCCCTGTAGATCCTATCACCTTGAACTCAGTGAGTCCCCAAAACACCACAAAACTTGTGAATGGCTACCTCTAACTGGATCAAGAAAAACAATGGCATTGAAAACCATAGACTGAAACAACAGCAAACCCAGAGGTTTAAACAGTGAGACTAACAGACACAGCAGAAGGCATGCTCAGGCAGCCTTTTCCGTTAAGATTTACAACTAGACTAGCAGCCTCCAAAATCACATAACGGGTATTTGTTCTTGCACACTACAGTCCCCATCTCCAAATATGACCTTGAAAATTTTTATCAGACACTTAATTCTGTTGAATTGAAATTTGAACAAATCAAACTGATTGCTTCATAGTCCCAAAGCCTACACAGTGTTTGGGGCAGCCACATAAACAAATTAACTCAGGGGAAGCATCTACAAAGCCTAGAGCCACTTTGTGACAGTGGAATAATTTAGAAGCTGAAGTACAACACAGAACCAAAGTTCCTACCTCAGAGGTGAGAAATTAGATATTACAACTGTGCACATTGCATGGCCTAGAAGTCAAAACCTTTTTATTTTTTTTAAGTCATTCCAAATAGTTGGCCCTCCCACCACTCTTTTAAGACTATTAAATCCTGGACTTCACCATGGTTGTGAAGTCATTTACAGTCAATGCATTGAGTATGTTCTCTCAACAAGTTGCACCTCATTGTTTACACAATAAACCTCTGCAAGTTTCAAGCTGTAAGATTAAATACATTTGTGAATGTAACTGTTTTTAAATTAACTCAAATAAAACAAGTTTCAGGCAACCAAACTATTTTTTTCTTTTGTTTTTTGAAAAACAGAATAATTACTTTAAGCATAAACCTGCAATCAACTGCAAAATCATTTGGTCCCTTACTTCAAAAAATTTATTATTTGACACAAATTCTTAAACTGCTGAACAGATTCCTTGCAACCTGCGAGTCTTGAGGCATATCTATCAGTTGCCCACACTTACAGTGCTTTGATTTGCACGACTGAGTGGTCTCAGTACACACTAACTGGAATCCTTCTGAATTAAATTTAACAAAAATAGTTCAAAGTAAACACACCCTTCATTCTTGTCTTATTCTCAAATTAGTATAGTTTGCATACCAAGGCCCCAGCACCAATTGTTCTGTTCTACAAGCTTGTTCCTTCTGTTCTCTGTGACTTGCTAATGGAATCATAGCTCATTAGATCCATACGCCATTACATGAACTAATAATTTTTGGGGAAAAAAATCACCATAAGACATATCATGCTCCCTTGTTTAAATGATATTGCAGTAACAGCATGTATGTTTGCACATATAAAATACATGTGCTTTTAATATATTTCACATATATGTATCTACAGAAACATGTACTCATATGCCCTAGCTCAGCTCTGTATGTGGAGATCCACAAGTACTATATGCTGAAAACTAAATAGCAATTTTTTCCCCACATGTATTATGCTTCTGTGCAAGTGGCACAGCCATTAAAGCTGGCAAACAACTTTCAAGATGAGTTGTGCTACTAAACCGACATCTACAGACACCAACTATTGGCACGTCTAGTGCCTGGATGCGCTGTGAAAGTGTCTGGACCAGGGCTAAGGTTTGAAAGAGAAGAAAGGAACATTCATTCTACCATGACACCAAAACAGCAATTCATCCTATGCTCATGAACTAAATCCGTGCTAAATTAAGCAGGCCATTTCCACTGAAGAGTAGAGAGCTACATACCAAGTCTGTCGCAGATGAGTTACAGACTGGTTGGTTGGTCTGTTACAGATAAATATTCTTTGTTTTTGAAAGAAGTCTGTAGGCTACTAACTTTCATTTTTATTGCCTGCTCGATCCTGCTCAGATGTTTAACATATGTTCAGCAGGAAATGAAATATACAATCTATGATTTATGACTGTCAAAATGCTGGAGCCAGAACAACAATTCTCTGTGTGGGCATAAGCAGGGCATGAATTTCCCTCTTATTCCTCACTCTTCATCTTCCTCAACCTTTATAAAAGACAGAGGACTTAAAAACCCAAGACTTTTACAGTGAATTTTTTATAACATTTTTAAGAGATAGATAGAAAATTAATTTTCAGCCCATTTTTTCATCACAACATAATTTTTTATTATGCACACAAACATTTGCAAATGTAGTTTGAGAGTAACAGCTATACCAGTACACAACAAACAACAAAAAGGTTAACTTAGGCTCTATAGCCTTAACTTCTTTGTAAAAACATGTAACTTTCTCATGACTAGGTGCTGCTAAGTAACTTTCAGCTTAATGCATCACCCAACGCATTCCATTTGTCACGTAATCTGAAGAGACTTTGACCAATCATTAGATTTCCGTCATTTTATGAATGAGTTGTTTCATGGACTAACAGGTCATTTCAATTTTTTTTCCCTGAGCTTTAAAGATGGAAAAGATATAGAAAACACACGATTTAGTAATTTTAACGAATAATCAGAAGTAATACATTGAGGCTTACCTGTATTGTTTTTTATCTATTTCAAAACATGTAGTTACATAAATAAACTAAATACAAATCGCCAAGGAATATAGCTAAAGAGAAGCCTGAATTTACCACTGAATCATCAAGGCACTCCTCTCAAGAAGAATTTCAAACTGTACATAATTTAGATGGATTTTTTTTCCAAATACTGGTTTGTAAATGTGAGGAAGAGCACTAAGAGAATCTTCTTTTGCCTTGCGATTTCAAACTATCAGTGTCTTTTGGAATCAGAACCTTCCTTGGTAGACAATATGTGGTAGGGATTGCAGACCAAAGAGTACTGAAAAGCTAGCCAGAGTCCTTAGTTATTGGTTATTAATTATCTCAGCAGTGAGCTAATAGTTTGCCAAACTGCCTAATCTCAATTATTTCTTCAGTTATGATGTGGATGTCTGTAAAAAAATTTGTATTGCAGTCTCAAGAGAAAAAACTTAATGGAAGCACAATACTGAATTGTAACACTCAGATACATAGATAAAAAAAAAAGAACCAACGAACAAAACAACAGACACTCGCAGTCATTCTTATCTTACATTTATATTGTTTTAGTAAGGTAAGAGGTTGAAAATGTGAATAGTTTTTCTTGATGGATACAGATGAAAGACTATAGCTAGGTAGGAGTTCAAAGGCTACCAAGATTTGTCCTGCAACTGAAAAAAATCAGGTTAAATACTACATTTTCTGCCTGAAACTCAAGATTTTATTTTTGTGTCTAGATGACACAGGACTAACAACTCATTACACAAACCCATCTACTTCCAAATTCTCATATCCCAATCCATTGAAATGGCATCTTTAAAAAAGCTGCCAAAAATCTAATCTAATTGCTCCGGGTTTCAGTTTCCGCACAATATAAAATACAAATAATGATAATACAAATAATGGCCTCCTGGAAATCATCAAACCTATTGATGCAGGCTGCTATATACGAACTCCTGATTATTGCTAAAGGGGAAGTTGTACGTAAACTGTAGTTACACAATTTCAAAATGAGTTGTGGCCATGCTGCACACTATTCAGAATAAATAGGCAGCCTTCTGAATTTCCTGGCATAAAAACTAAGAGAACTTTCTCAGAAGTTGATACGAGGACATGAGGAAGCACATATTAAATAGTCTTAGCTGTTGGGTTTATAAAAGCACAAGTCAGGTGGAAGTAAAAAATATGGATCTTAAAATTCCACTGCAATAGTCATGTTTCTAAAACAGGGTTGAGTTTCTTTTTCACACACAAAATACATATCCTAACAACTGCAGGTGTATGTTAAACTACCTCAGTTAACTGCACAGGCAAATAGATCTGCAAGATGTTTCTAAATGGGGAACAACATGTGGCAGTTTGCCCACACAAAGCATTACATTTACCGGTTATTACAGTTTATGAAGTCAAATTATATGAATACGTTATCTGCATTTGCTTTCTTCAGAAAGCTAATCTGCAGTTGTTTTGCGAAAATGTTGTGTTCACTATGTGGATGATCCATATTCCTCAAAAGGCAGATGAAGTGGGTGAGAGGCAAATGAAGTTGGGTGAATTATCATAACAATATGTAATATTTAAATAACCAACATGAAACAGAGGTAGAAGACAACACACTTTGAAGTGAACTTCAGCAATACAGTAGCACAGCAGGAAGGAGAAGATGCTCACAAATTCAAAATGTACTTACCAGATTGTGATTTGAACTGAATCAAGGCACTGTTGTATCCCACTGTAATTAACAAAGACTGTTTTCCCACACGACAGTATTCAGTGTCTCTGTTAACCAAGCATTTAAACACACAGACTCCATCAGCTGAAGGAAAAAAAAAAAAACTTTAGAAAACTTTCAGCAGTTAAAACCACAAACATAAAAAACTAGATGTCTCTGATTAACAATATACATAAGTATGTATTTGAAGTACACATCTTGTCAAAAATACACTAACATGTTCCTTAAGACAATTTTACAGAGACCGACAGTCTTCACCCCACTTATCGTCCATAGTTTCTTGAAGTTGCCCTGTCCTCAAAAGAAAGAAAGACAGCTGAATAAATTAATTTTTACCTAGATCCTAAAAAGGTCTTAAATTAACACTTTCTCTACTACTTTTGCTTCTGTTATCTTATGCACTGATGCTCTGATAACCTCTAGATTTCCTACTTTGTCAAATTAAATGGCAAGGTAAAGAATCAGGGATCAATTAGATTGACTAAATGAGGAGAAATGAACTAACTTTTTCTAGCAAACATATACTATGTACCACATCATGTATTACAACTATCAATAAACCTATGATGTGAGAAAAACTAATGCAATTTTTCAGGCAATGAAGAACACGTGCATACTTCAGAGCTAGGAGCAGCAGAGGTCAAGCCTGTGCCCCCTGGAAGGGGGATCCAGTATCAGAAGCTTAAGTGATGCAGTACACACTGTCTCACTGTCAGCCTTACAACTCTCAGGTGGCAATTGTGTGAGCACATCAAATAAGATGCACATAATGGCTTTCAGAAACGTGAAAGAGGTTTGTCTGAAAGGGTACTTAATGAAAATGGCAGCTATGGACATGAGGTACAATAGGTAAAGCAACAGGTAATTTACAATAGGTAAATTACAAGGGTTTGTGTTTTACATATCTTCATCACTCCGGAAGCAAAGCTCCAGGACTTAACATCCCTAGAACATTCTTTCATGCATTTAATTTCACTTTGCTGTCCACAAGCGTCTATTATGCTTCTCTCATGCATACTGTATTCTTCTGAAGATAAATGTTAAAATAAAACAAAAAACCCACCAGAAGCAAAAAAGTAAAAGGCTTAAGGCAAAATAGAAACAGAAAGAGAAGTAAAAGTTTACAAATTGGCAGTAACATAAGAAAGTGATACACTGCAATATACTAAAAAGTGTGCAAGAGAAGAAAACTGAATGAAAGCAAGAATGAAGGGGAAAACCCACACATCTTGAAAAGCAAGAGACATAATAAATTGATTATTATTAAAAGCTTAGTTGAAAACTAATTGTAACCTGCTGAGCTATGTTATTCTGCTAGCAACATTTGAAGGACCAGACTAAGAAGGTACACAAACCCATGCCATACAGGCACGCAGTACATTTTGTTTAGTAATGTGCTGTAATGAAAAGGAAACAGAACAGAGAGGAAAGCCACTATATGATGTTCACAGAAGCATAGAATGGTTTTGGGTGGGAAGGGACTTCAAAGATCATCTCATTCCCAGCCTGTGCCACAGGCAGGAACACTTTCCACTAGACCAGGTTGCTCAAAGCCACATCCAACCTAGCCTTGAACACTGCCAGGGATGGGGCAGCCACAGCTTCTCCGTGCAACCTGCCAGTGTCTCACCACCCTCACAGAAAAAAATTTCTTCCTAATATCTAATCTAAATCTGCCCTCTTTCAGCTAAAAGTCATTACCTTCTTCCGTATCACTACAGGACATAGTAAACCACCTCTCTCTGTTTTCCTTATGAGGCCTCTTTAAGTAAGGAAATGCCACTATAAAGTCTCCCCAGAGCCTTCTCTTCTCCAGGCTGTATAGCCTGTCTTCATAGGAGAGGTGCCGCATCCCCTGACCATTTTTGTGGCCCTCCTCTGGACAAAGTCTAACAAGCCCATGTCTTGCTTGAGCTGTACTTTAATGTGGAGCTCCTATGTACTTATGGCAGCCCATTCTTCTTGGAGGTGTCATGGGACATTGAAATGTACTCATAAGTTCATTACAACTTATAAAGACTATTTTTTCATTTGAAAGACTGGGCCTACACTTAAAAACTATCTGTGGGTTTTTTGTTTGTTTGTTTTTGTTACTGTGAGCTGTTATTCAGCAACTATAGAGCAACCACTTCGTCAAAAGGTTTTTTAAAATACTATTTTTCCAGATCAAATTTTGGGATAAATGTCCACATTTTTCTCAAATACAGCAACATGAGTGCAACTAGGTGCTGAGAGTACAGTCCTGGCTAATAAGTGATTGTGGTGTGGACTACAACGGTATTGGTCTTAAGTTCAAAGGCAAGTGTATCTCAAAGTAGTTACAAAAACATGTCTATACTTTAAACATTCATTAATCTTGAAGTACTCACAGCAGCATCAGAGAAAAAATTACTCCAGTTTTAGGTGGATATTAAGAGAGTAGAATATGGTACTTTGGAATTTTTGCTTCCAAATTTCACTTAATTATTTCTGCAACCCACATTTACACTGAGCTAATGGCCATTTGGAATCAACTCCAAACAACAGTTTGTTCCAAAGTCTCTTGTTTGTTCTGTCTTCTGCCATTTATCAGTTGCCAGTTACAATTAATACATCATAATTAAGCCATAAGCATCGTGAAATCAATTGCCTGCTAAGTTGGAAGAGCCCACATGCTCATTGGAGCTCTTGTGGACATTCCTCACCCATTTTCTGGCCTGTAGAGAACAGAGGGCAAGTAGCCAGATGCTGGGACCTTTTCTCCTGCCAGCCTATGAACTATATAGCACAATAGCATCAGTAAAACCGTATTTGCCATGTCCAGGTCTGTACAGATGTTTATTCACCTTGAAAGTCAGGCAGCATACCGCTTTGGTATTTCAGAACAACGAAAGATAGGAAAGGGCCAGATTGTATTTTGGCATCAGGACTCAAGGCAGTAAAGGTGGCAGCTAATGTCATACCCTGCAGAAATTTTTGAGAGGTGAAGGAAATACATTCTTTTCCCCTCTGTTAAAATGGAAAAAGAAAATAATATGTTTCAAACTCTGTTGTTGCTTTTGCATTCACTTTATATGACAGCTCACTGCACAGGTTTGGCAAGTCAACGACTGCAGGAGACTTTAAAAAGGACTAGTAGGTTGTTAGTGCAAGGTGGACAAGGACATTGCTCATAGCACTGCTTTTTTACTTGCAGATGCCAGAGATTCTTTGGGATAACCTCCATTTTCTCAACCTGACTTTTAAGATAATTCCATATCCATTTTGGGTGGAGCACATCCCCAATGTCTACGCATCACTGAAATAAAATGTTTGTTCTTTCATTAAGATACATTCAGGATACTCTTAGGACTCATTTCACTATATTAAAAAAAAAACAGTTTGTAAAAGAGTTTATAATCTTCTTGTAAGCAGGAGAAATAAAGCCCTTGGAAAAAAACAGCTGATTTCGCATCTATAGAACAGAACAGTAACTTTAAGTTAAGCTTCATCAGGAAAATTCAGCATTTCAGAGCAGCATGTCTAAAGGACACACAAAACTTGCATGGTGTTAAAGACAACATGAACAAAACTCTCTCAAATCCTAAACAGTGCTCCAGTAAATGAAAAGGACTCCCCTGGACAAAGCCCATTACTTCCACTCAGCCTTACAAGAGCTGACTTCTCTTTGCTTTTCCCTTTCACTTTATTCCTCTTACATACACAGTCATATTTATATCAAGAATGACAACACTCAAAATGTCTAAAAAAATTTGCTCTTTCACATAAAGCAAGTAAGGAAAAAGGAAAAAGTCTTCTGAGATTTAAGCCTTGGAATCTCGCTCAGTTAACCATTATAACTACCTTAACACTTCACTTGTTCAGAGCTTTAACATTACTATGACTACAGACGGAAAGTCCTATGATACTGTTTTGATGAAAACAGCTTGAAACTTTTGTCAGCTTTATGCATATGAGTTGGCTGCAACCTCCATAAGGAGGTCAGGCCTGAATACTGTGTAATTTAAGCAAAGGTGTGTTACTACATGGAGGCCTGGATTCTTTGAAGCTCAGAATAAACAGCTGCTTTGTCAGGTAACAGATGAGATCTATTTCCTGCAAAAGGAAAGAAAAAACCACTCCATATCACAAATCAATTAAAAGAAAGAATTCGTAAATGCAAATTTCATGAGGAATTATGGATTTTGTAGCATTTTCTCCTACCTACTTCACAAACAAGCCCGACCATTAGTGTAGCAGGCCAATCTAATCAAAAGCAGGCCAATATAATTAAATACATTATTTTAATATATCTCTAAAATCAATGCTTGAGGTATGATTTCCAGAGAGAAAAATAAAACCTCATAATTTATTTAAAATTGTTTCCTTATTCAGCATATTAATGACAAAAAAAAAAAAAAAAAAAAAGAAAAAAGTTAGCAATAATCTTTTTGGAAGTACCAAAGTCTTCCTCCTTTGCTCCTCTTCAAAGGACCTCTTGGTAAAGTTTTCCTTGGCAGAAAACCCTGTGACTGAGAGTCTGAAAGAAAATAAGTCAAAGCCTGGAAATGGGGCAGAGAGGAATGGGGCCCTAGAACCTGGAGGGGGCTGAACCTACATTAAAACAAAGGCACAAACTCTGCAAAATTTCACTTTCATAGCTCAGTGTTCAATGAAAACTCCTTATCTTTTTGCTGGAAATATGTCTAAGCAGTGACTGTTTACTTGGAAAATAAATCTATCTTGTAGATACCTGTACCTACCCATAGATGCCTTCTAACAAACTGAGCACTAAGTATTTACTTCTGCACTGCTCTGTCTCTGATTAAAATGTTCGTTGCACTAACATTATTAAACATTTTTAAATATTATTTTAACCTTATTTAGATGTTTAATATTTAATAGCATTTTAACATTATTTAAACACTATCAAAATGTGTTTTAAATACTTCCCAGGTACACACTTCTTGAAACTGCTAAAACATTTAATCACTACAAAAGGCGTTCACCTCACAGAACGACTTTTCTTAAGTATACGAACTCTTTCTGGGAATGAGAGATTTAACAGTTGTTCCTGTTTCCCTGCCAGTTCTCATCCTGTTTCCCTTTAAGATTTTCCCTTTAACATTTTCCTGTCCTTTGTGATTAAGAGGAAGATGTTCACACTAGTCTAATTACTGCTAATCAGCTTTAGAACAAGGATAACCTGACACAGTTATCTACTGTTATATGCCTTTAAGCTTTTGGGGGCTCTTTGTTCCCTACACTTGTGTCCCATTTTGAAAACTGATCAGCACCTACAGCATGCAGGGGGCTAATGCTGAAAAAACTATTCACATCCTTCAACATTATCTTGTCTTTTGCCAATGAAGCAAACACAAAATGAAAGAAATACAGCCCCAACAATAGTGGGCTTCAAATATACTTGTTTATCAGTTGCCTATATCTTACTGCCTATTCCTTCAGCTGATTCATGACTACCTTTAAAATATCAAGCACAACAAAGAACTTTCACCCCACGCAACTAAGTGCAATGTAAGTATCTCTCAGTAACAGTTAACATAAGCTAGTATGCTCACACAGCAAAAGACATCTTCCAAAGACGCTGACTCAAGTCTGGAAGTTATCTACACTCGACAGAGAGTTAATACATAACCTGACCTTTGAAGGCATTTGGTTTTCACCATGCACCTCTCAGGGTGCTGGTCTGTCAACCTCAGAACAGAGCTCAGCCTTTACCTGCAATCATGCAACTTAACAAATAAATAATGCAATTACAAGCAGATTAAGAGTCACCAATTGCAATCAGTATAAAAAGAATACTGTGATACAGAACAACCAGTGCCAATTTAAAGAGTATTCCTTTTTATTAGGACATCCTCAAGAAGATTGTCATGTTGGAATAACAAGAGACTAAAACAAGTTATGTCCTCTAATGACTGGTGTAAGAGACACATTCAAGTTTCAAATGCATAATTGGTTTTTAACAGAAAGAAGGAGGACAAGTTGCTATTTAGAATCGTGGGCTCTAAAATATTTTCTTGATACACAAGCCACCTCATCCTAACACCCACCTCTGCCTGTAATCTCTTTAGTGATACCTCCACTGACTACTGACTGCATCATATAAAGCCTCATATGTGACTAAAACTGGCGTTCAGAAGGTGCAAAGAACTTCTGTAACATGGATTCACAACGGCGACAATTTAGGACAAGTGCTCTCTTGGTATTCTGACTATCTTGGGTGTAGTTCATAAGGCAGTCAGAGCTCAAGTAAATAGTCTGAAATAACCGCCATCAAAGTGTGATTTGAGGCACAGACTAGGAGATCTACTTCAATCATACTACAGCAACCTTTGGAGAAATCAGATACTTTCTTTAACAAAATAAAAAAAAATAATATTTGTTTAGATAGATATTAAATTAGAAGTGTTTTGACTAATTTATTTCTTGAGCTATACACTAGTATCTCTACAAATAACAAAGAGTTTTGTTTCTACTGTATATGTCTGAACCCATGACACAGGCACAGTTTCATTAACTTCAAATCAGCAACTGTTAATCTCAGACTACTGTGGTTAATCGCTGCAGTTTAGACACTGCAGCAATAAAGCACCTGTCTTTCAAGTAAGAGAAGATACAAAGAGTATTATGACGAAGTTACTTCCTTGTACTTTTAAAGAACTTAAAGGAAGAAAATCAAGAATAGCGTTTCATAATACCTCATACTGCTAGCCATAAATTGATTTCACACTGCTGGTGTCTACCCAGCTTGACATTTAATGAGTCAGTGCATTTCCTTCTTAATACAAAATCTTGGAGGGGAAGGGCCTGGTATAAACTTATTGCTTTTGCAGAAAGAGAAGGCCATACTTCTATTCTCAGTTTTCAACTTCTTTACTTTTCTAATTGCAATATATATTTACTTTTACTTTATTTTTGCTTATGTATGTCCACACATTTCTGAGAGCACCATTGCATTTTAACTATAATAAGCTATAATAGGACTTACAAATAATATTATAATAAATGAGACTTATAAAAAATAAGTTATCATAAAACTATCAAGGAAAAGTTGTGATGGTACATGACTTTTTACCATTTCCATTTAATTTATAATTAAACAATAAAATTATTAAAAGCACAATATAATTAGTAGCAGTATTTTTTAAAGAATAGTTGACTGCAGCATTGAAAAAATGGCAGCAGCTGTTAATCTGTATCATTCAGAGATATAAGCTTCTTTCATTTTGCGCTGAGGACTGCACTAAAAACTGAATTCTGATATCTATTTAGTGGCTAAAGCAAAGCACTATCAAATGCAAGTTTAAAAAATAAAGTGTTTCCTGAAAACTTAATCTTTTAATAAAGAGAAAGAAAATGAGAGCAGTAAAATAAGGATCCTCTATCCGTGGATCTCTAAAGAAACTAGCTTTCTGTTCACAAGTAAAAATTTTAAAATAAGGAAATTCAGAAATTGTAGTGAATGACCAGTACATATATAAGGTTTGTTACATTTTAATCAACAAGTCGGGTGCATTTCATCTTCTTAAGCAGCGGTGAGACAGAGCAGGGAATAAAGAAAAAATAGGTGCAGACAAATCCTCAGTCATCACTAATCATTATTGCTTTACCACAGCACCCTGTAGTGAGCCACGTAGCCTGTAATTTTCAGCCATCTCCTTCTGCTGCTTCCAAACCAGCAGAAATATCTTATTATTTCATTATAATTATGCCTAATACAATTAAAGTAGTTTTCCCACTTCAGGAATGCTTTTTTTGCTTCACAAATGTTTTTAATGTATTATTTGCCAAACATTAAACCAGACAATAGAGTCTTCCTTCCTTTCTACTCAGAAATGCACAGCCACTGTGCATGGTAGAGTGCCAAAATGTTAAAACCAGAACATAGTATCTTATAGTAAAGATTGAAGAACTCTATATTTGGACAAAAAACAACCAACCAACCAACCAAACGTCTTTCTCTTAAATATTTCCTGCCTATGTTTGGACGTGTTATCACTCTGCCTGCACTCATTTTATATCATGCTACTCTGGAAAAAAAGTATGCAGACCTGCCTTTAGGAAAACTAAGTTTCTAACACAGCACTTCTGCTATAGTTTTGTGAGCCACTGTAGGGTCCAGGGCATATCTGGAACATTTCATACCTGTAAGAGTGTGAAATGAATGGAAAACCTCTCTCTATTGCATGCTCTTTAGCTGCCAGAAGAACCTGGCGTAGAAGCAGCTGGCCTGAAAAGATTAGGCCATCATGACCTCAGTGAAGATGGTTTGCTTGCCAGATGTCTGATATTAAACAGTTGCAATCTGTTTTCTGGATAAAAAGAACATGCTTACAGACACATGCAGACATAATGCCACCCATGCTACTTGCAGGAGCACTGCCAAATGAAGTCAATGGCAATGAATCACAGAGACAAATTTGCTAGTACACATTTTTGCTGGATAAGTATTTGTGCCTGACTCACAGTTATATAGCCACACATAAATGGATACAAGATTTTCAGGTTACACTTTAAGATGCAGAGAACTTGATTAATTTATAGATAGCACGTAATATTATTTAAAGGAAAAATAATTTATGTTTAGATTCATTTATCTTGAGATCAAAATATATTTACACACAGCTTCATTTTCCCTTGAAGATTAAAATTCATCACAGAAGTTTCAATATAGAACAGGGAAATATAAAACCAACAGAGCTAGCAATGGAACTTTTACTATGCTAACACAAATATGTGCATGTGTACTGTAAGAGCAGGTGATCTTAAGGTCCTTTCCAGTCCTAACTATTCTATGATTATGAGACTATCACTATATAGAAATCCTCCATGTATTAAAAACCTAATTCAGTCATCTGTAGTACACAGAACAAGAAAGTGGTGGCTTCTGGGATATAAGAGAGAGACGTGGAAGTCCACCGTGCTAAATGCACTGCTGAGCTCAACTTCTGCCAGCTATGAAAATCATCTCAGCGATCACAGTTTTCAGTTACCATTTTGTAGTCTTTACAATACACTGATCCCTTTAATTGACTTTGGTTGGAGAAAAGGCACAAAAAGGAGCAGAAGCTGATCCAAGCTTTCTTTAAGTCAATAAGAACCTCTCCACTAGTATCAGTGGCCTTTACATAAAACTGTCTCGGCATCTATCCACTCATCATCTTTGTGCATGCAATTTAGGAAATTTGGCAAAATAAACCCATGATCCTACAAACCTAACCTCCCCATTCCTAACCTCCCTTTTCTATGCCAAAACAAACTGAGAAAAGTAAGCCTATGTCAGAGGGCAGTACTTTCTCCTCCTTCAATTAAAAACATATTCTAAACTCAATCTAAATATTTACTATGGCACTTACTGGCTGACTCCTAGATATAAAAAACTTTATGGTAGTGTCTTCTTTCTTAACTTTGGGAGCTAAAAACCAAAGAAGATTCTTTCTTTCTTCTCTCACTCATCTCCTTGCTCTAGGAAGGTTGGGAACTCCTTAAGGAACAACTGTTTTTATTAAAAATATTTAGGAAGCACTGCAAAATATTTAGAAGCAAAGAGGTACAAGATTAAGTACAAGTTTAAACAGGTATTTTCATTGATATATGTTGCCTACCTAGAAAATAAAAGAAAAATAATTGTAAAAAGCAGCACACAAAATGGAAAACAATGCATAGTTTCTCATTATACCTGTTTCCACCCACACTCTCTCTTCTTGACATAAACACAGATGTTCATAATTAAGTTCAGCTCAAGTTGCAGCAGAAGTAACAAAATCTGAAAGTACTGTTATGCAGCAAGGCATTTAATATCTTCTTGGTTCATTAAGGATTCTTAATTCATTGCTGTGAAAAGTTTCATTTCGTTAGCTCATATTTAGGCTTGAGAATTTTTACACTCTTCTTAAAGGCCCTTATTCAGAGTTTAAGTTCAGAAAGAGCTAGAATCATTTTATAAATTCACTCAAGAAGTCTTTAAACCTTTGCAGCCCAGCCAAAGAAAACTGCTTGAAAATCTTCCTTAAAAAATGTATTACCAGTAATAGTGTAAGGATCATCAAACTGCACCTTAAGACTGCAAGCTAATTAGTGCAAGAGAAGGAATTGGTTAAGAAGACAAACAGTGGGAGAGGCTGATAAGGTCAGGCAAATCATACAATCATAAAATGGTCTGGGTTGGAAAGGACCTTTAAAGGCCTAATCTCCTGCAATGAGCAGGGACATCTTCAGCTCAGAGCCCTATCTAACATGTCCTGGAAAGCCTCCAGGATGGTGCATCCTGTGCCAGTGCTTTACCACCCTCATTGTTACATAAAAAAAAAAATAAAATCTTCCTTGTATCTAGTTTAGTTTAAAACCATCACCCCCTGTCCTGTCACTGTAAGTCCTGGTAAAAAGCCTCTCTCCATCTTATTTGCTCCCTTTAAGTACTAAAAGGCCACATTATGGTCTCCGTGGAGCCTTCTCTTCTCCATGCTGAACAAGATCAACTCCCTCAGCCTTTTCCCTACAGGAGTCGTGTTCCACCCCTCTGATCACTTCTGTGCCCCCACACTGCCTCCCCAGAAGGCCTTGCTCCAACAGGTCCACATCTTTACTATACTGAAGGACTCCAGAGCTGGATGCAGCAGTGCAGATGGGGTCTCACGAGAGCAGAGTAGAGGGGCAGAACCACCTCCCTTGACCTGCTGGTCACACTTCTTGTGATGCAGTCCAGTATATGGTTGGATCTCTTGGCTGCAAGCACACACTGTGGGGTATGTCCAATCCTTCACCCATCAGTACCCCCAAGTCCTTCTCCTCAGGGGTACCCTCATTCCCTCCATTGCCCCAACCCTGGTACACCTGACCTCCTGCACCCCCAACAGCTGCAGGAACCTTGCACTTGGCGTTGTTAAACCTCATGAGGTTGGCATGGGCCCACCTCTCCAACCTGTCAAGGTCCCTCTGGATGGTAGTCCTTCCCTCAATCTTACCAACTGCACCACTCAGCCTGTGTCATCTGCAAACTAGCATCTGAGATAAAATAAAAAAGACCCTTATGAAACGTAAGTTCAGGAATTTTTCCACTCAGCTAACCACTGGAATACTTACTAAGATCTGAAACAGTTAACAGAAAATTTCAGGATTACTGTTTCTAATCATAATACTGCCTTCAACCACATTACTGTTCCTTCACATGATCTATTCTGATTCAAGAATTGTCTGACCTGCAATTTCTCCCAATAATAAAGACAAAAAAGGAAAGAATTTTAAGTGCTTTGTTTTTTCCTCCCTGAAATCCTTTGTGCTGCTCTAAAGAGGTAGGTAGAAGTGGGAAAGGACAACTAAAGCCTCCATGTCACCTGCATTTCAGAGGTTACCTAAATTGTATGCATAAAATATCAACTGTGTGTCTGCTCAAACTTCCCCTAGCAACTGATTTTTGTCCCACAGGAAAATATATACTTTCAGACTGGAAAAGGAAATGGCAAATAACATCGGTTCTGCTGTTCAGATCTACCGGCAGTGACTGCCCTCTACCAGTTCACAGAGGCTGCTCATGCTAATACTATCTGCTCAATGCATGTGAATGTACTGTACTAGAACATTCATACTATTAATAAATTTTTCACCATATCCAAACCTGATACTTTTGAATTTCAGCTAGCAAGTGATTTATTTTTTTTATTCTCCTTATATTTTAAGATATAAAACTGCTCTCAATATGGAATAGGAAAAAAAAAAAATCCAATATATTCAGTTGCAAGGTACTGCGTGGGAGGAGAACTAAGCAAGGGCCAAGTAAAAGAGTGTGGTTAGTGGTTCCTACCCAGTCCATCTCAGTAGTGTCTGAAATTCACTACCACGAATGTTTTGTTACCACTGAGCTGGTGGAACTGAAATCGCAGTGATGAATTTTCCAAGCTGTAAAGTTTTAATTAGCATCCTTGTTCTGAAGCACAAACAGAACACATTCTCCTTCAGTCCACCAATGCTGCATACTTTCCCTTTTATGTAATTTTAAAAAAGCTAAATATATGGCCTATAATACCAATACTTATTAAGACAAAAGGCAGCAGGCATTTCAACAGCTATCATATCCTGCGAGAGTCAAGTGGCCATTCAGCTTGTCTGCAGCTTGTCTTCTGCCATAGCTGGGACACGATCAACAGACTTGAAGTCAATATGAATTTTCCATCTGCTTCTGAGGGCACATAACTAGCTTGAAAAGGAAAGAGTAGATCACATTTTAAAACAAAAAGCATACATTATTAATAAAATCAGTTCAAAAATTTGGTATCGTTTCCTCGAGTTCAAAAGCTGGAACTCAGGCAACTCAAAGTATCAGTTGAATCAGAATAAAAAACCAAACCAAAGCTGCTCTGCCTCTCCCTCCCTCACTCGTAAGAGGTACAGCCAATAACCCTTCCATAAAAAAATACAGGAGATTTTGTTATTTTTTCCTAGTAACCACAGGCAAAATATCATGAGTGAAAAGCTGGTATAATACGTGCTCCTACAGAATTTGCACTTCAGTGCTAAAATACATAGATGCTGCATCTGCTAGCTGCCAGGTTCATGTCCTCAGGTTGAATAGTGCTAAACCTTGTTTTATATTAAAAGCACCCTGCCGGAGCTTAATGTTAACTGCTTCTTTTAGGTAAGCGGGAGTCAAATGTGTTTTATCTTTGAGAGCTTGAATCCTGACTGCGTTTATATCCTTGATATTTGTAAGGTACAAAGAAGTACAATAATACACAAACAAAAGGAACTGAAATCAGTACTCAATTCCAAGAATTTCAGGGTACAGTTCTGCGAGTGTTCAAGGAAGCTTCTTGTAACAGCCTGAAGAGCTATTAGTTGAAGTGGGAAAAAAATACTTCAGAGAAACAGTAGCTAATGGCCTTTCAGAGCAATTGAACAAGAATGTAACAGAACTGAAGTAGAGATGTTGTGGCCAGGAGAAACCTCCAGAAACCTTCATATTGCCAAACTTCGAAGGCTTCAGTTAGAACTTCACTGGCCTCAATTCAACATCACCACTCGTTTACATACCAATTATCACAGGAAGGGGAATCCAAAAGGTCTCCCAGCCCTGGAGAAGCCACCATACTGCTACATTTGCATCTTGAGACACTCTGCCATCTGCTCTATTAAACTGCCTTTGATAGAAGTAGGTTGCAGCCCCAGATTTTCTTAGTCTCCTGGGAATACTTCCTGGACATAAATTTTGTACTTTCTTCCACGAAGTCCTCACTATTTATACCAGAACTTCTGCAATTCTCCTATGATCATTCCATAAACCAAAAACAAATTACATTTTTAATATCACATCCTCCAAAAGCAATGCACTATACTAGTCACCAGGATTTCTTCTTCCGTTCAGCACCCTCAAAAATGTTTTGACCCAAGGTCAGAGTTCTCTCAGCAGCAGTCGGCTACCTTTTAAGAATAGCTTTGCACACTACATCTTCATTTCCAAATCAGTGGTGAATCATAGAATAGTTAGGGATGGAAAGGACCTTAAGATCATCTAGTTCCAACCCCCCTGCCATGGCCAGAGACACCTCCCACCAAACCATGTCACCCAAGGCTCTGTCCAACCCAGCCTTGAACACCGCCAGTAATGGAGCATTCACAACTTCCCTGGGCAACCCATTCCAGTGCCTCACCACCTTCACAGGAAAGAATTTCTTCCTCATATCCAGTCTAAACTTCCCCTGTGTAAGTTTGAACCCATTACCCCTTGTCCTATCACTACAGTCCCTCATGAAGAGTCCCTCCTCAGCATCCCTATAGGCCCCCTTCAGATCACAGAAAATCAGTAGGACCAGGTGATCATTTATCTTACCGGTAATACCTTTGCCCAATAGGAGGCATTAGTCTCTAGCTCTCCTTGAGCTGACAGCTCACCAGAAACCACTGTCTCCCTAATAGACACTTCTCTCAAATGACTGCAGCTCCAGCTCAGCACTGGCCTCACTGCACCGCTCTTGTTTATATACTCACCTGCTCCATTTGGTACCTGTACTTTAGAAAGTCCATTGTTTCTTCCCACTCTATATATTAACACTGCACTGTGGAGATGCTTGCTTTCTCCTGTCCCAAAGTTGACACAGATCCATTGCCTGATGAAGCATAATCCTTATTTATTCTTGTTTCAGCATCTTGTATTTATTTGTCAGTCTCTGCATCTCTTGGAATCACAACCAATTGTTCTACTTATGGAGAAATTCTACTGCTCCAGATTCCTTTTTGGGGAACAGAGTGGTTGTATTGATTTTATACATTGTATTGCGACAATATGCATCCACATTTAAGGAAAACGTTAAGGCTTGAGCTGGTGGAATTCTTACTGACACTGCTAGTAAGGAGCATGAGCTACAGCTGCCATTCAACCACAGCAGAACCCACTCATGCATTTGCCTTTAACATCAATCTGAGTACCAGCAGTAGTAACAGTATACTGTACACTGTGCTATGCAATGTAGTCAACATTCTTACTTAGCTCTATACTTGATTACTCGATTAATATGTTACATTACAGACAGTAACAGAACAGGTTCAGGCAAATACAGCAGTAATAGGTGAAGTATAAAAACTACAGATAAACTGAATGCTGTAACAAGGGTAAAAATGCAACCCTGACATACAGGCTAGTCACAGATCTGCAGCCAGAGTAATTTCTGATGAGACAGGGGTATTTTTTCAGTTTAAAGTAGACATAAGAAATGCCTGCTTCATTCCCACAAAAACGTTTTCTGACAAATATTCTCTGACCGGTGAAGAAGGTCAATGGTATCCTAAATTAGAAATGGGGCACTTTGTTTTGGTGGTTTGTTTGTTTGTGTTTCTGTTTGAATTTAATCATCAGAGAAAACAGCAACCCCCCTTCAACATGCGTTTAAAGAATCACAGTAACTACAGCCAAATTATTTTTTTCCAAACATACCAAATACATAGCTTCAGGAGGAATATTCAGGTAAACAGATTGAAAAGGAAGTAATTTTCATCACTTCAAAGTGATGTACGGAGAAAAAAAAAAAAAGTCAACACTTCAAATTACGCTGATTTCTTTTATTGTTTAAATAACCTGTGTCTTACCAAAAACAAAAGGCACCACAGTATGATCAATTCTGGTCAAGATTTATAAGAAAGCAGGTTTTATTTTCACAGCAGAATTATCCATCCTATGTGAGACAACATAAATAATAGTAAGATCATTCTAATGAGCAGATATTAATACTAGAAAAGCTACATTATACTGTCAGTCTCATAATAGGCTATGTCTTCAAGCTGTTTCCAGACTTGTTCTCTCACCTAATACACAATGTATTCAAGCAACAAGTTACCGAACTCCCAGATACAACTAGGATCCGTGTTCTGCATGGGGAATGATAGGGTACAGCTCGAACATCTTCACATGAAAGGAAAAAGATGAAAAAAAAGCAGCTCACACCTCAAAACAAATTTCCAAATTTCCCTTCTCTTAGCAACCACAATGCACTGATGCCCCTTCATCTGAACCTTATCAAACAAGCCTTTAATAAACAACAATCCAGACTTGTTGCATCAAAAAACCCCAAACATCTCCCCTCTGTGTTTTCGGTTTTCAGCTGGGTCCCATGTGAACCCTTCCAAATGATGATGATGATGATGATGATGATGATGATGATGATAATGACGATCATAATATTAATGAACAGACAACCCCCAAACACAATATATCCAACCTCCCTCCCCCATCTAACAACTTTGAATTTCACTGTTTCCAGGTCTTTCATTCACATGCATGCAACAATGAGTGTGTATGAATGAAAGACCGAGAGAACAGTAACTAGAGGCTAGCCTTCAAATTAATACGATGCAAGGCAGAATCATGTCTTAACTGTGATTAGTGGTCAGTTTTTGTCACTTATGCTTTCCTAAATGACATGTTAAATGACTGACAGCACAAGCAAAAATCCAGTAGCAACTGGCATATGAACTGATCTGTTTACGCTGCTGACCAAAACCCATAATTCACCTATTCCACCAATCCTTCTAGAAGCTACAGAGACGACGTAAGAAAAACTAAAGCCACAACAGGTATTGCCTGTCCAGACCTGCTCAGGATTGGCGTCATATTCACCCACCTCAAAGAGAGCATTTCCAATTACTTTCTATACATACAACAGTTTCGATTTTTTCCCAGATTCAACAAGTTTGTTTTAAAGTGTCAGCTCTGCTACTGCCCTGTAAAGGCACAACCCCAAAAGAAGAATTACTTTTGAGGCCGTGTGTGCGCATGCAGACATCACTTGTGCACCTTGCCACAGCCTCTCTACCAGCAGCCAAGCCGGAGTGATTACTTCAGGGTTTCCAGTTTATCGCTGTTTCAGTCCCACGTCCCCCGCCCCGGAGCCCGAGGAAAGCATGAAGCACAGACTCCTGCTCCGACTGCTGAACCGATCCCACAGGCCTGCGCTGCCGCTGCCCCCCGCAGACCCACACCTGGAGAGCCGCGGCAGCCCCGCACCTCGCGCGTTAACGGCGAGGGCGCCACGGCGCTGAAGGCAGGCAGTGGTAGCGCTCCACACCGCACCTCTCAGCGCTGGGAGCCCGGCGGGCCACAGGGCCTCTTCCCCGCTCCCGAGCCCTCCAGGCAAGAAGTGCCATGCCCCTCCGGGGCCCGCGCTGCTCCGCGCAGCGGGGAAGAGGAGCCGCCCTTGTGGCGAAGCCGGTGTCCCCCCGCGAGGAGGCAGCCGAGGCGGGCGGCCGGCAGCGGCGCGGCGGGGCTCGGTACTTAACCGTCTGTCACGGTCACGTCCGCGTCCTCGTCTCCCAGCTGCACCTCCAGCTGCAGAGCTGTCTGGCTGGGGCTGTTGAGCTTCAGCCCCGCCGACAGCTCCTCCTCGGCGAAGATCAACTTCACGCTGTAGCGCAGCAGCTGCTGTGTGGACGAAGACTGAGCGGCCATGATCGCACCGCCGTCGCCTCTCGCTGCCGACAGTGACTGCCTGCTTCTCCTGCCTGCTCAGGAGAAGGCGGCTGCGGCGGGAGGAGACCCGCGGAGGAGGTTTCGCACACAGACCGTCTCCACGGCCCAAGCGCCTCCCAGGGCATCGGCACGGATACCTCACCCCACCCGCCACAGCTGCTCAGCCCCCAGCCCAGCGCGGCTGCGGGCAGCGACACCTCCCGGCTGCCGAGGCGCCTCCTGCGTGGCCGCGCAGCCCCGGCGCCGTGCATCACGGCCCCCGCCCGCCTGCCCCAGGGGCAGGCACGGAGGCAGCGGGGCGGGCGGGAGTGCGCACCCCGGGCAGCGCTGGTGGGAAGGGCTGTGCATCAGGGCCAGGTGTTAGCAGCGGTGGTTAAAGGACAAGGCTCACTAAAGCCCTGATAATTCGGCTTTTCCCTCCCTTGTGCTGCTTCCCTTTCTGCTTTATTTTCTAAGACCGTAAAGGTGTAACAGCAATGTTAAGCAGTAGGCGTCGTTGTTCTGCTATAGAATATATATATTTTGGCTGGTTTGTTTATTGCTAAGATTGGGTGTCCGTCTTAGACCAGCGCCCTACCTACCTACCCGTAAAAGATAAAAGAGGCTGTGAAGGTTGGAGAGTGTGAGGAAATAAATTCCGTGGTTACTGGTCAAACCTACAGCGTGCTGCTGTACCCCTCGTATGGCAATTTCCACCAAAATTTGACTGGAAACACTGTTCATGATGTTGCTCATCTGAAACTGCTACCTCACTGTGAATGATTTATTGTGTAGAATGCAGCCTTTGTGTTTCGAAATTGATCTGTAGGAGTAATAGGAAAACAATTTTTAACCCAGTTTTGGTTTTCATGGGCTACCAAGAAAAGCAGCAGTAGGTCTGAAATTAATGTTACTGACTAGTTCTTCACTAATAGCACAAACACTAAGTTTTTAGCATCTCCTGCTAAAGCAAGTACTTGATACTTGGAAATCTGAACCAAATCTAATAGTGCAACAATGTAGTCTATTAAATACTACTGTTAAGCTCTCCTTTTGACACTGAAGGCTAGAGCAGGTCAACCAGCACTTACTCGGCAGGCATAACCTGTCCATTTGGCAGATACATGAATTGCCAATTGCAAAAACCACCTCAGAATGTGACTAGCGCTGTTAAGTCAGCTATGTTTGAATTTCGGTCAGTTGGACTGCTGTGTCTGCAAACCTCCACTGCTTTTCAAGTAAAGAGCACTACAGTTAGAATCCTGCCTAGTGGGTTTAAAGGTATAGGATTTGGAGGTATGAAATGATAAAAAGTTCTTCCTCTTTCAGACATCGCAATAAGCTTTGTCTATAATGGATTAGCTACTTAATCACTGGGATCTTTTTTTTATTTTTTTTTTTAAAAGTCCATCCAAACTTCTAGGAATTTCAGATCAATTAAATTCCCTTTAATAGGAAGAAGGTAAAAAAGCTTAACTGTGTTTAAACTCTTTTACGTTATTCAGCATAGATATTAATAAATACTTTGGCAATTTTGTCTGCAGAAACATCCTACAGCACGACATTTTCTTGTCTACGTGTAATGCAGTTGGTGCAGAAGCAGCATGGATTTGGACTTGCCAAAACAAGTGGATGAAGGTAAAGCACACAGGTAGAAGGATCGTGCTTTCCAAAGACACACAGAATGGTCCCCCTACAAGAAGTCCATGGGAAGGGAATGTTATCTTTTATTTGGTAATAATTAGCCATATTTATGGATAAAACATTTTTGTGTTTCACACATACAGCCAAAATAACTTCAGAACTATTCAGCATTTCCTTCCTGTAGACAAAAAATGCACCTTTGAAAGCTTTGAGGATAAGTATGATTGCAAAAGCTAGTGTGTGTCACATCTGTGACTGTAATACTCAGATGCTCTCAAAATCCTTTCAGAGAAGTCTGCCTTGACCCCATAGCAAAGAGACAGCTGCACCCAACAACTGTGAGAGAATGCACCAGGCAGCTCTAAAACAAACAGCATTTGAGGACATCTCCTTCATGAAGAAACAAGATCCAGGAGATAGGTTGGAGCATTATTCCAACAGTTAACCAACACCACCGTAACCAGCTTTCCTACTTGTTATGTCATGCTAGCAACCTGAAACAACTTTAGTATCATGCTAGTCACTGGTGGATCCCAGATAGAATCTGTCTTCCCTCCATCAAAAGCCTGGGGAACATTCCATACTTCTTCAGCTCCAGGCCTCCCTTTGTCGGTGAAGGTGTTTTTTCCAGGCTAGAGCTGTCCCATTTCCTTGCTATGCTACTTGCTGCACCTTTCAATTTTGACTGTTTGGTTTTCTTGTATCAAACCAGAGGAAGAAGGGGAGGCTAAACTTTTATTAGTCACCAGGAACTGTTGAACACCAGGGAAATAAAAGGAAAAAGTGATTGTACCATTGTGAGCAAAAGCATCCTCTCTCTTACATGGGCCAGTAAATTTAATGCCCATGTTGCAACTACACAACTCTTTGTGATCCTGACTTCAATGTGCTGTTGTGGCAGCTTCTTCAGCTGTTTTCTGCAATCTTTTCATATTGGTGGAAGACAATGCAACCTAAAGTTACACCTCTAGCAAAGGACCAGTTCACAAACCCTTCTGAAGTGCATACTCAACAGTATTCACAATATTACCAGTAGTTCTGTTAAACTGTGCTTTAACAACTCAAGTGTTGTAAACACGCTTCTACCAGTATTACTTCATGAAGGAAGATAGAGTCTGAGCACTCTTGTGCTTTCGGCAAGTTGTCCGGACTTTCTAACCAAAAAATGTTGACAGCAGCAGACACAGCACAGACCCCTTTTAGCAGCAATTTGAGCAAAGGTGGCTAAATCAGGACACCATCCACTGTGTCCAGTGTGGCTCCACTGTGGGGAAAGGTAACATACAGTTGCAGAGAAAAAACAGCTTGAGGCTGCAATTTTTTTCATATTACTTCCAGCTAGATTTCCAAAAGTATATCCAAGTTATTAACTACTAGCTATTAAGTAAGTACTGAACTACTACGTCTGCCCTAAACTCTGACAATCAGAGCGGTGGAAAAGAACTGATCTTGTGCAGTGTGTCAGTGGAAAATGTCTGTATGTTCTTACTAGCAACAGTTCTGCTTACAAATTTGCTTAGATTAAACTGCCATCGGCAGCACACTGAAGTCAAGAATGGGTTGGGGTTTTTTAACAGAGAAGTCCTACTGGCTAGGTTAATTCTGGTGCTGGGGAAGAATATACATAATGGAATTTCGCAAAATTTGGAATGAAATCTGCAGAACTAAGTCAGAATATAAACTCCATCTAGCCTACTTTTAACAGTGCCAGAAACAGATAAAGGTTCTTCCTTGCCTTGGTCAGATGCCTTTGTGGAAAAATAACTGACATATTTCACACTGCTTTTGGCAGAGACCTTGATATGGAACTAAACAACTGATGCACACTAAATTGCTGCAACCTGCATGATATTTTACATAACTGAAGTGAATGCCTTAGATAAATTAAATACACTTAAAATAAACAAATACAGAATGTACCTCACTTATTTGATATAGAATCATAGAATCATAGAATAGTTAGGGTTGGAAAGGACCTTAAGAACATCTAGTTCCAACCCCCCTGCCATGGGCAGGGACATCTCCCTCTAAACCATGCCACCCAAGGCTATGTCCAACCAGGCCTTGAACACCGCCATATCATTAAGATTGTGCAGAAAATAACCTTACAGAAGTAATAAAAGTAAGCTTCACTTATTACCCTTCTTATATGTGCATTCTCTTACAGTAGTACCCAGTATTTCCAAACCAAGTTTCTCCTACATGTCAGCTGTGCTTCATGCTTTGAGGTCTGAATTGTACTACTTTTGTATGCTAAACTAAACTTTCACTGGTTAACCAATTAAACCACTTTAACTAACATCAACAGCAGAAGAGGCTGAATTCTGCTGGGTCTTCCGGGTAACACTATTAGTGGAAAAGAACTGAGTAACATAACCTCCTGGCTACATCAACTGTTGGCTGGTGTGACATCCCTCTAGGGAGAGATGTCCTTCTACAGATTGTTTTCATGTGCATATGTGCTGGAACAAGGCTTACTTAAGTCTTAGCAAGGTATCAGCTAGGAAATTAAGTCTTTGTCTTCATAGTGAACCAATTATGAGTGTTCTATAAACACAGGTGTGGCTGGTCACTGGTGTAGAAAATTTACACTCTTGTTTGATAGAATGCATTGCAAGAACCAGCATTGTACTAAAACAAGCTTCTGGTCTTTATTTGAAATTAAAGGATAGGTAGTGTTAGGACCACAGCTTACAGCTGAATATCCTAAGAAAAATAAGCTTTTGGATGCAGCTTTTTTGTCTTTACCACAGTTTTGAGTGGTATCCAATAGTAATTTTGATATTCTAGCACCTATTACGCAGTGGGTCCTCTCTAGTTAAAATAACATTATGCATTTCTTTAAATGAAACAGTGCCTCCAGCACATACTAGAGACCCATAAGAGATATGACATGACAGGATTAGGCCTTTGCCTATATTTTGTGAAACTACCAAAACATCAATGCATTAGCATATTGCAGAATATTTAGAGCAAAACTTGCAGAAGTAGGTTATGCTGGTAATGAATTGACAGCACTGATTCCTGGAGACTGAAGTCCACATGCCCCCCTCACTGATGCTGTTAATAAGCTGACTTTGTAATGGGAAATTACTGTTAATATTGAAATTAATAATATCTGTATTTATGGGAACATGACAGCTATGTAATTAACATTTCAAAATATTAGATTCTTTTGCAGTCTGAGACACACTCAACAGTTAGTTCCACTGCTGCTAAATGAAAAATTAGTCTTATTTAAAAGGCATAATTTGAAATAATTTTTCTCTGAAAATCAACAATACCACAATCCAATGTATCTGGTTATATAAAAAGTGAAGCAATTCAGGTATGTTTGTAACAAGAAAACAAATTTATTGATTTTAAAAGACAAGACACAATTTCGTTTTGAAAAACACAAGAAAGCTAGCCTGAGTTCAAGTCTGAAATATTCAGAAAAATCCTACTGTCTTTAGTATGTTCCAGTCATTTTTTTAAACAACACACTAAAAGTTAATATATATTTTTATAATTATAAAAGGTCCCCAGTTATTGTACAGTACACAATACAAATTGCCCACAAACTATTATTTAGCTCCTGCCAGTTTTGAGAGGACATGATATACTAAAAGATTTAGCATTTCTCACAAAAATCACATCAGGAAATACCTATTTACAAAATCAAATACATTATACAAAAAAACCATCACGTTATTCTGTAAAGGTGTCTTCTTTAAATAATTAAAAAGTATATTCAACTGTAGTCCAAAAACTGGAAAAGAACATTACATTATCTCACACATACAATCTACAAAAAGTTGCTTACCTCATTTACATAATATATTCAGTCAACTGGAAAATAAAGGTGTGAGTATGTCCTAGTGTTACAATGTTTCTGTGCTGTGGGACTGAATAATGTAATCCGCCACTTACTAAGTGAAATTTAAATGATGGCACTTAAAAAAAAATACAGTATAAAATAAATTCAACAAAGGAAGTTTCCTAGAAGGTAAGAAAGCCCTGAGTGATGATAAAATTACTGATTGGTAGCTCTAGAATTAACCTAATTAAAGTTTACCACCTCAGGCACAATTTTCCAAGGTTTTGAAAGGCACTCAAAGTTTCTTCAACAGCCTCATTGGTTATAAACTGTAAATCCAAATTTTCAGTGAAGATGAGTGGAGATGGGCAACTTGCTTTGGTACAAAGTGGTATTTTCCTAGCATATTTTAAATTATTTAATTGGGTTACTTTAAGATGGATATTTAATATTTAAATACAAGGCAAACATGTTAATATTGAAGGAAACTTGGGAAACCCTTTAAGTAGTCTTCACGTAAAAAGCTCTTGCGAGTTTCAGTGAGTCAAAAACAACTGAACTGAGTTCCTGGTAAACACCAATCTATGCGAGGTCATTCCTCTGAAGCTTAAATTCCTCTTACAAAGATATTTATTATTTCAGAGTAAAATTAATCCAGAACTGAAAACTCCTGTAAGATGTTTGCACCATAATCAACAAAGTGCTTGAGAACGTAGAAAGAACATTTTCCTGATTTAGATTTCAGTGAGGCTTATTTGATGCTCATTGGCTTGTATTGGGCCTTTGTTTCTACAGTGAATTTCAGCCCTAATGAGCAATCTACAACAACAGTTCTTACCATACATTTAATTACTCAGGGCTTCCAATCCTAAAACATTAATTTCTTTTGTTTCAACAGGAAAGGGTGGAAAAAAAAAAAAAGAGTTAGAATTATCATTTTCAAACTAAAGCATATTTTACTTCAAACAAACACACTAGGCAGTCACTTTGTAAGTGGCTTTTACTATTTCTTAGTTAAACTGGTAAATTAAACTCAGGTCTACTGGCACATAAAATCACTAGCAGCAATGATCAAGGCATGCAAACTCAGAAGCATTTACAGTAAATTATGAATAAAAAAAGATGTTAAATTAAAACCCTTTGAGTATTGCATTTATGTTAATCAATTATGCATAAATATGCATTAACTGACTAAAAATGTTTACAACTTCCTTGCACTATACTACTGACAATTCCATTGAATAACTTAAAGTGAGACCCTTTTTTGCCCTCAGCTAGACTTAAATAAGTCTTCTAGCTGAGACTAGAACAGCTGCACTTGGTGTCTGATGACTGATTTATACTGCGAGAAACCACTAGAAAATGTATTGTACTCTTACTTAGTAAGGTGGTATTTCTATCTGTAAGTTTGAAGAATCTCTACTTGCTACACCACCTGTTCCCTTGTTCTTGTGAGCAGTATTTCCAAGAACAAAGGGTGGTTTTTATTTGTTTGTTTGTTTTGTTTTTTTTTTTTTAAATGGCAAAAGGCTTGTGCATTTTCTAGGTTGCTTTTAAAATTCTGACATTCAGTAGGGGCCATCCAAACTGTACCCCTGCAGATGAAAATGAACAAAATACCTTCATCTTTTAGCTAGCCATTACTGCAGTGACTTTAAGAAGGGATATCAATATAATTGTGCATTTTTTGTTCTAGTTTATCAATCACTGCCAGCCAAAAATTTCAATGCAAACATACCAAATATTCTGCAAAATTATTCTTCTTCACTAAGCCTTCTTTTATTTCTAAAGAGTCTCTTTTACAGTACCACAGTATTCCAAAACTAACCTACGCCAGGAGATTTTCTGAATATATTTTCTAAACATTTATCTCCTAAAGGCATCTTAAAGTAGACAACTTCTTATCTGTAGAAACATAAGTTTTATTTTCTTTATATATTTATGCAATTACGAAAACAAGAGAGCTGAAGTACTGTTTTCCATACAACAGTACACCTCAATGGCAGTGAATATTTTGCCTACATCTACTGAGCCTCCTATAACAAAACCATCCCCATATAGTATGCAAGTATTTACTTTAAACATAATAAAAAAAAAACCCTACACTATCAGCTATTTCAAGGTATATACTCAGTGGACTAATTATCTAAAAAGCTTTGTTCCCATCATGTTCCTTACAATGCTCAAAGGGTTAATGCAAGGCATTACATCAAATTAACTTCCTAATACTAGAACTAAGCACTGTGTGTTTATGCTTCTATTCCAGTTTTTATTGTTTGTCTTAAATCACCAAACAATTAGCAGAGATACCAGAATTCCATTTATTGATTTGTTTTAAACCATATACAAAAAAGATGTCCTGTTAGAGAGACAAGGGCCCAATTTTCAGAAGTTCATACTGCTCTCATGAATGAATGCTTTAAACTGTGAAATTACTGTTGTATCTTTATATTACTAATACATTTATTTTTGTCAGGACTTTTATGGCTATCAGTGGTTGTTTTTGTTTTGCAAAAACATTCTGAATTAAACTGGACTGCAGCGCATCTCTAATATAATTTTTTTTTAAACAGTGCAGGTGTCAATTGGTGAGATTGACAACGACATGAGATCATTTCTCCTAGGGAAAACAAAGTGAACAAAGAAGTGTTTTAGATATTTTAAAATACCTCGCTTTAAATTAAATTTGTATATAGACCTATACATTCCTGAATGACAGAACATTATCTATTTTCTTATTTTTGAACTAAAGGCAGTAATGCTGTAAATCATTTTATAGGTAAATAATTTAAAATCTATTTTCCAATTTTTATGGATTTTTTTTTAAAAGAAGGTGCTTAGAACATGCTACAGTACAAGAGCAAAACACAGAAATAGCAATTGAAAACAGAAAAAAAACCCTTTAAATCTGATTTATCACGAGAAAGATGAAAATGTACCAATGAATTTTAATAAATACAAAACTTTTGAAAACTGGGCCTTTTTGAAAAGGTAGTTCAATGTTACCCATTCCCCCACAATGTTCACTGTGCTATTTGTGCTAACGGGGGAAATGCCTATAAAATTATTATTTTGGATCCTATGTCAATATTAGATAAAACACATAAACCATGTCAACTCTCATAATGTCTACCCTGTGGATACATGCTACACCTCTCCAGAGCAGTAACAAAAGACTTCAGAGCTGGTGTGGCAATGCAACCGCATGCTAAACATTACAGAATATGGACTGAGGTATTTATATCTATGTAGTGTAATGATTACTAAACCCCAACTATTTAATAGCAAGAATGTGCAAAATGTTTTATCTAAGTGTTTGACTAAAATTTCACTAAATGTAAAAACAAAGCAGAAGACCCCCAAACCTGTAAGTATACAATGCAGCTTATGGTAACATAATATTTCTAAAAAAAATCTAGTAAAATGTTTAGAATTGAAGCACAGGACTACAGACTCCATTCAGTTTTCTGAACCCAGGATAGTTCCAATTTGTTTTGATAACTCATTGTTTTTTAGAAGCTATGAGATATGTTTAATTTTTGTATCAGATTTTTGCTCAGTTTTGTTTTGCACTTTGTGAACAGTGAACAACTGAGTGGAGTGGGGAGCTGAACAATGAAAGATACCCAGGTCCCACCTTTTTTACCAATCTAGATTTACCTATTAAAATCGTACTCTTTTTCTCAGCAACAGCAAATCCAACATTAAACCAAGAAAGGACAATAATAAGAAAACATTACAGGTCAATCAACACAAAAATTGAAACAAGTACTACAGTACTAAAAATGCTGAAAATGAAAAAAATGTTGAATTACTTAACTTTATTTTACTTGTAAACATCTTATAATGCACAATGAAGGGGAGTAAATATTTATCACAGCTTAGTTTTAGCATTTTTGGTGAAGGGTACAGATGTGCTGATTTCCAAGGAAAAATCAGGACACACTGAGCAATATATGTGACAACAAAATCTATAACGATATTCAGTGCATTTATGAGTTTAGAAATAATGAATATAAACCTCACTTTCACTTCTTATTGAGGCAGAAGCCACGTACCGACATTAGTAAGGATTATGCCTACATAGAATGAGCAGGATGGGTTCACCTCCCAGTTCTGCAAAGGCATTAAAATTTAATTTTGTACACCAATAATCTTAGGACATTTCAGCTGATGTGCAGCTGTATTTGGAGCATATACAAACTCTAGCAACAAACTTGTTTGCTATAAATATGCTGTTCATTTTTACAAGCTCTTCTCCCATTTGGTATATATGACTTTAAAGTAATTTTCAGACACAGTAGATAAACCAATATACAAGAACCCCTAATTTTTTCACATAGTCTTTTCTGTAAAGTTGATCTTTTGTGCTCTCCTTCACTTTTTGGCTTTTTTATTTAATTCCACTATTTTAGTGTAGCAAATTCATGTGTCTGCATAATGAAGTGTTTAAGAAGAAAAATTTGAGTTTTTAATGTCAATTAATATGGTCTCTATGAACTGTCATTTTTTAACCATTAAAATGTAGTATCTCGCTGATACCCCACAAAATACAGAAATTGAAAACATGCACTGCATTATGTACCTGCTCATTTTTTATTTTTAGTTTTTAAAATTAAAAGTAGGCAAGGGTTTAGAAAATATATAATCATGCTTGGGACTATGGTCAATCTATTTTGATATTTTAAGTTGGTATTAAAGCTAGTTTTGCTTTCCAAATTCCCAAGCAAGTTTTATTTGTAATAAAGTGAAATCCAGCTAGAAATGAGAAAAAATAGGTTTATTGTCATTCTAAGAGGGATATTAAAATCATTTAATAATAAAAAAGTCCTTTTATTCTTTTGAAGGCTATGTAACCTGTCCTTCCTAGAGAATTTGAAAATGACAGGCATACGTTGTTGAATTAATTTAAGAGTTAAGAATAACAAAAAGTTCTAAGTCTTAGCTTCAGTTCTGTTTAAGGCACCATGTAATAGCCGAGGTACAATGATCCCTGATGTACATTCTTAAATGGCAATGGTCCATCTAGCCACCTATTCAAATTCTACACAATTGGGAATAAGTACAAGTGAGGTGTGCCAGTTACACTGCCTTATCTAATTTTTGTAAAAATTTAAATCCACTTTAACAAGGTAATATTTCTGAAAGGAAAATGATGCAGGTTGCTACATTCCTTGCATTCTATAAATCACCTTTTCTAGAGCAGCAGATTGAACCACTAGTAGGAAAAGACCTGGAATAGAAGAAAGTCATCCAAATGGAATGTTTTCCTGTATGTCCAGTTCAGCATAAGTAGCACATACACTTAAAATTAATAATAATAAAGTCACTTCTTTTTTAGCTTCAGTTTCTAACATCTACAGTACCACTCAACAGCCAAAAGCATCTGTTCAGTGGCCCTACACAGAGAATCAGTAGTCTTCAAAACAGAGGAACTGGTATGCAAATAGTACCTGGAACTGCTGATTTTAAAGGAAGCTTGCATTGTTTACATGATGTTCAGATAGTTAGGTACGTTTATGACGTACACATTACCATATTCTGTTACAATTCTGTCATTTAAGCTTGCTTCTTGCTCACAAAAAGAAACTAGGAGATCTCCCCAATCCTCCAGCATTATTACAAAAAATCCCCCTGTGAATGCTCACAATTTTATCAAAATAGTGTCTTCTCGTTGTCCAATGAAAAGCACCTTTTATAACATATTTGATACATCTGCTGTCAAATAAGTATGCCTCCACTGTAAATCAAAGAAAATAGTTCTTTTGATATTTCACAGAAGTGCATCAAATTAAACCCCATCTATTTTAAATCATCATTGTAACTAATAATTAACATTAAAATATTTTTTAAAACTATGAAAAAAATTAAATTATTGTAAGAGGACAAAAACATTAATGTTAAGCTTTGCAAAAATCGTCCTTGCATCTGATATGAAGAAAACTCTTCATATTGAGCGGCCAATGTAAAATGATTCTGTTTGCAAAATTTTTTTTTTTTTTTTTTTTTTTTTGTTAACAGATCTGGCAAAATACATACACCCATTCCATTTAACAACTCCAATAAAAGAATGTTCAGCACAGCTAAAATTTGACAACAGTCGTCCTTCGGACTTACTATCTTTATTTTTTTCATATTAAACCCAAAGGGTGTGTTGTGGAAAAAGGGGAAGTTTCATATTAGACTGCAGTATATGTATTTCCAGTAGCACTGCATTGTCTGATAGTCTGAGTAGTTGCAACAATGTGCTCATTATGAATTGGGTTCAGGAGGTTCTGCTGTACTCCACTCTCAAGCACTGGCTGCATGCAGCCCACCTGGAACGCTTGGTTTAGCTCTGTTTTCTCCCTCTTGGCTTGTGGCTCTCCATTTTCATCCAGCTCTTCATCTATTTCACTTTCAACTTCACTGCCCTCATCTGTACAAACAAACCACCATGAAACTAGTATGAAGAAAAAAGAGTCTAATACAAGGGCCTTTATTTTGCAAACAATAGTAGAAATACAAAAATACAGGGAAGATTAGGAATCTAGTAAAGTACAATCTGAAAAGTAAAATTTTTATGGAAAAGGTCAACGATTATCTCAAATAGGTAAACAGACTTTTAGCCTTGATCACTTGAGTTACACGTTGTTGAAACAGTATGTGTGTGAAACGTCTGCAATCTCAAAAATAATCTCTAACAAACAATACTAACTTCATAGTGCTAAGTGCCTCTCACCTCTATGACATGATGAACAAAAACCCTATTATTTTTAGTTACTGATATGGACACTGAAGAGATTTGGAGTGACTTGGATGCAAATTTTGACAGACATACTTATACTCATTAGTTGTGTAATCTGTGGTCAAGATACCTCATATCACTCAACTAGTCACTCTAGGAGCATATGTCAAAATATGGCATGAAGAGATTATAATGAACTAATTTCTCTCTATCCTTTTTACTGTCAAGTTATCTGACAACTACATGCATGCAATTCTGCCTTTTTCACTTAGCAAAACATTTACTACAGATAAAATAGATATAAGCATACTCCTGTCTTTCTTCCCACATTACCCTCCTTTGTCCCATCAGATACAACTAAACTCTGTGTAAAAATTTGAATACTGCTTGTGTCAGTTATAAACATTTTTGAAATATAGTCTTTATTTTCAAACAAGTGTATAATATTCTAATGATTATTGTATGCTGCACATTATATAGATAGCTAATTGTATCCATATAATTTATTAATGAATCCATGTAATAGTTATATGTTCTTTAAAGCATGATACAGCTCTAAATTCTGTTTTACTATATTTTTAAAACAAAAGAACTTATTTTGCTCAGAGACACATTAGCTTCATACACAGGAGAGATTAAAATCCTTACCTTTATCGATATTTCCAGGGGACACAGCATTTATATCACCAAACTGCAAAAGAAACGATAAAAAAAACTGGACGAAGTCTTAAGCAAATTGTGAACTTAGAGCATCCATGATGGAGCAGACCTTCTCTGCAGCCACGTCCATTCTGCAGCAATTCATTTTTCATTTCTTCCTAGTCTTGTAGTTATTAAGATAATTATCACTAAGTAAACCCTCAAAATTTAGAATGGGGGATGACAAATTATTTTAAGATTACTTCATTACGGCCTTCGTTGCTTGAAGTGAGCTATTTATGTGTTTCATCAAGCCATAAATTATTATCCATTCTGAACTGCCAATATTTTGACAAAAACCTCTTTCTAAAATTTCCCAGAGACAACTTTAATTGCCCTGGAACAAAAATGAAGGTATGTCAGAGTGTTGCAAATCTACCTGTAAGGTAGATGAAAGGTACTGCTGAAAAAGGATTTGCAGTCTGGTAACTGATTTTCCTTACATTACAAAACTGTATTTTCAAAAAAGTTGCTCATCATCTAGATATACAACCTTCCTCCCTCTCCTTCCCTGAATCCTTTAAGTTTCTTTTAACTAAGAACTGGAGAGCAAAATGCCATCAATGAATCTCAAATGAAAAGATTACATTATTTAGATAAATATATTTCTAACCATACATGATAATACCGGTCTTTTTCAGAGGAGTTTTGCCAGTACATGTATCCAAAGCTGGGAGAAGAGGAAGGAAGACAAAGAAGAATGTTTTGCTTAGCTGCAACACCAGTTTATACTGCCTTAAGGTGTTCGGTGGACCACATTCTTACAGTTCCTCATTTATTTCAATTGCAGTTATTGAATACACAGAAGCATAAAACCACTAAATACTAAATATTTAATATTTATTAATTCTATTCTGCCCCTTTCACCTCCAAAAAATTTATATTACTTCCTCATAATATCTCCGTCAACCTATATAAACATTTTAGAAGGCTGTACACTACATTTATGTCCAGCATATGCAGTGTCTCTTAAGAGGACAAGAATGTAGTAACTGTAGTACTGTAAATATAAGGCAGATATTCAGCAAATACACAATTAGTGGGTCACTAAGCAGAAACAATGTTATTTAGATTTTCTGAAGCATGTTGTGACACAGAATATGAAATCTTTTGACAAATAAAACTGAGATTTCCAATTTCTCTTCAAAGTATGGCATCTATTTACAGTATAAAATGAGCCTATCAATGTATCTTGATGGAAGAGTGATAACCTGATTAGCTAAATGAATCCACAATATAACTTGCAATTTAACAGTAATATAGAATATAATAGGGACTTCCAAGTGTAAAAATGTAACAAATCTGTCCCATTAACTATCTAGCATATTTTAAAATGTACCAATTTTCTAGCATTTTTGAAGTGCAATTCTTTGATAACAATTCATCTCTCACTCAAAATAAAAGGTTAGATGAATGGAAAGAGGGATGAGATGGACTTTGCCTTGCAGATGCCATAGATAAGTATGAGAAACTAGTTATGAACTGATACTCTTATTAAGTTTTTTAAACCAGTAATCTTTGAAACACATTTCTGGATATCAACTGTATTGCAAACCTTTATGTAGGTCTGTGCTGGTTTTAATACATGTGTGTAAACAGTACTGTACAAGCTAAAATTCTGTATGTAAGCCATCCTTCTGAAGTCAATGGCAGTACTCAGCTCACTTGCAGGAAGTCAAAATGTGTGCAAATACACATGAACAGATCCATGCAAGCAAGTTTCCTATTATCTTTTTTCTTTTTTTTTTAAATTTTCACATAAAATATTCAGTTCTCAAAAACTGGAAAAAGGTTGAATGTTGATCAACATTTTTCAAACTGCGTGTATGAATCTGTGTGCAGATTTGTAAAGGAGCAAGTTCATTCATAAATGATTATTAGAATCCAATGTGATTTTAGGAGTGTGACAATCAACCAATAAAAAAGTTTGTAACTGCTGTTATGTATTTGTAACCCAACCTACTGTTATATTGCAGAAAATCCTACAGTTCCAGATAAATGTTTAAAAAATTTGCAAAGACACATACCCAAATTCATCACTACATCTATGAACCTAGTCTCTTACATATGGTCTTACCTCTCCCATAACTGCAATAGGTGTCTCTCCGGTTGCCTGAGCAACACGATGTTCTACTAAGTAAAACATGTATTCATCGTAAAGCAAGCGGATCAGATGAAAAGAACCAAAGCTAGCAGCGCTGCGCAAGGTTAAATCTCGAATCACCATTGAGCTATTCAAAAATAGAAAAATATACATATTTATGTATTATATGTCATAGTCATTTTAAGACTCATCCATGTAGACAGTTCACCTCAAAACCAATATTCTCAAAAATAATGTTATCCACAAATGTCTTATTTATAGTGTCTTCAGAAAGAGATATTCAGGAAAGACAATCATTTGCTTCTCTCTCTAAAGGAATTGTCAGACACCACATTACATCAGACATTACCAGACTGGTTTGTGTTTTCAGTTTTCCTCCATTTTTTCTTTTTCATTTTCATTTTCAGTGTGTAATACTTGAGCATGTGTAGAACCTAACTTTAAGAAAAACTTTATTGAAAACATGACTAAAATGGTAAGAAAACAATTTGATTTTAAACAAACTAATGCTTAAGTAGTGTCCATTGTGTCCACCTTCCCAGTACAGAGGTTTTAAATGCCATGATTTTAAAACTTTGAAACTTAAGATTACAGAAAGATCGGCCGTGTGTACATATTATATTGACAAATTCTGGTATCTTCCGCAACTAGTTGCTACAGTCATTTTTAAAGAACAAGGTTTACTCTGGTAATTGTCTCAATATGCAGCTAATATGGAATGCTTGTCTTAATGTTCTTTTTACACACTAAAACCAGGTTTTGTTTCCTTATGTAAAAGGAAACATTTGTTTTTGTTTCAAATTTGTTTCAAATTTGTTTCAAACAAATGTTTTTGTTTCCTTATGGTATAGATACCAGAGTGTTTTAATAAATAATATTAAAGGTAGCGTATTAATTGTGTGCCCACAAAAATCAACCCTAGAAATAAATATAATGCTTCTATCTCAGGCCAAAATTCTACCTGCATTCATTTGCACATGGCCTTCAAAACAATAAGCAAGAATCATGTAAGTCCCTGTCGATTTGCAAGTATTCCCAAGTTCACAAGAACAGTAAATATTCTGAAAAAAACAGACATTTTTCATGACGTAGTGACCCACTGTTTGATATTACATCTGTCAACGTTACTACAGTGAAAAATTTGGCAAATAATGGAACAGTTAGAATATTTTAGAAGTCTATCAAACACTACCTGTAGAAAGACCATTTCAACAGAAACTGCCGTGCTGCTTTAGGAAAGCTGGGTCTTCCTTCATATGGTTTCAACGCTTGCATCATTACATTGTCAAGCCAGGCAGCCCACTGCTCCAGAGTGCTCTGCTGTTGAAGAGTCATCTTGAAATCTGTTTCTAGCCTCTGAACCATGTTGTCATCACACTGGCATACCCAGGAAGCCTGCTCCTGTTACAACACATAGCAACTCTTGAGTTAACAATACATAACCCAAAGCACAGAATGCAATTCTCTCTCAAAGATTAATCAATTAATTGGATGAAAAGGACAAAACTCACTAACTAGACAAACTAAAAAGCATTTTTTATGTCTATCACAATTTTTTTCAAAGCAAACGGGTGGGAAAAGCGTAACATATAACAGCATCAAATAAAGAAATGAGAACAAACAATGGAATGGACACAACTATGTTGTCATTTTCCACATTAATTTTCGAAAAAGGTTTCTACTTTCCTCATTCATCATCTTTCAACTGAAATATTCAAGACCTGTCAGGTTTTTCTGGGACTAAAGGCAGAGCAAGCAGGAGGAATAGTTAAAAAAAACAAGTAGCGAGCAATCAAGTGCAAATTTCCTTTCATTCTGGAGAAGCTAAGCTTAAAGAAAATTTCTGTAATGCCATCTTATAGAAAAAAGCGTTGTATGTAAACAAGGATTGTTTTGTTTGCTGTCTACAGTCATTGATAGATTTCAGGTTACTTAAAGTACAGCACAAAAAGCACACAAATGGAGAAATACACTTTGCATAAAATAAAGCAATTTAGTTAGTGTCATCTAGTTTAAATAAATAAGGCTAGCTTGTTAATTCAGAAAGTAAGAGACAAAAAGGAAGACTCACGAACTGCAAGTCATGTTTTTAAACTCTAGCTATCATATGTCAACTTAACATGTCACATCACATTCACAGATCCTGTATCCATGTTAACATACTACAATTCTTGATATACTGTATCTTTGGTCAATTAGTCTTCACTGACTTTTGTTATGATTTTTGACAATTATGTTGAAACACTCATTCACATGGCCAAACACAGAACTACCAGTAATCTGCAACATTTCCCTTTTTTCGTCAAAAGTTAAAAATACTTTACCTCAGAGGAACAAAAACATGTAGAGACATTAGGCTAAGTGAAAATATAAACTTACATTCTCTAGCTAACTGGAAACTAATTATAATCTGTACTAACTAACCTAATCAATTACTCAGATCTTGTAAATTTAAGCATAGGCAATCATCTGAAGTATACTAATGGTATTGTCTTTGAAATACTGAAACAGTCTTTACTAAAAACAATGCTGTGCATTCAATAACTTTTAGAGACATTCAGAACCTATGCTATTATCTGAGATAGAATTCTAATATATTGTTTATGCTAAACATTCTAAAATATTGTTATGCATTACTAAGACATCATTCATGGTACCCATTCTAAGAATCTACTTTCTCCATATTTGCATAGAAGTTGAAAGAATATGTGCACTTCAAGACAGTAAATGGAAATGGATAATGGTTCTGACCTCTTGCTCCCCTAAAGTATAAGCTGTCATGTTTGGTCTGAATCACTGCATATATGAAACAGCAAAATGTTCTCACTGCACTTTCTTGATAGAATAATCAGAACTAAAAGTGAAGTTCAAAATCAAAAAGTAAGCGAGTTATATAAAGGTAATCTTTACCTGAACATTGGCAAAATCAACACGGTTAAGATCATTGAGCATCTGGTTGATTTGAGAAGTATTCTGAAGCACAGCACGGGCTGCTTGAGCCAGGTGATTAAGAGATGTGTATCTTCGCAGAGTCTGGGCAAAGGCACTTACAGCGGCAACCTATGAAGAAATTAACTTATTTTTAAGTATTGTACTCTTTATCTGTAGATTAACTCTACACACCTTCTTTTTAATATTCTATATTAACAAGTCCTCATATACAACTTCTGTCCATATAGCAGATCAAGTGTGTTCCTTACAATTTTTTTGACAAAACTAAGTTATTTTCTCTCCCATTACTTCATGCTTGATGCTAAACATGAATTTTAGCATTGAAGTTAAAGTGCTACTTCTTTTAGATGCTACTGCCCACTTGGTTTGCCACTGCAAGAACAATACTGGAACAGTTTTGTCTACCTTGGTTTGTATCATCCTCTGTGGAATATTGTTCATGGCATTTGAAAGCCAACCTTCAAGGCTTTTTGCAAAATTGCGAATGGCTTGGGTCAAGGCACCTGTGCATTAAAAAATAAGAACAGAATGAAATGAAAGCAATGTACCTGTCTTGAAATGCTTTGCATCCTCAGGACTTACATACTCAGTGTTCAGATCCACTGCTTTTACTTACTAAAAGACAAATCCACTCTAGGTTCAAAATGCCTCGTTCAGATATAGATTATGCAATAATGACTTTAGGTTTTGTTTAATAAGAAGATCTAACTTCCTCACCTAACAAACTTTCAAGAAGTTTGTGACCAGCACTACTGTTTTGGGCACTCCTACAGAAGAACATCAGTAATTGCAGCTGTTGTTGTAATGGAAATTTTCATCACAAACTTGCAGCTCTCCATTTCATCTAAGCATGTCTATTAAAGAGCAAAAGTCTGGAAAGAATTCCAGTTACTGGAATACTGCAGTTTCCTCAAAAAAGCCCAAAATAACCTTAAGCCATGCAAAGTATTCTTAAGCACATATAGGGCTTAAGTATATCATCAGTAAGTAAAATATAAGAGTGAAATATAGGATTCACTGACTGAAAATGAGAATATTCAAATGGCTGTGGAATCTGTGTGCATTTTTGTTTCTTTACTGTAGCACTCACAGAACCAGTGAGTGGCTGACAGAGACCTAGAGAGAAATTGAAGTCCTTACAGCAATCTGCACTACTCAAAATGTAAGTTTTAATTTTTCAAAGGAGGAGGACAGGATGTATTTTCCCAAGGAACTGCTCCTGGAAAAAAGAAAATCCTACTTCCTGAGTAACAGAAACCTTACTTGGCATACCTACCACTTGCTCACTGACACACTAGCATCCACTCAAACCATTGCAAAAAGGACATAACTGAAAGCAAAAAAACGATGTTTCTAAAGACTAGTAGAAAATGAATGCTACTACAAAAAATGAAGAATAAAAAAGATTGAAAGAGGAAATAATATTTATTTTCAAACTATTTTAGCTACATTTGAGAAGAAATAGTCCCAGCAAAGATTGTTTATGTGGCTGAGTACTCTGGTAGCGTAAGAAATTGACACTGATAGACCTTATCTTTAGAAAAAATCCATTCTAAGACATTATAACTGTGGTCTATTGCCAAAGACATCAGACAATTATGGCTTTTATTCTGACTCAAAGGGACAGCATTTAATTTTTCTTAGGAAAAGGAATTTTGCTGTTTTATACACAGTAATTCTTGCATTCAGTGGGTGCTAAACATTTCAGCTGACAAATTTAAGATAGGTTAAACCAACAATTTTTCCTCAATGGTCATTCTTTCTCTACTCCAGTAATATTTACCACAGAGCTAAGTAACACAGTAAGACGCTTCTAAACCACTGAAGATTTAGAAATGAAAAAAGGTAAAGCTTTAAAAATCATATGCTTACTTCAAGCTCCTTGCAAATTAATATATTTCTCTCTTTTGAGCAGCTGCTCTTGGTATCATTCCATTTATTCAGGAAAAAAAAATTATACGCATGCCTTTGATGAAGCGTTTACAATCCCACTAGATTACATTTACAATTTCCACTAGACAGTCCCAACTTCCCTATGAACTGCTATTTTCTCACATAAGAGGATGAATTTGTCTACTTCACCCAGCTCCATAACTGTCAGACTCAACCACTAAGCACAACCAGTCTTTCTCTTAGTCTCGTAATGGCTGGAGATACTTTAATTCAAAAAGCAGGAGTTAAAGAACTAGTAATATTTTAAATATTTAACAATGGACAGAGAACTTGCATGAACCACCATTACAGGAAAGCTAACTGGAAAAAGTCATTTAGGTAGCTAGTCCTAAAGATAAAGTAAAAAAATACATTAGCTGCCATCCAGAGGTAAGTCAGTGGGTGTAATCCTGAGCAGAAAACAATGGCATGTTTCAAAAAATAGAGTCAGAAGTCTTTTGGGATGAATTTGTTCTGGGATTAGATGATATATTTGCATGAAGAAGTCTGATAATCATCCCAAAAGCACTCAAATATGAGTGCTAATTTACAAAGAAAGAAATAACATGAAAAGGACCCAATGCCTGCAATTACTGGTACTGAGTCCCATTTTCTTGAAACCCTGTAACAAGGCAGGTGGACACCACACACTAAGGAACTATTATACAAAAATGCTACAGGCTCCTAGGCTGTGCAAGGGAACCAAGTGAAAAGCAAGGCAAAAGCAGGTCTGATGAAAAATCATGTCTTACTGCCTTTTTATTAAGAAAGTGATGTGCTCTTTGAAGACAGTTTTAATTCAATTTATTAAATATTGTGAATAAATTTGTGGGGTTTTTATCGTTACCTGTTCACTTCTGATAGATTATATTACTCTAAAATTAATATCCTACTTACTGGCATTGTCATTAGACAGAAATGTAAAACATTAAATATAAACCAATGCAAAATAACTTCTATAAGTAATGGTTGTCAATAACTGTATGCATTTCAGAAAACATTCTGCTACATAGATGAAAGATAAATTATGTTGATCTTTAAGAATTTACTCTCTCCTTAAAAAAAAGGTAAAACTGCATTTTTAAATGACTGACCTTCAGATTTCATGCATTTCCAGTTCCAAGTATTTTTTGTATCACATGTCATTTACTAAAACCTAATTTCATTTCACTGACAAGCAAAATGTCAATAAAACTTTTCTGCAAGGCAATACCTGCAAATATTCTTATGGAGTGCTTATTACTGCTGGAGTCACTGTATCAGAAAGGGTGTTCACAGCATAACAAAATAGCTTTGTTAGTTGCAAAGCTACTTAAGGCCCTAATTTATTTTTTTTTTTAATATTAATCTAACTTTATAAAGTGACTACTATTTTTGTCATGAAGAGGATATAATATGTAGGAGTTAAGAGGTGTACAGTGGGTTGCTAACATGACTTATTTTTAATATTTAGCACAGCATGTGTGAGACAATAAATGCTTTACAAAGGAGTTCAGCTTCCTTCATACAGATTAATTTTCTACCAAAAACAGCCATAAAAATGCACTGCTGGAATAATGATGGATTCTAATTAAAAAAAAAAAAAAAGAAAGCTGGTTGAATGGTAGGGCAGTTACTCCCTCTTTCATGCAGGTTGTATGTCAGAAAGAACAGTTAGACTGGAATAATAAATTGGATTAAAAATGTTGGAGTTAAGTTTTCACTCTCTAACAGTAATTAATATTGATATCAGCAGCTACTGATAAAGAACAAAAGACTAACTTTTGTTAGTCCAAAATTGGAATCATAAAGATCATACACATTTTTTTTCCAGAGTAATCAAAAATTAATATGTAATGTTTTATATAAAACCTGCTGAATTTAGTGGAAGGATCAAGTGACATTAGTGCACACTGGCTCAGGGCCACAGGGCTTATGTCTAAGCCTATCAGATAGATTACAGCCAGCATAAAAGGAAAACATTTTTATACAGAAATGTAACACTCAAAGAAATACCTTTGATATGAAACTGTACCTTCAAAACTAGATCTTCCAACTGTACTAAACTGTTCAGTTACTTTTAAAATACAAAGCATACATCAACTCTCAGCACAACTTCCTACACAATAAAATTAAGGATAAATGACACATAATACTTTCCTAAGTTTCAAACTAATGCTGCCATTTGAGGAAGAAGACCACCATCAGCATGCCACATGCATGCACAAAAATCCTTACAAAATATTTCAAGTGTTCAACTTACTAGGAATAGGTCTAAGGACATCAGGAATGAGTATCTCCACCAAAGCCTGGTACATGACATGGTCACAGTTACACATCCACTTCAGAATAGATTCATTCTTGCACAGAGTAATCAACTTTGTTTTTGGAAGTCTACTTTCTATTTCACTCAGATTGCTGTTGTGAAAAAAATATATCAAACATATAAATGATAATGCATTCACAGCTGGTAAAAACCTCCAATGGGTGTTACAATGTATTTTTTTTAATTAAGATGTCATAGATATCTCAAACACACTCAACAGAACCTCTGTACATCTTGTGTCATATGGAAATGGATTTAAAAAATACCTCCGTAACTCTGCTACAGCTCAAAAATTATGAAAAGGTATAAACGATCCTTTTCACGTGGGGGTTGGACGAGATGATCTCCAGAGGTCCCTTCCAACCCTGACAATTCTGTGATTCTGTGGAAAGACGCTTCTACTGTAGTTGTCCAAGGACATTAAAATATGGATGCCACAATTGTTTCAATACTGCACTTTGGCATATACTCAGTCTATACAAAAATGTCAGAGAATTTGAAAAATTATCAAATGAAACAAGTTATTACTTTGCAGGTAAACAAGATTTACTCTTTTTTGACACTTATATTATCATGAGAAGCAGTAAACAAAGAGAAATATTTACGGACCTTGTTTCAGTAATAGTGCCATCAGGTGGAGCAGAGGGAGAATAGCGCCAGAAAGTTTGCCACAATTTTTCTATCAGGCTGAACTGAAGATTCACAACCACATCCAGTATTGCCTGAGAAAATAAACCACAAATACAGATTATCTTCCACCCAGGTTTCCCCCACTTCCAACTCCATCTAGACCTACAGGCTTTTTTTCCTTCATCAAATAGTGGGACAAAGGCAAAATGTACATTCCTCAAGTTATAAATCATATCTGTTTAAATATTTTTGACATCCATAAATTATCCAGCAGTATAAACTGGCATGCACAGAGACTTAAGTAAGACGAAGTGCACATTCACATAAGTCTCCAGAAATTAGCATGGATATGCGAACATATCAGAGGATTCACCAAAGAAAATATTTAATGCTACTGCAAATACAAATGAAACCTGACATTTCATTAATTTTCATAATTCAGCACAGATTTGAAAGCACCTTCAAAAATAAATTTAAAATAAATTTAAAATAAATTTTTCAGTATCAAATGTGGCTTTAACATCTCAATGTTTCCTTCAAATTGGAAAAAAAAAATCACTGTTTTTAATATAAAATAAGAAATTATAATTTAACCTGACATATTGCTGTGCTTGTTTTGGCTACAGTAGAGTTTATTTTCTTCACAGTAGCTGGTATGGGTTTATGCTCTAGATTTGTGCTGAAAACTGTTGATAAGACAGTGTTTTCATTACTGCTGAGCAGCGCTTACACAATCAAGGCCTTTTCTGTACGACTGCTTGGCGCCTAAATTTGAAGCCAACTTGGGCTTCAAGGTTTTTAAGATAGACAGGTTTAGCTGGAATTTGCTAGATTGAATTTATAGCTGTTACTGCTATTTAGTTATGAATTGGCAGGCTCCTGTGCTCGCTTGCCTTACTGTGTATTAAGAGTCTACTACTTGTTAGTGGCTACTTTTTGCTGTTGGTACTTGCCATATTGCTGATCATCTCACTCTGCTGTGCCTGGGAACACTTTGAAAACAACAGTGGTGATGTAACTGGGCTGGTAGATGGCCAGGGCATTGCTGTTGTTTCTGCACTGATGTACTGGACATGATGGAAATCCACTGCAAACTCGAGTCAAAGCATGGATGAGTCCACATGGGAGCAGGGCACATAAATCCTCTGTGGCTGTGAATTAGTCCACACCAGCACAGGTACATCTCAAAGCATCTGTGGCCGTGGTTATGTCTGTGCCACAAAATGTATACTTCTGAAAGGATTGTGACCCAAGGATAAGGCCGTGGTGGAGAAGGTACACCTCAAAGCAACTGTGGCTGTGGGTAAGTTTATGCCACAGCAGGTTGATGAGGGAAAGGGTATGGACATTGTCTATTTGAACTTAAGTAAAGCATTTGACACTGTCTCCCAAAGCACTCCTGTGGAGAAATCAGCTGCTCATGGCTTGAATTTGCAGGGATTTGCCCCTGAGTTGGAAACTGGCTGGATGGCTGAGCCCAAAGAGTGGCAGTAAATGGTATCACATCTAGTTGGTGACCGACCACAAGTGATGTCCTGCAGGGCTCAGTGTTAGGGCCAGTGTTGTTTAATATCTTCACTGTTGATCTGGATGAGGGTATCAAGTGCGGACAACACTGGGAGTGTTGATCTGCTGAGGGTATGAAGGCTCTGCAGAGGGATCCAGACAGGCTGCATCGATGGGCTCTGGCCAGTGGTAAGAGGTTCAACAAGGCAAAGTGCTGGCTTCTGCACTTGGGCCACAACAACCACACGCAACGCTCCAGGCTTGGGGAAGAGTGGCTGGAAAGCTGCTTGTGGAAAAGGACCTGAGAGTGCTGACGGATGGAGCTGAACATGAGCCAATTTGTGCCCAGGCAGCCAAGAAGGCAAACAGCATCCTGACCTGTATCAGCAATTGCATGGCCAGCAGGGCCAGGGCACTTATCATCCCCCCATACTCAGCACTAGTGAGGCTGCACCTTGGATATTATGTTCAGTCCAAGGCCCCTCACTTCAAGAGAGACATTTTGGCGCTGGAGCAAGTGCAGAGAAGGGCAATCATGCTGGTGAAGGGTCTGGAGAATATGCTTTATGAGGAACGGCTGAGGGAACTAGGGTTGTTTAGTCTGGAGAAGAGGAGGCTCAGGGGCAACCTTATCAGTCTCTACAAGTATCTGAAAGGAGAATGTAGAGATGAAGCGGCTGGTCTCTTTTCCCTAGTAACCAGTGACAGGACAAGAGGTAACAGCCTCAAGCTGCACCAGGGGAAGCATGATAGAGCCCTGCTTTCCTGGAGATGGCTGAACACCTGCCTGCCCTGTTATCTCACTGGAGGCAGTGAATGAATTCCTTCTTTCATTTTGCTTGTGTGTGTAGCTTTCGCTTTACTTGTTTAATGTCTTTATCTCAACACATGAGCTTTCACACTTCCACCCTTCTGATCGTCTTCCCTAGCCCACTGTGGGGGAATGAGCAAGTGGCTGTGTGGGGCTTAGTTGCTGGCTGGGGTTAAACCACTGCAATTTCCTACTGACTAAACCAAAAATCTGTATGTATAATTTGAAGACTAGTTGCTCTAACATTCTGAAAACATACAGATAACTACATTTCATTTTCAGTGTCTATTATGTAATACTTTTTCTCCCCTGTAAAGAAAAACCTTTTTGCAAATATTCTTTCCAATAAAATAAGCAAAATAACCAGGGGAGGGAAGTCACATACTACTAACATGGCTGTAATAATATACGGCATTACTGTCTTGTACTTCACTAGAAGAGATGAACTTTAAAAAATTGATGATTTCTAGGAAATACCTCACAGTGCTCTCGATAAAGACTCTGCAGTGATTTGATGTCCTCAAAGGTAGTACCATCTGGGAGAGAAGATATTTCAATTTCTCCAAATTCTGGAAGTACTCGAGATGCATCTGTTTCCATGACAACGTAATGAAAGAGGCTATTGTTAATAGTGCCAGTTACAGTATGATTAAGGAAAAATTTACGGATGGTACAAAGAAATAATATCCAGAAGGTCATAATTTTCTAAGAGAAAAGCTTTTCGTACCTGTCTCATGATAATTATAAATAATTTCAGCCACATTTCTTAATCAGAAAAAAATACAAAATTATTCTTAAAGACTTTAAAAAGATTTCGTGTACATACCACACCTATAAAAAAGCTAACACATGTTTTCAGAATATTACAGGATGGATGAGAATATCTATGTCAGTGTATGAAAGATTAATCCTTTAACAGTTTTTTCTTGTAGAGCTGAAGAGTTTCTATGTAGCCAGGTATGATGGGGCTTAGTAGACTCAATATACATTTTTATTTGAAATTTACTAGACTTTCAAGTAGAGCCAGAGTCACAAATTGTTTCCAAGAGACAAGCTGATAAGAGAAAAATGCTGGACTGAAAGATACCTGGAAAGGAAGATGCAAAACATTTTAATGCTACCCTTATGTTCCCAAAGATTTCAATAATAACAGAATTAGGGCAGAAGATTTGGCACTTGAAAACCCAACCAAATGATCTACATCTTCTTCAGTAACACAGCCAAAGAGTCTTTCTACATAAACAAAGAATTTGCATGTTTTATTTATTTTATACTTACATGATGTGTAATAAATATTATATAAGGCTCACAACACAGAATATGTAATTTAACTGCCTTTTTTAAGCAGTTGTAAGGAGGGTACAATAACTTTAGAAGCAACAAATATACTTATGTGACTTCATATTCAAAGTGATAATGAAGTTCATCTTCCTTAATTAGACAGTATTATAAAACCTGCTTTCATACCTAAAAACTGTTGATGATGTTGACTTTGGGCAATTACAGTTTGTTCAACAGATGTGCCTGTCTGTTGACCACTTCCTGTGAAGCCATCTGCAACTCCATCCACTTTCTGCATAGGCTTATACCTACGAAAATATAGTGTACAGAATTACCCCTTCTGTTCACTTCTTCATAAATAAGATCATACAATATATGTTCACTCTGACTTCTCCATCTCAAAATAAAATTTTGAGGAAAAGTAAAAGCACAATTAACACATTTTAATTTATTTTGTAAATAACAGAAGCAATTGCTAAGGGGAAGCAAGACCATTAACAGTGCATTACAGAATACCTAAAGGTGATACTATAGCACCACTATCAATTTCCAATTTATTGTAGAATATAGCATAGAAGTGGCATAACATAAGACCAGCTAATTTACACCAAAAGGAAACAAATGCTTCCCTTTCCAAAAAATTCGTCTTCCCAGTAATTATGTAATTCAAAAATAATATTTCATTGCCTTAAGAAAAAAACAACATTACTGCCTGAGGATAGTAAAGGCTTTTCAAATTCAACGAACTTCTTTCGTAGCATAGAAGGCTTGAGAAAGTTACTTGGAAACTTAAAACTCTTCACTAGTCAGTTCTTGGAATTTTAGAGGAGAAAAATCACAGTGATACAAACAGGAATGCTGATTTGGGTGGTCAAGTGTTGTCTCAACAATCAGTCTTACAGGCTGAAGATCATGCCTGTCACTTCCAACACAACTGAGAATTTACTCTGTTCCAGGTCTTAAGGGTCACATCTTGGACACTTGGTAATTTTTGGAAAATAACTGTAACCACTGGAAAAGAGAAGAAACCACAAAGCTAAGGTGTGTTTTAACAATCACTCAGTTTGGAATTGTACAGGCTGTAAAAACTCCACGTAACTTCAGAAATGTGACAAGAAATTTCACTCTTCATGCATTGCTTTGGGAACATTTAGTTTCCCATAAATATAAACCACCATTGTCCCATGTAATTACTGAGATTTTACTTTAGAAAGAAGTTCTTCCAGTATCTGAAGGAGGCCTATAGGGATGCTGGGAAGGGACTCTTCATTAGGGACTCTAGTGGTAGGACAAGGGGTAATGGGTTCAAACTTAAACAGGGGAAGTTTAGATTGGATATAAGGAAGAAATTCTTTACTGTAAGGGTGGTGAGGCACTGGAATGGGTTGCCCAGGGAAGTTATGAATGCTCCATCGCTGGCAGTGTTCAAGGCCAGGTTGAACAGAGCCTTGGGTGGCATCATGTAGTGGGAGGTGTCTCTGGCCACGGCAGGGGGGTTGGAACTTGATGATCTTAAGGTCCTTTCCAACCCTAACTATTCTATGATTCTATGATTCCATGAAAACACCCATTCTAGGCATTCCTGACATGAACGTATATAACAAAAGACAGACAGAAAACACACTTTTTACAGAAAGACTGGCCTGATTAACAAATAGTTTCGTAACTGCTGGAATTTCAGTGCTTGAGAAACAGGAAGACACCTATACCTATCCTATCTCTGGGATATTTGCATAAAGTTTCACCTTCTGCAGCTGTCCAGTGCAAAAGCCTTTGATGTTGAAGACAACAGTGAAACTCTAAGTAACTTTTCTAACAAAAAAATTACTCTCTGGTGCCACTGAATTCTTATGGATAAACTCATTATTACTTGATGAATGTACCTGCAATCCAGGCAGTTCATCTGGGAAAAATGTTTAACCTCTTTCTCATTATATATTACATTTGCAAACACCAGGCAGAAGATTAACTTCTGGGAATATTTGTAAATCTAAACCTATACTTTAATATAGTTTCAGTACTTTCTGCAAAATGTGTTATTTTACTGACCCTTCAGCTCCTGAAATAGGGTTTTGAATGTTTTGAAAACATCAGAATAACATGCCTCTAAGAGTTTTTCCATTATGAAAAAAAAAATTAATTAAAATATAAAAGCCAAATTAATCCTTTGGTGCTAAGAATCAGGATTATCCACCTCCTTAATCCACTATGCTTTATATAAAATATGCTGGGCAAAATTCTTAATTCTGGCACTGTGACAGGTAACTTCTCTCAAGATCTAACCAGTTCAACAGCATTAGAAAACCACTTCCAAAATGAAACCAAAGAATGAGAAAAAAGAAAAAAATTCTTTTTCAGGAACTTCAGATTAAACATAAGGAGATGGTGGTTAACAACTTTAGATCTGCTGTCTTTAATGTACAAGTAGAGCTTTGGCAGTTTAGACATCAAACAGTTCTCCGGAATTCCTTAGTTAAATTTCAGCCATATTCGGTATATGAAAAAAATAGTTATAATTTCCTAACTGGTAAGAGTGACCAGATTTTTACTCTATTTCTCTATTTCACTCACTACTAGCCTATACCTTAGTTAATCTTTCACCTTTTTATTTCAAATTACGAGGTGCTAGGAGACTGGGAGAAGAAAATAAACTGACCTTCCATGAATATTACAGCTTCCTAATGATACTTCACCCAGAAAAAACACAATTTGAATATTATACAGGTTAGCCTAAACACACTAAAAGATTGCAAATTCTTTTATTAACAGACATTTTTTCAATTTGTGCAAACCTATAAAAATTAAAATAAAAATAAAAACTAACACTAAACCACTGAATTCAGAACATGGAATCAGGTAATTCCGAAATTACACTGAATCTGAGACACTGCTCTCACTTTGCAGTTAATTTAGAATACAACTTCATTGAGTTCCACAGTCTGTGACATAACTTCAGTAACAGAAACTTCCTCTCTCAGTGCACAACAGATTAATCACTTCCTGATTAAACTTCATGTGCAGCAAACAATCCATATTCCTTAACAAGTTAAAGCAGAAAGAGGAAGCATAATAAATGCCTGCTTGGTTTGAAATGCATATATTAAGTTAGTAGGGAAAAGAAACAGGCTGAAAACTATCAAAACTATGAGAGGTCAAAATGTATTAACTAAGTCACAAGACAGCCAAAATCCAAACACTAGCTTTTTCAGTTTTCTCTAAATTTTGTTGTTTGCTTGAACTGCCGCCACACTGACACCATTTGGATTTTACTCTAAGTCTAAGAATTAGTATTTTTCTGAAAAATCTTACTCATGTTTTTATCCAATTTGCATTATTGTCTCTTTTTCTTAAACACTAGGGTTTCTATCTTTCTAGTTTGCTAAAAAACAAACTGTAGGGGTTCTAGAAAGAAACAGAACTAAGTTCTAAAGCTTAACTTCTGTTTTATTTTTCTTTTAAATCTATTTAATGTGATTTTTCACAAGGAGTTCATTAATGTATGTAAGAAGTGAGTTAATGTACAAAACTGTGTAACAAAATGGTGACTTTATTTACTACAATGCGCAAAGTATGCTAAAGCATTTTATTATTTTATGCAAATAAAATGATGCCATTTATGCTATTAGGGGAGAAAAATCAGCTTTCAAAATCAGTAGACAGCAAAAGTTGATTCAAACAGCTTGCAACACCACAGGCAACACATACTAAAGCTCTTAACCATAGGAAAATTGAAGAAACTCAAATGCTTTAAAAATTATTGAAGATGGGAAACCTGCAAGTTAACAAAGAAATACGTGAGAAGAATCTGTAAGCGATCAGATAGTTTTGGTGTGTAGATCAAATTTTTACTATTTACTTTCCAGTATTTGAAGAAAATATAAACATTTCCAAATACACCATTGTGCATACATCAGAACACCTCAAAAATAATGTAGAGGCTATGTTTCAACAAAAGCATGTTTATCTGAAATCAAATATGGTAAAACCGTAAAAAGATTTAAGGAATGCTTATTTCATGTGTGTGTTTTTAAATCATCTCTCCTCAATCCAATAAGCATTGTTGAGATACGTCTAATCTAGAAGCCTAGCAGAACTTACTTTTTTAAACCACAATCATCTCACCCTAATAACCATACTATACACAAAATATCTGTGCTTGTTACAGATAAAGACTGTGATTTTTCCTGGACTACTCCATTAGGAAGTTTAGTAGTATATCATGTAAGTTCTCTTATTATCACTTTAGAATATTTTGTCTTAAGAAACCTGTAGCATGGTTTTACAGGTGCTAGCCTTTGTTGCTCTGTATCTTCAAAAAGAATACCATGATAAAAATGTGTAATTTCCATGTTGCCCATAAACAAAAGCCCCTTTTAAAAATCATGTATTTTATCATCATGTATTTATCATCATGTATTCTATCAATACATGATGCTTTGGACTCCTAGTGTCCTGGTTTAACAGTAATATTTCACTGAAGAGTATATCCCAGAAACAGGAGAATAATGGAGAGAGAACAGTAGGAAAATACAGATTATCTTCTACATAAAATAAATACATAGGTTAAACAGCATCCACAGGAAGCAGTGGTTCATGATTTCTGGTTAGAACAATAATATATGTGTTAGTTGAATGTTATAATGTACAGTGGATTAACAATACCGTTATTGTACATACTAAAAAGAAAAAAAAAAAAGGAATCTTAGCTGAATGTTTGTCCCCCATGAATGAAAGCAAAAAGGTATAATCATTACGTGTCAGAACTGGAAGATATATTTAACATTGTAGAGCTGGAGGTTTACTTATGGAAGTAGAATTTCAAACATGTTGTTACGAACTCCCTAAAGATGAGTGTATCTGTACCAATTTCCCTAGACTGAGCCATAAAGATAATTCAGCTTCTGAGCTAAAAGCTTCTATTCATGAAGAGCTAAATAAAAACAGGCTAAAAATGGAACTTCACTTTAGGAATTATATCTCTGATACACTTCCTTTAAATGGTCTGACAAGGAATGCTTATGGGAAAGAGGTTTCATAATAAGATTGTACTTTAAAGTGTCAAGAGTTTAGTGCCAGACTTAAACCTGCAAATATATTTGGCATAGCATCTGGGTTGGGTGTGACTTTATTTCTTCCTAACGATCTTTGTCTGATGTCCATTCACTGTTAGTCTGGCCCATATTTGATCCAGAACTGCTGGATAATATGACAATTTTAATATCCTGCTTTTTTCTACCCTGGAAAACATGTAGGATCAGGATGACAGAGGTAAGCCAGGCCTTCCCTTGCAAGTCAGCCTCACAGCAGGTCCAGGTGAAAGCAGAGTGTTAACTATTATCTTGCATCCAAGTCAAGTCCTTAACTGTTAATTTTTTCAGTTCAAAGATGCTTTAAGTTTCTTAATTATCATCAAACTACTCTCAGCTGGAAGATAGGTCAGCATCTGTGCTAACTTCTTACTAGAATTAAACAAGAGTACTCCCACAGCTCATGCTGATCACAGCCAAGACTAAGCAACTATCAGCAGTACCTTCCACCTGAAATTTATGTCTGATAAATTTCAGACCCTTGAATTCAAGCCCCAAACAAACTCTGAATGTGAACACAAAAAAGCACTTTGGAACATCCAAGTTATGAAAATAGAAAAGGTGTGTGACCATCAAATTATGAAAAGGAATGAAAAAAAAATATTTGTAGCACACATTCAAGTCCTTTTTGCCAAAAAAGGTTAGAAGTGTTTATCCAATTAGACACATCTGATAGATGTGTTAGAACTGTTATAACTATGTATAGCTATACCAATATATATATATAGTTATACCAATTATACAATTATGCAATTGGTATAACTACCAGTTCTACAAAGAAGTATACAGACAGCAATTTACAACTTACTTAAAAGTCAAAAGTAGTATTAGAAATATTAATAAAGCTGAAAAAAAACCCAATGTTACTCTAATCATGCGATTTATAACATTTGGATCTCTAGTTACCTCTTAATAAATCCTGCTAGAATTCTCCAATATACTAGGATAATTGAGAAGAAATGCATACATATATAAAATATTGAAATTAGATACTAAGAATACTACAGTACAGTATTTTTCCTGTAACAGCTCTACATTCAGCATAATTATCCAGTGCCTTGTAGTTCCCATCCTTTATCAATAACTTTAGAGATTCTCACAGCAAAGCTGAAGACTGGTATGAATTGAGTTTGAATGGGAACACGCTTGCGCATGTATGTCTGTGCATGTGCAAAACATGGCTTAAAGGAAAGGTATCCACTAACTGCCACCCGATGCTGTACGTGTGATTTTGTTCAAATATAATCAGGAAACATACTACATGAAGATAATGTTAAGGAAATATCACCAAACACACCTAGGTAAGGAAAATAAGGGAACTACATAAGACATATGATGGTGTAAAAGAAAATAATAAAGCGAACAATAAAGTAGTATCCACTTCTAAGAATTCTAAAAAGAATTCTACAAATTCTAAAATAATTTTGTCATTATGAATTAAGATGACAAAAGAGGTGATGATGATTACATAACTGCAGAAATTTCTCCAGAAACAAGTTCATAGAAAATATTGTAGTTAAGACCATTGTGGCATACATCTTGGTGCATACATGTGATTTTGAATATGAATGAATGAAATCTGTAAGTGAATGAGTTTAAGAGGCTAAAAGCTTGCTTGGACATTTTTTAAATATCTATTCTTACCATATAATCCTGTGATGATTTTTGTTACAAGAATTTCCCACATGATCACACTGGGACACATCTAATGTTTCCACACAAGATAGTAAAGAACATATATTTTGCCATGAATATGTAGTTTGTGCTGTAACTACCTCTGGAAGCTATAGTAAAATCATTTCAGATTGAAGTGGTATCTGAGTTTGAATTTAAAGTCTAAGGTTGTGTTTTCCATGTCCCAGTTGTGTCCAAGGCCACTAGTACACTAACTGGATCTTTTTCAGGGGGGTAAAAGCTCTAAAGATGTCTTGCTTAATACACTATTGTTCTACATGAGTTTCATGAAATGACACATCTTAGGTATTTCACTGTAGGGTAATATGGGAGGCTGGTGATATCAGCCAACTGAAAAGAAACTTCAAATAAATGTACTGATTTCCACTTCTTTCCTAAAATTTTCTGTTCAGGATAGTTTTTCATATGCATATTCATGCACTCTTTCACCACCAGAATGCTCTTCTGTGCCACTGCTTTTGAATACTTCAGAGCTTTCACAGGATCCTCAAGAACAACAGATGCTGAAGGAAAATACTTAAAATCAACTTAGAGGAAAACTATTACGGTCACATTAATTGTTTGCAGGGAGAGGGGATAAACACCAAACTGAAATTAATAATAAGCTCTCTTATAAGCAGTTCATAAATAAAATTCTATAGTAATGAAAACAAATAGCAAAAGTTGAAATTCAAACTCTCACTGCTTTTTTTCGGCTTAGGGGATAAGAATTCAAGATAGTGGAGTCTGTTCATACATCTCATTTTATTCTTCTTCTTCTTCGCAAATTTATGACATTTTTGAGGTACACAATCTTTCTTGTTGCCTGATACATAACTTCAGTGACATCAGCTGGCTATCTAGTAAATTTGTATTTTTCACGGCAGAGAAGCTTAACAAAAGTTGCATTAGATTTTCAACTTTTCATGTGAGGAAAAGTAAGGCATTATGATCTAGAAATATTACTAAGTACTCATGCCCATTTCACATTTTACCTCTGTTTCTGCTGCATGGGCTGCTGTCTCATAGCCATATATTGCATGTCCTCTTGTAGTCGATTCAGAGGAGAGTCTGGCTTGACACGAATCCCATAATAATGATATTTGGAGTTCCCCCTTTATGAAAGAGCAAAAATCAAAAGAACAGCAACACTAGTTTTATGCATCTACATTACATTTAATTCATAATTTACACTAACAGGAAAACATTACCCACAAATCAGGCCTTACCCTCTTGTTATATCTGTTTTACATGGGTGTCATTTTACCACCTCTGGGAAATTAATTCCCTCTCTTAAACAAGTATTTTCCAGCATTATAACTAGTAACCCACTTTAGTAAGAAAAACCATATGCAAATACATAAAACTTACATACCTAGTTAGGAAGAAACACAATTCTTAGTAATTTCCAAACAAAAAACTATATTTTATTTGTACTGACAAAAATCTGCAGTGCATTTATCAAAATGTAAACACACAAACAGTCAAAACATATGTAGAAATAAAATAACATCTGGAAAAGCATAAAACTATTTAACATTAAGAGACAGAACTACTAGAAAACCAGTGTAATATTTTATTTATTTTTTCACTAGCAGACAGGTTTCTATACTTATAATTATTACTTGTTTTGTCTATTATTTTTACTATTTTTATCTGATTAACACAAACCTAGTTCCAAGTCTTCTGGTCCGTAATCCCATGAAGATTGATCGTATGAGTTTTCCAAAGGAGGCAGCATTTACTGGATCCAATTTGTGCTCCTGACAATGTCGTAAATAATGGTTGTAAAGGGTACTTCTTGGAAGGCTCACTCCTTCTGCAGTTTCATAGTTGTCTAAAAGCCACTGAAGCTATAGCACATAAAAAACAGAGAAAAAAAAACCCAAACATTCTTACTTCATTAAAAATATCTTAACCACACAACATCAACTTATGAAAGTTCTGAAATCACTCTTCAGGTCTATTAAACAATTACTTCTTCCTTCAGAGGTTCCTTAAATGCTAATTCTACCATACTGCTTTAGGATCTTCAGAATTACCAGGAATTAGTAGAACTCCTTGCACTCTGACCTCAGATAAGTGCCCACTTCTTAAAATATTTTTGATTCAGTAACACACACCAATACTTGATAAAGGTATCTATGCTTTGGAAACAAACTGTTGGTACCATGAAGAAACACAGTAATCATGTATGCAATTCACATAAATTGCAGAAAAACAAACTCCTTGGACTAACAATAGTGAGTTAATGTATTTATAAACCTAGAATATCATACTGTTTTTCTTTGCCTGATGCTAAAAAACATTGCAACACTTAACTGAATAGGATATTTTTTACTCTCAAATACATACAAATGTTATTACATATAAGTGAAAGAGCAACCTAGATAACATTGAAAATTACTGGTACATCTATAAGGCATTAGGGGTATAATCCCTTTTCGTTGTAGCCTGTTTGCTTTTGACTTCCAGGAGGAACAGAATTATATTCTTGGAAAAATATCAATCTTTGCACGTGATTGTGGTAGGTGTTCTTAGATACACACATAAAAAGTAGCACACACTCATGTAACACCTCTAGTTGTCACTAATTTACAAAAAGGTAAAAAGGACAATTTAAAATTTCTAGATTTAACATTATAGGAGAATGTCAAAATAAAGACAAAACAATACAGGTTGAGGATGCATTAAAATTCCATTGTTTTAGAGTTTTTATATGATAAAATTTTCCTTATATTTCTCCAGAACTTGTCATGCTTTCAGTTACTTGCAATTTTCCTTAGGTATAGCTTGAATGATTCACAAATCTAATTTTCTGTTTAAATTTTTTTCACTGTTTTCCTAAGTATTTCTACCAAAATAATACAGTGTTAGTATTCAAGCTTGCTAGCATCACAGGTCTTAACAAAACTTGGGATTTAATTTGATTATCCAGTGGAAATGCATACTGAGGATATTTTGTATCCAAGACTTGCTACAAACTTCTACTCTGATGAGCTAGATATTCATACATATTTGTCATAATTTTCAATTTAGTCCACCAAAGCAGTAACTAGTATTACCAAAGCGCAAATTCTTAAGCAACAATAAAAGATAAGTGTGTTCTATGTATGTTCTTTGCAGAAATATTTTATTTTATAGCAGTGCACAAATTCTGTTCTATCAATGTTTGCTGTAACTTACCATGCAAAGAATATGAATATTTTAGTGTGCAATAGCCATGAAATGTTTCAGTCCTGATCTTTATAACAAAACTGTTTTGTACTGAAGTACAGATGATAACAAATACATTGAATTCACAGATATGTTTTAGTCAAAGGAGAAATTCATCAATACAAATGCAAAAAATTTTTTTACTATAAAATGCACTCTAGAACATTCAAACACAATTTCCATATTTAATTTTTATTGAAAACATGCCCATAACTTTTCCAGGTTTCTTAAAAGCAAGCTCAAGAAGAGGTATAAGTAAGATATAAATGCTTCCAAGACACAAAATTCTTAGCTCGTTTTGCAGGTAATTTTGCATGTTAAATATACAAAATTCAAAAGTACACCTAATCATCTTTATATGAGTTATCATATTATTTTTTAAGTCTCAACATTCACAAGTGCTTCCAAATTGAGCATCTGTCATTTTATAATAAAACAGAAGAAACATAATAATCATAAACATTAACTTTTATCTGAATGTATTAAACTTACTTCACTAACGACCTGTAATAAGCCTGTCTGGGCTTAGAAACAAAGGTAATTACATCTTTCAACTATTGTATTTTATCTGTATTTAAAGTCTTCTTATTACATCTATATCTATATTATATATATTTTTATAACATTTGTCATATATTAATAAATCTATAATTTAATCAGAACAGATACAGAATGCGAAGTATTACTGCCTTCCCTAAAGAGACAACTCTGTCAATCCTGAAACACTGACAAACAAAAAATTATTTTCCAATTAAGTTCTGTATGTAGCATTAAAGATATTTTCCTCCAGATGGCTTCTAACCTATTATGAATCACTTTAAGTGTACTTCAATAATGATAGGAATTTATAACAGATGCTATTTCAACCATAACTTCCATTATTCAACACCCAAAAAATCACAAATGAAACAAACAAACGAACAAAAAACAGAAGTGCAATATGAGAATTTTTGCCTCATCCTACCAGGATGAAATATAATTCTAAAACTGAGCTGTTCAGGTTTGAATCCTGGCTTTTTAACTCATAATACTGCTCATATTGTATGGGTAAGATGAGTAAAGGTATGAAAATTTACAGAGTCAGACCTGTTAAATTGACTGCGACTCCAATTAAGCAGAAGCGTTTATAAAATACTCAACTAGCAACTAATTAAGTCAATTTAATGCAGAACTAAGTCAGGAAAGAAAAGAAAACAGAGGAGAAAGAATACACTCCTTAAAATGAGCACAGATGAATTAGGAAAAAAAAAATCCCAGACAACCTCACAGAGATATCATAGGGTGGAAATCCCAATTCCAAACCCAGTATTAAAAAAAAGATAAATAATAATTATCAGTGAAAATTTAATTAAACACACAAATTAAATTCTACTTTCAAGCCTATTAAACCCAATTACTGTAATAAATGCCTAACCAAACCAGTAGAAGAGTTTCAAGAGATAAAAAACTTCCTCCATACTTGAGTTAAAGACAGTAAGCATCGCTTAAAAAATAGGTAGGATATCTACTAAGTTTGATCTAGATTGCTAACTTCTTCAAAAATGAGCAAGGCTAGGAAAGACTTATTGACACAAGAATATGTACAGGTACTTCTGTTTTTTTTTTCCCCACAGAGTCAAAGATATAACACAATTAGAATAAATTTGAAAAAGACAGTCAAGAGAGAAATATCACGTAAAATTTCACAGTTGAATGTGAATCTCATTATTAGAAACACATTGTGAGCAACACATAGCACCAGGAATGAGTGGAACATAATTTACTGGAGTGCAGCAGCTTACCTTGCAATTCTTCTTGGTTTTATACCAAGATTCCGGACTTCATATAGGATGAACATAAACTTAACAACAGTTCAAGTGTTTCGAGTCTTAACATAAATTTCTGACAGTTTGCCAAAAAATGTTATGGACTTACTAAAAATTACATCTAAAAAATAATTTTTATATTATCTATTTTTATTTTCATTACAATTTTGATAGTGTTTCCAGAACAAGCATTTTGTATACATCCAAGGTGGAATCTAAAAGACTTTCTGTGTAACATTTCGTATGACTTTCTGTTATTCTATTTTCTTTTTCAGCTTTTGGTGTTTTTTTTCTGAAGAAAAAAAGGTAAATTCGCTTAAAATTTCCACAAAACAAAGCTTTGACATAACTAGACCCATACAGAAAAAATCCAAAACCCAAACCTGCCGAAACATGTATTTTTAATTTGATTTCTGAGGTACAGCCTCTACAACCACATTCTTACATTAAGACCACAAACCAAATTTAAATTTCTTCTGTAAAGCTATAAAGGAATTTGAATTTATATAATTAGTAAACCTGAGAAGGAAAAAAGAGGTAAGATGAATATAAACTAATCAACGTGGCAAAATACAAAATATAAACCCACAAATACTAACAAAAAAAAAAATTCAAGAAAGACTAGCAACTTACAAATCAATATTATTATTTATACATTAAAAATAAATTTTGGGCCTTTTTCAGTGATTTTAAAGTTACGTATAATGGATTTATCACTGTATTACTGAAGATCATGTTTTTACCCAAATATATTTTGGCTTTCTGTATTGAAAGTTCTTCACAGTAAGATTTGAGGAGTAAGAACAAAGCAAAAGGCAGCTGGATAATACATTTTTTCTGTACTTCAAATTAAGATAATGCTTTCGATTTTTTTCCAGGTCATCATAAAGAACTTTAGGACTCTTATGTAAGTCATCTCATAATAAACTGTCTATTCAGAATAAACAAAGAAACACCTAAAAATAAAGATATTATTTAGGCATGCTGTCTGTTTCTTCTCTTCCTCTTCACATGCTCTAAAATTAATATAGGGTACAGAGTCTTTGATTTGTAGATAACTTTATTTAAAATGTCAAAAGCCATTATTTGAACCTTATTTTGACATTTACACCATAATCCGCAAAACAGTCAAATGTATTAACTTCTCTTAACATAGGTGTAGAGCATGGGAAACAGGTAACACTATGCAATATACCATAAAGACATTTCATCTGACAAAATAAAGCCATGGAAGATGTAGTAGAAGATTACAAGCAACTAAGATGAAAAGATTAAGAACAAAAAATAGTAATAAAATAAAATAAACATTTAGAGGCAGGCTAAGCATGCAGAACAAGCAAGAGAGAGTGTATGTGAAGAAGAGACAACTTACATGGCTGTTGAGAAGAGAGCTTCTGTGAGTGGACAGACCATCAGACTTTTGCAGTGTCTCAATCGCCATTTCAATCTGATAATAGATGTCATTAAAAAAAGGACTCAAGACGAGATAGTAAAAAAGCCTGATCAGAGAAGTTTTGACAGATTGCTTACAGATCAATAGAAATGCCTGCTTTATGCCTAGCCAGGGCTTATGATCTACCAAAAGGCTTCATTCCAGAGTCCCAGTGAACACAAATGTCCCTAATGAAGCTGGAAAGGCATTTTGCTTGCATATATACTGCAGGATCACAGCATCAAAGTAATTTTACCTTTCAGCCTGCTCAGGAAATTAAATGAGTAGATTTACTGGTTAGCTGCACTGAAACTAAAACAACCCCAACTGAATAAAAATATCATTAATGAAATGAAAAAAAAAATTAATAAATCTCTAAACAGAATTCTAAGAAACACCTCCTCATGTTTTCCCTTCAACTATGTTAGGAAGAGACATTCACAGCTTGCAATAAGAAATGAATTAGAAACAAAACTTCAACTTTTTGGAATCAAGAGAATCAAATCCCAAATCCAATTAATTCAACAGTTTTTTTCACCATTAACTTCACTGGGACAGGACACCACCCTTACTGCTGCCAGCACCCTCTGAACATCCCCAGCTGTCAAAGTAAATGGAAAGTCAGAAGTTACACAGACTGCAGGATCCAGCCTTTGGAAAAGCAGATTTGTTCAGATTTGCCTTTTAAAAGTAAAAGCAAACACAGCACTACTAAAATACAAAGTAGTATTTCTTCAAATAAAAATGTACGAATACTGTAACATCCATTCCCATTCTTTTGTTTTTTAATATCAACAGATATTTTGACTAGTTTGATAATGACAGCATTAAAGAAAAAAATTAGAACCTAAGCATAATTTAACTGGGCAGCTAGAAGAGCAAAAACAACAATGAAAATGACAGAGACAACACGATGTGCAGTAAAAAAAAGGCATGCAATTAATTAGCTACATTAAATGGCCAAAATGAAAGCAATGGAAACCACCACTTACACTTTCAAACTCACTTATCATTCTCTGTGTAGACCTTTCTTTAATAAGCCCTTCCTATCTTACTTCAAATATCACACCGCAATATTAGTGTCACAATTTATCAACATTGGCTGAATTTACTCTCTGTAGAGCAGAAACTGAAAAACACTACAGCTGATATTTGAATTTACTGTACATATAAAATTAGCTTCTCCCTTTTTTACAGGGCAACTGACAAACATTTTATTGCAATAACTGTGAGGAATCACTTTTTATTTCTCTCCTGCATCTGTTTATTATTAGCTACAGAAGCCTATTTTTTAAAAAAAGTATATTATTAAAAAATTAGTATGTAAAAAGTAAGAAAAGATACTCCTACATGGTAATAATGATTTGGTTTTCTTCTTAATATTCTGATTTTGTCTTGCTTTTGTGGAAAATACTATGAGATCAAAGTAGTCAATCACACAAGGAAGATCAAATTTTAAGAACATGCCACATGTTAAAAACTACAAGCTTAAAACTTGTAAGGTCAACTTACAACCACAGCCATAGAATTTCCCTTCTTAACAAAATGGTAGGATCTAACAATGAATACTGTACACACATTTAAATCTTAATTCTGAATCTTGGATTACTTGTTCCACAATGCTCAGTCCACTGCAGTACTACAGCACTGAAATTACACCTCCTACATAGCATTTCCACACTGCACTACTCTGATTTTGTTGTTGCAACTCGTGGCCTTGATTGTTCAGAGAATCAAACTGTTAAAAAGTAGTAGTAATTGCTTTTAAAAAGAAAAGTGGCATTACAAATGACACTCATTTCTTGCGGCCATATTGATTCAATGTGTTTTGGTGCTACACAGTGAGAATAAAAAGACATACACTTTCTTTTTCTGCTATCAAAGGAATTTTTGTTGATGGAGTATGAGCACTGAACGTAATGAATCTGTATTTACTTTTACTGCATAGCATAAGCCAAGCAGTGTTAGTCACCACTAAAACATATTAATTACTTCATCAAGCTCAAAAGAGTATGTGATCTATATTTAAAAGGAGTCTTGACGGTACTCTACTATGACAAGCTTCAGGAGAAATTGTTGGTTTTAATCTAATTTTGATAAAATGAACTTTCTGCTTTATTTGACAGATACATATCTCTTAACAACAGAAACCTTCCTATGTAGGCTATATAATCACTTCTAACTATTTCTGAGCATAAAGTATACTTGATTTGAGGACAGGTTTTCTAGGGACTGAATTATTCATCTTGCCCTTTCTGAAAATTTCTGGCTACTGCTTGTTTTCCTCTATTAGTGATCTTCAGGGATGAATTCTAGGGTAAGTTTGATTTAGTGTTTTAATTGATGATCTGGATGCAGGATTTGAATACACCACAAGTAAGTTTGCTGGCACTGAACTGGGAGGTGCTGTTGACTCCTGAGGGACAGAAGGCATCGCAGGGAGATCTGGATAGAGTGGATCATTGGACAATCATCAGTGCCATCAAATTTAACAAGAATAAATGACAGATTCTGCAGATGGGACAGAGAAATGCCATTTCTCTGTCACAAGTCTAAATTGTGAGAGGAGTTGCTGGAAGAGAGCCCTGAAGAAAGGGATCTGAGTGCAGTGGTCAACAGCAGGATCTACACAAGTCAGCAAAGTGCCCAGGCAGCCAAGAGGACAAACTGCATCAAACACAGCACAGCCAGCTGGTCAACAGAGGTGACCAGCTCTGTATTCAGCCTTCAGTGCAGCCTCACCTGGAATACTGTGTGCAGTTCTGGGTCCCACAATTTAAGAGGGATGTGAAGGTCCTTGAATGTGTCCAGGGGAGAACAAAGCTGATGAAAGAGTTGGAAGGCATGTCCTGGGAGGAATGGCTAAGGACTTTGGGCTTTTCCACTTTGGAGAAAAGGAGGCTGAGGGGCAACCCCATTACCCCCTCCAGCCATTGAGAAGAAGTGGAGAGGGAGGTACTGAGCTCTTCTCCAGCTACCCAGTGATATGCTGCATGGGAATGGTTCAAAGCTGCACCAAGGGGTTCAGACTGGGCATTAGGAAGCATTTCTTTACTGAGAGAGCAGCCAAACTTTGGAACAGGCTTTCCAGAGAGGCGGTTGGTACCACAAGTCTGTCAGCATTAAAGGGCATTTAGACAACGCCCTTAATAACATGCTTTAACTTCTTGTCAGCGCTGAGGTGGTCAGGCAGCTGCGCTAGATGCTTGTTGTAGGTCCCTTCCAACTGAAGATCAGTAATGCAGTGGGTTTTATTATGATATTTTGTAGATAGAATATGAGAGTTATTTTAACACTTAAAATTATATTCTGCATAAATACAAAAGGTTGACTGATGCCCTTGCATTTTTAGCAACATGCTGTGAGAAATTCCAGGAACAACTAACTACATGCACATCTGACACACTAAATGCCAACAAGAATTACACATCCATTTATTTGAATATGCGATTATTCTTCTCTTAACAAGAATGAAAACTATTAAAATGTTCTGACTGATAACTGAAATGTGCACCCCAACTGCAACTCCAACTAAACCATGATAAATGTTACACTACTGGTAGGAAAAACAATCAGTTTGTATGGCAACATAAACACTATAAAATTAGAGCATGATAGCTATGAAAACTATGAATGCAGACTTCTCCTTCAATTAGTTCGCCAACTAAAATACTGCCTTATACTCTGACACAGTTGTTAATAACTAAGGGTACTTCCTGGGGTTAAAAAATTCAACAAAATAATCCCAGTATATGCATATGAAATCCAAAAATGTTCAGTCTTTAAGTGATCTACTGACTGGGAAGTTATTAACTGTTCCTAGTTCACATCTTCATATTCATTAACATGTTACTAGATAAAGAAATTATGCATAATAGTCTCTGATGTGTATAGCTAGACATAGCAAATACCCATCCCAAAGCGAAGCTGAAAAAAGACCAGCCTTCCTTTTAGAAGGAAGAAAAAAAAAAAAGTTGTGCTAATTAACTAACAATTCAACTAAATAACACAAAGTATTTACAGTATGTTGTTCTGAGGAGGTCAAGACATAAGAAAGCAATCCACAGAAGTTTACTTAGAGGGAAAATTAGAGGGAAAAAAGAGGCTTATAAAAAGTGGAGGCAAGAACAGGCGGCCTGGGAAGAATACAGAGATGTTGTCCGGGAAGCTAGGGACCAGGTTAGGAAAGCTAAGGCCCACTTAGAATTAAACTTAGCTTGGGATGTGAAAGATAACAGGAAGGGATTCTATAGGTACCTTGCAAATAAATGACAGACTAGGGACAGCACAGGCCCCCTCCAGAAGCTATCAGGAGAACTGGCTACCCTGCATTTGGAGAAGGCTGAGGTTCTTAATGACTTCTTTGCCTCAGTCTTCACTGGCAAATGCTCTGACCACACCACCCAAGTCTTGGAAGGCACACACAGGGACTGTGAGAATGAAGACCCTGGGCCCACTGTAGGAGAGGATCTGGTTTGAGACCATCTTAGGAACCTGAACATACACAAGTCCATGGGACCTGATGAAATCCATCTGCGGGTCCTGAAGGAGCTGGCTAATGAAGTTGCTATGCCACTGTCCATCCTATTTGAAAAGTGATGGCAGTCAGGTGAAGGTCCCGACAACTGGAAAAAGGGAAATATAACCCCTATTTTCAAGAAGGGGAAAATGGATAAGCTGGGGAACTACAGACCAGTCACTCTCACCTCTGTGCCTGGAAAAATCTCGGAGCGGATTCTCCTGGAAGGCACATGAAAAACAACAAGGTGGTTGGTGACAGCCAGCATGGCTTCACTAAGGGGAAATCCTGCCTGACCAGTTCGCTGGCCTTCTACGATGAGGCTACAGAACTGATGGACAGGGCTAGAGCAGTTGATGTCATCCACCTGTACTTGTGCAAAGCATTTGACACGGTCTCACATGACATCCTTGTCTCTAAATTGGAGAGACATCAATTTGATAGGTGGACCACTCTGTGGATAAAGAACTGGCTGGCTGGCTGCACGCAAACAGTAGTGCTCAATGGCTCAATGTCCAGCTGAAGACCAGTAATGAGTTGTGTCCCTCAGGGATCAGTGTTGGGACTGGTCTTGTTCAACATCTTTGTCGGTGACATGGACAGTGGGATTGAGTGCGCCCTCAGCAACTTCGCCGATGACACCAAACTGTGCGGTTCAGCTGTTGCGTTGGAGGGAAGGAATGCCATCCAGAGGGAATCTTGACATGCTTGTGAGGTGGGCTGATGCCAACCTGATGAAGTTGAACCATGACAAGTGCAAGGTCCTACACCTGGGTGGGAGCAATCCCAGGCACAGCTACAGGTTGGGCAGAGAAGAGATTCAGAGCAGCCCTGCGCAGAAGGACTTGGGGGTATTGGTCGATGAGAAATTAAACATGAGCCGGCATTGTGTGCTGGCAGCCCAGAAGGCTAAACATATCCTGGGCTGCATCAAAAGGAGCGTGACCAGCAGGTTGAAGGAGGTGATCCTGCCCCTCTACTCTGCTCTTGTGAGACCTCACTTGGAGTATTGTGTGCAGTTCTGGTGTCCTCAACATAAAAAGGACATGGAACTGTTGGAACAAGTCCAAAGCAGGGCCACGAGGATAATGAGGGGGCTGGAGCGCCTCCCGTATGAAGATAGGATGAGCAAGTTGGGTCTGTTGAGCCTGGAGAAGAGAAGGCTGTGTGGAGACCTCATAGCAGCCTTCCAGTATCAGAAGGGGGCCTATAGGGATGCTGGGGAGGGACTCTTCATCAGGGTCTGTACTGATAGGACAAGGGGTAATGGGTTCAAACTTGAACAGGGGAAGCTTAGACTGGATATGAGGAAGAAATTCTTTACTGTGAGGGTGGTGAGGCACTGGAATGGGTTGCCCAAGGAAGTTGTGAATGCTCCATCCATGGCTGTGTTCAAGACCAGGTTGGACGGAACTTTGGCTGATACGGTTTAGTGTGAAGTGTCCCTGCCCATGGCAGGGGGGTTGGAACTAGATGATCATAAGGTCCTTTCCAACCCTTAATATTCTATGATTCTATGATTCTATAAGTTTAAGCCCTGAGGTTTGGTGATTAATCTGGTTATCATACTATTCTTTTTCCTTACCTGTTTGCATCTGCAAACCTCCCTCCACCAGCAGCAAAGCATGCAGCTTTATATGGTATCTTAAAATTCAATACATAGTTGCATCATGTTCAGAAAAGATAGCCCCTGTCTTTATCTCCAGAGGCACCTCCCATTCACTATGCCTTTTATCTACTTCCAAAGGTTTGGTCTTTTAGGCTTTAAAGTAAGTGAAATTCTAAAGAAGCTTTCATCACATGCTCTATGACGATGGAATTACTAATTCATCATTCATGTACAAGACTGATTTGTTATAGCTGGATAAACCCTGGGTACATACAACAACTGTGCTTACCTAAATTAGGTGTATACACATCACAAACAAACCTGAACCTACAGGATAAAGGGAGTTGGGACTTTTGAAAATGTGATGCTTTCATTCTTTTGGTATGCCAGAAATATGCATTATTTACAGTGGCTTTCAATTCTGTTTCAGGGCAAAGTATTCATGAATATTGCACCGTTTACTGAAACTTATGCCAGAGGGTTGTATTAGCCAGACAAGCTTGCCCAGGAAAAAGAAGTTTGAAAATTAAATGGTGTTGTTCACACGAGAACTCAGATCTAGCCTTTACAGCTGGAAGAATTATAAGATATGCATCCCTCACAACAGACAAAGCTGTAGCGGCACCCATGAGTAGGTTCTATGAAATTTTGCCCAAGACATGAATACTAACCAAGGAATTTTATGTTCTGACCAAAGAATATATGGAGTCAATAGGGGGGCAAAAAAGACACGTAACAGCCATAGACTGGAAAAATAAAGAAATATTTCCAGTTTAGATCAGATTACTTTCTCTTCCACAAATTTTCAAATGAAACATTACTGCCCATGTTTATTTTCCTTGCTGGAAGTTCTAAACATACGGTCAAACTGACCCATTCACCATCTCTCCCCTGAATCATTTTGTTATTTGTCTACCTCATCTCTATTATATACAACTTCAAACACATTCTAAACTTTTTTTTTTCCCACATATTTGGTACAAACACTTGTATGAAAAAAAACTGAATTAAAGAATCCCTTGTCAAGCTGGTCATAAGAAGTTCTAGAACAAATATGTTCCACTTAACACTGAAAACCACATGTGAGAATTACTCACATGTGAAAACAGGAGAGTTACACCAGAAAATTAGAATTGAGAAACTAAAATGGAAGTTTATTACTATTAAAAACCAAAATTGAAAACATTTATGGTGACAGCCTAGGAAAAAGTAGACTGGCCATTTTACAACAAATATGTACTGATCAGAAACAAAAAAAAATCGCGTTCTTTAGAAACATAATGCCTCTATGTCACTGATAATTGGACTGTTATGAAAACATCAGTGCAAGTCATCTTGCATTCAGCTAATGCATTTTCAAATAAAAGGAATTAACAGAAATTCTTCTCACGAATTCATAGATACCTATTTTCAATCACAGAATCACAGAATGGGTTGGAAAGGACCTCAAAGCTCATCTAGTTCCAACGCCCTTGCCATGGTCTGGGAAATCTCCCACCAGACCAGGCTGCCCAAAGCCCTGTCTAACCTTGAAGGCCTTGAACACTTCCAGAGATGGGGCAGCCACAACTTTTCTGGACATCCTGTTCCAATGTTTCACCACCCTCATAGTGAAGAATTTTTTTCCTAATATCTTACGTAAATCTACCCTATGTCAGTTTAAAGCCACTCCCCCTTGTCCTGTCATTACTCACTCTTACAAAAAGTCCCTCTCCAGATTTCTTGTAAAACATTGTGTTCCTTTCATTACTTTTTAATCAGTAATTGGAATTGTTACATTGGAATAAACTGAGTTTCCAACAATGCTAAATCTTGATTGTTGACATACAAATACCAGAACAAATATTCAGTTGCCAAAATGGAAAACAACCTATGAGGTGCTACAGGGCTTTTATGCAGAAAATACTCCAAAAACCCAGTGACTGAACACTGAAGCCAGACTATACCAGAAGAAAACCAACGACCACAGTCAGGTGAAGGCAGAATACAGACAGTGTAGGGGTGACCTTAGCAGAGTCATTCTCCTTTTCCCCCACATTCCTTGTCTTGCGAAAAGGGCATAGTCTTAACTCAAGACATTAGAGTGGAGCTCCAAACCACTCGAAAGGAGACTTAAGTTATTGTGACCACACTGATAGACTGAAACCTCTGAAAGACAGAGATTGGAACTTCTTTACTGTAAGGGTGGTGAGGCATTGAGGGTTGCCAAGGAAGTTGTGAATGTTCCATGCATAGTGGTGTTCAAGTCCTGGTTGGACAGAGCCTTGGGTGACATGGTTTAGTGCGAGCTGTCCCTGCCCATGGCAGAGGGGTTGGAACTAGATGATCTTAAGGTCCTTTCCAACCCTAACTATTATATGATTCTATGATGCTCCACAGCTCTGAAGGAGAAACCAAAGCAGAAGGAAAAGTCTTGGAGGCAGGAGACACAAGACCACAAATCCTCTAAACTTCCCACTCCTTCACTTAATTCATAACACATAAATGTTTTTTAGCAGTAGTATGATTAACTATTCTTCCAGCTCATTTGAAAGAATTAAAAACTATATAATCTGCCTTCTTGTACCTGGAAATGGATGCTTTTTTTTGTTGTTGTTGTTTTTTTTTTTTTTCCCCACAAAAGATGGCACTGTGCTCAATTGAAGAAGTCATTAGTAAATGTCTTGCCAGTGTAAGAGGTCAGACCAAATGAATTAATAATCCTTTGTAGCATAAAAATCTGTGCATCTTTGACTGGATCAGAAATGGTTTGGTTTATGCTAAGATGTATCCCTAAATAAAACTACCAGAAAAGTCTGAGAATGGAGGAGGAAAAAGTTCCTCTAGCAAGAAAGAAATTATTAAGTAAAATCTCTTCTCAAACTATTTTTCAAATGATAACCCATCCCTTTCTAATGGACTATTTAAACACTTGTTACTTTTTGTTCTTAAAATAATAATAATTCTTCCACTAAAATTATATTATCAGGATATTATATTTACACTGAGTCTTGCTGTTGTTGCTGTTCTCCCTCCTTTAATTACAACACATCTTTCACTAGTACCATCCTTTCCTTAAAGAGCAAATTTTGCATGCTGTACTTAGTACCAGAAGTTATAATTTGTGTTGATACATTATGCCCATATTAATTTTGCTTTTAGTCTCATGTACATTTAGATTTGCACTGGAACAGGATAAATTTCTCCAGCAGCATGAGTGGAAACCTCCTGTGGTGGTTGATGATGGAGCAATGGCAACTGTAATTGCAGATCAGTTGTAAAACTTGTTAGAAAACAAGACTAATAGATGGGAGCCTCTTACCAGTTGACAAGTACACCACCACATCTATTATTAGAAACTATATGAATTTTTTAACCTTGTGGTATTATGAAATATATTGATTTAGATAAACCTGTTTCATCACAAGAACAATCTTTAGACATTTACATATGAAAAAAAATTTAAAAAAATTAAGGTGGTTTAGATTTCATTATTAACATGGCAGTCCATTCTCCAGTTAGTCTTTTAAGTATACCTACCCTTCTTTATTGATAGCTGCCAATAAACCTAACAGATGACTCTCAAACAGGTTTCAACATGCAAAATCATTTCAAATAGACATTCAGCTAGAGTAAATCACTTCTTGTTCAATGCAATTACAATTTATTCTTCTCAATCCGCACACATTTACATGAAAATTGTTGTTTTGGAAAGCTATTTATCTACCTAATACCTTATATAGAAGGTCTTATAATCTGAATGCCTTTCTGTTTTAGTGAAAAAAATACTGTTTAGTAGGTAGAGAAGTAGTTTAATAGGCCAGCAAAGGATATCATACAATTATTGTATGAAAAAAGGAAGACGTAATGAAATCAATGGAAATGAAGTAAAGAAAATACTAACAAATGCTCTAACATAAACCATGACTGTATATATGTTGGAATAGTTTTGATAGTGCACCATTCTTAATATTTTGGCTATAAATACACTGCTATTGCCTGCTATAGCTTAAGCAAGGCAGTTTTCTTGTACAAATGTTTGACAGAAATTGAAATTAATTAAATCTTACAATCAAAGTATTAGCTCGTTATTAAACCCGAAGCTGAACTCAGAATTACATTAAACCATGAAGACAATGAAGTGAAGACTTAAAAGTCTCCGAGTCTCTTTTATTGAATTCTGTATAAACCAAATAGCAAACCTGGTGAAAAGTCAATTATTTAAAATCTGGGTTTATCTAAGACAAAGTTAAAAAAATGGACTTATTTGATATGTTTGACCTGAAACTGTTTTCTTTTAACTTAAGCTAGATGTATCAGAAATAGATAACATAAATAATTAATTTAGTTGTTACAGAGGGCAATGATTTGATCCGTAAAGGTGAATAACAAAAAAACAAATGAAGTTAGCAGTTGAAAAGAGTGAAAAGGACTGGTACCTCTATGGCAAAAGAAAAGAAAGCTCGTGATGATCACAAGTGTTAATAACTAAATTCTTATTTATTTCTACAGTCTTTGTCTCCATATGAAAATTCTCAAAACTAATTCAAAATTTTGAAATATTTTCAGAGTATTATACTAGCATGCCAGCCTGGATACATTATTTTGATGACTCCAATAAATTTGCTATACAAAAATGAAAAATACTGTGATGGTTGAGATCAAAAGAGAATCACAGGTGAAATAAGCTCTACCTATCTAAAGTGCAATCCAAATAAAACACTATGTTGCTCTACTCTGTTTAATTATGCCCTCTAGTAAAATGAAAACAGGCTTGGTTCTTTAAATTTACAGTTTAAAAATAACCTTTTCTGTTTCAATTAACTCTTGAATATTTCATTTGAGCCTTACATACCAAGAGCCTAAAATTATAAAATCTAAAATCATGCTGTGTCCCGCTTCCTTAGCAAGACATGTACTTCTAAAGTATTCTAATGTCTCATACTTGCAGAACTACCCCATACATAATAAATAGCACCTTAAAAAACAGAAGATGCTATTTTAATGTTAAAAATGAAATTTAATACTTGTAATTTAATTAGCAGTATATTTTCCTATCTTAAAGGCAAGCTGATATAGCAGTATAGAAGTTATTTGGAACAACTAAACCAGGATGTTTCATTGGCTCATGAACTAAGAGAAAGGTGTTGCTGAAAGTATGAACCTTAGATATTGATAAATTTTGACAAATTTTACTTCTAATTTTGGAAAAAAAAAATCAAAACCATTTTGAAGTTGAAAAATATACCATGGAGTTTTGATATAATTCAAATAATTCTAGGACACCGAACTTCAAGGTACATCTATGGCTCTTCATTTGTGTTTACTTGGTGCATTTAAGCCTCACTTGATTTCATATTCAGTTAAGTATTTCTACTGACTGAATTGTGCTGCTCATGAATAAAGGAAAACTTAGAGCATGATAATCAAAACACAAAAATGCATTTGTTCTTATCTGATTAAGGAGAAAACTAGCATGATCTCTAAACCAGGAAATATTTGTACTGAAATCTAGAATAATCTAAAACAACTAAAAAAAATAGGAATATTGTGACCATTTAAGTATGGTAATTTCAAATTTCAAACTTTTAAGAATGGCAATTTCAAATTTCAGCCTACCTAGAAGACCTATTCCTTACTTAGAATCATAAAATCACAGAATGGTTTGTGTTGGAAGGGACCTTAAAGATCACCTAGTTCCAATTCCCTGCCATGGGCAGGGACACCTTCCACTAGACCAGGTTGCTCAAAGCCCCATCAAACCTGGCCTTGAACACTGCCAGGGATGGAGCATCTACCACTTCTTTTGGGCAACCTGTTCCAGTACCTCACCACTTCTGCCTACAGAAAATCATCTGGTTTGCCTGTGCTTGGCAATCAGAAAGTCATTCAAAGAGCTACTGAAAGATCTTCCAAATAAGTAAAACGACAAAGAACTTTAAAGGAAAAAAGAAAACAATGAACTTAAAATCTTGGTTTTAACTGAATGAATCTGAAAGAGGAATGATTTTCTTTTTTTTTCAGCAACTCTGTTCTTCTATTAAAATAATGCAAAATACAGCCAGAGGTTAATATACACTTTTTTGATTTTGTAACTTGAAGATAAGATTCTCTGTTGCTAGCTGAAAGATCCCACTACCTTACTGGCTTTTATACAATTCGTAAATTGCAACCTTTTACAATATATATTTTCAGAAAATAATATTACACAGGTTTTGGATCAAATATTTTGTTATATTGTACAGAAACCTTGTATTTATCCATACCACCTTTGTATTTATTCTTACCACCTTAAGAATCAAAATAGAGACTTTGTCTGATCATCCAAATTACCCAATGCTATCATAAACATTCATCATCATTCCAAATAGAAGAATATTAGATTTTTGCTCATTACTTTAAGTAAAAATAAAGTCCCCTTTGAGTAGTGATGAATCTGTATTGTTAATGATGCTTTATCCCCCTCACTATATTTTCCAATTCTTCCTACTGTTACGTTTCACAGTTCTCTTCCCTATTACTTCCAAGTCTCAACATCCAGACTAGAATACCCAGAAGAATTAGGTAAAAGTATTCATTAGGGCTATGCAGCAAAGCTAGCTTAGGTATAAAACCATTTTCCTAACTGAAATACAGGCTGACTGAGTAAGCTTTTAAGGGCAAGTTTTGTGTTTAAGTGACATTATCTATCACAGTTGTAACAGAATGCATCTTCTCACAGTACTATAAGATTTTTAACCTGGAATAGACTTTGAAGACATACCATAGGTTAAGTAAGAACAAATTGTTAAAAGGTAGTATCTGAGTATTCTGAACAATCGGAAATACTTTGGAATAAGCTACCAAGCCTACACTAATATTAAGCAAATAAACCAAACAAATGCAGGGAAGTTACACATGTAACCTTCATGATTTATCATTTACATCTAACATAGTTGTACTCAACAACACCACGGTTTTCTTAAGTTTTTGGAATAAATACAGAATCTTAGTTCCTAACCTGACACATATTAGTCAGACAATATGTCAGCTAGCTCAGACAAACTATTATGTGAGCATGCCCAAATCATTCACTGATATTACTTGAATGTAAAAATTTAACCTGTGAAAAGTAAATATCTGGAAGCTGTCAAGGAAAGGCCTGCCTTCATGCTAAATTTGCACAATACTTTTACTCCTGTATCTTACTGTATATACTTAATACTAATTTTACAAAAAAGTACTATGTAGTACTTATTCTGACAACTCAATAGTGCTATACATTCTGTTACAAAAACCTTGACAGTCTGCAAGAACATCTGAGTAGCTAAGAAATTAGTCTCAAAGATTTTGCATTAGTCTCAAATACTTACTGTTGCTGGGGAGGCCCGTGTTGTATGAGTCACTGAATGACCAGAATTTTCCATTGAATTGCCAATCAGATAGGTCCCTCCTGAGCTGCTAATGAGCTGTCCTCCTGAGACACCCATCTGAATCCCTCCAGTGCCCACCATGCTATGAGACGAGACCACTGTTGTCACCTGTGCAGAACTTCCTTGAGTATCGAAATAATTTCCCCCAGTGTTTTGGCTGTACATCTGGGTTTCTGTGTAAGGATAAGTTGTTGATCGGCTTCAAGAAAAGAAAACAAAAGAAAAGAAATTATTTGTGTTGCTCATTTAGCTGAAAGAAATGTCATAATTCTAGAAATGTATGTACAACAGCTGTAACCAAATTAAGGAAGATTGGCAAACAATCCCTGCCTCCTCAGAGAATAACATTTAATCAAGTCAAAGCGCTAAATAAATAATTCAGTGACAATGCCATACCATGTATCCACCAAACCTTCCAGAAAAATTTGTCAGTCTTACATTGAAGGTAAGAAGGTAATGGAAGTATGACAAAAATTGAGGAGACAGGTTTAAGAAAGAGCTCATATGATTACTAACATATTGCAAAGCAATTTATAAAGTTCCATACTTTTAATCCGACAATAAAACTGAATTTTAGTGAGATGTCATATATTTTGCATACTGTGCATGTTGCAATATTTCAAAAACTGATACAAATGTCAGCCGAGAGAACCAAATGTTCAAGAATCCTACATGATCTATTGTTTTTAAATTCATGGAAGTTCTTGGCTGAAACTTGAAATTCTGAGTTCACTGGTATTTTTGGAAATGCAATTATTTTTACAAGGTGAAATGAAAATAGGACATGAATTCACGTTGTGATGAAGGAAAAAACACATTTAAGAAATAAAACCAAAACAGAACTATGACTTATAAAAAGGTCACAAACATGAAAGAAGTGAAGAGTATGCATTAGTAACATTTTTGAATCACTTTAAGCTCTGAAACATTAATGCCTCATTAAGCAGTTTACCCTAACAAACTATTCAGCTATTGAAACCTTCTATCATTCTTTCATGTTCTTAATCATGTATCTTGAATCACTACTCTTCATAGTTTATAATCTATTTATAGTTTTTGAATGTGTATTTGTTCCCATGTACTAAATTTTTATCTTCAAGATATTTCAGGTTTGTTAAGTAAATAGCATTCAGTATTTCAAAGGTCAGTTTCCTCATTTTGGAAAAGCCCGTTTGAAAGTTTTATCCTGTTTTGTGACTGCTAAGCTTTGTATCTTGGCAAGCATAATGATAGAAAGGTCAAAATGTAAACCAAGTCAGTTTACTCAACCAATAATTTTCTTCTTTACGCATAAAACCCCATAATACTGCTTGCAATCAACAGAAAACACCATTTTCAAATTTAAAGTTTTTTACTAACTTGAAGCTGCATATGTTGAGACGCACTTAGTCCAAGTAAATAAATTTTAAAAGTACGATTCAGAGAAAACAGAGAGGTGACCAATCTCTGTGTAAGGCTCCAATGTGTTTAGTATAATCAAACAAAACACAAAATCATGCAACACCAGGCAATTACACAAGTTCAACAAAAAAAATTCACTTTCGTCCCAAAACACAACAAAAGGAGGAAGCAGCAACCAACTTTGATGCAGTAAGCTGGTGATTAATATACCTATCCAGGAATTTGAAGTCAGCCTTTTTTTTTTCCCTTTGTATAGACAGGGATTAATTAGTTTCTTATCTATATATAAAAAAGGCCATGGCAATTTACTATTTGTTGTTATGGCTTTTTAATTATGAAAACTTACACTACAGTAATTAGTACACGATGGGCTCAGAGAGAACAATTACTTCTTTAGCTATAGTAAACTTCTAAATAACTCAAAAACATACAGTACCTTATCACCAGCCAAAGTCAGAACTTTATTTGTATTCACAGACAGTGTCTCCCTCTCTTTTTAGAGACTTTTGGAATCTCAAGACCTTTAATCTTAAAATCCTAACAGTTTCGTAAGCATCATACTGCATTATTTGCTCTCAGTCCTCCTTAAGCTACTTAAAAATTTTCCTTTTTATTTTGAGTATTTCAGAAGCCTCAAGATCAGATGCAGAAATGCCTTTCAGTCTACTGAAAACAAAAGGGACTAATGCCCAAACAGACAGTTTAATTCATTAACATTTATTTAGGAGAGTTAAAATTAGTTACCTGGGCTTTGTGATAACCTCTGTACATATCTGGTACCATTCAGGTTCCAATTAATCTGTTTTATCAAGCCAAAGTATCATTGTGATACCTTTTGACATCATTGTGGTATTTTTGATACTATGATGAGCAAGGTAACTGCTAGTGAAGCTGGTGTTGTATCTGTCTCAGAATTACAGTTTACAGAATGTGAACAGAGCTATGCAGCAGAGGACAACTTAGGAAAATGTTATGATGGAAAGTCAAAGGAAGCAATTAATGCAAATGATTATCAAAGGCCCGTACACTGTAATTTCTGCCAAAAAAGGAAAGAAAAAATTGATATCAGTTTCAGATATCAGTAAGGAAAGGCACAAAAGGCAACGTCATTGTTGGCAGTAAAAATAGACATAGCTAGAAGAAAAAGACTGTCCAGAAGATGTGAGGAGAACAAATCTCACTTGCAGAAGTGGAATTAAAGAGGCAGTTTTTCAAAGCAATGGCAAGCCCCACAGAATGCTCAAAATTTCAAAAGAAAATTACAGCACAGAAATTGTGTGTAACAGACAAAAGGAAATGCTTGTTTGCTTTTACCTTGTTTAGATCTGGGTATAGTGTATAGTTTCTAAACAGGACTGATTATATCAGAACACCTATATTAGCATATAGAATCATAGAATAGTTAGGGTTGGAAAGGACCTTAAGATCACCTACTTCCAAACCCCCTGCCATGGCCAGGGACACCTCCCACTAAACCATGCCACCAAAGGCTCTGTCCAGCCTGGCCTTGAACACCGCCAGGGATGAAGCATTCACAGCTTCCCTGGGTAACCCATTCCAGTGCCCCACCACCCTTACAGTAAAGAATTTCTTCCTCAAATCCAATCTAAACTTCCCCTCTTTAAGTTTGACCCTGTTACCCCTTGTCCTATCACCACAGTCCCTAATGAAGAGTCCCTCTCAAGCATCCCTATATAACAGTACTCCTTATCAATGGAGCAAGAACAATCACTGGGGTATACAAGTGTACACACTCCAACATACACACACTCTTCCCTTTGTTCTAACAACCGGCAGGTTCTTCTAGAACACCTGACTACTGGAGATGATTAAGCAAACCTTCAGCAATACAGACCAGCAGGGTAATTAAAGTGAGATAAAACCATAACTATTACATGCAATAATATCTGCAACTTAGCAAAGGGCTTTTTAACTTAACCAAAGTACAAACAAATTCATCTGGAAATTAAAAAAATGTAGCTGGATTTGAGATGATGTTTTGAAAGCAGTGACTCAAAAGTTTTAAGGTCATTGCATATGATAACATGACCTCTCAATATTGAACTGTAGCAAAGAAGAAAATAAGATGTTACATCCTTTAGACACACACACAAGCTATAACTTGAAATAAGGAACTTCTACATTGCACTTATACAACAAACATGCAATACTTTCTCAGATAATCTGCCATATACCATATAGTCAGTTCTTTCCCATTGCAAAGGTTGTAAAAGCCCTCCTAGCTCTACTTTTCTTTGACAGTGGCATATAAAGATGATCTAGGGATGAAACTCAATGCAACTAAAGTCTTCTGGCTTTCTATGAGAACATCAAGATGGTATCCTATGGCTTGAGATACAAGGTAGACAACAGAATAATTGTCTTGGTAGAGAACAGATAGTTCCTCCTATCAAAATACTGTGAAATTCAGTGTTTACTAGAACATGGCATTAGAATGTTCATCACAGCTACTAAGAAGTTGGAAATCTAAGTAATTAGGCTGCAGAATCCTAGGTTGCCAGAAGGTTGCGCAAACTAGATGATGTTTACCCTGAAAACAAGTCAAACAAAGTTAGACACTGTGCAAACTCAATTAGATTAAGCAAGCCCAGAACATGTGTCCAATGTTAAGATCCCCCACTGGAAATTAATGAGATCAGCATGAGCTGGAGTCTACTGCAAGGTACAGTAATTCAAGGCATCACCTATTATCCCTTATTGCTTACACGCATTTTATAACATTTTGAAACCCCAGCGCTACCCTCTAAATTAAGTGCAATGTTTTGCGCTATATTAGACACTAACGTAGTGCTACTGAGCTTAACTTTTAGATACACTTTTGCCTCTTCAAAGAAAGGAGACAAATAAAAACAATGGCACAGACTTAACCTTGTTATTGCACTCCCTTAGTTTTCAGCATGTACATGCATACATTCACACATAAGAAATAAGTCACAATCTATGTAAATGTCAAGAATCTGATCTATTGACTACTATAAGTCAGTGTTTCTGCCATGCCATCATGTCTCAGGCTTTTAACGTAGGCTGATCATGGCCACAGATTTTCTCTGAGCAAGCAGTTGATGGGACAAACTTACCACTCCTATTTTATATTTGCCTAGTCCCCTACAGGGTTAGGGTAGTTTTATTCATGCCTTCGAAATATCTGCCTTCTTGAAAGATTTTTGCATCATTCTGTGTTTTAGACAAAAAAACAACCAAACCCTAAAGAGATTTATTTCCTTTTCCAGGAATTGAGATATTCAGAGTGTATTTAAAGAAAATATCTCAAATCAAGTTAGAATTTCAGGCAGTGCAGTCTGTATTTGTCTTAATTAGATTTTAACTTGAAATTATATTCTAGTAACTCCTGTGTCTTGCAAAATAAGCAATTAACTACTGAATTCTAATCACCAGCTGTAGGCACTGACTTGGAAAATTCAAGTATTGGGTAAAATGCACATAAATCTATGTTTTACTTGAACTTATATACATGTAAGTACATATATGTATGTATTTGTATACGTATATTATAGTGTAAGTTGAAATACCAGCATCCCTTTACAGTGGCTGTACAAGAAGAGCATCTTAATTCAAACAATAAAACCGTTCAACATAATTAGTGTATTTTTTTATTATGTTTCTGTAATTCTAATTCAAAGAAGCAAGTTACATAATTATTATTTTCCTCATCAAGTAATAATCTCGGAATTACTCTTGTGAGTTTTAGTATACATTACCTACATAGATCAGCAGGCAGGCATATAACTATTTTTTTGCTGTCATTTCTGTATTGAAAGATAGCTTTTTATGATACTTAATTAACTAAGGAATTATTTCATGGAATATAAATATGATAAACACTAGATGAAAACAAACATTTCAAGGTACACTGTTATTTATATGCACAGTAGCTAAAGCTCATAATAATGCTATGTGGTATTGCAATATGGTAGAAAATTTCCATGCATAAAAACCAAGAAAGTCTTTCACACCAGAAAAATATCCTTGAACTCCTTTAAGATTTCGGTTCAACCCTGTGGTCCTAAAGCTGATAGTGGGCTTCACAGAAACTCGAGAGAACAGAACCCTTTTTCTAATACTGAGTGAAGGCCTTATCACAGCCAATGCATTGGTGCAAACTCTGGAAGTGGTATACCATAAGCAATGGGAAGAAAAAGAAGTGCCATATGCCCTAACATTGACACAGCAGAACATGATAAAGCAGTCAAACAATAGTGGAAAAAGCTAAATCATATGTTTCACACAACCTCCCTCCTCCCACAAAGAAATCTACTCATGCACCTAGAATATTTATCCGTGGCTTTTAATAACAGATGAAATTTCAATAAAGTAAAAAACTTTTTCCACAAAAGCCTCTGCAATTGACCTAAAGACAAAGATGGAAGAACTGACAAGACAGCAAAAGTCATTGATCCTTTCACCTATCCTTGCTTATCAATTGAAACTGCTAAAATCAAAGATCAAAATCTACACTAAGAAAGGGCAATTGATGCATCTATAACCAGGGAACGAAAATTCAAAGTAAGTAATTTCCTTCGTAATAGTGAATGGCTGACCTGCCTTACACATATGCATTTTTTTCTATATGGACAACTTAAAACATATCAGCCAGAAAAATGCTTTAAAAAAGCTTTCTAAAATTTACCTAAATACAGTTGCATTATTCCATATAAAGAAACTCTTACTAGTCATATTAAAAAATTAAAGTAAGTATGTTACTGACAGTAATTCAATATCAATAACAAAGAACTGAGGTCTTCAACACTCAGTCCAAAATATTTTTCTACATGGAAACAAAGCATTAAAAGCAGACTCAATGCACAACTGCAGGAAAACCCAGTAAACCAAGAAACAAAGTAAATGACAATAGAAATCTTATTATCTTCTCATGACCTGTAAATTAGACAGGTAAGGGAACCTTAGCAACAGCTCTCTAAAAATTCTGCTAAAGTACTGCAGACCTGTAATCCAAATAACATGGTATTGCCGCTGTTAGGAACATGTCACATGTACTAAATCTGCAAGATCTCAAGACTTGGGTTTGTCAGGCTTCCTTTGTCTAGGCTTGTCTGTGCTAGGCTAGAGCTTTGTCCTAGCTTAGCTGCAACAGTAACTGTTGAACAATCAGATAAACATTACTTAAACCGTCTCCATTTTAGCCTAGCTTTCTACAATTGTGTGGTATAAAACACCTTGTCAAAATGCAAATGCATTGCTCTAACTAACAGACAGCCATATCAAATAGCTATTATGTGCAGAATAAACAATGACCCTAGATTAAAAATGTAGCAGAGGATCATGAGCTGGAGTGACAGTATTCAAGAAGTGCTCAGTGAATGTAAAACACGCTATATACGGTAAATTCAAATGTAACATGAAAATGGAAACCAACGAGGAATAATGTGAGGACTATGATAGGAAACATATTAACATAGCTGCAAGTGGACATAGTGTGAGTACAGAACCCCCCACAACGTATCATACATCTCCAGGCACAAGATCTATAATGGTAGTAACTTGGTGTTACCCCTTCTTAGATAGAAGCCATTGACCTTAGTATGCAGAGGGGTAGTAAAAGGGTAAGCATAATGTCAGAGAAAAAAAGATGGATACTAGGAAGTCCTAGGAAGATAATAACTTTATCGATAATGATTCTTTGACAGTTAAGATTTTAATTAAAGTAATAGCAAATTCTTGGTTCAAGATGTCTCTTGCCACATAAACCACAGAAATGGTAGTAAAAAAGTCTGAGAACAATGTGATTTGGGCACAACAGTAATTCCTGGACAATCTCAGCAACTAAAATCCTCTTGGCCACACCAGAATTATCAAGTAAATGGATACATTTGATTAAAAGATTGTAATTACAAGAAAGTTCATGTCCAGCAGAGGGGGCTCACTTGGCTTCTTAATACAGGTGCAGCCACAATATTACCCATTCAAAACTGTCAGATAAGCCTGTACATGCCATTGCAATAACCGTGAGGTTCTGTGTCAGTATAGAATGACATGCCTGACAAGTAAAATTGATATTAACCAGACACAAATGTAGATAACATAATTCAAATATCTTCATATTATGCAATACATGTGACAAGTTGCAGGTTACATCCCTGTCATGGGTTCGGCTTTTCCGAGTCTCATGCTTTGCTGGGGAGGAGGGGGAGATGGGAGGAGGCAGAGACAGGGCGCCTGACACAAACTGACCGAAGAGCTATTCCATGCCACAGCACGTCATGCCCAGGATGTAAAATACTGAGGGCAGGAACCCGGAAGTGGCTCTCTCTCTCTCGGCTCGGTCGGGCAGCGAGCGGTTGTATCCTTTTCCCTTGTATTTGCCTTGTCATTATTATTATTGGTGGTAGCAGTAGTGATTTGTATTATACCTCAGTTACTGGACTGTTCTTATCTCAACCGGTGGGAGTTACATTCTTTTGGTTCTTCTCCCCATCTTCCCCCCATTGGAGGGGGGGGGGGAAGGGAGGGAGAGGTGAAATTTACGGCTTAAACCACGACAACCCCTTGAATTACCATTATGCTTCCAATAATACTAACAAAAAATAAATTTCAAGTGTAGACACATCATGCTATAAAATGCATGGCAAGATTTCTGTTATACGAATAAAACAGTTACACTTGACAAAGTCTGTGAAAACTGACAAATTTCATACTTTTGGACTCAAAAGACTCAGGTAATTTTCCTCATATATATTCTAAGTGCATCCTTTGTTGCTATCATACATGGACTATAATCAGTGCTACCTTGCAAGTGCTTTTTTTGAAATAAAATAACTCTTTCATTAGATATGTTGCAACTTCTATTCATAGAATCATAGAATAGTTAGGGTTGGAAAGGACCTTATGATCATCTAGTTCCAACCCCCCTGCCATGGGCAGGGACACTTCACACTAAACCGTATCAGCCAAAGTTCCGTCCAACCTGGTCTTGAACACAGCCATGGATGGAGCATTCACAACTTCCTTGGGCAACCCATTCCAGTGCCTCACCACCCTCACAGTAAAGAATTTCTTCCTCATATCCAGTCTAAGCTTCCCCTGTTCAAGTTTGAACCCATTACCCCTTGTCCTATCAGTACAGACCCTGATGAAGAGTCCCTCCCCAGCATCCCTATAGGCCCCCTTCTGATACTGGAAGGCTGCTATGAGGTCTCCACACAGCCTTCTCTTCTCCAGGCTCAACAGACCCAACTTGCTCATCCTATCTTCATACGGGAGGCGCTCCAGCCCCCTCATTATCCTTGTGGCCCTGCTTTGGACTTGTTCCAACAGTTCCATGTCCTTTTTATGTTGAGGACGCCAGAACTGCACACAATACTCCAAGTGAGATCTCACAAGAGCAGAGTAGAGGGGCAGGATCACCTCCTTCAACCTGCTGGTCACGCTCCTTTTGATGCAGCCCAGGATATGTTTAGCCTTCTGGGCTGCCAGCACACAATGCCGGCTCATGTTTAATTTCTCATCGACCAATACCCCCAAGTCCTTCTGCGCAGGGCTGCTCTGAATCTCTTCTCTGCCCAACCTGTAGCTGTGCCTGGGATTGCTCCCACCCAGGTGTAGGACCTTGCACTTGTCATGGTTCAACTTCATCAGGTTGGCATCAGCCCACCTCACAAGCATGTCAAGGTCCCTCTGGATGGCATTCCTTCCCTCCAACGCAACAGCTGAACCGCACAGTTTGGTGTCATCGGCGAAGTTGCTGAGGGCGCACTCAATCCCACTGTCCATGTCACCGACAAAGATGTTGAACAAGACCAGTCCCAACACTGATCCCTGAGGGACACAACTCATTACTGGTCTTCAGCTGGACATTGAGCCATTGAGCACTACTGTTTGCGTGCAGCCAGCCAGCCAGTTCTTTATCCACAGAGTGGTCCACCTATCAAATTGATGTCTCTCCAATTTAGAGACAAGGATGTCATGTGAGACCGTGTCAAATGCTTTGCACAAGTACAGGTGGATGACATCAACTGCTCTAGCCCTGTCCATCAGTTCTGTAGCCTCATCGTAGAAGGCCAGCGAACTGGTCAGGCAGGATTTCCCCTTAGTGAAGCCATGCTGGCTGTCACCAACCACCTTGTTGTTTTTCGTGTGCCTTCCAGGAGAATGTGTTCCAAGATTTTGCCAGGCACAGAGGTGAGAGTGACTGGTCTGTAGTTCCCCAGCTTATCCATTTTCCCCTTCTTGAAAATGGGGGTTATATTTCCCTTTTTCCAGTTGTCGGGACCTTCACCTGACTGCCATCACTTTTCAAATAGGATGGACAGTGGCATAGCAACTTCATTAGCCAGCTCCTTCAGGACCCGCAGATGGATTTCATCAGGTCCCATGGACTTGTGTATGTTCAGGTTCCTAAGATGGTCTCGAACCAGATCCTCTCCTACAGTGGGCCCAGGGTCTTCATTCTCACAGTCCCTGTGTGTGCCTTCCAAGACTTGGGTGGTGTGGTCAGAGCATTTGCCAGTGAAGACTGAGGCAAAGAAGTCATTAAGAACCTCAGCCTTCTCCAAATGCAGGGTAGCCAGTTCTCCTGATAGCTTCTGGAGGGGGCCCACGCTGTCCCTAGTCTGTCTTTTATTTGCAAGGTACCTGTAGAATCCCTTGCTGTTATCCTTAATATCCCAAGCCAAGTTTAATTCTAAGTGGGCCTTAGCTTTCCTAACCTGGTCCCTAGCTTCCCGGACAACATCTCTGTATTCTTCCCAGGCCGCCTGTCCTTGCTTCCTCCTTTTGTAAGCCTCTTTTTTCCTTCGAATTATCCTCAGCAGCTTCTTATCCACCCAAGGAGGTCTCCTGGTCCTCCTGCAGCACTTCCTTCTAGTTGGGATGCATCCAGAGATGCCTGTACACTGATTTAATGTCTTCACCCTAACTATTGGTTGCAGGTTTCTTATTCCATTGCTAGAGCTGTACTGTCAACTTGATAGATTATGGAAGCAACCTGTATCTGATTTTGAGTTATAATTAAGATTTTGTTTTAGTATTATCATAAAATAAATCAAAAAATTATTGGAAACCCACCCAAAAGAGAAACGAGTGATCACTCTAGTCAATCACATAATTTACAAACCTAATTCTGTTTTCTGAAACAGACAATTTCTGGAGAGAGAGTAACTGGACAAACTGCTTGATACACAATTCTGTGAATCTGTCAGGATCTACAAGGCTCATCTTTCATAGATTTCAATATGAGGAATCCCTGCCCATGGTAGGGGTGTTGGAAGTAGATAATCTTAAGGTCTTTTCCAACCCTAACTATTCTATGATTCTGTGAAGAATAGAAAAAAATGAACTGCAATCTGAACACTTGCCTAAATATTCAATTTCTGAGGAAAGCTAGCCACCAGCAACCTCGAAGGACATTCTCCCTCACCTATCAAATAAATAGTACAAAGGCATTTAATATATATCGTCAGAGAATCATAGAATGGTTTGCGTTGGAAGGGAACTTAAAGATTACCCAGTTCTCTCCCCCCCCCCCCCCATGAGACACCCTCCACAGAGCAGGCTGCTCTGCTCAAACCCTCACCCAAACTGACCTTCAACACTGTCAGGAATGGAGCATCCACAGCTTCTCTGGGCAACTTATGCCAGTACCTCACCACTATCAGAGTGAAGAATTTTTTCCTAATGTCTAGCCTATTTAATAACTTCAATTAACATAATTTATATAAATTACATTTTTCTATTATTAATCTGGAGTATAAAAGTATATGAGAAAATATGTTTCACAATATATAGTCTTATTGACTGCCTCAGGGATGGAAACAGAGCCCTAGTATTTGCCATGCTCCCTTTTTTCCTGTACATGTTAAAAACCAGTTTTGGCTTTTGCAATTACAAAAATCAAGTAACAAATACTCTAACCAGGAACAAAGAGGCCCTGCCTCCAGCCAGGTGGAGGAAAGGGACAGCTGGGTTTACTGGACTGTGTGAGTTTGACTGTCTGGCACATCAGCCCCACAGGACACAGCTCAGACCATAGCATTTGAGCTGGTCTGAAAGGGTCAAAGTGTGAAAAAAAAAAGCTTTACACCACAGCCAGGGACCACAGTCCCATACTGGGTGCCAAAAAATGACTGCTGTTGTTTAACCTCAGCTGGCAACTAGGCCTCAAACAGCCACTTGCTCTCTTCCCCTCTGGTAGGATGGGGGAAGAATCAGAAGGGTAATAAAGAAAACTCAAGCACTGAGATGAAGACAGTTTTGTAAGTAAAGTCATGCATGCAAGTAAAGCAAAAGAAGGAATTAATTCACTGCCTCCATAAGGTAGGAGGGGCAGGCCAGCCTTCACTCAGCCAGCTCCAGGAAAGCAGGGCTCCATCACATGCAATGGTTACTTGGGAAGAAAAATATCACTCCAAACATCCTCCTTTCTTTCTTCTTCCCCCAGCTTTCACCATTGAGTGTAATGTCTGTGGTCTGAGGCACCCCTTTGGTGTATCCCCAGCCTAATCACTTGCAGGGTAGTACATGAAGCAGAAAAGGCCTTGGCTATGCATAAGCACTGCTCAGAAAGAACGAAAACATCCCTATTGCTATCAAGGCTGTTTGCAGCACAAGTCCAAAATATAAATACAATACAAAACACAAGGCCAACAGCAGCGGCTATGAAAAAAATTCTCTCTGTCAAAACCAGTACAATGAGAAAGTCTAATGCCTATTTAAGATACATTGTCTAGGATTTAAAAGTTAAAAGAAAACAAACAAGAAAGTACACGAAAAATCAAGTATGCAGAATGCGCTAGTAGAAATGACCGAAGTATGCTGCCAGTGTTAACATCAGACATCTCTGATCCAAATAATATCGCTCTTTTGAATCACTTTTGGATTACCATCAACAAATAAGTACCTGCAGAGAATAAAGAAGCTTTCTAAATTTATTTCTTTCCAAAGCCAGAAACATGGCAAAAATGGTAAATGAAAAAGAGAGGTAGAGAGGCTTCTTCCAAAGCAACATCATCATACTTTGATGTCCGAGCCAACTTTGAAGTTGGTGCTGCTCCAAGTCAGGGATTAGACTAGATAACCTCCAGAGGTCTGGTCAAGCCTAGATTATTTTATATTTCTAAGCTTGCATATTGGAGAAAGCAACCTGATGATGCAAAAGCATATTCAAGGAAGCAGGAAATGCACAATAATGTGCAGAAAATAGGCTACTGAACAGCAAAAGGAGACAGAGCTGCTCTCCTACCTCGCCTCACTGCTTTAGAAAAGAATAATTATATCACTACTTTCTTTAAAGAATAACAACAGCTGCTGCACCTTTCCATGCATTTGCCACTAGGATTGCAGCCAGGAAGACAGAAGGACTTGCCTTCTGTCCTGAGGACTGAAGTTAACAGAGTACATCCTACAGACAAAATCGCAGTATCATAGAATCAACTAGGTCGGAAAAGACCTTTAAGTTCATGAAGTTCAACCGCACCCCAGCATTGCCAAGGCCATAAACTGAAAGGTACTGTTGTATCTTTCAAACACAATGCTGTATATGTCATTTCATGTAAATGCAATTAAAACAATCACAAGAATTCTACCTACACAAAAAATATGCCTCAACAAATTAATATCAACAAACACTTCATAAATAGTGTGAATTCATATTTTCATTCAAAAAACTATTTTGACAATAAAAGAGTTTTGATTGAATCGTTTTTACTTTCACCTTAGAGTACATTAGTTGGTAGAACCTAACTGAAAATACATATTTAACTTCACAGTTTAATAAACATGCAAATTCTGATAATTTGCCAACTTACATAGCTCCATTAGTGTAGACTGGGTCACTTCCCTCCACATACTGAACCTGGGCGGGGTAGACATGCTGTACCTGTTGTACAGGCTGCACTTGCTGTACCTGAAAAAAAGAACAGCAGAAATCTGGACTATTGTAAAGAAGGACTGATGTTTCAAGTGCACCTAATGACTTCTAAACAATATAGAATAACTCTGTTCTCATAATTACTAAATGTATGTCATAGCAATAGCAAAGAAATTGACTTTTCTTCCAAAATATCTGTGCCATAAGACTGGTAAATGGAGCCCTAACACTGAAGATACCCACTCATGGAGCATACATACCTTCAGAAGCAGAGACACAACTAACTGGAAAGCATGATAAGGATGAAATGAAGTATAGCTACGCTTTGCACCAAGCTGAAGAAACACATTTACTACAGAATAAGGTATCATTTGGCCACATGTATGCCTTTTCTTTCATTTCAGTCCTGAATAGGACAAACCTTAATGGCAGCTCAGAAGCGTTGTAGAAAGTTTAGAATAAAAGTTCGCATTAAGATAATTTAGCTCCTGTGGTAAGAGCTTTTGACCTTTGTACACTACAGTGATATGAGCTTTTTCTCCAGTAATGCTTTGATCCAATTTAAAATTATGGATCATAGCATCACAGAATCATAGAATCAACTAGGTTGGAAAAGACCTTTAAGATCATTAAGTCCAACTGTTACCCTAGCACTGCCAAGTCCACCACTAAACCACATCACTGAGGGCCTCATCAAAACACTCTAGCTGAGTAACCCCTTCCACCAAATATTATCAGCTATAACGAATTCTGACGAAAACTGGGTTTACATCAATGGGATAAAGAACAGAAGGCATCAAGGCATGGATTATCTTCATATATATTGCTGAGATGGCACACCTGTTTTGTAAAACCACACACAGTCATAAATCAATTCCTTTGATTTATATGCTATGTAAAGAAGCTCCAGGTTATGTAAATTTTCTCTCCATTATTAACTTTTTTGTCTTCTGCCACTGTAACAATTAAGAATTCCATATTTTACCCTGCCATCACTTAGAGAAGCCATACTTTGGCTCAAGAGCAGGCCAGAATCTAGAAATATAAAAGGACTTAAGAGACTTCACAGCCCAGCACAATTTTACCCAAAAAATTGAATAAAGTGACAATGCACATATTTAGTAAATAGATTTAACATAAACTACTCTTACATGACTGTCATTGATGTTCTTATCAATTAACTTCAGCATTATCAAGTTGGTTCTAACAATTGCAAACATCCAATGAATCTGAGTTTCATGCATTTTGATGGATCATCTCCAAGACCTCTTTGGGAATACCCTGTTTCAATACCTTCAATTCTGCTGCATTTCTAAAAGATCTGTAAATAACCACATTTCTCCTAGTCTTATATAGTATTGACTGAGACTGTGAAAGGAGAATCCAGATTTTCACAGAAAACTTCCCTTAGGTTGACATTAAAACCTGAATTCTAAAAGAAACCAAACACCCAAGGTTTTGAACACAGCTATACTGGCGTGATAGAAAACCAGATTTTTCTATCCATTAACAGCAATGAAATACAACATGATGGTTGAAATATTTATTAAAATCCAAAGTTTTATGATTTCCCATGAAGCACTACATGTATTGGGGGCCTACAAGAAATCTGGAGAGAGACCTCTTACAAGGACATGTAGTGACATGACAAGGAAGAATGGCTTTAAACTGAAAGAGGGGAAATTTAGATTAGGTATTAGGAGAAAATTCTTCTCTGTGAGGGTGGTGAGACACTGGCGCAGGTTGTCCAGAGAACCTGTAGATGCACCATTTCTGGCAATGCTCAAGACCAGGCTGGAAAGGCTTTCAGAAATCTGGTCTAGTGGAAGGTGTCCCTATGATGTTTAAGGTCCCTTCCAATCCAAGCCATTCGATGATTACATGATAAATTTATATCACAGAAAAATAGAATAGTTAGGGTTGGAAAGGATACAAGCTACTATCATTTCAGAAAACAGGTTCAGCATAGTACAAGACCCTTATCATAGAGCTGAGAGGATACTGCAGCAAAAAAGTGGTATAAAGTGTATCAAATCTCAATGTCTATTGACAGGAAACTGAAAAATTCCAAAATGCGTTTATTCTCTGTTTTGCAACAAGACGAACAAAGTCATTTCATCCACCAGAAAGGTCATGACTCTTTATGCAAATAAAGTAACTCATCTTTTAAAGCAACATTTAAGAATGGATAGACTAAATGCTATTACAGTATCTTATAATACTTTTGTAGATCAAAATGTTTTTCCTTTAAATTTTAATGATTAAGTTCAATACAAAAGAGCCACTGAATTAGGTAATTTTTTCCAATAATAAAAGAAGGCAGTTTATAAAAGAAGTTATTTTGTTTCAGCTTCTCTGAAACTCAGTAATGCTATGGTTAAACTGATTATAATGCCCAAGGAAGCTTTAGTCACAACATTGTATTGCAATGTACATAACATCCTTAAGGTAGAGAACGTTAGAGGTAAAGCTATGACAAATAAAACAAGTGGCCTTTTAGGATGGCCTTGTATATGAAAATTCTGCCATGTGGAAAATCTTTGTTATATATCCATTACTAATTTTATTTCCTATTTTACTTCATCTGGGGAAAAATATTTCAATGGGAATTATTTCTAGTGCCTCTGGATTTTCTTTTTATTCTCCAATGTCAGGAAGCATTTAACTGCATTTATCTACTTTCTTTAACTACACAAATTACAAAAAATAACTTGAAAAGAAGTTGGGTTTGAGGAAACAAAACACCACCAAAAAAAACCCCAACATTTTTTTTTTAAATTGGGAAGAAAGAAAATAATTCTTCCCTTCTATTTATCATGTTCCTTGCATCTTTCATTAAATTGTTAAATAAATTGTATCAGACACCTGCTTTAGTTTTGGGGGCAAAGCAGAAATTTGAGATCACAGTGAGAATATTCAACAGAGATCTAAATCTAAATACCCTTCTTGTATTAAAAAATACACCAAGAAATAAATGATTAGGGGTGAAAATACAAAATACAATGAATTAGTTATTAAAATGGACAGTATGCAAGTTCTAAAATTGTATGGGTTTGGGTAGATTGGTGAGCTAGTCATGGTAACTGTTGTTGTCTGGCTGGAAAACATACTAACTTGTACAGGAAATGAGTTAAGTAGGGTCACACAGCAGATCTTTTATTACTTTTGCTTCAGTGATTGTAGCCTGAAACAAATAACTAGAATAGGAGTAGAAGTAAGCAGCTGAAATGTTCCAGAAGAACAAGAGGCAAATGAAAACTTATTTCACTATACATGTGTAATTATAATTACTAGTTGAAGGGGAAAAAAAGGAAAATAAATGGTATTTTTAATTATACTACCTCAGAGGACAACTGAGGAACTAAGACAATTTGTATCAATGAGAGTTTGTAAACAAATTAAAGTGCATAAAAGCATACTGAAATGTACATTGAAGCACAGACATAAGATTTAAGATAGAATTTTGATTTGCAATAAAAAGTTTTTATATTCAAAGTACTACTAAGCAAATAATAGAACAAAGGGCAAAACATTTAAGGATTTTCAAACTCCATTTTAAAAAGAGCATATAATTATCCACAGTGCAAATGATGCAAATGATTTGGATGTGCATTGTTTTCTGTTCTCAGAGATGAAAAATAATTTTTGTAGCTTCATTAGTCTGGATTACTTTTGCCAAGTAACATATAAATAGCACATGCTGTAATAGACTAAGCACATTCATATTTATATTATGGCTAACGTCAGTTCATGATTATGTTTTTCATATGCTAAACATGATTTTGCATTAAGGACAATTTTGATTAGCAGAAGTGTCTCCATCTCCAGTAAATGATACAATGCTTTGTGAACATAATGGCCATTACATATAGTGAATATGAAGAAATTATTTGCTCAACTTCCAATGCATGGATATACTTTTATGAAATAAATTCTATGACTATTTTTACTTTTATTTCTCCAATTCTTCCACATTGCATGGCAAAAACTACAAACTGAGTTTTGAATCCTTAGAAGCTTACTGCACTGTTTTTAAGAGTGCTTGTTGAAAAAGCGATGATACGTTAGTGAAAAATCCTCATACCTGAGGAAACAGACGATTCAAGCTGTTAGAATGTCATTTAATTACACTTCCACCTTTTTTGTCTTGGTGCTTTTTCCTTACATGTGGATGTGTTTGTTCCTGCACCACTCCCATCTATCCCATCTCAACACTGACAGCTGCTGCACTGCATGAAACCCACTGCCAACAGTGCCATTTTTACAAGAGGGGAAGCCCAGGTTTTCATTAATAGTACCCTTTTTTCCCTATGCTTGAAGTATCACAGCAGACTTTTACGAGTTTCACATTTATACCAGCTATATGCAAATTAGAGAACTGTTTTATCTGAAAATATCAAAAATTACACTTTCACTGTTTGCTCGGAAGACAAGATGCTTCAGTACAAACACAGCTATGGAAAAAAGGCTCTTAGACCACCAATCCACTTACTCAGCTTATTCTTCTACAGGGCAAACATGTTTCATTTTGAAAGAGATACACATTTTGTGAGAATGAATAAATAATATACCGATGCCCTGTAAACAACCCCAAATTAATGCTTGCATGAGATTTCATTTAAGTATGGCGCATATACAGGAATGGAAACATAGGAAACAAAGACCTCACTAAGAAAAATTAAATACTATACACTACTTTAATATTAATATATAAAAAAACCCTCCTAAATGGCATTTTCCACCAAAAAGTACTAATAAACTACTGTAAACACCACACAGGCATTTCAGCTCATGCCAAATTGCATGTGCAGAGACACTTGAGCTACAGTATCTTTGAGTTTAAGCAAATCCAAGAAATGCTCTATTGTTTTAGTAAATTATATTCACAATAGAATATAATCCTAATGTGCGTGTTCACGCGTATTTTGGATACAGCTGGCATTCTTATGTCTTTCATAAACAACAGAAAAAAGTTAAAGCACATCTTATATACTATGCACCTAAAACCTTCCCTCCAACTTTCAACACTGGTAACTTTCAATATTCAGAAATACTAAGCACTTCCTCTGTCATCAGAAGAATGACTTGATGAAATTAACACTCCTTCTCCTGATTTTCTTTAGGCAAATTAGCCCTATCAAATGTACATAAAGCCAATATTAACTTCAGGCAAATGCAACCTATAAGCAGATAGTTCCTGAGGGCAGATCACACCTACAGTTTCCACAGCACTCTGATTGTTTCATGTTTGATATTCCTTCCTTTTTTTTAACCCTACAATCAAATTAGCTATCCCACCCACATTCTTCATCTCATTTCCTGCTGGCATACCACATTCACATCTTCACACTTCCTTTCCTCCTTGACACATATCCACTTCAGTAATCTGTCCTCTCTCTACACAAATCTCCTATGCATGCCATGGTTTAATCACTGCAATACTGTCTGCATTGGATTTCCCACCATTCTTGTTGCATCTTCAATTCCTGCAAAATTTTGCAGAAACTCCTCTTCCTTGGCCGGGTTGATCCCTTAGCCTTCCTTTCCGAAACATTATGCTTAAACCTATGAGCAAAGTTCAGAGTCAACAGAAGATATATAATCTAACATCCTCACAGAGACAATTAAAAAAAAAAAATCCAGAATAATTATATTCAATGAAAGGGAATACTCAGAAGCAGCAGTACTAAAAGAGATGTATGTAAGGTTTTACAGGGACAGTTTTACATGCTCAGTGCAACAAAAAAAAAAATCAGTTTCCTACTCTCATTAAGTTGTAATCAAGCAAGAAAAAAACCCAATATAATCCTGGGCTTCTGTGTTTCGACACAAGTATTACATTAATAAAGGACAACTGGAATACCTTTCTACATGCCACTTATTGGTTACCAATCTTCAATGCCTCATACTTATCAGTACTTCACATGGATAAAACTCAGTATGTAATATTAGACCATCAAAAGTATATCCTGTTTGCTTAAAACAAGCAAAAGTGCAGCATACCAAATTTCCATCTTTTATCTGAAAAGCTAAAATACAAGAAACACAAAGAAACAATCACATAAACTACATTTATTAAACATCTGTCGTCAAGAAAGAACATAAAAATCAGATGAATTATCCAAATGGTATTTCATGGAGAATCTTTCAGCTTCATAGATGCTACAAAATAGTTAACCAGACAAAACCACGACAATCTCCTACAAAGGTTAGCTAAGTTAAAGGAAGCTGCAATTAAAACCTAACGTAGTATTCAAAAGCCTTCATCCTAATCCACATTCAAGTAAAAAGACAGTAAGCTATTTAACTGTCTGAACTCAGGAGAAAATATTTCAGACAATTCTTGATTCACTAGCGGTGCATTCTGAGCAAATACATGAAGGCAAGCATTTAAATAAAATTTTTAATACCATTTCAATGCTTTTCTGAATATTTTTTGTTTTTAAAAAAGCTTGCATCCTAAAAGATACATGAAGATATAAGCAAAAAAGATAGGAATGAGACTATGAGACATTATAAATTGAGTCTGTACATCAGGAAAAAATGTTAGTGAAATGTATGAGACCGTGGAACACAGTGAAAAAATAAAAATGTATCACCTGTAATTTTAGAACTGAACTTAATAAATGCTGAAGAATTAAATTTAGGGAAAAATGCTTCACTGGCACAGAAACAAATTACATTATTTAATAAACTATGTACTGTTCTCATATCATTCTGAAACTCCGAAGTCAGTCTTTTATTAAAAACAACATCAGATATCACCCAGAGTACTAATCACATGGACAGTTGATTTCTGTGTATTCCAGAACAGTCTTGGGACAGCTGAAATGGCTTTCACATTCAGCTCCTGTTTCCTACCCCTATACTTTTCCTTTTTTTCTCCCTATTTTCTTCTGCAAACACACCTTTCAAAGCCTGTGTGTGGTGCATAGGTGAGTGACTGTCTAATGCAACAGGTGTGCACTGGGCTGGCTGCTACAAAAGTCTTCTTATATCCCTGGCAAATTCACATCATGAACTACACCACAAATAACTTTCATGAGATTATACAAAGATCTGCAGGGATTTAAGCCTAGTGATGCAAAGGACAGTGCGTTTCATTTTTACATTTGTATTGCACTTACTTAGATGTTCAAACGAAAGGAGGAATTATATAGCCAGTAATATCAGAAACATATTCATTCCTCATTACTTAAAGGAAAAAATACTCAGTAATATAAATGAAAGTAAATTTCTATGAGGTGTTACGCAAATTCCACAATAACCTGCATTAGAATCATGTACGTGTACTACTTGTGCTTGTCAGATGCCCTAGGTAAGGAACAGATCCTGAAAAGAGCTTGCCGTTCTAAGGCTACTTTAATTCCAAGTAAATAAAATTGATAAAAGCAGAGCAGAAGAGTTCATTTAGAAGCATCATACAAAATAAGAGTTCTTTAATACATTGTTTAGAATCATCCTTCCTGATTTTTTCTCCCAACAATAACAGCCACCTACCTGTTGCTGAACAGGTACTTGCTGAACTACCTGTGTGGGCACTGCTGCCTGGCCAGCCACGGATGTCTGTAAAGTCACAGTTGAACCTGTATCTGCCCCAGTCTCCGATGTCTGCATTGTGATCTCTGAATAAAATTAAGACATAAAATAAAAATGTTAGCATTTTGGTGATTTTTTTTTTTGGCACTTTTACTAGGACACTTATTTGTTGCTTATCTCTATTTGGATCTTAAAATTGGCTAATACCAGTCTTGGTATAAGCCAAAGGGTTCTTACCCCTATTAGCATATGGGCTGGTGCAAATGGGTTTTTATCTTACTTATATTCAAAATACCATTTATTTACATATACAGAAACATACATCATTTCTCTGAGTTTCATCACTTTAGGAATAACTCAGAAAAATAAATAGCAAATCTCCTCTCAGTGTGAAAATAACTGATCATCATTCAAAACTTTTTTCTCTGTCCTACTGAATTATGCTAAAAACATTATACATTCAAATTCAAAGTCAAACTTCTAGAAGGCCACAGAGTGAAGGGTTGCAATCCGGAAAGCAAGCTCTGAAGAGCATTTAATGAGTCATGTGAAAAAGTAACTCAAAAAACTTTCAGTAGAAAATATTAAAGCAACCACTAAAGTTAAAATCTGAGAACAAACTTTCAACACAAAAGCAATATAGAAATACACAGATGGTAGACAAGTGCCCAAGATCATGACCCTGACGTTTGAAGGGAACAGTGGAAATGTAAGTAGAATACAGAAATGGTTCAAGAAACAAGGGAAATTCCTTACAAAGAAAGCTCATCAGAAAGACAACCAAGGATGACTTCTGATGTCATAGGAAACACAGACTGCGAACTACGGGATTCCTCAATTTTGCACAGGAGAAATGACAATAAAATTGAATGGGCGACAAACCAAAATTAACTCAAAAACAAGAGACTTTTTAAATTATTATTATTACTTCTTCTAAGCAGCGGATGATTAAACAGTGAAAATGATAGCCAAATTGAGACAGAGTCTTCTGATTAATCAGCTGCAAAAATCTATTTCTGGAAATTTTTGTCATCTTCCTGGTAATTTATAATAGTCTTAACTGAGCATATGAATTTGCTATTTTGTATATGAGCACTATTATTTCCTTTGCTTTTACTCCACATAGCTCTAGATAAGGTTCATTCATGAGAACATGATTTACTCCACAGCAGCTGTGAGGATGGGTTCTTGATTCAGTCTGATTTAACACTGTCATTAATTAAGAAAGGCCTGCACAGAGGCACAGACAGAACTGAATCTGGGTGGGTTCCAATATATTAAAAAAAAAAGAAAGAAAGTCAAAAGAAGTCACTAGCGGAAAAACAGGCAAGGAAATGAGACTCATCCTAGAAAAACTCAGGCTAGTACCACAGGGGTAAAATAATTGGAATTATCCAAATGGAGACCAATGATGAGTGATGTTCCACAGGGGACCATTTTGGGACCATCTCTGTCATTCATCAGTGACAGAGACAGTGGGATTGAGCACACCATCAGCAAGTTTGCAGACACCACCAAAGTGAGTGGTGCAGCTGACATGCCTGAGGGATAGGATGCCATTCAGAGGGACCTTCATAAGCTTGAGAAGTGGGCCCAGGGTAACATCATGAGGTCCAACAAGGCCAAGCGTAATGTCCCTAGTGCACCTGGGTTGGGGCAATCCTAGAATCAATACAGGCTTGGGGATGAAGGGATTGAGGGTACCCCTGAGGAGGATTTGGGGGTACTGAGGGATGAAAAGCTGGACATGGCAGAGCAACATGTGCTTACACCGCAGAAATCCAACTGTAGGCTGGGCTGCATCACAAGAAGTGTGGCAAGCAGATCGAAGGGGTGATTCTCCCCCTCTACTCTGCTCTCATGAGACCCCACCAGGAGTACTGCATTCAGCTCTGGTGTACTCAGCACAGGAAAAATATGCACCTGCTTGAACAAGTCAAGACGTGAGCCACAAAAATTATCAGAGTGCTTGAGTACCTCTCCTATGGAGACAAGATGAGACAGTTGGGCTTGTTCAGCCTAGAAAAGAGAAAGCTCAGGGCAGACCTTATTGTGGCCTTTTAATAACTAAAGGGGCTTATAAGAAAGATGGGGGAAGACTTTTTAGCAGGGTCTTTTCTGATAGGACAGGGGGTAACGGTTTTAAACTAAAGGAGGGTAGATTCAGATCAGCATAAGGAAAAGATTTTTTGTTATGAGGGTGGTGAAATACTGGAACAGGTTGCCCAGACAAGTTGTAGATGCCCTATCCACAGAACCATTCACGGTCAGGTTGGCAGGGGTTCTGAGCAACCTGCTCTGATTGAAAATGTCCCTGCTCATTGCAGGGGGATTGGACTAGATGACATTTAAAGGTCTCTTCCAACCCAAACTATACTTCAATTCTGTGATTCTATGTTTACTGTAAAATAGTAGATTTCCTACCTTTTTTTTTTCTTCGCTTATAGAAAATACTGTATAATATCCAGGATAAAGTTATTTCATGCTAAAATCAATATCACAGTCCTGGTATCAGACCACCCCAACTGAAAACCAACAGTTTTTCCCTTCATTCCAATATTAATGGGAATATTCAACTTCCAGTAATAACATCCTGAAAGACTACATTAGTTACTTTCCAAGTAATGAATGATATGCAATCATCTTAAATTTCTGTAGATAAACTAACAAGACATTTTTCCACGTAAGACATCCTTAAATGCACTAGACCAAACTCACGCACAATGTAAATGCATGAGCTTAAATAGAGTCAGATTTAAAAAACTATTTTTTTGCAAAGGCAAAAGGGGACCCATACTTTATACACATATGAATAAACATATATACATATGGAAATAATAGATATATAAAAAATAATAATCACCGTAGCATATATTTCTTTTATTGCGATTTTGAAGCAATTTTCTAAGTCAAAAGTAATGGACTGAGAAAAAAGTAAAGGGGATAAGTTAGTCAAGGTGAAGATATATACATAATAAATAACAACCACCAAAATAGTAATCACTGTACATTTTGAAGAGCATCACAGCACAGCTCAATGAGATGCCAAGTACTTTTTGGAGTCTCCAAAACATAACAAATGACATAAACAATGGTAACATTCCTAATGTTCTACAAAAGAGAGAGCATTTCAGTTTTAAACTAAATTTGAATAATTCATGTTTTACTCAGTTCTTACCCAGCACGAAGTCACTGCAAACAAAAAAGAACCTAAGTTGCAAAAAAAAAAAAAAAATCAACACTCTTAAAGGAAGAAATACAATGAAACTGACTTTTAAGTGGAACTGTGAACTTCAAACTATATTTAACTAACTTGTAAATTATCTTTCACTTAATGACATTTTAATAAATAAATATGCTTCCTATTTAGAGTGCAAAGCTAATTATTGTTGCCTACCAGGGGCTCGGATCAAGGATGTTGCAGAGAAGCTGCCTGCTCTAGTTGGTCCCACTGACTATTATCTGCTTCTAGTGATACATGTGGGTGCTACTGATACAGACAGCAGTAGCCCGGAGAACATAAATAAGGACTACAGAGCTCTGGGAGAGGTGGTTAGGGGCTCTGGAGCTCAGATTGTCTTTTCCTCAATTCTCCAGGACACAGGGCAGGACCTTCAAAAGACTAGGAGCATTGGCCAGGTTAATAAATGGTTAGAAGGGTGGTGCTGTAGTCAGGGGCTTGGGTACCTTGAATATGGGACTCAAATTTAGTAGGCCAGGTCTACCGGGGGCTGGTGGAGCTGGTCTGACCAAGAAAGGGAAGAGTGGATTTGGTAGGAGGCTTGCCAGACTGTCAAGGATGCTTTAAACTAGATGTGTTGGGGGAGGGGGGCATCATTCCATCCCAACACACCCAGTCACTGGCCAGCACCTATAGTAAATGCTCGAAGCAATGTAGAGATATTCCAGCTGCTCCAGCCAGTGAGCCAGCTTCAATTGGAGCTCAGCTCAGATGCCTCTATACAAATGCCCGTAGCATGGGGAACAAACAAGAGGAATTAGAGATGTGTGCACGTCTACAGGGGTATGATATCATAGGCATCACAGAAACATGGTGGGATGGCTCCTATGACTGGTGTGTGGGAATGGAAGATTACAGGCTCTTTAGGAAAGACAGGCCCAGTAAGCGGGGAGGGGGAGTTGCTATTTACATTACGGATAGGCTGGAGAGTATGGAACTCTGTCTGGGGACAGGTGAGCAGTCAACAGAGAGTTTGTGGGTCAGGATTAAAGGGAGAACAGCAATGGGAGACATTACTGTGGGGATCTGTTACAGACCACCTGACCAAGAGGACTCAGTGGCTGAAGCACTCTATAGACAGATAGGAAGAGCCTCATGCTCACAGGCCCTTGTTCTCATGGGGGACTTCAACCACCCTGATATCTGTTGGAGGGATGGTACGGCCCGGCACAAGCAATCCAGGAGGTTCCTTGATTGTGTGGGAGACAACTTCCTTCTGCAAGTAATAGAGGAGCCAACAAGGAGAGGTGCCATGCTTGACCTCGTCCTTACCACCAGGGAAGGGCTGGTTGGAAATGTGATGCTCCAGGGCAGCCTTGATTGCAGCTATCATGAAATGGTCAAATTCAAGATCCTCAGGACAGTGAGAAGAGCATGCAGCAAGCTCACTGCCCGGGACTTCAAGAGGGCAGACTTTGGCCTCTTCAGGAACCTGCTCAGTAAGATTCCATGGGATATAGCCCTAGAGGGCAGGGGTGCCCAAGACTGTTGGTTGGTATTCAAGGATCACTTGCTGCAAGCTCAGGAGTGATACATCCCTACTAGAAGGAAGTGCTGCAGGAGGACCAGGAGACCTCCTTGGGTGGATAAGAAGCTGCTGAGGATAATTCGAAGGAAAAAAGAGGCTTACAAAAGGAGGAAGCAAGGACAGGCGGCCTGGGAAGAATACAGGGATGTTGTCCGGGAAGCTAGGGACCAGGTTAGGAAAGCTAAGGCCCACTTAGAATTAAACTTGGCTTGGGATATTAAGGATAACAGCAAGGGATTCTACAGGTACCTTGCAAATAAAAGACAGACTAGGGACAGCGTGGGCCCCCTCCAGAAGCTATCAGGAGAACTGGCTACCCTGCATTTGGAGAAGGCTGAGGTTCTTAATGACTTCTTTGCCTCAGTCTTCACTGGCAAATGCTCTGACCACACCACCCAAGTCTTGGAAGGCACACACAGGGACTGTGAGAATGAAGACCCTGGGCCCACTGTAGGAGAGGATCTGGTTCGAGACCATCTTAGGAACCTGAACATACACAAGTCCATGGGACCTGATGAAATCCATCTGCGGGTCCTGAAGGAGCTGGCTAATGAAGTTGCTATGCCACTGTCCATCCTATTTGAAAAGTGATGGCAGTCAGGTGAAGGTCCCGACAACTGGAAAAAGGGAAATATAACCCCCATTTTCAAGAAGGGGAAAATGGATGAGCTGAGGAACTACAGACCAGTCATTCTCACCTCTGTGCCTGGAAAAATCTTGGAACACATTCTCCTGGAAGGCATGCTAAGGCAAATTAAAAACAACAAGGTGGTTGGTGACAGCCAGCATGGCTTCACTAAGGGGAAATCCTGCCTGACCAGTTCGCTGGCCTTCTACGATGAGGCTACAGAACTGATGGACAGGGCTAGAGCAGTTGATGTCATCCACCTGTACTTGTGCAAAGCATTTGACACGGTCTCACATGACATCCTTGTCTCTAAATTGGAGAGACATCAATTTGATAGGTGGACCACTCTGTGGATAAAGAACTGGCTGGATGGCCGCACGCAAACAGTAGTGCTCAATGGCTCAATGTCCAGCTGAAGACCAGTAATGAGTTGTGTCCCTCAGGGATCAGTGTTGGGACTGGTCTTGTTCAACATCTTTGTCGGTGACATGGACAGTAGGATTGAGTGCGCCCTCAGCAACTTCGCCGATGACACCAAACTGTGCGGTTCAGTTGTTGTGTTGGAGGGAAGGAATGCCATCCAGAGGGACCCTGACACGTTGAAGAGGTGAGCCCACGTCAATCTGATGAAGTTTAACCATGCCAAATGTGAGGTCCTATACCTGGGTTGGAGCAATCCCAGGCACAGCTACAAGTTGGGCAGAGAAGAGATTCAGATCAGACCTGCGCAGACGGACTTGGGGGTACTGGTCGATGAGAAAATGAACATGAGCTGGCTTCAGTGTGTGCTGGCAGCCCAGAAAACCAACCGTATCCTGGGCTGCATCAAAAGGAGCGTGACCAGCAGGTTGAAGGAGGTGATCCTGCCCCTTTACTCTGCTCTCCTGAGACCTCACTTGGAGTATTGTGTGCAGTTCTGGTGTCCTCAACATAAAAAGGACATGGAACTTTTGGAACAAGTCCAGAGGAGGGCCACGAGGATAATGAGGGGGCTGGAGCACCTCCCGTATGAAGATAGGATGAGAAAGTTGGGTCTGTTGAGCCTGGAGAAGAGAAGGCTGTGTGGAGACCTCATAGCAGCATTCCAGTATCTGAAGGGGGCCTATAGGGATGCTGGGGATGGACTCTTCATTAGGGACTGTAGTGATAGGACAAGGGGTAACGGGTTCAAACTTAAAGAGTGGAAGTTTAGATTGGATATGAGGAAGAAATTCTTTACTGTGAAGGTGGTGAGGCACTGGAATGCGTTGCCCAGGGAAGTTGTGAATGCTCCATCACTGGTGGTGTTTAAGGCCAGGTTGGACAGAGCCTTGGCTGACATGGTTTAGTGTGAGCTGTCCCTGCCCATGGCAGGGGGTTTGGAACTAGGTGATCTTAAGGTCCTTTCCAATCCTAACTATTCTATGATTCTATGACTGCGTGAGTTATGGGTGGGCTTAACCCGCGACAGATACTTTGGTTGAAAACCAGACGCCAGTCGCTGTGGAGAAGCTTTGAGAAAGGCAGACTAGCAGTGCCCATTGTCTGCTGCTACACAGTGAGGGGTGCTGATGGGGACAGTCAAGGAATCAGATATTCTCTGCCCACTCCTGGAACTAACAATGTCCAGAGACATATCATAGAATCACAGTATCAATTAGGTTGAAAAAGACCTTTAAGATCTTCTCCTATGAGAAGAGGAGAGAGTAGAAAGAGTTGGGGTTGTTGAGCCCGGAGAAGACTTGGCAGGCATTCTTGTGGCCTTTCAGCTCTTAAAAGGGGCCTGTAAGAAAGACTGGGAGAGACTTTTAATCACAGTCTGTTGCAACAGGACAAGGGGTGATGGTTTTAAACTGAAAGAGGGAAGATTCAGGCTGGATGTGCGAAAGAAATTCTTTACAATGAGGATGGTAAAACACTGGCACAGGTGGCCCAAAGAGGTGCCATTCCCAGAGACTCGAAACAAGGCTGAATGGTTCTGGGCAACCTAATCTCATTGAAGATGTTCTTGCTCATTGCAGGGGTGTGGACTAGATGACATTTGAAGATGCTTCCAACCCAAATTAAGCTATGAATCTATGCCCAGTTCATTAAACCATGTCACTAAGGGCCTCATCTACACTGTTTCTGAATACTGCCAGGGATGGTGATTCCACCACTTCCCTGAAACCCTGTTCTAATACCTGATCATGCTTTTGTGAGGAAATTTTTCCTAATATCCAGTCAAGACCTCCCCTGGCACAGCCTGAGGCCATTACCTCTTGTCCTATCACCGGTTACTTGGAGGAGAGACCAGCCACCTCCTCTCTTCATTCTCCTTTCACGTAATTGTAGAGACCAATATGGTTGCCCCTGAACCTCCTCTTCTCCAGACTAAACAACCCTAGTTCCCTCGGCTGCTCCTCATCAGACTTGTGCTCCAGACCCTTTACCAGCTTCACTGTCTTTCTCTTGACCGACTTCAGCACCTCAATGTCTCTCTTGTAGTGTGGGGCCCAGAACTGAACAAAGGATTTGAGGTGCAGCCTCACCAGTGCTGAGCACAGGGGGATGATCACAGCCCTGGCCCTGCTGGACACACTATTGCTGATACAGGCCAGGATGCTGTTGGCCTTCTTGGCTGACTGGGCATAAGCTGGCTCATGTTCAGCTCCGTCAATCAGCACCACCAGGTCCTTTTCCACCAAGTAGCTTTCCAGCCACTCTTCCCCAAGCCTGGAGCATTGCATGGGGTTGTTGTGGAACAAATGCAGGACCCAGCACTTTGCCTTGTTGAACATCATACCACTGGCCACAGCCCATTGATCCAGCCTGTCCAGATCCCTCTGCAGAGCCTTCCTATACTTTAGGTGATCAACACTCCCACCCAAATTGGAGTTATTTGAAACTTACTGAGGGTGCGCTCGATTCCCTCATCCAGATCACCAATAAAGGTATTAAACAGAACTAGCTCAAATAACTGAGGGGTGCCCTGTGGGATACCACTAGTGTCTGGTTGCCAACTAGATGTGATACCATTTACCACCACTCTTTGGGCTCGGCCATCCAGCCAGTTTCCAACCCAGTGATGAATCCTCCTATCCAGGCCATGAGTAGCCAATTTCTCCAGAAGAATGCTGTGGGAGAGAGTGTCAAATGCTTTACTTAAGTCCTAACAGACAATGTCCACACCCTCTCCCTCATCAATCAAGTGGGTCACCTTATCATAGGAGATAAGGTTGGTCAAGCAGGACCTTGCCATTTATGATCCCATGCTGACTGGGCCTGATCCCTCCGTTTTCCCACATGTGATTTATAATCTCACTCAGAATCATCTGCTCCATGACCATCCTCTGCAATGAGGTCAGGCTGACAGGCCTATATTTCCCAGGGTCTTCCTTCCTGCCCTTTTTGTAGAGAGGTGTCATGGTGGCCAGCCTCCAACCCTCTGGGACCTGCCCACTAGACCAGGACTGCTGATGGATGATGGAGAATGACATAGCAAGCACCTCTGACAGCTTCTTCAGCACTCTTGGGTGGAACCCATCTGACCCCATAGACTTGTATACATCTAAGTGGAGCAGGAGGTTGCCAACCATTTCTTCCAGAATTATGAGGACCTCAATCAGTTCCCATCTGCCATCCAACTCGGAGAACTGAGTATCCTAAGGGTGGCTGGTGTGACTATTAAAGATTGAGGCAAAGGCAGCATTAGGTACCTCAGCCTTTTCCTCATCCTCAGTAACTAGGTTTCCTTTAGTGTCCAGTAGAAGATGGAGGCTCTCCTTAGCTGTCCTTTTGCTGCTAATATATTTGTAGAAGTACTTACTAACTTTTACGACACTGGCCAGATTTAGTTCTATCTGTGCCTTCACCTTTCTAGCTTTCTCTCTCCATAACCTAACAACACCCTTGTACTTTTCATGGGGTGACAGTCCCTTCTTCCACAGGTGATAAATTCTCTCTTTTCTCCTGAGCACCAGCAGTATCTCCCTGTTCAGCCGGACTGGTTTGACTGTCAGCCCATGGGGACCATCTGCTTCTGTGTCTTTCAGTAACGTTTCCCAACGTTTCTTGTAAAAACAAGATTTTGTTCTTGAAGAGTGTCTGGCCTTCGTGGACACTGTGTCCTTCAGTAATGTTTCCCAAGGAATTCTGCCAACCAGCATCCTAAACAGTCCGAAGTCAGCCCTCCAGAAGTGTAAGGTGGAGGTTTTGCTGACCTTCTTCAGACTTCTCCAAGGATTGAAAATTCAGGCACATTGTGAAGGGTTTGCCCAAGATGGTCTCCAATCACCACATCACCCACCAGCCCTTCTCTGCGAACAGCAAATCTAGCCTGCCATCTCCACTAGCTGACTCACTAACCAGCTGTGTTTAGAAGTTATCTTCCACACTTCCAAGAACCTCCTGGGTTGTTTTTTCTCTGCTGTGTTGTACTTCCAGCAGACATCTGGTAGGTTGAAGTTCCCCTTGAGAAGAAGGGCAAGGGATCCTGAAACTTGCCCCAGTTGTCTGAAGAGCACTTCATCTGTAGCTTCATCCTGACTAGGTGGTCTGTAACAGACTCCTAAGAGGCTATCAGCTTGGTTGGCCTCCCCCCTCATCTTCACCCGCAAGCATTCAGCCTTCTCACTCACCACACTGAGTTCCAGGCAGTTGATGCACTCCCTGACATACAACACAACCCCGCCACCTCTTTTTCCTTGCTCACCCCTCCTGAAGAGACTGTCACCATCCACTGCAGCACTCCAATCATGCGAATCATTCCACCACGTTTCTGTGATGGTGACTGTGTCATCATTTTCCTACTGAACAATGGCTTGCAACTTCTCCTGTGTGTTGCCCTGCATAGATGCATTTAAGTTGCCCTGTGGATCTGGACTCCAACAGTGACACGCTATCCCACGGCTCATGTCTAGCAAGCTTGGTGTTATCCCCTTCAAATCTAGTTTAAAGGTCTCTCTATGAGCCCTGCCAGCTCTGGGACTAGAATTCTTTCCCTGCTTTGGGACAGACATACCCCTTCTGCTGCCAGCATGACCAGTGCTATGTAAACTGACTCATGGTCAAAACCCCAAAATTCTGATGCTGACACCAGTCACGGAGCCCAGAATTAATTAGTGAGAGTTTTCTGATGTAACCATTGTCATTGATTGTGACTGGCAGAGGTAAGAGAAAACTATTTCAGCTCCTGAACCCTGAACTTGTCACTCCAAGAACCTGAAGTTCTTGTTGAGTCCCCTCAGGCCTCTTGTTGATAAGACTTCCTCATTGCCCACCTGAAAGACTAGTAAAGGATAGTAATCATTAGGCCATATCAGATGAGAGAGTTTTCTGGTGACAATCCTTACCCTGGCCCCAAGGAGGCAGGTTTCCCTGTGAGTTGGGTCAGGCCAGCATATTGGAACCTCTGCTCCTCTCATGGTGGAGTCATCAATCACAGTCACTCTTCTTTTTTTCCCAGTAGAGTTGGTCATGATACAAGGCATTGTCTGACTCACATGGGGAGACACTTCTAACCCGGATGATCCCTTATCTATTTCATCATCTTCCTGACACTCAAATACCAAGGCCTCCAATCTTGTACTCCTTTCAGAAACCTTTGTAGAGGGATACCTGGGAAGATGACATAAGCTGGGAGGTAATACACCATCTAGTCTGAGGAATAACCTGCTTCTAACCTCTCCTGTCTCTTAGGTCCCCTTCATCTGCATGGTAGCAAGAGGGTAGAGGACCCTTAATTTATTTTGGATAGCTGGCTTGCTTCACCCAGGGATGGTAGACTGCAGCTCCAACAATCAAACTTCTCCTCTGATCCCCTTAAGTTCCTTAGCTGTCCCACTTCTTTCTGTAGCTCTGCCACCATGCAGAGCAAATCATCAAACTGGTCACACCTTGCACAACTACCATACAACATCACTGACAGGCTCTGGAACTCACTACAGCCAGACGCTCAAACAGCTACGTATTTTGAGGGATTTCTGTCTGGGTCACCACATCCTTTCTCACCAGTAGAGAGAAATTTGGTTTTTTGGCCTTCCGCTACATGATTATCACTCTTGAGCACACTGAAACACATGAGCAAGAATCCATGGTTCTGTGAGAGAGAACCCGCAGAGAGAACTGAAAAGAACACAGAGGACCCCATGGCCCAGCCTAGAACTACCCACTGTTTGGATGGCACTGCTACACTGACTTACCAAACTTCAGACTATGGTGTGCCATCCACAGGACAGGAAAGCCATGTTATATGCAAACAGCACATACACTTCTGATTGAAATGTTTTGGTGACTAAGTTCACTTTATCTCCACACTGTCAATTTGGTGACAGTCCTAGATTTAAGCATAGAATCCAATGTGCTTATCTACCTCAGAACTGTAACACACTTTTATTAACAATCTGATAGGTTAACTGGTTGCTCTATAGACTGATTCATCAGTGGGTAAACTAAGATAGCTAAAGTATGGTTATGGAATATTTTTAAAACTTTACCATCAGTTTTGGCTAAACAGAAATAAACCAAATGACCTAATATCAATGTATTCTACTGTTTAGGTTGCTTCCATTATTCTGCTTGAAATCAATACCCTAAATACAATTCTTCTCTATACGCAGTATTGATTTTTCCTTGTAGATGCCATACAGTATGTTTGATAGTCAACCTTTATTGCCTTCATATTCACTGAAAGTTTTTCTAGAACCACATTAGTGAGGTATCAGTACTGAGCAGTTACACTGACACATTTTTATAACCTAAACAAAGCCTCTCAATTTTTCACTGGTACTGCATATGAAATAAAAGAACTGCATATTACAGCAGAAAACACTTCATCCTAGCATAATGGGACTGTCAGGTGTATCTCAAGCAACAGATAAATGTTTGATACGGATGCTTTTTATTCTGGCTAATTAAGCAGTTGGGCACACCCATCTGTTAATGGATTTCCTTTGTACAGCCAGTCCTTGTTGCATGATGTGAATCTAAGCTAAATAGGCCACATTCTGAAAGAAGGCTAATTAACCCCTCCAAGTGAGAAGAAGATATTGTGAAGCCCACCTGCTGAATGTGAAAAGATTAATATTTCTTCAGTTTAACTGGCAGGACTCAAGAAAAGTTATGATTACCCCTTTCCTGTACATGCTATGCATTTTCATATTGTCTGTTAAGTTCCCAAAAGAGTTCTTAATACAGTTGCATTCTCAGTTGGAATCCTTCTGTTTCCTAGACTTGAAATACCAAGACTGAATGAATGTTTTAAGTCTAACTTGATCAATTGCTTATCTAATGAGATTGTTAAAATGTGTCAGATTAATGATTACTATTTATTTTGTCCCTCGACTACTTCACCCTGAACTAATTTACTTTTTTTAAGCTACCACAGTTTGCAAAGTTTTGTCCAGCTACATATATTTTATTGTCTAGATCAAAGAATGTGGCAGGCTTTAATTCAATGCAGAAAATAAACCCCTGTAATTTACATTCTATTGCAGCAGGAAGCTTCTTTTTTTCTCTTCTAGAAAGCTAAATAAAACATCACAGAAGGTAAAGTGATTTAGATCTCATAATCACATGCAGCAATGGCAGGCTTTTAATGGTCAGAATAAAAGGCTAACCTTAAAATCTTATTTATTTATAATGATGAATCACCAATATACTTATTAAGAATTTCTGGCAACATAATGTGCTTCACAACAAAAGAAAATTTCTTAGAACATCAAGTTTCAACAAGTAATACAGAATGCTTGGTTCCTGCACAACAGTATAAATGGAAACAAGTTTCAGTAATACCCTAGTTTCAAATAAGCATTCCCTTTCAATTTTTATGTAAACAGAAGTTCTAGTAATTGCCTAAAAAAGTATTACTATGAATTTGAAGGAACCATTTAGATGTGTTAGCAGTAAAGCAAAAGGCACATAATATTCTGCGGAGGGAAAAGAAGGGGAAAGAATACTATGAATAGGTTCTAGATATAAACATATTTTCATGTTAGAACAGTTTCTCACTAAACATTATTTGTTTGTCCTCTCTCAAGGCTTTTAGGAATACCAAGGCAGGCAGCTAAACTTGGCTGATACAAGGACTAGCTGATAAGTACTTCAGTTAGCAACACGAATTTCATTTTTTTTTATTTTTTTTTTTTTTTAGCTTTTCACAGATTTATGGGATGAAGAGCAGTTAACTGAATGGCAAAGAATAAAGTATAGAAACTGACAGTCTGGATTCATATATACTTTCCAACAGCAAAACTGTACAATAGCAGAAAAACAGAAGAGGGAAGTGCAGAGAGATACATGCTGCAATAGAACAATGCAAGCAGTAACTCCCTACTCCCTCAAAATTCATAAGATTAAAACGCAATGCCTTGGCAATAAAATTATTAATTATCTAAGAACAGTACTAGTCAACAACTGTCATAATTGAGTTCCATTATTTCCAGATCACAGACAGCACATGGATGCTTAGTCTGAATGACTACCTCATGACTCTCTTACTTTGTACTATCTTTAACCTGCAAAAGCTTAAAAATTCAATTTACTCTTGGTGGACAATGTATCAGTACTACGTATCAGCCCTACCTATCAATACACATCAGTAACAAGATTATATTCACAAATAACAGAACAAAACAAAACTTCTGAGGAGTGTTTCCTGTGACAAGACTAGCAACTGCAACTGTTACATGAAACAAAACTAGCAAACCATAAAACAATTACATCCATGCTATTCCAAGGCATGATTTTGCCCACTGGAGATTCTGCGAGTAAAAAAGCCCTGTTGATGTTCTTCATCCTGGGTAAATAGGTGTGAAGAGTAGAATGCTGGTACTGCATGTCAATAATTGCCTGTGGAACCGGTACCAGCAACAGGGCTTTGGTTTCTATGACCACGGGACCTTCTCTGAGTGCAATGCCTGCTTAGGAGAGACAGTATCCACCTGACCAAGTGCAGTAGAGGTTATCTTTGCCAGTAGGATGGCTGCTGACTTAAACAAGGAACTACTAGGGGAGGGAAAGAGTTGCCAGCAGCCTTGTGAAGGAGGGTGGACAGCACTGACAAGCAAAGGGCCTCAGGTCATGCGAGTGAAAGAAGAATACATAATCAACAAAAGGAGGCTTAAGCAGGGTCACCTCAAGTATCTGTATCTGAGCAAGTGAGTAGCTACAAGGCATCTTATATGAAGAAAACAGCCAGCCCCTCTCTGAGAGATCAGTATGCCAAGGTGCTTCTCTAAAGCACTGATACATCAACAGGTATACGAATGGCTCACACACAACATGGTGGATAAACAAAAATTAGAGACCTGTGTGCATTTGCATTTACAGGACCTGTAATCCTGTGGGGATCATAGAGATGTGGTGGTATGGCTCACACAACTGGAGTGCAGCAGTGGAGGAATGCAAGCTATCTGAAATAATAGTGCATTCCTTTTAGAAATTAAAATGCCTTCAGGAAACAATCTTCACATGGAAGAAGTTTATGGGACCTTCTTTGTTGGGACAGATAGCTTCCTGTGTTGAACCAGCAACAAGTAAGAATAAAAGAAATTATAAAACATTTCTGTAAATTCAGGGTGTTTTCTAAGTTAATGTTTACACTGCTAAGTCAAATACATTGTAACTTTTAAGACAGACATTTACATCTGTCTACCTTAAATGACATTCAGGTACTTTTCCTACACTGAGGCACCTGTCTTCAATATAGCAACATAACTTTCATGGGCTGGGATAAGCATGTTCACCAACTCCTGAAAGTATCTCTATGCAGAATGATAACTACATCAAATGAAACTTCTAGCTTGAGTCAAGATCTTAACTCTACTGCACAAGTAATATTAGCAGAATTAAAGTCTAACATGTATAATGCTCCTTCTTCACAATTTTCAAAATATCTGACAACACGTCCTTCCCAGTATCTGGCACAGTGCTGTGTTTTGGATTTAGTCTGAGAACACACTGATAACACGCTGATGCTTTAGTTCTTGTTCAGTAGCACTTATTCCTATCAAGGACTTTTCAGTCTCTCGTATTCTGCCAGTGAGGAGGGCTGCAAGAAGCTGGGAGGAAGCAGAGACAGGAGACCTGACCCAATCTAGCCAAAGGGGTACTCCACACCACAGCACATCACGCCTAGTATATACTGGGAGGATTGCCTGTGAGGGGCTAATCAACTGTCTCAGGACTTGGCCTCCATCAGTGGACGGTGAGCAATTATACTGTGCATTACTTGTCTTTCTTGAATTTTATTCCTCTCTTTCTGTTCTCTCACTTTTCATTAAAACCCTTATTAACTTTTACTTTATTTCACTAATTAAACTGTTCTTAATGTCCCTTTTTTCCAATTCTCCCCATCCTATGGTAGATTGGAGAAGAAGGGGGGGATAAGTGAGCAGCTGATGGTACTTAATTGCTGGCTGGGGTTAAAGCAAATGCAAAATGTTATTTTATGAAATTTCATTCTGGATTTGCCTGTTGGTTCAAAGCAGAGTGGGAAGAGGACAAAGTGTAATAGCTGAAGCACTGGCAATCACCCCTCAAGGCACTTTCCTTAATAGCCAGTGCTTTCTGAGGAAGAACATGCAAGCAAGGATCACCACCTGTACAAAACCTGTTAGTTCTGCATCAATCATACAGTTCTGAAAGTAGATTTAGATTTTGTTTCCGAAGTGAGTTCTGTTGCTTGGGTTTTGTTTGTTCTTTTTTTCCCCTAAGATTATATTGTGCTACAGTTCTTTTATAAAAAGAGTAAGTGTGAACTTGATACTAACAAAACAAATAAGAAGTCAAAACATTACAGCCAGAGACATCTGCTTTATTAATAGAAAAAAAATATTTATAGAAAATATTTTCTGTTCTCTGTATGTTACCCCTGTGTTACAAATGCTCTGTTTGTGATGCTTCCTGCGTTACTTTTGCAGGAATCACTGTGAATCACAGTTACTGCCCCAGAGGTTGAAAGGGAATTGGTCAAGCAGGGCTACAGCCTCCTGCTCAGGACCATGTCCAGAACTGAGACTCACAACCTCTCTGGACAATCTGTGCCCATCCTTGGTCACCCTCACTAAAAAAACTTTTGCCCATGTTCAAAGGGCTATTTTCTCACCAGATAGAAGAAGAAGAAAATACTTTGCACCTGTATTATTGCTCCAGTAATCCATTATCCATTGCTGCAGCAATAGTGAAAAACAGGGGACAGATGACAACCCAGGGTTCTAGGTGAGGAGTGAAGCAGTCAAAGAAATCAGAATGGTGCAAATAGAGAGATAAACACAGGTTTCACACAGTAATGATCTCACCACACCAAGTTCAGGTTCCCATTAATACAATTTGTTAAAATAGAATTTATAAACATTGGGTAGTAAAGAGAGCTTAGAATGACAAAAAAATGTTGAAAGCTGTAAAAAGGCTCTATGCACAGCTATTTAGAGCTTTCAGGAGGCTGAAAGCTGTCCAATATTAAAAAGCACCTTTAAATTTAGGAATATACACACAATAAAAGGCTAAACAGCTAAACCTAAAACCTATCATGTTCCTGCTATGCTACATTAAAGAACAGATCTAATAAGAAATTCTGCATCTGACCGAAAAAGAAAAAAAAGGAAGAGAAACAACTTTCCCTTTGTTTTGAACAACATTAAATATAATTCTAGGTCCATCCAACAGAAAATTAGCAGATTCCAAATAGCTGAAGCTTTGGGTTGTTTTAGTTAGGGATGCACATATCTCAATACTTCTTAATTTTCTGAGAAATTGAAATACAGTTCTGAGATTTGAGAACCTTAGCTGAAACCACTGTTGACACACTGGAAGTTATTTGGAGAAGAATGTTCTTAATGTATGAGGGTTAAGGTCTGGAAAACATGTAACAGAAAAGATGAAGAATCATGCAAAACCTATTCAATTACTGAATACTGAAGTTACAGTTGTGTTTTACCAGGAAAGGAAATTTCAACAAGAATGCAATGACACCAGTAAATAAAAACATTAGTTAAAATCAAACAAGCATGCTAAAGCAAATCTTGTCCCTACCGAACTGAGAGACATGCAAATAGGCTTACAGCTGGGATATCTGCAAGATTACTGAAAGAATAACTACATAATCTGTTTATATAATCAATGAATAGACTTGATAAAATTTCACCAGTTTCTCCTATTACTATCTTCCTCAATCTGCAATGTTATTTTGCAAGACAAGGATGTATGTCATTTCACTCAGCAAATGAGTTACTGATTACTCCTGCTAAAGAGGGAGAGACTGGATAAACCTTTCACTGGAGCTTTCCTTCATATCCTTTTAGTCTCGCTCCCAGACATAACACTGCTGGCTTTGAAAGCCGTGTTAGGAAAACTGAAATAATCTTGTTTGCCTTACACCCAGGTACCTAAAATGACTATCTGAATTAAATTTGGAAGTATAGTATTTTGTCATATTTGCTTGCTTGGCATAGTCCGCATCTATTTGAAGGAAAAAGATAACTGGAAAGCAGTCGGCAAATAGGTAATATCCCTCTGAAAAAAAAAAACCACGAACGACCAACACCGATGAGGTTACCGTTGGACAAGTTCGAGCTTGGCCCACAGACAAGTGTTAAACTCTAGCGCCACCCAGTGGAGTGAAAAAGCAGTAACACTGTTTATGGCATTCCCATACTTACAGATGCTCAAAAGCCACCTCGATACGGTCCAGAGCAACTACTGGGCGGCGCTGTTTGAGCAGAGGGACTGGAAGAAACGGCCTCCAGAGATTCCTTTACATCTCTGCAGGTTTCCCCACTACCGACAAGGGGCGAGTCCTTCTCCTCTGGCAGCACTTGGAGAAGCCAAGTCAGGATGCTCTATTGGCACTAAGGATTCCTCACCTGCATTGCTGAGCTGCCCATTGCTGGGTCTTTGTGCTCAGGAACAACAACCCCTTTCCCAGAAATCACCAAAACATGGCAAATAACCCATTCAGCAGGGGCTTTCTCCACCTGGGGTGCTTGCTGTCCTCACTAGGTGGTGGCTGGGGTGCAGCTCAGAGAATCCTGTAATGACCCCAGTGTTACTGCTCTTCAGCAGCTGCAGACTGTCCCAGTGCATTTGGTCCAGATCTCCTGACCATGCAAACACAGACCGCATAACCTCCTGTGTGTGGACTTCCACTTGAAATGCTGTGTTCCTGCAGAGACTTGGCTAACATGGGTGTTGCAGGATTTGCCTCTGTTGGCTAGAGGGTAAAGGGGCTCTTGATGTCACTGAAGGCCCCCAGCCAGTTTCTCCACGCTCTGCCTCTTGCAGAGACCTTATTAGCGTGAGTCATGGCTGGCTGTCTGGGGGAGAGTGCAACGGGTGGAGGTCCTGGAATGGGGGACAGCATGCTTGGGAGATAGCAAGAAAGGCAGGCATACGTAGAAGGCAGCCCATGAGGCTAGCTGGCCACTTTCCAGCCTGCTAGGAGACCCTTCAGGGGGCACTACCTGCCCTCTCTCACCACTCTCTGGGACTTTCTTTGCTGTTCCACTCCTGGTGCCTGAAAAGTTCAGGGATTTTGTATGTCTCTTGGCAGGACATGGCATCGGGTGCTGAGAAGGACAGTAATTCCACTACCGCGGCCGATGCAAAGCTGGCGCAGCAGGAGACTGCAGCGAATGGCCTGTGCCCCATCTGCCTGGATCCGATTGATGACACAGCCTACATCGACCCCTGCTTTCACACCTTCTGCTTTCACTGCATCAAGCAGTGGGCTGAAATGGCAGCTATTTGTCCACTCTGCAGGTGGCCAATCAAGACCATCCTGCACATGGCGAGGTCGGACGACGAGGAGAACTAGGAGTCCCCGACCAGCTTGTACGCCCGCTGGATGTGGTGGCTGACCACACAGAGGGCGCACAGCGGCGCCACCACCTGCGCCCAAGGCTCAGCAACAAATATCTGCCACAGCTAAAAGGGGGCCTCTGGCAAAGAATTGAGCTCCAGAGGCCTCCGCTCCCATGCTTTTGCTCAGAGGTGCACCCTGCCAACACTGATGATAGATATGCTCACCCTCAACGTGCTAGAGATGGAAACTCGCTTCACTGAAATTGAAAAAGATACAACAGCTTTCAGAGTTAGTTTTTAAACAAAGACCTGGTACCCTCAGTATGCGAACCCACTGATTCTAGAGAATGTGTAATGTTACCTCCTCTTCCAAAGCTTCTAAAGGTAAAAGCTGGATTTGCAGTATGTAAACTATTGTAGAAATAAAAGCTGTCGCTTACTCTGCTATGAGAGAGACTGGTTAAAAAAATCACCTTGCACACTGTAACCCTATACCTTTTAAAATGAGTCATAAAGAGCAGAATCAACACATGCAACAGCCCTAACACTTGTAACACAGCAACCTGCCAAGATCCAGTACACTCTGCAAACACCACAGAGCCTACTGCTTTTATGTGTCCATTCTGAATGGGAAGTTTACAACAAAGAAGATAGGTAAATTAAACCAGGTTTACAAATGCACCCATTTTATCAGTGAAATTAGTTATCCTAATGACCTGTGAAAGCCATTTGGCTCAGGCAGTGTGCAGCGCACCACCTTTAAATCAATAAACATCCCACACCTTTAGCTTGTCTCCTGCACACAGCAGCCACGTGGTCAGGAAAGGCAAGACAACAAAATCCCTTTCAGGGGGTCAGGGAAGTGCCAAAAGCACCACCCCAGGATTGTACCCAAAGAAAAGCATGATGGCCAGCACCAGGGAGTGTTCTGAAAGCTCAGGAAAGGAAAAGGAGAGACATATACAAGCAGTATGAGGATGGCGCTCATCCTGGAACAGACACACTGCTCCTCCGCACCCAAAGGGAGATCTGTCCCCTCCACCTGTCACCCACACCACTTGGCCCCAAACTCCCTCACCTTCTGTGAATGTCACTAGCTTTTCTTGCTCCATCCCCTCATTTTTCACCACCATTGTTGCCACTGCTATCTCCCTGTACCTGCACAGAGCACCCTGGGAGCATCTGGAGCAGCTGCACCCAATGGTTTTCCCAAAGCTCCTTTGAGTTTTAAAATAACAATGTTGGAATGTTTTACTAATACCCTGGCTGTGGTGAATGTCTCATCTTCTGTCACAGGTAACACAGCAAAACAGGATCTCTTGGAATAACTAAGGTGAATGAGAACTGAGAAGCACTATACACACCATGTTACAAAAGAAAGCTACCTAAAAAGCTCGATGCCTTACCCTGTAGTTTTTAGTGTAATACTTATCGCAAAAACTTTCAACTTTGATGTCTATATTGCCCATTTTAAAAACAATTGGAGGAATAGTTGAAGAACACACACATAAACTTTGAGTTGGGTTCTAAGCTTTATTTGCACCATGCATTTATGAAGAGCACTACAAGAGATAAAGGTAAGGATTTTCATCCATTTTATGCTGTTTTCTTCATGACATGATACAGGCAAGGGCAACAGCTGAAGAGCTGATAGCTGAAGCTCTATTGTGGAGGTTAGTGTCATGGGTTCAGCAGTAGCCGTCGTTTTTTCTCCTTCTTGGTAGCTGCACCAGCTACCAAGAAGGAGAAAAAACGACGGCTACTGCTGAACCCATGACAGCTGGTAAAAGGTTAGTACATTACATCAACACCCAAGGGATGGCAATAACAGGATTTTTGCAAAGTATGCTGCCACGCATTTACCCAGCCATGTCCTGCCTTGCTATTTCAAAGATGCTGTCTTCACTGAGGTTATTCTTTCTGTGCAGGTATTGTATTTTTTGCCAACTTCCCATCCTACTTGCTGAAGAGCTCCAGGGGCCTCACCAAATCTATGGTGAGGTTACTTCTGTGAGAAAATTCTGATTTTTGCTGGCTAGCATAAGGTAGAAACTGCCACCTGCCACCCTTATTTTACCCCCACTCCAACTCTAATCACTACATGTTCTGGATACGGGCTGCTGCTCCTTTCTTATTTTCAATTTTGCAGCAATGATTTTGTCGGTTTTGTAGATTCTTGTCCTCCCTGGGATTCACCTTGTTAAGTTCTTCAGGGTCAAAGATCCCTTCCATTGCTTTATGACCATGGCATATGAAACTGCATGGGTGGGTACCTACTCCCTTCCCACAATTTCTGCTATTGAGGAGACTTCACTCAAAAACATCTGATTACAACCTTTCTTAAATATCTCTCATTACAAACACTGTGATATAGTTTCACTTTTTGAGCAAAGGCACATATTCTTTGATTTTAAAATAAATTCTGTGATTTGATTTTCCAAACCTTCACAGAGTTTAAAGGGATCACATCCACAGGCCTGGCTCTGATAGCTCTGTGGAAGCTATGGTTATACAGTCCTTTACAAAACCTGGTAACACGTCAGTCAGCAAAACACACTGCACACTAAAATATTTCCACATTTTGGTTTTAAGCAACACTCTTAGTACACTCTGCAAAAAGTAAACTTTTGCTTTGTTGATAGCAACAAGATGGTGACTACTGAACAAGCTGTTAAAGCAGTATAAAGGCTGGCTTAAAAAAAAAATATAGATCTTTTCACCATCAGTCTGTAATTTCTGACATGTGCACTACCCACTAAAAATCACTTCAAAAGCCACAGGTATATCAGAACCCATTCTGCCATGGCAGAGACATTCTTGCATAATATGTCTAGCACTGTACTTAAGCTGTACTTAACAGCAGTGTCATGGTTGGAAAACGACTGCACACACCAAGTCTGCTAATACCGAGCATCCTCCTCTGCCACAGCCACCTTGTCTCATATTTTCTTCACGGCTTGCATAATGTCCAGGTATCCTGGTTTGCAAACTAAGTTGCCACTTAGCTCCTCTTCATATCAACAGTTGGGCTTTTAGCAGCTTCTAAAGAGGCATTTCTATCTCCCAAGCTTCCCACCTCCCCAGGAGTGTAGCAAATGCATTTAAAGGGAAGTGAATTCACAGACATCTCTATTGACATACCATTATTACACACACAAGAAATTAAACACTTCACCACGATTCAATTAATGCAAAAAGATACTTTATTAATTAGTTATGATGGGTATCAGTCATTAGTGAGGCTTTTCCAAGGACTTTGTTGTTTGGGTTTTTTCACTCCACTCTTCCATGAAAGCCACTGTCCCCTCTCTAATCATTCTTCAACTGCTGCAGGCCTGTATGGGAACACTTCTGTCTTCTACCTTCTCAGCTAGTTGGCTGGAGCTTTTAAATGTCCTGTAAGGACATTAACCTAAGGATAAGGAAACAGATATAGCTCAAGCCTGTACCTCACAGTGATATAAAAGGTACTGCAAAGTTCCCACAAAGCAGTGGGAAAAGGCAACACCCACCAGCACTTCTCCTTTTTCTGTGAAACTTACTTGGTAATTGTTTCCTGATTCACAGGCCTATCAGATGGCTGTTCGGCTTCATGTGGTCTTTTTTCAGGAGTCCTGCTGGGGCTTGGACTCATTGTCTCCACACCCGTTTCTTCTGAAGTTGGACATTTGTTCCGGATTTCCACTTTTGCAGAGAGCAATGCCTGTGTCTTGCAACACAGTGGAAAGCCTCAAAGCTGCACCAGCAATAAACAGATTGTTTGGTGCCAAATGTGGGGTTCCAGGATTGGGGTCCTCTTTGTACTTTGCAGGGTATGCACAGGGGCCCCTAGGTGGGCAATCTCAGAAGACAGGTAAGCAGTCCCACTTGACTGTACCCCTCTCCTCACCCTGCCCTCCTCATACCCCCCTCCTTGTCCTCTAGTACCTCCCTCCAGCCCAAGCATGTCAGGATTTGTTCATTAGACTTGTGAAGTAGAGGGTGCCAACCTACTTTACCAGAGAATCATAGAATGGTTAGAGTTGGAAAGGACCTTAAAGATCATCTAGTTCCAAACAACTTTCATAGGCAGGGACACCTTCCACTAGTTCAGGTATGCTCTTATTTAGTTACTTTATAATCACATTTAAACTTTAATTTCATTAGCTCTAAAAAATATTTTTTATACATTTCACACATACACTTTAAGGTAGAGATATATGTATTTAATTTATATATCTTTACACTATATAAAGTATATAGATCTATATGGCACATAATAGTTCTATAAAGCTACATATAAGGTTTATCAAAGTATAAGTAAAATACATAGTTTCACTTCTTCGTAAAGGATTTTATATCTAGATTTACTATGCATATACATACATAAAAATGCATATATATTTGTATCTATCCAGGGATTTTCTGGTCCAAAGGAAGTAAGCAGCCAGCTGGAAAGTACACTCAGGCCACATGCCTTTGATGCTATCAGCGCTGGTGGCCAGGTGCAGGGCAGTACCTAAGCATGTGGGTTACACGGTCGCCGAACATGATGTCTTCCCACCATGAGATGACACCCAAAGCAAAATGGTGGCCGCAACTCTGTAGTGGGAGGTAACCTACAGGTTCCACCCTGCTTTAGGCAAATCGTTGGAGGAGGCTGTTCCAGCTGATCTCAGAGTACTCTGTGCACATATAGGGCACAGCAGCAATGACTAAATGGTGGCTCACGAGGGCAACAAGGATGCATAGGATAAAAGAGTAAGCTAATTTTTAGAGGGCATATTAATCTTTAGCAACAATTTTGGTCTGTCTTCTGAAAAGGGCTTCCTATGGAGGCCAGACACTGAAACTAATTGCACTTAAATGACAGGCTTTTTTTTTTTTTTCTTTTAAACACATGTTCTTCCCCTTGCATTACATTGCAGCATGCAGATAAATCGCACAGTTCAGAAAGCACTCAGATGGTTTTTATTGTTTTCTGGTTTAGTGAGCTTACTATACAAGATGCAAAAGTAGAAACTGATCTCAAAGAAACAGAGGTATACTTCCTTTAGCAAGCTATCATAAATTAAATGGTTATTGTTACTGTTCTCTGCAACAAATGCTAGATAAAAATACATTCAGGAGTTATGACATCAAAGTCACAACATATTAACATTTTACCATTTCAATTTTTGAGAGTTGTCTAATTTTTCTATGGAAATTGATGTACCTTTATGATAATCAAATTGTTATTGTTGTGTATTAGTTTATGGCAAGCAGTACATTACCTGAAGCATTACTCTGGTATTAGAGCCAGGAAACAGACTGAGATAACAGGAGAAGGTAAATAACAACAAACACAGATTCTGAAACTGGCAAGGAGCAATGTATCCTCTGCAGTGTGTCTCATGTACTAAAGAACACAAAGTGAACTTTATTCATATTCTTCCAGCTTGTACAGGAAGAACAAAAGCACAATAAAATATAACAACTTAAGAGTTGATTCTACCATCATGTTTCTAGGATGTTCGGTTACTACCATCATTTTTTTGAGACTGGACTCTTCTCAAAGCTTAGATCCCATCTGAATTTGCGATTCACTCCAACATGATGCAGTGAAAGCTTCCAAAATAAGAAATGGGAATGAGGTTGAGAAAGAATTTACGTAATTCCACTCATGATTTTAAAGCACATAAAAAAATTAGCAAATAATTTAATAAAACAATAAAAAAAAAAAAGGAAAAATACTACTACTGATGAAAACATAAGCAAGGAAAGTGAAAGTTAATTAAACGACTGTGTCTAATCTAATTAAGAAATGGATTTGGGTACTTAAAATCTTGCTTGTCAAAAAACCCCAAAGATTTAGGATTCCCCCTTCCTGTCCTGCACAAAAAGGAAACAGTTACTTTCGTGAAACACCTGAAACTTGGCACCACCATGCTATCAGAAACACAGTAGCATAGCCATCATTAGGTGAAAAGCAAAGGCAGTGGGGGGTCGGGGAGGGGGGGGAAGAGAATGGGTTGTGAGGATGAAAGGGAGGGTGGGGGAAGTATGCTAAAATACTTTTTAAGTATTTTATTATTTTTTTTTTTTTTAAGATTTGCAAAAACTGCAATTAAGATTGAAAAGGTTGTTTTCAACAACTGTGTTGTTTAGTTGAAAGAAAATTCTTAGGATCAAACGCATAACAGGTTAAGAACTGCATGAATAAACAAATCTGTGGCATTTAAGAGTGATGAATACTACCAGAAACATTAATGATAACAGGAGACTAATTCTTGAGTTGTAGCTCTGAAACTTTTGTTACAAATTACAAGTAAGGTTCAGATACTCATAGATATCATAACTTCCATGTTTCTTTACTAAGTCCTTTATCTGTTTGAAGTATCTCATGCTACTATCCTTAATGGTCTGCAGTATATTGTTTTATGTCACTGAAGGCTAAGAGGATTTCGTTAACAGAATTGTCATAACACATTATTATAAACATTAACACATTTATAGAGACGCCCATCATGCAAACCTTATGAACCAGTCACTGAACAAGAAGGTAAACACACCTTCAAGTATATCTCCTGCGAGAGGCAGGCATTTTCTATAAGAGTAGAGGAGCAACAGTAATGCCTGAGATAGAACCCTGCACCACTAATGACCTCTTTATGACTAGAAACAATGTCTTCAAGTCTGCAAAATTCTGAAATACGTATTTGGTGGTACATATATTTCAGAAGAAGAATTCTAAATGAATTTTAACAATACAAGAGGGTTGTCATCAATGGCACAAAGTCCACCTGGAAGCTAGTAACTAGTTGAGCACTCATGAGGATTGATGCTGGGTACAATACCATTTAATATCTTCATTATAGATCCTGGAACAGAGAGCGCTTTGGCAAGCTTGCAGGTGATACAAAACTGTGAGAACTGGTTGATAGAGCCTACAAGCCATAATACAATCTATCTGCTTCTGAATTACTTTCAAAACTTACATTCATGCATTGACCAGCAATGGTAAGGATCAATGTTTGTGAAATAAATGGATAACTGATACTCAAGTTCCAAATACTGACATATGCTAAACAATTTCAGTCCTCAGTTTAGCCTCATTTCTTCTCTATTGATTAAGATATTGTCAACTTTGTGCCAATATATTATTTTCCTCAAATGGAAGCTCTTCAAACTGATTAAAAAAATCAAAACAAAGCAAAACAAAAAAAAAAAACCACCATGAAAAAAATACTGAAGAAAGAAAAGGTGGTAATTCAAGACACATATCTCAAATCCTAGCCATTTCCTTTTAAATTCAGCAACATGTGTGCTGCTAAATCATAAAACAAAATTATGTCAAGTGTATTGACAAAATAAAAAAAAATTAAAAAACCCCAAACAAACAAAACCACTTTTTCTTTTTTTTTTTTTTTGAGTGGGGGGAGAATCACATAAAAACCTGACCATACTAACACTCTAATTAGCTAATGATTAGCTAAAAGCAATTAGATACCTGAATATCTTTGGGCACATAGGCCTAAACATTTTGCTCTAGACAACAAAAAATCAGCAACATGGGGAACAGACTGCAAGTTCCTGGACTAATACCCTTATTTTGGATCTTCGTTTATCTTCAAAGAGATGTAAAACATAGAATCACAGAATGATAGAATAGTTAGGATTGGAAAGGACCTTAAGATCATCTAGTTCCAAACCCCCTGCCATGGGCAGGGACACCTCCCACTAAACCATGCTACCCAAGGCACTGTCCAACCTGGCCTTGAACACCACCAGCAATGGAGCATTCACAACTTCCCTGGGCAACCCATTCCAGTGCCTCACCACCCTCACAGTAAGGAACTTCTTCCTCATATCCAATCTAAACTTCCACTCTTTAAGTTTGAACCCGCTACCCCTTGTCCTATCACTACAGTCCCTAATGAAGAGTCCATCCCCAGCATCCTCATAGGCCCCCTTCAGATACTGGGAGGCTGCTATGAGGTCTCCACACAGCCTTCTCTTCTCCAGGCTCAATAGACCCAACTTGCTCAGCCTATCTTCATACGGGAGGTGCTCCAGTCCCCTCATCATCCTCGTGGCCCTCCTCTGGACTTGTTCCAACAGTTCCATGTCCTTTTTATGTTGAGGACACCAGAACTGCACACAATACTCCAAGTGAGGTCTCAGGAGAGCAGAGTAAAGGGGCAGGATCACCTCCTTCAACCTGCTGGTCACACTCCTTTTGATGCAGCCCAGGATATGGTTGGCTTTATGGGCTGTGAGTGCACACTGCCGCCTCATATCCATTTTCTCATTGACCAACACCCCCAAGTCTTTCTGCGCAAGGCTGCTCCGAAGCTCATCCCTGCCCAACCTGCAGCTGTGCCTGGGATTGCTCCCACCCAGGTGTAGGACCTTGTCACTTGGCATGGTTAAACTTCATCAGGTTGGCATCACCCCACCTCACAAGCATGTCAAGGTCCCTCTGGATGGCATTCCTTCCCTCCAACACATCAACCGAACCACACAGCTTGGTGTCATCAGCAAACTTGCTGAGGGCGCACTCAATCCTACTGTCCATGTCACCGACAAAGATGTTGGATAAGGCCGGAAGGGCTGGTTGGAAATGTGATGCTCCAGGGCAGCTTTGATTGCAGCGATCATGAGATGGTCAAATTCAAGATCCTCAGGACAGTGAGAAGAGCGTGCAGCAAGCTCACTGCCCGGGACTTCAAGAGGGCAGACTTTGGCCTCTTCAGGAACCTGCTCAGTAAGGTTCATGGATATAGCCCTAGAGGGCAGGGGGGCCCAAGACTGTTGGTTGGTATTCAAGGATCACCTGCTGCAAGCTCAGGAGTGATACATCCCTACTAGAAGGAAGTGCTGCAGGAGGACCAGGAGACCTCCTTGGGTGGATAAGGAACTGCTGAGGAGAATTCGAAGCAAAAAAAGAGGCTTACAAAAGGAGGAAGCAAGGACAGGCGGCCTGAGAAGGATACAGGGATATTGTCCGGGAAGCTAGGGATCAGGTTAGGAAAGCTAAGGCCCACTTAGAATTAAACTTGGCTAGGGATGTTAAGGATAACAGCAAGGGATTCTACAGGTACACTGCAAATAAAAAACAGACTAGGGACAGCGTGGGCCCCCTCCAGAAGCTATCAGGAGAACTGGCTACCCTGCATTTGGAGAAGGCTGAGGTTCTTAATGACTTCTTTGCCTCAGTCTTCACTGGCAAATGCTCTGACCACACCATCCAAGTCTTGGAAGGCACACACAGGGACTGTGAGAATGAAGACCCTGGGCCCACTGTAGGAGAGGATCTGGTTCGAGACCATCTTAAGAACCTGAACATACACAAGTCCATGGGACCTGATGAAATCCATTTGCAGGTCCTGAAGGAGCTGGCAAATGAAGTTGTTAAGCCAAGCTAAGCTCATAATTCACAAAAATACATTAATGTAAAGACCATTTCTCACAAAATGTGGTTTTATTTTGTCCTAAAGTCCTAAATTACTTCATTTCAAAATGGGAAGTTTTTAATACATCAGTTCATGTTCCTGTGCTTTCCAGAGTACATATCTGGATTAGTTTTGACTTTGCTATTTGGTTTCCTTCAAATGGGGTAAAAATGTTATTTCAGAGTATAAAATACATATTCTTTATTCTTATAATTTCCATTACTGGTAGTGCTTACAAATTTCTAAGAAGAATTTACTTTCAAAGTCATATTTTAACCATTGTTTCCACACTGAACTGGAACTAGGGCTGGAACTAGATGATCTTTAAGGTCCCTTCCAACCCAAACCATTCTATGATTCTATGAAAAGCAACTGAAGTGGTAATCACTTTTCAAAACTAACTTCTGAAGTCTGAATTGTTAAGGATTATACATTTAGAAATTTTTTTAGGCTCTGCAACACAGCTGCTCCTTACAGGGAGGAATGTAGCTGTCAATCATTCCTTCTCTTGCAGCACAAATATGCTTTGCAGCTTTTTTACTTGTCACTCCCATTACATGTAATGTAAAGTAGCTCAGCACTAAAAGGATGGAAGAAACTCCAGAAGTTAAACACATAAATTATTGTGATGATGACAGAAGAGGCAATGAATGTCTTGCAGCTCCATTTGCTTTCTTCGTTAAGGAAGAAAAAGCTAATTATCTGCAGCTGTCAACAATGAAGACCTAGACCTACTTAGGTCAACATAAGCCTTGGACAAGCTAAAGTATTTTTCAAGTTTAAACTCCAGTTGTTTTCCCCTTTCTGGAAAGCAGAGGTTTATTATAAGTCAGTAAGTACCTACACAAGAGTGAATAAGACACATCAGGCAAAAAAATAAGGATTTAATTTTTCATAATAAATTCCCTGTATCATTTGTAAGATGCACATGCCACATAAAATGAGAATATACATTCTTTTCATTATCACATCTAGAATTTTGACAGTTTTAAAGAATTTCTCTGTATAAAAAAACTTAACCTAAAAAAACACAGGAAGAGTTGTGGTTGCAAATCTGAACTTCATGTGGTACTGCACCATTTTTAGACTAGAAGGATTGGGTATTTCACAAACACAAAGCATATTACAGTTTATATTTCAATTCAAACTTTAAAGAGAAACCTAAAGTCTTGTGAAACAGTGAAATTTATGTAGAATACTTCCTTTACAACATTTTAAGGACAGTCATCAAAGGTGTGAGCTGTTAAAACTCTCTTCCTTTACAATCTACTATCACAATTTCTCATCCAGCAAAATATAAGAAAGGGAAAAAAGCAGGAAAGGGGGGAAAAGACAAAAAAAGATACTTTCTGTTCTCACTTTGCTCAAACTACAGAAGTTGCTACATTTAAGACTTCCAGGAAACCTTACTTATATTTCCCAACATACATGTCAAAACCAAAGAATTAACATATTCTGTAAGAATCCATCTATGCTGCAATATTTCTCCAACTTTTCCTTCTGTCCTCTCATGCTGAATGTCTTGATCCTTCCCCACTCTCATTTATAGCACGTACTTGTCAAAACATGATTTCTCAATTCTCCATGATGTATTCAAAGTCTAACCAATTATGACCCTCTTCCACAGGCCTTACTTGACCCAGGCTTTCCTACTGGTCTTGTATATCTGCAGCTATGTATGTAGGTCTTACAAAAAAAAAACAAACAAAAACAAAACAAAAAAAAAAAAAAAAACACAACAACAAAAAAACCAAACCAAGGACAAGAATGCATTAGTTACCTTGGCCTTTTTCATGTCCTTTTCCACCAGGCCTGCACCAAATTTCCCCAACAAACCGTACCTTCAATTACTGTCTAGCCATTTAATTCTCTCTTCTCCCATCCATACATTTCAAGTAGTCCCTGAAGAGAGTCTTTAAAGCAACATATTTATTGTAACGACCTGCTGCTCCCTTGTGATCAAACTCACTGCAGGGTATGCAGGATTGTGACATCACAACTGTTTTAGTCATACAGCTACAGTTTAAATGGCATTTTACTTATCCAAATCAAAACTAAACAACTCTACCCATTACACATTTGTCTCACAAACTGAAGAAGAAATAAAGAACGAAATTGCAGGACAAGTACAAGAAAGAACTGTAGTATGTAACCAGAAGTGACTAACCATACGACCTGGGAGCCTAACATTAAGCATTCAGGGCATCATTACCTGGTAAAAGTTCTTTTTCCAACACCACAATAGTTCTATTTCATCTGTGAAAAACAGCAGTAACAAAAAAAGCTGAAATAATACTGGAACTTATTTGGGAAAACAAAAAAAAACCAAACAAAATAAACCAAAACAAACCCAAACAAACCACAAAACACAAACTCAAACACATGCCATAGCTGACATGTTAATAGATTTTGATGCAATAACTTAGCCAAACAATGTAAGGAAGCAGAAGCTGCTTAAAAGGACTGATGTATGTCTGAACACAATTTATTTTACAGCCCCCAACCTGTACTGGTATTTGGCATTCTTCCTCCCCACATGCAGCACCTTACACTTGGCCTTGATAAGCCCCATTAGGTTTCTCTCCACCCAATTCTCCAAACCTGCTCAACTTGAACCTAACAATAAATTGGCTTCACACAGAGAAAATTTAACTGTACACATAGCAAGTATATTAACTCACATAATGTTCACATTTCATTAAGTCATAAGACACATACCCATACAATGGAAAGGAGTTTTCTTCTTTGAAGTTTAAAAAGTAAAACTAAGATAATTTCACAAATAATTTTTAATAGTTCTCTATTGTTGGTCATCCACACATGCCCAACGGTGCCCTGAAAATTCTTCATCCTTCCTGTACTTGTCCCAAGGAAACTTATTTTGTTTTGTCCATTTCCTGAAACATTATCTTTAATTTCTGAAGTCACAGACAGGAATCTATCTGTTTGAAAATTCCACCTGCCTTATCAGAAGGTCATCAAGAAAGATTATTTTTGTATATCTCTGTCCTCTCTAGATAAAAGCAGGGCTGATACATAAGAATACTGCATTGTAGCTTCCTACAACTACCTTTCACATACAAATGACTTCAAAATTTTCAAGGGCATATCAAGACAAATATAGCTTTAATGCAAACAGCATTCTGTACTTATATCTAATTAAATGCTATCTATGTTTACATGATGTAGGCCCATGAAGTTGAGTCTTAAGTATTCAATTAAGCAGAAAATAGCTCACTGACGTTCTTCACTCTTCTTGACAGATAACTGTACCATAAATACAGTATATGATCCCACAGTGAACATTGCATATTGGTAAATTCATTCAAGAAGAGTATCACCCATGCTTTAGTAGCATATAAATAGCAGATGGGACCCAGAAAATTTATTATATCTTGTAGCCACTCACATAACAACTATATTTACTGAAAATACAGGGTTTTGCTTGAAAACACACAGTACTTAAAACTCTTTCTTTACCCATTAAAAAGAACTCTGTATTTTTAAACACCTTGTAATTTTACAGAGCACTTCAATAACACTACATAAACATTATTGTTAGGATTTCGTATTTTAGTCATGGCTAGTGTATTGAAGAAAGGAAGACATCACTACAAAAGTTAAGCAGCAGATGAAGTTTGTTTCAGAACTGGTGTCTGTCTGATTATTTCAAGCTATGCTTTTCAACATAGAGACATTAAATAAAAAAGGATAAACGATTGTTTCAACTTCAATACAACTGTGCTTACACTAAAGCAGTATGCAAATAAAACATGTTTACATGAATGAAAAATTCTGGAAATCAATTTGCGTATCAACAGAAGTAATTAAGAAAGAAATTAGGAGTAAGCACATAATGTGATGCCACAACATTTTAAACTGCATGGAAGTTCAGTTGGAGGGACAAACGCACAGACTACACCATTTTTGCCAAATTTCTTGTTTTGTATTGTCCTTTGAACTTTAGTGATGTCCTTCCTCCCAGTCTATTTTTTTACATTTCCAAACATTTGAACAGATTTACTAAACTTACACTGTTATATAGCATAACAGTCATATTACAAATAAACAGATTCAGAAATAATTCTGTTTTCTCTTTGCTTACATTTCTTTTTGTTCCTCAGTCCCCAAGAATTTCCATTGTCACATGCTACAACGCTATATACAATTGTTTTTCTGATCTCTCAGATTTATTTTTTTTGTGGGGGGGAATTATTCTGGGGAGGTTATTTCACTTTTATAAAAATGAGAAAGTTCAAAGAAATGCAAAGCATCCTTTCAGATGTAATTTTCATTTGAATTTCACTGACAACATGAAACACTTATTACTTAATGGCACAGCACATTATATAATGGAAGGGGTTTTTTTTTTGGTTGGCTGGTTTTGTTTGGGGGGAGGAGTCTAGGGGAGCATTGGTCCAGTTTGTTTTGGAGATGTTTTTGTGTTTTCAGTTGGGTGGGGCTTTTTTTCTGTTTTTTTTTTTTTTTTTTTTTTTGTTGTTGTTGTTTTTGTTTGGTTGGTTTTGTTGGCTTTCGTTTGGTTGGTTTTTTGCTTGCTTTTTTTTTTCTGTTTTGTTTTTGTTTGTTTGTTTTGCTTTTTTTGAGTAGCTGATTTGGGTTTTGTCTGATTTTAGGTTTGGGGGATTTTTTTGTTTGGTTGGTTTGGTTTTTTTGTTTGTTTTTGTGGGGTGTGTTTTTGCTTTTGTGGTTTTGTTTGTCCATTTTTCTGATTTTTTGTTGTTGTTGCTGCTTTTTGGTATTTTTTTTAAATCGTGAATCAAGCAGCCCAGTAGATTATGTCTGAGTGCAACAGAAGAATTAACCTGCAAAGTCTGTTTTTTTTTGTTTTGTCCACTAACAAAAATATTAGGAAGTAACTACGCTAAGCAACATCATCTAATCTAGAAATAAAGACAAGCACCAATGCAATGTACAGAAATACAGCTATTTGGGAAAAGGGGCATGGGCACCTGAACAAAGATAATGACTGCAATTCTGGAAAGTAAATTACATCCTTACTGAAGTTCTGAAAGTAAACTACATCATTTGAGAATATGTATTTGCATAATAAATACTGGATGCTATTTTTTACAATGTAAGGTTAAAATGCGTCAGGGTCCTCTGAAAGAGTCACAACTCTGTGTGTATGTATACATAACTCTTAGTAAAAACACCTTCAAAAGGATATAATTTATGAATCTGAACACTGTAAAGGTATGTTCTTGGTTTTTTAAATTTTTGCTTTCTGTATAGTAGATAGAATTTCATTATCAGATTTTAGCCTCTATAAGTTTCCAGTTTTCCTAAATCTTTCAAACACTTCTAGTTCTCCAGCTCAAATGCTTTTGAGTAGATATCATAGTCAGGCTAGGTCACACTGCTAAATCAGGTTTTTTTAATTTTTTAAATTCTGGAGTTTAAATGAGTTGATATTCTAAATTAGGAACATCACACAAATACAGAATGTTGTTCGGACTAGCACTTAACTCAGATTTAAACTAACAAAACTCACATACCTGAAAATCAGCACCAGCTGAGCAGTTTGCCTAAACATTGCTCAGATGAATCAAACTACCTTTTTAAGATTTTTTTTTCTAGATTTGGATTGAATATATACCACAATATAATTTTAAAATAAAATCATTTAAAGCCATCTTGTTTCATTGAATATATACAAAATATCTCTCTCCCACCATAAAACAATAACTTTCGCAGTGAGGATTCCAGTGTTAAATGATATCAGGGAAAAACATTGAGATGAATAGTTAAGCTGGAGGATAGCATTTAGGCTCAGACCTAAGAGGTCCATTTAAAAGAAAAGCTTTTTTCAGACTTCTTGTTTTTAAATTCCTGTGATAAAAGAAAGCACTATCAATCAACATCTCAATCTATTGAAACAGTGATATCCAGTGAAATAACCCAAGTCAAGATTGCAGCATCTAGGTGTTTACATTTTATGAGTTTCTCCTTCTACACTGTGTGGCTAGCCCTGGAGTTGCCCCTTTTTTCAGTAATTGAACATGTTAAGTCTTAGACTCTTCACACAGGTCTCACCTATTCAGTAAAATATAGTGCCACCTTAACGGAATACAACAGGTTACAAACTGACTTGGGCTCTTTGTTAAACTAACTAGCCTTTACCACAGTGACAGTTCAACCACCACTCCTAAAAGCATACACAGGAAGACAGGTGTTTATCTAATGTAGATTGACATCGTTGCTTAACAATCAGTGTTTCAATTTTCAAAATAGTTAGCCAGGTCAAAATATTTAAACTCAAATGTAATCCTCCAGAATTATATCTATTACTATTTTGTGACACAATTTCTGTCTCTCATCCCAAATCATGCACCTGCCTATATATTTCTACCTTTCACGTATAACAGTTCTTGAAAACATGAAATTCTGACAAGTTGGCATGACATAGAATAAACTTGCCTGGCACTTACAAAGCTTTATTCACTATCCCTTTTTACATTACCTCCACAAGACATTTCCAAACTTTTTAAAATAACATGTTAGAATTCAAATTATTTAAAATAAGCTATTTTACGGTGCATCTTACAAAACAGTATCTTTGTACACAGACTTTTGTACCAATATATATCTTCAAAAAGAAAAAAAAAGAGAACTGCTGCACAGTATCTGATAGCTGAATTAAGGGAAGATAACAAACACTAACTTTAGAAAAGCATTACTATAAGTAGTATCCAATCTCCAGTAGTAGCTGACACCACATACTCCAAAGATAGACACTGCAAATCCAAAGAGTAGGCAGTTACAGAATAACCTGCTTTGAGGAAGTCTCTTCTAAACTTCATCAATTCAAGTGTGAACAACCATACTCCTTCCATAATATGCATCTACCTGTGTAGCAAGGGACTTCTGTGAAGCTCCAGTACAGATCGATTTATAAAAGAAGATTCATAAGCCATTTATAGAGAGTATTAAATACTCTCTTTCCTTGATAATTCAATGTTTCATTGTTCTCTCCTGTGTCTCCAACTACTAGACTTCAGAGTCACTCATTCTAACTAGCTTTGTCAGAGTATCAGTATCACAAGTTTTCAAAAGCGCCTTCATTTTGCAAAAAGGTTTGCCACTTTGAGGAAGAGAATCTTCCCAAATTCAGACCAGTTTGTTATGAAAACAAGACCACGACAACTGTTCGTACTCTTGTTTTATTATTACATCCGGCCTGGTCACTATTGGAAATTCAATCTACTGTGGTTGCTAGGAGCCTGTTGCTATGCAACCGAAAAGGGTTATGCAGCACTTTCAGATTGAAAAGCACTGAAAACACCACAGGCCTTCTCTTATGGCTCTAAACAGTTTATTTAAATAGATTAACACTCTCCTCAGTCAACCCCCAACTCCTCAAGTTAAAATCTGTGAACTTCAAAACCCTTCAAAGTTTAACTTTCAAAACCTAGTACAGTGGAATTGCACAACATAGTCTACACAGATATTTTACAATAAACATTGACAGAACAATTCAATAGGCTTCATAACCTGGATCATAAGGCAGAACTCTGAGAAAACAAAACAAACCAAACCAACTAAAAATAACTTTCAAAGGGCAGAATAATACTTAGTATTTATTCTCTGTATCAAAAGATGTCCAACAAGCCTATAAATTAAAGACTTTGCAGTCAAACTGCGTTCTGCCCCTGTGTGTCTCTCACCTTTACATATAATGCAAGCCAAATGAGACATCTACATACATGTCTGTAGATTCCTTTCTTTTGCCAATATGTTTGTACATTTACTGGAGAATGGTTAAGAAATGACAGGCAGAAGAGCTGAATATTACTGCTTTTCTCCACTCTAATAATCTGAGGCTGTTCCAGCCTGCACCAAAGAATAAGTTGCTCTACAACACCAGAACTAAGTAAGCCGTATTTCCTCCAGCTTGGTCCTTTAATTATTTTGGACTTTGACAAAGACAGCAGAGATCCAAAGCTATATCTATCTACCATTTTTCCTTAAACAACCTTTCATAAGTCAACATCACCAAAGCAAACAAAGCTTGTAGACAACAAGGTTCTGTTTGCAAAAAACAGAATAGGGCCTTCATTTATTAAATTAGCTGAGTCACCCTGGTTGCCTTCACTGATTGTAAAAGAGATTTGACCAGATTCTGGCCACAAGGAGCTTAACACCAAGCCTAGCATTCCCCCATCCTTTATTACAGAAGACAGCTCACCTGTAGGACTGATTATTCAGGGAAGCTGTGCAAGCTGAATGTTCCCTTAGCAAGTAGCAAATTAGCTCTAGGAGACATTACCAATCTGATTTAAGAAGTTAATGTCTCCTATAGCTCTAGAATTCCTAGTCTTTATAGTTCACTACCACCACAATTATACTGGAAGAAATGCACAAAGAACTGCTTCCCTGTGTTTCCTGTTCAGACAAAAAAAAAATCAAATTAATTACATGAAATCGGTAAGCTGTAACTACTGCTACAAGCAAAAAAACCTGAAGTCATTTAAGGGGCTTTGAAAGGTTGCTTCAGCCTTCAGAAACAGTGCATGGTGGTAAGGATCCTGCAGTCTTCTACTAGTTTCTTCCAGATGGCAAATCACTTAATGTAAATGGACTACATTTGGTTCTACATCTATCATACACACACATACACAGTCACTCTGCACACACATATACTGCACACGTAAATTTATATAAACATAAATACAAAACAGCTGTTATTATCCATACTTCACATTTTTATACATTTTCCATTATACTAGTTCTCATTTTATTGTATCTTAAAAAATAAATATTTTGCTACACAGTTCCTCTCACCCATAAGTAGTTTCAGAAGATCAAAATTTTCAGCAATGCTAAGAATAAGATAGAGGGGAAAAAAGTTACTTGCCTGTATGCACTGAAATACATACATGCAAAATTTCTCTGTTGATCCTGTTTAAAAATGCACAAATTGATCACATCACCATCTTCTACATACAGATTTCTGACATGACACACTTAGGTCAGTGAAAACACCACTCTGAAGCTATGACTCTCCTACACGTCTTTCCTACAAATTCATTAAGGTGTTTAATCCCAAAGTCAATAATTAAGAAATTGTTGTTCCTGTATCCTAAACACTCCCACAGGTAAAATGGAAGCAACATGAACAAAGACAAAGAACAAAGGCAGAATCAGTGATTGTAAAAGGCCAAGCACATAAGTGAGTTATCAGGAGAACCGGTATAAAGTATGTGCAGAAGAACAGCCATGAGCTGATATGCAAGTGAAAGCTAATGGTGAAAAGCAGGGAAGACAGGCTGGAATTAATGCATATAAATTAATGGCTCTCAGCTTTCTGAGAATCTCATCTTTCCTGCTGTAAACCTAAAAAGAATCAAAACCACTTTTGAAGACACTGTCCATATATCCTCAAAATTATTGTAAAATTGGTGAACGGTACACAAGAAAAAAGCAGACACATTGCAGGCCCAAATTTGATTACCCCTAATATAGAGAATACAGTGACCACAGAGAGTGGTCAGAAGTGTATGAAATTTATAATAATAAACCTATCTTTCACTTAAAATAAACAAGACTAGATATGTTTCTGTAAATTTTTTATAATTCTTACTGAAATCTAATACATTCTTAATATCTTCATTTATCAAAACTATACTATTGTGTTCAATCACATCACTTACTATCTGCAATAGGTATTACATGTTCAGGATTATGAGAGCTACAAATTTCATATTCAGAAATAACAGGAGGACATAAGACCAAGTGGTATAGAACAGTGACCATACAAAATATAAACTATGCCCTTTCACTTTGTATGTACAAAGGGCTGCAAAAATAATGCATTCATATCTGTTACTAAAACTTCTGGCAAAATTTAAATTAGAATTTTTATAGTATTATAATCAACTACATGAAAGGAGATGGCATTCTTTTCATATCTCAAAACATAAAAGAATGAACTTAAGACAGTATATTCTATAAACAATAACAAAGCTAATTCTGTTATAGTTCCACTGAAAACATTTGTCATTATATTATGTTGATAAATTAATATATGTTACTATATCAACTATATTATATATAAATTAAAATACATAATATATATTGTCATTATATTAATGAAAGTCAGTCTGAATATTGACACAACACTATTGAAATAATATAATTTGAAGTTAAATAAATATTATGATTGTAAATTTTAAAATCTTCATGCCTCTGTGCATGGATAATGCACTTAAATATGAAACAGATTAAAATTTATCACATATAAAGGATTATGAATATGTATATGACTAGAAAAATATAAAGGATTGGGACAATCCAGAACAATTCTTAAAGAAACTTCAATCTCTGAACACACAGCTTCTCATTACATTATAGAAGAGTTCTAAACTGAAAATGAATTACTCAGTCTGAACATTTCAAATCCTAAACCTCTGTTTTTCTTGAACTAAGCAATACCAAGCTAGTACCTTAAAGATGATATATTTAAAACTACTGTGGACGAACTGTTCAAAACAGTGAACGAGAAATAACTGTGTGTGGAAAGAAGTGTAGAAAATCATGGTTGTAAGGACCATAACAAATGATGATACTCTGGGATTAATCACATAGATTTTTCAAAGGTTAGCCTTCAATTGCTTTGGAGGACTGTATGAATGCTTTTCAGGACACACTGCGACAAACCCAAGCAAGCAGCAGCTCCTCAGTCAGCCCTATTAGCCGTGGGAGCTTGGCTTTGCCATTCCATAGAGGCAGCAGGCATCAATAGGCCCTGCAGAAAAATCTTAGTGCGTTTCAAGTGAGAACACTTCGAAAAGTTCGAAGTGCCTCAAAAAAAAAAAAAAAAAAAAAAAAAAAGTAAAAAAAAAAAAAGGGCAAGGGGGATAAAAACAAAACAAACAAACAAAAAACCCCAACCACAACTTCAAAACAACAACAAAAACAACCAGCAACCAAACAAAACCTGAATAACTCCTACATGCAGTAATTTTTTTCCTCATAGTTGGAAATTCACCTATTCGCAGGTTGCTGGTAAAAAGAAGAGATTCTGAACTTCTCAATACATATTTTTTCCAATTATATAAAAAATTGGTTAAAAGAATGCTCCTCAGAATATATCTTTCAAGTGCCAATTTTGTGTACATTGACATGAAGTAGACTAAAGCACCCTGAGAGAAAACTAGATAGGCAAACAAGAAAGCAAAGTGGCTGCTGGCGAAGAAAAAAATCATTCAGTCCCTGGAAGCAGAGAACAGCAGCTGTAGGCAGCCTGTACAATCCAGCCTTGTAGGGATAGCAATATGTCAGCAACGTATGATCCTTAGCAGCCTTGTCCTAGCCAATTATCTCAGGTAAACTGTTAAATATTAAACCACATGCAAGCCAGGCATCCACAAGGAACACAGTGAGGAGGGCGAAAACCAGCCGAACAGTGGACACTGAAGTGCAGTTTAATAACTAAAACAAGCACCAAAAAATATTGAAAATACAACTGCAATTACAAAACATATGTAAACAGATATAACTGCAATCACATCATAGAAGAAAAAAATGTTGACATGAAGGGAGACTTAAAGAGTGGTGTATACTTTAATTTCCTGCCTTGGAAAAAGAAAAAGAAGAAAATGAACAATCAATTTTTAAGTATGTATACTTCAGAAAGAAAACTTTCAAACAAGTATTCACAGAGAAATTACAAAATTGAGTACACACATTTAGGACAAGCTACCTGATTTTAAAATACTGTTTTCTGTCCTACAGATATCTTTCACCCTGCCCCATTGCCTGAATCTTAAGTATCTCTTTAAAAATCTACCACTTTACTTTTTATATATTTAAAGTATGGTAATTTTAAAATTAAATTATCATTTTCCCAATACCTTACTAAAGTTAGTTCAAAATCATTCTGCTTTGTAAAAGAATATTTAAAAAAAAATACATATAGTAACTGATAAAAGGATCCATGTCCTTTGCCATCTGAGTATAGTTTTGAGGTGACTAATATTTCATTGTGCTTATCAAGATCTTTCTTTACTTTTTAAGCAATACATATTGAAGTTAAGCGCAAATCCAGTAATTCTACAGGAAATACAGAAGAAATGTATTCTGTTGGAAGCAATGACAAAGAAACACTCTCACTGTAAGAATACTGTCTTACCAAACATGCCTGAAATTCAGTATCACACTAGACAACATTTAAGATACTCATTTTAACCTTGTTTCCTTTCTCACATGACTTTTTCCAGTATATTAGCTATCACAAGCATAGATTTATTCACAAGTCACTTTTTATTATCATGGGGTGGGAGTGAAGGGAGAAAAGCAGCTTGATTTTGGCGTCTCACAAAATCATGAAATATTTCCAATGTAAAAATATACACAAATTCATACACACAGAAATAAACCAAAAAACTCTGTTAACTCAGACACGCCAAAAAAGTCCCACATAGCTTCCTGTCCACCTTGCAGTTAAGACAGTTGCAAACAGTGCATTCTGTTCTGGTTTTCCAACCTAGGAGTACTGAGCACCTTAAAAGGCAGTGATCTGAACAAAGTCTTAGCTTGTATTTCCGGGATAGAAATCAGTATTTTTATTTTTCTTCCATGTGTGACCTAAAACCAACCATCCCAACATTTGTGTTTAGATTACAGGTATATATTTACAAATGATACCCTGAAACTATCAAATCCTCCTTACTGAACATTGCATTTCTCTCTGAAACAGTTCTCTAAGCTCTTAGCTAAGACTGACCTTAGAAAGCATGTGAAAACATGAAATTGTGAAATAAAAGTATGCATAATGGTGCTTATTAGCTAGGATTATCTGGCATAGCTTTCTTCCCCCTCAAAAGAAAAATCAGCAAGATATGAAAAATAGGAAGTACGGTGTAAAATCCAAATAAAGTAGTGAATACTGAACAACAGAGTCACACAGACATGAAATTAGGAAAAGTATATTCATTATAAAAAAAGAAATTATTAATCAACCTAGTACTGTACAACAGTGAATCGTTAACAAATCACTATGTTTATTGCTATTGTACTTACAATACAAATGCAATATCAATAATTGCACAATTGGATCTGAAGCATATTTGTTTGTTTGCTTTCTGGCTTCTAAGGTTACAGTACATTCCTAACAGAAATTTTCATAATATCTGACAAAAAACTTGATGTTTGCATAATGTAAATTACTTTTGAAAGACGGTTTAATGACAAATAATGTTAACTGATTTCTATAATTATTTAGTAAGATTTATTAGGTTCCACCCTACTGCACATATATGGAATAAGAAAACAATACAAATATTCCTGGGGGTGTTCAAGGCCAGGTTGGACAGAGCATTGGGTGACATTGTTTAATGGGAGGTGTCCCTGCCCACAGCAGGGGGGTTGGAACTAGATGATCTTAAGGTCCTTTCCAACCCTAACTATTCTATGATTCTATGATTCTATAATGTTCGGTGACAATATTTATTAAAGGTATATGCCATGAACAGCAGAAACTGAATTTGATTTCTAAGTCATAAAATAAAAATCTATGACTATGTAGCTTTCATAATTTTGTTGGTTTTCATAATTGCCAAGTAACAGTTAATTAACATTATTAAATAAATAAGATAGCTCACGGTACACATCACAGAAGAACATAAATATCTAAACTATGACACATACAACACCAACACTGAACACTACTTATGTAGTTTCTGAGATACACTAAATATTATTCTACTTATTTTTCTTCTCAAAGCTCATTGTTTTGGTTAGCAAAATTTGTATCAGAAATTTTCTTGGTGTTCTTTTTAATCACTTGCAAAATCCAGGTATGTACCCTAATAGACAGGAATGTTATTAAAGACAAGCACAGTAGAAGAGAGGTATTTGAAAAAAGCAATGATTATGTTATAGTCTTAGATCTTTCAGGACATTTCAAGTTTCATTGCACATTTAGTTATTTACTTTAACTTGGAAAAGGATTTTTCCCAAGAAAAAATGCACTGCAAACACTTTATGGAAATCTTATGCCCCTCTTCCACTGCAATTCAAGGGAGGTAAGTTTAACAACTTATGAATAAAATCAAAATGCAGGTTCTGAATAATGTACTTGCTTATTTACATCTTAGTCATTGAATTTGATTCAGACAAGAATGAAACATCTGAATTTAAAGAAAGAGATTACTTTCTTCTACAACCTTGATTTTTAAGACTATATCACAATTAGTATTATATACATATGTTTTTGCTTATCCTTCAAGCCGTGTTGAACAACAGTAAGAGATACATTAACTGTGCTGTGGACTTTGGCATCTGGATGCTCTAAAGTGATCAAACCCCAGCCAAAATAAAAACAAAACAAAAAAAAAAAAAAACAAAACAAAACAAAACAAAACAAAAAAAAAAACCAAAAAAACCAGAACCAGTACAATCAATAGAAGTATTGATTACAAAACTATTTTCACCAATAGTAGTTACTGCCATATACACTTCCTTACACCATTGCTCTTCATCTCCATCATTGTTATTCATTTTATATTTGCATCTACATAATTAAAGAAACATTTTTTTCTAAACAAATACCTCCTTACAGACACTCAGAAATAATCATCTGTATGGAAAGTATTTTAGATATTCTCATTACTGGCAGGAAAAAACAAAGCAAAAAAAAGAACACAACAACAAAAAAACAAACAAAAAAACCCAACCCAAAACACCAAACCCCAAACATGCAAACAAGACAAAGCAAAAATATGAACAAACAAAAAAAAAACACAAAAAAAACCCAACCATCAAACCCCCTCCCCCCCAAAAGGACAACACTTTTCAGATTCCTGGCCTTTGTTTCTTGAATAGCACTTACAAACCAGTTAGTCAAGGACAGAATGCTTCATCAATACCCATGAACTGTTCTCAATGAAGTAAAGAAATATCAAATTAATTTTAATTTTTTAAATAAAATCCAATAAAAATTTGTTTGCAGTTTTCTTTCTATTTTCCTGGTTTGCTACAAAGAAAGAATTAAGAAATGCAAATTAAGACCCTAAGAAATACACACAAATAAAAGCCCATGGAAATCAACAACTGGGGTTTGGTTTTGCCATGTATTCAACCAAGGTCTTTCCTTCTTGCTTTTTAAATCCATAATTGCTTTTTCCTGAAGAGACTAACAAATTTGTTTTCCTTCTATTGCAGTTTTTTATACTGTTGTTACTTTTGCTGATGCAGGGCTCCAGTGAGACTTCTCAAGGTTTCATTGTAAACTATTTCATAAATAAATGCATGAAACCCAGTCTGTGTCCAGTCCTAAGTTTGTGAAATCCAGAGAATAAAGTGTTGAACCAAAATAACGTAACTGTAGTAATGCACTGAAGGAAAAAGGAACGTAAGAGTTCTGTGTTCTCAGGGAGATCATCTCTTGGGCACCCAAATGGTATCTTTGTGATGCCTCAGACAACTATTTTATGCTTTTGGCTCTAGATACTATCACTCCTCTTTTACCTCCAGAGATGAAGATTCAGTTGCAGGCCTAAGAAAAGGAACTGACCAACATGAAAAGACAACATACCAATTACAGCTGAGGAACTTCTGTAAAGTCAGAGTCACAAGTAAAACCATAGCATCATTCAGGTTGCCAAGGATTTCAGGTGCTCTCAAGTCAAACTTCTTTCCCAAAGCAGGCTCAGACTTGGCATCAGACTAGCTCTTCCAGGCTTTATCCAGTCAGGACTTGAAAATCTCCAAGGACAGATATGACAAAGCCTTGCTTGGCCCCAGCTGCATTGCTGGGCTGCCCTCATGGGGAAAAGGATTTTCCTTATCTCCAGTGAAAACCACTTGATTTGTCTTGGGAACTCATCCTTCCACCATGCACTGCTGTGAAAAACTGGCTCCATCTTCTTGATGATCTCCTTGCAGGTACTAGGCAAAGCTAGTAAAAAGACCATGAAGTTCTTTTCCAGACTGAACAAGCCAGATCCCTCAGTGTCCCCTCACAGACATTTGTTCTTCCAGCTCCTGACTATCTTAGTTGCCCTCTGCTAAACTCCAGTTTACCAACATCTTTCATGTAATGGCAGGATGGTGAGGGCAAAACTAAACATGGGTGTAGATGTTGCCTAGTAACTCCAGAGAAGGGTGGGATAATAATTTCCCTCAATTTCCTTCCTCTACTCTTTTCATACACCCCAAGAAATACTACTGATCTTCTCTACTACCAAGGAACACGGCTGGCTCACATTCAGCTTACTGCCAACCAGGGACCTCAGGGCCTCCTCCACAGCACTGCTTTCCAGCCACTCTGTCCCCAGCCCATAGTCTATAGACTATGGGCTGAGGGTCTTGTGAAGACCTAGAACAGCTGCATGGGACTGATATTCCTCTCCGTTTTGGCAAGTAGATTACTGTAAAAGCTAAAAGAGAACCCTTTCTTCAATGACAACTTTTGTACCAGATTTCACCAAGTAGCACAAAAAAACCCATGATGACAACAGATAATCTATACACTCATTGTAAGAAAAGATGCACTTCCTAACTTCCTACCACTGTGTTAACAGCCTATTTGAGAAAATACACTTTATGCATAAACAGCATGATAACAGTCAGAGATGCGCAAAACCACCAGTTTTACCCACTGCCATAATGTAACTCCATTTGACAAGGTTGAACCACTTAGATTAAAAGGTGATGCCCTACTAGATGATTCTTATTCCTATGAAATTATCTGTCACATATCTTTTGCTCTTTGAGAAAAAAAACAACAACCAAAGGACACAGCACTGAATGCCCTAAGCATCCGGTATTCTTTTGGTTTTTTTTTGCAAACTTAACCATTTCCATACTAGCAAGTTAAATGCTGTACCTAGTGTGTAAAAAGTTTTTGAATCTGTACATAAAAGACACACGTACTTATGCAGAATAAATATATTTTTCAAACCAGAATATAAATATTAGCCAATGAAAGCAGATCACCGGGAGTTCAGAAGCACAGGTATAAAACAATTACACTTGTGATGAGGTAGCTTGGTTTATGGAGATGACACAACTAATTTTATTAGAGGACTTTACCTATTATCAATCAACATGTCCACACCCACTATTAACATCCAATTACATCTTCAAGCCATTTTTAATGGCCAAATCCTGGTATGTTGCTCTTCCAACAGATTTGGACTATGTACATTAGCATTTCTGGTCACAACTTCAAACACACACACTCTTTTCTTTGTTACAGATGACCAAAACTTAACTTGCAATCTTCTCTCAGATACATCTGGTTTTCTGCTTCGGACATTATACCTTTTCCAATACTATAAGGTGTGAGAAGAAAATTTTATACTTTAATAAAAACATTAGGTATTTTCAGTACAGGTAAAAAAGAAAAAAAAAACCAAACAAACCCAAACCAAACAAAATCAACAAAAACAAACAAAAAACGTGCTAGTTCCAGCTTAATCTTGTTTCAGTAGGCTACAGATGGCCAGCCTGTTGATGTTGAGCTCTCAAGAAATTCAGCAGAAGAGTATCCATTCTTTGATCGTAACATGTAATCAACAACACAACTATGCTGACACAGGAACTTTTGAGTATCCCAAGCTTATGACTGTGCTGAGGACACAAGTCATTAAAAGCTCCTGAGATTTATAGCACTGGGTTGTCCCAGGTCCCAGTCATTGAAGACAGTACGTCATCCTCAAATCAAGCAGTAGGAGTCCTTAAAAGGCAGTCTTCCACATGCAAAGCAATCCTAAAACTTGCCTTCATCTCAGCTATCTGAAATACATTTGTGATGCATAATTCATGACTCAAGGCCACATGAAGACTACGTCTTTTTTAGATGATGAAAGTTGGTCACCACACTTAAGGTATGATTCTGTGTCTAGCTCTTCCAGTTAGTCAGGAAATGTCAGTTTCTTGAGAACTCAACCAGAAAAAATCTACAATATAGAAAAGAGAAGCACTGCAGATACAGAACACCTTCAAACTCCATTAAAATCAGAAAACCTGACTCAGTGGCTCATATCAGGATCATGGCAAGTGATTTTAGTATCCAAAATTTAAATCTTAGTAAGATCTGCCTCCCCAAACAATTACTGATATAAGATGGTAATTGAAATCTGAATAACCCAGATCACATAAGTTCATAAGGTTATGCCCTCCGACTACTGACCATCTGTATGACTTGAAGCAACAGCATGGAAAACCCTCCACCAAACAGCTGCAGCTGAACCGGCATAAAAACACAACCTTTAATATACTAGTTACAAAACCTGAATTCTGCGATCCAGCCTGAGGTTTGGAAAGCTCTAAGCCTTTCTTATCTCCACATAATTACACACCTAGTGCACCAAAACCTATAAAAATTTATCTGCCCGCTACTGTTTCTTGAAATACCATGTCAGGATTATGCTCCTTACAGTACAAAGGAGTTTCAGAGAGCTGGAGAAAAACTCAGAGAGCAACTCAGGACAACCTTCAGCTGGAAAGCACCTGAAAAACTGGAAAGAGACAATACCACGTAGAGTTTTATGTTAGCTCATTCTCACTTGCCTCACTTCAAAACCCAGAATCTGAGCACAAGAGTATTTCCACAGAATAAGGGAATGGAGCCATACTTCTGTGATACATACTTCTATTCTAAAACTAAGCATGTTTTAATCCCTAAAACAACCATAAGGATGATATAGCTTACAGAAGAGCTTTCCAAACAATAGTCTTCCTAGAAGTTACACGGAATTGCTATTATTGTTATACAGAATCAACCCTTCAGAGTTCAAAATCCACTGGATTCTACCTTTTGCATTTACTAAATGTGATAGAAAACAAATAAATATGGAAGAGTTATTTACTGACTCTTTCGCACACTGCAACTCAGCTGAAGTGGTTTAACACAGAGTGGGCCAAATGAAATAGAAGTGAACTAAATACTAAATGCAAACCAACACGTTGATATGACCTTAGCTACAAATGATCAACAAGCTAGGACATCAGTTTCACCTCATGGCTAACAGTTAATTTGGCAAATCAGCTACTACGCAGGTAGTTCAACTGCTCCTCACCAGCCAAGGCTAATGTAACTTTGAATACAGCCAGACCTTCACAGAATCAGAGAATCATGAGGGCTGCAACGGACCTCTGGAGATCAGTTAGTCCAACCTTTCTGCCAAGAGGGGCCACCTAGAGCAGGTTATACAGGAATGCTGTAGACCTTTCTGCAGAAGTAATCTGAATAGTTTTCATAAATCATATGTTAATTTTATAGATGGGTGTAATTGTCTGTAGACCTATAGATATCTAAACATGAACTTCCTATAAATTAACTGCAAACTATGTATGATCTGATCATTAATTTAGTTTTTTTAATCAGAAATTTTGAGTAAATTTAGTTTTAAAATGGTGATTATAGAACAACTCTTTTCCTAAAAAAAAGATTTTAAAACACAAGCACAGGTTTTTAATTAAAGCAAGTAGTTTTAAGGCAAGTTTATTTTCTTTACAAATTCTCAAAGAGACCCAAAGCCACTAACATTGAGTCACTGTAATAAACATAGCATGTAAAAACTTAACTAGAAATACAAATTAACAATCCTTTGTGTACAGCCACATATCCTTCCTAATGGAAGAACTCCTCAACAAGAATGTGGAGTAGGAAAATAACTACCTTCACTAAACCTGTACCTCTACCGTCTCTCCTCCTTATGTAAAATATGGAATATCAAAGAGGTAAGAATACAGCACAGACTTGGGGAGGGTAAAGAGGGAGGGAGGGAGAGCAGAAAAGTACTTGGGGCTCTAGATGGGGAATTCTGAAAACTTTTTGCAGCAGTTAAATAGAAAGTGAATCTTCACATTTAAGACATTTAACATGAAGACAGAAATCCTGACACCTACCGCTCATTCCAATGGCAAGAGAATTACAATTATTTTGTTATTTTTGCTTTCACCTACCTTTAATGAGTAGACTTAGTCCTCCCTAATAAATACTAGTTACTTTTTGTAGTTCAACTCATCTAAGGCTTGCACAATCAAAATGCACTCTCAGCTGTTCACAGTGCAGAATGCTACCAAGAGATAAGAAAGAAACAAAAAAAGGTCATAGAATCTCATTTTGTATAGATGAGGCTACACAGACCAATAGCAGCCTTTGGAAATGCTTTGTGGATAATCTTCAACAGATCACACTGAAAGACACTAGCTCAAATTGGCAATAATGGTCATCTAATACACTAGCAAGCAAACCTTTCAGATAGCCTACAAATATTCAATACCATTGTCAAATTAAGGGAGCTACGTAACCAAACAGTGCTCCCTTTCTTCCCTTGGGTTTTGGTACACCGGGGGTGGAGGTGGTGTGGAGCAGCAGCAGCAGGAGAAAATCAGATCAAAGTTACTCTGGAAATAATGTAAAATGCATCACCTGAAAATTCAGCACACATGAACTAGCTCATTGGAGTTAAATATGTATTTTTGAATTTTAGCTCCAAGTAAACATAATACATAGCTATATATAACCTTAATAACTATATTGTATGTACTTCTGGCTCAGAATCCCATTACGTTTTTTCAATTCTCCATAAGGGAAGTACAGGAAAGCAACACAGAAAAGGAAGTAATCAGACAAGGAAACACAACACCTTGACTGAAGCAGACTCAAGTGATTCAACGGCACCTTAAAAGTGACATACTGCAGCTTTTAACAGATTTGCCCATTTCTATTTCTACTTTGCAACGTTGTATGATTTAACTACAGTGAGTTTAAGTGTTCAGAAAACATCCCCAAGGTAGTATGTAAGAGAAAACACAGATTAATTATCACAAGGTAATAAAACAGAAGAGAGAAGCCATTTACTTGGCAAATCCACAATAAATGCAGCTATGAGTCATCAGTTGTAGTGGTAGCATCCAAAGTCTGAACAAAATCTAAATACATGGCTCTTCTCTCAAAGACCTTATAAACCTATCTGAAATAAGACTGCAGTAAGATGAAAATGAAAGAACTAAAGAAACTTTTTCCTCCAAGAATGTCTAAGAAGTTGATATATACTCACTGTACTGGGTCCATGGGTGGGTGAAATGACCTTTAAAAATCATGCTAGGTATTTTTTTCCTCTTATTAATGAATGAATAAAAATAACTTAAATTTAGCAATTAATATACAATCTTTGGTGTTCCCACAGCATTGTTACAAATGTCACTGAGGAATTTAAACAAGTAAGATGGGTTAAAAGTTACAGATTTACAGAGGAAGTCTGAATTGCCAAAATTTAAACTTCCAAGCCTCATGAAAATGTATTAAAACATGTTAAAATTGTAACATAGTATTTGTTTTTGTTTGTTTTTTTTTTTACTACAACTGACAGTATAGTCCATCCACTGCCTTTTGATTTTGGGCCACTATATCTGAAGCTAGGAAACCAAAGACAAGCAATTTACCATGGTAGAACAGGAAAAACAACCTGCACCTTTCCACGTGCTTGCAACGGAAAATTGTACTGCACTAGACACCATTATCCATATGCACAAAAGAAACGCTAACTTACTAACCTTATGGTGCATGGAAAAACAACAGATATTCTTAAGCTACAGAGGTTACAACAGTGAAATTTTAATCTGTTAGGCTCATATACACATAGAGAAATTTTTGCAAAGTAACACAGTGGTACTCAAACATATAGAGGATACTACTTTAATGCTGATTTTTGTTTTGTTTTTTGGAGGGTTAAGGGTTTTAGTGGGGCTGGTTGGGTTTTTAATTTACCACAACTGATGATTAATTGAGAAAGATACCTATCCTAATCAATTAGAGTTCATGTGTCTTTTGCAATTTGGAAGTTAACAGGTAAACTTCAATCTCAGTCTCACCCAGGAAGAATTCCAGCAACAAAGGAAAAAAAAAAACAACTATAAACAGCAATAATTTTTTAAAAATAATTCAGCTATAAATGTTCAAGTTACATGAAATATGAATACAGATTATAAATAAAAAATATAACATACAATAAAAGGCATTCAAAATGCATTTGTTTCTCAAGTAAGTTCATCTAACTTTTCAGGTGAGCAATAATTTACTTCAGGGAGCATACACTATTTCAGCTATATGCTATATAGCCAAAATTTGCATATAAATATTTGTTCTCTTTCAATGAGCAGAGATTGTATTTTAAGTGTGTGTGTTTATATATATACCTACACATACAGACATACTCAGCTATGAACAGACAATTTCTCCCATGCTTTTTAGCATAATACTGCCAAAATAGGAAGCTTGATATATTGCAATGAACAGAAAAAAAGTAGAAAAAAATAAGTAAGATATATTTAAATCACATATATGTTATCAGTGTATTTGAAAGAAATATTTTTTAGGATTTCCTTTCCCTTTTCATATTTCAAATAGCATAGCACCCTCTGGTGCATCTATTAGAAAGAAGACAACTATGAATAAACACCAGTCATTATTATAAAAAAGAAAAACAAAAAAAAGAAACTCTTAGAAACAAAAAATGCCTAAGAATTATTAGAAATCAAATTTCAATTTCATTGTTTCTATTAAAATGTTTTCTAACTGGGGAAATCATAATTATTAAAGAGCAAAATAATTTTTAAAAAGGAAAACTGCAGGCATGCTAATATGGAAGAAAAAAAGAAGTTTGAAATTTACCCCATGTTCTCAATAGGTCATTTTTATTAAAAATAAAGTCAGATATTATTTAAGGAAAAAAAGGTAATTCAGTAAAAAAATTGTTACATCAAGCAATATATCTGCTCCTGGCTTTGAAAGAAAGAAAATTATTAGGACTGTATCACACAGTCGCAAATTGCTAAATTTCAGACCCAAATAGTCACATCTCTTTAAAAGTCCAATGAGAACAGAATTAAAAAAAAACCATGATTATACTATATGGAACACCTCAAACTCTGATATGACATGCTAACTACTATAACACTCCCACTCACTGGGAAAATAATTTTCTACAAAAGTACATTTTCCTAATCACAAAAGCAGAGATCACCATCTGCTTTAAGCAGCTCTTCTGTAAACCTCTGGAAGTCTCAACACAACACACAAGAAGTGGAAGTGAAATACGTTTAAATCAGCCATCTGTCCCTAACAAACTAGATTTAGCCAAACAGTATATGCACAGCTCCTTAAATTTCCAAAATACTGGTAGATTGTGAGAAAAGAGAACTACTGTTGCGACTGCCAATGAATGTTACCAGAAATACGTAAATAAACTTGTGGTGAACAGAAAAACATGATTTAAGCATTAGCCTATTCATTTTAAAAGCCTCATTAATTTTTCAGCCCTCATTATTAGTAATAAAATAAGTAGTTTCATTCATAATTTAAAAACATACTGCTTTTGGTATTGCAATAACATTCATTTGACAAAGAGGTTGATTTTGAAATGGAACTCAAACTACAAGGACACTTCAGTACCACTGAAAGCTTATATTTTATTCTGTATTTGTGATGCACTCACAACATGTTGTTTCAGGTGAAATTTAAAAAGGACTTCAAGAGTCACATAACTTATATTGTTAAAAACCTATTCATTTTACTGCAGGTAAAAATACAACTAATTCAGAACACCTTAAGAGGGAAGGAAACCTTTCATAAGAGGACAAAGCGAAGCTAGAAACACTAGCTAGAACTGCAATGATAGAAGATTACTGCATTTTAGATACCTGCTTACATTGCAAGCAAAAAGAGAGGAAAATAATAACAGCCTTCCTTCTCAATGAAAAGTTTGGTAAATGAAAAAAAAAAAAAATTACAGAATTTATTCTCTAGACAATTTCGTGATTAGCAAACTACCCTATCAAGTGGGAACAAGAAATAGGATAGTGCTAACAAAGCCAAACCTAATTATCAAATAAAGCACTCTGACTTTAAACTCTTTAATAGCAATCTACCTTTGATTTCCATTTCATTTACCTACATTACATTACTGAAAGGGTTTCTCCAGAGTAGCACAATGTAGGGTTAGCTCAATCATAATAGAATAGAGCATATGATCCATTGAGGCTCATGAGGATACCTTAAAACACAATTAGACAGCTACAAAGTCTAAGTCATGAAAACAAATGTGGAAAAAAAAATCAGAAGCCACCTCGTTTTCAAACACTGGTTACCATTGCAAGCACCAGCTATTTGATGACTGAGAGCATTAGGAAATCAGAACGCATAATGCAGATCTTGTGATCATTACTATATTTTAGAGATAGCAAAAAGTCAATACTTTTCTCAGTAAGGTCCATAACATCAAAGCAGGTGATTACAGTTGCATAATTATTTTCCAAGTTGCAGTCACTTTCTAAAGAACATATGGCTAAATAGTACTAAGAAAGTCTTTGTTTTTAGACAAAATCATGTACTTTTAATCTGTTTATTAAGAAACTTATGCATGTCTTCTCACTAAGTTAAAACAGAAAGTTTGTCTAATGGCCTACGCTTCACTTGCCATTGCTACCAAAGGTCTGGATACATGTTCTGCAAAGAGATTCAACATCTAGGAAGGATTCCATCCCAAGTAGTATTCTGTCCTGCTGTAAGAGGGCTACTCAAGAAAGGCATGGAGCAGAATGAGTAGCCTCTCTTTTCAACAACAGTAGAATCCAAGGAAAGATTTTACAACCAACGAATCATGTAATTTACCCAATAAAACTAATAAATACATTACGATTTAACTGTGCCATATAACTGGTACAGTACTGTAAATCCCACTGAAAATTCTTACTGCCTTTAGAGCTTATTTAACAGCAAGACCTAGAAAACCAGTACTCAGGGGTTTCATCTTTGAGTGAAATCACAAAAAGATGATGATGTAGAGACCTTTGGTCATTACTGAAATAATATATTTTCTAAGTTCTCGTTGGCCCACGAAACATACACAAAAAAAAGGAAAAAAGATCCAATATGCCTTAGTCTAAGAAATATTCATAGCAACAGCGCACTAACAGCTTAGCATGTTTTTTGTTTGATAGCTGCTTGGAAAAATTGCCCATGTCACAATCATTTGTAGCTCAAATGCAAGACAAACATATTACTGCTGGAACTGCAGTGAGAAACCCTTCATTTTATACTGGCTTCTACAGATATAAACCCAGAAAGAGTGTATATGCAATAATAATGCAGGGTTTAGATTAAAACCAAGAACATCTTTTTTCCTGTTTTACTAAATAAAGCAATAAGGAAATAAGTAAGTTATCATTCAAAAAGAAAATAGCTTGCCACACATGATTTTACAAGTCTAAGGGGAGAGTGCAACTGGATATGGAGATTTTAAAAGAGAATTTCATTGCATAATAGATGCCAAAAATTCACTGTGTCTGACAGGATTTTAAAAGTATATAATTTAAAAAGTATATTAAGTATAATTTGATCTCACTGACAACGCAGATCTTGATATCTTAATAAGCAGACACAAAAAGGATGAAGAAAACAAGCATTCTGGATTAAAAAAAAAAAAAAACATAAACCATTCTCATTAATAACAATTTCTACTACTGCTCGAGAGGTAAAAAGTTGCCTCTTCCCTCTTTCCCAAAGGTACTTATGAAATACAGTGGCAATTATGAAATCACAAAGACTTTTTTTAGTGCTGTTTCTTGTTTTCTCCCTTCTTTGTGTTGCTCAGCATACAAACTCTCAGTCAATATCCTGAATTTTCTTTATTGTGGAGAGTTTAAGGGAAATGAAATAAATTCTCTACACATGAACACAATTCACTATGCATAAACCAGATCTACACATGCACTGGCAGTATGAAAGCATCATTTAAAAAATAATCCCCTGCAGAAGGAGTGCAGAAAGGAAACAACCCTTCCTGCTCTGTGTATGGGGGGTGGGGGTGGTACTGAATAAGCAGAAAACCGCTACACAATACAAAGAAAATACAGCTTGCACTAAAATAAGCAGCAACATTAATTATGAATAAAAGAAAAAAAATTACATGGCTACATAAAGCACAAAAAAGTGATTGATACGATCGATAGCACAAGAGTATCAGTATAAGACACGGCAAGTTTACAAAAATCTGCAAGAATTAGCAGTCGCGTCAAATCAGAACAAGGCCCCTGTAAGTAAAAAGGAAAAAACACCCCCTGCCTCTTGGTGTGCTACAGGATCCGTGTCTGGCTGCATCTTTCCTCCCACCCCACGGGTATTTTCGTGTTTCAAGTAAGTAACCTTAGACTGTGGCCGGGCCTCGTTCCCCAATTTCTAAGCCCCCATCCATGCAAACGAGAGATCAAGTAAGATGCATACCCACCGCATCCATGCAATTGTCCTGGAGGTCCCAGAAGCGTGCCTCCGTCCCCATCACCGCCAAGCCACTCTTCCTCCTCACTTCGCACCGCGGCCAGCTCCCCTCCCCGCCCAACGGACACCCCCATCCCAATCACCCCCCTCAAGAACGCACTCCCCACCCTACCGCAAAGTACACCAAGGGGCAGCGGGGCGGGGAGGGGGGGGGGGAGGGGGGTGGAGGAGAAGGGTGGCGGCAGGGGAAAGCAGGGGAGCCGGGAGGGCGACCCACGTACCCCTCGCGGCGCCGCGGCCAACGGCGCTGCCCAAGGGAGCACCCCGGCCCGGATGCTGCGAAAACTGGGGAGGCAGCGGCTGGGGGAGGGAGAGCGGAGGGAGGGCCGGCGTGAGCCCGACAAGCGTATTCACCTGGGCTGAGGCGGGCTGTGGTGGTGTTCCCGCTGTCGTTGCTGCTGGAGGTGGCTGTTGTTGTTGTTGTTGTGGGTGACGATGAGGAAGGGGGTGAGGAGCAGCAGCAGGAGGAGGAGGAGGAGGAGCAGGAGAGGTGCGGTTGTTGTTGATGGGTAACAGTCGCCAGGACTACGGTGACTATGGCGCTTGATTCACAAGGCAACGGTTGCTATAACTCACAAAAGGGAGAGCGAGCGAGGGAGGAGGAGGCGGTGGCCCAGCCGGAGAGTCCCGGAAGAGGCGGGGCCTGACCTAACGGACGGCGCTGGGCGGCAGGGGGCGGCTCTCCCAGCCGGGCCGGGTCCCTCGCGGCTCTCACGCCGCACGAGGACGGCCCGTGCGGGCGGACGCGCGGAGGCACGGCGGAGCTGCCGGCGACGGGTGACGGCACGGGCCCGCGGCTAGGCACTTAGCCGTGCGGGTGCTGCCTGGGCCGGGCCCGCGGCCGCTTGACGCCACTTCCGGCGGGCGGGGAGCAGCGCGGCGGGCTGCGGCGGGCTTGCCGCTGGAGGGTTTTCAGAGCGCCCGCCCGCGGGCAAGGGGGCCGCCGGCAGCCGGGACGGGCAGGAAGTGGAGCCCAGCGGCGGCTTTTCTACCCCTCCCACCGCCGCCTGTCAGAGGCGACCAACGCCTGCTTCCCTCGGAAAATGGCAGCGAGGAGCCCCCGGCGGTTGGGGAGCTACCCGGCTGCCGCCATTTTAAGGCGGGAGGAGCGGCGGCACCCGGGCACGCAGCTGTGTGGCTCCGCGATGGCCCTGTCCGCCTACGATATTCCGATGAGGGGGCACAAGGCCACACTGTGGTCGAGCCAAGGCCCAGGGGCGTCTGATGGCTTCCTTGGGTCCTCTTGGCTATGCCGCACCAATGGGGCTCAGTCCCCTCGACTTTGTGCAGGTTGCGGGGCCGAGGTGCTGTGCTGACACACAGCTGAGAAAACCAGCTACTGTCTTCGTGGCAATTGGTGCCTGTTCGTTCTAGATATGTTTCTGGAGGACGAGTGACATGGCGGTGCAAGTGGCTTTATGGATGTATGCCTGGAGCTCTAATGGCTACGACGGTGCCTCTGTAGTTCCAGTGTACCTGCATTTGCAGCTATTTACTAACCTGCAAAGTGTCTCCACAGCTCTGTACACTGCTGTTGTTATAGCTAGTAATGCTTGCCTGTAATGTATGTAAATCACCTAATTCCCTCATGTCTGTTTCCTGTGTGCTGATCCGTATCCTCACATGTTTTGTTACCAGAATATGGTTTAGCAATCTCAACAGCTTTCCCATACCTGTCACTGTACGTACTTGACATCAAGCCTTTTGTATCCTGCAAGCACTCTACTACATCTGTCCATACAGGAACAGATTGCCTTAAATTGCTCTTACATACTACAGAAGTGTTTTCAAAACATTGTTTATAGTTTACTGTGATTTTCAGGGCTCTGTGTAACCATCACAGTCCTAATAACCATTTTCCAAACAACCCTGAAAAATCTGTAAGTATGTAAAAATAAGGTCTTAACTGATGGAGCTCTAAGTCTATGACAGAACAATCTTGAATTAATAAAACTCTGCAATTCTACAGCTGATGTCTTACTACTTCCTACTCTGAAACCTAATCTTCCTGAGAAGCTAAACCAGTAACTGCTCTACTGCAGTCTTCAACCTCAGTGATGTCTGCTTTAATAGCTCACACTTACTTACAATAGCAATGTATTTAAGCAGGGTCCTGGGTTCAGCAGTAGCAGTCGTTTTTCTCCTTCTTAGTAGCTGGTGCAGTGCTGTGTTTTTGACTTTCAACCTGGGAACAGTGCTGATAACAGTGATGGGTTTTGTTGCTGCTCAGTAATGTTTACTCTGACCAAGGACTTTCTGAGTCTCATGCTCTGCCAGGGAGGAGGGGAAGCCGGGAGGAAGCAGAGACAGGACACCTGACCCAAACTGACCAAAGAGGTATTCCATACTACAGCACGTCATGTCCACTATATAAACTGGGGGTAGTTACCTGGAAGGGTTAGATCACTGCTCGGGTCGGGCTGGGTATTGGCCTTTGGGTGATGAGCGGTTGTATTCTCTTCTCTTGTTATTTCCCTTATCATTATTATTATTGGTGGTAGCAGCAGTGTTTTGTGTTATACCTTAGTTACTGGACTGTTCTTATCTCAGCCCGTGGGGGTTACGTTCTTTTGATTCTTTGATTCTATTTTTTTCGATTTTTTTTTTATTATTCGATTTTTTTTCTTTGATTTTTGATTTTTTGAGACAAGTTGCAAAACCTGCTGAAGGGGAGGGTGAATCAAGTCAGTTTGCAGAGGTGAAAGCCAACCAAATGTCCTTGGACATTGCTGAACAAGGAAAGTGGACAGTACTTTGTACTGACTCATGGATGGTGGCAAATGCCCTGTGGGGGTGGTTGCAGCAGTGGAAGCAGAGCAACTGGCAATGCAGAGGTAAACCCATCTGGGCTGCTGCACTATGGCAAGATATCACTGCCCAGGTGCAGAACCTAGTAGTGATGGTATGCCATGTAGATGCTCATGTACCCAAGAGTCGGGCCACTGAAGAACACCAGAACAACCAACAAGTGGATAAAGCTGCTAAGATTGAGGTGGATCAGATGGACTTAGATTGGCAACATAAGGGTGAATTATTTTTGGCCCGATGGGCCCACAACACTTCAGGCCATCAAGGCAGAGGTGCATCATAGAGATGGGCTCGTGATCGAGGGGTGGACTTAACAATGGACGTTATTGCTCAGGTTATTCATGACTGTGAAACGTGCTGCAATTAGGCAAGCTAAATGGTTAAAGCCTCTTTGGCATGGAGGAGAATGGCTGAAGTACAAATATGGGGAGGCTTGGCAGATTGAATATATCACACTCCCACCAACCTGCCAAGGCAAGTGCCATGTGCTTACCATGCTGAAAGCAACCACCGGATGGCTGGAAACATACGCTGTGCCCCACGCCACTGCCCAGAACACTATCCTGGACCTTGAGAAACAGATTTTGTGGCGACACGGCACCCCAGAGAGAATTGAGTCAGACAATGGGACTCATTTCCGGAACAGCCTGATAGACATTTGGGCCAAAGAGCATGGCATTGAGTGGGTATATCACATCCCCTACCATGCATCAGCCTCTGGGAAAATGGAATGGTACAATGGCCGTTAAAAACTACACTGAGAGCAATGGGTGGTGGGACTTTCAAACATTTTGGATACACATTTACCAAAAGCCACCTGGTTGGTCAACACCAGAGGATCTGCCAACAGGGCTGGTCCGGCCCAGTCAGAACTTTTACATACTGTAGAAGGGGACAAAGTTCCTGTGGCGCACATAGAGAATTTGCTGGGGAAGACAGTTTGGGTTATTCCTGCTTTAGGTAAAGGCAAACCCACTCGTGGGATTGCTTTTGCTCAGAGACATGGATATACCTGCTGGGTAATGCAGGAAGATGGGGAAGTCCGATCTATACCTCAAGAGGATTTGATTTTAGGGGAAAACAGCCAGTGAACTCAATTGTATGCTGTTGCCTGCTATGTAGCATTTTTATAGCTCACCAACTAGATGTCTTCAGGTCACCTGCAACTGGCCCTGACTTCCCTCCAACCGTCATCCCAACTAAGAATGAACTTTGATGAAACCAGACGAGTTCTGCATTAAAGGAACGATCAGCATCAGCAGGCAACAATCTAACACTGCACACAGCCTCTCCTGCTCTGAAAGACTGTTACGAGAGATGGAGCCTGACATCATGGACCAGATGGACTGAACAGCTTTATAGGGATTGATCCATGCACTAAGGAGTGGTTTCTCTCTCTCTCTGACGATGTATATTTGTATATGTATATGTATAAGAGTGATGGTATATTGAATATGTGGGATCTGAGCATGATGTGAATAGTGTGGAATAAGGGGTAAATACTGTCCTGGGTTCAGCAGTAGCAGTCGTTTTTCTCCTTCTTAGTAGCTGGTGCAGTGCTGTGTTTTTGACTTTCAACCTGGGAACAGTGCTGATAACAGTGATGGGTTTTGTTGCTGCTCAGTAATGTTTACTCTGACCAAGGACTTTCTGAGTCTCATGCTCTGCCAGGGAGGAGGGGAAGCCGGGAGGAAGCAGAGACAGGACACCTGACCCAAACTGACCAAAGAGGTATTCCATACTACAGCACGTCATGTCCACTATATAAACTGGGGGTAATTACCTGGAAGGGTTAGATCACTGCTCGGGTCGGGCTGGGTATTGGCCTTTGGGTGGTGAGCGGTTGTATTCTCTTCTCTTGTTATTTCCCTTATCATTATTATTATTGGTGGTAGCAGCAGTGTTTTGTGTTATACCTTAGTTACTGGACTGTTCTTATCTCAGCCCGTGGGGGTTACATTCTTTCTATTCTCCTCCCCATCCCTCTGGGAGCAGGGAGGGAGGAAAAGGGGGGCGTGAGAGAGTGACTGCATAGATGATTGGGCTTAAACTGTGACAAGCAGTCAGTTCATTTAAAGGTAAAAGATATTTTTATAAACATCTTTTATTCTATCCAGCAAATTCAGGTAGTTGTAGTTAGCTGGTAACATGTTGAAAGGTTTGAGGATTTGTGTTTTCTTATAATATTAAATTTCATTTGAACGATGTCGAGGATAAAAAGGGTGTTGGACACTAGATAGTTTTACCAGAAAATTGTTGCCAGAGCAATGTGACTTGATTCCATGGTAAAGCTTTAGTGACATTGCTAGATAAAGTGTTGATCTTAATTTTTTTTTACTTCTTGATACTGCTCTGTCTTTTCTGTAGTGTCAGTTGTCACTGGCATGCTTATTTGCTTGGCAGAATGAATAGGGTAAGATACAAATGTCATAAAGTTGAAAGATAAAAACAGTGGGCTGTTGGTTTGTGTTCTTATAATGGGATTTTGTGTCTCTGTGGAAAAAACAAAGCAAACCTAAATCAGGCCTTGGCAGAAATTTAAAATATATGTGTGTAAATATCTATATTCTTTCCTTGAGTCAGCACATTTGCAAAATGTTTTAGTCTATGCTAGCATCTCTACCTGTAAATACAAGATCATAGAATCATAGAATAGTTTGGGTTGGAAGTGACCTTTAAATGTCATCTAGTCCTACCCACCTGCAATGAGCAGGGACATCTTCAACAAGGTCGGGTTGGTCAGGGCTCTGTCTCACCTGTCCTTGAATGTTTCCAGGGATGGGCCATCTACCACCTCTCTGGGTAACCTGCTCCAGTGCTTTGCCACCCTTATCGTGAAAAATTTCTTCTTTATACCTAGTCTGAATCTACCCTCCTTTAGTTTAAAAGTATCACCTCTTGTCCTGTTGCAACAGCACCTCCTAAGAAGTCTGTTCCCATCTTTCTTATAAGCCCACTTTTAAGTATTGAAAGGCTACAGTAACGTCTTTCTGGAACCTTCTCCAACCTGAACAGCCCCAACTCTCTCAGCCTTTCTTCATGGGAGAGGGGTTCCAACCCTCATCATCTTTGTGGCCCTTCTCTGAACCCGCATCAACAGGCCTGTGTTATTCCTGTGCTGAGGACTCCAGAGGTGGATGTGTCACTCCAGGTAGGGTCTCACCAGAGCAGAGTAAAAGGGGAGAATCACCTCCCTCAACCTGCTGGTGACATGTTCTTGCCATTCATTCAGTACCAGGGTTCTTCTATAAGTGTGTACCAGATAGTTGAGAAATTGAGACTCCTTTATTAAGCCTGACTTAGCTACCAGTGCAGGCTGTATGTTTGACCTTGGGGATGGGAATAGATGGCCACAATGCCTTGTGCAGGAGGCTCATTAGTGCGCCTGTCTCTTCGTTGCTTAGGCCCTGTGTTATGTGGATAGTACTGCCATGCTGCTCTGAAAGTCCTGGGTTCTCATGAAGACAAGTTTGTAATTTTTCCACATAGAAATTCTTTAATTGTTTTAAATTATAATTTACCCTGTATGGTCCTGTCACCAGAGGTTGATGAAACAATCACTGGCAAGCCATCAGTTTGGTGTCGTCCTGGTACTGCAAGCTCTCTGTCCACAGCTGCATAAAAAGTGTGTATTTCCTATATTCCCTATATTCCCTATTTTCCTATATTTCCCATGTGGCACCCTGTTGACAATTCTGAGATAAAGAAGACATGGAAAATATCACCATTTGCAGGGGTGAGGAAGGAACAAGATGTCAAGAACTGACTGTAAAGGCTGACTGTAAAGAGCCACTGTGAAACAGGTGATATCTGGCCCTTTATGTGCATAAAAAGCACTCCAAGGTGTGGCATAAACTGCATACTGACAGCTTTCTGCTGCTACCTATGTGCTTGCTATATACTGAAAGTCTTAATGGGGTGCAGCCCACTCACTGAGTTGAGGCTCTTGCATCGCATTAGCAGCTGAAACATATTTTGTGCACTTGCAGAATGCATCTTTCAGTTTGGTTTAATTGAAAAGGTGTCTTGAAAAGGCAGGTGATGTTTGTGTGCAGTAAGACTGCACCATGGAGAGAATTAAAGCGCAGTAAGTGGGTATAATAGATTTGCCTTCACAATGCACTGTTGTTAAGAACTATAATGCTGTAGTAGGCATATCCATAGTTCATTTGGAAGCATGACTTGTTAATTGATACTAAAAGTCTCTTACAATTTGGTTACACTTGTTTGTAATAAACCAGTGTCATACACAGAAATAGCCATTATGATATTTAAAATTATATTGACATATGTTCCTAGCTTTACCTATGTAATGAGTGAAAATAATCCAGTATAAAAGAAAGTCATCATTCTTCAGTATCTGATGTAATAAATGTAAAAACACTGGATAAGCATATGTTAAACCACATTGTATCTTATATATAGATTTGTTTGGTTACCATGCAAAATTTGAGATTATACTAGCCACTGAGAATCCACTTTTCCTAGTCTGTAGCCCTGATCCTGGAGGACATTGCTCTGATAACTGAATTCAAGGCTTATAATTGTTTAACCGGAGTGACAAACATTTAAGCAATTTCTTTAGAAACCATTTTGCTCCAACTTTCTAATGCCAGGGAATGGTGCCAGATTGACAACCTCTGTAGGTGTGGCAATGCCATAGGTTCCTGAGTCTACGCACTGGCTTTTGTACAGACACTGAAGAAAGTGTTCAGCTGTGTGGCCACACATGAGGCTTTAAAATTTCTCTGTTATGCTCAAAGTCCATGGCAGGAAAGTCTGTGGGTTGGATGGAATTATCACCTTGTTCTGTTCTGATTGCATGAATCCATTCCAGAGTAGTGACAAAGGATGAAATAGTTTGTTGTCACTTTCTTCACTCTGGTGTCCTGCAGAGTTAATGCAATCCCTTGTCTTCACTGTATTGTGGCGGGACTTTGTAACTGCTGTGAAAAGCAAGTGAGCATTGGCCTTTCTAGAAAAAAATTCAGATGGCTGAAGTCGTAAATGAATGTTTTTTGAGAACGCAACACACAGTACTTTTTGTGAGAACTGTACTACCTACTCCATGAGTGGGTAGTTTTGCAGATGAATTTTAAAAATCTGATAGCTTCTCTAATACAATATCCACCCTGAAAAACATATGCCTAGTAGATCTTAATTTAAATTCAGCATACAATTATAAACCAAATAATCCACTTGTTTACATAGATTTGACTTCTTTGGTGAAATTAAATGGGAATACTTCATCACTGGGCTGGGATAGAGCAGACCAGTCTAGAGTCTTTTGGCAGGCTTGACATTTATAAACAACAGCATTTGTTTGTGATATAACATTTTGTATATTGAGTCAGTTAGCCAAACACAATATTATGAAAAACCAAATTTGCAGTAGGAGTTGTTCTATGCAATCAAGGGCACTGTGGACTTCTTTTTTGAATAAATATGTACGGGTTTGCATGACACTTTTTCACCCCTTTGCAGTGAGCCTAGAGAAAACAGTTACTCAAATTTCCTGTGTGTATTTTCATTTCTTTCCTAATTTGTACAATAAAATCTGTCGAACTCAAAACCTGTTACATGCTAAAGCTTAAAATCTGTTGCTATTTTGAGATTTACTTTTTGGTAGCATCCAAAATTACAGGCTTGTAAAAAGACTTAAAAATGCATGGCCTATTCCACACAGGCAGAGCCCTGTTTACTTGACTGAGGCTCTGTGGCATTCCTTAGCGTATTTTCACTCTTATAATACTTCTGGAGGCTGATCCTCAGAGCTAGCACAACTGCGTTGTGTGTAGGACCCCGGCTTGTAAGCTGCCTCGCAAATACTTAACAACATTACAATGTTATGTAACATTACCACAATGTTACAACAGCTAGCCTGACATGGGGGTGCCTTTGAGCGCATCGGTGTGTGTGGGAGCCCATGTTGCTCCTTGCTAGCTCTGAGCTGCACCCCAGCAAGCCAGGCATGGGTTTGTTCGTGGACGTGGGGAGCAGGTGAAGATGCTGGCTGTGCCCATTGCTGGGGGGGTACAGGGCTGTGAAATGAAAGCAGACCTGGCTGTCCCAGCAAAAGTGGTCAAGCAAGGTGGGCTCTGACTGCTCAAAGGGAGTCTCCCAGGAAGCTGACTGATGACCTACTTTGCCTGCTTGTTTAAAGCAGGAGGAGGCAGAAAGAACAGAAGTAATATTTACAAGTGAGTGATATTCAGGGCAAGCGTGGGTGCTGCCAGCAGCCTTTTCCATAACTTTGGCTCATCACCCTAGTTCATCACCCTTAGTTCATCACACCCAGCTGGACACACAGACATGTGTCCAGTCATGTTTGAGTATTTTCAGGGATGAAGACTTTACATCTTCTCTGAGCAACCTGTTCCAGTGCTCAACCACACTCTCAGTAAAAACAGTTTCTTCTTACGTTTAAATGGAATTTTGTGCGTTTTGATATGTACCTGCTGTTGCTTCTTCTGTTACTGGGGAACACTGAGAGAAGTCTGGTCCCATCTTCTTTACTCCACCCATCAGATATTTAACACTCAATGGTAAGATCTCTTTGAATCTTATCCAGGTTAAAATCTCCCAGCTTTCTCAGTCTTTCCTTGTATGAGAGATGCTTCAGTCTCTTAATGATCTTTGTGGCCCACTGCTGGATTTGCTCCAGTATGTCCATGTCTGTCTTGCGCTGGAAAGCCCAAAGGAGTGGACACAGTACTGCAGATGTCTCTCAGCCGGGCTGAGCAGAGAGGAAGGAAGGCATTCCCCCCCCCCCACTTGCTTACAACACACTTCCAGTTGTGTTGATCTTTAACTTGATCTCCTCCTCCACCAAAGATAAGTGTTCCTTGCCCTGTTTTTTCCTGCTGGTCTTGGTGACCTGGGATTGCTTCACCCCTAAGGACTGAAGTGAAGAAGGCATTGTCCACCTTGGCTTTTCCCGTGTCCTTGACTTCTAGATCTCTGACCCATTCATAAGTGAACCCACATTTTCTCTTTCTGCCTATGTACCTGCGTAAGATTTATTTTACTTTCCAGGTCCCTCATCAGGGTCAACCTTCCTAACCCTTGATAAACACTTTTCCTGACATTAGAGTCTGCCCACTAAACCTTGCTCATCAGCTCCCAGCCACCTCATCATCAATCCCAAGGCAGAGATTGATGCATCCCCATTGCCCTCTCACATAAAAGATTATGTCCGCTCCTCACCTTTACAGCCTGTCCTTCCTACAGAGCCTGCGCAGACCTGTGCACTGCAGTACTCCAGTTTTTGAGCTATTCCAGCATTCTTTCTCATCACTGATTCTTGTTTCAGGTCTTACGTTTATTGGTACTTTTGTGCATTAAGTAGCTGGCACTCTAATGATGGCTGAGGTATTTTCTTAACCTTTGTGAATCACAGAAATCCTATTGCACTTAAGATCTTGGGCAGTTTTTCACAAGATATTAAACACAATATGTGTGGCAAGAATGCAGTCTTACTTTCCAGCACTGTTAAGAAAAACAAGGGTATAATTTCTGAATTTAGACATCCCTTCTACAGAATTTCATATAAAGTTTTAAAAGAACACATTTTAAAATGACCATGATTAAGTGGATGTATCATAAATTAGAAGTTATTTCAAGTAACCGTAGCATGTTTTATCTTTATTTTTGGCAAGATGTAGGGGGAACAGTAAGATCTAGATTGTGCAAGTTGCTCAGTGCCAAATTCAGTGTCTATTCAAATACAAAGGAAAACAAATAGTTTTTTTGATTACAGGAGAATAGAAGCTGAGGAAGTGTAAAGATTTTTTCCAGGACCACACACTAAGCCAACAGAAGATCGAAGAAATCTGGATCCTCATATTCTGCACCTTGGTAAAAATATTTGACTTCACCCGTAACTGGATAATTGTAACACAAGTTTATGTAACACTACTTAAAAGCAGAAATTTAACGGTGAAGTTTCTCTCTGAGCTTCTTCATATCAAGGATGAGGCACTGTTACTATCTCTATGCCCATTCACGGGGTACAACCTGCAAGCTGTGTTCAGTGGCTGCAGAAAAACAAGAAGCAATTTTAGCGTGCAATCAGAAAACCTTCAGCTTTTGCAAGGGCATTCATTCATAGTCTCACTGTGGACAGAAGGGAAGGAATTTGGCTGAAACTGTGGGTAGCTCTTGTTCAGGCAATGGAAAAGGAATCGTGGTGGAAGGAAAGACATTTTCAGATTCACATAGGAAAATAAAGGTTGAAAAAGCAACTATCTACCAAAAGCAGAAGCTAGGTCCTATGTTGTTTATTGAGGGGTGTCCAGGCAGCTCAGAGGAAGATTCAGGAGTCACAGGAAGGATTCACTGTCCCTCCTGAAGGCTAAAAGCCATACAGCTCTCAGTGTTTGCACAGTTCACAGTGGTGTGCAATTGAGCCTTTCATCTTGGTAAAGTGACAACAAAGACAATTAGAGCCATGAGGCACTTGACTGATTCCTTTTGCTCACTGTTACTCACTGGGTGTTTGAGAGCAAAATCTTGGGAAGGAAAGAAAAAGCAGCATGAAGACACGAGTGTTTGCAAATCAGAATGAAGAGGCCTGTAAGAGAAGGGAGAGAATATGTCCTAAAGCAAAGCCTAAAAACAGATGAGAAGAAAAAGTCTCAGCAGCAGCAGGTCTTATGCTTTACAACGGTGAGGATCTTGGCAGTCAATTTGGTAGCAGGTATAACTTCAAGAACAGTAAAAATTAAATATGAAAGTTTATTACACGAAACAAGTTTTTACCTATTGTAGTTTGTTACCCTTTGCCTCTTTTGGCACATACTACTTCTTTGCTGTGTATTACCCTTAGTTGCAGGATGCTGACATTGTGTGTTACTGTTGATGCGAACAGCAAAGACTCTATGGTGATTGCAAGTGACAGGTGTGGGGATGTCCCTGTGTAACTAACCTCACTTGCATGTAAAGATTTTGGCATAATAGGTGAGCTTCTAAAGCAGCTGTAGGTTTAAAATTAAAGTTTGATTGTGGTATTTCTGAAATTCTAAACGTAACTGCACAAATTTAATATTCTTTGAACCTAGGTGATAGGAATGTCAGAAGAATAAGCATTAGTGATAATTCTGTTGTCATGTATATTCATAGACAATTAGGCTCTCTCTGCCTTTTAGAACATTCACGTATGATTGTAGGCACTTTCCTGTTTGTAAACTTAAAGATCCAGGAGGATGCTTCCAGAAAAATTTAGTTTACATGTTTGCATACTTCCTCAGAGGTTCAAAGAAATATTTAATAACAGGATTCTAGAATTCAATAACTATAAAAATGCACGTTAGTTCTATTATGTGCTATTATATTATTAATTCTATTATGCACTATAATGTTCTATTATATTATAAATGTAAGGTATCATGTTTTCAATACTAAAATGTGTTCTCACGCAATTATGCTGCATTTATAATTACTTTGCATTTTTTCCTTTCTCTTGTTTTTCCTTTTTCTTCTTTTTTGGAGGGGAATCCTTTGGAGATGTCAGGATTATTCCTCTTCAGCCAATTTCAGTGGATTTTTTTTCCACATTTTCTATTTTTAAATTTTAATATATGATGCAAAATCAATGTTATTCTATTGGATTCTTCCCTCAATATATATTGCATTTTCCTTGTCTAGGTTCAAATAGATTTAATCAAAATGTAAAAAGTAATTTCTCTGGTGTTGGCCCTTTTGATTAAGTGTCTAGGCTTCATTCTTAGGAAATCTATGAAGTTATTAGTTTACATAGCCCTATAGTTAATTTCAAAGTACGATTGTTTCACTGTACACCAAATAAAATACTAGGTTTTACTAATAATTAAAGTACAATGCTACCTGAAAAATGACTACCTAATAAGTCACCTTTGTTATTAGACAAAGTGTCTAATATAGCTGGGTGTATATACAAGACAGATGTGGCGTGACCCCTGGAGATCTCATGAGCAATATGAGAGACAGGGGAAGAACTAAATGAGAGAGGAGGAAAAGCCAGCCTTCGCAGGTGTATATGAGCAGTGTAGCAGTTCCCATCCTTTTACTGGGACTATTGCTCCAAAAGAGAAAAATATTAAAGGGAGAGCCTGAGGTTTTGCAGTCTTTGCTTGTTTTTATGTTTCAAGAGGAAGCAAATGGCGTGGGGCCAGCTTCGGGTGCATTTAGCCATTGCAGGAGGTAGCTTGCCAGGCATTGACTTTCTCCACTGCTCCTTGGCTTTCTGTCCTTATTGGCATGTGTTTATGCTGCTTAGGAAATATTTTGGCAATGGCAACTAAAGCATGGGTGACTACAGTGGTAGAAGGCAGAGCCTGAGTAGCATCTAAGAGCTATCAGAATCAATTAAAAGCAGAAGAGGAAGGTATCTGTGTGATCCTGCAGGGCTGAGTAGCTGCATTATGGATGGTACTATGCTGCTACCATTGCAGACAGCAGTATTAGGAGGGGCACCATTCTCTTAGCCCCCTCCATTGCCCTAGTAAGTCTGCCTGTCAGTGCCTGAGAATAAAAAGTTTGCACTGAAATTCTGAATGCATAATGCTGCAAGTAGCCTGAATATTCTTTTTCTTAAGGTATGTTTGTGTGAGTAAATCTTTACAGGCAGGGACTGCAATCTGGCACACAAATCCTTTTCTAATCAGCAGTTGTTGGAATAGTAAATGGAGAACAGGGAAGCCAGCTCAGCACTTTCAGGAAGCCTCCCCAGGGGACTCCAATATTGTCTCAAAGTCATTCTGAGATCTGAGAGTGGATTTTTCAAATATGAGAAAATTGGAATTCTTAGATCAGTCCAAAGCAAACTAAGCACAAAACCTGTCAAGCTTTCTGCATCAAGCTTCCATAGCATACGAAGCTTTAATAATGGAAAACTGCCCTTAAGGACATAGGTGGTTTCTGCCAGTCCTGCCTCTCTGTCTCCCCTGTGAAAGCTCATACTGTAACCTCTTTATGCAGGATAAGAAGGAAATAATGCATCTAATTTTCTGTTATTTTAAAACACCTATATGTGTACTTTAACTAGCATGTATCCTTAATGTAAAAGCATTAAGGAAATGGCAGTGTTGAATGCCAGCTACTACCAAAAATGGAGGGAGGATGAAAGGAAGTGTTATGAGTTATCATAGTTGCAATTTTTCCAAGGTGTCAGTTTCATACAAAAAGCTACTGGGAAAGTATATGAGATGTAATCAACATATATTTTATGGCTGGGCAAAAAAATATTGCCATCATATCCAGCATCAGCACCATCAAATGAGAGAGTAGGGAACAAATGAAAACAAGTAGGTTGCTAATGGCTCTTTTAACCTCCAAAAATGGATGTAAAAATTCTATTGTGTCCCCTGCTGGGAAAAACTGTGGGAAGCGCAATCCTGACCCTTCCTATTTGGCAAAGCCAGCAGTCATGAGGCACCAGCTGCCTGGCAAGTCAGTGTTTGTACAGCCCACCAGCCCCCTGTTTGCCCCTGATAACAGCATTTGTAGGAGCTAGACTCAAAAAATTACATGTCAGCCTTGTGAGGTGAAAATAACTGGTGGCAGGTTGTTCAAGAGACTTCCAGCAAAACTATGTAGGAAACTAAGCTTCAGTAGTCCTCGTGTTGCTAGAACAATTTTATCTATTTTTACCTTTGGAAAGCTAATGTAGGAAGAAATATTTAGCAACATGCTGGTGTATCATCATGTTTTTCTTAACAGGTTAACCAGCCAGAAGGCGTCTGCTATAAGAGAACATGAATTTAGTAGTAATATTTCCACTTTCACAGGAGTAAGAGCATGTCACAAACTGCAGGAAGAAAGTGAAATGAAAGAAACAGGGTATAAGAAAGCCTTTTTTTTTTTTTTTTTGTTCATCAGATCTTTCACATGTTGTTTGTCCCTATAATAGCATTCATTGTTGCTGATTTGAAAAAAATAATGTTGCCAGCATAGCCAAGTGATGATAGCTAGTCAGCACCCCTGAAAAAGACTGGGTTTGAAATCTTTAAGATTTTTGAAAAGATTATGCTTGTGCAGTTTCAGTTTACCTTTGCAACTATTCTTTCTGACCCTGATACTTCCTAAAGTGAACTAACTTTTAAAGTACAAAATACAGCCTTAAATATATGTGATATACTTTCTGTTGTTGTTGCTGAAGGACAGGTCTTTTAATCCCTAGTTTTTTCAAAACGTAAGAGCTGCCTTTCCATCCTCCTGAATAGGATTCGTCTCTTAAAACATTTTACCTGGTCTTGACTCTAATAACTTTGTAGTCTTTATGCTCCTTATCTCATTTGCTCACCTCTTTTCTCCTTAGGCTCCCAGTGTACATATTCCAACATCTCTTTTGCTTTTCACACTTCCTATCTCTTAGCAGCAATTCACAGTGCCCTGTTCATATTCTCTGTCCTTCCCCATGCACAGAATGGCAGCCAGACCTGGTAATTCAGTCCTGGTCTTCATCTCATTAAAAACAAAAACCTGCAGGAAGCATCTTAAGATCAATTTAACTTCTAAGAATGCTTGTTTACTGCAAATTCAACTCTGCACTAATTTGGCACTTGTTAAGTGTCCTTATGAAAATTTTCTGGCTCAGGGCAAGCAATGCTTTGCATGTAAGCTAGCAGAGCAATATCAGGACATCAAAGCTCAAAGGCTGTTGGTATTATGCAGCAGCTGAAGTTGGAATAGTTTTCAGTTCAATTTGTACATGTAACCTGCATGCTGTTTTCAGTCTGAAATTTCACCTAAACTGGACTATCTTACCTGACTTAATCAGAAAACAAGCACCAGTTTTAAAGAAATGTGTAGTGAAAATGTCCAACCAGTTAACTTCAGCTCTTCAGAGAGTAATGGAAATGTATGGACATTTGGGGGGAAAAAAGGAGACTGCTAAGCATTATCAGTTACGTTCCAAAATGTACACACCAAAGTTTGCCATTAGTGTTAAAATAAATGAACAAATGGAGCTAAAGATCTGAGATGCCCTGGAAAAAGCTGGAGCCCGTTCAGATACAAACCTTGTGCTGCTGCATCATCATCATCATAATTTTTTAAAATAAATTTAAATTCTAGTCAAGGTGGAACTAAGAAGCATTTAACCATTTCTCTTTCAAAAGTATTATGTAAATTGACCAAGGGATGAGACAAATTAGAGCATTTATGTAGGTCTAAGGACAGCACTTAAAGATAGTTCATAATAGAAAAAAATTACAAAGCATTTCCTACATACTAAAAGACTATATAAATTTACATTGGAGGAAGCCTAGGACTCACTAAGGTTTAAATGGGTACCTTAGCACTTAATTTATGTCATCAATTACTAGCTGTAAGGTATAAAGGGAGTAATAGTAATCATCGGCTGAGCCTGGCCTGAGACCTGACAGACTGCTTTGGAGTTTGCTCTTCACTCCCAATTAGCTTGAGTTTCATTAGCTACCAAAAAATTAATATTCGGAGTCACTGGAACAAAATCTGCTACTATGATTATTACTGTTACTGTAGTTATACTCAACCACAGTACTTAAACCATAACACTCCAAAGAGTCCCTTTGGCACAAAGATCCATAAAAGCCAAATCATGATCAAAAGAGGAGAGGAAATGTAGGCAAAGCAAAGTCAGGTAACAGTGTGAATACTATCATTTTATTACCCTTCCAATGCAAAAAATTTAATTAGATATTTATTTCTACTTAAGTTAAGCATGTTTATTTTAATCTTTCTCTGTCCTTGGAGGAGATAGTGGTATGAAATTACTGAAGGAGTGAAGGGTGGAGAGAGGTAGAAGAGATCTTAGTACAGCCAGCAGAATTCAGCATGTTAGAGTTAAGTAAATTATGAGGTTTCTCACCGGTCTTTTAGTTTTTTACACAAGGGACTCTGCCAGAGGCATGGAAGAACGGGGGGGAGGGAGCAGATGAAGCTATAATTTACAGCCTTCATATCTGGCTGCACTGGCCCTGAATGAGCAAAAGGAGCTGAGAAGCTTCCAAGGGAGAGTGAAAACCCTTCCTGCAAGCAGCTCTTGCTGTTTCCCATGGTGGCTGTTAAACAGGAGCTCCAGCCCTGGTGCTCTTGGCTGGTCCCCGCAGCCTGGTCTTATAATTTCCAATTACTTCTCTGTTACAGTTAATATTGAATTTATGTGCTAGAAAACTGTTTGGCCACAGACACAAAATTACTAATGACATAATCAACAGAGACACGATATCTTTTCTTTCACAGTATTAAAATGAACTTCAGTACTTAGGAGTAAAGACCATGATTTGATATTAAAATGGAGTGGTAAACTAGTTGAATTAGGCATTAGCCGTCATCAGTGAGCCAGAACTCTGCAGTCTTATATGGAGACCTGTGAGCTAGCTGGCATCACACCTGGTGAACTCGCGTGGTGGAAGAGCTTCATAACAAAACAGTCATTAATCCTGCAAAACCTCAGACATGCATATTTTAAAGAACAAGAATATTAAACAACTAAACTAGTGGAATGATTGTTGTATTTGAAGTAAAAAGCAAACTAAACCTAACTAAAATAAAATAAAACTCACAACTGCAGAACTAAGCCTGCATATCTTTTCAGTTGTATGATTGGTTTTTTTTGATGAAAATGAGACAAATGTTTAGATAGGACTGATATAAAATTGTTTGATTTTCCTTCCATTCTTAACGAATGATAGAATAATCAAACGGTTTGGGTTGGAAGGGACCTTAAAGATCATCTAGTTTCAACTCCCTTGCCATGGGCAAGGACATCTTCCACTAGACCAGGTTGTTCAAAACCCCATCCAACCTAGCCTTGAACACTTCCAGAGATGAAGCATCCACAGCTTCTCTGGGCAACGTGTTCCCTCTATGTAAAGAACTTCTTCCTAGTATCTAATCTAAATCTACCATTTTTCAGTTTAAAACCATTGCCCATGGTCATATCACTTCACTCCATAATAATCCCTCCCCTTCTTTTCTGTAGGTGCCCTTTAGGTACTGGAAGACAGCAATAAGGTCTCCTGAGCCTTCTCTTCTCCACTCTGAGCAATGCAACTCTCTCAGACTGTCCTTCTAAGAGAGGTGCTCCAGCTCCTTGGTCATCTTTGTGGCCTCCTCTGGACCTGCTTGACCAGGTCCATGTCCCTCTTTTGTCAGGGGCCCCAGAGCTGAATGCAGGACTGCAGATGGGGTCTTATGAGAGGAGAGGGGGAGAATCACCTCCCTCGACCTGCTGGTCATGCTCCTTTTGCTGCAGCCCAGCACACGGTTGGTTCCTGGGCTGCGAGTGCACACTCCAGGGTCATGTTGAGCTTCTCATCAACCAACACTAACAAGTCCTTCTCAAGACTGCTCTCAATTCACTCATTGCCCAGTATGTTTGGGATTGCCTTGACCCTGGTGCAGGACCTTGCACACTTCACTTTGTTGAACTTCATGAGGTTTGCACAGGCCCACCTCTCCAGCCTGTCCAGGTCCCTCTGGATGGCGTGCCTTCCCTCTAGTGTGCTGGCTGCACCATGCAGCTTGGTGCCATCTGCAAACTTGCTGGGGGTTCATCAGTCCCAGTGTCCATGTCACCAACAAAGATGGTGGTGCACCTTTGCCAACACTGGTCTCAGCATGATGCCCTGAGGAAGACCACTTGTCACTGTTCTCCACCCAGACATCAAGCTGTTGACCACAACTTTCTGATTGTGACCATCTAGCCAGTTCATCGTCCACTGAGTGGTCTATCCGTCAAATCAATGTCTGCATTTTAGAGACAAGGATGATGTGTGGAACAGTATCAGATGCTTTGCACAAGTCCAGGTAGATGACATCAGTCACTCTTCCCTTATCCACCAATGCTGTAACCCCATTACAGAAGGCTACTAGATTTGTCAGGCATGATTTGCTCTTAATGAAGCCCTGTTGGCTGCCACAAGTCACCTCCTTATTTTCCATGTGTCTTAACACAGTTTCCTGGAGGACCTGCACAATGATCATTCTGGGCACTGAGGTAAGACTGACTAGCCTGCAGTGCTCTGGGTCTTTCTTTTTTCCCTATTTATAAAGGGGGAGTATGTTTCCCCTTTTCCTGTTACTGGAAACTTCACCAGTTTAGATGAAGGAGTATCTCCTTTAACCTTTACTAATCTTTTTGTTTGGCCTGATAGCATATTCAGCTTCTTTTGGGATTGCTGTTTTATTTGTAACAGAGCAAGATCCATTTCTCCCATGTAAAAAACCTAAATTAGTATTTCAGTCTCAGTCGTTAGGCATACCTAGTATAACTCTTTTCATTGCTGGACATCTGTAATTGATTCTAGAATTGTTCTCAAAGTATTTATAGTAATCATAAATTCTACTCTGAATGAATAGTATCCTATTTATCAAAGTTGTTCACAACACAGCAAACCATTAGAGCTGTTATTCCTACTTCATGCAACCATTTGCAAACAAGACTAAATATGGAGTTACCTATTACAATAACACACACTAGATACAGACATGTCTGGAAAAGATACAAAGTGCAAAAATCCTCAGCAGATATCTAGACAATTCATATTTAAAATCCAGCCAAATTCGTGTGGTTTAGGTTAGCACATAAGATGATATAATACTTCTGAGCTTTGTTAAAAGGGACCTAAAGGTAAAGTGATAGTCTCTTGCACAATTAAAGTACTGAGACAAGTATAATTTCTGAAGTATACTCTATATATAGAATAAGGAATAGTTATATCTGACCTTACTTGGAATCTGGCAGTTTAGATAAAATCTCTTCTGTCATTTCTGTTTATCATGTTTATCATGTTTAGCAGTGATGAGGATATTGAAACATTTTACACTTTTCTAATGGTTACCAAAGATACTGTGCAGTAATTAGAGAAGCTATCTTAGAGCATGTTAATAGATAATAGGACTTTAAGGAATTTCCTTAGCATTTTCAAGGATGTATGTATAACAAACTATAGTGTATAAACTGTTTTGAGAAATTAACTAACAAACAGCTTTGTCATTAGTGCAAATTAGTCCTTAACTACATAAAAAGGTTAGCATAAATATGCTTAGGTCTTCATGAAAATTACTGTGTCACATATACAAACTGAAATAATTCAAAACTTTCACAGATCATGCTCACACTGAGTGAAGGAAATGCATATTTTTATCTTTTGCATGACACATTTAAGACTTAGAAAATGAAGGCAAAACCACACTTGAACAATATGAATTCTGACACAAGTTAATGACTGAATTGGGAATTGGAAAAAAAAAAAAGCAAAGTGTGGCTAAGGTTGGACTACATAATGCTTTCTAGGGCTTCAAGCTGAAAGATTTTCATTAAATGTAAACATTACTTTCCTATTGCCATTTTTTTTTTAATTTTATGTCATAATCTTCCACTGGATATTGATTCAGAATAAAAACATTCAAAAAAGCCTGGAACTGTTCGCTTTACCTTAAGTAGTAGTAATAGTAGTACTAGTAGTAGCGTTTTTGTTATAAAATGGGATATAAACAGATAACAGTAAGTTAATAAATTAGGCTACCATATTAATGCAGTTAACCTAGCCAACTAAAATGGAAATCTCAGGGGATTATTGCCTTCTGCCCATCCTTGCTGCTCAAAAGTATCTGATCTCAACATACAATTTCTCCAAAGTTTTTCAGTACGAGGGTTACAGATTTTGATGTTACATTCCTATTATTCCTAAACTCACAGAAAAGGAAAGCAGATCAGTCATGGTATTAAGCAATGTTACTCTTCATTCAGATATTTATAATCATGAAACAGAAGCATTTACATATTTAAAATTGGCTTTTGGCAAGGCAGCAATTCTGTGATGGAGACTTGGCTATTGAATAATAATGAATAAAGAGCTCCACATATTCCGCCATCTGCTTTTTCAATTGTTAAAATAAAAAATCTGAATGTGAATAAAAGTGTTATTTTATACAGCAATGGTCCTTGCAACAACATTTTCTTAAATAAGTTAAAATTTCTCTATCTGAAATCTTCCTCAGTGCTGATTCCATTCTGCACTTTATTCTTTTGAGATTAGTCTTGAATAATAGATGGTCTGTCTGACAGAAGCTTAACTAAGGCCTGTGCCTTTGTATTATCAGAGCATAACAGGTGACTGGGACATGTCCCCCAAACACCCTGATGTCAGCTGGTGAGCTGTGATGCCAGGTCTTGTTTCTTCCTGGAAGAAGAAGAGAGAGAGGTGCAGAAAAATGCCCTCTGTCTATTTCTCCTAAATCGCTTACAGTGTTTGGATTAATAGCTGCAAGGACATTACTGTAGGATACTCAGTTCATAGGGATACGCTTAACCAATAGCCAAGCAACATTTGGAAAAGAAAAAAAATATTGCTTAGAGGCTGGTCATGTAAATTAAATAACCAACTAAATAAACTGAAGGTGGTAAGCCAGTAGCCTCAATGAGTAGCACTGATCAGTAACCTTGGCCTCTGGAGACTTTTCTAGTAACTACTAGTTTGATTGAGGTTAAAGGTGAAACAGGAGTTACTTCTAAAAACTGTGCAACTCTTGGTATGCCCACCAAAAGGAAAGAAAAACAAGTTTTATCTCCTGGGCTGGAGGGAATGATCAGCTGTGTAACTACTGATCTTGATGCTTAGTGAGATTAGTGCTGGGTAGAGACCCTTCTCTGAAAGAAGCAGGTGCCTCAGCTCTGAGGCATTCATAAGAGAAGCCAAAGCCTGGTATGATTAAAAGAGGCAGCAAAGACAATCTAAAAGCAGTGCTCAGTAGCCGTGACAATGTACATGGAACTGTAGCTCGGGAGTATAAAGTTTCCTTTCACTGAGGCCAGCTATAGGAAAAAATAAGAAAGCTGCATGGTTTTCATTGTTGTTCCCACCTTCTCATCTTAACAAGGCCCAAGTTTGAGGTGGGGGGTGTGCTACTTGAAGGTGTTGCAGTAATGCACTTGCATCACTGAACCTATGGGCTTATGCTGCCTGCTGTGCTTTTCAGTTTTGTCCTGCAATGACTAGCACAGGCATCTTCTATTTCCTCTTCCCTGTGGAATGCTGCACACTATTGTTCATTCCAGTGAAACAAATGGAAGGTGACTTTCCCAAGGCCAAGCAGATAAATAGCTGAATGACTCTCTGAGGATAGGTATACCTACCCTGCACCTCCACTACTGAACACTGCAGTGCCTTACTGTTCAAAGCTGCTTTCAAGCACAACCTGATGTCACACAGATGTATATGCCAGGTCCTCATTAGAAGTGTCTTTCTGGGTTGCTTTAGAAGTGATAGAATGAGAAAGGTATCAGAAGACTTGAGCCCAAAGGAATTGCACATGTAAGCAGTACAGTGAAGTCAAGTAGCATTCTGCGCATATTTTTGCTCACAATAGCCAGAAATTAAACACTTCTTTGTATTTTGCCCTTTCCATGGAACAGTAAAAAATCTTCAGAGATTTTGACTGGCTAAGTCTGTACAGCATATTCAGATGGACATGTGATACACATGACTCCCATGGCAGGATCAGCATTTAAGTATAACCAAAATTACTTATTTTAATATTTAAGTTTTGGGGTCTGATCTGCCTTGTGAAAAATACTGAGCTGTAGTCATTCAGCCACAGTCAAGCTTCAGATGGCAGTCAGTGAAGCTTCCTTGGAATGCTTATTCAAGGCCTCAGAAATAAAGCAGACATGAAATAAAATGAAATGTCTTCATATGAAATAGACTGCTGTTCAGACATGTGCCATAAATTCTTGTCATGATTATTTTGCACTTTGTATGTGTGATTCTCAGAGTTATTCATACCTCATGTATTCTTTCCGTTAATCAGCTCCATGAGTCTCCCTTTTAAATAAAGACAATAAATTGATCACAGCCCTCTTATACATGATGTACAACTCCAAACTGAGAGACGAAGTGGAAGTACTCTTTAGTAATAAATAGATGATCTGCATATTTATTTCACCAGAACAATACTGAAAGAAAAAACTGTCAGGCTGATTGTCATCTGCAAAGATGTACTTCATGTATCTCAGCACTGAAGATGATGAAAATAGACATATTTACATTAGCACCACCTTCAGTCCAAGCATGAATAATAGGGTGCTTTACTGTTGCGTACAAGATGCTCTGTAGCTAGCGTATTGCTTCAGAATGGTACCATTCCTCATGACTGAAAAAAAAAAAAAAGAAAAAGAAGAAGGAATAAACAGCCTGTGATGACAAACACTGTCAGTTCTCTATTCTGTCTTCTCCTGCCTTGTGCACTTTGGTAACATGATGTAAAAGCTGCATTCTTGCATGTTCGTGTTTTGTTCGAGTACCATCTGCCAGGGACAGGGAGGAGCTAACTGAGTGCCTGAAAATGCAACTTCTGCACAGAAACCTCTATCAGCTGGGGGAAAGGCAGCTCCACCTACTGACATTTCTGTCAGTCTGCTCTTTAAAGGGTGGAAGAATTACTCAGAAGTGGCATCTAGTCTCATTTCCCAGTGGAAATGCTGTTCCCAGAAACTCTGAGAAGGTATTCCCAAGCTTTAACGCTACAGGTCTGCATTAGGGTGCATTTTCTGTCTTAGATGTGTCAGTCATTCTGTAGATTCACAGTTTCTTAAAACATTACTTTTTGATAATATATCTACCAAACCCAGTACCCTAGTGCATTTAAAATGATCTATTAATTTGATTTTGACCATGCTCTGCTCTGTCCTGAAAGCAGCGTAAGTCTATCTGTTCACTTTTGATCAAGTCATGGTTTTCTGTGTTGCAAGTGTTCAAATATTGTTCTTTGTAACCTAGAGCATATTTGTGTCTTTCAAAGGATTATCCCAGAAACTGCGAAAAATTGTCACGTTTGTTTCCAATGGAACATTATTATGTTTGCTCCACAACAGTAGTTTTTTGGGGTTTGTTTTTTTTTTTTTTGAGCTGACACTTAATGCATGCTCAAACCTAGCAAGTTACAGCCTACTTGGGTGAAATCAGGATTTGGACGTGGATGATTCGCAACTTCTGAGCAAAACTTGGTCCATGACCTCACAAAGAATGCTTCTCTCTGTTGTACTGCAATTCAGAGGAACTGAAAGCACACCTTTTAAGTGGCCAAATGTGGAAAGGATGAGAAAATCTGTTGTGCCATGAAGATCCTAGACTGACTGCTGTAATAAGATGTTTGGGTGGAAAAGAGAGTTAACTGAGTTTGATCTGAATGCTAATGTAGCTGTAAGTAGGGTTGACCTGATTTCTGCTGGCTTGGTGTATAGGAAATGCACTTATGCAGCTTACCTGAATCTTAAAAAAAGGAAGAAATTAATTTTAAAATTCTATATGATACACTTATCATTCTCCCAAATATCACAGGATTTTGAATAGTTTGGCTTAGATCACTCACTTTGGAAAAGTTAACTTCTAAGTCAAAACTTGCCTTGTTGATTCTTGTTCCCTGTGAACTCCTTTTCATTAATTCAGTCTTTCTTTACAGAGTCTAATTCACACTTACAAAAGTGAAAATTAGTTTATCCAGCATTAGTGACAAAGTCTACATTGGTCAGTCCCATATCATGTTGAGTAGATGGCTCTATTCACCTGAAAGGGGTAATTAGTTGTTACATGTTGATCACAACTTGCCAGAGGTAGAAATTGCTTGCTACGATGAAGAACTGCGAAGGCAGAAACAAGAGAATACCCTAGTGCCAAACATGGTGATGTATTAGCTGGAAAGATAGTGCTTCCTGACAGGTCATAAAAAATCTGGAGCATGTGTTTTCTGCAAGGATAATACCCAGTACCATGCAGAAACAAAGTTGTCAGACTGAATCTATGTATAAAGATGAAAATTACACACTGTGCTTTAGATTGAGGGCAGGTAATCGAGAGCTTCACTGGCAGTGGGAGATCTTACTACAGGAGCACGTTCAGCCAATATCTGAGAAATAACAGGGCAGCACATCTGTAACAGGGAATGTCAGAAGTTTACAATTACTGGAAGTTGCAGCATTTCAGAGAGAGACAGAAAATGGTGCTCACACTCAGAGGTGAGGAGAGGCTGGGGAAAAAGAAGGTTTAAGGAGAAATAAAACAATGGGAGGCTAGATTTAGGGAGCTAATCTAGCCTTTACAGATTTAGAGCAACTATGAGTGAGTCCAGGGAAACAGATTAAAGTTAATAATTCACTAAACAGAAATAAAACTGTTTTAAGAGATCAGGTTGCAGCAGACAATCCAGTGGGAATCTGTTGGTTACAAAACCACTTGAGGGAGGAAGGGGCTTTCCATCATTTCGACTGACAAAGCTGCTGCTGACCTGAGCCAGTAAGCGGAGGGAACAGCACCTGACACAGCTGTCTCAAGACTGCCACCACCACCAGCACAACCAAACTTTGTCATCTCAAGGACAGCATGACAAGGCCCTGTCTGCTCCCACTGTGGGAGAGGAAGAGAGGAGAAGGGCAACAATGGAAGAGCAAGGCAGATGCTGGGTGAGCAGGCAGGATCTAGGGGGCTGTTTCTGGCTGTCTCACCCTTCTGCTAACAGTTGTGGTCACATAGACCCAGCCCTGCGAGGGCAGCACTGCAGCTTTGCACATTGCTTTCATGAGCCAAGTCACTGCCACTGCCTGTTTTGGCAATGTTTCAGTGGTAATTGAAGAAGTACTTACTGTAACACTGAAGAGGTTAAATGTGCTAGCAGTATTACCAGGGAAGTAGTATGCCTGTTTTCAGGTTAGCATGCAAATGGTCCAAACATGCTGTCATTGAAAGCAAAGTTTGGAAGACACCTCCTGTTTCTGTGCCCCAGTGACATTAGGATTCCCATTTACTAGACTGACATTTGCTGAGTAGCTTTATGTCCATTAGTTCATCATCATGCTGGAATGCAACTTTCCCAGTGCACAGTACAACAGGAATTCATTGTGGTCCAACATCACAAGTGCTATGACAACGTAAAATTAGTGCTCAGTACTTCTGTGTTGCAATTTGTTATGCAGATGTGGTTCCTTGTCTTTTCTAGAACATAGATTACACATCCTCTAAGTGTAAAGCTTTGAGAGATACAGATGGCAGGTCCCAAAGGCAAAACAATTTTTGTCCACTTTTGTCAGGTGATTAAAAACAACTATGTTGAAACTCCTCTGTATCAAAGTTGTGTCAATGTGCAATAAATGCTTTCAATTGATAACTGATGACTTAAAACCTTCATTTGCAAAGGGATAAGAAAGTAGTGGCTTTTTTTTTCCATTTTTGAACAGCAGTTTCACAAAATCGCGGCTTATGTTCAGAATAAATTCAGAATGGATCCAAGTCCAGAAACCAGGGATTAAATGTGGGTGCTAGAAACGAAGAAAGAGCTTGATGATAGAAAGGCAGATCATGTAAAATGATATCAAAACATGCAGCTAGAGGTAAAAAAAAAAAAACACCTTTCCCCAGAGTGACTCCTCTGATGTGTGAAGTCTGCTAAAGCCACTGCTCAAAAAAAGAGGATTTTTACATGTTTTATTAATATTTTTTACCAAGGCTTAACAAATTGTGTCACGAGGTTTTATTCGAAATAGGAAATTTTCCTTTAGACCTCTAAAAATTTCCTGTTATGTGAATAAAGGATATAAAAATCAGCAAATGTTTTCTGAGGCACACTGATTTTAGAAAATTCAGATGTAATGAATGCCCTCATCTTTCTTTCTCATTCAGTTTCTGCTTCGTCTCTCTTCCATTCTTTATTCCCTTTTTCTCTTGTGCAGCCTTATTATTTCAATATCTGTCATAGTAAGAGTTAAGAACTTGAACTTTACTGCTGCAGTATATTCTCTTATTAGTAAGTCATAGTATGAGATAGCTGTAATTACTGTAGGTCCTCTAAGCTCCAGAAGATACTGCTCCAGAAGAAAGTGTGGACCTATTGGTAGACACTGTAATGAAAATGAGAACAGGAGTCTATGGTTCACAACAATTAGATTTAAAATCTTCAGAAATTCTCAGAAAGCACACCATTTCATCATTAGCTGTTAAACAGTTCCTAGGGTTGGTGGCAATTTGGTGCAGAGAAGAAATGAAGACTGTAACTCTAAAGTAAATTTAACCTTCTATGGGTTATTTTTTGACATGTCAAAAAAATGAAGGTGTAAGAATTAGTTCTGCATAGGTTTGTAAAAATCCATTTTTTTCTGTCTTTTCCTCCTGTCACCCCCCAAGAAGGCATAACATTTTATGGTTTTATTTTATACTCCAATTTTTCAAGGCCTCAATTTCTCGAGAATCTTTAAACTACCAACAACATGAAAATTGCTTGTTTAATCTGAAATCTTATTTGAAATATGTGACAAAGAATAGCACTCTAAAATGTGTACACAGTTGTGTAAATTCTCTTTTGATTTTCTGTTTTGTTTCCCTGTTTTGGGTTGTGGTTTTTTTTTCCACTTTTGCATATGAGATTGTTGGTTGTTGCCATGGTAATTCTAATTGATTTCTTTTTGCTGTTTTGCAGCCTTTCAGAAGAGAAGCCCTTCTTTATGCCCATTTTAATTATGGTAGAACAAATGCTCATACTGACTGTTATTCAAGTCTATAATGTGGCACCAATCTTCAATACAGTGTTTTGTCCACATCCCCAAATTTCTGTTACAACTAACTCTTGCATATGCTTCCTGAATAATATCTAAAGAAAGACCTTATGTATCCACACAGGTAAGAAATGTCTTTCAGGGCTTAGAGCCATCTTCGTTTTCAACTGTAATTATGTCAACACCTTTTCTATCCGAGCAGAGCAAACGTTTCCAATAATATCTCTCCAGTGTGCTAAAGCAAACATACTTCTACTAACTTGCAGTTGCAATCACCTAACTGTGCCTTGCCACACTCTGGAAATTTCTCTCTCTTTCACTATAAAGTACTGATTTTAATTTTTTTTGCCTCCTGCCAGTCTTGCCTCTGTGTTCTATTTCTTAACCCTCAAGAATTGAGCTCCTTCCCCAAAACTGCCCAGAGGAGTAGCCTCTGTTGTCTGTTATTTATGCATGCAAACAAACACTTTCACATACTTCCTTTTGCTCCGAAAGAACTTTCAGTAAACATCCAAGGCTAATCTCCATTGCAAATGTAATGATAAGACTAACGACATCTACAAAAACCTCTGCAGAGTAGTCCTTTATCATTCATAGTTTTAAAAATGCAATTAAAAATGAATATTATTATTTTAATATTATTTCAGGCATCGAATAACAGAAGGGAAACAGAAAACTTTGTGTTGTGCTGCCATCCACACTTCGAAATCTATTGTGTTTAAATGAAAGTAAAGCACAAGCATTCTAGCTTTGTGTAATGTGCACACACACACACATATATATTTACTAATACATGTGTATATAAGTATATATCTACTATATATATCTTTATTTTGTTTAAGTTCTAATCTAAGTATACACTTTTTTTTTTTAACTAATAAGGGAAAAATGATCATTTTCTTACTCCTTTCTGTAAACACACAGAAAACAGAGCAGGATTCCTAAACAGAAGAGCCTAGAAGTTCTTGAGAAGAACTGGTAATTGCAGCAGTGTAATAGCACCAGAAGGTGTGCAGATGGCCTTGACAATAGGCAGCATTTTTTCTTTGTTCATTGTCTCAGAAAAGTGAGATAAAACCAGGGGAGTCTCAAGGCAGCTCTGAAGACTCAGAACCAAACCAGTACAGAAACCAGTTCTCTGTCTCTTTGTTAAGCTGCATGCCTTGCTTGCCTCCAAACCCATCAACAAAGGTGCACATTTGCAGATTGTTGCAGATTCATTTCAGAGAACTGTGTACCTGGCTTTCATTCTCAGCTCTCACCCTGAATTAGCATTACCGCTCTTGTGCCACAACAGCAAAATGGTAGCTTGTGAGGAGCCCGTGAGGAGCCCATGAGGTGAAGTGTCATGAACTTCCTTGTGCATATTAGCTCATTGAGAAAATTCAGGACTCCCTCATCACTTCTCACTCTGAGTGCACAGAGCACGACAAATCTCTTTTTGTGGCATATTGTGGTTTTGCTGCACTATGACCCCCCTAGTCTTTTTATCTTCTGTTTGTGCTGGAGAAACACTCTGTGGCCAGTTATTGTATGTACTGGTTTAGAACAGGGAATGATGAAGCTTTAACATCTTTAGTCACATTATTGTTCAATATGTGAGGATAATACTTTTTAGATTCACAAAAGTGAAAAGGCTTTGCTAAATAGAGCTTGAATGTCTTAAAAATAAACCCGAGGCTTTAATGCTCTGTAATTATCCTGTCTATTATCTCATCTGCTGCTTAATCTTTCCTGTTTTCTCCTGATCTTTTAACTATATGGGGAGATTTGCCATTTTGGAAAAACATAATTCTTCAAATTTGGGGGCTTTTTTTTTTTTTTTGGAGGTTTTGTTTTGTTTTGTTTTGTTTTGAGGGTTTTTTCCTTTTCTGAAGCTGTATAAAATTCACTTGAAGGAAATTAGTTTTGAATCTTCACATAGAGAAGAATACCAGCTATTTTAAACTTGAATATAGTACTTGATCACGCTATTGTGTAAGAGTTCCTGAATGTAAGGCAAAAATATTTTTCAACTTGCCTAAAGCATAGAATAGTAATTGTATTACTTTCTTAGGTTCAGTTGTATGCATAGTTTTTCTGCCAAGACATAGCTTAATTAAACTGACTTTGGAAGGTAGTTGTGTGGGGATTCTAGAATTATCTGAGTAAGGACATGAACTGGTGCTAAGTCCCACCCAGAATTAGATGCACTGGATCAGCAACGCTGGCTCAGAGACCTACCTGCACCTGCTGACGAGGTATCTCCCCCTAAGCACTTGCAGGACACTTTTGGCTTTTGGCCCCCAGGGCACACTGCTGGCGTGTGTTGCATTTTTGTGTCCCCCAGGACTTCCAGATGGATCACCAGCAGAAGCACTGTGCAGGGGCTTGCAGGCTGCAGGGGACCTCTGCCAGCAGGGCTGGGGGACTCCCTGTGGGATGTGGGACAAGGAAGTGTGGGGCTACCCAAACATTATGAGAGGATGTGGTTGAGCATCTTGTGGGAATGGCTGGTGCTGATGTGTCTGGGGAAAGGCTTAAAAGCAGGTGACTGGGATGTGTCCAGCAAGAAGTGCAGGGAAGCAGCACATTTCAGCTTATAGCACAGATGTGCTTTGCTTGAATGGTGGTCTGCTCCCGGATTGCTGCTGGAACCCCAGCATGCTTGAGGTCTAGAGCTTTGCTGTCCTGACAGAGACCAAGCCCAGGTGTGCAGATCAGCAAATGAGCCACATTCCCCTGCAGTCTTTTATGATGCAGGCATCCAGTAGAGAAGAGAGACCCACTCCTGCCCCCAGCCATGGCCAGAGGGTTTGGGGTTGGGGGAGTCAGGTTGCTGTTGTAGAGAAGTCTCAGAGGAAAGCTCAGAGGGCTGCGATGGGAGGATGACAGGAGCCATTTGAGTGTGAAGTCTGCAGTAGGGAGGACTCTGTCCGTGGCATGTGGATTTGACTCAGGACAGGCAGCCCTTCAAGTGTGGTTAACTTCCTTGCGCAAATTAGCTCACTGAGAAAATTCAGGAGCTTTTCAGCCACCAGGAGCAGAACAGGAAAGAAAGCCCCAGAAAGTGGTGAGAGAGGGGAGGTAGTGCCTCCTGAAGGGTCTCCTGGCAGGTTGGAAAGTGGCTAGACAGCCCCATGGACAGCACAAGCTTGTGCCTGGCTCCTTCATCAACTAGGTGCAGGGTTCGGCATTTATTCTTGCTAAACTGCTCAAGGTTGCGTTGTCTATTTCTTCAGCCATTTAATTTAAATTGCTAAAACAATTGTTTTGGAAAATGCAAATGATGAGGGAATAGTAAGAATGTCTAAAAAAAGGTGCAAGAAGTCAGGGAAATACTACCTTTTTCGTCAAAGGTTACTAGAGAAAAGGTCAACTAGAAGGTAAAATTCATTTTTCATTTGTTTCATAGTAACATTGGAGGGGTTTGGGATTCAGCCATACTGTCTGCAGGGTGGAACAAAGCAATTGTACTAGAATTTCATTGCTTTCTTTAACATTTCTCTGGACTTTGAGAGGCTTCTTCCACCTCGTATTTGTCATTCGGAAGATATAGACATCACAAAACTAGGTACTGGACCCCTGTTTAAATGTCTTTCTTAGACCTCTCCTTCTTTCTTATGTTGACCTGAAACAGAAGAGCATTGGCCTAGACAGTCTTTTGTTATAGGACACCAGTAACTCACTCCTACCCTATTTTGGAGAAAACGAGCAGGGGTGTGATCAGTCAGCTGCAACACATGTGTCACACCAGCTGCTGCTCCCGGATCTAACACCTGCAGTTTGGGTGACATTTGTTTTAAACCCAGTAATACCAATCTTTTCAATTGACAAGACCCAGTTTTGCTCTGGTCCCTGTATCTATGAGCTATAAATCCAGACGGATAACAGTTAATGTGTCCTGCAGTGAGGATCACCCCCTCCAAGTCCGAGCTAATGAACACAGAAATGGCAGTGTGTAGGAAAGCAGTGAACAGTGAAGACAGACAGAAATATTTGAGCTTTCCAAGTACAATCTGTCACATCTCATAACAGTAACTATCAACTGATAAATTTTATATATAAATAAATATAGATTAAATGGGAATGATGATAGAACGCCAGGTATCTCACAGCACAACAGTAGCCTAGTGAATGTTGATGGTCAGGATAGTTAAAAAAAATTAATCATAAAATCTTTATGACAGAAACTCAGGATGAAGGAATTCTAACAAAAAACTGATGAAAGAAAAAGAGATTTGCAATAAGGAAGAAAGGGAAAGGAAAGAAGAGAAAGATCTTTTTTCCAGATAAATTTAAATTTTTAATCAAAATCTGTAATCTGGGGTTTGGGGGTGGGTGGGTTGTTTTCTGATTTTTGTTTGTTTGTTTGTTTTCCTTAAAGCTAATGTTAATTTTTCATTAATGACGATTTTTTGACAGGGAGCAGAATTTCCTGCTACTTCAAATGGGTTTAGCCCTATCCATCAGATGTACCTTTAGGCTTCAGATCCTCCCATTCTATTATCACAGCATGATCCTTTTACAGTCACATTTTATGCAAATTAATACTGTGAAATACAAGGTGCATCAGTGACAGTGGTAGATTACACCTATAGCACCTGAGTCATTCTGCAGTCTGCAGCCTGAAGTGAATTCTTGAACTGGGCTTACAATTTACCATACATTTTGAGGTTTAAACTTCATGAAAACCAACTTGAATGATAGCAACAGAGGGTAAAAGCAAACCTTTTTAAAGTATCATTACACACGCTGAAAGACTTGTGAAGGCTTACGGTTGAATGCAGATCTTTTTCTAAATAATAAACATCTATCTGGATCAGAGTTCTGCATCCCTGGGATCTTCTTGCGCCAAAAAAAAAAAAAAAATAAAATAGAAAAACGAGTCCCTTCAAATTTTAAAGTTGATTTCTGACAAACATTTAGATAACATTGCTCTGACTTAGAATTTGGCATGTATCACATGAAAACACGTATTTGATGACTTCTAAGGTTATATAACAACAATGTCCCAGAGGGCTACATGACCACTTATTATCTGCATTCCAACAACACCACAAGTGAATATTAAGGTGGCTTTTGCATGAGCAATGGCCTCGTAGCAGGAAGCCATTTTGCTTGGCACATGCAGATGTACTGATCACTTTGGAATTGCAGGTGACCTTTCTGTTTTTTCTTGAAGCTGCAAGCAGAATGTTGCAGCCGACAATGGAATAAAAAATTAACCTCACCTTATCACAGTGTCTCAAAATTTGCTAAGTTGCATTGGTTGTCTGTGTTACCAAAATCTTCTTGTCACTAAGGCAGTATGTAAAAATGCTCAGATACATTAAGATGGATATGCGAAAGAACTAAGTTTAAAAAGAGGGGGGAAAAGGGGAAAGAACAGGAATTGTTTTTGGGTACTACAAGCAGGTGCTGAAACACACCACTAATTCTTGTAGGTTTGCAAATACTAAGTACTCTGTTCCAAGTTCCATAAATCAACTGGGGAAACTAAAAGCAATAATGAGGGAAGCAAGGTAATAAAACAAAAAATAAAATAAATCACAATAATGAAAAAGAGTCTTTCTTACTTAGCAGATTTAAAGGATATTCAATGCTACTTGCAACCAAAATGCACTAAAAATTGGAATTAACTATAATTTGCATTGAAACTTTTAAAATGTTTAAAAACTAGTTTGTAACAGTAGAGCGTATTAGCAGTAAACACATTCCTGCAGGGGATATCAGCTCAAATGCCACAATATTATGTTACCACATGTGAGACAGTATGTTAAAATGAATAGAGAGGAAAATGAGGCTGCCCAGTCTGCAAATTTAATGAAAAAGAAAAAGAAAGAGACAGCAAAAGTACTGCGAACAAAATGTATTTTTATTATGGAAGTTTTTACAAAGCATTTTTAAAAATACAAGTTTTAGTCTGGCAGTGGCCTTTTCAGTTTATGAGATCACACACAAAAACATACACCTACACATTCTTGTAAGAATCAGCACGAGCTATGCTGCCCTGTAGGATAGCACTTGGTAAGATCAAGTAGATTTCTACCCGCAAAAATAATTTTTTCAACACTTTTGATTCTCCAGAAGTTTCAGAAGGAAGAATTGTCTATTGATTGAAATATTAAATTTTACTTCTCTTCACCATATAGAGCACACTATACAAAAAATTGAGAAGAACAGTACTGTTCTCTTCACATAAAGTGGTCTATAAAGACAAAACCTAAAACTGATCTGCACTAGTTATATGGAAGTAACACAATTAACTTGTATCTTAGACATGCTTGATTCAATAAACATACTGTCAAATTACAAGAGGAAAACTCCGTCTAGCCATAAGAGAGGTCTAGCATCTATTCAGGGTAAGGATGCCTTATCCAGCAATCAGATAATATGAATTCCTGTTGCTAGAAACATCAAATTGTTTCCCAGGGTAAGGAAAAACAGTGTTTGGTGTTTATGAACATCAAACACTATGTATAAATATCAAATTACAGTGTCTTTGGTATGTAGAAGAAAACTTATGTCTGGACAGCTGAAGGACACACAGTGGTTAATTAAAGTTGGACAACTGAGCCTGATGGAGAAAGGTTTCTTTTATGCCTGAGAGTGTTCATTTTTGGAGTTATCTGAAATCATGGTTAATCTGAACCCTTTTGTGTCTAGGAGAGAGGCAGAAATGTTTTTTAATGAAGTTTTGACAGAAATATGAGATTATTGTGTTTCTTAGAGCTACCCTCCTTGAATTGGTGCTCACCTAGAAGAAAGGTGCAAGGCAAGCCTAGCTTCCTCAGGAGATGTGGGGAACTCATGTGCTGACATTCCTTTCCACAGTTCAGCAGAGCTAGAAGGGAATGTGCTTTTGTCTTGCCATTTCAGGGATATTCTCTTTCACAGTTTCACCTGCATGCGTTCTCTTGAAAGGAGCTGGTGGGCAGGAGATACGTATTTTCCATGCTTTTCACGGCATTTACTGGAACTGTGAGTGATCCTTCATCTTTCCCATCTTTCCCACTTCCTGACTTCCTAAACAAATCGATTAATTCCATGGCTAATTCCTTAGATTTCTCTAAGATTTCTAAAACTCGTGGTCAGGAATAAATTTTTTTTACTTTGTTAGACTGGATTATAAAATGATAGAGGAGAGAGGGAGGCACTTTAAACCATGTGTAAAACTCAGAATTGCCTGTAAATCTGTTATTGACATATAAAGAAATTCTTCAGTCATTTCACTAGCTTGGATGTTATTGATAAATTATAGAACTTTTAAATAGAGTTGTTTTGTCTAAACCTTGGTGCTTTAATGCTTCCCCTCCCATAAACTGGTGCAAAAACAGTCCTTCACTTCAGCTTTAGATTAGTAGTTAATCTTGTGTCTTCTGCAGATATGCTAGATTTCATTGCTGAAAGACCATGAGTGGTTGAAAAATGTCTGTCTGGTCTGTATTGTGCATCAAATATTTTAGTTTGGGACTGCTCAGAAGTGAAATATGTTGCTTACTTGTAATAAATTATCTTAGATTTAAGACAAGCATAATTTTCATTTTTATGGGTAGGTCTAGGTTAAACACTTTCTACTTTATATGTATTTCCATGACAAAATTACAGCTGCTCACAATTAATTCTCAAATTTCAGCTTTAACAAGAAAAAAAATCAGGTTAATTTTCATTCGTACAGTTAAAAATTCCAAATGGGTATGCCTTTGTTTACTACAACCTGTGTAGAGTAGTTTGTCAGTCAACAACCTGCATCATGCTGCCCTTTCAAAGAGGCGTTTGTATTCTGTGTTATTTTGGTTATGGTATATTTAAGGGAAAATTCAGAGATAAAGAATTCTGTACCTCTATATTTCACCTAACTATTCTGTGTAGCAACGCACCAGCGTTATTTACAGTGACTGAGTCTGTTTGATGAAGGACTTCCCATCACCAACACATTACTGTAAAAGGGAGAATTTAACATAGGCTTAGCTCGGTGTATCCATAAAGAGCTAGAATCCACAGAGACAGTGGGAGCCTTCCCAGTGCCCTAAGCATGACTGACAGTATAGGAAGTGGCTTGATTCACAAGGCTCCATGTGATTGCTGTACCATTTAAAGCCTTCCCTTCCATCAGACATAAAAGAAATGGGGTATTTGTGCAGTAAAACAGTTTTTGTCTGATCAGTTGACTCATTTTTTTATTTTAGTAGGGATGCATGAATGTAGTTCATTCGCTTTAGGCCTGCTTAAGATGGCCAGTATCTCGCACAACTCTCAGGTCTGGTGTTAGTCCAGCTGCAGAAGAGCTGTTTCTTTGGCATGCCATAAAAGAACTTTGTCTGCTTTTTATGGGAATAACTCCTTTGTGTTTTGATGGCAGTGACAGTCGATTGGGCTTTTCTTCCACATACATTTTATCATTTCAATGCAGTGCTTAGTTTATTCACCAGGGGTCATCAAAGGTCTGGATTTTCTTTGTCTACTGAGATGAACTGAATGATGACATTTCGAAGCTTGCTTAGTTTCTCTCATTCCTGACTTGGTATTTGGGAATGTTCATGTACGCTCTTACAACCCTATTGCTCAGCCTGTGATAACTGTACAATGCACTTTGAAGACTTATTTCAAGTATTTAAGACCACAGTCATAGCTTTGGCAGACAACTTAGTCTGAGAGCCACTATTTGTGCAACATTATTTTTCTGTTAGTGAGTTTAAATGGCTTTTGTGTGATATTTAAATAAAACTATTAGCAAATGCAGGACCCATAACAGCTATTTGTTCCTTGCAGTTTCCTGTAAAACCAAATATGGAATAAAGTGGGAAAAATTGCATTAAGTACAAATATGGCTTTCTTCTGAATTCTGAACAGTTTAGGCAGCAGAGAAATCAGGCTTTTTAGATCTTCCTACATTGTAGCCTAATACAAAGGTATTTTAGAAAATAGGTATGAATTTTCCTGATGAAGCACTTCTAGTCACTTTTTTCACCATTGGGTAAAATGTGTACTGCTGGGGGTAGAAGATGAAGTATGAGATGAGTATAACTCACGCTATCCACAGGTTTCGGTCACTAAAACACTGTAAGAAGTGCATATTAGCCTGGCAAAAAGTTGTTGAAACTGCAATATCAGGCCAAATATGCTTGTCATTAACTTCCAAGACTTTTGGACATAAATAGAAGACAGTTTACCTCACTTTGCAGGCACTTCAGGATCTACTTCCTAACTTGAGCCATACAGTGAGGGGTAAGTTCTGGGTGGCAAGAGCAAAAGCAGCAGCACTGAATCTGAGGTGACTTTCTCTCCCTGTTTCTGCCAGTGAATAATGAAAACTACCTACCGCAAGGGCCTATTGTACACAAAATTATTTCTAGAAGGCTGACATGGTGAGGTAATGTAATTAAAGGATGCATATTAGCATGTCAGGTGGATAAAACATGTTGAATATTCAGTGATCCTGACAGACCATTGTTCAGAGGGTAATAAATGTCCTGGCATTGTACTGTCATGTCTAAAAGTCTGAGGTAACCTACCCGCTGCTCTAAACTTTGTCACTGCTTCCCATTATAAGGGTATTAATTCAGTGACCACCTCTGTCACAGAACAAATAAACTGAAGCCAAACAAAATTTATTGTTCAAACTCAATTAAAGCTCTACCAATATCAGGTACAGATTGGGGATGTCACACGTCCCTGCACTGCTGATTCTTAAAGTTTATAGCCAATGGTCTAAATTGTGCAATCACTCCTCTAAAAAGGGAGGGCTGTCAACCTTGAGGAGTTTCCTTCGACAGTGTCCCAGAACAAGGGGAGAGCCCCCAGCTGCAGGCCCACTTGTCTGAGGAGGATCAGCTCCAAATGTCTCTCCATCAGGGTTTCCTTAATACCCTAGTTGAATCTAATCAGTGGTCAGATACGGTCATGTAGTCCCCCACTGGCTTAGCACCCCAGATTCCTTGCCTTTGTTCCTTCTGACCACCATTATGTGAGTGTACAAGAGCTGTGCAGGAAGTTTCCCTGGACTTTTGTCTGTGGCAGGAAGTTTTCACAGGCATTTCTCATGTGGCAGGAGGCTGTTGCAGGCCTTTGTCAGGTCTTTGTCAGGGCTTTTTCAGGGTAGGTATACCTGCCACACAGTCTACCCTGTGACCACGGTCACAGTTCAATAGGTTTCCTTGGAGTGGTGGTACAATCATCTCTTGCCTCCAAAATTAAAAGGGAGCACAGTCTGGTGAGTATTAGTACTCATTTTGAATCATCATTCCTCAGTTATTTAACTGCTATCGCAACAACAGGTCATACCATCAAGCGCTTAATACAACTCACCATAATGCAAAATTTGGAATGTGAATATAACAGCCATCTGTCAGCAGATTCAAAACTCCACTATACACCCTTTCTTTAGCATTGAGGCTTCCTGTCACATTTCCCACCTGCTTCATGAGGTGCAGTCCTAGTGCTTGTGGGGCACAGACCCTCCTTGAAAATGTCCAACTCCACTCCGTGTCTTCACTTGCAGGGGTGAATGTAGCATTGTGAAACTGCATCTTGTGTCCCACACCAACCTGGCATTTGACATGTCTGATGAACTGGTCTTGGTGGATCATTCAGACCACTGCTCCTGCTGCCAGTAGAAGCATTACTGTAATCCACATCTCTGTGTACTGTTCTGTAAGGAAATAAAATTAGGCCTCCAACCTTTGAGGCAGGGCTTAGAAATCAAGGATTATCCACTGGGCACTAACACAGTTGCCTTCCTGCCTCTACCTAGGGCTTCCCAGGCATATAAGCCTCTGGGCTTTTCTAGGGTCACAGGCACAATGCCACTAGAGGGCAGTTTCACCACGACAGGTTGCCCCACTTTGGTTCTCAGTGGAAATTGATGCCTTCGATTGTCTGGTACAGGGGTCTCACCTGTCAGTGGCCCACTAGGACAAAACACTTGAGCCTCTGGATTCTGATCATTTCCCCAGTAGTTACTGACAATGAAGACAGCTTGTAGCAGTTGTACATCCCAACTGTGGCTTGAAACATCAGTATGTCTTTTAATCAGGCCATTAGTTCTCTCAACTATACCGTTGGCTTGAGGATAATATGGAGTATGAAATGTCCACTTGATACACTCTCCTTGTGCCCAATTTTGCACTACTGTGGCTTTAAAATGTGAACCATTCTTGCAAAGCCTTGACTATCTGGCCTCTAATAGCAGCACTGAAAGCTGTATCCATAGACAATCCTGAACTATTTCTACCTCTATGAAGATGTATTTTTTAGCATTGAGTGACTTCAAGGGCTGGATGAAAGCAGTATGCCAGGTGCTCCAGAGAGCCTTCCCTTGTTTAATATGCTGGACGGGGGCTTGATTTGGGTGGCTGGCCTTGATCTTTGTCCGACATTGTTGGCAAGCTGTGAGGATCGCTTCACAGGTTTTCACAGACACTGGCCAGCCTCAGGATCCATGTTCATAACAGAGGTCTGACTTGGCTGAATGGCCTTGCTTGATATGCAACCCTTCAGCTAAGCAATCCCAGTCTTCCTTTTCTCAGGTCATTACCTTGATCTGGGTTGAGGAACCTAAAGACAAGGAGTGGATACAAATACTAGCAAGGCTGCAGAATAAGGCTCACTGAATGTACCATAGTGTCAGACTCCAGCAAAACCAAAGCTGTATTGCATCATTTGACAGACACATCTGTCAAACTTGTGTTGCGATGTCTGGCTTCTTCTGTTGGACCTAACAAAGGTGAACTCTTTCACATATATTCTTTCTTTCTGAAATTCCTCTTGGAATTCTTTCACATATATTGTCCCTGCCCATCTTTACTGTCCCTTCCCATCTTTACTGTCCTTCCCATCTTTGGAATGGATGTGATTCAGTGTTTATTTCTTTCTTCAATTTATTTAGAAAACTGTTAGAAGAGTATCATTTATGTCATTTCACAAATGTGTCTGCTGGCATGGAATTCTCTGTGGCCCCCCCCAGAGTAAAAAAAAAAGTACCCTGTGCTGGAGTAGAAAAAAAAAATGGAGAGAAAACTGAGTAACACGGAATAATCCTGCTATGATAAAATGACTCTCCCTGATTGAGCAAGTGTTTCACAATATTTGCCTTGCCTTGCAGAACAGCAATACTATAATTGAAATTGCACTACAGAAAGAACAATGCTGAGACCAAAACTTGTTTGGATGTTTGTTTGGTTTTTTTTTTTTTCTTCTTTTTAATGAAGATGTTACAGCTTTCTTAGTTGAAGGTCCATTTAGAAAGCAGTTAGTATATCGATCTTAAGACTACTGTTCACCTCATTGCCTTTAGAAAACTGCTGGCTTAAAATTATTCAACTTTACTTTTCATACACAGAATGGTGTTTGTTTGGTTTTTTAACTGGGGAAAACAGTATAACCATAAATACAAGGCATCATAGAATCATAGAATAGTTAGGGTTGGAAAGGACCTTAAGATCATCTAGTTCCAACCCCCTACCATGGGCAGGGACACCTCCCACTAAACCATGTCACCCAAGGCTCTGTCCAACCTGGCCTTGAGATAGGGGTAGAAAAGGAGAAACTACCATGCCTTGACTGAGGAACAATGGTAACCTGAAGTAATATTTTCCTTAGTATGTGTGCCATTGGCAGGCTAAAAACAGACTCTGAAATTTACTGCTGCAGTTCTGTGAAAAAAAGTAAAGTAGAAAAAGATCTGTAGGGTTTTCTTTGGACAAGTGTGGAAGTCAGGTTAAGAAAAAGAGTAAATTTACCTTTTAAGAGTAATTAAGCCAGAAGACTATTAGCCTTGTAAATTGACGGATTATACGAGGAATAGGCAAATATACTAAAGCCAAACATTTTGAAGTTTGGAGGACAAACCTTTTGAGAAGGAGGACAAACCACCTAAAATTACTTGTCAGAAGCAAGCAACAGCACTAGCAAGCATGATAGCATAAGACAGTGAGCAGTCATAGTACCACTTCCCATTCACAATCTTCGCTGGCTCGTACAGAGCTCGTGTTTTGTGGGTTGTTTGTTTCTTTTTTCTTTTTTTTCCTATGTTATTTGTAGAAAAATTTATAAGATTTTCTGAACTATTTGTGAAATCTGTCCATTTTATGCAGTAAGAACATATTACTTTTGTCTGAAAGTTCCTTCTGAAGACTTAAAAAAAGAGGAAGTGTAAGAATATTTTTAATGCTGTAAATATGGGCTCTGACATCTATCTTTTGCATGTGCTTTACTTGAAGTGCCATGTAATTCCCCTCATTAAGTGCTGTTTAGTACTGAAATTCCCTCAGCTGACTGCTAATACCTGGCAAACACTCTATGGCACATTTTCACATGCATCAGATATCCTTACCTTTCTTGCCAGATATATGAATACAAGGTGGCGTACTCTGACAAATCTTAGTTTTTTTATAATGTGTTTAAAAGTAATTTTCTGAGGCATTTGCTTTCAAAAGCATTTAGGCAGCTATCTGCTTCTTGAGCTGACTTCCAAGGCAGAAACACGTTTACAATTGAAGATTAATAGTTTATTCATTAAGTTCTAATTTAAGATAGTCAGTGCTGCTGGTACCTTTCCAACTTCTGCTGTTCCCTCCCAAATGTCCTCTTTGACTGATTCTTTACTGTTAAGGTATGGCAATTATATTTCTTTGCTTTTAAGTAGTGCTTCAGTTAGAATCTGCTGCAGTTTCCATCAGGTTTTTGGTTCTTTTTTTTCCACAAGCAGTTATTAGTTCTGCTGTTTGCAGCATCACAGAGTCCTTTGTTAGTCACTTACTAGCTGGCAGTCATTATTCTAAAACACTGTTAAGCAGGAAACTCAAAATGTCTTTCCTAATTTTCTGTTATTATGCAAAGCACTGTTTGTGTTAACTCTATCTAAGCAAGTTTTTAATAACAAACCCAATGGCAAAGTGAAAAGTAAGAGACTGGAAGTTTGATTCCAAACACCACACTGAAGTGTTCACTTTAAAAGTACTTGCTGTAGCTGCATGTAAAGCCTTGACATTGTTAATTGGTTTTGCCTGCCTGTACTATCATTTCAAGTTGTTCCAAGGATATAATGTTCAGAAATTTGATAAGGGCTCTCAATAGCTTTCTGAAAACCCAAATTATATGGTGAGAGATTCTTGCTATTCAGTGCTCCCTGTTACTTACATTGCTACTATGAAGATATTCTGCATCAAAAAAACTAGCCTGCTCTCCACCTCAGCTACTTTATTTATTCTGCTCTAAAAAGTTTTCCTGGTGCTAAACTTGTAAGTAATGAGTGATTTCCCTGTTCTTCTTGTTGTCAAAAACTCTCAACCTTCTCTAATCTTGATCTTGATCTTCAGCTACCCCAGATTTTAACTTTCTATTTATTTCCATTTTTACTTCCTTGTAACTTGAAACAATGCAGTGGTTTGTTCTGGATGTTTAAATTCTTCTACAGAAGGATCACAGGGTGTTAGGGTGGTTTGTTTGGGTTTTTTGGTTTTTTTTGTTGTTGTTGTTGTTTGTTTTTTTTTGGGGGGGGTTGTTTGTTTGCTTGTTTTTATTTTACATTAGCATTTATTATCACTTGAAATATCTGTTTGTTGCTTTCTTGTTTAAGGTCTTTCCAGACTTCTCTGTTGAAGTAGATAGTGCAGGTTTTCCCATTAAAAACTTGCTAAGTAAGATTTTACAACTTCACAGCCACAATTTTCAGTAATCTCTTCAATACCCTGGGAATATGATTCACTGGTCTCTGATATATAAATGTGCCTCCAGGAGATTTTCTGTCCAGTGAACAAAGAGAAGAGAAAAATGAAGTTAGGAAAAAAATAAAAGAAGCTTCACCCATTGACATAATGAGGAAAAATGTGATAAAATTGAGCTTTTGGAGAACGAGAATAAAGACGAACACTTTGTAGCTGCAGTCATAGAATCATAAAATAGTTAGGGTTGGGAAGGACCTTAAAATCACCTAGTTCCAACCGCCTGCCATGGGGGGGTTGGAGTCACCAGCTCACAATCAGGAGCCAAGCTTGTAAAGTTGTTCAGTGGGAGGAAGCTGCCTGCTTGCCTGAAAAATGTCATCCAGTTTTATTTCATGGAGGGTGAAAGAGCATCACAATACACTGAGTTTAATTCGCAGGAAAAACAGGTCTTGGAACCTTTATCACAGTGTGCGAGCCACATTGTTTGTTCCTCCATCCAGAAGAAATTGTACCAGTGTTTTCTATCACCACTTCCTGCTTCGAGCTTACCCAACCAGAAAAGTCTCCACTTTGATGTCTGTTTCTGATTGCACTGGATTTATCCTGCCTTCTTTTGAAAGTGGTCTGAAATCCAGATATTTCTCAAATCCAGTAGTGGTTTTATTCCATATTTCATTAACACTGTATTTTTAGGATACAGAATTGTAATCAATAATTCTGAATGCTGATGCAGCTTGGATATGATCTGACTAGTGGGTCCTGACAAAATCTGTCTGCCACAGGTTGTTCATTTCAGGGACTGTCCACGGAAGATCTTGAGATCTGGTATGTGCTTGCCACTGATCACCTCATATCCTGGGGTTTACAAGTGTGCCACACACAGAGTTTCAGTGACAGCAAGCTGGTCCATCCTAAACTCTCTCTGAAGGAGGTTTTATAAGGCCAGTCTCTGAGGTGGTGTACAATAGCTGGAAAAACACATTAGCAGGAAGCGGCATGTTTGGAAGTCTATTTTGACCTGTTGTAGTTATAATGATGTTAAAGCTGAGCTACGTCAAGTGAGCTGATGGTTTCTTTTATTTTTTAAAGAAAAAAATGGACGTTTTCCACTTCAACAAAATGGTAGAAACACCTCCAGCCTACACAGCTTAAAGGAAGCTTACACTCCTGAAGCTCTTCACACACTAAACTGTGATCTGCACCAGTGTGTTTTAGCATCTTAACCATAGATCAAACCATAGCGCATTGCCACTCTGCAAGGCATAAAATCATAGTAGAAAAACACTTTGAAAAAACTATCAATAAATATGTCTCACATGAAAAAATTAAGTTTATTGCTTTCTCATGATTTTCTTCACGTAAAGTCAACTTCCAACAAACAATGCCAGTAAGTCTATTAGTAAATGTCCTCTTCAGTAACCGTTGATGGGCTGTAATCTTTTGGCATGAGGAAGAAGAAGTACAAATCAAGGGCTGGAGAGAATTTTTATTTAACATTTGGATGTATTCCAGTACTAAATTGTTTAGGGATTTTCGATCTCAGCATTAACCATTTTTGTTTTGTCCTGTTGGTTTGTTGTTTGGAGGTTTGTTTGTAAGGGCTTTTTTCCCCTCTCCTTTGTTATGTTTCCTCAAAAGTTGGGGAGTTTTTGCTTTTAAAATCTCTTTATTTTCTCTCCCAAATAAAAATATCCTCTTCTCACCATGAAATTGAGCAGTCTGATAGAAAAACGACAGATCATGAACAGCAGGTGCTAAAACGTTTAAGAGAAGAGTGAAAGAGCAGGGTATAAAAGTTTGATTCAAAGATCCGTTATTACACAAAATCTCATGGTTTCAACAGTCTTGCTCCTCTGCTGGAACTGTAAATATGGGAAGGGATTAAGATTTGGGTTTTGCACCGAGAAAAATCAGTTAAGAGAAAGAGTGAACTGATGTAATTACATTCAAGTGGTTTAAATGACAAAACATGAAAAGAATCATAAATAGTGTAGGGAAGCAATTATCATTAGGGAAAGGCCTTTGCAATTAAACTAGATCAAGTTTAGGTTAGGATTTAGTTTTGGGGCTTAGTCAGGAGGTAGTAGAGTATCTCAGAAGTCTCTGTGAGGCTTTTACCGGTGAAAAATACAAATCTTTCATTACAACTCAAATGAAATCCTGCATGGTTGAGAAAAAAATATATTGAGTGTTTGGTCAACATTTGTAAAAAATGTGTAAAAATTAATAGTTGCAGCTGTTCAAAAACTACAACAGAGAAGAAAAAAATAGAGACTACATTGTTTCAAGATAATAGGATAAAATAAAAATCCAGCATTTCTTGGAAGTTTGGGAGTTGGGTGAGAAGGCATAATGAAAGAACTGTGAAATCTGGACCCAGCTTTACTACAGCTGATCATGATTCAGAACAACTAGAAATTTCAGGAAAAAAATATAATTTTCCCATCATTTGTCATACTGGAGATTTTTATCTTTGCGTTCTCTCGATTGCAGCCATCCTACAAATATATACAGCTAGTTTGCACTGCTTTACAGCACAAAGTGTAAAAGAATATGCCTGGAATTAAATCAAAACAGCTCTTAGAAAAAATAATTGTGTTAAATGCTGCTTCAAAATGCATGACTTGAATATTCATCAGCATCTCTGGCTCTTTCTAAATCCCTCTTACACAGATTCTGGCACAACAAGAACTCATCAGATTTGACATCTGCATTTTCAAATCCTTGTAGTTTACAGTTAATGGATAGTAGAAAAAAGATTAAAGATGCCCAGTGCAAATAGTTTCTTTAAGCATTTCCAAAAGAATTACTTAGACATAACATTATTACCATAAAGTGATAAAAAAAAAAAATGGGATTAATGATTAACTATGAAGTATGAGTCATGAAGCTTTATCCTGGTGCTTACTTCAGAGGCTCTTTTCATGGAACATAGAACATATAGGAGAAAATGTAAGGTAAAGAATCTATACCTATGGATTTAATATATTTAAAAAAAAAGGCCAGTAAGAGAGGTCTTTGTCTCCAAGAAGAAATGACTAGCAGTTCTGCTATGTGCTATCTTCCTCAGTTGAATTTAGGAACAGATAATCACATTAGCCCAGAATTCACAGTAGTTTCACTGTGGGAACCAACCCATTTTATCACCACTTCATCTCACTTTGCTAGGCAATAAAATCCTCATTTTGTTCACTTTTAGGTCACCTTACACTGCCACGTGTTCCTGCAGCACGTTTGCTTTTGGAAAACTAAGAACATGACATTGGTGACAAATACATATGCATCTGCTTGCAGGTAGTTTGAATTTCTTGATCCCCTCTCTATGTCATTATCTTGTTATCCATAACATCACATAGCAGATTCTCAGAGCAAACTATAACTGCTACAAGCCATCTTAAAGACCAAAGTTAATCTAAGTATTTTCACAGTAGAAAGAGTATTATAGAATCATAGAATAGTTAGGGTTGCAAAGGACCTTAAGATCATTGAGTTCCAACCCCCCTGCCATGGGCAAGGACACCTCACACTAGACCATGGCTCCCAAGACTGTACAACGTGGCCTTGAACACAGCCAGGAATGGAGCATTTACCATTTCTTTGGGTACTGAATCCCTGGTGTCAGTGAGGGAGTGGATCTGCATACACCCTCCAGCACAGTTTACCTATTGAGGATGAACGCCTGATTCTGACTGTGCTTATACTGATTTATGTCAGCCTAGTTTCACGGACTTCAGAGAAACTGCTGTGAAGTAATTGTCCAGCTTAACATGGAAAGGATAAAAAATCCTGTGAGCTCATTTTAAGTTGTCTTCTAAAGTCTGACAGTACTTTTTCTTGTACTGCTCCAATCTATTTTCATTTCTAGAGAAGAAGAAAACCAGTCTTTCAGTCTATCAGTACATATAAATACTATATTAATTTTCCAAATCTTTTTTTATCAGTGCAACCTTTCAAGCACCAATAAAAGCACACAGCACGTTTCTAATAAACATAAGCAGTCTGTGTCTTCTCAGTGTAAGCACAGAATTCCATGAAAACAGACAGAGTGAAACCACTTAAAAATTAGGGCAACTTAGCTCAAAGCCAGGACCATCAAACATACAGACAGGAAGTCAGCAAACAAAATCAGCATTTCTGAGCAGTTCTCAGGGCTGAGAAGGTCAGCAAATTTAGAAAGATCGTATACCAATTAGATGAGGCACATCAACAGTTTCAGAGTGATGGTACAGTTTGTTGTATTCCTGCACCTCAGCAAGGTGATTTGGGTTAGCATAAAATCTGATTTTTTTAAGAATTTGTATATTGTTACAGGTCGTGCAACTGCCATATGTGTTAGTAGATCTGTTGCTCTGAAACAGATAGGTGCCTTGTCCCATTTTGTTGGTGTGTGCATCTGTTCTCTTGTTTTTATGTGAAGTAATAAAATCCCTTGAATGGTAGAACAAACAAATGCAGTTGATCTGCTGCTGGAAACATGCCTGTTGCTAATTTCACTTTTTCTTGTCAGCATAGTACTGAAGTAACTTAGTGGCCAATATCAGCTCAGAAGGGGCTTTTGTTCTCTTTGTAGTGAATGCTTTTTAAGTTGCTTTACAGAACAAAGAATCCCAGGAGTTCAAAAAGGCATGAAGAGACTTTTCCTGACATTCCCGAGAATATTCTAGAAACCCATGACCACAAGAGAACAGGCAGGTATGGGGCCTGATCCCCCTTGCAAATGCAAAGCCTGCGCAGCACCTGCAGTTTCGACCTGATGCTCCCCTCTTGCTGCAGCCGGATGGAGGGAATAAAGCCTCAAGGTTGTTTCACTCAACTGCTGCAATTTAGACATCAGGTCTTCTTGCTTCAGCACGTTATTCCATAACAGAATTTATTTAACTTCACTGAATGTGCCTCAGTTTTCCACTGCTTCTAACCTTGTAGTAACATAAGTAGCTCATGAAAGATGGTTTTGTTATTTTTAGGGCTGCTTGACAGTAAAGGCCTTATATAAATACACCAAGTCCAGAAGATAATCCTGGAAACCTGTCTTTCCACAGCATCTTCACTCAGTAAATGCTGACTCATCTTTGCTCTGAAAGGGTTTTGGAGCATGACTTGATTCTGCTTTTCAATTTTTTTTTTTCAAGCTATGACATAGATACACTTTCAGGGGCCACCATATTTAGCTATGGAAATAATTCATTAAGAATGTGACTGCTGGGAGAAGTCTGGTCTGGTGTCTTTTCTCACCCTGTTTCTAGTGTCCTTGCACCCTATTACATTTTGTCACTGTGCAAAGATGCATGTTTGGAATTCCCAGGTACAATCTCCAAGACTAATTACTGCAGAGTGTAAGGAGACTCAGCTAAGCAAACAACCTCCTGCACAACTGTGCAGCAACAGGGCTTTACACACTTGCTCAGGTTAAATGACGTACGAACAGGTGGTACACTTCTAACACACTCACTAGCTGCTATTTTTCATCAAGTGCTTAATCTAATTTGCTGAGAAATAAAAGCCTATTTCAGGAGCTCACAAAATGTTGCACAGAAAGCTTATGTTATCCTAGACATCTGGGAGAATTATTAACATGGCATCATGTCAGGTGCTCTTTGTCCCCTTTTTCTCTCACTTGCTTCTAATAATTAGTTGAAACTTGGCATTCTAGAATGCTGCCTTTGTTAAATGCCTGCAGGATGAGGTCAGGAAATAGGATTAATTCCAGCATTTTATAGACCTTCACATAGTCTAGCAGGGAGGAGCCTTGAGAGGCAAAAAAGTAATTGCTTTTCTCCCCTTTCCATCCAAACCCAAGTAGATGAAATTTAGATGAGACTTACTGTGGCACTTACTAGGCCTGATTTGGTATTCATGCTCATGACACGCTCTCTCTGCTCGATTTTAGAAGAATCACTCCTCATTCACTTCAGTGTCTTGTGGAATCAGGGCCTCAATTAAAATCAACATTTCTATGTCACTTTCTTACACACTTTCTATTATCCCCCACTCCAGCAAAAAACCCGAAGAGAGGACAACAGATGTTCTTCCTGATTTTGGGATGCAATTTTCACTGCTTCCCATGTACAGTGTGCTTAACATTGAATGTCAGTGTATACATTAACACCGAGGAAGACTGCATAGCTGGTATCAGCTTTCTCAAAAAATGTTAGAAAAAGAATAGAAGAATAAAAAAATAGGAACCAGTGAATGCAAAATTCTCCTTCGCAGCATAGTTTGTGCAGTCAGTTATGTTAGGGAAGAGTGGATGTATAAGTCTGCCATGCCAAAATTATAGTACTTTGTGACCATGGCAACTTGCTATTAACAATTACATATTGTACAGTACTATTGAGACACTGTTCAAGGGCTTATGCAGAATTGGAACAAGGCTCTCAAGTGCTGTGAGCATAAAATCAAGGTAAGACAAATGTAGAAGGCAACAAACCACCACTGGAAGGCCTTCCAGATTATAAACAACCTACATCTTCCAGTAAGTAGTAGTTTCTGGGTTTGATGATGTTTGCAATGGCTTGAACTTGACTGAAAGTATGTAATTGATTGTCTTTAAAATGTAACTGGCAACTACAACTCCAAATTAAGGTTAATGATGTATTCTTCTCTTGCTTTAAGAAAGAAACTTGTGAGCTTTGAAAAGAAAAAGCATTTATAAATTCCTGCATATCCCTCCTGTGTCTCTGTACATATATAGTTTATAAGTATATTGTACTGTGACTGTTTTTATTCTTCACCATTTTTCCCTGAAAAATTAATGCTCATGAGCCTTCTGAATCAATATTTAAAATCAGTTTCAATTGCTTGGGATCATCTCCATGCTATTGCTAGCTTACTAAAATGATACTTTCTCTTGCATTGAAAACCAAGTTATTAGAACTATTCCATTGTAGGCTAAATGTGTCTTACTGTTATCAAGTGGAAACTAGGTTATATACCTATCATCTCCTTTGCCTTTTAATTCTTTAAATACCTTTGTGTTTACAACCCATTTCATGCTTATCAGAGCAATGATGCCTCCTATGTCACAGCAGGCCATACTTCACATAGTGAGCAATCAATGACATGTAGTTTTTCTATTCTCAGGACCACTATTTCCCAATGGATCTTGGGAAGAGTGGGATAATGCTACTCATTGTGTCTGGGGTTTTCTAACAGCACTCTGAGCTTGCTTCCAGCTAGCTTAAACTGTATAAAGAAATTAAGTTGAAATTCCATGTCTGTCTTCAGGTGATTTAGCTGTGGTATGCTTTGAGCAAATTGAGAAAAAGTACCGGTCTGTGATTTCTTTTTGCTTTTTGGTTAAACCCAAACTTCAATTCAAATTTAGACTTCAGTATGATTCTGAAGCAGGACACACAACTTCAGGCAACATCAGTTATCATACGTACCTTTTTCTGCAAGCAAAGAGGGGCAAATTGACTCCCATTCACATTTGTGCAGGCTCAAAATGAGTAAAATGTTTAGTGTGTTTTGTCAGGAAAATTTTCTGAACAATAAGAGAAAAGGTACTATAAGAAAAGCTTCTTCCTCTCCTTTTTTTCAGTAATCACTTTATCATAAAATAATATCCTAAAGCCATTAAGCATAAAGAAAAGCAGGAATAATAATAAATTAGACTTCCCCATGGGAATTCATCTAATGCAATCTGTTGCATTTATTGCAACAGATACTAGGTTTCTTCTTCAGTTTTTCCCTAATACAGGTTGTCAGAATTACATGCAGCAGCTTTGGCTTCCCTCAAGAACCATGATGCTTCTCAGACCCAAGTCAAACCCAGCTGGTCAGCTACCTAAGCATTCTTTTTATGATGTCAGACAGTAACCAAAGCCATTGATCTCTGCAGAGAGCATTTTTGGGAGAGGCACAAACTGCAGTTAGCCCAGTTCCACACTGGTGTCCAGTTGCTTCAGAAAATCTTTTGCCACCAGAGCACTCCAGTTTGTATAACTAGCAGGACCAACACCAGCAATTCCTTGGTTCAAAGGAGCATGCAGATCACTTTTAGTCATAATTTCCTGTAAGGCCCTTGTTTCTCTGCTAACAATCTTTACCATGTGTGATGACTTGAACAATAGCCTTGCATAAGGCGTAATTCATACAGTGAAAGTAACTCCATCAGTAAACCATGAAAAACTCAGAACAAGGAGTTTGGCTTCAGCTTGTTCCTGCATATTAGACGTCTCGTTGGAGGTCACACAGTGATATGAAAGTAAAATGAGGACCAATGAAATTAGCAAGCCCAATTCTTTTTGTCCTTTGAGCCACTGAGTATAGCCTCTTTGATAGTCATGTTGGGGTTAGGGATCAAAGGACAAAGTACAAAGTATATGCAACAAAGCCACTATTATTTGAGTCCCTTTTAGCCAAAACCAAACAACTGCTCCCAACTTTATTTGAAGCAGATTTGCTCATCAATGTATATAGCATGTGGTTTCCATGAAGAAGGCCCATCAAGCTGAAAAGCCCAGCTGCCAGCCCAAATTCTGCACCTACCTATCTCTACAGTGAAACAGAGCAATAAAGTAACTGCGACACACAACTGCAAGCTGTTGAAAAAGCATAGCAAGAAGTAAGACTACCACAGTGGATTTGAGTACCACTCTTTTTTCTTTCTGGTTCAACCTTTCAGCAGTGTTTCCATTAGTTAGGTAATCTCACATTACTGCAAAGGTTGGTTCAGCTTTTGTTTGAGTAATTCTGATAGAAATTACTTGGCATTGTGTTGACTGTATTTCAGCAGGTTCCTTAAAATTACTTTAGTGATTTAAATGCAGTTTATCTTCAGTATGTATCTAGATCACAACATTGCTACCATACTTAATGCTTTTGTGGACTGTCTTAACAAACCCACAAAAGAGAAAATTGACACTGAAGCTCGATAAATTTTACCCAGCTTTCTTTGGCTTCTAAAGGGTTTTGTGGGTTTTTATTTTTTAAAGAAGGTGTATGATAAAATGCAGCTCCCACAGATTAAAAAATTCAGGGTAAAAAATTTCCATATTGTAGAAATGCTTTGATTCCTCATTGAATGAGGGTCGAACTGATCATGAATAAAAGCTTAGTGCAGTAATGGTACCATTTAACACTATTCCCACTTCCTTGATGAATGAGCTGATCCTGTATTATTGCTTTAACGTTTGCCTAGCATGTTCACTCCATTTAACTTCCATTAAAACAAAGTATCCTTCCTCTTCCTCCAACTGGAGATAGATACAGCATAATTACAATTGTCTGCTGTGCGAAGCGGTGGGTTAACAAGTGAAATCACAATGCTATCAGTCTTGTTATTGTGACTGTAAATATGTCACCCACAGTTTTAGCAGCAACTTCTGTGGTTTTTTACAACAAATTTATGATGGAGTTTTTAGAGAATAAAGAGGAAATGTCACCCTGGTTTTCATGAGCTTAATCAACCTTGCTGCGTCCATTTCTGGAATAGCTGAAGATAAGATGATTTACATGTGTAGCCAAGCCTGCAGTGCACCCATTGATTTGCAGGTTCAAGTAATTTTTGGTCAAAAGGGAAAAATGCATGATATGGAGGAAATGGTTGTATTTTCTTCTATCTTCCTAGATGAACTTTTAATGCTTTATCCTGTGTATCTAGTTGCAACCATGCATGAAGTTTGCATTTTCTAGTTTTAACAAAGGTATGTTGAAACTTTTAACTAGCCACATAGAAAGGTGTTCTTTGTTACAGTTCATTGAACTAGTCCATCTCATTTGTGAATCATTAATGATACTGGCTGCTTGGTAAATTTACTTTGGTTGTAAATCTATAAATGGCATGGGAAGATATGGTAGAATGATTTTTCATGCTTAGCTTTTAAATGAGAAAATTCTGGTTTCAAGGAAGATAAACTATAAATCAACATTTTGGAAGGAGACAGAGCAACCTTAAAAAGCTAACATTTTTGTAGCTGTATGTTGCAGTGAGCGGGTATACACAGTCATGCATAAATTGTCCACTTTGATCCTTTCCACTAGGGGAGAAGTTTTATAAAGCTGCTTCTTGACAAGGCTTATTTACAGTGGTTTAAAGACAGAGTTTAAAAATCAAGTACTTCCAAATGCATTTGATGATACTATTTGGGGTAATAAAGTGATCCAAAGTAGGAAACAGCAATTCTGAATATGAAGAAGCATTTTCCTGAGGATGATGGCCTAGGAAAATGGACAGTTGTATTTTCATACAAACATAGTCACTCTAATTTCAAATACAAGGTATCTTGTAATGAGGTAAAGAAAATACAAACAGATTCATGCTCATAATGGAAGGACACTGGGGTTTTTTCCTCTTATTGAAGGAAGCAGCTGTATGGCAAACAGAGCCTTACTGAACTGTTTTCTATCAGGGTAGAGTTGGTATAAATTCAGGAGTACACAGTGGCTTTGGCACAGGTGCACGGGAGAACTCCTATAACTACATACAAGTGTCATGGTTTAAGCCCAGAAGTAAATCAGCCACACAGTTTGTTAGCCCCCCAACCCTCCCCTTCCTCCCCCCACTCCTAGAGGGATGGGGAGGAGAATTGAAAGAATGCAACTCCCACGGGCTGAGACAAGAACATTCCAGTAACTAAGGTATAACACAAACCACTGCTGCTACCACCAGTAATAATAATGATAAGGGAAACAACAAGGGAAGAGAATACAACTGCTCACCACCTGCTGACCGATACCCAGACTAACTGAGCAGTGATCTAACCCTTCCGGGTAACTACCCTCAGTTTATATAGTGGGCATGACGTGCTGTGGTATGGAATACCTCTTTGGTCAGTTTGGGTCAGGTGTCCTGTCTCCGCTTCCTCCCGGCTTCCCCTCCTCCCTGGCAGAGCATGAGACTCAGAGAGTCTTTGGTCAGAATAAACATTACTGAGCAGCAACTAAAAACATCACTGTTATCAGCGCTGATCCCAGGCTGAAAGTCAAAACCACAGCACTGCACCAGCTACTAAGAAGGACAAAAAATGATTGCTACTGCTGAACCCAGGAGAACAAGCAATGAAATAATAATCCCCACCCCAAAATTCCCAGCTTGTGAGTAATTATGATTTTCAAAATGGGGTTTTGTTCTGAAACAGGGAAAAAAAAACCCAACAAATATCAACCCTTTGTAGAATAAAAAGTTCAGGCAACTTTCATTAAGAAATTAAGTTCTCTGTAGGAATATAGCTGTCACGTAAGCTCTTTACTATAGAAAGATTTGCAGGAGATCATGAAAAACTGAACAACCTCAGGCACCCAGAGAAAAGCACAGAGCTTTGAGGTATTTCAAGACATGTTACTCCCTACTGTATTGTGAACTTGTATACTTCTCCATCAGAAAGAAAAATTGAGTTCTGAAACACTTAAACACAGCCGCTCTCAGGTTTTCATGGTAGTCTGCAGGATTCACTAACTATATTTGCTAAAACCATAGGCAAGTTTCCTACTTTAAATTAAGATGCAGCGTAAATAACAACATACTGGGCAAAGTTCATTTTTAGGAAAAGTTCTACTAAGCTCACATGTATACCTGTCATGAATTTGGGCTTACTAGTTTTTGTTCTGCTTATGGTTGACTCAGAGCCAACCGTGCTAGTAATTTCATAGCAAAATAAGTTTGGATCATTATCTTCAAAGCCTTTTTGCAAACCTATAACAGGATTTTTTTTTTGCACTTAATTAATTTATTGTTTGTATTTTGTACTTAGATGTCCAGCTCAATTTATGGGTGTGGTAAAAGGTAACTTCTTATTTCCTAAGCATACTGGATTCTTAGCATGTGTTTTGGACAATATGGACATTAGCATATATCAACTTCTGTCTCTATCTTTTGATAGCATTTTGCCTAGTGAACAGTAAAAATAAATGCTCTTTTCTTTCCCTTAAATGCTCTGAAATAACTTAATTGCTTGAGTGTGTTAGAAACAATAACCAGACAGAAAAGCAAAATCCCATTACATGTTGTATTATAGAGCCACATGAACAAAGAAACCAATAAAAATCATCACAGCACAAAAAAGTAATTACATGTTGTTATTTTATTTGTGTCTCCACCCAGGGTGTAAACACACACACTGAGGCATTAATTATCTGTACAAATCTCTAACCTCACTATAACAATTATTAAATCCAGACTTAAAACTCTGACCCAAGTGTGTTTTAGAAGAAATCTCTGAGATTCTTTTTTATTTTTCTATTTCTGTTTCTAATTATACTAATTCATACAAACACTAGTAGATTTATGGTGAAGGACAATGGCTGGAGCAGTCTTCTTTAAAGGCATCTCACAATAAGGCGTTCTACCAGTCATGTCACTGAGCTCCAATTATCCAGTTTTATTTTGTACCACACACATACACCTTTCAATTCAGCTTTTACATAAAAAAAATATGAAACAGGAGAAATATAACTTACTATTATATGAAAAGTAACTGTAACAAATCACAAGATTACACATACTAGTAGAGAAAAAAAGGTGTACCTAATCCTTTCAAAATATTTTCATGGTATGCAACAGATGTCTTTAGAGCAAGTATCAGCCAGCTATACAGAATGGCAAATGGAGCTCATATGTGTATATGTTAGCATGTATAAATATGTAGAATACTCTGTAAGGTTTAGGAAAAACATACTCCCACTTTCTCTCCTCACCAAAGTGCTTTGCGTAAAAAAATATTACACAAGATGTTGCTTTCTGTGCAGAATAAAGGGTTTTTTTTCTTAAATAAACCCCCATTCAGCTAATTTTAAATTGTGGTCCTTTTCTTTTGCTTTATCTGTTCCTAGGAAATATATATGTATCAAAAAAAACCCTCCCAACAAAGTTTCACAAAAACAACAAAAAAGTGCTGTTTAAAAAAATCTACTAAGAAATTACACAGGTAAAGCAGGGACTAAACAGTTAAAATGTAATTTTTGTACTCATTCACACCTCTTTAAAGAAAGTTGAAAACAAAATACAATGTGACAGATGGCCTTAGCACTGCAATACTTCAGCATTTTGATATTAGTAAACCATAACGCCATATATGTGTATATATACATGTATATATATATACATAGAAAGGGAGATCTAAAGGCACACATGCAGTCTGATACACTCACACATGGACACATGCACTTTGAAGCTATACTTTAAACTCCAGTGTAGATCCATTTCTAATGTGGGTATAAATAGTCTATGAGTCTGAAAATGAGAATTTTATAGAAGAATGATTGTGAAAATTTTCATTAGAATATTGTTTCATGTCCAAAGTCTAAAATAATTTCATCTTGTAGATATGATTCCCTTTAGAAAGTTAACAATCCAGCCAGTACAATAACAACACAAAAATCACTGAGGCAAAAGTATTTGTGTATAAGTCAATAACTGCCATTACTCTATATATATTGACAAGCACCATTTTTCATTGTGACCTGTGACAAATAAAATTCCCTATTTTAACATCCAAAATACACGAGAAAATGTCTGTGAGAAAATGGGGTTTTTTACACAACTGTCCTCAGTGATATAAACTGACACTTTAAAGTCAGTCTAACTCCAAAGAGAATAATCATGAAGAATCCCCTTTGTATTTGATCAGGAAGTAAACAAAAGGCATACTTTTTTACAGACTGGTAGCCCACTCTCATACTTAATTTGACTGTAATCTAGCTCCTTTTTTTTAAGATTAAGGCTCACAGAAAGCTGTAAAGATATATATATATCTATATAAATTAAAGAAAGCATGAATGTCTTGCAAAAAAATTTTTTTTAAATGCAGCTGATGAATCCCCCTTCCTGGATTCTCTATTCCCACTTTCGCTTTGATCAGGATCTTTCATGATGCGTAAACTCCCTCTTGACTGGAGGGAGACTGGAATGTACAAGAATGTACAAGTACGGGAATGTACTTCTACATTTAGATACAAGAAAAAGAATTTGAAAAGATTTAAAAGTTGAGGTGGTATAGATCATAAAATCATAGAATATCAGGTTGGAAGGGACCTTAAAGGTCACCTGGTCCAACCTTTCTAGGCCAAGCATGACCTAAACTAGATGTCCTAGCATGCAGTCCAGCCAAATATTAAGAAGTGTTCCAAGTCAGCAGCTGTATTTCAGTTCTGTGCAAGGCAACTGACAAATCCTGGACAACCCTGTGGTTAAAACAACCTTTGAGGTTTTACACATACAAAACGACAAAGCAAAGTCCTACACATTTGAAACTGTTCAGTCTGCCTAATTACTCCTGTTGAACCAAGTTATGCATGTGCAGAGAACATAGAATGGGCTTTAAGATAGTAGAAAATTAAAGCTTTGTTTAAAAGTAAAACTCTCTGTCAGGGCACTGGACGAGATCATACATTAATGCAATAAAACTGTCTTTTTGCCTGTGTATGTACAGATGTGTAGGGAAGCCTGATGTCATTTAACCAAATGTTAACCACATATAGTAACAACTAGCACTACTATTGCAAGCTGAAGCAAAAGGACTCATTAACATGTGATTTGAGAAGCAGAACAGGAGGGGAAGAATTTAGTACAGAATTATTTGTATTTAAATGGTATTAGTTCTTACTGTACATCACTTATGTGCATGGTGTACCCATATAGCCTTTGCTTTTATTGGATGAAAATATCTCCATTAAATATATAAGCACATATACCTGTTTATAAGATTATACTTCATGAATATAAACCTCAAAAGGTTGCCAGTGTTTATAAACATCTCAACATAAATCCACCTATGCAACATAATAGCAAATTAAATTACAAATTTGACTCAAACTGCATTCAACTCTCGAAAGTTTCTTGGGATAAAAAAATGTTTTACAAACTTTTTTTATAATTCATCTTTCTGGATTACTAATTTGAGAAGCATTGTTACGGTCAAGCCTGTAAGAATGAACTTTGGACTTTTGTCTTTCTTATTAAATCAAGTTATATGAATATTACAATGAACACTGTAGAGTAGGAAATCCTCAAAAAGGATGGACAGGAATTAATAATCTAAAAACTCTTGTAAGAGTCTTGTAAGAGTTGCTCCCGAGGTATATAGGATCACAGTGATGACACACGTTCACTGCAAAATACTATTTTCAACTCATCCCCTTTTACTTTTCACAAAGGGCAATGTCATTAGCTTGCATTCTGAACTAAGTTTGAGGACCAGAGCCTGACACTGAATGGGAAAATCAAAACCACCAGATCAGTTCATTTTTACATTTCTAAATAACCAAAAGGATCGTAGCAAACTTAAAAGTAGCTTTTCTTCCTGAAAATGTGTTATGAAAATGAAAAATGCTAGGGCAACAAAAATTTAATTGAATCAGTACAGATTGCTTTTAAAAAAAAATCTGTGGAATTTAAGGAATAATCTTCTACAGGCTATTTTAAGCCTTTTTATAGAGTACTATAGCATCTATAGCAATAAAGCTCTACAATATAATTAAAAGTCAACAGAAAGTTGAAACATACCTTTTCTTATCTAGCAGCTGTGCTAAATATGGACAAAGTCCACATACCTTCTCAAGTAGTGCATTTAACCCCTTTTCACTGCATAAAGCACTGGGTCAGAAAGAATATTGGAAAAATAGCAATGGCCATATTGTATGGATTAAAATGCAGAGGGAAGAAAAAGACACCTAAACTGAGGCCTGTAAGAAATGCAGTACTAATGATCTTTGGCTCCAAACAGAAGCCGCACCAAAGCCTCCAATGGGTACTGCCAGGATATATGTCTAATTTCTCTCCCTTTTTGATGCTGGTATGTGTTTAACTTTGGAACTATCACATGCGAACAGGTTGTGCAAAAATCTGTGTGCCTTTGAAATGTTTGTAGTATGCTCTGATTCACTTGCTTTTTTTTTTTTTTAAAAAAAGATAATAATAATAAAACTAAAAAAAAAAAGAAAAAAAGGAATTTTCTAAAGCTGTGTTCTTCTGAAGTCCACCCATTCAGCTTGAAAGGACTACAGCCAACAAGCAGTTTTCTTATTCAGTCTGTGAATTCCCTTTGAGAAATTAAGAAATTAAAAAGAAGAAAGAACAAAAAAGTAGACTTGCTGTGCCACAGATGAAAAGAAAAGAAACAGTTTCTAAGTTTTTGGCAAAGCTTGCATTCGTCAAATATTCTCCTTCTCAGCTGACTGCCTGGTTGCATGATGAATGCTTGGTGATTGGCTTTTCCACTCCAATTTGTATGTATATCAACTTATATCCCCATACATACATGGCAGTTTCATGGAGAGAAAGATTTTGTAGAGAAATATCAGAAGAGCAAGATGAAATGCAGTCAAGTTCTTGTAACTAGATTTCTATTACTTTAGCCTTCAGTGTAGACAGAAGAAAGCTGGCTAGAACAATGATCCACCGCATTTACTTGTAGGAAATTGCTATCCTCTGGCATGCTGCGAGCTGAATCACCAAAGATACCTACCGACCCTGCTGGAAAGTCATAAACTGCAAAAAATACAAAAATAATTAATTAACCGGGATAACTATATCATGGAGAGTGCCCTAATACTTCTGCAAAGAACTCAAAATGGCTTTAAACCAAATAGACAAACAAAACAAAAAGCCAATACAGGTATGAATTTAATAACTATACAACTTACTGCTTACCAAGGGAGGAATTTCAGTTCTGCCAGAATGAAGAATGAAGTACAGAGGATTTCATCTAACACTTGCCCATTGGGGTTCTAAAATTTAGCATCTACTGGGTGCTAAAACTGTGATAATTTTAAAAATAAACTTTGTGCTTGTTTATTGAATTTTATCACACCCAACATACGATGAGAGGCAATAAAACACTGTGGAAATTATTTGCTGTAAAGTAGAACTTGGCACAGAAATTACTATCTTCTACAAGCAACAGTGGCAAGAGCTAGAGTAACTGCAGAAAAACTCTCATCTTTTGGATTACTTCCTTGCATACTCAGAGATGGCTCTTTGAAGTTACATGTGCATTGGATTTTTAATGCACTAATGAAAGACCACAACGTAAGAGATGTTTCAAAGCACAATAAATATTAAGTGAAATCATCCTGTGTGGAAAGACAGTAAAGTACTTGGGCATCAATGGTACTTAGGTCCTGATTAGGCCTACTATATTGTGCCGATCCTCTATACATAGGTAACTTTCATCTTTCCAGACTACCGTGTAAGCTCCTTATGTGCTTTTCAGGTAGGTGGAGATTGTGAAGTGTGCACAGAAAAGTTTTCACCCAGGCAGTTCTTGCCATGGAAATGTAAATGAAATTCAAGACTGAGAAAAACCAAACATGAAAATTAGAGATTTGAATCATCTCAGGTCTCTGCTAGAATACTTACAGCAATGAGGAGTGGCTGCACAAATATCATACAGGGCTCAATAGGCTTTATTTCAAATACATGAACTAGTGAGTGATCCCCACAGGTTAGAGTCTTGAGAAGCCCTCAACAGTGTGCTGTCTGCACACAGGTCGGTTGTTACTGTGACCCATTGTGACTGGTTCCCAATGCAAACCACACCACAGAGGTCTGAAAACTATCTCCTCTTTCTGAAGAGTCAAGTCTGTCATGACAGGTCCTAGCTACATACACAGCTCAAGCAGATCTGTTGAAGTCCACAAACAGTACACAACCACCCACAAAACGCCCAGCTGTCATTTACCTGCAATACCAGAGTGCGTTGACAAAGTTTGATGCAAAGTGCCAAGTTCTGCCTGGTCCACTGATGTGGGAACTAAGCAGTCTTCAAAAAGAGGAACTGTGCTGCAAGAAACACTATCTTGTACATTCTTCTGGGTGTTAGCATAATGTGGAGGGCAGAAAGTCTGAAGCTGCCCATATAACCCTACAACAAGGAGAAGAAAGTGGTCAGTAAAAGACCTGGACAGAGACACACGGGATAGCATGTGTAAACCATGGCCATAAGAATGACAAAAACCTCAACAGCAGTAGCTCCAGTACTTCAACTATTTTCCACCAATAAAGCAGCTTTGATATGAAGCTCCTGAAGATTTTCTCCAGCTCCTACTAATTCTGAACACAATCCACTTCATGGACGTCCTGACATCCATGACTTGTGAGAAGCACTGGCTGGCTAGAAGCTAAAACTTTTCAGGGGATTTCTCCCTTTACTCTGCAGTTCTGCTGTCTGAACTAGTACTCTCCAGACTTCACACTGGGCTGTACCTGAAGTATCTAAGAGAATGCTTAATTAAGAATAAAGGAAGATAACTCAAGTAAGGCCTACATAAAATCTGAGCATCTGTCACTAATGCCAAGACAGATGGCCAATAGTGGGGCACGCATATGAGATCAGAAAGGCTGCCTGCTGATGATCCACGGGGCCTGTTGTTTTTAAGTACATGGTGAGAGTCTAACCCACTCATCAGTAGAAATGAGTCCACATGGAACAAAATCAAGACCATTGTGCTATAGGACATGAAAGATCCCCACCAGGGTTTTTGTTCTTTAAGTTGTTTTTTGTTCTTTGAGTCTTTTTGTTCTTTGAGTGTTTTTGTTCTTTAGAGATGTCTAAACACTGAGTAAATTCACATTGAGGTTCATGACAAAATATATATTTATATAACCCAAACCACACTTCTTTATAAAACAGGATCATGTATGCAATCTAAGAGGCAGAGACAGATGTTCTGCAGTAGGTTGGCCTGAAGATTTTTCTCATGGAAGCAAGGTCTTTTCTCCCTTTAAAATTAAGACAGGTATGACATTCTCAGAATATATTATAGAAAACTGAAAAAAAACCCAAACACATCACATTCTTTTACCTATAAAAGCCATCCTTCAGACTCCTGAGAAAAATGTCCAAAACTTAGACTTAGTAGCAATTTTTTAATTTACAGAATTTACTATTGTCTTGATGATGTTATTGTATTGATGAGGAATATTAATAATAACCCCAACCCAAGCAAACCTACCTATCTCAGATACCTTTACAGTGTATGCTTATATATGTGCATACTGTCTATGCTTAGAAATGTATTAGGAACAGCAGAAATTTTTTTCTGGATTGTGGCTAGGAGCTAGGTGTATTTCCATTAACTTTCCTATGAATTGTGCATACGGGACTGTTTTTTGTTGAAGATGTACTGAGTGTTCACGTACAGATAATGCATTTCATAGATAATAGGGATAGGGAAAGGAGGATGCAGTGAAGAACAGGCTGTATCACTTTTTCATTGAAGTAGGAGGAACGATGCATAATTTAGGAGTTTTACAATTCTTTTTTCCTTTGAGACTAAAAAACCACACAAATGTTGGCATGTATAAGATGTGCCTGAACTGAAACAGAAAACTCAGTATTTAAAAGCATCAGAATATGCCAGGACTATGGACAGAAAAGACAGTCTGAACCTGCACCCAGGAACTCAGAAGAGACCTTATGGGAAGGTCTCTGTAACAATGCTGAGGGAAACACAATCTTTGTATTTTATTCAGCAGCATCGCAAGACACTTCTGTGTACACAAAATGAGATAAATGCCTGATTTACACAGAGGTAACAATTGTTTAGATGGGGCAAATAGCTACATGAAAGAACAATGAAACAATTGTCAGTGCAGTGTTATGTCTAAAAACCTGCACGAAGAAAGAGTATCTTGACATCTCATAAAAGAAGGAAATAAAAAAAAAAAGGTATAAGAAAAACAGAGAAAGAAAAAATCATAAGCAGAAGCACAGTTCCTCTTACACAGCAGGCATAATTTGCAGAATTTGCACTCATTCTGGGAAGGCTGAACACTCACAGATTTCAGTATCTTTTGCAGAGGCTATGCGAACTCCGCAGCACTAGCTGTAAGATAATGGTTTCAATAATTTTTTTCTTTTAAAGTTTATTTGCAACAAAACTGAGTCAGATTGCAAAGCATGTTAAGAACTTACAACTGTCAATCCTTAACATTCAGTCCTGACGTTTAAGAATCAACTCTAGTAAAATAAAGAAAATGAAAGAAAAAATAATAGCGTTCCAAAACTTGACTTAGAAGCTGCATCGCTATTGACAGTTTTTGCCTCCCTTAAAAATGCTTTTAAAACTAATAGGACACACTGTGCAAGTTTACTGTTGAGTCAGACTAGTTACCAGAAACAACCATTTCAATCTATAGTGGTCTTAGCCAGCTGGCAAGACATTTCAAGACACATGCTGAAATGTCTTTTCACATAGCTCTGTGCTCATTCTCTAGTTGTGCCTTTCTCACAGCATCCTGTTCCCACTGCAGAACAATCTGGCAGTAACTTTGACTACCACTAGCTGAAGTCTGGCAGGAAAACTGCTTACCTTGGGGTTGAGCTATTGTGAGTCACATCCCCTGTGTTTGCTCATTCCCTACTTAAGCTAAAGAATATTGTCTAGCAAAGTCTTACAAGCTTTGATCCAGTGTTACATTAACCTCTATATTGCAGGAAGAACAAGGGAAGTGCACAAAGCACTTTAATTAACTGATAAACCCCCCACTATTTTTTTAAGATAGAGATAAAAGAGAAATAATTCAGCTTTTACATTTATTTTTTTTTTCATGATTCAGGGTCAGAAATATCCATCTTATAAAATACAAAGCCAAAACCAGGAAGGAGCAGAACAGCGCATACATTGTTCTCCACCCCTCAGTTATTTAGCACTTCGTCATGTCTGCAGTGCATCAGGTCACAATGTAGAGGTCTTTGAGGTGGAGCCCAAATACCATACAGCAAAATGTCCTAATTTGCTATCAGGAGCTATTCTCTTCATTCATGTGCTGCCATGCCCAAGATAATCAACACTACTGCTGAAGTTAGGATAACATGAAAACTTACGTAATTCAGGCCCTATACCCAGACTACAGTTAGCCCCTCATTTGAGATTTTCTGTTAGAGAGCTACCTGTAGCTTCAGTTTTCTGTGTTTTCAAGCATTACTGGAAAAATTAAAAAGGCAAACAGCTTGGCTAATGAAGTTCCAGCAGCTGAACAATTCTCAGGACTGCAGCCTGGACTGTATCATTTGCTCTCTTGTTCAGCTATTTAAAACACACATATGCACAAGATTATGTCAATTGTGTTTCTTGGAGTCAGTGCACTACAGCCAAGATCCATGATGTCAAGATACAAAATAAATAGTTTAAACAGTTATTTTTCTGTCATGATAGAATTATTTCTTGAGGAAAGTGAAATATTTTTAAATATGCTAAACAGATGTATACTGCAAGAATCTCTTCTAAAAGCAAAAAACTTTGTTCTTTATCACTTACAGAGCTTTGTCCTGAGAGGTGCTAAGCATTGGAAAATCCCAGGTACCCAGCCATCTCAAATTCCCAGCTGAAACTGTGGTCTACATAAGTTTGTGGAAAGGTCCTGATTCCATTGAACTGATGTGGACAAAGAGTTCATTACAGATATGTAATGAATAATTGCCACAGTTATAATTTCCATAAGGTATGAAATTTCTGATGAACAATTATTTCCTTCTTAGTTCTTTGCCTGGCACCACAAAGAAAATGTATTTTCTCATGAAAATAATTGTAAATGCTATTAAGAAATATACATCATGGATGAGTAGTCTTTACTGCTATGGTATGTAAAATTTCCAGCTGTCTTTGGCTTGAACTGCTTCAAAATAGTGTTCCTCTGCAGTACATTTCTACAGTGTCCACTAGGTTAATTACAAAAACAGGCAATAATTTGGTACCATCTGAGTGTGAAGAACAAAAGGAAGAGTAAGTCATAGATTTGAGTCACATATTGTACTGCAAGACTGACTTACAAAGGTGAAAAACTGACAAAATTTTGTTTATTTAAATCTGGTTATTTGTAATTAAAAGAGAGCTGTTACTAGTAGAGCTGCCTGTACAGACACACTATTACAGCTAACTCATATCAGCTAACATTTTTTTCAAATGGCAACTTTTTTCATTTCCTGAAAATTTTGCACGATATTCTTTTTTCTTCTGTTACTCAGTCAGCACTGGTCATCAGCTTACCTCATAGAAACGTACACCACGGTTACAGGCATGATTTTAGAGGACAGTCAAACTCCTAGCGCAAAAATGTTTGTAGCATCAGAAGCATCCAAAATCAAGCCAGGTGTGTCCATGCCCAAAGGAGCTTTACCTTACTCTGTACTATAAACACAAGAAGCTTGACCACTGTGGAGGATTTTTCTATTGCTGTTCTTTTCTACCTCACACCTCTTCTGACTTGTCTCAAAGCAATACCTAGTTTTCACAGTTGCTTGTCTGCTGCTGATGCCTTTGTCTTCACGTTCCTGTGCTGAGATCCCTGTAGTTATTCTAGGCTGAAAAGAGTGACCAGTACAATACAGGTCCTGGGCCAATTGTTGCAGATTTCCAGGACCTGAACTGGCTTCTAGTCTGTTTGCAAACACATAGTACAATCGCATATACAATAGCATCAAGCTGGGAAATCACCACTCCAGTTTCCAGTTTCAGATTTACTGCTTATGGTAATCCAATGAAATATACTAAGTCTACTGAAAGGAAAAAAAGTTTCATTTCTGTAGCTCAGTGAGTTGTCTTAACACCATCACCTCTGAATATTCCACACAGCAAAGGAAAATGTGAATTTCACAAGCAGAAGAAAAGGGAATATTTAGTCTATTACATGATATTAACCAAAGCAATGAAAAACCCTTTCTGACATTACTGTGTATCTGATGCTGAAAATCACTCAGAACAAATACTGAAATTTGAACTGTAGACAGTGTTCTTCCAAAAAGAAGCAGCTTCACAATGCAAGTAGCTATTAGATATAAAAGGCTTGTCAGTCTTGCATCTCCTACATAATTTATTTCCAAAGCATAGTGCTCTGAGGTCTCCATGAGCTTTTAAGATGCTTAGGCTTTCAGTAAAGGAGTCTGTGGAGAACTTGCTGTCTTCAAATAGCTTTGGGGCAATGAAACTCTTTCTTCCTTAGTACAGCCAATTTAAATGGAGTTTACAAGCTTACATATTGAGACAAAAATGTCACCATTGTTTGGTAGCAGACTGAGCTGAAGTGGCTACAGCTACAGCACTCTAAATCTTGAAAAGGCAAGTTATGAACTGCAGGAGGCAGAAACTAAGAGAGCTTCCCACAGACACTCCTTATATACCAAATAGTTTAGGCTGGTGAGATGATAACTTCATGGTGTTTTTTCTACATTATTCTGATGTGACCAAGGAAGATGTCAATCTTCATACTGCTGGGAAAACTTGACCATGAACTCTTGAAATATTTCCTTTTGTGAGAGATAGTTTAGCTAAGCCTTTCAGGCATGCAGGACCAACAAAGCTTTCAGTGTAGCACATAGGAATGAGACAACTATGCTTAAATTGGACGGATTACATTCTGACAAAATACCTCTTAGAGTGACAATAGGTTACTTAATCTTTGAAAGAACATTCAATATCCAAATGTGGCTTTTGTATTGCAACGTATTATATCTTTTATAAAATAGAATTCAGCCCACATTGTCTTCCTATCATCTTTAAACACAGAGATCTTTACATCTGCAACTTTCAGTTGCTAACGGTATGTATACAATTCCTGTCACCAATGTCTATTTTCAACATAGGTTTTCCAAGGACATGGAGGCAAACACAGGTAAGTTAACATGGGACGAAGGTACGGGTTTAAGATCCAAGCCCTTGAGGTTATCCACTTTTTGATCCACTCAGAAGATAGTATTAAGCTCTACCTTAAATTGGGATGTGGAATGGGGCTTCAGTCCATATGTGACATTTGCCCAGGTCTGTACAGGTCTTATAATGGTGTTAATGACACATGTCTTTTGTCATTTTAAATCCTCTTTGGAATGCAGGAATGGGAGGTAGGAACACAGTAACATTGCTCTGGCTTGCTCCAATGAGATGATGCTCCAAGCAGACATGGAGCTAGATTCCCCAGCCAGTGCAAGTCCTGTGTGGAGCAGCAACTAATCTGAGGTGATCTGTGAGCTTCTGGGAAGCAGGATTCCTTGGAAACTGTTCAGCTTCAGAGCAACTGGTTGTGATCCCAGTTACTATGATGCTTCTTCCATGACCATGAGAGGAAGAAGGTGGCAAAGCCATCTATGCACTCAAAGACAACTTTTGTTCCAGGTGGAAAGACAGACCTTAATGTCTGGGTGTGTTTCTGGAAGATGGGCTCTTGCCAAATATTCAGCAAATAAAGGGAATTGAGTAAAATGTACTGTGCTGTGGAAATAGGAAGGCTAATCTGACCCCTTCCTAGCCCCATATGCTAGGAATTTATTGGTTCTGCTTTGGCATGTGTCCACATATGTCATATGACAACCACAGCTCTGAAAGTAAATATGAAGAGAAACCCGTAACTCTGTATTAAGATTAATAACAATTATCTAAGCTAAGAATTTTAGTGCAGTATAAAGACATGTTCCTGAAGGCTACTTCCTAGAGTTTTTAAAAAAGTAAAATGCCTTAAAAATACCAGCACCATCCCTTGAAAAGCTTACTTTGAATCTTCAAAACAGTGACAAACAACTAACATGAGTGATGAGGATTCTTCTCTCTTACCTTGGTTGTGGAGGCTATTTGGTTGAAAAGAAGGATTTGTTGCTGGCTGGTATGTCTTTAGAGACATTTCTGCAGGCTGTGGAAGGTGGGGAGGTTGTGGCGTCTGTCTCTGCATCATGTGGTGTGGAACTGAAATTCCCTGGGTGCTGATGTGGTGAGGAGAAGGAGCTGGAGCAACAAACCTAGGAGTTCAGAATCACATAACTGTAAAATACCCAATAGATAAGAGCTAAAGAATATTTCTACTTTACTTACATCACTATAATGTTTAGCAGTTTGCATAGATAGAGACTTCCAAAAGAACAGGGTGCAGCCCAAATACAGAGAAGACTTTTCAAATTTGAAAACTGAGAAGTTAAAAGGCTGAATTGCACCCTTATCATGAAAAACTTATCTTCTGTGGGTAGGTTTAAGTCTTAATTGGAGGAGATACCTCATGGGGAACCTGATTTTTGAGGCATTGCCAACTGTCTCATTGTGAGGCTTTATATCAACTGAACCTGTCAATCAATAGCTGTCCTTCCACTCTGTAAGTGAGGGGTCAGTTCTGGTCATTGGACACTAATGAGTTAGAGAATAGTTTCAGGCTCAGGTTCAGGTTTCAGGTTCTAGAATTTTTTGTATGCTACAGAGGGCTATTTGAAAATAAACAATCTGAAGTCAGTATAATCTAAATAAAGGCCAGTGTTAAACTGATTCCAATGGGGAAGAGCCTGACCACATCAAATGTTGATCTGACCTCAAAGTATAAGCTTACAAGCCTGGCAGAGGAGAAGAACCATTCAAACAAAACCTGGTGGTGCAGCTGCCACAGAGGTTCATCACATCAAGTGATGTTTTTTGCACAGCTTTGTCTGCACTGGCACTAGGTTACACACTACTTTGAGAATTTCACAGACTTTGTAAGTTTAACATTTCTCTACACCTCCTTGTGTACTACAAAGCGCATTAAAAATAGGTGCAACAGTAATTTTTGCAGATGAGACTATAGGAGACCTGGTCTATGCCCCAGCGACCAAACTACACACTGAACTGATGGAATCTGATTAGGGGACAAAAGCTCATCCTGGGCTCAGGAATGGCTGAAGGTCACTTTCTCATCCATAGCAGGAGATTCAGGAAGGCTGACAAAACAAAGCCAGGTCATTTCTGCGAGACTGTGAGTGAAAACTGGTGTGGTATTCCTGTCACAAACCTGCCTCTTTCCCCAGTCTGAAAGCAAGCTGGAAGCCTGTGCTGAACAAGAGTACCTACCTACCCTTTTCTGTGGTGGGTGTGCTCAGTAGCTGCTGGTAGGAGGGATCCGTGCTTACAGTTGACATCGCCAGGATCCTAAAACTGATCTCTGTTGTTTTGAGGCTGGAACCTCAATTCACTGGATTACTGGATTAATAAAGAATGTTTTTCCTGCAGAACTGTAAGGAAACTGTAATCTTAATCCAAACACAACAGAAGGTGCAACTGTGGTAGTCACGCTGTAGAACACCTCTGGACTGGGTTGTTATACACGCTGCACCTCAGGACACACGAGATCTTTCCTGCTGCAGCTCAGAATCAGTATCTGCCACACATTATCAGAATCACCACCCTCGACTTGCTGTGATTATCTGCATGATTATGACTTAATTTGAAACCTATTCACTATGTTTCTGGAAGATCCATAATTTATATTTGGAGTACAGCCAAGTTTCAAAATGAACTTTGAATTGTTTACTGCCTATTCAGTTTTCTTTGAGAATCGCATTCTTAGGCATATTAGATAGGGTTTGAATGGTCTTTGTGCTGTTTGATATTAACTTCATAAACACATGTATTATTGAAGGAAATAAAGACGTCACTACCAAGACACTGAGTCTTTAATATGTCAAATATGTCATTGTTCCAGATAACTGATCCAGTGTAGACTTAAAGACATAGTAGGGAGGAATAGGATAAAGTATGTGCATGTTTCATAATAATATAGGGAATGTTAAAAAATATATATATAAATAAGTAGTTATATCGTGATAAGAATATCAGAGGTTTTTAAACACAGGCTACAACTACCTGAGTAGGGACTGGAGTTAGTTTTTTGTATAGCATTCCTGTGGAAAGACTGTTACTTGCTGCCAGAAATTAAAAGCAATACACAGGTGTTGTTTATGACTACTATTACTTAAAAAATAATGGTATATCACCCTCTGTGTTTTCAAAAGTCATTTGTGAAAATGCAACAGGGAAAAATCCTTTTCAGAACTCAAATAAGCAAAGTTTTACACATCACAGAATCACAGAATGGTTTGGGTTGCAAGAGACCTTAAAAATCATCATCTTGTAAAATGCCCCTCTATAGATTTTCTGTAGGCCCCTTTAGGTACTAGAAGGCTGCTATCAGACCTCCTGAAGCCTTCTCTTCTCCAGGCTGAACAAGCCCAACTCTCTCATCCTGTTGCCATAGGAGAGGTGCTTGAGCCCTCTGATCATCTTCATGGCCTCCTCTGGACTCACTCGAGCATGTCCACATCTTCCTTGTGTTGGAGGTCCCAGAGTTGGATGCAGCACTGCAGGTGGAGTCTCATGAGAGCAGAGTAGAGAGGCATGATCACCTTCTTTGATCTGCTGGTCACGCTCCTTTTGATGCATGATTTTGGTACATGATTGGCTTTTTGGGTTGCAAAATTTCACATTTGGTTTAACATCCAAAAGATCCTCCCAAATGTAACAAACACACTATTTTGTGTAGCCAGACAGGACTCCTTTATAGTAGGCTTTAGTGGTCTTCATAATGATTTATGAATCACTTCATGAATACCTGACTTACTTATATGGGTGACTAGTCTACTTTCACTTCCCTTCTGCCTACAAAAAGAGAAACTTAATCTTGTCTCAGTCCCGATTTGTCCCTGAGCAAATCACAGTGTGTTACTGGAGGAACTGTAAATTTACTTTTTTTCCTGAAACAATCAGGACCAGCTTGTAACCACTCAGAAACTGTCAACCTGCTTCCATCACACAGAGCTCTCACAGTAGCCAAGTAGCAGCTCCCCTTCTTAAAGGGAGAAAGGAGAGCAGAAAATGTGGTCCAAGACTACTTTTTTTTTCAGCTTTGCACTGAGAAGGAAAGTATGTGCCATCATTTAGACAACATCAATCCTTATGGTTGCTTTTAGTATGCTTCCAAAATGGAAGCGGAATATTAAAGCTGAAAACTTTTTGTTTGATTTTGTGTTGTTGTTTTTTGTTTGTTTGTTTGGTTGGTTGGTTTTTTTAATTTAGAGGACATAGTTTTCTTTGAACAATTTCTAAACACAATTTATTGGGTTGGTGAGCTGTTAACTGGCTGAGTTCTAATCCTTTTTATTGAGCTGCAACAGTTTGGAACATATCCAGATGTTATGTAGCTGACACAGCCAGGAGATCAGGCTTCCATCTTACTACAGTTGAAGTTTTGGCTGGACAGAGGAGAAAACTATAAGCAAGCTGTAGCAAATTGTTCTAACAGTGTCCTGTACAGTGCTGCACTTTCTGACAATGTTAAGTGAGGAACACTCTATACCCAATCCCTCTTGATTGCCTTTGTATTTCTAGGCAAATCCAGAAAGTCTGGGGTTATGCCTCCATTCTCTGCTTTAAACAGTCCTATTACTCTGCTGTGATCTCACATTTTAGTTTGACTCCACACTTTATGCTGCATACTAGTGCCTTTGCAGCTCCTCAGTCCACTGTCAATGGGGAAAACATTCTGTTGTAATACAGTATTCTGTAACCTAACATATTGCACTGTAAATTAGTCCAGCTAGCTATCAATGACAATCAAATAAACATGATTTAAAAACACTTGTAAGTAAGGCATAGCTTTTGCCAAGCACAATTTTGAAAAAGTAGATGTTTTGCCCAAAAGCCATGAATTCTTTCATTTTGGTCAAAATAACAAAACTAAACTTCTTACTGACCTGTGATACAACATGTTTCTCTCCAATGATTATTATATTGCAAGTTGTCTTATTTTTTTTAAAAAAAGGAAGCAATGCTTCTCTCTTAACAAAAGTATTCTGGCCGGCACAAAACGAAATCTTCATCCATCATTTTGTTCAGCCACCAAATTTATGCTTGTCAGGCTCTGGCTCACACCCTCCACAGCAACGATCCCACAGCAGGTTTCTATCCCCATGGTGTCTCAGTAGAGGAGATTGCATGTGCCAGAAGACTTTAATTTTATATCCTTCTTTTCAGTCATCAATAAGCACCTAAAATCCTTTTCATGCTCAAGCTTTGGGAACACAGGAACTGCTTTTTCAGATAAAACCAGTGAACCAGTTAGCCCAAAGAAGGAATGGCAGGAATAAAGAACAGTCCCTCTGACCAGCATCGTGGGCTCTTTGGTGAGAATAAGAAAGGAGAATTTAAGTGGTATTTAAAGTGGAATTTAAGGAAGGAAACTGTGAGTGGCCACCTCAATATACAGATTCCCTGAAGACAGAGATATATAACTTCAAAATCTCTCTCAGCATTTTCTGTGGCTGTGTTGAATTAGAGAACTGAACTTCTTGCAAATTCAAAGAAAAGGAAAAAAGTGCCTTTGGAAAAAAGTGTAGAAACAGGCTAGAGAAAAACTGGTTTTGAAAGGAGGCTGTTGCGAGGTGGGTGTTGGTCTCTTTTTCCAAGTAAACAAGAGATAAGACAAGAGGAAATGCCTTGAGTTTTGCCAGAAGAGGTTTAGATTAGATATCAGGAAAAATTGCTTCACCAAAGGGCTGTCAAGCACTGGACCAGGCTGCCCAGGGAAGAGTTCACCCAGCGTCCCTGGAAGTATTTAAAAGACATGTAGATGTGACACTTAGGGACCTGGTTTAGTGGTGGACTTTGCAGTGTTAGGTTTACGATTTGATTCAATGATCTTAAAAGTCTTTTCCAACTAAAATGATTAAATGATTCTACAGCTCGAGTTCAGGGTTAGACTGGCTGCCACCTCACTTTCCAGAGTTTGTCATTCATACATACACCAGTTGTTACCCTTCTTCAGCTGCACATTGAGCCATTGACCGCAATTCTCTGTGTGCAGCCATCCAGCCAATTCTTTATCCACAAGGTGGTCCATCCATCAAGTTTATGTCTCTCCAGAGAGTATAACCACATACTCAAATAAGCAAAAAGAAGCACTGCTGCAGAACTTCTAGTTCTGCAGTAATGCTGAACTGAACAGTTCAACCCTACATCCTTCTTTCCAGCTTTACATGATCTCTAGAACTTCCTGTGAAGCTGGGATGTCTCCTGCTTCAGGGACATGCTACTGGCTGTGGCTCACAGGAGGGTAAAAAATCATCTGGAATACCAAGTCCAAATGAATAATTTTTTTCTGGTCTCACACCAGTTAATGGACTACTTGTACAAAAGCAAGCCTTTTAAGAAAAATGCGTATGTTGGGGAATTCAATAAATAATAACAAAAATAAAAACAAAAATTAAACACTTGACACCATCAATTTTGGGGCACTGAGCTGTACATGTTACCTAAGCCAGATAAACACAATTTGGATTTTTTATCTGGGTTTTAATTAAATTGTTTTTCCACCTTCCTTGAGTGCCCTTTTATCACAAAAATATGCGAAAAGGAAGCCAAGTACATATTCCCTTTTATACATATGCCTCTGGGTACTATTACCATTTATTACTTTCATTTAATAGTTGTAGTGTTTCATATTAGGGGAACACTGAAAGTTAGCATGAAAAAGCTGGAATAAATAAAATGTAAATATGCATTTTTATTACACATGTTCTCTCATTTGATAAATGAAGTTGCTTCTTGGATCCAAACTCTACACCTGACTTGCAGTCTGTGTACACTGAGTTTTGTACACAGAACAAAAGCAGTGTAAGATTTATCCCATGTTTGGTTCAATTTTTTCACATTAATAAGGCTTAATTAAGTCCATGCTCTCTCTCCCATCATCTAGGTGGTAAAAGATGAAAAGAAGCTTTCTAATTATTTGTCTACTCCACAGTACCTGGAGATGTTTATTTCCTTTGCCTCTTGTCACTCACAAACCTGAGTCTCCTGTCCAAAATGGAAGGATAATATGACTGGGCTCCAGATTTGCCAAAGCATCCAGAAGCGTTGTTCAGCTTCAGTCCAGTAAATGCAGGCTATCACAGAGGTGAGTGACAGTCAGCCAGACCTAGCTCTGGAATTACTCTAGACACACACAGTGCATAATGAACCTCACAGCATGGGCAGAGGGGGAACAAATTCCCAGCTTGCACCCCTAAGTCCTGCAGTCCTCTCAATGAGATTGGGATAAGCAAGGCGACTCACACCTTTCAAAGACTTGTCTTACAAAGTGTTGGCTTGTTCAGTTTGCATTTTCACACCCATCATCAAACCATCATGAGGTGGTGTAAATGACAGTGTATTCACAGGGCCTCTAGGTGAGTGGACTGTATTAGATTCAAGATGCAGATTCTGCAATAGTTATTCTTTAAACATGTCCCTTAATTTGCACTGTATGCTCTGTAATCCAGCCAACGCTGTTGCAATACTTTTTTCTTTCCTGAATTTAAATTACCATTTGTCACACTACCTAAATGAAGATACTGCACCCTTCTTTTCAATCCAAAGGAGCTCCACATATGGGAATTAACACTTAAAGCCTTTTTAGAGTGACTGTATACTGTTAACTTATGAGAAAGGAGTGTATTACACTAGGTTTTTATTGTTCTTCTGTAGAGGGTTGTAGTATCCTGAGGTCTGTAACACACTCAAGGACTTAATGCGTTGAGTTGTACTCTAAACATGGCTGCTCTGGTCCTACACCAGCTTCAAAAATGGGCTAATGAGAAGATTGCTATCTTTCATGGTGAAATTTACGCCTGTGATAACTATTGATCTGTCCCTGCCTGTGAACTCATGCTCTGGCAATTGCTGGGTATGGATGTTGGACAGTTCATGCACTGCAGAGAAAACTATACTGAGAAGAAAAGCCTCTGGGTCAGGAAAGAGGTCACAGGCAGCCTCAGAGTTTACACAGAGGGCCAGATCCCTGGCAGAGGAAAAAGTTCAGGACTGTGTGGCCAGGAGTGGGGAGGAAGGACTGAACCACTGGATGAGGTTCAGTGATGATGAAATGGCAAGCTTCATCTTAGACTGGTGTACAAAAAGCTCAACAACTTCCAGTGGCTCCAGAACTGGCTGAATTCACATGTGCAGTCTGAAACCAATTTCACCTTTTGTCAATTCTCTGAGCCATCATGCTCTTCCATCTTCCTGACACAAGGCAGAGTGAGGACTGCTTTCCTCCAAAGAAATTATGCTCTTTTATCAGTAATTGGAATCTAGTGAATGCTCTTTTCAGGTTTATAATTGGACACTTTGTGCTGTCCAAATTACTGGCATTTCTGTCACTCAAGGAAATTAAATACTTTGAATTATGGTAATGAAATACAGCAATTTATCATTTAGAGCACTGAAAAATGGGGAGATTGGGAGATTATCAAAATAATGTTTAAGTATCCTTATACATATAGTAAGAATTCAGTATTTTGTGTGATGATGTATTTTCCTGACCTATCCACAGAAAAACTATTTGCTTAGGTTTTTTCAGTTTTGCAATCTGGTAGATTTCTGGTTCAATGAACTAAGTGGAAATTTATAATACCATGCACTATATAAATAATTTGAAAGATTGCTGAAAATAATTTAGGAAATGTCAAACACAGAAATTAAACCACTTCCAAGCAATCTGCTTTCACATCACTGAAATACCTACAATCATGGAAACAGCAAAGGCCAAAGGGTTGGTACCTACCCAGCATAAAATAAATCCTGACTATAAATGAAACTCTCCAATTCAGTGAATTAAAAACTCTTTCTTGTCTGTCGGTTTTAATAAGATGCCAAGAAAAAAGGGGCCAAGTGCCTGCAGAAATACTTTGCACTGAGAGAGTATTGACAGAATATGACTCTCCTACTGCAAGAAAACAGAAACATGAATCTCAGGGCCTCCCTTCTATAAGGTATGGCTAGGCTCCTCTAGAATTTAGTATCCCACCTAGTATGACCTGCCCGTCTAAGGCCATTGGTGGAGATCAAGAGGGGATTTGAGGAAGTCCCTGAAGCAGAGATGGATGGAAAGCCCAGGCTGGGATAACAGAGTCCCTTTCACCTCTCCTTCCCATGGTAAACCCATTATCAGAGCAACTGTTACCTGGCAGCTGCCACCAGTGACTTTTTTCATACCAACAATTCAGTTTCCACCCATCCTGGCAGCTCTGAAGGCAGTCCCATCCCAAACTCAGCATGGGAAAAGAAGGGGCTAGTCTTACCTCTCTGAGTCCACAGCTGAGAGCAGAAGACGGACAGCAGCACCCTGAACATTATGTCCTGGGGAAAGGTGGCTGCTGGGGTGGGACACAGATAGTGCCCCAGTTTCTGGTGCACTTCCGCTTGTCTGTGTGCTGGGAAACATGGCTGCTGAAAGCAAAAGGAGAGAAATAACCCTTATCAGCCAGGTGACAGCATTGATAACGGACCAAATATTAATGGGTAACACCTCCACTAAAGCTGCAGTGCCAGTTATTAGCAACAAACTGGTTTTTCTCAAATACTGTTTTCTGTCTGAAGGAGAAAAAAAGCAGCCAACCAATCAACCAACCAAACAAAAATAATCAAACCTCCCCCCCCCCAAAAAAAACCCACAAAAAAAAACCACAACAAAAAAAACCATAAACAATCCCCCCCCCCTTAAAAATAACTAAACAATCTTTGCTGCTCCCAAATGATATCTTCATAAAACCAGGCATAATATAGCTGCACTCCTTGTCTTGGGAGTTGTGCCTGAATAAGGCTTCAGATCTTCCAGAGCTCCCTGTTGTAGAAGAGGTGTGAAATACTTCCTAAGAAAGATACATATTTCTAAAGCTAGTGAACAGAACACACAATTTCATGAATAGCTAAATAGTTTCTACATTTTCCCTCAGCTGTAAAATCCTACATTTCTTGAATAGGTTCACTAAAATATTGCTGTTATTGCCCCCAGTCTCCCCATTAACGCATACAAGAATTTCAAACAAGCATGAACAGTTTTGTAATATTCTATGAGATTCCTTCCGTATACATTCCAAGTAAGTAAAGGTTCTGAACGACAAAGAAAAGGCGATATAGGATTCCCTCCAAACAATCTAATTAGTTGACCACAAGGTCTGTAACCTCATCTTCAGAAGTTCTTTAAATCAGATAGTCAGAAGGTAAGATACTCATTACCGAATCCCTCTGAAAATCCAGTTACTCAATTATTTTTAATGACATCTGAGTCAGGTAGCTTATGTTGATGTTGAATGACAGCCAAATACATGTTCTTAAATATTTTATGAAACCTGAGAACAAATTAGATAGGCTCTACAACATGAAAATGATCTCCCACTGTTTGTCATATCCTCCAGTCTCTTCATAAAAAACCTATTTGTCAGCTCTAGTTTAGAGAATAAAATTGTACCTATAAAACTTATGTTATGTTAGTAAATATGCTGGAGCTAATGATTCAAATACAGTGATAAAATCATATTATTTAAACGAGTTCCTCAAAGGCCATTGTCACTGGCAGAATATCTTCTTAGGCTCAAATGCCTGCATGGATGCTGTAGTCCTGGCAAAATAAACACTACTTTAGAAGTTACCCCACTACAGATCCATTTTCAGGAAAAGGGTCATAATTTTGAATGCCTTTTTCACAGGTCACAATTTTGAATGCTGCTACCACCTCATTTCCCAAGTCCTCAGCCTATTTCTAGAAAGCCTCTATTCATCCTTGCAAGCCAGTCTACATTAGATATTCACCAAGCTAAGATGGAGTTAAGGAAAGGCTCAGGAGTTTAGTTATTCTGTAGCCTCATTTTAAAGAGCAGGCTCATTTTAAAGACTGAAGCAGACCTGTCTGCCTGGACATATTTCAGCTGGTGGAGATGAAACATGATGCAAGATGACAGATAGGAAACCACTTTGTGAATAAAAACATCTAATATAGATGCTGCAGAGCTAATATCAAAGTTTAAGGAAAGTTGGTATGAGCCACACTGGTAGGCAAAACTGCAGGAAACAGAAAGGTAGGGCTGTTCAGCCTGGAGAAGAGAAGGCTGTGTGGAGGCCTCATGGCAGCCTTCCAGTATCTGAAAGGGGCCTCTAAGGATGCTGGGGATGTACTCTTCATTAGGGACTGTAGTGATAGGACAAGCGGTAATGGGTTCAAACTTAAACGGAGGAAGTTTAGATTGGATATAAGGAAGAAATTCTTTACTGTAAGGGTGGTGAGGCACTGGAATGGGTTGCCCAGAGAAGCTGTGAATGCTGTGGTGTTCAAGGCCAGGTTGGACAGAGCCTTGGGTGACATGGTTTAGTATGAGCTGTCCGTGCTCATGACAGGGGGATTGGAACTTGATGATCTTAAGGTCTTTTCCAACCCTAACTATTCTATGATTCTAGGAAAGGAGGCTGCCCTACCACATGGCCAGGAGGACCAACAAAAAGCCTGCAGCTGCCCTTAGTCCTAGCTTCTATTGCTTGCTAATTCTTATATGGGCCAAAGACTCCTAAGCACAACTCAAACTGTGCACAAGACAACAGCAAGCACAACACCAGACATATGACAGTAAAAGGCATCTCAAAGGAAGTACAGAGGATGCAGACCCCACAGGGAGATGAGTTATCTCTTAAGCCAGCAGCACAACTCACTAAGAAAGGACTGAAGAAGAGCCCATCCTAAGACAGGGGCAGGTAGCTTTTGTTGTTTTTTTAATTCAGTCATGCCCCCCAAAATCACTCTCAACACTCATCTTTCAAAACAGCATCAAAACAAATGCAGAGGGGAAAACAGAAGAATGACCTTTTGAATTTATTACTTTATGCTTAAAAGCAGGGCTGAAGAGAATACTGAAAATAACCAAATGCACATTCTGGCAGAAGAAACAGAGAGAATAGTTCACAAATTAGTACACTGCAAAAGAAAATCTTCACTATGTAAATAAATTTTAAAAAAGAGACTGTTTAAATAATTCCTTGCAAAAAAAATAGTTTAGCTTGCATTTTTCCACAAGAAAAATACTAATATGTGTAAGGAAGTACGCTGACTTAGTTTCCCAGTACTGTGATCTTCGAGTTTAAAATAAATTTCTACAAGGTTGTGGCCTTGGCAGGAGGGCTGGACTAGATGATCTCCAGAAGTCCTTCCCAACTCTAATTATTCTGTGATTCTGTGATCAAGAGTAAAAAGACTGGACTATGACTGGGTTTCCGACATAAGGTAACCAGAGCTATTCTTCCCTGTCATAGCTGTTTGCCGCAACCATGAAAAGCATTTTTGGCCATATTTTCTAAGTTGTACTTACATGTTTCTAGCTGGTCCATGATGCAGTGGTAGCGCAGGTTCCCACATCACCACCCAAGACCTGGTGACTCTGTCCTTAGGAAAAAGTTATCTCCAGCCATAGGCAACCATCTGCCCTTTCTCTGAACTAGAGCAATCTAAAGCCCACTGCAATATTTACCACCATATAACTACCTGCTACTGCAATAGCCTTCAGATAGGTTTCCCAGAAATTTCTCTGTACTTCTTTTTCTGATAAGAAACAGTACACAGTCTAAAGTAAGAGTTAACTCTGGCAGATAGGATATTTAAGGAAGAAAAACCATACATATTAGCTGCAAAAATATTTTTTTGTACACAGCGTATGTTAAAATGATCACAGCGTGACAAAATAATGTACGTGGGCTCCCATGGTGCCTGGTAATGAAGCCTCCAAAAGCACCACCATGAATGATAGTGTAGGAGACCATATAACTCCTGCATGCAATGCAACACATCTTTCGTCAGTGCCGCTTCTTACTGCATAGACGTATTGTGCTAACAAAAGCACCTCTGTGGGCAACCAACAAAGTGAAATCACAATGCTAGCATCTGCTTCCCAGTGGAAATGCCCCTGCTAAAACCTCCTACTGTAGACACGGCATTGGTCCAAGCTACTACTTGAATCTTGCAAATATTAGTTGAAGCGAAACACTGTCAGCCATTGGAAGTCTACAGACTAACGGTAGCCAAAAATACTGCCAGTGATAGATCATTTTCCCAACAGAGCTAACCTTAAGAGACTGACAGAAAACTTTGGACACTATTTTAAGAAACTTCTAAAAAACTTACCACTTTTTTATGGGAGCTTTGTGTGTGGCAAGGTGTTTTAGTGGTTTAGCTGTTACATGTGAGTTGCTTGGTCCAAATGGTGGCAGGAAATATCTACACAAAGAATGTCTTTTCAGTGCCTCATTCCATTAAACACTGGATTTGAATGGTATAAAACTGAGCAAAGGTTCATGGAAACCAGCAGGATCACTGACTCAAATATACCACCACCAGGTGTGTCCACACAGAAAGATGCAGAATTGAGTCAAAGTTTTACTTAAGAGAAAGGCTTTGTACAACAAAGATCCTCTCTCTACCAATGTAAGATAAACTAATACACTCAAAGTCATTTTTAAAATATTCAGATATTCTTGAAAAAAAACCCACAAAACAAACCAACAACAAAAAAATACAAAACAAAACAAAACAAAGAATAGTTGATGCTGTTCCTCTGTGTCTCTTAAAAAGCCCTAGCTATACCATGATTTGCAAGATGGCTATAACCTGTTAGGCCTGCATGTGAACCTTGGATTGCATTACACCCACAAAATTTCAGCCAGAGAGACATAGGAGCCATGCTTTCATTTCTGGAGTCTCATGACAAATCGATTTATCAACACATAAGAATTTTCCATGAGAATATCTATGCAAAGGCTTCTCTAGGAGAAGCTAAATTTACATGCATTTTCATAACGCATAGGAACAAATTAGGTGGTTGGAAGAGAAAAAGCTGATTCTATGAATAATGCTCCTTTAAAAAAGAAGACAGAAAAGTAGCATTTTAAATGTTACAGAATCCAAAGCCTGTAAGATTTACTTTTTTTTTTTAAATGGAGATAGATCTGTAATTTCACAGAATGTTTTTTCAAGGCAGAAGAATCACACTCCCCTTTGCAAATTACTAACAACGGTACAATTTACTATCTTGGATTTATTCCTGTCAAATCAGCATACTGTCAACCTATTTCTGCCCCTCAAACACTTCCTCTTTTACCATTGCCAGCATGAATTTGGAGCAGGGCTGACAATTCTTTCCATTGTCATTTCCATAGAGTAAGACAGTATGAAGGTTTCATTTTGTAGCTCAGTCAGTTAAAATTACATAAATTACATTCATTTGCAAGAGTGGTGGGTTTGGTTTCAGGTTTCTTTTTTGGGTTTTTTTTTTTGTTTGGTTTGGTTTGGTTTGGTTTGGTTTGGTTTGGTTTGGTTTGGTTTGGTTTGGGGGTGGGTTAATTACTATATTTCACCTTCCATTTCCATAAGGAATATTTATGCAGCCCTTGTGAACAAGTTTTACTAGCACACAGGAGGAAAAAGCTGAAATTATTTTTGCTCTTGAGAGCATCACCTCCATATATTCTTCCCGCTTGCCTCCCCTAGGGAGCCCATACTTCCCTACAGGACTTCATGGCCAGGAATATGTGGGCATGTGCTGTTTTGAGCTGTAAGTGGTAAACTCAGGAAATATAAAACATGCTATCTGTGTTTCCCTGATCCTACTCAGTTTCTCTATAAGACTTCAGTGTGCATGGAACTTAAGAAGCCATCATGCATTAAGAAGAGCAGAAGTTTAAATTACATTATGAACTTAATAAGCCTGCCTCCAAAGTTGTTCCTCCCATGGCATCTTTACATCACATCTCTGTCTTTCAAGACATTCTTCTCTTTCAGTGGCTGCAGTTTCTGAAGTTCTGTATCATTAAGAAAGGAACTAAATTGTGCTGTTGCCTTGTTGCTTACGATGTTTGTACCAATATATCAGTAAATGTTCTCTTCTTCACAATCTGAGCCCAACCATTACACCAATATTTGGAGAACCATTAAGATGTCTCAAAATGGAAATTATATACTCAGAAATAAATCTGGTGCATAAAAGGACAAATCTGAAGGCAAATAAACTAACCTCTTTAAACAGGTAAGATAATAATATTAACAATTTTCAGCCACCTGTAATGTGTGTATAGTCCTACCTGGTAATACATCATATTTATTGTGAGTTCTGGATATGTACGCTGTACTTAAATTCAGCCAAGAAGGTGACAACAGAGATCTTCTTTGTTGTTGGCTACCCTACATCACTTCCTTTCGCCTTCATTCCGTATGTATCAAATACAACTTTTTTTCACTGCGATGGCCATAAATATCTTAGTTCTTCCTCCTCATTCTTTTTTTCTTTCAGTAATGAGTGATAACTACTTCCCAAGGCTATCAGCTTTAACAAACAGACTGCTTTTTCCTCAGACATCTCCCACACTGCCCCTGGTGCCTAATGCTTAGGGAGCTCACCAACTAGGACAATTGCTTTAACAAAGTTCATTCATTTTTCCTATATGAGTCTTCTATCCTCTACCTGCCTGTTGTATCTACCTACTGCCCTAACATTTTCTTAGATATAAACTCCTTTGGAAATTAATTTTCAATTATTATATGTGCAGAGCACCTAGCTCAGTACTGTTTTATTGGAACAAAAAAAAAACATACACAAGGAAAAGTGTTACTTAAGTAGAACACATCTTAAGTCATAGGTATTATGTAGCAGTTAGGTCAAAGGTCATAGTACTGGAGCTTAAGACGTTATTTAAACAACACTTAGAATTGCAAAACCTTCTCTAACTTCCTTGATGGAATTTTTAATTTCCAGCTTGCAAAGAAAATTATGCACTTGACAAGCCTTAGTAATATCATTTGTTTGCTCGGAAGCAGAGCAGAGTGTGACATTCAGTAACTATTTATAAATGAATGACACATTCTGGTTTGTTCTTGAATATGAAATGTTCATGTTTTAACCAAACAGCACAGTAAAAAGTAATTTCTTGTATACTGCAGTATTTATGATTCTTTCACCCTTACATGTTCTATACTGTACTACACAAAGTAAGTTGATATAATTTCACAGAACAAAAAACATTCATGCTTTTATTATGAATTAATTGCTCACATATTCATCCTATGAAATAAATAAACCCCAAAGCCCATGCGTTTTTGAAAATTAAAACCTAAATGCTACCAGAAATTTTACACTTCAGTAGAAACAGACTTTGGATTTCTATTTTACAAAGTATCATTATGCACAGCCCTAGAAGGGTATGCATGCTTGCTAAATTTTAGACCTAAAATGTAAATGTAATTTTGTGTTAGTTTTAAATAAAGAATCTGTCATGTCACCTTACTGCATTAATAAGATTATACTCAGTTCAGACTTCTTTTATAAGGTCACAAAGGCTGAAAGCTACGAAAAAAAAGCTATGCAGTCTTAACTTTAAGTAATAAATATGTAATCAAAAGTCATTGTTGAATTCAATTTAAATATATCTGTGTTTGCAGATTCTGTACTTTAATAGTATAGAGAAATGCTGGTCATTGCAGCTGTTGTACTTTGTTAAGTGGAAATGAACTAGCATCTAAATGTGTACTTTTGTCATACATTTTCCTAATAGTTTGCTTTCAAACATTTATCCTGTAGATCTCTTGGGAAAGCAGAAAACATACCTTTGCTTTAAATGTGCACAAACGATAAGAAAAGTAACCTTCAAGTGAGAAAAGTTTGATTAATGGCATTGGAAGAATGGAAATCTGTTCCTTTCTCTACTTGAAAAGTAACACAGACGTATTTCAGCTAATATGTTGTTTCTAACAGTCCCCAGCAAAACAAAACAAAACAAAACCCCAAAATACAATCCCCAGCAAAAATCTTTATTTTTCAGAAAAGTCTCAGAGTTTTTCTTTATATTTAGGAAAATTGCTGTTTTCAGAGAAGTTTGAAGGGTACCTTCTCTAAGGCAGGACAAATAAGCTTTCATATATTTTGCTTTTGTCTTCTCTTGGGGCATGAATAATTTTCATGTCGCCATTTCAGTAAAATAATTCCCTCCCTGATGGAGTTATCTCACATATTCACATAATATATTATTATGTAGCAGCCCTGATGAGTAGTTAATGAAACAATTCATTTCAACTGTATTGGGTGGTTGTCAAAATGCACTGATGTGAATTCATCTATACCTGAAATAATATCTACAGTAACTGAAGGGAACCCACACAAGTGAATAAAATTACGAGAAATTTGCCAGGTTACAGATAACTGTAAACACATGTAAGGGAAAGCAGTTTATTATTTACCAAGAAATTAATGCTGGTATGTTAATACTATAAAAATTGCTGAACTGTAGGAATCAATGCCAAATAAGAAAAAAAAATTAGCCACTATAAATTATTGTATCAAAGAATGTCCATAGTTAGTAGTACTGTAACTGAAAGACGAAGCATGATGCTTTGATGAAAGACAAAAAATTATGCCAGTGTCTCAGAAGCTGTCTATCAGACATCATAACTGCAGAGAATTGCCAGCTAAGGGGTGCCTCAGGCAATAGTTTTACTTGGCCTGGGATCCTGACAGTTCATGGGACAGCAGTTTGTTCGAGCTGTCTGGACTGGTTTGGACTGACCAAGCATCTGGAGCTTGAGACTTAATCATAGTCTGAAAACTATACGGGTAAAAGAGCTGAGTGCTCAACAGATTCCAGTGGAAATCTCTGAGAATGTCCTCAACTTCTAAAAACCTGGTCTTAGCTTATTTGGACACACTGTCTCCACCTAGCTTCAATCCTGTTGGGTAGAGAAGTGATTTCAAGCAGCCCTGTGGAGAAGGACTTGGGGGAACTGGTTGATGAGAACATGAACATGACCCAGCAGTGTGCGCTCACAGCCCAGAAAGCCAATCATATCCTGGGCTGCATCAAAAGGAGCGTGACCAGCAGGTCAAAGGAGGTGATCCTGCCCCTCTACTCCGCTCACGTAAGACCTCACGTGGAGTATGGTGTTCAGTTCTGGTGTCCTCTACATAAGAAGGACATGGAACTGTTGGAAAGAGGCCACGAGATTATCAGGGAGCTGAAGAATCTCCCATATGAAGATAGGCTGAGAAGCTGGGGCTTTTCAGCCTGGAGAAGAGAAGACTGTGTGAGACCTCATAGCAGCCTTCCAGTATCTGAGGGGGGCCTATAGGAATGCTGGAGAGGGACTCTTCATTAGGGACTGTAGTGATAGGACAAGGGGTAAAGGATTAAAACTTAAATAGGGGAAGTTTAGATTGGATATAAAAAGGAATTCTTTACTGTGAGGGTGGAGAGGCACTGGAATGGGTTGCCCAAAGAAGTTGTGAGTGCTCCATCCCTGGCAGTGTTCAAGGCCAGGCTGGACAGAACCTTCGGTGACATGGTTTAGTGTGAGGTTGATGATCTTAAGGTCCTTTCCAACCTTAACTATTCTATGATTCTATGATCATCACCAACTAGTGTGTAGCTCTCAAGAGCCTTGACGAAACATATCATATAATTGATAGTTTTACAAGCTTTGCAGTAAAATAAATTCACTTATTAATGTGGTCACATCATATAATATCATTCTCAGCACTGCACATAACATTCAGATTATTCTTTCACTTCCTACATCTGTTTCTCAATTGAAAGTTGAACTACTATAAGATATATTCTGCCTGAAAATTAAGCCCAGATATTTTTACAACTACTAAAATACTCCATAAAAAAATGGCAACATCCTACCCGTCACTGTCATCAGTTTTGAGATATTATCACTCATAACTTATCAAATATTTAAAATTTAGCTGAAATGTAAACAACTGTACATTTAGCCAGGTATGACAGTGTTATATATTTTAATACGAAAATCTAGATACTTAACTGAAACAAAAAAATACGATTATCACCTTTATAGAACAAATGTGTTTATTGGTATATTTATAGCTAAAATATGAGAGCTCATAATACAACATTTAAGCTCATTAATGTAGATCTATTTGAAAACTGGTATGTGATACATGAATAAGGAAAAGAAAAAATACACCTTTGATTTTTCAATGAAGCTTAATGAATTCAAGATATCTACAAGGAATGGTAAAAGTGAACTGCTAGCACATGTTAAATGCCTAGAGAGCAAAAATACTGCTTCTCATTCCAGTAGGTCTTTAATGGATAAAATACGATTTGTCCTGCCTCCTTTGAAAAAAACAGTTAAAAATCTGTCAAAAATCTATCTTTTCATATTATATTGCAGATTCTACCCTTCTAATGAGATAGATATGTATTTTAGAGTGCATCCTACTCTGCAAAGTCATCCCTAATCTTCAGTAAGCAATAATACAGCAGGCTGTTTGTCTTTTTCCATACCTGGGTAAATATTGCGAGCAAGCCCTGGGGAGTGTCCCATAGTATTATCTGCAGCATCATGCGGCGATGGGGATGGCTGGAGGGGCCGGACTGCAAGGCAGTCATTCAGGATATCCAGGCCAAGCTCGGAGCTTGATTGCAACTGAAACACAGGAGATAAAAAAGGAGACAAAAAAAAAAAAAAGAAAAAAAAGAAAAAGAAAATAAATCACACAAATCCTTAGGATACCAAAAAATTATAATGAAGAAATGGTGAGTGGCTGAAGAAAGAAACAGAGCGCAAGCAGAATTCTTCTCTTTTAAATACTGGTTAATAACCTTCCATTACAGCAGGCATTTTTTTAATCTGAAGAGGAAACTCTTTCAGATGCTCAACAATATTATACCCAGAACAAGGGCTACTTGTACAGATAAGACCTTATTCTGGTTTTATTGTTATCACTAGTAACATGGCTTTTTCATGACATTAAGTGCATGTGAAATTAAATGCCAGATATATCCAGATTCAGATTCTTATCAGTGACATTATTAATGAGCATCGTGACTTTAAATTGCTATGGAATCTAATATGAAAAAAATGCTGCCACCTTCCTCAGTACCCTTTGGTGGACTCCATCTGGCCCCATAGACTTGTATGTGTGTTAGTGGTGGAAGAAGTCACTGTCCGTTTCCCCTCGGATTATGGGGTCTGTGTTTTGCTCCCTGTCTTCCTACTCAGGGGCCTGGGTCCCTGGAGAAATATTGGTCTTACTGTTGAAGACTGAGGCAAAGGCATTAAGTACCTCAGCCTTTTCTCCTCATCATTTGTCACTGTGTTTCACCTCACCTTCAATAAAGGATGGAGATCCTCATTAGTCCTCCTTTTGTTATTAATGTATTTATAGAAACATTTTTATTGTCTTTTACTGCAGTAGCCGAATTAAATTTAACTGGACATTGGCACTTCTCATTTTCTCCCTGCCTAACCTCATAACATCCTTGTAGCCCTCTTGAGTTGGCTGCCCCTTCTTCCAAAGTAATAAAAGAGTAATAAACTCTTTTTTTCCCTGAGTTCCAGCCAAGAATCCCTGTTCAGCTGTGCTGGTCTTAGCCACAAGCTCATCTTCTGGCACATGGAGATGGCCTGCTCCTGAACCTTTAAGTTTTCCTTCTTGAAGAATGTCCAGCCTTCCTGGACACCTTTGTCCTTCAGGGCTGCCTCCCAATGGACTCTGTCAATCAGGCCCCTAAAGAAAGAAGAATTCCTGCTTGCTCAAGCCCACTTTCATGCATATGCGGCAGCAGGGAAGTAAAGACACACAAATGGAGCAAATGATAGTGTCTGCTACTAAAAATGAACCCGAAGGACGTAAAACACTTCGGGCACACACTGACAGCTGTTTCCAGAGTTTTGAGACAGTATGGATTCTCTTTTTTTTTTCTCTGTTTATTTTTTTTGGTTTTTTTTTCAATGCGTAAAGGTAATGAGGGCAACTTTTCAACACATCACACTGCCAAAGCTCATAGGAGTATAAACTCAGGGCAGAAACCAAGTGCAGGGAGGAGTCATGATGTGAAATAGCAAATGTTAATATCAGACTGTACCAACAATCTCTTGATTATAACTGCAATAGCACCCTGAAAACCATGAGGGGGGGTTTGTTGTTTCCTCCTCTACATTCACCCCTGGCAAAGCATATCACCGATGATGAAGTTTCATTGTAAGAAACACCTCATGCAGCAGCTGTATGAGGGGTGAGATTCAGCAACAGTCAGTCCTCCATCACTTTCAGGGCCTGTTTTCCTGTTTCTCACTGACCACACTCAAAAGAACTGGTCATTCGTAGTCTCAAAAGTTTTCCAACAAATTGTATGATTACATTCCTTAAACACTGCTCCCATTCCTAATCCCTTTTTGCCAACATCCCTTTCAGGAAAAATTGCTGCACATCATGGTGCCTGATTTATATTTCATTTTGAAAACAGGAAGTAAAGGGATTAAAGTTGGGGATTAAAACACTTGCTCTTTACTGCATTTTTTCTAACAGAATAGTTTCTTAGTTGCCATGGGCACTGCTCACTGACCCTTAGCCCCTGAATGCACCTCTTTTTGCATTAGTGACATCTCTTAAATGGACTCCATAAAGAACAAATGATGCAAAATATCCTTATGTTCAACTGCTCTCAAAGCAAGAAAATAGATTTGCTTCCCTTTCAATCCGTTCTCTCTTTTGCTATTTTAACAGTGAAATCTTAAAGAAGAGTTTTAATAAGGACAAGTGAAACCTGAAAGATGCAGAAGCAAACTGGGCTCATAATGCAGGATCTGGCAGTTTACTCCCCATGAAGCAGGTGTTCATAAACAGAGCAATTTCTCCAGATTAATATTGTCACATAATGGACAATGTCACTAGTAACTGGATTAGTGCCTGAATAACCTGCTGAAATACCAACAATGTAATGCTCTAACCTTCCTTGGATTCCTCTTTCCTTAGCAATTGAACATTCTGCGTTAGAAAAAATAAAAATAAGTTAATTTATTTCCTGTGAGTAACACATCAAGCATTGTGTTTCTGGATTCTCAAATGCTGAGAAATGAAAGGATAAAATGGAAATAAGTGTTGTGAAATTAAATAAGCCAGAGATACTAGCTGAAGAAAATCCCCAGACATTGTTTACTATTCATGTTCTCCACTAAATCTAAATGGTGGTATAAAATTGTGTTTATTTCAAAACCGATAAAGAAACCGGTAGCTTCATCAATTGTGCAGTAAAATCAACATGTCACAATAAAAAAGCCTGCTTCTACTGTAAAACAATGTAAATAATGAATAATCAAGAAATGAGCAGCCCAATAAGAAGCAAGAGCTCTGTGTTATTTTGCTGAGGGAATAATATATTTGCTGACATGACTCACATACAAAGGTAGACAACCTCTCAAAGCTTTACAGAAAACTCCATGTTAACCTGCAATGAAAACACTTGTATGTCCTGCTTTCAGAGAAATAATATTCAATAGGGGATATCATGTCTTTATGCATGGGTTTTTTTCCCATTTCTCTTAATGTTTTAATTTTAAGATGGACAGGTTTATATACATTATATGTAACAGGGCTCTGAGACAGAAGTGGTAAACTGTTAGAAAAGGGATATAAAATGAAAAGAATTTGGAACAATTCAGTTATTGAGATCTGCCTCTGAAGGCAAAGATTTTATATCCCATTTTTGTCAATACAGGGGCTGCACATTGACAGAAGAGCAGTATCTGCATGATCATTTTGAGCTGTGCAAGATGGGTTCAGTACAGCCCCTTCAGTTCAGATGGGAACCATGATCAAGATCAGCAGAGGCCACCACTCTGCAACACAATTCCAGAAATTCTTTCGGGCAGATGATCCATATCCTTATTTCATTATTTCTAATATGCTTTACACCTAATGTGGACTGCTGTGCTCTACTAGGCTCTACTACAATCCAAAGTAGAACTGCCTGTCTTTTATTCCTCCTCAGCACACCTGAAAAGAGTCCTTCAGATATCATAGGCACAAATCCTGGAAGAGCCCATTTTCACTGGGAGAATGCTTTGACAACTCCACAAAAGCCACTGCTCAGCCATCATTTTACAACTGATCAATCTGTGCCAAAAGCAAAATTATTAGGCAGAAATGAATCAAGCTGGAAGTCTGTGCACATATCCCTTGTCTCTTGAGGTCTCACAGTGCCCTTCATTCCTTAATGATTTAGTAGATGCGCCATATACACTACAATTCAAAAAACCGCTACCAGCTGTAGAGTTTTCAGAAATATTCTTTGCACTGCCTTTCCCAAAGCCATGGCTCCATGCTACATGCTTTCTGGCAGAGACAATACAAAAATTGTGGCCTGGAAGAAGACAGGAAAATAGACGCAAGCACAATTGTGTTAGACTAAGTACAAATCAAATACATAAATAAGGAACAAAATATAATTAAGACTAAACACTGTATGCTTTAGCTGATCTATGCCTCTCTGTATATTATTGAAAAATACAGTGGAGAGCTAGGAGGTGTTAAGCTATCTTGCCGTCTGAAACCATGCATGGTTTCCTACAGACCCATTTGATTCAGCTAAGATGATGCAGGTTTCCAAGAGACAGACAGCTTTCAGAGGCAATTGTCAAGTAATCATTCAATATATAAAAGCTCATCTGTATAATGTATCTGGTCTATAACTAACTTACACAACAAGATCAAAGACATAGTCTGGGCACTGTTAAACTGCCAAAGAATCAAAGATTGGGCAGCTGCAGATGATAAGAGTTGGTATAAACTGTCTTCCAGTTCAAGGCCCAGACTAAGATTTCGCATTCCCTTCTAGTCTTGTATATCTGAGCTCCTGAAAAGGAATTATCTTACATTTTTTCCACAAAGATGGAGCTAACCAGTTGTGTCCTTATCCATTATGTTTTTCTTTAATTAAATGGAAACAATAATTTTGTCCATCATATTTCAAAAATCATGGCAGTCAGGTGAAGTTCCCAATGACTAGAAAAAGGGAAATATAACCCCCATTTTCAAGAAGGGGAAAATGGATGAGCCAAGGAATTACAGACCAGTCAGCCTCACCTCTGTGCCTGGAAAGATCTTGGAACACATTCTCCTGGAAGGCATGCTGAGGCACATGAAAAACAACAAGGTGCTTGGTGACAGCCAGCATGGCTTCACTAAGGGAAAATCCTGCCTGACCGATCTGGTGGCCTTCTATGATGGAGCTACAGAACTGACAAACAGGGGTAGAGCAGCTGATGTCATCTACACGGACTTGTGCAAAGCGTTCAACACTGTCCCACATGACATCCTTGTCTCTAAATTGGAGAGACATCAATTTGATAAGTGGACCACTCTGTGGATAAAGAACTGGCTGGATGGCCGCACGCAAACAGCTGTGCTCAATGGCTCAATGTCCAGCTGGAGACCAGTAACGAGTGGTGTCCCTCAGGGATCGGTGTTGGGACTGGTCTTGTTCAACATCTTTGTTGGTGACATGGACAGAGAGATTGAGTGCGCCCTCAGCAAGTTCGCCGATGACACCAAAACTGAACCACTGTGTGGTTCGATTGATATGCTGGAGAGAAGGAATGCCATCCAGAGGGACCTTGACACGCTTGTAAGGTGGGCTGATGCCAACCTGATGAAGTTTAACCATGCCAAGTGCAAGGTCCTACACCTGGGTGGGAGCAATCCCAGGCACAGCGACAAGTTGGGTAGAGAAGAGATTCAGAGCAGCCCTGTGGAGAAGGACTTGGGGGTGCTGGTTGATGAGAAAATGAACATGAGCCAGCTTCAGTGTGCACTTGCAGACCAGAAAGCCAACCGTATCCTGGGCTGCATCAAAAGGAGTGTGACCAGCAGGTCCAAGGAGGTGATCCTGCCCCTCTACTCTTCTCTCTTGGAGTATTGTGTGCAGTTCTGGTGTCCTCAACATAAAAAGGACATGGAACTGTTGGAACAAGTGCAGAGGAGGGCCACGAGGATGATCAGGGGGCTGGAGCACCTCCCGTAGGAAGATAGGCTGAGAAAGTTGGGGCTGTTCAGCCTGGAGAAGAGAAGGCTGTGTGGAGACCTCAGAGCGGCCTTCCAATATCTGAAGGGGGCCTATAGGGATGCTGGGGAGGGACTCTTCATGAGGGACTGCAGTGATAGGACAAGGGGTAACGGGTTCAAACTTAAACAGCGGAAGTTTAGATTGGATATGAGGAAGAAATTCTTTCCTGTGAGGGTGGTGAGGCACTGGAATGGGTTGCCCAAGGAAGTTGTGAATGCTCCATCCATGGCTGTGTTCAAGACCAGGTTGGACAGAGCCTTGGGTGGCATGGTGCAGTGGGAGGCGTCCCTGCCCATGGCAGGGGCGTTGGAACTAGATGATCTTAAGGTCCTTTCCAACCCTAACTATTCTATGATTCTATAATATAGTTGTTGCTTGGTTTATTTTTTAGCTTTTGGGTTTTTGGTTTGATATTTTTCCTCAGGGCACACTGGCTTACATTACTATTATACATTACAACAGTTGTTTGCTAGTATAATTATGGACAAAATTAAGACTTTACCTAGAATCATAGCCAAAGCATTGTTGAGATGATAAGGCAGACGTTACTAAACTGATCTTGTCCTTGCCAAACAGCTGCACAAAATCAAAGTACTTCTTTGTCTTTTTCCTGTCTTATGTCCGATTTGTTTGAAAATGCACTTTAAAATAGACATTAAACATTGCAAATGTTCATGACAAGATATACACAAAGCTGGTGGAGGATCCATTCCATTCACATTGGGACTTGCAATATAATACTTATATTAAATATTTTCTTTAGATTTACAAATACAGATTTTTTTTCAGCAAGACTCCTGCAGAAATAGCAAATGGTTTTCATTATATGTGAGAAAGGTAATGTTCTTATACTACAAGGCTGTGTGCTAGCTTGCACAACAAATCAATCTTTATGAAAAGCATAATGCCAGTATTTGTCTTGTATATTGCTTTCCAATCACTGAGTAGGTAGTAGTGCAGGCTCTGGATTTTGTTAAAAATGCATTATATAATTATATTTTCACTGACTTTAATAAAAATACATACAAACTAGAACTATGGATTAATATTTTCAAAACCAGTATCATCAATTCACAGATGAAAAAATCTGCTGTTTACTGAAAACGCAATAAGCTTATTTGTGTCAAGTAGTGCATTTTTTGACTAGTCAGAGACTCTACAGGATGATTCAAGGAAAAAAATTACTGAGCCCTGTTGAAGATACCAAAGCAAAGCTCTCAACTGTAGCCTTCCTTATTAAGGTTGACTGTATGTTCCAATATGATTTCTACTGGAAAATGTAGTTGAACTCTTCACATGGAAGAAATGAAGGAAAGAAACAGGGTGAAAGATGAGAGAATATAGGAGTATGTGGACTGGAAGAAAGTCCTGGGATCAGTTTTATCGTAGCATAGGCACATCAACCACCTACATATGCTCAGTTCAGGTCGCATATCCCAAAGGCCCAAAGCTACAAAGGTGGAAGACAGAATAGAAAGAAAACTAAAAGAGAAAAGGATTATAAAAGCTGAACAAGAGAAAGAAAAAAAGCAGACTACATAAATCAAGGGCAGCCTGAAAGTTATTTTAATGTAACAGTTTAGAAGCAGATGCTTATTCTAGACCAGGCCCAAGGCCCATCCAGAGTGCTTAGAGTTACGTACAGTGTCCATTAGCAGCTGGCATTTCAGCAGAAAGAGTGAGAAGCTGCAAATAAGCCGTACAGAATAACCACACTTTTCCCTAATCTATTTAGCTTGATGCTGACTTCTATTCGAAAGCATGATCTTCAAGCACCAAAATACCCCTTCCAAAACTCACTTTTATTTTTTAACTCTGTCCCATTACCCACAAAAATACCCGTTTCTCTTTGAATCCAGCATGGCTCTTACCTTCCATTATATATTCAGGTATTAAATACCACATAGTAACTGTTCAACTTGCAAGAAATCTTCTAAGTTTTTTGCTCTTTCAAAATTCAAAGGAGGAGATGAATAAGAAGAAGACAGGTTTTAAAAGTTATTGTAGTCTAGTGGCATGTTGTGCAGTAGCATTCCTCTTAGCATCACTTTATGCTCTCACTCTGGGTGTGGCTTACTTTTTGATCACTGTGCTCCCTGCTTAGAAGGAGGTCCACCCATATTGCCCAAGAGATGTTGAAATCCAGGCACTGACAGCATTTTTTACTTTTTAAAATAAAACAGGAAGTATTGCTTTTTAGTACACTAAATTATCTTAAAATACATCCTGAACATTGTGATGCATAGAGATTATTCCTAAAATGTTTTGCTAGACATTTTCAGCATCTGTTCCCAGGTATGTGGTATTTGTGTACATATTTTCCCTCGTGATAATGAAGAATTTTACAATTGATGATTAATGCAGGCACGGCTCTCCTTACTCTCCTCCTTTCCTCTGAAATGTAAATGAAATTTTATTGTACTATCCACTAAATTGCCTGTGTTAAATATATTTGTGCAGTCATCTTCTTGGTTTATAGGATTTTCATCCCATTACCTGGAGCAATTCCCAGTTATTTGGTGGATGGTCAGAGGCTGGAGTTTCAGAGGAGAAGGGGAACACCAGCTGCCTTAGAAGATTTAGAGAAAAGGCATTTTTGCTTCACATGGTAAACCATAAAGTTGCTTAAAATAATTCAGAGATGGAAATCTATCTATAATACATTGCATAATCTGGCCCCATTTTAGAGGGCCAAGGAAATCTTTGAGGACAGATCTAGAAAATCTGGGCTGAAGATTCAATGTAAAGATTAGCACAGCAAAGTAGTTAATTCCACTGTTATGAATATACTTCATCCTGCTATTTTAAGTCTCCGCAACATAAAAGACTCATTTGCAGGTACAGTCTTGGAGAGCCAGCAACTTAAGGCACCACAATAATGTGTTGGGGGAGGTTAAAAGGAGGATTAAAAGCAGTCAGGCATGATATATTAAATGAATCCATGACTAACGGGGTGTGACAGCAAAGGGTTTTATTCTTTTCAACAGAATAGATCCCTAGGGCTGGAAGTATTACTCCACTGTGCCTTTATCACCTTGGAATTTTTATGGTTATTTTTGATGAATTCACATTTTTGTAAAGACTCTTTTGACATTAAGCCAATTTTCACTTTTAATTAAAGCCATAAATAACCTTAATTCTGTATTAAAAGGTTTATTGTTTCTTACTTATTATTACTACCAGGAAATATTTCAAATACCAAAGCACGATGTTAGTTAGCAATTATAAGTTCTTAAAGGTTCAGTAACTATGTTGTACCTTGTAAACACTGTTCACTGCAAACTTTATCCATGCTTTAAGTATCTGGCTTGATAGAAGCCACAGGTTTTCTTTTATTTTCATGGTGGTTTGGCTTATTTCCCCTTCCATATATCAACATATCACAGGTGATCAATGCACATACATAAATCCTTATTGAACAGGGATGAGAAATAAGTAATTTTAAATTTAGAATATGCCCATAGAGAGTCAAGCAAGGAGTGAAAACGGCTAGGTCTGGCACATAAGGAATGGAAAATAAGCAAAGTGAAAGTGAATAAAATGCAGGAAGGAATATCCCACAGAATATAGCAATCTGGCATTATGATAGAAGGGAGATAACACATCATTTCACTTTCAAAGACAGTAATACTACAGTGCAGTTGAATAGCTATATTCAGGTCCATTTGTGTCAGTTTTAGCTGACACATCACACACAAATTTTTCAGAATGCAAAGTCTTGATTGGCCTTTACTCTACATGCCTGTAAAAGACAAGTGTCTGGGTAGCTGAGTTGCCCTCCTCAGCTACGCAGGACAGGGCTCGCAGACCTCCTTTGGTAGTCCTGCCTGTGGGAAATGTGCACAGAAGCAACGGAGCCACGTCACTGCTTATAAGGTGAAAATTAATGCTCAGTTACCTCGTCTCTGATACAGAAGTGGATACTTATGAGTTTAAAAGAAATTCCTCAAGATTACTACAGTGCAGTTTCTCAGAGGCTGACATGGAGTCTCTGCTTCCATGCCCTGCTTCAACAAACCACCGAATCAAAATGTACTCTTTCAGATTGTATACTGCCACCTTAAAAACTGCCACGTAATGCTTCCAGTGCTGCACAAAACAGTTTCTTGCAACTTTCTATGAATGGTTTTGCACTTAATTTTGAAACTTCTGAACTATAACTTGTTTTACATAGGGCTCTGTCTCAAAGTTTTGTCTATCCCTACACCAGTTCATGCACGTTCCCCTTTTATCAGGACCGATTTCCTTTAAAATGAAAGTTTCCATTTTTATCCTTAATGATCTAAATAATCTAAGGAAATATTGCCAGTGATTAATAGGAGTTATGATGAAAAATGCTCAGGAAAAGAAATCATTCCCTTAGGTCACAACTCAGCTCTTGAAAGATATGCTTATACAGAAACAACTGCAGACTCATGGACTTGACATCCACAGGGAACCAGTGTTGTGAAATGTCTTAGTATTTGGAAGTGTCTGGCATATGTAAATATGATTTCCACCTTAATCTCAGATATGGCCCATCTTACCCTTAGAATCCATTGTTCCATCTGAGACTGGCTATGTAAGCTGGACTTTGCATTACTGTGCATTTACAGAGTAGAACTTGAGAAACTTTTAAAAAGAAAGTTTTCAAAAAACTTCTCTAATTGCCTCATTATGTATCTTTAGTGATTTATCACATCAGAAAATAAATAGCATTAAAGCACACAGCCTCATTAAGTCAATATCATTTATATAAAACCCATATATATTACTTCCCATTAACAGTTTTCTAATCAACAGCCTGATGTCAGCACAGGTACTTGAAGATGCATTGAAACACCTAATATTAGAACACTGACTTCTCCACATAAGCTTTACATCAGTCAACACAGTAGAAAATTTACCTTTTTCCTTACTTGCTGGTCTTTGGAAGAATGGGCTTTCACATGCTTTCTCAGGGAACTTGGATCTGTGTATCGTTTTGTACATCCTGGAATCTGACATGCATAAGGTTTCTAAGTCAAAAAGAAAAAGGAGCTGTTACATCATAAATTATTTTAACTCCAGATAACTCTTTTAGAACCTTGGGATGCTGCAAACCACATTATTACAGAGCATAAATGTTGCACATTATTATAAGCAGGATGCTCAGTAATTTATTAGAAAGGGAAAGGAGGAAAGTAAGGCTTATAAGAAAGACAAAAGGAAATCTTTCATTATGGCACCTGTTATTGTTACCTTTTTTTCGGTAGTCAGTACAATAAATATTGCTAGTTATACTCACAATTCTTCCACCCTCAGAGCAATCTTTGACTTAATCAGAAATTGCACTCTCTAGAGAATCAGGTAAAGGAAGTGCAGTAAAGGCCCAGAGAGACTGTTTAGGATTATAGAAGAATCTGCTTCAGAAAAGAACGAGAAAAAGGGTTAGTTTACTACATTACAAAAAGAGCAAGCAAAAACCAAAGCAAGCATTGAAGACCAAAGTTTCAAAAATATTACATAGAAAAATACACATTTTAATGTGAAGACAAACTCCTTTAGCTCACAATTTCTAAGAAAACGTCATTTTAGAAAGATTCCAGGTACCTTTGCATTTTTCTTAAAGCCCAACACATCTAACTCACCAAGTAAATTGAAATCTTTATAAGTATTTCCTTCTGCCTGTTCTAACCCATCTGTCTTCCCCAGAGACTTGTGGGTTCACAATACATAGTATTAAATGAGCTTCAGTTCCAGCGGTTTGCTGAAATCAGCTATTTTGCAATTTAGATGTTTATGTTTCACAAAGTATTTCTTAAACACTTATACAAATGATTAACTTACCAGCCATACTATTGACTATTTGAAATTGATCATTTAAGTTTTGTGGCTGCCATTTATTTCAAATGGCATTGTTGTCATTTTGGTTCTGGACTTCTGCCCTTTGGAAACAGCTTGTCTCTGCCCAAACATCATCTTTGTTATGAAACAAAAGGTTTTAAACTAATCTCAGCTGGGATTCAAATTCATAAGCAACAATTTCTTGGAATGAAAATTTTTAGATTTACCAAATAATTCTTCCTCTCTTTACTTTTTTGATACATGCTCCAGCCTCAAGTTTAACCGAGTTTTCATCAGAGAACGGCCATTATTATCACAGACGCCTTCTGTGTCTTTTCATAGTGACTTCAGGTTCCCTAAAGACCATCGAAGTGGGAGAAAGTTACTGCCTTTAGCTAAGGCAAAACCTATGGAGCTGTGGCCTTTTTATCAACTAGTTTGGCCCATCTTCATCCATGCTTCTGAAACACCTTAAACTGCCTCACCAGACACTTCTCCCTCCTATCTCTAAGGTTATGGGCTACCTACTGATACCAAGCTGGATGAAAGGAGCACACAGTCTAATGTACAGGAGACTCCAGCGTGACTTCTGCTTCCTTACAGTGTCCACATGTGTCCTCTGGTGCTTGGCACGGTCGCTGGAGTTGCTGAATGCTTTCTGGCAGCCAGGGTGCTGACAAAGGTACGGCTTTTCACCCGTATGGCTCCTTAAGTGAATCTTGAGATTTTCTAGTCTGGAAAAGGCTTTCTTGCATCCCTCAAACTATAAAAGAGAAAGAAGAAACACGCTCAGCAAACTGCAACAGTAAGTAAGCACTGAGCAATAGGCTGAAAGGGCTTTCAGAAACTTCCAGCCTGCTATGGCTGGATGCCCCTCCAGAGCTGGGAAAACTTGGTTTCTCAGTGTGGGTATTACTGCAAGGTTTGAACCATTTAGAGCATAAAAATGTATTTATCCTCCCTGCACACGACTGAATGAGGAAACCACATCCCAATTCTATTTTACACATGGGACACTGAGACCCAAAGAGTCTGGTCAGCTCAGGGAGATGCATTTCTCAGTCTATCTGGGAAACACAGCCCTAGCTGATTCTCCCAGTAGTAGACAAAAACGAAAATGGTCACTGTGAGGTTCCCAAGTCCTGTGCTAGCTACCTTTATCTCAGCTCTAGGCTTGAGGACACTAGCAACTGAGCTGCATCTCTCAGGAGCAACCCAACCTACTAAGCAACAACAAAATCAGACAGAGAAATGCCAGTCTGCTCTACCTTGCTGATGATAATTCAAAAAGTAAAATTATTTCTGACATATTTAAAAATACACATATCTTGGAAATAGCAAAGAAATAATAGGAATTCTTTTCTATTTGTCATTATTTTTGCCAATGTTTATATAAGAAAACCTGTTCTTCGTCTATTATGTTCCCATAGTATACCTTATCCTAAGGGAAAATAAAAACCATCAGTTCTATTTTTTAGCATTTTTATATATATCTTTGATTTCAATTAGACTTGAATATTTACAAATATTAATTAGAAGTATAGACTTCTTTAATTCAATCAGTCAATATCAGTTAATCCCATTAGTTTTAGCTGCTGCATATTCTACTGTGCAGCATCTAAAACATACACTGTATAACATGCTAGACTGCAGATCTTGTATACTTGCATAAAATAATAGTGCATTAACAGAGATGTCAAACATTTCTAATGCTAACAAAAATTTTTCCACCATTTTTCTACCTATTCATTTTACTCACTGGAAAAGAAACAGGCCATTTTTCACTGATGATTGAATAACACAAATAAATTTTATTATATATTATTCAGTGTGTGTATGTTTACAAAAGCACAGATAGGAAAACACTGATAGAATTCTGATTAAAATTAGCACGGCTTTCATGCAGACCTGCAACACCCTCAAAAAAGAGGAAAAAAAGGATATAAATCTTTCATCACTTAAGTACCACAGCTTTTTAATTAATGCAAGAGAGAGTTACGACTTTGAAGAATAAAGTGTAATACACATATACCTGAATGAATATATAACGTAGCAATATTAAAATTAAGCTTAAGAAATTAAGATTGAGAAAGGGGATGTATCACCCCCAATTATATCATAAGTGCAAATTCATCATTCACATACAGCAAGTTCAGAAACATTCTCAACTCACAAAGCATATTTATATCCTATCCCTTTAACCAAAGCAAACCTACAGCACCTTTTAGATTAACCAGTTTCAATCACTGAATATTAATTTATGCTTGTACATAGAGTGTTGCCTTTATGAAGGTTTAGTACACAAGCAAAACATTGTTGCAAGTGTAAACATTTATTTTACTTTTAGGAAAATATTATTAAAAATATTCAAGCTTAAAAAAATAAAAATTTAGACAGATATCTCTTACAATTGCCTGGATAAAAATACCATGTTTTATTACGAAAAAGTACAGATCAGAGAAAGTACAAAAACCATGAGTGCTGAAATACTGATATAACAAATGGTCTTCGGAAAATAAAACCATTTAAGAGCAGCTATGCTAAAATAACAAAGAAACCTACTGATTAGCCCACCTTACATGGATAAGTTGTTACTACTTATTAAATTCATAAAAGAACAACCATCCATACTAATGACAGCAACTAGGCTGTATGCAAGGATGAATAAGGACCTGCTGAGGAAAATTCAAAGGAAAAAAGAGGCTGATAAAAGGTGGAAGCAAGGACAGGTGGCCTGGAAAGAATACAGGGATGTTGTCCAGGAAACGAGGGACCAGCTTAGGAAAGCTAAGGCCCACTTAGAATTAAACTTGGTTAGGGATGTGAAAGATGACAGGAAGGGATTCTATAGGTACATCACAAATATAAGACAGACTAGGGACAACATGGGCCCCCTCCAGAAGCTATTGGGAGAACTGGCTACCCTGCATTTGGAGAAGGCTGAGGTTCTTAATGACTTCTTTGCCTCAGTCTTTAGCGACATCCTTGTCTCTAAAATGGAGAGACATCAATTTGATAAGTGGACCACTCTGTGGATAAAGAACTGGCTGGATGGCCGCACGCAAACAGCTGTGCTCAATGGCTCAATGTCCAGCTGGAGACCAGTAACGAGTGGTGTCCCTCAGGGATCGGTGTTGGGACCGGTCTTGTTCAACATCTTTATCGGTGACATGAACAGTGGGATTGAGTGCGCCCTCAGCAAGTTCGCCGATGACACCAAACTGTGTGGTTCAGTTGATACGCACAAGGGAAGGAATGCCATCCAGAGGGACCTTGACACACTTGTAAGGTGGGCTGATGCCAATCTGATGAAGTTTAACCATGCCAAGTGCAAGGTCCTACACCTGGGTGGGAGCAATCCCAGGCACAGCGACAGGTTGGGTAGAGAAGAGATTCAGAGCAGCCCTGTGGAGAAGGACTTGGGGGTGCTGGTTGATGAGAAAATGAACACGAGCCAGCTTCAGTGTGCACTTGCAGCCCAGAAAGCCAACCGTATCCTGGGCTGCATCAAAAGGAGTGTGACCAGCAGGTCCAAGGAGGTGATCCTGCCCCTCTACTCTTCTCTCTTGGAGTATTGTGTGCAGTTCTGGTGTCCTCAACATAAAAGGGACATGGAACTGTTGGAACAAGTGCAGAGGAGGGCCACAAGGATGATGAGGGGACTGGAGCACCTCCCGTAGGAAGATAGGCTGAGAAAGTTGGGGCTGTTCAGCCTGGAGAAGAGAAGGCTGTGTAGAGACCTGAGAGCGGCCTTCCAATATCTGAAGGGGACCTATAGGGATGCTGGGGAGGGACTCTTCATGAGGGACTGTAGTGATAGGACAAGGGGTAACGAGTTCAAACTCAAACAGGGGAAGTTTAGATTGGATATGAGGAAGAAATTCTTTCCTGTAAGGGTGGTGAGGCACTGGAATGGGTTGCCCAAGGAAGTTGTGAATACTCCATCCATGGCTGTGTTCAAGACCAGGTTGCACAGAACTTTGGCTGACATGGCGTAGTGTGACGTGTCCCTGCCCATGGCAAGGCTGTTGGAACTAGACGATCTTAAGGTCCTTTCCAACCCTAACTATTCTATGATTCTATGAAATAAATTGTAGCATCTTAACTATCAAATTGTGTCTTGCAGAAAAGGTCATTCTAGCAAAACACAGAATCTGCAAGCCTGTATTATTAGAAAGACCACCATAACACAACAGTTAAGGAATGTTTACATTAAAAGTCAGACTTTTTGAAGCTTTATGAGCCTCTGATGCTTAAAACAAAATAAATGAAAAGACATTATTTCCAAAAATGCAGAACACGCATTTTTTCCTGATAACCAAATTTCAATGAAATATTCCAGATAAGACATGATTACTATGGGGCAAAAGGCCCGGTAGATGGTAGTTGTAATGGAATTCTTCATAGTTTTTAAGTTCTTAACTGTGGTAAAAGAGGAGAATTAAACACCTTTTTTTACAAAGTACTCGCTTGAGTACATGGCATGCATGGCGACCTGAGTTTAACATTCCTAAACGTACTCCCAATTACACCATTTTTTTTTGAAGTATTATGTAGTATTAATTGTATAATGTTTTCCTAAACTGCTATACAGAAATTATAGTTACTGAGCTTTTATTTTTACAGTGGCATAAAAACTGAAACTGCGAAGTAGGTCATAAAGGAAATTTCCTCTCTTGACTTCCTAAACTTGGGAGGATTTTTCCAAAACATATTGATTAGAGTGTCCACATCCATATTTACTTTTCCTTTTTATAAGAATCATTGTCAAAAATAAGAAAAAATTAATTTACAGTGAAAGGTTAAGCACCTCAATGAAAAGCAAAAGTAGTATTTTAAAACACTCGTGTTTTCATGGGTGTGCTGTTCATCTTTCTGTAGTCAGAGACCATGTCCAGTGTATTGGGCAACCATCCTGTGAAATTATAATACAATTACATAGATTTATATAAAATAATCTGTGCATCATATACAACCCCGTTGGATGCACCATGCACTTCAGAGCCCTCTTGGGAATTATATGACAACCTTGATTATGAAATATATTTAGACCCTTACACTGTAAGAACAGCATGGTTCTGTGTCTATACTTCAATGTTAATAGAAGATCTTCAGTGGTCAAGTGTTTAAGAAATTTGTCAGTTTTCACTGTAGAAGGAACTGCTCTGAATATCTCAGTTGATCATCAGGGTAACAAAGACTGAAGACCTTGCTCTGGCAAACATCTGTCAGAGATCTGATCCATTCACAGGAAAGTGTCTTGTCTTTATTTTTAAAGTCAGTGAGAAGACAGCCCAGCTTCTTCGTAATTCAACTATCCCCTAGTATCATCTGGTATTAAAAATCTTTACTTTTTCCTATCTGATTTGGTTTTGCTTCAGCATCCAAACTGTTCATTTTCTTTTGTCTTTTTCTTCTCTATTAATGTGGTAATATATAAGATAACTTCTAGGTATTTTCTGTTATCAAGTCACTTAACTAAGTCCCAAATAATTTATACACATAAAAATTATTTACTTTCTCACTATAAACACTTCTTTTTCAGATCTACTTTGAAATTTATTCTAACACCAAAACAAATAAAATTAAATACTCATAGAAATATTGACATCTTGGCAGTATTTGATATTACAGTGATGTTTAATCCAACATTATGTTACTGTCTTATTCTCATACTTTCACATTTATGCTTTTAATATCTTTTTTTTTAATCAGTTATACACAGTGATTTTCAAATATTTTTCAGCATTAGTGCATTTAGGGGAGCATCATCTTTTATTTTTTAAGTGAAAGATAAGTATTTCTCTAGTCTGTTGCCATTTGTGGGGAGATATTTACGGATACTATAATGAACATATTTCATTACACGTTCCCAGTCCGGTCTTTCTCTAAGGTTATGGGGAGAGAGATGTTTCTCCTTTTTAAATTTGACTTTGCTAAACATCAACTTTCCTATAACGATTAAATTGCAACGTCTGGCTTTCTGTATATCAAGAGGTAGCCTGTGTCCACACAAAGTCTTAATAACAGACCTGGATACTTCAGTGACAGAACATCCCCTCTCAACTTGAGGCTGTTTCCTCTTGTCCCATCACTTGTTACTTGGAGAAGAGACCAACACTCACCTCTCTCCATCCTCCTGTCAAATAATTGTGGATACCTTCCTCTACATAAGGTCAAAAAATATCATATAGTATAAACACGAAAAGCCTTAGAGAAACTTAATCATATTGTATACTCCCAAACACGGAACAGCAGACATTTCACCAGTGATATTTTATATTCCACTCCAAACTGATCCCCATCAAAACTGGGACAAAATTCAGCACAAGACTTGTAAACAGCATTATCCACCAGTGATTCCACGTTTGAACTATATTTAAGATCTATTCCTGAAAAAATAATTAATAAATAATATTGGACTATTTTTAAATATTCTGCGCTTATAATTTACAATTTAATAATTTTTTCAGTAAAATACAAATACAGAAATATAGTCCTAGTTTTCTACTTTTTCCGTCTTCCATGCCAGACTGTAGAAGTAACAGCTTGATAAAACACGCTCCCTCAAAGAACTGATATTTATGTGAGAAGAAAATGAAACAAGTGGCACTCTGCAAAGGCAAAGGGCTCCAAGATGTTTCGTGTACCCTTCTATGTCTTCAGAAAGACAGTAAAATAATTCAATATAGCATGTGCTGAATGATCCAAGCTGGTATGAGTCTGCCTGCTTGAAGACAGACTGTATAAAAAGTTGACTGTCTCATGCAGATGTACTATCCAGACATTGACCTGATCCCACTCACAACAGCCTGCAACTGAGATTGCTTTGTCAAGTTATTTGACTTGCTTACTTTAGCAAGCATAAGCATGACAAATAAAAGTTTTAAATCTTAGACTCGGAAGAACTTATATTTTCTAGACGAAAATATACGCCATTTCTGAATTTTAGGAAATGTATATATGCAAATAGAGAAAATGGTGTCCCTATAAAATATTAAGGAAAATATAAATCAAAGTAGCATATACATAAGGCCCCAAACAAAATCTTTGAATTGTCCAGTAGTCATGTAGCATTTTAAAAAGGTTTACTCGCAGATAAAGGGCAAATTAATTATTTAACAATGTTTTATGTCGTCCCGTCAATTGATTTTGAATAGTGTGCATGCTGACCAAATAGGTTCTTCTGTGTCAGTACCAAGGCAGGTGGTGTGACAAGGACAAAGTATCTTTCCCCAGCTTTGCATTTATCACAAGAACAGATTTAAATGCTGTTCTTTTTATATGGCTTTCAAACAAGAACAATACTTTGCAAACATGAATTAATAGTCTTTTTAAAAGCTTTTCCCTTCCTCAACAGCATTAGCAGGGTGCTGCTGTGCAAGAGATGTAAGGGCTTTAAAAAAATTGAGAGTAAGACCTCATATGAAAACCTTTCAAATAGCTTTTTATTCCCCCAGACTCTCCTGCCTGGCAATCTTGTGAACGACACATAATTAGTGTCAGACATCATTCAAACCGCTGACATCAGGTGCTCACCAACAAGCAGACTGCATGCTACAGATGAGATTTAAAAGCCCAGGTTCATTTCATGTAAAATAAGCACTCTGCTTTTAACCCTTAAAGTGTGTAAATGAGGGAAAATGTAGCATTCAGAGCTGCACTTCATTATAGACCAACAATTTCTATCTGAACAGAACACATTTTGAGACACTGTGACTGAATGCTTTGGTAGATTCGTGGTGCTTATATAAGGCTGAACTTTACTCAATGCTATGCAAAGGCTGTGATTTATTTTCTGATTTTATAGTTAAGCTTACGAAATGAAACAGTACCTTGGAATTCTTTGCTCCATTAAATAATGACAGACTACGCTTATATCTTGCACATGATTATGGTAGATGCTTGTTTACCCAACCATTCAATGAAAATTTGGTCCAAAGTTTATTGAAGTCAGTTAAGTAATTACTCTCTTTTTATTTTCCTCTTAAAAAAGCAGGTTCCCTCCACTATAACAGCCTCACTTCCAGTCTATCTAGTAGATTCCATTAAAATTTTACAATCCATCATTGCGTAAATATAAATGCAAACAAAAGATAATTACAGACAAAGCCTGAAGAAAATTGTTAATTTATCTTCTTTGTACTTTCTACGTCAAGCTAACAGGATTATTATTCTCAGCAGATGTACAAGAGAGTTTGTATTATGAGTCAGATGTAAGACTTACAGAACTAGTTGGTACTTACAGCTATAAAGCTTTTGACTAAGGAGCACATAATGCTTTATGTGTGTGTGTAACAATAGAATAAGATTAATAAACTGTATTCTATCTGATTTCAGATTTCCAATACATACATCTCCTTGGGTATATTTTAAGTAAGAAGAGCTACATACTGCTGCTGTAACTGAATAATAAATTCACGCAGAGCAGAAGTCACATTGGCTAACATGAGAAATCAAATTGGGCAACTTCTTCAGGCAGGCACAGGAGACAGGCTAATACCTGGCACTGTCTTTGAGCAAACTCTCACTCTATCAGGAACACTGTACACAGCGATTACTTGAGTTTATCAATAAAATTTAATTTTAATCTCCTTTCCAAGGAGATCAGCATTTATAGTGAACACTCTGGTGTTGATTCTGACAGGACAACCAAAACCAGTGGATTAAGGATGATACCAAATTGCAGTAAAGGTGAAAGAACAGGTAAGGAACTGTCCCCAGCCACAATACTCTTACTGTGGGAGCTCTCTTTACAGATGGCTATTTTAATTTATGTGTTCTTGATAAATATAGCAAGCTCATTTCTCCTTTTCATTTCAATACTCTGGAGATCATACTTCTCACATTCTTGAAATCTATACCACAATGTATAATCTTAATTTCTAGGTAACAACATGCCTAAAACCACAAATACCACAGCTGAAATGAAGCACAATACATTGAATGTTATTTATCCCACGAAATAGTGGTGTCAAGAGATTCATTCACCATGGAAATGCCTCTTGTTTTCATTAGTTCTAGTAAGTGTGGCCACTTTAGCCTTGGAAGTTATTTCTGTTGCTGTAGAGAAGGTAAATATTATGACAAGTCTCTTCAAAAGAAACTATTACTGAACACATCAGCTGCTACTGATTAAAAAAGCATATGGTACAGAAACCATTAGAGGAAGAATATACAATTTGGGAATTATTTCACTGAGTCCTTTTGGAAGAGAGTACCCTTAATTTTTTTTTTGTTTTTTTGGTTTTTTTGGACTTTCTTTTTCTCCTTGGCTTTTCTAAAAGATTGTCTCTGATCCTCTTGTAACTGAGGTCACCATCTGCATTCTTGCAGCTTTCAATAACAAGCTGACATAGTTCTAAAATAGTTCTATGCTGGGAATTACAGACCAGTCAGTCTCATCTCTGTGCCTGGAAAAATCTTGGAACACATTCTCCTGGAAGGCATGCTAAGGCACATGAAAAACAATAAGGTGCTTGGTGACAGCCAGCATGGCTTCACTAAGGGGAAATCCTGCCTGACCAATTTGCTGGCCTTCTATGATGGGGCTACAGAACTGACAAACAGGGGTAGAGCAGTTGATGTCATCTACACGGACTTATGCAAAAAGTTCGACACTGTCCCACATGACATCCTTGTCTCTAAATTGGAGAGACATCAATTTGATAGGTGGACCACTTGGTGGATAAAGAACTGGCTGGATGGCCGCACGCAAACAGCTGTGCTCAATGGCTCAATGTCCAGCTGGAGACCAGTAACGAGTGGTGTCCCACAGGGATCGGTGTTGGGACCGGTCTTGTTCAACATCTTTATCGGTGACATGAACAGTGGGATTGAGTGCGCCCTCAGCAAGTTTGCCAATGACACCAAGCTGTGTGGTTCAGTTGATACGCACGAGGGAAGGAATGCCATCCAGACGGACCTTGACATGCTTGTGAGGTGGGCTGATGCCAACCTGATGAAGTTTAATCATGCCAAGTGCAAGGTCCTACACCTGGGTGGGAGCAATCCCAGGCACAGCGACAGGTTGGGTAGAGAAGAGATTCAGAGCAGCCCTGTGGAGAAGGACTTGGGGGTGCTGGTTGATGAGAAAATGAACATGAGCAGGCTTCAGTGTGCACTTGCAGCCCAGAAAGCCAACCGTATCCTGGGCTGCATCAAAAGGAGTGTGACCAGCAGGTCCAAGGAGGTGATCCTGCCCTTCTATTCTGCTCTCCTGAGACCTCACTTGGAGTATTGTGTGCAGTTCTGGTGTCCTCAACATAAAAGGGACATGGAACTGTTGGAACAAGTGCAGAGGAGGGCCACAAGGATGATCAGGGGGCTGGAGCACCTCCTGTATGAAGATAGGCTGAGAAAGTTGGGGCTGTTCAGCCTGGAGAAGAGAAGGCTGTGTAGAGACCTCAGAGCGGCCTTCCAATATCTGAAGGGGGCCTATAGGGATGCTGGGGAGGGACTCTTCATGAGGGACTGCAGTGATAGGACAAGGGGTAACGAGTTCAAACTTAAACAGGGGAAGTTTAGATTGGATATGAGGAAGAAATTCTTTCCTGTGAGGGTGGTGAGGCACTGGAATGGGTTGCCCAAGGAAGTTGTGAATGCTCCATCCATGGCTGTGTTCAAGACCAGGTTGGACAGAGCCTTGGGTGGCATGGTGCAGTGGGAGGTGTCCCTGCCCATGGCAGGGGTGTTGGAACTAGATGATCTTAAGGTCCTTTCCAACCCTAACTATTCTATGACTCTATGTTAAAGCAGCTATTATTATTGCTAACCCCCAGAGAAGTCATATAGAATAGAATACTTCTTTCTTCTAGGACACTTGCAAGAACTAAATAAAGCTTTGTCAAATAAAAAGTCCTGTTGATTCCTTCCTTTTAAAAAAAATTACGTGGGAACACTATCTTTCCCTCCAACACAAATTCAAACACGTAGCTACATCTCATTTCTGTATTCATCAGACATCTGTCGGATCTCATGACAGAAATATGCTATAAATTGAGACCATAAACTTTCAAAGATTGGGATGAAGTAGTGTAAACCACATTCTCACTAGAAGATTCTGTTGTTTTAGAGTATTTTGCTCTGTGAATTTCACAAAGGAGTACATTTTGATCTCTACCACAATAGGGGAAATAAAAGAAATTAAAGATCAGGGAACCTCTGAAACTATAGCCCAAGTGAGAAAAAAACACGAGAAATGAGAAAGAAACATAGGCTTAGAGGGTTCTTCCTCACCAAACTGCTTCTAAATTCATGATTCAATTTGTTTGCTATTAATAGAAATAGCATAGAAATATCTATACATAGAAATAGTAATATTCTGTTCTGTCCCATCCTATCCCATCCCATCCATAAACATGCAAACTGGGACTGAAAAAATCAAACAAGCACACAAGCTGTTCTACAAATACTATTAAAGTATTTCTTGTTATAGTTATTTGAAAATACATCACTTGATTGCCATTTTTCACTGATAAAATTATATTCGAAACAGAAAATCAATAATATGATCCTTTAGACTACAGTACTGGTAAACTCTCAACTTATCGTACATAGCTCACCACTTACACTGATAAACTTCTAGCACAACTTTTTACAGACACAGAAGCATAGTTTTTGATTTCAAGAACCGAAAGTTCTTGATTCTCCCTTATGCAACAACCACCTCATCAACGGACAGAATTTTTTGCAAATTTCTTTTAACAGAATTTATTTGACATGTTTCCATCAGGGAGGTAATGTTTCTTGAATGTCTCTTCTGGAATTAATGAGAAGTTCAAGCCACTCAATCCACAGTGTATTCATGGTCCGCTCGGTTCACAGTGTAGAAAAGACTCCTTCTCTTACACTCTGGCAGAATCAAGATATAATAAAAAAAACCTAGAAAAACCTCTTGGATAATAGTTTTTTTCTATTTTTTCCTGTATATTATTAAACATTTATAAAAGCACATCTGTGAACCAACCAACCCCACTTAACTGGTAAAGAAAAAACAAGAAAATTGTAATCATGCCACAAGCCTATGAAAACATAAGGCTAAAAATAGAATTTTTAAAATTTTGAACTCTGTATTTTGACAAAAATTCTTCTCTATTTAAAGGAAATATATTATCACAGCATTAAGGCCAAAGAACAGGCTTCCTGACCTTCCTCAGATAGTTTCTTCAGAAGGATGAGAGAAACTTGATAATATACATCCTTTTCACTGCATGCAAGTCCTCTGCTTTTGTTAAAGGATTTAATTCTTTTTCTTCATTGAGTAATTCAGGTGCTTCACTATAAAATAAAAAAAGGAATTTAGCTGAAATGTCAGATCCACAATGCTGTTTTAAGGAAAAGTCTATCACTGTGTATTTGTAACATTTCATTTCATAGACTACAAAGCAAGACTGCTGGGGAAAAATGCTCTCCTTTAAAATTATCTGTTCACACACAATTTCTTTTTGTCCCAAAAGGATTGATTGCTTAATCACAAAACAGAAGAAATCACACCTATATTGACAAAAGTACTCTAAACTGAGTATGGTATGTTCCAGCATAGGAACTTCAGATTAAATGAAAAGTATAGTTCCTTTTTTTTTTCAATGTACTTATCGCTTTCAAGTAACATTTTGAACGTCATCACATACAATAAATCCCTCCACCATCTGTGTGAGAAGAGAGGGAGAACATTATTCTTGTTGTACACAAAGGACCTGAGGCCAAATTTACAGTGGAATGGATACGGTCATACATGGGAATGAATATACATAATTAAGCTGAGCAGCCTTACTTCTTTTATAATAAATGTGCAATGGTGACCAAAATATTATAGGGGTTGTAGTCCTAAGACACATCTCTTTTTAAATAAATTATTCCAAAGTTTTATTCCTTCCAATGCATTTTAGTAGATTGTTGGTTTTTTTTTGGAACACAATCTGTGCATCTCTGTAGCTATGGATATCCACTAAACTCGGATATTTGACTGTAATTACTTGGCTATCCTTTAACTGTAGTATTACCTTTCATTAACCATCTATATGGTGAACAGATATGACACATACTACATTTTTCCACCTCCGATTCATAATATTCTCTCTTTACCATGATAATTCCATAGGAAATTTTAATCCTGATAATTGTACATAAAAAGCAAACAAGGGATTTCTGACTATTTGGAGGCATATAAAGCATACAAAAGTTGGACTCATGGCCATATTCATAAGTGAATATTTATCATTTTCTAACATTTCAAGTGCTTCATTTGTGTTTACAGTTGAATCACATTCCCTTAAATGGTCAGAGGCATCCAGAATACACTCTGTCATATTTAAAATCCAGCCTACATATCCCAAAACTATGTGGCTACTGACTAAAAGAAGATCATATTATAATGTCCTTTTCATGAATTTCAGAACTTTAAAAAACTACTCAATTAAAATTTCATTATTATCAAACGAAATATGAGAAAATAAACACCCTTTTAAAATCTGATTAACGGATGCTTTATTAAAAAGTGTTCAGATTAGTATTCTCATGGCTAGTGAAAAAATATGAAACAGAAAACTCCCCGAGAGTTACTATTCAGCAAAACTGTAAGCATGTGAAAACTGAGCAAATGTGAATTCTTAATCAACCTTAACTGCATTACTGCCAGCTCTTTCTATAACAGCTCTGTCATAATAACCAGGTCCCAATTCTGCATTCTTTGAATACGCACCACTTCCTCTGACATCAGCGGAAAAAACAAAACAAAACAAAAACAAAAACCCTAAAGGAAGGATTAAGTCCTGTATCTTATGGAAAAGAAGAGAAATTAGAAATTCTTTTCCAATCTGGAGTATTCACAGAATCATAGAATAGTTAGGGCTGGAAAGGACCTTAAGATCATCTAGTTCCAACACCCCTGCCATGGGCAGGGACACCTCATACTACACCATGCCACCCAAAGTCTCTGTCCAACCCAGCCCTGAACAGTGCCAAGAATGGAGTATTCACAACTTCCTTGGGCAACCCATTCCAGTGCCTCACCACCCTTACAGGAAAGAATTTCTCCCTCATATCAAATCTAAACTTCCCCTGTTTAAGTTTGAACCCGTTACCCCTTGTCCTATCGTTACAGTCCCTAGCAAAGAGTCCCTCCCCAGCATCCCTACAGCTCCCCTTCGGATACTGGAAGGCTGCTATGAGGTCTCTACACAGCCTTCTCTTCTCCAGGCTGAACAGACCCAACTTTCTCACCCTATCTTCATACGGGAGGTGCTCCAGCCCCCTGATCATCCTTGTGGCCCTCCTCTGCACTTGTTCCAACAGTTCTATGTCCTTTTTATGTTGAGGACACCAGAACTGTACACAATACACCAAGTGAGGTCTCAGGAGAGCAGAGTAGAGGAGCAGGATCACCTCCTTGGACCTGCTGGTCACGCTTCTTTTGATGCAGCCCAGGATATGGTTGGCTTTCTTAGAAATGTCCTAAGCCCTTTTCTTTCCCTGGTGCTCCTGAGAAAAGTGACATGGCAGTAATAAAGAAAGAGAACTGTTAAGTAATTTAGGAATAAAGCAGTTTCTCTCCTCTATAGCGCAGATCCTCTAATGCATCTATTAATGCATTTCTTTCTCCTGAATATACAAATAGATGAGTCTCTTAGAATCTTACACACGAGCTGTTTTCAGCACAGAACTGGGGCTTAAGCTATAATAAACCTTAAGTGATCATTATCAAGCCAAGTCAAGAAAGAGTAAATAGAGTAATTCAGGAATAAATGTAAGGTTTTAATGGAATAATCACAAGCATTGATGAATCTAATTATTTTGTTCCTATTATAAAACAGATGTAATTTTCAAGAGAAGGTTTTACAGACCTTACAGAAGCAGAACACTTCAATAATAAATCCAAGGGTAGGATGAGAGAAGCCAGTCCAGATTGTGCTAGGCCAGGCAGAAAAATGAGATGTATATAATAGGAACAGGAAGAAAAAAAAGAAGATTGGTAAGCATGGCATATTACTAAAGATAAGTACATATGCCCATTCCTCAAGTGAAGTGTTTGTTCAATTAGTGTTACAAGACCTTTAATTATTTATGTGGTATGTCTGGCACCACAATTGGTTGGGAATACTTAAAGGACATTTTAACTTATCAGAGATTAATGACAGTACCAAATATTTACTGCTCAAGGATACAGCCAAAAAGAACAAAACCCAAAACACCCGCAGGTTCAGAGACACAAGTAAGGGATGAGCTGTGCAATTTTCTGAGGGCAAGGACAAGAAATTGAATTTTATCAAATCAAAATAAAAGGATGATTCAGTAAATAACTACCCTTAGAACATGCAACCAGTGCATGATGTTAAGGGTTTTTTTAAGGTTTTTCTTTTCCTTTCCTTGATGGACACTGCATTCTTCCTAGTATGTATTTCTGCCTGGCAACCTAATATTTACCTCTTTCACTGTGAATCATTACAGCATTCTGCAATCCTTGACCCTAATCTTTCCCCAGTATGAAAGGACACCTTAAGAGAAGCTACAACAAATGTAAGAGCTATTTTTGTACTGTTGGCCAAAACCACCACGCTTGGGTTTTTTTAACTGACAGTAAAAGCTTTATTTTCTGTTTTAATGGCCTGCACCCTGAAGACAAAGCCAGATGATAGACATACATATAGATAGGTGCACAACATGAAGACTAATTGAAAATGAACAGCAAATGAAGCTTACAGGAGCTAATGGAAACAGATGACTAACTCTGAACCTGAGTTTATGTCTACCTTATAATCAAGAGCAATTCCAAAAGTGTTTGCTGAAAGCACAGCAGAATGGTCCTCTATTACACTTTAGCTATCTGCAGTATCTCTTTGAAAATAACTTTACATTTACACTGCTATTGGAAAGGTCAACACCTGGCTAGACAGATGTCCAAAAGAGTGGTGAGCAAATCTGGGATTTGTGTAATATTTTAAGGCAGACTGGTCAATCTGATAGGTGTTTGTTATTGACAGCTTTATACAGAATCTAGATTATCTTCAGATAACAACTTCTCTGTTAGAGTGTGTGGGAAGGAGAGAATGATGAGCGAAGGGAAAACTTGCATGGCTTCAGAGACCTGGAAAAATCAAGGGAGTGAAATGAATAGGTAATCTCAGGATGGATCCTACTAGACAAAATACTTACTGACTGTAGTCACACCAGCAGCACTGTGAAAAACATCTGTGACATCTATATTTCCGCTCTTCCCTTTGTACCTTACGTACCAATAAATCATTCAAACCAAAGTGGTTAACCTTTGAAGATCACCCAAGCTTCAGACCACAGAGATGACTCAAGCAAGTTTCAGTGGAAGTTCTGGGTGTTGCACTGGCAACTTTATTTCCTCTAGAAAATTGACCACTTGTAGAAAAAGTGAGAGTTTTGATTTTTATAATTAGTCACAAGAGGAATCAGAGTACAGCAATGAATGATGATAGTAATGATGAAATTGCTCGCAGGAAGATGGTGCTACAGTTGTGGGTTTTTTTCCTCCATTAGTGTTTGTTTATAAGAAAGCCCACATCTAATCACCTTTGCCAGCCCTGCTAGCAGTAACCCTTCGATGCTTATTAACAGCATAATCTGTAATTCAAAAACCAACATACATTATGGGATTTTGATGTTAAAGCTACACCCCGTACTGATTATATTCTCTTTATAAAAACTATGTATAGATCAAATATTAAACACTTTCCAGTAAGCGCATGCCAGCTGTTACTCTGTTACTTGCATTACTTTATTACTTGATTTTGTCCTACAGCCTGAAAACCCAGAGAAAAATCTGTATATTTTTTTTTGCATTGAGCTAATTTAACATACAGATATATATATACACTTACCTGAAACACTGGAAGCCACTATTGTCAATAAAGGTCTAAAGAACACTTACTAAGATTTTTTTGATTTCTGCTTCAATTTATAGTACGAACACTGCTTAAAAGGCTCAATTGTTTCCTTCAGTATCCTGATGTCCCACCAAACAAAACTGAATTGCTTGAAATACAGCTCATTGATGCTTTTGTATCACTATAGAAGCTGATGGCAACCTTCCACCTCTTTTCCTGAATGGTGTAATTGGCCTGCCAGAGAGGATCTGGGATTTTAACATGTTCCTTGTTTGGCTGAGCTAACCAATTATTCTGCAGTTGCTATCAAGGCTGCAGACTTTTCTTCATTGGGGTCATTAAGCTTGTCAAAACTAATTTGTCACCACAACTGCTGACCCTTATTGCCTCTGACAGCAGCACAAGTGTCAAACTAAACAGGTCTTTGAATTACAAGAAAGTAAATGACTGATCACAGCACACCAAGCATCCTGACCATATGCCACAGTCTGGCCTTCTGACCCCATGAGAGGTGGAAACAGTACCAGCTAAATGATACGGGGTCAACAAATGACACTACTAATCATTTTGTAGAGTAAGTGAAAAAAAGCCTCAACAGCTAAAGTGAAAGAAAACTCAAAAGACAATGTGCGAGCTGCTATGATGGTAATAAAGTTTTGGGTTGTTTTCTTTTTAATCAAAACCAGACAATGAAAGACACTCTAAAAAACAAATTCTACGAATTACTCAGGCTACGCATTTGGAAAGCTGCTCAGACCCAGAGCCTGGCTATGGCGCACTTGGAGACAAATCCAGCAGCTCATTACTGTGTAATCCTCTGTGTATTCTTGACCACCCAAGTGACATCTGAATCAGGCCAGTAGGAGATTCTCCATCTAATGTAATACTAGCCACAGCATGCTTAGTATCAGCCTATGCTTACTACCGTGGGGTAAAATTTGTCCCAGAAACATCTGTATACACGTAGAATTTGTTTCACTGAAGGTACAGGGTATAAAAAACCTTATAATGGAGTTATTCCCTTCTAATTATCTCTGTCACTGAATTAGTCTGGTGACGATTTATAACTTGATTTTATTATTTCCATCACTATTGTAATTATATTCAGTTTAATTATTAGTATGTCCTCAGTTGCTAGAGGGTGTTTGACTGGAGAATAAGCTTGCAAAAATAAGGGAAAGGTTTCAGAGGACTGCCTTGTCTCAGCAGATTCCTAAACATTCAAGGAACCAATTCTAAAGGGGCCCTATCCTCAGTACTCTGAGAGGTCCTACTTGGTTTAATTAAGATGACTTGTACTGCCATAAGCTCACCCCATTAATAAATCTTCGCAGTGTCAGGACCTTCACTTATATACTACCAAGAAATAAATACAAGAAAAGTGCTATAAATACTGTGAAAGCAAGAGATGATCAGTTTTCCCCACAGAAGCCTTCAAATGCAATTAGCTTTTCTCCCTACTTTTTGTAAAGCACTGATTTTTCTAAGCCTTTGGAAAGATACCTCTTTAATGAAAACAGGCAGATGCAATATACCTCAGCAAACAGGATCCAGTCTTAAAAGACAATGACTGTTAGCTTTTTTGTCTAGGTGAATTGCACTTGTTTAAACAAAGAGTGAGTGACTTGGTTCATCAGTAGTGTAATGACTTTGAACACCACTGTTCCCATTTAAGAAAGGAAAACTAAAGAAGGAAGACGAAAAGAGGCTATGAAGAAAGAAATGGAGAGCTGCACAAGACCCCGGGATTTTTTTTTTTTTATTTTTTTTTTTGTGTGTGTCCCCTAATGATGCCATTCGGTATTTAATCTCTGGTGACAAGAAGTGTTTCTTCCCTCCTTTAAGCAAGAAAGCAAATTCGACATTAACAAAGCACTGTGTTTGAAGTTTTGAGCATGTTTTTATTTGGGATATTTATTCTTGAATTGAATTGCTGAGGTGAGTAGCTCGAGAGAGGACACCTTCAGCACCCGAGCAGGGGGAAGGAAGCTCAGCGTCCAGGAGCCTCAACTCGGAGCAGCGAGAGCCACGAAGGGAGCCTCAAGTCCTCGACAGCACTGGCACAGCAGCCGCAGCTCCGCTGACCGAGCAGGGACTCACAGGAGCGGCGCCAGCCCTGACTGGGTAAAAGCCCGCCCCGGGAGCGCGGCGCGGCAGGAAGGTCGCGGCGGAATGGAGGGCACTCGCCTTACGAGCAGGGCCCGCTCTGGCAGCTCTGCTCTGGCTGCCTCGGCGGTGGCCGGCGTAGGCACCCAGACAGAGCCGATGAGAGGGGAGGCTGCAGCGCAGAGCTCGGGGTGTAGAGAGCGCCCGCACCGCTCTCCTGAGGGGAGGGTGCACGATGGGCAGGGCTGCACTCGGTGCTCCCTGGTGGAGGTTCTTCCGCAGCAGGGGATGAGCTGCGGGACGCTGTCAATAGGCTGAAAGGTGTCAGGGAAGCTGAGAGGAAGCGGCGCTGCTTGCTCCAGGACCAGGCTGTGCAGGGGCCTCAAGCGTCCCCTGTAGCTCATGCAGGAAAGGAGGCCGCTAACCCAGGGAGCTGGGAAACAGTGACAGAAAAAAAAGTAAAATAAAAAAAGGAGGAAGCAGACAATTAAAAGCAAAGAGCTTCCTCCTAAATCTGTTGTCCCCACCCAGAACCGCTTTGCTGTCCTGCAGGGGGCTGATGAGGAACCACACTCCCACCAGGAACAACCGGCTGATGCACTGGAAAAGAAGATCACTACTGGTGCTGCCAGGAAAAAGCGGCGGGCCATAGTAGTAGGGGACTACTTAGAAAGGAACAGAGGCAGCCATCTGTCGGCCTGACCCAGGCTCAAGGGACGTGTCTTGCCTACCAGAGGCTCGGATCAGGGATGTTGCAGAGAGGCTGCCTGCTCTAGTCAGTCCCACTGACTATTACCCACTTCTAGTGATCCATGTGGGTGCTACTGATATAGATAGCAGTAGCCTGGAGAACACAAAGAACGACTACAGAGCTCTGGGAGAGGTGGTTAGGGGCTCTGGAGCTCAGATTGTCTTTTCGTCAATTCTCCAGGATACAGGGAAGGACCTTACAAAGGCTAGGAGGATTGGCCAGGTTAGAAGGGTGGTGCCACAGTCAGGGGATTGGGTACCTTGAACATGGGACACAATTTAGTAGGCCAGGTCTACTGGGGGCCGGTGGAGCTGCACTGACAAAGGCCTTGCAGTTTTGGTAGAAGGCTTGCCAGACTGGAAAAGGATGATTTAAAATTGATGTGTTGGGGGAGGGGGGAATGATTCCATCCCAACACACCCAGTCAGTTGCCAGCACCGATAATAAATGCTTGAAGCAATGTAGAGATATTCCAGCTACTCCAGCCAATGAGCCGGCTTCATTTGGAGCTCATCTCAGATGCCTCTGTACAAATGCCCACAGCACGGGCAACAAACAGGAGGAATTAGAGATGTGTGCATGTCTACAGGGGTGTGATATCATAGGCATCACAGAAACATGGTGGGATGGTTCCTATGACTGGTGTGCTGGAATGGAAGGTTACAGGCTCTTTAGGGAGGACAGGTCCATCAAACAGGGAGGGGGAGTTGCTATTTATGTTAGGGATAGGCTGGAGAGTATGGAACTCTGTCTGGGGACAGGTGAGCAGTCAATAGAGAGTTTGTGGGTCAGAGATAAAAGGAGAATAGCAAAGAGAGACATTATTGTGGGGATCTGTTACAGACTGCCTGACCAAGAGAACTCGGTGGATGAAGCGCTATATAGACAGATAGGAACAGCCTCATGCTCGCAGGCCCTTGTTCTCATGGGGGACTTCAACCACCCTGATATCTGTTGGAGGGATGGTACGGCCCAGCACAAGCAATCCAGGAGGTTCCTCGATTGTGTGGAAGACAATTTCCCTCTTGTCGTGGTTTAAGCCAGTTCGCTCACTCTCTCACTTCTCTCTCTTTCTTTCCCCAGTCCTGGCGGGATGGGGAGGAGAATCAAAAGAATGCAACTCTCACAGGTTGAGATAAGAACAGTTCAGTAACTAAGCTATAACACAAATCACTACTGCTACCACCAGTAACAATACAAGAGAAATACAAGGAAAGAGAATACAACTGCTCACCAAGCCCGACCCAGTCAGTGCACCCCCCAGCAGCGAACCCCCACTGCACCACCACACCCTTCCAGGTCTCTGCTCTCTGTTTTCACATCCTGGGCATGACGTGCTATGGTATGGAATAACCTCTTTGGTCAGTTTGGGTCAGTTGTCCTGCCTCTGCTTCCTCCCAGCTTCCCCTCTTCCCTGTCGTAGCATGAGGCTCAGAAAGTCCTTGGTTAGACCAAAACACTACCAAGCAGTAACTGAAAACACTGGTGTTATCAGCGCTGTTCCCAGGCCCAAAATCAAAACCACAGCGCTGCACCAGCTACCAAGAAGGAGAAAAATGACTGCTACTGCTGAACCCAGGACACCTCTACAAGTAATAGAGGAGCCCACCAGGAGAGGTGCCATGCTTGACCTCATGCTCACTAACAGGGAAGGAGTGGTTGGAAGTGTGGCGCCCCAGGACAGCCTTGATTGCAGTGATCATGAGAAGACCAAGTTCAAGATCCTCAGGACAGTGAGAAGAGCGTGCAGCAAGCTCACTGCCCTGGACTTCAAGAGAGCAGACTTTGGCCTCTTCAGGAACCTGCTCAGTAAGGTTCCATGGGATATACCCCTAGAGGGCAGGGGTGCCCAAGGCTGTTGGTTGATATTCAAGGATCACCTGCTGCAAGCTCAGGAGTGTTGCACCCCAACTAAAAGGAAGTACAGCAGGAGGGCCAGGAGACCTCCTTGGATGGATGAGGAGCTGCTGAGGAAAATTCGAAGGAAAAAAGAGGCTTATAAAAGGTGGAAGCAACGACAAGCGGCCTGGGAAGAATACAGGGATGTTGTCTGGGACGCAAGGGACCAGGTTAGGAAAGCTAAGGCCCACTTAGAATTAAATCTAGCAAGGGATGTGAAAGATAACAGGAAGGGATTCTATAGGTACATTGCAAATAAAAGGCAGACTAGGGACAACGTAGGCCCCCTCCGGAAGCTATCAGGAGAACTGGCTACCCTGCATTTGGAGAAGGCTGAGGTTTTTAATGACTTCTTTGCCTCAGTCTTCACTGGCAAATGCTCTGACCACACCACCCAAGTCTTGGAAGGCACACACAGGGACTGTGAGAATGAAGACCCTGGGCCCACTGTAGGAGAGGATCTGGTTCGAGACCATCTTAGGAACCTGAACGTACACAAGTCCATGGGACCTGATGAAATCCATCCAAGGGTCCTGAAGGAGCTGGAGAATGAAGTTGCTAAGCCACTGTCCATCATATTTGAAAAATCATGGCAGTCAGGTAAAGTTCCCGATGACTGGAAAAAGGGAAATATAACCCCATTTTCAAGAAGGGGAAAATGGATGACCTGGGGAGTTACAGACCGGTCAGTCTCACCTCTGTGCCTGGAAAAATCTTGGAACACATTCTCCTGGAAGGCATGCTGAGGCACATGAAAAACAACAAGGTGGTTGGTGACAGCCAGCATGGCTTCACTAAGGGGAAATTCTGCCTGACCAATTTGGTGGCCTTCTATGATGAAGCTACGGAACTGATGGACAGGGGTAGAGCAGTTGATGTCATCTACCTGTACTTGTGCAAAGCATTTGACACGGTCTCACATGACACCCTTGTCTCTAAATTGGAGAGACATCAATTTGATAGGTGGACCACTCAGTGGATAAAGTACTGGCTGGCTGGCCGCACACAAGCAGTTGTGCTCAATGGCTCAGTGTCCAGCTGGAGACTAGTAATGAGTTTTAGGTTGGATATAAGGAGGAAGTTCTTTCCTGTAAGGGTGGTGAGGCACTGGAATGGGTTGCCCAAAGAAGTGGTAAATGCTCCATCCCTGGCTGTGTTTAAGGCCAGGTTGGACAGAGCCTTGGGTGACATGGTTTAGTGGGAGGTGTCCCTGCCCATGGCAGGGGGGTTGGAACTCGATGATCTTAAGGTCCTTTCCAACCCTAACTATTCTATGATTCTATGATTCTATTTGGGATAGGGTGTTACAAATATGTTATTACATTCATTGGCAGAAAAATGAATAATGGCAATTGTCATTGCAGAACGAATTACTGGGGAAATGCCAAATATTGCAACTTGCCAAGCATCACAATCAAGAGCTTTTAAAAATGTGCACATTCTTTGACTAGCATCTTTTGTTGTTAAAATCAGGCATGGGTGAATCAATCAGAATAGGGGAGAGGGGAAGTAGAGTAGGGAAAGAAAGTACTAATCACTTCTAGAGGAAGGTACTCCTCATTTAAAGCAAATTGCATTATTTCTTGATACTTTCATTTCATGGAAGAATGTTGACATTCAGAGTTAGTATATGCAGAGAAAGTGAAAAGTGAGTGTTTTTTTCTTTTTTGTTTTACTTAAAGGTTAGCATCCACAAGCAGCTGGATAAACTGTTGCTCTCATGTGATGTACATTAAAAATGTACAGTCAATGTGTTCGGGTGGACCAGTAAATATCGAAGACCAGTATTCCTAGTTTACATCAGTGAAGCTTAATTCTTATGTTTTTATGATTGCCCACTAGCAGCATAAAGCAAATGCAAAAATAATGGCTAAGACTATATGAACTGTTCCACAAAGGTTCAAAGTCAGGAAAGCAACTCCTTAAGCTGCAAAGCTGTTTATTCTTTGTGGGGTTTTCAGTTGGTTGGTTGGTTTAGCGGGTTTTTAAGGATTCCAATAGAAAGAAAGAGAAAAAGATACCAGTTAGTGTAATTTTTATTCTTGGTAAAACAACTACATTCACTAAACACAAATTGTTACTAAATATAATTTACCTTATGTCATCAATAGAGGTCATGGGCTAACAATAGGTGACAGAAAGAACAGGAAAAGATGCACCATGCAAAAGATCCACAATAAACAACTTACAGGCCAATAATCTTCTGTCATCTTCTTATAACTTCCCTAATGCTCACAGAACATGTAACTGCTCCAAGATCCAGCAGGAAGAAATCAGAATTGTTCAGAATAGTGTCACAGTTTTAACCAGAAATCTGGGATCTGTGACTCCTGAAGGCACCAAGAGAGAATGACAGTGGCAATGAAAATACTGCATCTTGTTATTAACTTTTCAGGAAAGTCATTCATCCCAGAACTAGATTTACCAAGTTAAGTCTCAAGGTCAAATCACCATTACTAATTAACATTCTGCAATATAGAAACACTCTTGTTTTCTGTTTTTATGGTAATAAAGAACATTTTTCAGTTTCAAACTTACAGATCCCTATAAATCCATCCCCTTCCTTGGTATGTGGATCTGGCTACTACAGGAAATCCACGCTTTTTAATGTCAGAATGGACAGAAGCTGTTTAAAACTTCAGAGTTGTGAAAGACGGCGCAGAAGAGCTTACACATAAGGACTGGGAGTAAGGCTGTAAAGTATTATTTCTAGTCAAGTTTAAATCACATTTCTATCCAGTCTGAACGTTCTGGTAGTCAACATACTTTAGCACAAAGATTTATAAAAAGCTGGTTTCGGTGACAGGCAAGAGTACCGAGGGAAAAAAAATTTATCATACTCCTAAATATTCACGCTGTCTGTACAAGAATATGAATAATTTTAAGTAAACAGACACAGCTTGTATACCCAGTTGGAAACATAGAAAAAAGATTTAGAAAAAAGGGCTGAGTGAAAAGCTTAGGATCAATATGGAGACATGAGTTAAAGTTGTGTCACTGCTGCTCTGTTCACTATTTCAGCATTTTGTATTCATTTTAATTAAATATAAATATTCTACACAAGTGCAGGAACACCAATAATCAAACCTGAAGAAATATTCCCTAATATTCCATATTACAATAAATATCTGAGAATATAATGTGCTACAGGAATATGCTGTTTTATGAATATAAAAAAAGCATAGATGCACATGCAAGCAATTCTATATTTAGTTCTACCTACATAAGAAAAAAGCATATCCAAATCTGCATTTTTTAGAATTATCAAAGCATTTAGTAATGACCCACGCTAAAAAACAGTTAAATATCCTGGTGAAAAATCTGTCATGAAAGAGAGACTGTGTGATGGTTTGTGCTTGCATGTTTCAAGGTTCACAAAATAAACTTTAACTTAGTGATTTAAATATTCAAAGATTCTCACTTGATTAATATATATGGATGAATTCAGTGAGATAAGGCTGCTGATGTGTACTGGTGCCAGCTGAAGATGATTCCAATTTTAATTGCCCAGTGCTGCCTAATGGTTTGCGAATTGCTTCAACACTGCTTACAGAAGTGATGATGTTAAAAGTGTTTCCTCATCCAGAGGCAAAGGTAGGCAGGTTAGTTTATATCACAGAATCATAGAATCATACAATAATTAGGGTTGGAAAGGACCTTAAGATCATCTAGTTCCAACCCCCCTGCTATGGGCAGGGACCCTTCACACTAGACCATGTCACCCATGGCTCTGTCCAACTTGGCCTTGAGCAATGCCAGGGATGGAGCATTCACCACTTCTTTGGGCAACCTGTTCCAGTGCCTCACCTCCCTCACAGTAAAGAACTTCTTCCTTATATCTAGCCTGACCTTCCCCTATTTAAGTTTGGACCGATTACCCCTTGTCCTATGTTCAAGCAAGATGGCTTAATACATATGCACATAATTAGGGGAAACCTACCTTATTAGATTACTTCCAAAATCAGCAAAACATAAAGAGAGTAAATGCCAACAAAACACAACTACTGGCAAAAGCTTTTCTGCCGTTCCACTGTCTGCAAAACATACTATGCCTGTGTCTTATCAGCCTGGATTTTTTTTTTAATAGTATTTATTTTTTCATCTTGTTAATACTTCCTTGTATTCCCAAGGAATACAAATTCCTTCCTTCGTATACAAGTATTTTTCCACAATTGATAAAAAAGAAAAGGAGAAAAAACTAGAATGAAAGGAGGCTCATAGCATCACCATTTTCCAGCCTGTTGCAGAAAAAGCCATGAGGCAGAAAACCTCCTCCCAGGCTAGACATGATGCTTGCAGCCACATTAATGTATTTTAGGAATAAAAAGCTTCATAATCTGGATGCTTCATAATTACCACATAAGTGAGTACAAGGCTGGCATTGTTGAAAACTTCATACATTGATGGTACATCTCAAGAAGGTTTACAGCACTTGTGGAAGCTTAGTAGCCCTAGGAAACAAAAAACCCCACAGCTCCTCTAGGTTTTAAGCCTCCTTTCTTTGTGGCTATGGGAATCAGTAGCTGAAACATCTCACCACCACCACCACGCTTCTGGCAAAGAAAAATAGCACACAAAACCAGGATGCCTTTGACTAACCTTTATGTGTTGGCTCCACATTGAGATGCTGCTATGTAGGCAATGGCAGCAAAGAATGCATTTGTAAACAGCTCAGCATTTGGACAGTGTAACACAGACAGAATGGAGGCACTAATACCCCTGCTCTTTGCTGTACAATATTCAGTTATTTCTCTGTTTCACTGTGAAATTCCCCTTCCTTTCTCAGAAATTATGTCCTTCTTGTTTGTTTCATTCAAAGCCATTCAAACCTAAGGGCATAGCAATTTTGGAAAATTCATGCTAACAGTTGCTATTTTTTAAATTACCAAAATTACTCTCCTGATAAAGAATTTTGATACTTGGGAACAGTATCTGAACAACAAATACACATACTCAATTACAGAGTTGAAGATGCAAATTCCTAGGTAATTATCATCAGTCAAATGTAAACAATACATTTGAATAACTGAAGGCTCAAAATGATAAACAGCTTTATTCGCAAAATATATGCTAGAAGCCCAGAAAATTCAGATCCAAGGTCAGAACCAGCAAAATAATATAAATCAGATACAAATAAGATCAAAATTTACTTAACATGAGCTCACACAATACATAAAATGTACAGATGCATTAAGAGGCACACTCTCCTATTCAAATGAAAAGTAAATATTTCGGAAACACTTAAGATACCATAGACTTCTCCAGGGAATAACAGTGAATGATAAAAGACCATCCTTCATTTTCTATGATCTTATAGGAGCTTCATACATATGAATCCGCAAGATGGAGCTAAACTGAAGTCAGACTACTCTCTTCCTCAAGAACATCACTATGAAAAATTTCATTAAGGTATCAGTTAGATAAGATCTGTGCTTCCAGCACAATACATTTTTGACTTGTGGCATGTATTACATTCATTAGCCTAGGGAAATAAATAGGAACATCTTTCTTACTGAACAGCAGTTTAATTCTCACCTCAGCCATCAGTGAAAAACAAGGGTCAATTGTTTTAACAGGATAAAATATCTGCTATTTAGACCTGTGATTGTAACATGATTTGTACTTAGTTTCAGAAAATAGAAGGATTATATAAAAGACTGTGGGAGTGTGCGTCAGCTCAAGAAAAAATATTTCTTAATTCATGTTCTATAATCAAGTCTATTGAAAATGGGCTCATAGAAAAAGTACTACTGAATCTATCTTCTGTCTGAATAGGTACACACTGTCTGTCTCTGTTGTTCTTCTGTTTCTTGCTTTCCTTCTTTCAGAATTTTATTCTCACTTTCCTGTAACTGGCTTCCAGCAAACCAGCTAATTAAATACCACAGTGGTGACAGTGAATTTCTGAGTACTATGTGATTACTCCATGGACTCTCGCCAGCTTCCTAGCTCAGCCAACAAAAAAGTTCTGTGCTGTTCAGCTGAAGCAAGTTCATTGTGTTTCTGCATATACTGCCTATTGACCCAGTAAAAGATGGATTGGCATTATACTAAATGCTCTTGTCCCTGCAAGTACTTGCACTATAGAAAAAAAACAATACAGGAAAGATTATAGCATACGGAATGAAAAATACCACTGTTGCAAATATGTCCATATCATTGTTTTCATTTAATAAAAAAGCTTCAGTAAGGGTCTAAGCTAAGAAAAGTGAAAGGAGGAGGCAAAGAATGTGAAGGAATAAAAGAAGGGAAGACTGGAAGAAACTTGATTAATGCAGGGCAGGAAAAAAAACCAGGGAAAAATCTCTGTGAACAAATGCTTTCTTTTAGCTGTTTCACCATATGCTTCTATCAGGTGGAGGATTTGAATGCAACTTTTTCCTGGACTGGATTTGTTCTAATTGTTTTCTAAACTGGATTTGGTGAAAAATTGTTGCTTGACTTTGTGTCCCCAAAGTGGTGATACATCTCCACTGCAGGAGTTGGGTTTAGATGACAAAACTCAGGCAAAGATAACCCTGGTTGAACCCTGGTTTATTCCCAATGGTCAACACTGAGGAAGACCTAGAGAAGATTTACCTGGAGACCCTGCAGCCCTCTGATATCAGATTTCCAAGTTCCAAACCCTGGGAAGTGTTCACATCACATCCAAGGCCTTTTATTAAATATTGTCATAGATGCACCCAACCAGACATGCTGCTTACGGTTTTTAGGTGCGACTTGCTGTTCAACAATACCATTTGAAAGTACCTCTGTAAATCTTTAAAATATCAGGAAAACAGGAATTTCAGGAGATAGGATAATCATAAAAAGAAAAACACCCCACTCCTAATTTCTTGGTCCGATTCCTGGGCATAAGGCTTAAACAAGTAAACAAAACCTATTACAGTTAACAATACATTATCCTCAAGTTTCTAATAAATTGATATATGGTCTCCCAAAGAATCAGTCCTAAGTTCCATCTATGTTGTTACAGTACAAAAGCATAATACTCATAATATTTAGATACCACATATGCCAGGAATATGTGGTATCTACAGAGCAGGTGAATATGTATAAGCAGGGAATAATCATAACTTTAAAATTCACAAACCAAAGTCCTCTCAGCCAGATAGTACACAGTGTCCTTTCCAGGGCTCCAACTCTAAAACATAGGACAGAGGTCTAGACACCAGTCATTTTGGAGCTGAAAAAATGAGATTTTAATCCTTAAAATTATTTCTATTTCTTTGCCATACAGATAAACAATGTCGCTCTGATTTGATCCTTGGAATGGAAATTGAACTTTGAACAGCTTCTCTAAACAAATACCTAAGGAGTTATAGGACAATTTTTTTTTACATGCTCTGCTCATGACCATTTGATTACACACATTCCACATCACTCTTGCAACTACTGTTTAAAAGGAGCTCACATGCTCCCTAACAGACAAAATTAGTGCTCTTAACAGTATTCCTGGCGTTAAACAGCCACGTTACTTATTGTGTTTCTCATAATTTTAAAACCAACTTGCTAAATTGGAGTTTCACTTTCTTCTAACATAGTGCACATGAAAGCAACAAGTTTATTAATACTATGATGTCCAAAGTATGGAACTGCTAGCACAAGCAATTTATCATGCAGACCTTATCAATTCTTAGCAATGTTTTCACTGTAAATTATCCAAAATTGGGGCTTTTTAGGATATTTGGAGAACTTGATATAAAGATACGTGTTACAGTTATGTGTCCATATCATATGTCAGTACTGAGTTATTTGAAGAAAACAGTTATGTTACTCTTTGGTCAGGATATATAGATTCCTTGAGAGGCCAAATACATCTAGGTTCTGTAATCATGCTCAGCAAAAAAAAAACTTCACAGACTTGCAGTGTATTTCCCTTGGCATTAGCATGATAGGATAAGGAATTCATGCATCACGGATGCTTCTTCATTTTAACAGAATACTGAGTATAACTGAGACAGAGTAAAAGAGAAACACTGTGGTTTCATTTTTGGTGTATTTATGAAACACTCGTGGAAACAGAGGGTCAATATAAACCCAGCTTAGGGTGCAAACAGTCCACATAAATGGAATACATTCTTCATGGATGGAAAAAGACAGTGATGCAGATATAACTTTGGTACAAACACAGAATCATAGAATAGTTAGGGTTGGAAAGGACCTTAAGATCATCTAGTTCCACCCCCCCTGCCATGGGCAGGGACACCTCCCACTACACCATGCCACCCAAAGGCTCTGTCCAACCCAGCCTTGAACAGTGCCAAGAATGGAGTATTCACAACTTCCTTGGGCAACCCATTCCAGTGCCTCACCACCCTTACAGTGAAGAATTTCTTCCTCATATCCAACCTAAACTTCTCCTGTTTAAGTTTGAATCCATTACCCCTTGTCCTCTCCATTTGGACGTTGTGATTTAGCAGAATCAGCCCTGGAATGATTACAAGAACAGACTCCGCATTTAGTCATTCTCAAAATACCATGTGTGAGAACAGCTTTCCATGTGGTATCCACCAAGGACCAGCTTTTAAACATTTCAGGAGTTTTGTTCCAGTACCCTGCTGTTCTAAATCAGTGATACTGGGCTCATGTAAAAGTCTGAGTATTTATTTCAACTGCAATACAACTTTGGGGGGTTTTTTTTAGAGCTATTCTGAATTGTCCTCTGTGAGTTCATTACTACTTTACAGAATAGCAGACTTTAACTCCTTTGTTTTGTTGCAGAACTATTGTATTTACTTGCTAATGCAGAGGCATAAAAGAACATGACATTCCAAAATGCACTCTTTCCCATGATTTGTTCTGCCTCTAACTGCATGTGGTAAGACAACTCTGAATTTTAATATAACTGCGTAAATAACAAAATAAGAATGTTTACTATAGTATCCCAATAGCTAAAAAAAAAAAAAAAAAAAAAAGAAAAGGAAAAGAACAAAAAAAAAAAGGCTGGCATATGAAATACAGCACATTTCCAGGAGACTCTCAATTTATTCTTGCAGTGAAATGTTTAAACCTTAGCAAGCTGACCTGTTCTTCAACACTAATAGGTTTATTGCAGTCTTCTTTTTCAGTATCCCTTTACAGAATAAACCAAATCTTTTCTTTTGTCTCTGTGGGCCTTTCCTTCTACTAATGGTAAAAAGCTCATTCAGGGAATAATAAAAACATAAAGAATACAAAAGTTTCAAGCAGCTGAAGAATTTCTTTTATGGAGAGACTTTGTTTATGGTACATTATATGTGTAGGGTTGAAGTACTGTAGGCATCAGGTTTGCATCCACAATACCACTAGCATCCCAAGAATCTCTCCAGTTGCTGCCCAAAGGAGAGCTAAGAATGCTTTACTCCAAACACCAATCTGCTGCAGTGCCATCAGCTGAAATGTGCAGCTTTTCCTTCTAACTCCTATGCTGAGGATGCCCTTGATTCATATCTTTAATATTTTAATTTTAATTAAAAATACCAACTGCATTCTTCAGATTAATTTTGTTCATGCTACAAATATACATCTCAATATTTTATTCATCATAAAAAATAAAAGACAAAAAACTAAATATAGTATTTCTAAAATGATGTTTTGAGCTCTAGTCTCTTTGGTTAAAAAAAATAGATTGGTTTGCAACTGAAAAAACTTGCAATTGCATAACTTTGTGCTTAGAAGTAAAAAAGTTTCTCATTTGGAAGTATGATGTGTAACCGAAAGTGAATAATGCGACAGATTTCTACAGTTTGCTAAATACAGTGCTAAATATCCACTGTCGTATCTCAGTCTAGAATTACAATTTTATACAATTTTATCATCGTCCCATCTTAAGTTCCGTAGCTTGTATTTAGCTCACAAATCTGAGAAAAATTGTTTCATGTGAAAACGGAATAATTCTTCATGATCTTGCAATAATCTAAGCAGGAGACATTATAATAGCTATAGCACCTAAAACAAGCGTGCAGTCTGAGCACAGGAGTATGGGATGTGAAGATTTATTAAAAATTTATTGTCCATACAGCAGGCAAGTAGAGTACTTCTGTAAATAAGTGTTCTCATCTGCCAAGATGCGCCACCCAGATTTTTTTTCTTTTCTCATCTCCTCTCAGCCCTCCAGGTATTATTTCATGTGCCTGTGATCACCATGCTTTCCCCTCCTATCTACACTCTCTCACCTCTTTAGCCCTTTCTGCAACTGCAGCTCCTTCCCATGACCAGCTCCTCACCACTGGTGGGACAAATGGCAACTTGTGGCACAGCGAGGTTGGAATAAAGTGCATTGACTGCACAGGGTGCCTCCACCAGCCTGAGTAAATGCCTTACAACTTCCTTTCAGTTGACAGAAGTTAGTAACTTGGGCTCACAATGTATCCAGTCACCAGTTTTTTTCACAAGCTACAGGAACTTCAGACCATGCTCTCCTGGTCCTTCTCTGCATGACCAGAAACTGCACTAGTGAAACTTTCCTTCCATTGAAAGGGAGAAAGAATGAGGATCAGAAGGTCAGATCGTGAAACTTCGGTTTGTATATGTATCAGATCTATCCATTTCTATATTTAGGCTGCATATATCTTAGAACAATTTTGGTTACCTGCCATCTATAGACCTTTATCCTGTTTATCAAGCCCAATTATGAACTGAAACAGGCATTTCTTTTACAGAGCTATTCAACTGGTTTAAAATTACTGTATTTCTTGGAAGCTACAACACTCATTGGTAAAATATTTAATCACATCACTTTATCCTTACAGTCACATTAATGACTCATTTAATGTTGGCTTCCATAGGTTTAGCTTACCTAAATGAGGTTCTTACTTTGTTAGCTAAATTTTTCTTGCTGAGAATGCCAGATATTTATTCAAATGGATAGCTGCAAGATCTGATCTTACAGCATTTTAATATTCTTTCCAGATGAGTTCTTTCAGTCTCCTTTCTGTGAAAAAAAAAAAAAAGCCCACATTCTTTGCCTCATTTTCTCCCCTGCAAGGCGAATTTTCAGAAACATGTACAACATTTTGCAAGCGTTTTCTTCCATGCCATGTTCAAGCTCTGTATCATTACAAGTGGCACATTAGATTTCTTCAGACAGCATTGGCTTGGAAAACCTACTTCAAGTCGTGCAGCCTTTTCAGGGGATGACAAAAAAGGTGGCAGAAGTATGGAATGTGTCTATAGAGAGCAGTTAGTTCATGTACCTGTCAAAGAGCACGAACTTGCGGCTTCTGCTGAAAGTATTGTTGACTGGCATTTACCTATTTTTCTCAAAAGCCTTCAGCTCTACTGTTGCATAGTTTCTGCAGGCAATTTAGTCCAGAAATTCACAGAACAACTGTTCTTACTGATACTAGGTTTTCCTAAAATCTCCCTTCCTGAAAAGAAGTCTAGATCAGTGAGGGATAGAACAAGAAAAATGGATTAATCCTTTCAAATAACATTTTATGCACTCAAAGAATTCATGCCTGCTTTCCGCTCTTCTTCAGTCCTCCATTCCTAAGCTAAAGCTACCTTGCATGCAGCCCTTGCATGTTGTCTACGTCAAGCTTTCTAAATCTCTAATTATTCACACTGGTTTCCTGGACTTGAGGGGTGATGCTTTTCAACTGGCCCATGTCCACTTGAATTGCAGTGTTAAACTGTACAAGTCACTACTGGAACAAGAATAAACTAAGGATGGTATCCCACATCTTACCAACAGTACTTCTACCTAACAATCCCTGTCCCCTAAAAGTCTAATTTGCATCAGAATAGCATTATTTATTGATACTCAGCTTGAGGGCTATTATTGTATTTTCTTTTCCTCTGAAAATCTTTTACATGGCCAAATGCTACCAGGCCCTTACAATGTTCATTATTCTTGCCTAATTGCAATCCTCTATATTTATTCTTACTGAAAACCAACCGAAAAAAAACCAAAACAAATCAAAACAAAACAAAGATAGCTTTGTATTCTGATCCTAATCCTTCAAGATAAACACAGTCTTCCAGCTTTATCTGCAAACTGAATAAACACCACAGACTACTAAGCAAACTAGTGACTAGATGTGACAGATCACTGTGAAACCTTACACAAGTTACACCCCTTTCTGACACAACCACTGGGGTCTGCTCACAGGGTACCTCTGGCAGGATTACTCAGCCTCTTTGGCATTCACCCTTTAACAGTACTGTGATTACACTTCTCCAATGCTTACAATATGTATCATATGCAAGCAGCAAATGCTTTCATAAAGAACAGTCAGAGCATCTATGAACTCATAAAAGTCCTCTCATAAGTGGTACTGGGATTAGGAAAAAAATATCAAATCCAAGCACAACAACAAATTGCTCTTTAGCGTGAGGCTGTGCTTTAAATAACAGAGCAGATATTTCAGAACAAGGATGATGTCATGGATGTGTCTTTGCTCAGTTGAGAGAATAAGAATTATTTCTTCAGTTGTCTGACTGCAGTCCTTATTTGCACACACTGACTCACCAATAAAAGGAATCTGTGGAGGCAGGAATCATCTGAGTCATGCAGCCTGACTCAGCAGCATCCATAGAGCTACTCACTGTATTTTCCTGAAGTCTCAGCTCAGCTGTATTTACACGTCTGTAGCGATAACCTCTGCTGCCTCCTTGTCTGTCTAGACTCCTACCACATTATTCGTGTCATCAGGATTTTTTCCTACCTCAACATCTAATGCCTGAGTAAATAAAGACTGACCAAGTCAAGCTCTCTAAACCCGTTTTCACCTAGTGTCAAAGCATGCCTGTCCAGTGTCAAATTACTAGCCTAATTTTGTTCCCCACATATTTTCAGCTGATTTCTTTTTATTTTTTTAAGAAACATTTCTTTAAATTAAAAACTCAGATTCTTAACACCCACTGGAAATATCAGACACTATGTACTAAGGACACGATCACAGAAAACTTTCTGCAGACAGCAAAATATTTGATTGGCCATCTAAGATTTCTATGGTGAATATGTCTGTGTCTATTGCCTCTGAGAGGACCTTACAATAGTATGTAAGAGTGGAATGGATGTCCCTAGTCATGTTTTAGCATAAGAGAATGTGAATGTATAGTTTTAAACTTGCATTAATTTACATATAGGGCACTTTTGTTTGATTGGCATTTGGGGTTTTTGCAGGATTTTTGGTTGGGGGTTGTTTTTTTCTTCAGTGCTTGCTTGTTCGTTTGTTTATTTTAGATAAAGCTTCAAATGAACATGGTCTGAAAGTGCAAAAAAAGACCCTGGTTTTTTATTCTTTATTTTTTGTCACTCCCTGGTCAAACACAGGTGTCAGGAGCAAGAATTGCCTCATATGAAGACTGACTGCAGCTGAAGTCCAGCATTAACACCATTCAGATTTGACTGCAGAAGGTATAAAGCCCCATTTTCTACACTGTAGCTGTTATATGAAGTAGTAACTTGTTTCTGACAACTTTATGTGGCTAAAACTGTGGTATTAGAGGCTTGGTCTAGATGCTTTTCACATGTTACAGCTTATTGTGAATCACACCATAATTCACAATAAAGAGATACTGAAGTGGACTACTGCTGAGTAGCACCTATCACAACCAACTGCTTACAGCTGAAAGAAGTACATCATGATTCAGGGATGTAAGGATCCATTGTGCCATAGTCAGGGGTTGGTACCATAGTCAAGGGTTTGGGTATTTACAGCATAGGACTCGACTGAGGAGGAAAGGTGTACTGCAGACTGGTGGAGCTGCACTGACAAAGGCCTTGCAGTTTTGGTAGGAGGCTTGCCAGGCTGGTCAAGGATGATTTAAAATTGATGTGTTGGGGGAGGGGGAATGATTCCATCCCAACACTGCCAGTCAGTTGCCAGCACCGATAATAAATGCTCAGAGCAATGTAGAGATACTCCAGCCGCACCAGCCAATGAGCCGGCTTCATTTGGAGCTCATCTCAGATGCCTCTGTACAAACGCCCATAGCATGGGGAACAGACAAGAGGAATTAGAGATATGTGCATGTCTTCAGGGATATGACATAATAGGCATCACAGAAACATGGTGGGATGGCTCCTATGACTGATGTGCTGGAATGGAAGGTTACAGGCTCTTTAGGGAAGACAGGCCCATCAAACAGGGAGGGGGAGTTGCTATTTATGTTAGGGATAGGCTGGAGAGTATGGAACTCTGTCTGGGGACAGGTGAGCAGTCAATAGAGAGTTTGTGGGTCAGGATTAAAGGGAGAACAGCAATGGGAGACATTACTGTGGGGATCTGTTACAGACTGCCTGATCAAGAGGACTCTGTGGATGAAGCACTGTATAGATAGATAGGAACAGCCTCATGCTCACAGGCCCTTGTTCTCATCAAGGACTTCAACCACCCTAATATCTGTTGGAGGGATGACATGGCCCGGCACAAGCAATCCAGGAAGTTCCTTGATTGTGTGGAAGACAACTTACATTCTGCAAGTAATAGAGGAGCGCACCAGGAGAGGTGCCATGCTTGACCTCGTGCTCAACAACAGGAAAGGGCTGGTTGGAAGTGTGACGCTCCAGAACAGCCTTGATTGCAGCGATCACGAGAAGACCAAGTTCGAGATCCTCGGGACAGTGAGAAGAGCGTGCAGCAAGCTCACTGCCCTGGACTTCAAGAGGGCAGACTTTGGCCTCTTCAGGAACCTGCTCAGTAAGGTTCCATGGGACATACCCCTAGAGGGCAGGGGGGCCCAAGACTCTTTGGTATTGTTTGGTATTCAAGGATTAACCTCACAAGCAAATACAGACTTCAGCTTTCATACTGGAGATTAGTTGTCACCTGAGCAGTATGCGCCATGGTTTGCAGATATCCTGTTTGGGTCAGTTGAATAAACAGAATAGAATCATAGAATCATAGAATAGGGTTGGAAAGGACCTTAAGATCATCAAGTTCCAACACCCCTGCCATGGGCAGGGACAGCTCACACTAAACCATGCCACCCAAGGCTCTGTCCAACCTGGCCTTAAACACCACCAGCGATGGAGCATTCACAACTTCCCTGGGCAACCCATTCCAGTGCCTCACCATCCTTACAGGATAGAACTTCCTCCTTATATCCAATCTAAACTTCCCCTTTTTAAGTTTGAAACCGTTACCCCTTGTCCTATCAATACAGTCCCTCATGAAGAGTCCATCCCCAGCATCCCTATAGCCCCCCTTCAGATACTGGAAGGCCGCTCTGAGGTCTCCACACAGCCTTCTCTTCTCCAGGCTGAACAGCCCCAACTTTCTCAGCCTATCTTCCTACGGGAGGTGCTCCAGTCCCCTCATCATCCTTGTGGCCCTTCTCTGCACTTGTTGCAACAGTTCCATGTCCTTTTTATGCTGAGGACACCAGAACTGCACACAAGGCTCCAAGTGAGGTCTCAGGAGAGCAGAGTAGAGAGGCAGGACCACCTCCCTCGACCTGCTGGTCATGCTCCTTTGAATGCAGCCCAGGATACAGTTAGCTTTCTGGGCTGCAAGCGCACACTGAAGCCAGCTCATGTTCATTTTCTCATCAGCCAACACCCCCAAGTCCTTCTCCACAGGGCTGCTCTGAATCTCTTCTCTGCCCAACCTGTCGCTGTGCCTGGGATTGCTCCCACAAGGTCCAAGTAGGACCTCACATTTGGCATGGTTAAACTTCATAAGATTGGCATAAGCCCACCTCACAAGCATGTCAAGGTCCGTCTGGATGGCATTCCTTCCCTCCAGCGTATCAACTGAACCACACAGTTTGGTGTCATCAGCAAATTTGCTGAGGGCACACTCAATCCCACCGCACTGACTTGTGCAAAGCATTTGACACTGTCCCACAGTGTCTTTACTGTGAGGGTGGTGAGGCACTGGAATGTGTTGCCCAGGGAAGTTGTGAATGCTCCATCCCTGGCAGTGCTCAAGGCCCGGTTGGACAGAGCCTTGGGTGACACGGTTTAGTGTGAGGTGTCTCTGCCGATGACGGGGCGTTGGAACTAGATGATCTTAAGGTCCTTTCCCACCCTAACCATTCTATGATTCTATGATTCTACTCTATTTATTCAACTGACCCAAACAGGATATCTGCAAACCATTGCACATACTGCTCAGGAGACAACTCATCTCCAGTATGAAAGCTGAAGTCTGTATCTGCCTGTGAGGTTAAAATAAACTATTATGTATTCAAATATAAAGAAGCCTGTATACTTAACAGTAGAACCTCAAATATATTACAAGGGTAATTCAATTACCAAGAATTCAGGCTGTAGAGTTCTAGAGAACTAAATAATTATTTGTACCAATGTTAATTTAAGAAGAAAGCCCATGCTCAGATGAAAGATTTCTCAAAGGTTAAAGAAAAATGCCAGTGGTAACCATAATCATAGTAGACCATATATTAAGAAATAGCAATTGAAGAAACCTGCAGATATTGAAGATGATCTTATCAGACTATTCCAGGTGTAAATGCATATAAAAAAAGGAACTCATGGCAAATGCTAAAAGAGTTAGCTTAGAAATCTGATGGGGCTAGAAGAAAGCTCATTAACAAATATGTTTCAAGAATGACTGAATCAGTCATTGAGCTGTAATTCTGTAATTCTTTACTAGGAAAAAAGACATTGGACACAATTTAAGTGAACACCAAAAAGAAAAAAAAAAAACAAAAACAAAAAAAAGCCCCACATAACAAAAAAAGAACCAAAAAATCTAGAATGGGCAATAATTCCTAACAAAGATATCAGATACAGCATAATGCACAGGGATTGAAATCCCACAAACAGTACTACACAGCTGCAGGCTGTTTAACTGTGCTTTTGCTATCTTCAGATTTTTCCTAACTGCATTATCTAAACTCCATGAGTTCTTCATACTACTTAAAAAAACAGTTAGCCACTTTCTACAGACTTGTCTGAAATCAGTGCTGTAATTTAGTCTCAGCTATGGATTTGTCCCTTTAAATCTGAGAAAATTTGATATGTATTTATATGTATTTTTATGTATTTTTACATGTGTGTGCTTCTTACATAACCACATGGGCTGTAAGGTTAGCCCAGCAAAGAGTAATGCACTTGTTGCCTCCTACTCAACCCTGCAAAATTTTGCCCGAAGCACCCACAGGTTTTAACATAAGTGCAACAGAGGTACACAACAAGGTCGGGGTTTTCAAGCAGGTGCCCTATGCCATATGCCACAGCAACTGGCCCGCTGCAGCATTCGGGAAGCCCAGTTGTGCCCAAAGGACACACACCAGCCATTCCTACTGCTACTACCCCAGGTGTGGGGATGTAGTGATGACATTGGCGGGGGGGAGGGCAGCACTGTGGGGAAGAGCCTGGCCCTGTGGTCCCTAGGACATTGCCTTAGCCTGTGATTACAAGCTTGCCATCTCTCTTCAGCAACCCCACCAGCAACACAAAAGTGTGCTGGTTTCCCTGAAGTGAATCAGATGTTCAAAGTACCCAGCTTCTATTTCTGTTGTCAGGGTGTTTTTGTCTCTTTCTTAAATTAAATCCCACATGAGACTGTGAAGAACAAAGACATACCTGGGTCTTCTGAAATGATGAAAATCTGCGGAAGCACTTGAGCAAGCACCACAGCTTGCTCCAGCCACTGCAGAGAGCCAGTGGCAGCGCTGCATCCCTCAGCCTCCTCTCTGAACCATACTTCCTGGCAGAAACCCGAATACAGGCTTCAAGTCTAGGTTAGGCAAATTACTATTATGTGGGTGGGTGGATGAGTGACCTCTTCAGGTAACAGGCTCTAAAATATGGACTCACTATATTCCGTTACATTTTGGTTTAAAATAACCACTCATGGGAGAGTAGAAAAGGGCATTTCAGCAAGGATGTTCTCTTCTTTGTATTGAAGCCTCTTATGCGTGGACTCTGCCTGGGCTGCAAGTTCTGGACATTGCTGCTGTATCTCAGGCTTCAACCAGGCTGGTCAGGAATGTTACAGAAAAAAAACAGTCAGACAATGCCAACCAGCCAAACCACAAACTTTTCAAAAGAAAAGCAGGTCTGACTAAATGCTTATGCGGAGCCCTCTTTTTTCTAGTTGAATATACACTAATTCCCTATCCTTATACATAAGTTTTCCATTTTCAGTTTGAAACTATTTACTACTGAGTTATTATACATGCAAATGGGAATAGAAGAAATGTTCAGAAGTCTAAAACCATTTTTATTTACTGAATTCTAAATGTACCATGTAAATTCTAGCTGCAGCTCTTCAGCAGAATCACATAATCTAATATAGACCACAATGGGTTTTGTACTGAACTGTGTAAAAAATGTATACTTTCTAATCTACATTTCCGGGTCATACATAATATTGGTTAGACTGTGTAAACTCTGTCTTCTCAGCCACAAACTGTGAGTAGGCTAATTATAGCTGCTGTGCTGCTGTAGGTTATACCTGGCAGAGAACATGACTAAGAAGCCGGTTCTGGCCTGGAAAGTCAACAGGAGGGATCGTACTGTAGACAGACAACCCTGACTTAACTACAGGACCTTACCCTGATATAGGTGTGGACCAAAATATTAGCTTAACCACCGACAATATTTAACAAAGATGTGGATGTAAGAACCACACCCGATTCATATCTCTGCTCAAATCTGGTTTCCAGGAGGAATGTTCTGGAGAGGTTATGCAGCTCTGCTGTGCCCAGACTCACAGCCTTTTTCCACCTATGCTAAGGAAAAGCAAATGATCAAGTGCCAGGCTCCCCTGGCTTGGCAGCATTGCGATGACTTAATGGATTGAAGGATAGATTACATAATAGGTGTTGTACAAATTGCAAGCATGGACTGAAAAGTAAGCAAGCACAAAGTTTGCATGATGCTGCTTCATCCTACACCACCAAAAAAAAGCAGCTTTTAAGAAAGTGCCATCCAAATGAGGAAACAAATTCCACAGGAAAAGGAATGCACAGCTGCACATCACTGTTACACCAGAGCTCTCTTCAATTCTGGCAAAAAAGTCTGAACCTGGAAATTTGATTACTCTATGTATTTACTTTGTGGGCCAGAGATGTACTTGTGAGGCTTATGACACACAAAGATGTGTTAGGCCCCTGACAGACATAAGGAAATACTCAACCACTACAACCTATAGTTCTAACATAAAGTTAAGAGTGATTTTTCATAATCCTAGACAGGATGCAAAGGATAAAATTAATGCACTATACTCTAAACTTATATATGTGCAGGATACGCCAACTTCTGGTTTAGATTTAAATTTTAACAGCATTCTGTAAGTCAGACTTCTTAACCAGTCAATTTATTTTTATTTTAGTGAACATCCCTTTTATTAAATATCTAACATTCAACTCCATTAATGCATGTAGTAAATTACTGATTTGTACTTGTTGCTAAGGGTTACAGTTCAACATATATAGGATACCGAATTAAGTTAAACAATGTATTTTTAATGCTAACTAAAATATAAAATAAAATCCCACCCCATAAACAGCTGAATATAGGCTTCAGCTCAAGACTTCCTTGCTATCTAGGTCTTGCTTTCAGCCACCCCTTCCTTCCTTATGGGAAAACCTAACGTGTAGTTCTGAGAAATGTTCTGGGATCATCCTCACTCCTCCACAGGGAATAAGGATAATTTCACATTTAACCTAAAGGTCACAGGTGTGCCACAGTCAAACTACAGAGTTTTGCTTAGCCAGAAGTGCACCAGCATGTACTCAGCTGTAGGCTGCAGGGGCTGGTCTCTCCAGCATCTTCTTCCTTTTATCTTGATAGGAAGAACTCCTACTCTCCCTCTCTGTTGCTCCACCTGGCCCATTGTTACCAGTTGTTCCAGCTCAGCCTCTCTTCTCTCAGACTGGCCTGGGTCAATAAGGCCAGAATATGACTAAGGTAGAAGCATGGGTCTGTGTCGCTGCTTATGGGTTAAATCCTCACACAGCAAGTACTCTGTTAGCAGATCTGTGAGTAACTGTTAATCCTGAGACTCAGGGAAATGATCTTCTAATTAGCTTGACATTTTACCTTTTGCTACATATCACATGAAATAAAGATCTCTTGTTACTGCCTTTTTTTTTTTTTTAATTTCTTCTTTCTTTTTTTGTGCTGAAGGGATTAAACACATGGGAGCTGGATGACCAAGTTAAGCCCTCCTAAAGAATGGACTGTCCTTCCTGACAGTTATGTGGTTCTGTGAGTACTTTAAAACTCCCACACAAGGCTGTGCTAAATCCCTCTCTCCTTACAGAGTGAAACATTCAAGAATACTGCCACACACAATTTATTATCTTTCTTGAGGTTTTTGATGACTATGCTATTGTTCAAAGCCATTAAATCCCATCAGCAGATGGCAGAAGGTCACATAATACCACCACCACACCGAAACACTTAAAACACTAGAAGGATTGATTGAGGTATCCGTGGTGGACAATGTAGCTCGGGAAATCTTCTTATACATGACCTGCAGCTACGATTTTCAACAAGGAACATTTCTATTGTTGAAGAAATAGCATACACAAGCTCCTTTTACTGTCGTGTTATCTAGTCTTCAGAGCTGAGAGGGATACAGACCAGAGCTTTTTCTCTCTCTTTAAGAAAACCTGTGCCATTCAAACTGCTTTTTTGAGTATTTCAAAGTCACATACTCTTTCACTAAGACTGTGTGTACCTCAGAGAAATACATGAGCCTAGGCAATAAAAAATCATGCTATTTTTGAATTATTACTATTTTTCATACATTTTATTTGCAATATGACCATTTGCCATAAAAACGGTGAATAAGACATGTGAGTGCATTTATCCCAATAATCACATAGCAGATATTCCATAGCACTTTTTTCCAGAACAGAAATGGTTATTAGCTGAATCCAAATGTTAGTCAGAGACAACATGATCAGATATTGACAGCACAGGCCAAAAGTCAAAATTTCCTCAATCCTAGCCTCGCAAATAAAATATTATTGGATACTGAGCAAGTTAGTACCAAATCCAACCAAGGATGTAAATACTTTAACAATTTCAACATCAGTTTTTGGACTTCTGCAATGGACAGGGAAAGGAAGAAAGCCAAAGCAGCAGCACCATCTAATTTTCTGTCAGACACTTATACAGATACAACTGGTGTTCCCCAGAATTCAAGCTGGGTTAAGCCCTTATGGAACAGACAGAAGAACATCTGTTTTCTGTACTTGACTGGGACCCAAGAATGAAAAACAGAGCTATGTCATCTTAGCTCTGTCAATGCCAAATACCTGCACACATCCTAAACCAAAATGCAGGCACCCATGGGACTTCAAAGTCAAAAATCTGTATGCCTATGGACCTGTCCAAAGCCAGGCAGTAGCTTACTAAGGGATGCCAACAAGGAGACAGGGTTTCTTCTTCTGGGTCTGGGCCACTTGTATCTCACTCCCCCCCTGTAACAGATAAAGACCTGTCCTCCAGTAAGGCTCTGTGCCACAGAGTAAATGCTTCATAGCTGCACTGAAGGGTAATACAGCATCTCCCATCCGTGAAGAGAAGTAGCTTCCTTCCTGCCTTTTCCTCATTCCAGTGTTTAGGTTGACATGTCAGGCTTAGGAGTTAACTCTCGAGTTACTTAATAACACAGTGACAGGCAGAATTAAAACCCTGTCCTGTGAATGAAGTATTAACTATCACTGCATTAGAATTGAAGCAATGTGTAAATAAAACTGCAAACATTTTATATACACACACACACAACAAGTTTGAGAGGCATATTAGCCCCACAAAACTTTCATATATTGGCTAGTTTACACGGACAAATGGTAAAAGACTAAATTGTGTTTTCATGAAGTGATATCAAGAATAGCACTGTTTCCACACTTACAAGTATCAGAACTCTCAGCTATTTCCACCTGAAGTAAAAATTCCTACTTCTAAATGAATTCCTTTCCAATCTGTGCTTCCATGCCAACCTGTCCTTTTACCTGAGCTATAAAAAAGTAGGTGGACATCAAAAAGTACATGAATATGAGTGACTACAGAAGCTGTTGAAGATAATAAAAATCTCCCTCAACTTAGAGGGGAAGAAGTAATTGCACAAAATAGATTACTCATAGTTTTTAACAAAGGTTTTAGCGTTTTCATGTAGAGAAAACCTTTTACTTCTGAACTGAGTACAATGATTAAAAACTCTGTTACTGTTAACTTATCAGAAAGCCCCCCCCCAAAAAATGAACTTCTGGCAACCCACAGTCCCTCCCAAACACACACAGACTCTTGCAAAAGGCACATACATTAAACAAGATAACACAGAAAATGGCAATTTACAACTAACCTATCACAGAGTTTTCAAAAGAGGAAAATTACTTACAAAATACTGATCAGACAATTGGAAACTATTAGAGAAAGATATTTTTTTTCCTAAATTATTGCAAGTTCTAAAAACCACATTTGGTTTCAGCATTTATTTAATTACAAATAATCTGTCTTTGGTGTAAAAAATTTAAATTTATCTCAGACTTTTAACTTCATTCCTGTAGGCTAATTTCTCTTTCAAACCAATATTTAATACCACTTCCTATTCCACATTTAAACTTCATGAGTATTTATAGATATATTCTACTTTTGCACATTTCTGAGACAGGAAATACAGTTTAAGTCAGAAACAGTCTTGTAAAACAAGCCAAAATAAATGTTTTGTGACTCACTGCAGGTATTGATCCCTTTTCTGCACTAGAAAGGATATGGGACTGTCAAGCCCTTACTTTAAGGAACTGGATGTTTACACAGTTCTGTAGGAGCTCATGCCTTTTAATGAGGCAAGCCCCTATTCAGTTATCACTGAGAAGTACAAAACCAATCAGTCAGCATGGGTTGCATGTTCCCTTTGTGATCCCCTCTACAGAGTGATTGGAAATTAAAGAACTGAGCTTTGTGATGGGCTGTAAAGACTCACATTATGCTGCAGTGCTCCCTAGATCAACCCTTGTTACAAGTGATGGCAGCCCTCAGAAAAGCATAAACACTGGCCTGAGCCTTCCAGCACTTTAAATCTGTTTTTCTAATTAGTATGAAATGAGTTTTACAAGTTGGCAGCAGCAGCAAATTAATAATGGCTGCATCGTACCAGCAAGTAAATGAGGAACAAGAAAAGATGCAGAGAAAATCTGTGCCTGAGTAATTTTATCCCAGCTTGGATTGGAACTTTGTCAGAAGAAGGGTCTAGAATAAAACTACACATATTAAGAACTTTTTTCTCTTACTTGCTCAGTTTCTATGCTAAAACGCTGAAGCATCTGCATTGAGATTAAGTAGTCACTGAATAGTCGTGAGGGGTGCAGGAGCAGCATCCCATGGACAGTTACATTTGTATCGTGCTCATACAAAGCTATGGCAAAAGCTTACCTCTAAAACCTACTGGTTTATAGCCACCAGCATCTCCTCTACCCTCCTATTTGCTGGAAGAAATCAGCAGAGGCATTGCAGAAAGCTCAAGATGTCTCAACCAGTGATCAGATGAATCACTCCTTCAGAAATGTCTGTGTCTGCCTGTGTACATTCTGAACTGAATCTGGAGAGACTAGACAACTTGCTGAGGAGAGACGAATCCCACCACTAGAGATTCACAGAAATTACAACAGGCAAGAACAAAAGCAAAGAGCTGCATGACACAGTCCACATGCTTTTGGTGGCTTTCTGCAGCGTGTGTACAATACAGGAACTCTGATTGCTAACAATTACAGATTTCAAGTTACAGAGCAAAATAAAAAAGATAAACAGGTTTTAAAGCATACTGATCTGCTGGGGTTGTTTCTAGAAAAGATTCATCTACTAACAGTGATCTAAAAGAGCTTTAAGAAATCACTCACCATACTTTTTACTCACTTTGGAGAAAGAACAAAGTGCACATATTTCTGTGGCTGGAGGAAGAATACCAGTATTGTTTCTATTTGCACATGATGTTCCTATTCAGAATACATTTTGAGAGGTATTATTTTAAATTTATTTGAAGTTTGCCTGATATATTGCAAATAAATTAAAATTTTTAACAGTATTTAAAACTTAAATAACAGAGGAATTTTGATACTGTAGAAGAACCTGTGTATTAATTTCGAATAATACTGAGATAAAAATGCTACAGTCCAGCAATGTTTGGTACCTTCCGAATCCTTTCACTCTTCAAAATATAACGTAATTTTGGTAATCTAGACTTTAATGAAAACTAAAATAGGTGACCCTGTTTTCTTGATTATTCATTGCTTCAAATATACTTTAGTCAAGAACAAACTTTCTTTTTATATCAGCTGAGTGGTCTTGCTGAGAAACCAAATTTAGTGCAGATATCAGTCACTCTTGAGAAGAAGAAAGAGAAATAACGTTTTCACGCTTTTACATCCCTATCCCCAAAGGTAGTTGATTTTACAAACTTTACTATTTCAGTTACTGCTAACAGCCTGGCACACTCCTTCTTTCACTTGAGAACAGAACAAGTTCTGATTCATTTTAAATGGAAAAACACAATTTACCAGGAGAATAAGAAGGCACAGCACTTACTCAGATTGGTTAGCACACAATTGAGCTCAACAGCTAAGAGATTTCCTGCTAAATCCAGTCTGCTTCCCAGTGATGCTAACCATGTTTTATGGAGCCTGGGGAAGTGGAAGCCTTTACCTGCTGGTGCTTAGATCCCTGGCTGAAAGCAAGGGCAGCTGAAAGATCACAGTAGCTATAGGACTGTGGGATTCAATACGAGCCTTAAGAAGTACTCTAGGCTCTCCAAATCTGAAAGTGATACTTACCAAATCATGTAGATAAAGGGATCTCTCATAATGTAGTTATGAGCAAGGGTATTGTCTTTAGAGGTGATTAACATGCAGTCATCTTCCATTTTTGATATTTCATAAATCTTATTCCTTCAGTGACTGTTTCTCTTGAAGTTCAAAAGAGAGTTACACAGCTTGTTAGTAAGCAATAAAGATGACTTTTGTTGGCAGTCATGGAAACCTTTAATTACATGAGTCAGCGGAGGTTTGTAACTGAATAAGCAGCTAAGAAAACTGGAAAAAATTGTTACAGAAGAGATAACATCTGATGAAAAGTGTCATGCCCAACCATTTATTTATGTCTTACATGAAGCATCTATTTACAAAGGAAGTAATGATGGAATGCAAAAGTTGTGAGATCCTATTAGAATCAGTTGTTTGAGTACACCCATCAATGTAATAACATTGTATTGAACAGTCTTTACAACATCCCTTGAATTTTTTACAAAGGGAATGGCATATTCTGCCCAGAAAGCAAGCCCCCTTTTGCACACAGAAATCTGTATTTTGCTACTTTGTGAGCTCTTTCTTTTACTTTTATGCTGAACCACTATATTTTTTTTATATTTTTAGTCTCAGCCTTGACAACCAGTTTATTTTAAAGACAGAAATAATGCAATAAATATTTCCAGACAATTATTTGGCATTATGTTGTGATTCCTCACTAAAGGAACAAAATAATAATTTATTTAATGCTAAAAAAACCTTTACAGAAACCAGAAATCCCATTATGGAAAATCAGAAGCCAAGAGTCTAAAAGATTGTCTTTTTCACAAGATTGGGTATATTCTGATCACTGATGATACTTATCATACTTATTTTACTGTCTCCTCATGCTTGAACTCACTTCCTTTAGGCAGGAAGGCCAAGAGGATCACTTTTTTCTGGCACATTCGTGTCAGCCCTGGTTGTAAAGCTGTTCTCTCTGATCAGCCAAGAGACTACACTGGTTTCCTAGAGGGCTTTATGCCAGGAAGGCTCAGCTACCTTCAGTAAACCTTGCCTTGTTATTGACTGAATCATATGCATTCATCCTTTTCAACTCCTCCTTCTTTCATTCCCATGCAAGCAAAAGGAGTACATTTCTTCTAGATATAGCAAAGAGTTATAAAATTCTCAATTAAAACCCCATAATAAAGTACTGAATGTTGCTGGTGTGCATTATGTGCAAGACAGACTAATGTGACTTTCAGTGGGCTTTTTTATTTTGATGCTGGGGAGCAGGAGTAATGTGCTGCACAGGAGGTCACACCTAGCCTCAGCTAGCAAAGAATGAGGTAGGAAGTAGCAAAACAGGACTAACATCACCTGAGATATACTTCACTGTTAATAGGGGCGCACAACACAAAAGTTTAGACAGGCTACAAAATACTCTGAATGGCAATTACCTTTACTACTACTAGAATACAGCCATTTCTGTGAAGAAAATCATTCAGTACTGCCCAAAGTCACTGCTGATTTCTGGTGTCAAGTTCAAGTAATCCCAAATTATTGCCATTTTCAGGAGGTGAGAGAACAATCCTATTAAAAAGCTTCTTAAGAGACTCTAATTAGGTACTAAAAAGTCAAGGCAGCCCAAGCCATCAGGCATTACTTGTCCTTCCTATACTGCTAACAGAAGAGTAAAACACCAGAACAGGCTGAGCCCAAGTGCACACCAGCACACTGCCGCAAGCAGGAGAGAGACACAGATTCTTAAGTTAGGAACTAGTATGTGCCCCAGATTCTTCCTAGACTCAAATCCCAGGAAACCAAAGTGCTGGAGAGTTGGGGTGGGACAGGGTGATGCAGATGGGACACTCCATCAAACACAATGTCAAACTACTGTTCCTTGGTATGAGAGTGACACTAGCTATTGTACAGTGATCGATTTATTTGCAAAGGCTTTTCAGCCAGAAAAGTTGCTACCCCAAAATTAATTGTATTCAGGTCACTGAAACAGTTTTCAGAATCATTAATTTATTTTTGATGATGTCCTTTGTGAATACTTCTGAAGTTTACAATAAAAATAGCTCATCAATGTTCAAAACTGGATATATTCTACTCTGCAAGTCCTATTTATTGGGTGGATTAATTTGTTGTACCCCATAGAGCTGTACAGCAAGTTTGGTAAGCATTTTTAACATATACATTTCTCTTTAATTACATTTTGAAAGTCCTGCTCTAGCTGTTGATACACATTTAGCAAAAGAAAGCCCCACAGTCTGGGTTGATACTTTGCTCTAGTCAGAAACTTCTTTAAAAATTTATCTTACCAAAAGCATTCCTATCAATCAGTATTGACTTTATCACCTACACTGGTGCTGAGAAGCACACATACTATCCTTCTGGAAAACTAGGAGTACCTGCTGCCTGATGCAACCCAGCCTAACTAGTGGTCATTGCCTAAGAGGTCACTGTTTGAAACCTAAGAGACTTCCCTTTCTGAACCCACCATGTACACTTCCCATTTATTCAAACACAGGGCACTCCATAATTATGACGATTTTTGGTAAGGACAAGATTTTCATCTAAGCTTGTCTTTTCCTCAATTCTCCAGGATACAGGGCAGGACCGTACAAAGGCTAGGAGGATTGGCCAGGTTAATGAATGGTTAGAAGGGTGGTGCCACAGTCAGGGGGTTGGGTACCTTGAACATGGGACTCAGTTTAGTAGGCCAGGACTCCTGGGGGCTGGTGGAGCTGTTCTAACAAGGAAAGGGAAGAGCAGTTTTGGTAGGAGGCTTGCCAGACTGGAAAAGAATGCATTAAACTAGATGTGTTGGGGGAGGGGGGCATCGTTCCATCCCAACAAACCCAGTCAGTTGACATCACCTATAATAAATGCTCGGAGCAATGTACAGGTATTCCAGCTGCTCCAGCCAATGAGCCAGCTTCATTTGGAGCTCATCTCAGATGCCTCAGTACAAATGCCCACAGCACGGGCAACAAACAGGAGGAATTAGAGATGTGTGCATGTCTACAGGGGTGTGATATCATAGGCATCACAGAAACATGGTGGGATGGTTCCTATGACTGGTGTGCTGGAATGGAAGGTTACAGGCTCTTTAGGGAGGACAGGCCCATCAAACAGGGAGGGGGAGTTGCTATTTATGTTAGGGATAGGCTGGAGAGTATGGAACTCTGTCTGGGGACAGGTGAGCAGTCAATAGAGAGTTTGTGGGTCAGGGTTAAAGGGAGAACAGCGATGGGAGACATTACTGTGGGGAGCTGTTACAGACTGCCTGACCAAGAGAACTCGGTGGATGAAGCACTGTATAGACAGATAGGAACAGCCTCATGCTCGCAGGCCCTTGTTCTCATCGAGGACTTCAACCACCCTGATATCTGTTGGAGGGATGGTACGGCCCAGCACAAGCAATCCAGGAGGTTCCTCAATTGTGTGGAAGACAACTTCCTTCTGCAAGTAATAGAGGAGCCCACCAGGAGAGGTGCCATGCTTGACCTCATGCTCACTAACAGGGAAGGAGTGGTTGGAAGTGTGGCGCCCCAGGACAGCCTTGATTGCAGTGATCATGAGAAGACCAAGTTCAAGATCCTCAGGACAGTGAGAAGAGCATGCAGCAAGCTCACTGCCCTGGACTTCAAGAGAGCAGACTTTGGCCTCTTCAGGAACCTGCTCAGTAAGGTTCCATGGGATATACCCCTAGAGGGCAGGGGTGCCCAAGGCTGTTGGTTGATATTCAAGGATCACCTGCTGCAAGCTCAGGAGTGTTGCACCCCAACTAAAAGGAAGTACAGCAGGAGGGTCAGGAGACCTCCTTGGATGGATAAGGAGCTGCTGAGGAAACTTTAAGGGAAAAAGAGGCTTATAAAAGGTGGAAGCAACGACAAGCAGCCTGGGAAGAATACAGGGATATTGTCTGGGACGCAAGGGACCAGGTTAGGAAAGCTAAGGCCCACTTAGAATTAAACTTGGCTAGGGATGTGAAAGATAACAGGAAGGGATTCTATAGGTACATTGCAAATAAAAGGCAGGCTAGGGACAACGTAGGCCCTCTCCGGAAGCTATCAGGAGAACTGGCTACCCTGCATTTGGAGAAGGCTGAGGTTCTTAATGACTTCTTTGCCTCAGTCTTCACTGGCAAATGCTCTGACCACACCACCCAAGTCTTGGAAGGCAGACACAGGGACTGTGAGAATGAAGACCCTGGGCCCACTGTAGGAGAGGATCTGGTTCAAGGCCATCTTAAGAACCTGAACGTACACAAGTCCATGGGACCTGATGAAATCCATCTGCGGGTCCTGAAGGAGCTGGAGAATGAAGTTGCTAAGTCACTGTCCATCATATTTGAAAAATCATGGCAGTCAGGTAAAGTTCCCGATGACTGGAAAAAGGGAAATATAACCCCATTTTCAAGAAGGGGAAAATGGATGAGTCGGGGAACTACAGACCAGTCAGTCTCATCTCTGTGCCTGGAAAAATCTTGGAACACATTCTCCTGGAAGGCATGCTAAAGGTACATGAAAAACAACAAGGTGGTTGGTGACAGCCAGCATGGCTTCACTAAGGGGAAATTCTGCCTGACCAATTTGGTGACCTTCTATGATGGGGCTACAGAACTGACAAACAGGGGTAGAGCAGTTGATGTCATCTACACAGACTTGTGCAAAGCGTTCGACACAGTCTCACATGACATCCTTGTCTCTAAATTGGAGAGACATCAATTTGATAGGTGGACCACTCGGTGGATAAAGAACTGGCTGGATGGCCGCATGCAAAGAGTTGTGCTCAATGGCTCAATGTCCAGCTGGAGACCAGCAACGACTGGTGCCCCACAGGGATCAGTGCTGGGACCGGTCTTGTTCAACATCTTTGTCGGTGACATGGACAGTGGGATTGAATGCGCCCTCAGCAAGTTTGCCGATGACACCAAGCTGTGTGGTTCAGTTGATACGCACGAGGGAAGGAATGCCATCCAGGTGAATCTTGACATGCTTGTGAGGTGGGTTGATGCCAATCTTATGAAGTTTAACCATGCCAAATGTGAGGTCCTACTTGGACCTTGTGGGAGCAATCCCAGGCACAGCTACAGGTTGGGCAGAGAAGAGATTCAGAGCAGCCCTGCGCAGAAGGACTTGGGGGTGCTGGTTGATGAGAAAATGAACATGAGCCGGCTTCAGTGTGCACTTGCAGACCAGAAAGCCAACCGTATCCTGGGCTGCATCAAAAGGAGCGTGACCAGCAGGTCGAGAGAGGTGATCCTGCCCCTCTACTCTGCTCTCCTGAGACCTCACTTGGAGTATTGTGTGCAGTTCTGGTGTCCTCAACATAAAAAGGACATGGAACTGTTGGAACAAGTGCAGAGGAGGGCCACAAGGATGATGAGGGGACTGGAGCACCTCCTGTATGAAGATAGGCTGAGAAAGTTGGGGCTGTTCAGCCTGGAGAAGAGAAGGCTGCGTGGAGACCTCAGAGCGGCCTTCCAGTATCTGAAGGGGGCCTATAGGGATGCTGGGGAGGGACTCTTCATGAGGGACTGCAGTGATAGGACAAGGGGTAACGGTTTCAAACTTAAACAGGGGAAGTTTAGATTGGATATAAGGAGGAAGTTCTTTACTGTGATGGTGGTGAGCCACTGGAATGGGTTGCCCAAGGAAGTTGTGAGTGCTCCATCCCTGGCAGTGCACAAGGCCAGGTTGGACAGAGCCTTGGGTGGCATGGTTTAGTGTGAGCTGTCCCTGCCCATGGCAGGGGTGTTGGAACTAGATGATCTTAAGGTCCTTTCCAACCCTAACTATTTTATGATTCTATTATTCTAAGCTTTTGATGAAAACTTCCATTCCTCACTGAATTTTCTGTCTTTCCTTCCACTTTGGATGGGCAGCTGTAATACCACAGTATTTGACTTTGCAAGAGGGCAGCTTGGAAGCCTTTTTGATATTATAATGGTATTCTGTATGTTTTTCATAAAAAAGTACAGGCCTACTCCCCTTAATGGAGAATGGGAGCCCAGAAGCAACATCCTTCCTAAACCACTCTTATGTGAGCACTGAGTAAACACAATTTTAAACCAGCATAATAACAGTGACTCTGCCAGAATTATTTTTCTTTCCATAGCTGCCAGCACATGAGGCACTGAAATGACTGAAGCAATCGGTACAACAAAGACAGACACCACAACGTGTATTTCTGCACACACTTGCTTAGCTGAATGTAGGGAAATGTGAGTCATCGGCTCCTGCAGAATTTCTAAACCAATCCAAGTATTTATGGCCAGTACCAAGCAGAAGCAGTAATACAGTACCAAACAGGTAACAGAAAGCATGGCTGAATGGCTGAATATTTATCAGGGATACTGAAGTATCCCTGATTCAAGGCCAGGTTGGAAAGGGATTTCAGCAACCTGTTCTAGTGGGAAGGCATCCATGTTCACAGCAGGGGGGGGCGGAACTAGATGATCATTAAGGTCCCTTCCAACCCAAACCATTCTGTGAATCTATGATGTCTTCACCATCATTTATTTGCAGTAAATCTATTTGTTAGAAGACAAATACAATTGTATTATGTGTTGTGGACATACATGGCTGCAAGGAGACAGCCATACTTCTGATTTTCAGCAGAATAGGGTTAATTTCATCCCACCCCAAAAGTAGAAGGGAAAACTAAACAGAGAAAACAACTCAATCACCTAAATAGAGATGGTGACACCAGGCAGGAATCATACTTGAATCTGGAGGATTGCAGGTGTACAGATAGCTTGAAAACAAGTACTTTTCCTTCACAGGATACTGATGCAACAAACACTTAAGCATGCGCTTCATTCACATGCCACAGCATCCTTCCTTTATAGGACTGCTTCCATGAATCTGAACCATGAACAAATACTTACCTATTTGCACATGAATGAGCATGTAGTTATTTTTATTTTGATTTTTTTGACTCACTGCAGCAGGCCCATAAATAGCCGACAGTGCCATGGAAATTCCTTCAGTCATCTACTGCCTCTCCCCATATGCGATGGTTATACATTGTCTCCCTGGTACTTATAAAAGAGAAGTCACTGTCTAAGATAAGCAGAGAAATATAATATTTGAGTAAAAGTGAATATCTAGGGTGCATATGCCTATTTAGTATAAGTACATATAAAGTTGAAAAGGAGTAATAAAGACACAATTCAACAGACTGATAAAAAGAACAATTAGGTTTTTTGATAAGACCTTTGCAATGCTTCAGCTAATAAGATACATCAACTAAAATGATCTTTCATTTCAGTTGATCAACCTTTCACCAAATCATAGAATGGTTTGGGTTGGAAAGGACCTTAAAGATCATATTGTTCCAGTCCCCCTGGGATTGTCCCATGGGCAGGGACACCTTCAAAAAGACCATGTTGATCAAAGTCTCATCCAGCCTGGCCTTGAACACTGCCAGGGATGAGAAAGAAAACCTTGATCTTTCTAGGTAAAGAAGATGTTCTGGGAAATGCAATGGACCAATGTCAGTTTTTCTTGCAAGGTCTCACTGCACTCTGCCCTCTCTCCATATTCACATTATTTTCTCCCTTTTTCTTTTTTTTTTTTTTATTATTTATTTGGGGGGAGGGGGAGCAGGGGCAGCTGTAACCATCCAGCAAGTACCTACTCTAAATGCAGTACTGAAAATTACAGAGGCTAACTACATAAGCTGCTTGCCCTTTCTTATTTTAAGTTTCTGTTCTATGATTAAACATGGAGTAAATTTCAATGTCTGTCTTCCCAAAGTTTTTAATGTCTCTCATGTCTCTCCAGCATTCTCAAGCAATGAACATACTTTTGTTCTACCTTCTTGAACACATACTAAGACTTAAGAGTTTGCAGAAATCATTCCATTATCTTCAAAATTTGGCTTCTAATAGGCCACACAGAAGTCTTAAATGTCAAATTACTTGCTCAAAAGCAAGAGACTGGGATGCATACTTAGCAAAGGATTGCCTTACACACCATAAACAGTTGATTTAATTCCTACTTTTCAAAACGAGAAAGGTCAAGATAGAAGTTCCTGCTTTTATGCAACACAACCTTTAACAAAAAAGATGCAGTAGTCAAAGTCCTAGCAGAGATCCTAGAGGAACTGAGTCAGGAATGGGCTTGCTTGTTCTACTAACTCACATCAACAGCCGTGTTTCTGTATTACCAATAGTCTGAGTGAACATATCCAAGTATATACATTAAGAAACACTGGATGATGAAAGTTTTCTGTGTGTTTTTTAAATGGTAGCGTACTCTGTGGAAAATAACATTGTATGATATAACTGAAGTCTACAGCATAAACACTATCAACGATTTATACAACACCATGAACTTGGCCTAGCAACAAGTTCCACAACAGAAGTAGGTTTACAATTAATGCCTAATGTGTTCTCAGGGAAGTCTGGAAATTAATCAATCTAGATATACTTTTTATCCATAATTGTGCATAGTTAAGATGTGATTAATATGGTATGTAGCAAACCATTCCTATATGTAATACTGCTAAACTACGATTTTTCTAAATGAAAAGTAATTTCTAAGCAGGAGCCATTATTGCCCCCGTGTTCTAGCAAAGCCAAGTAGTCTGAGAGAATAATGACAGGATATGCTTCCAAATATCCATATATAGTTCAGAAACGTCCAAGGAGACATATAAAGGAACAAAACTACACAGCTACACTCTGCTTCATGGTATCAGTTGTACAGAAAGAGTTTGAAATGCATCAATACCAGACACATTACTAGGCCAACTACATTTGTGGTGCTTATCATGCAAATATCGTGGAAGCTGCAGATCAATTAGCTGGCAAGTGGGATAGCAGTGGAAAATACAACTAGAACACTACATGTTTCAGGGATGTTGCTCAATGGGTACAACATACATCCTTACAAACAGAGGAGGGCAGATACAGGGAACATTATCAAGAAACCAGAAAGTATGGACAATTAGGGCCTGTGCTGATCCAGCCATCTTACAGGCAGCCTGGCCTGGCAAGACTCAACAGTACTAACACCACTTACAGGATGTCAAGGGAAAGCAGAATAGCACTCTCTGTCTCCTTCAGACAAATCCCATCTCCTCCTGTTACAGCACCAACCTTCTACAAGAACAATGAACATCATGTAAGAGTTTTGACCATGAAAATCAACATATTTAGCTTTCCCAGTCAGAATTTTGTAATCATTTATTCTGAAATTAGTTACAAGTCTCACTAAGCCACATATCCCATATATATCTCTTATGAGAAAACTTTTGCCATCAAATACAAAAACAATGCAATATTTTCCATTTACTGCCAACAAGGAGAACAAATAAGCAACACATCCTTCAGAGAACTATATTTACTCAGTATATCTTGACTTTGCAACAACACAACCAGTTAAATTGCACAATAAATTATTATAGTTTCAGTTACAGATATATCTAGTGATCACACCTACAAAAAAAAGGTCTTGATATGCAAACCTTCTGTTCAAGTTTACTGTTCCAGTAAATAAGGAAGGCCACTGTATCTATATAAAGTTTTATAAAGTGACTACAGAGTACACATCAGTTGCAGATTTGCATGCTGCTCTGCATTGTCATCATGCACCCTAAACAAAAACCGCTGATGAAAGCACTTGAATGTAATCCATTACAAGGCAAGCAGGAAAACAATTAAAAAACACCTGGGGCAACAGCAGGTATTTGATTTGTTTGCATGGTAAATATATGGCTAAATTCTTACCTGGCATACACTTTTTCACAGCCATATATGTCAACCGACTTACATAGCATGATATCTTTAATGTAAATTAACCATCCAGACTAAGAATGTCACACCAGAGCCACACATCACTAAAACCTGTATAGCTGTAACAAAACACAATGGTTTTATTGCGAGCATTTACAGTTTGGTTCCACGCTGTCAATAAACTAAACAGTCACCTCCTCTTAGCTCCTTTACTCTGCTCTTGAGAGACCCCACCTGGAGTAATGTGTACAGTTCTGGGGTCACCAGCACAAGACCAACATGGATCTCCTCAAGCAAGTCCAGAGGTGGACCACAAAGATGATCAGAGGGCTGCAGCATCTCATCTGATGAAGACAGGCTGAGAGAGTCCGGCTTGTTCAGCCTGGAGAAGAGAACGCTCATAACAAGAGAATGCTTGTAACAGTGCTCCAGTACCTAATGAGAGACTACAAGAAATCTGGGCAGAGATTTTTTACAAGAGCTTGTACTGACAGGACAAGGATGTGTCATGGTTTAAGTCCAGCTAATAACTCAGAACCACACAGCCGCTCACCCACTCCCAACTTCTTCTTTCCCCTGCTCCTGAAGGGATAGGGAGGAGAATTGAAAGAATGTAACTCCCATGGGCTGAGATAAGAACAGTCCAGTAACTAAGGTATAACACAAACCACTGCTGCTGCCACCAATAATGATAATGTTAAGGAAAATAACAAGGGAAGAGAATACAACCGTTCACCACCCGTCGACGAACACCCAGCCTGACCCGAGCAGCAATCTAGCCCTTCCGAGTAACTGCCCCCAGTTTATATAGTGGGCATGACGTGCTGTGGTATGGAATACCTCTTTGGTCAGTTTGGGTCAGGTGTCCTGTCTCTGCTTCCTCCCGGCTTCCCCTCCTCCCTGGCAGGACATGAGACTCAGAAAGTCCTTGGTCAGTGTAAACCTTACTGTGCAACAACTGAAAACATCGGTGCTTGTTACCAGCATTGTTCCCAGGCTGAAAGTCAAAACCACAGCACTGCACCTGCTACTAAGAAGGAGAAAAAATGACTGCTACTGCTGAACCCAGGCCACAGGAATGGCTTTAAACTGAAAGACAGGAGATATAGATTGGACATTAAGAGGAAATTCTTTACTATTAGGGTGGCAAGACAGTGGCACAGGTTGTCCACAGAAGCTGCAGCTGCCCCACCCCCGTGTTCAAGGCCAGGTTGGATGGGGCTTGGAGCTACCTGGTCTAGTGGAAGGTGCCCCTGCCCACGGCAGGGGATTTGGAACTAGATGATCTTTAAGGTCTACGGTCCCTTCCAACTGTAAAGATTCAATGATCCTATGTAACTAAAGGAAAAAAGCCCTCAATACCCCTTAATAACAGTCTGTGTTGTCTTTGACATAGTTTATAAATATACCTCAGGATCATTTAGGTTTTTCTTGAAACATTTAAAATCCATTTTAAACATTGTTTCAGAGGTCAAAGCATTTTAAAGTTATCAGATTGCAACTTCACTTTTTAGGTAATGATAAAACATTGTTAAACCATACTTAAAAAGAAGTTATTTGGCTGTTACAATATTCGAAAGAATACTATTATAAATAAAGGCAATCACACATTAATATCTGCAGTGGCAGATTAAAGAAAACTCCTTCCTGATTTTAACCCTCCAGATTAAAATCCCTCCTGAACAACTGAAACATTTGTTTTAATGACAGACTGTAGCCCAAATATTTGTTTTGATCAAAGCTTTTTAATTGCTTGGAATTTTAATTTCTTTGTGGAAATTTATTTTTTTAATCTCTATTTGAGCATGACTGAAAAATATTCTTCAGCTACAGGTCACGATTCAGTAACACAATACAATGCTTATAGTTTCGTCTTAAGTTCTTGCAAGCATTAACCTGCTATTTAAAGTACACTTAATTTAGTACTTAATTTGAATGATTTAGTTGAAAAGTATTAATATAATGTCCAAAAGCTGAAACTATACATAATTTTTAACAGTAAGTTTAATTAACCATGCAAATGGGCTACTGACCTAACTATTTCTAGTTTCTCTCTATTTTGAGGTACAATTGCAGATATTAATTTTAATGCTCCTGCTACTTTGAGATCTTTAGAAGCAGGTAGATACATACACAAGCCACATTAGAGAAAATGTACTAAAAGTAACCAGGTTCCCAGTTTATGTGTTTCTAATTTGATGTTGCAGCTTCATTTGCACTGCAAATTTTCCAGTGCTGTCTTCTTGGGAGCATGTGATTATGTATGCATCTCTACTGATGTATCAATTACAGTAAAGTGTACCTTGTCTTCCTTCTCACATTACTGACACAGCACTTAACCCTGTATCAGTAGAAGTAAAGAATACTATAGCAGATAGTTAAAAGAAACTGGGGTTTTTTTCAACAGCTGTCAATTTGATACTGTCGAAGATCTCTCCTACAGTAGGGAAACCCCAAGCAAGGCAACATTGCAGACCTTTCATCTTGGCACCATATCTAAAGAACTGCCTTCAAGTTGAGAAAACAGACAAAAAAGCACTTCATGAGAAAAAAGAACACAAGATGCTTGAGGATCTAGTTCATTAGCTATTCTCTTAACATGGCATAAATCACTCAATATACACAGGTAAAAAAGTCATGTTAAATTATAGCATTGCTTCAGAAATAGCACAGGGTTACATGAAATGTCACCAGATGGCACTATTAACATAGTCTTCAAGTTCTTTCAAGCATGTGAGCAATTTTTAGCCTTAGAAAAAGCTGTAGTTGATGTTGTTTTGGTTACCTCGACAGCAGACTTGTTACAGCCCTGGGGACAAAGCCCCTCTGAGAGAATTAAGCACTAGTGAAGAGACAGACTATGACTCCTGGGTGCAAATCCCATGCTGTTTACAGCAAATTCAAGGGAGTTGCATTTGCAAGGCTTCCCTGAACTTACTGAGAACCACAGACCTCTTTTCTGAGCCTTTCCATAGGAAAGACTGCTGCTTTTAGAGACACGGCTAGTTGTCAAGGAGCAGCTGTGACAGCTGGGTTGAACTACCCTATATGTCAACGCAGCTGTAATGACATCGCTTTTGCACATAGGAATAAAACCTCAAATCAAGTAGAAAGAGATTTTCTTCCCCCCTGTGTCCTAGGAGAGACCGTGTTCTTTGCACTCTGAATATAAAATTCTAATGGTGACAAAGAGGAAGGTATATGGTAGAAATCTAATTTTACCCAACTTTTGCAGTGATGTGAACTGCACAGCAAACCTTCCCTTAAAGTGACATAACCTGGGGCTGCCCTTCAGTGTTCAATTCATGTAATTTAAAAATTTGGAAGAGATTCTGAATATTATGTATCCTGTTCTTTGTATCACTTGCATAATGAGTCTTAAATTATTCTGCTTATGCTGATGGAACATTATAGAGCTAAACATGTTCAACTGGATGGCGTAATGACAGTATTTTAGAGAATTCACAGTTTTATCTTAAGCAGTGTTCATTCCTGTTTTAGTATTTCATAACCCTGAGTCAGAAAAAACTGAAGAGGAAAACATGAATGACTATCCTGCAAGAACAGTCAGCTACTTCTTCTTGACCCTTAAACACTGTTGCATAGTGGACTATTCAGAAAGTTACTCCTGAGATACTGAGTTTTGAAGACAATTTTTTAAAATCCAGCTTGCTATATGCAATAGTGAAGATGTTACATATCTCTGTGGAACACTAGCCACGAGTGTCCTGAAATCCATCATGCAGAAACACCAGGTTGCCACCTCTGACTGGGGGTTAATCTGTGTGCTTTGAATTTATTATAGAAATCACGAATCTTCTGACAATCCTCTCAAAGAATGTGCTGAGGGGTATAATGAATAACTCTTTGCATTAGAAAGATTCTCAGGACTTTGATCAGTGTCCCAGGAAGCATCAGGTCACAATGAACTGTACAAACTGATTAGGGTCGACCATCATCAGTCTACATGTAAGCACGCCTGTTACTGATTGCCAAATCAACCACAGCAAAATATATTCATTAATAACGATTCATATTTGAATGAACTAGGAATTCAGCTACTTAATTTGTGTTGTAGTGGTTGTGAGAGTTTTCATCTATCAATCTCATCCCACAGAAAATGAAATCAAGCATAGTTATCATGATGAAAGAGACTGTATGTTAGTGGTTCATTTTGAAAGTGAAATTGAAAGAGACTTGCATGTTGGTGGTTCCTTTTGTTGCTGGTTTCATAGAAGAAGCTCAGAATTCATAGGTGAAAGTATCTGGAAAAATCTGAGCCAACAGCCACATGCCTTTTAAAGTAAAAGACACAGTACTTCTATTTTGTGATATTTCTTTTCCATTCCATAATCAGCCTATGAGTTTAATTACTGATAATGAATTAAGCAGATGAAGTATTAAAAAAACCTGAACCTATTAATCTTCTCCTTCTTCCTCCATTAAAATGGTCTTGTGCCTACAACCTGGTACTGCACAGATCGCACTGAGAACACATAAACCTGTGCAAACAGTCCTGCGAAATGTGTGAGGCACATGTCCTGGAAAGTTCCTTCTCTCTCCCTGTGTGAGGCATTTAAGAGATCGCAACCCACTGCAGCAAAACACAATTCTCAGACATCCTAAGAAACTGAGGCCAAGGTGAAAGCTACACTTTGTCAGAAAACTTAAAAGCCTCTCAAGAAGTTCTTTTCTATGTCAGCACTTTTTCTCTCCCACCCAGGTAATCAACTACACAGTGCCACTTGGCAATGTCTCTTTTTAAATTAGAAACAGTCCAGCCTAAATAAAATAATAAAGATACAGTTGAGCACAGCTGTGCTCCTATAAATCAATATTCCAGGAGATGAAGAACAAGCCTGTGAAGCTCACAGAGTAGCATGAAATAAGCAGGACACCGCTCATAGGATACAGCCACTACGATATAGTGGAGATCCTTATTCACTGCTTAGTCCTAGTCCTCCTTTGCCCTGCACCAATATTCATCCTATATTGGATAGAGATCACTGGTCCTTACTGCTCTATTCTAGTTAATGCTTTTTAAGCATTTGCCCATCATCTGCTTATGTTTCAGTTCTAGCCCAAATCCAAATTTCTAGCACAGGTCACTCAGATTGCTGGTTTCAGCCGCCAGAAGACAGATGCTCTTAACGAGGTTGTTGAAACAGTGCATTTCTTGGCTTCCGTCATCAGGACTATAATTTAACATGATCATGATACACAACTCTACCCTTTATCATTGCCTAAATGCAGCTGCTAGAACTGAAAATGTCTATTGCCAACAGAGACTTACAAGTACTTAAGTTACTTGAACTTTAGGGACAATATAAAAAGTACACTTTTTTTTTTTTCCATTCACTTTTCTCTTGTTTCTCTTTTACTCAAAATAACCTGAGTTAATTCTGCTCAAATCTGAATAAACACTAAGACTGTGAAGAAAAATGAAGATAAATGATAAATGTCACTGATGTATCTACTCTGGAATACCCAAAAAAAGATTCTGTTTCTTGCAATATTCTGCTTTCCTCTGTACTCTGACATTTTTTATTAGGTCCACCTGATGTTTGTGCAGATAAGCACCACTGCAAAAGACCTTTGAAGTGCAAAATAAAGCCAGTTATATTATAGAAGCACATAGCAGTCTGATCTATAAGATACGTGGATGTCAGTTTGGTAAAACACAGAGTTTAAAAAGAGACAGAGATGACTAAAAATGGAAGCTGCCTGTCACTGCAAACAGAATTCTGATGTCGGTCACATCATCCAGCTGCAGAAAGATCTAAGACTTTGAAGTAACAACACATGCGATGACACATGCCCTGACATAATTACAATAAAGTTGTTTTCATCACATGGAGACTTCTGGGTCAAAAGAGTCTTTTCCTTAAGAACTGTACTTTTAATCTGATGGTGGGACTTTTTATTTTTTTTATTTTTTCTTTTTTCTGTGGAGTGCTTAGAACTATTTAATACTTCACTGTTTGCAATGAAAAAGTCACACTGCTTTCCTTTAGGGTACCAGACATCTCACACTCCCCACCACCATTATACAACTTTTTAACTGGGATAACAGAGGTCTGTTCATGCCTAAATTGCTTAAAATTACACAGCTGAGAACTGCAATTTATGGCCAACCCTTAAGGTGGTTCAGACCTATTCCAAGTCAAGGGCTTTTGAACTCCAGCTGCCATTTACTGAAGCCAAGGAACACTGTCTTCACTCAGCATCTTAGCACACAGAGCTAAGCATTGCATGGTATGCAGCTCAGAGGCTTCAGATTGTTCATTTACCTAACTGTGAATTCCTAGTTGTGAGTCAGAACTGTTCAGCTTGAAAGTCACTGTAATTAAGCTGACATGCCATTCAGTGACCTTGGCATAATCCTAATGAGATCTAAGTCAAAGACAACAATTACTGGAAAAATAGAGGTATGCTTCAAACAAAGAAGAAAGTACTAACATTTTCTGCAAGCAAGACCAATGTACTTTACAGCAGAGAAACATAACAAACTGTTTTATCAGCTGAGTCTCTTTATCCACAACAAAAAGTGGCTTGTACCTGGGTAGTACATCTAGCAATAGGACCAGGTAAACAGATTACTCTAAGAGATTAAATGACTGCAAACTAAGGCCTACACAGCATTTCTTTCAACAGACAAAACACAATGTAGGCATGCCTTTTAAAAAAGTCAGCAATCAATACTACTACAGAGTTAGCTGAGTTTTCTAGTTACTATTGTACACTGGAGGGTGAGAAAAAGCCACTTATCCACACCACTTTCATTCTCATCGATGGTCTCCTGCCCAAAAAGAGAAGTCAGTTTTGTTCTCTATTGGAATGGTTATTAGCCTTTGAAAAAGAAAGTATTTTTTCCTACTCACAAGTAGCAGAAAAAAAGCATGTTAATGGCTAGCATTTGATGGGTTTGTACAGCAACACTGAAAAAGCTTCATGTTTAAGAATGTTCTTATATCACTAGTGATAGGTTATACACTAAAAAGGAAAAATATATGTTTAATATCTTAATAAAACAAAGAGTTGTTAAGCAGACACTCTGAGATCAGCATGAAAAATTAATGATGCTTTTAAGCAGTATCAGTCATTTTTATTAGGAAAACACAAAGGACAGGACAGGACAGCATCTCCTGTTCTGTTATTTTGACCTTACTTAAAATATACAAATTCAGTTGTTAGTTGGAAATTCAGTGCAAGTTTAGCAAGATATAAGTCTTGTTTACAGCTCTAGCATAGTCAACTTTTAATTATTCTTAGGCAGTATTGTGATACTTGGGACTTGATTTGTGTTCAAATATTTCTGAATCATCCAAGTTTCTCAAAAGAAATCTATTATTACTGTGAAAGGATTAGTGTCTTGCAACTTAGCTATCTGTAGTAGTCTAAGCCTGTGTTACTTTTCAATACACCTCTAGCAATCTCATTCATATTCTGCCATTTGTATGCCGGATGGTATAATTCCTCAAACAGATCAGAGAAAAACTTGTGATCCTCCCTAACACATGGGTATTCTGAAACATCACCACTTAAAACAAAGGGCATCCACACTATGGCTATCCAATTTTTGTCACCACAAAAAACGGCCAAGATTGAGATATTTTGTTTGCTGTTGTAACAGGCAGCAAATGGAGCCAGCTTGCTTTACAGAAGATATATTTTATGAAAAAATATTTCTAACAAATAAAACAGAACTTTCTGAAGTTGCAGTTCTCAAAAATCAAAATGTCTGTTTACATACACCTTAGAAAGAAAAACTAATCAAAACAAGTTTTCAACAGCATCATTACTGAGAATGTGATTCCCAACTTGCTCCAGATTCTTACACATCCACAAATGCGTGGAAAGCCAGTGAGGCCACACTTCACATTTTCTGGGATGGATCCCCAGTGAGATAGGTATATGAACCATGTACTATATACTTGCATGCTTATCAGGATACATCTCATTAACCCTTCTTCAATAATGAAACAATGGCACAATAAAATCCACCTGACCTGAATACCACCAATAAGTTACTCTGAGTGTTAATGACATTTCCTCAGGAAGCCATGTTCAAGAACAGTCAGATATTCACTGTGAGGTGCCCAACACGCTATGCAAAACACAGCCAAAAGCCCCTGTGTATCTTTGTTGGAAAGACAGCGATCAAGCTCTTTGCTGCTTCCCTACCCCTTCATCACATTTCCTACTTCAGATGAAAAGCTGTTACCCACGCTAACAGTTGATTTTCAGCGAGCTTCAGGTTTTACACCGTGAGAGCCAATGTAGAAATTTAAACAAGTGAACTGCATTTTGCAAGGTCATGATTAAGTAGCAAAAAACAATACTAATTTTTAACAGTTGGATTTGTGTGTGGTTTGGTGTTTGTATTATTTGTTTGTTTTTTCTTTCTAGCAGTTACGATATGCTCCAGAATTTTCCTGACAAAAAAAAAAAAAAAATGGGACTAATCTGCAAAAAAGTGCCAAACATTTTAAAAATCAGGCTTATTGAAAAGTGCCAAGGATGTTTTATGATTCTGACAGTTCTCTCTCATAAGCAGTCAACAGGTACACCTGCAAGTTATCAAGATACTAACACTTCACAAGTTACTACCTATTAGTTCTGTTGCAGTATATCACAAGTATATAACTAGTCCCTTCCAAATGCAAATTAAAATGCATGTCTGATCTCAGGAGGTGTAGCGGACTAAGTGTTCAGAAATTACAGTTTATCATGGTTGTGTAGGTGGCCAGTAACATGTAAAGCTCTGGTAATATAATCATTTGAAATTGAATGCCCATATCCATAGATTAGCTCATCTTCTGACCCTACAAAATCTTGTACATAATTATATCAGCAAAAAACAAAACTAGAGCATTTTTCCCTAACTTAAGAAATTTCATCAGCTTTTCATATCAACAACTCAAAGAAGCTTAGATGACCAAACACTGCTAGCAACTCTGGTATAACCAGACTGAGAAGGCAGAACCTCAGAACAAAGCATTTCATCTTATCCCACAGGCTAATACAGATGAAAATACTCAAAGTAAATAAATAAATCAAGCAATCAGTTAAATAAATAAACCAAATACAATGCACTATGCCTGCTTCTTACCAGGGACAGATGTGTTTCTTTTACAGTTTTAGCTTTTCCAAAACATATGTGCCTTACAGGTCAAATACTTCACAACTTCCTGTGCAACTTTAAATAACACATTTCAATTACTTTATTCATCTGCATTTGTCTTAGGAATAGTGACTGTTTGTGGAGGAGGGTTTTTTACAGAATGGGCAATTATTTTTCTGAGACTCAAGTGAAACATTTTTCTTTGTAAAGTTTTTTATTAACTTACAAAGAGAAGCCTATCTGTTATTGAATTTGATCCACAGTTCATGAAAGTAAATGGCATTTTGTCTCAACTTTTAACTGCAGAAGGAAAAACATGCAGTTTCTGGAAACTCTAATGATCAAGCAAGCCGAAACACTGAATGAGTTACTGCAAAGAATGCCAAGTACCATTCAAAAATTGGAAGAGTTCGAGCTATTTAATTCAGCTTACTCTTACTATACAAAGGAATCTTAAAAAGTAGTTGTTTGTTTTGGTTTGGGTTTTTTTAAACAAATACGTTTTGATAGCAATGAAAATTCAATGGAATACATAATACCACAGGGTATATATACCCAACCCACAGTAATGAATCAGATTCTAAAACATCAACAGAACATTTCTTCTGCCTTCCTCAGTGTCACTCTAAAGGTAAAACAGAATGACTGATTTTGTGATTTTTTTGGCAAAAAAAGAAGAAAAAAAGATGACCTTGTTGCTTTTATGACTTATGTCACTAGTGCACTGAGGGAAGCTCGACGGATCACAAAGACTGTACCTATACGGTCTTACAAAGACAGACATGAGCCAACAGCCTTTAGGCTAACTTACTTTAGAGTAAGTTTACTCTGAGCTTGCTGGGTACATGCTAGAATAGATCCAAATACCACATACCCAGGATTAGTGTTGTGGACTGCTTCCTCTGCACAGAATTCTGTAAGGACTGTGAAAAAAAGTCTTCACAACCAATATAAAATTGATTTAATCCTGTCTACAAATGTTGAAAATTGGGAAAAAATGCAAATATGCACAAAAAAAGAATAGTCAAAACTGGCATATCGTCCTCATCACATATGATGTAAAGCCTGTGTTGTGGTTTAAGCCTCACCCAGGCTAATAACTCACGAAGTTTTACTCTCTCACTCACTCCCCTCTTTCTTCCCCCAGTCCCAGGGGATGGGGAGGAGAATCAAAAGAATTCAACTCGCACAGGTTGAGATAAGAACAGTTTAGTAACTGATGTATAACACAAATCACTACTGCTACCACCAGTAATAATACAAGAGAAATACAAGGAAAGAGAATACAGCTGCTCACCAAGTCTGACCCAGCCAGTGCACCCCCCAGCAGTGAACCCCCCAGTACCAAAAACCTGACCATGCCGTGCACCCCCAGTCCACTCCCACCGCCTTCCGGGTCTCCGCCCCCTGACTTCACATCCTGGACATGACGTGCTGTGGTATGGAATAACCTCTTTGGTCAGTTTGGGTCAGGTGTCCTGTCTCTGCTTCCTCCCGGCTCCCCTCCTCCCTGGCATAGCATGAAACTCAAAGTCCTTGGCCAGGCCAAAACACTGCCAAGCAGTAACTGAAAACACTGCTGTTATCAGCGCTGCTCCCAGGCCCAAAATCAAAAACACAGCGCTGCACCAGCTACCAAGAAGGAGAAAAAACAACTGCTACTGCTGAACCCATGACAGCCTGCTAGTCTAAGTTTCTTCTTTTCCTTTTGAAAGCATGTCAAAGTTGCACTACGCACCCATGTCCTTCCTCCCCATACTCCAGAGAAACAAGCAGCAGTTTGTCTATGAAAACACACCACAGCATCTGTTTCCAGTCTCTGCAACCAGCACAGACTGTGACAGAAATGTTCTATATCCACATACTGCCGAACAGGTTCTCTGTATTCACACCTGAGACATGATTCCCCCATTACATCTAAAAGAGGACTTGCCGCTGCCTCTTGCTGAACATTGCTGTAACCTTGTCTTGTGTACTCTAAGTCATTAAAGACCTCACACTTCTCAATTATATTACATACTATTGAAGAAAAAAAACAGTATCTCAGGATAATGCTGAGAGACAGATGATAACCAACTAGCTTCTACTATTTTCTGGAAATACAAATACAGCAGCTTTGTACTAACATATTTGAGGTAAAATTGTATCAGAATTTCATGGTCATGGACGAGCACAATCCTCTTTCCTATAAGCAATAAAGAATTCTCCTTATTCAGATCACTTCAGTATTCTCTGTCTCCCTCAGGTTCAGAGAGTGGCAGGATATACCATTTCTTTGCTGACCAGATACCATTTTTGCTTGATGGTAACAGAGGGTCTGTCACACCAGCACAGACCAGAAGGATACTAGTACTGGAGGGATGCTAATACTTTAGCCCATGGTGATGGTCAGTGACCCATCTCATCTTATGTAATGGAAAAAAATAAAGCACACAGATACTAATACAATGAAAGTAGTATAAGAACTGAAGTTAGTAAACAGAACCTGGTATGATAACTTCATTTTTGCTGTCTTCTAAGCCTTGCAAATAATATCTGCAACATATTACCGCTGTGTTTCTTGCACTGAAAACCATAAATGAAATTACGACATTAACCCCAAAGCTTTTCATTGTGGGTGGCTGAAGGATGAGGGGAGAAAATAAGTTTCCAAAGAAGGCATCACCATTTTTTCAAGATGTGTGATGATTCAGAAGCAGTATTACAGGTTAGTGTTGCATTCAGTGGCTTTTCAACAACTCCTGCCAACCAGAAGCAGAAGACCTCTGCCTTCAGAGGAAATGTCAGCTCTCACAAACACATGACAGACTTTTGAGAACCTTATCACAGTTAAAGCAGTTCAACAATCTTGCAGACTGCTTGCTTTTAATTTGGAACCAGACTCTCCACTGATTCACTTGAACGCCACGTTCATAACCCAGGCTTCACAGAGACTCATTTAGCTGAATTTAACAGTCTGAGTTTAACAGTCTGAGCTTAACTGGTGACATGCTGTATATTTTCAGTCACTCTGCATGCAGAGCTATCAATTATAATGATTTCTACAGTATTTGCTCAATCTATATGTCTCTTTCCTTGACAAGTTATAGGATAATGGACTCACGTCACTGGTGCAGACATAAAATCAGTGTCACAACCTAGTAGCTCACATTGTTAATTTACACAATGGATTCAGGCCACATTTGTCCAGGGATTCAAAAGCCAAGAGTCCTTGTGAGTCAGTCAGAGCTGGGGAGCCTTGTTTCAAAACGGTAGCTCTTTTCTAAAAAAAGGACTCTCAATAATCGCAGCAGTCTCAACATAAATATTTCTTAATTCAGTTTATGTATAGCCCACTCCTTTAGACAAAGCAAACTCCATGTTCATGCAGTCCACCAACTTCTGTAAAAGATTAACATCAAATACCTTAAACAAGGTTTGACAAGTGTGTCTGAATCACTTGGAAACTCTAAGATCACAGGACTGAAACTTTGTCATACCAATTATGTAAAGCCACTGGAAAGAAATCCATGCATTTTTGCAAGCAGGCAAAGCAGGCTTTTCATGGAACAAAAGAAGCCTTGTCTTTTTCTATTATGTGACAACTCCTAATTAGAATCAACGATTTTTTTATTGTTGGCCCAGATAAGCTTGTTTGCATAGCTGTAATTTCTTAAAATAGAAATCTGAAAGTTACTTGGAAAATACATCCATGGGCATCCATTCCAGACCTTGAAGAACAGTGGCACTGCTTGATGTTTACAGTGGCTCTGTTTGATGTTTACATCTGATTAACCATGGAGGCAATTCTGCTAATGCTAAACAGTAAAAAATATAGTAAAGAACCAAAGCAATTTAACTTTGCTTGAATGTATTTATAGAAATGAACCAAGAGTACCCATAAAGGCACGTTGTCATCTTTTCCTTGAGCTTGCGCCAGTTGATGACCAATAGAATGCATTCAGAGAGGGAGAAAATAGAGGGAGGGAAATTATTTATAACAACTCTTTGTAAGGAGCACACTGCTTCATGGACAGATGAGGAACACTACATCTCAACATTTCATGCTGAAACTGCTCTTAAAAAAGAATTTCTTACCACAGTGACATCTCTCTAAAATGATTCACTTGTGATCTTGAACTTTGTAATGATGTGCATTAATTCTCAACAGCTGAATACTCACAGAATAAAGTTTCTATATGTCCTTAAAAATTATGGTAAGAAAGTATCAAACTTCAATCAAAACTTCCTTTACCAGACAGAAAAAAAAAGAACTCCTAGTGGATAGCAGTGATACCAGAAAACAATCACCATGTGACTATACCAAGGTTTAGCAAACTAAGATACACTGAACAGATCTAACTGGGTTCCACAGCAGTTATAGACAAAACAGTTACAGCATCCTCCCAAGCTCCTCTTCTTGAATTTCCTTTTCTCAGTTAATTCAACTCTCCACACAAACTGAACTTCCCTGTCCCCATGCAGCCTTGTACAGAAAGGTTTGTTCAGCAGTTTTTCAAGCCCTGTTAACACAAGATCAACAGCAATTGTATTTTTATAATAGAAGACTCCACTGCACTGGCTGTATTGGTAATATCCTTGTCCAAAAAGCCAATTTCGACCACTTATAGGGAGTCATGTTCAGAACAGGGCTTAATTCTACAGTCCAGGTCCTTTGGAAACCTACTCTGCAAGTATCTCTCTGTAAAAGTACATAAGCTTTTACCACCTGCTAAATGCCACCTCAGCTGATTGGGACTACAGTGGCAGTAGAACAGAATTTCTTCAGGGATCAGAGCGAATCAAGATGATTCTTGTCTTCCTCAGGTAAATTTTGAAGAGTGATTCATTTTTTTTTTTTAGTTTACTATTTATTAGAAGTTTGGTACAGCAACAAAAAAAATCTCAAAAATGTTCAATCAGAATCTTGCCATAGGGAAATGAACACAAAAAATATAATCTTATAAATAAAATATAATCTTTGTGCCTACCCACAAACACAAAGAGATAATAAATTAGAAACCATTCCACACAAACATAAATGTTTGTATAATTAGGAATGTTTGTTGTTGTTTTTGGACACTTCACAACCATGCTCTGGATTACAGTGAAACTAAAAAGATGACTGTTTGAAAAAGTTAACTAAAAATCTGTCTTAAATTTTCCAAATATCTAATTCAAAAGGCAAGGAAAGCTGATTTGAATACTTAACAGAACAATCAAATTATTCATTAGAAGAACAAGAGTAAGGTTTCATAAATTTTATGTTGTAACATAAAATATGGGTTTCTGGCTACTGGTTTTCACCTTCATCAGTTCTACATCTGCATGTAGAAAGGAGCTTGCTTTGCACTTTTGAATGTATGCGACGCAATGATATTAAGGGTCAGTACTTTGGATACCAAAGGGTTACTTCAGGTACTCACTGAATGCTACTGGAAGTTATGCATCTTGAGCAGCCACAGGAAAAACGTATATCATTACATTTTGAACTACAGATGCATTAGGTATTTCATACTGAAAGAATAGTATTAAAAGAGCATTAATACCATTGCTTAGAGATAAGATTTATTTGCTTGGGCTATGTGCCATCTGATGTGATCACATGAGTTTGAGCTGTTTGTGGAGGCACACCCACAATTCATAATTTGTTTTTCCTTTAAATAGCTAAAACATCCTAACCAAAGCCAGCAGGTTACTAAAATTGCACGAGTTAGGAAGTCTAAGCTTTATGGTTGCAAATTAAAACTCAGCTTTTTGGTGTCTATACACCATTATACAGTCAAATTACTCATACATCGCTTCCTTTTCCATAGTATTTCTGTCTTAGTTTAGTGAATTAAAAAAAAAAAAATATATATATATATAGTTTCTGCTTTTTCATTACTCCAGTGCAATATAGGATTTGATATGGCCTTATCAGCAAAAAACAGTGGCATGCACTGTACTTAAAGTATAAAGCACATGCTATTTATAACACACCATATGAAAGTACACTGATAAAGCCTTTAGATGAAAAAAAAATCCAAATAATTTTTACCGGGTGGATTTAAGAGTTTTAATCAAACTTTTATCTTGAACACCATCTTCCAAGAACATGTTCTTCAAGTAGCATACACAGCTTCTATCTAAATATGCTTGCTCACCCTAAGATATTTACTTGTGTCTCAAAAAAAGCATTATACAAGTGTGTTGAGTTTTATGGGGGTTTATTTTAACCATACCTTCTATTTTACATGCTTAGTAGGCTGTGTGTTGCAGGATAATTTTAGATATTTAGCAGATGTTACATGGATGTTGCTTCAAATCTGAGAGGGATACTAGAAATTTATTGGTTGATCTCACATTAAGAAGCTGTGATAAAAAATGCAGTATAAGTACTACTATCCCATATTACAAAATGGCATACTATTAATGGCATTGAGCTGAAGCATAGCTCGAATCTCACAGAAAGCAGAAAGATTTAACTCAGTGTCAAAAGGGGAAGCATTCCTGGTGTACCTGAATGAAACTGCAAGGAGAGAGCCTGAAATTTATCTCTAACAATATGCTGTTGCTATTTACACCAGAATAAACATATTAAGCTCAGTGATTGCACATCATGACAAGAAGACTAATTAAGTACCTCTTGTTGCAGCTGAACTTGAAAAGTACAGAAATACTCACTATAAAAGAAGGAAGATTAAGTAGAAAATAACCTCACAGGTTGAGCCAAAAAGACCAAAAGTTCAGCATTTGCCAATTGCTGCTGTGGAGTTTCCGCAGCTACTGAAAATTCTCTTTTTTTTCTAATCCAGAGGAAATCTGAGAGAACCTCAGATACCACTGGGTGGTAGCTGCTGACAAATATTACAGATTTTATCTCAAACACTGGCATATTAAGTGCCTGCATTTCAACATCCATTTTTTTTTTCAACTTTTTCTTAACTTATTCCTACAAAGTACAAGCTAATGCATAGATTAATAAGTAAATACAAATCATTTGACATGCCATACCTACTTTATACAAAGAATCATAGGATCATAGAATAGTTTGGGTTGGAATGGACCTTCAAAGATCATCTAGTCTAGCCCCCCAATATCTTCCAATGAGAAGTTTAGGAATAGACACCATATATATTTTACCATGTCATTAATACTGGATTTTTTTCAGTCTTTAAACCAGGTCACTGAAAAGAAGAATGCATTCCAGACGCAGCTAAGTTAGAACAGAACCTGAAACATGTTTCAATTAAAAGTGAGGGAGACCAATACATATTAGCAGCTATTTAATGAATTCCTACTCTAAACAAGTCAAATTCAAGTGAGGACTTTTGCATGAAGGTACTCTTTCTTTTCACAAATTTCCATGTAATGAAGCGAGGCCAAATAAATTCACCTCCTTTGGCTTCTATTACAAAACAAAAGCAAGCCTCCATTAAAATAATGCTTTTTAAAATTGAAATGCCTTCTGAAATGCAGGAATGGAAAATACACCATGACTTTTCAGTACACAGAGAAATTATACTGGATCAAATTGCCAAAACCTAATCTGAGCATGCACCCCTATCAGAGAATTCAGTTAAAGCTGGAAAAAAAAGAGCCTGATTCACAGAACAACAACAACATAAAACAAACTTATCAGGACCAGTATGCAATTATTTTCCACTCCACCCCCGTTTGTTTCATGCAGAGGGACAAGTATATGCTGAAATTTTGACCTTAAGAATGCTTGACTTTATGTTTAGATCTTATTATCATAATCATCACAAGTTTTTATATGCTGCTTCCTGATTAATACTCACTCTACAATACTTTCATATTCCAGAACTGAAGAAGACTGATTGTCCAGAACAAGAAGGAACTAATGACTAAAGTATCACTTGTAGCTATAACATATCATTTCAAATTTTTATTACATAGATAAATAGGAACTCTTTCAGATGTGGCAAAACTACTGCTGAAGTCAAAGGAATATTCTACTTGACTCTGATTTTAACTGCAGTCCTAGCTGTTCTACAAGTCTTCTCAAATACATGATTTCATCATCACAGAGTGGTAACAGAGAAGAATAAAATGATTTTATGAAGTTCAGCTTGTAATTAGTCGTGCATCTGATTCTGTGTCACAGTAACACAACTTGGAAGTAACCCTCATGTTGTAATACCAAAACCTTGTGAAGCTTGCTAACTATCACAGCAATCCACTGGGATACAGAAAACAGGGTAAGATGATACACTTTCTGCACTCATCTGCACAGAAACAAGTACTGCATTATGAATATACTGACTAGGACCCATTGCAATATATGCTTAATGAGAAGATGTTAAGAACTATCAAACATACAGTGACTACTGTGTGATGTCACTACAGTGACTAGCGTAACTGGCTGCCTTTGATTACAGAATGTCGTGATAAGTCCCTTCCAAAGACCTATTGCTTCTGACATATTTTCTCTGTAGTAAAGCTGGTTGGCTCACATAATAGATGTGACATCTTTCCTTGCCTGCTTTGTCTACTACACTGCCTTTTATTAATCTGTAAACTGCAGTGGATGTAAACTTTTACTTTATAATGTTCTTAGTGAAAGAGACATAAACAAACCATAGAAAGACTGTAGGTGGACAAATTAAGATTGTGAATTATTGTTTAATCTTAAATGGATACATTCATACAGATTTGGTGAAAAGCTTGAGATTTCTTTTGCATATTTTTTGTTAATTACAGAAATCATACTTCATCTTGCCCAAAGTGTTCTCCTTAGTACCTCACCTTAAATCTCAGTTTAAAACCTTAAACTGAATTGATATGAATGCAAATTTCACTGCTTGGTGAAAAAGGTATGAAGTCTGGCTGAAGAACAGTTTCCTAAATATACTGAGATACTTCCAGACCATGTCTCCTGGGCATTAGAAAGCCAAATACTCTTTTTCAAATTCACGCCACTTGCAAAATGATAACGGAATAAGACAGATGTTCCCCTCAGACTCTGCTAAAGAATGCCATTTCTGCATTCTGTCCTGAGAAAGAAGGTCCACGTTCCAGATTTCTACCCACCAGGGCTATCATGTCACCCGATTTATACCTTTCATTACACTTATAACATGAAAGAAAGATAAGCATGTGGCTTCTCGTTCTGATATGCAAACTTCCTGCCACTATCTATCAATTATTAAGCAAGACTTGATGAAGTTCAGTGAAATTAATCACACTTTTTAATGTTTAGAAAAGCAATCCTCTCTGAGAAGCTAATACAGACACCTCTTACATTTTTGTGACACAGTGTGATGTGGCACACAATTTAGTTTAGATTTAGCTACCTTTAAAATGTTACCATATGAAGTATTCTATCCTCTTAAACATTAATGCATTTATCACCAGTGAATCACAATTTCTTCAAAGCTAAGGACTCCTGGAGGAGGCCTCATAATGATGTCACTTCTCACTCACATGAGAAGGTCACTGTAAGCATCCTTTCTGAATAGGCAGGTCAGAGAGTACAGAGTGATACTGACACAATATTATCCCTGGTCTACTGGATCCCTCACCATAATTCTCCTACTAGAAGATGCTGAGTACCTCCATTACTCTTTTTACAGCGCTCTTTCATCATTCCAGCTCTCTCTTCATACTGTCTTCTGCCCTCACTCATCTGTTGATGTCTCTCTGTCCCTTTTCTCCAAGTGCTATTCCTTTAAAATATTACTTTCTTTACTCCTAATAATCCTTTTTTCTCCTTTTCTCTCTCTCCACAAAGCTGACAAGAAATCCCTGAAGAGGAACTGAAATTAATGGTAAACTCCAATATCTGGAGAGCAGAAAAGACAGTATTATGGATTTTTTTTAAAAGTATCCAGAAAGCCCAAGTTCAGAGTCTGGTGTGACTAAAGAGAAAGATGAAAGAGTCTCCCTAGCGTTGTGACCCAATCTTTACCAAATCTTTTAAATTTAAGAGACGAAATCTAGGAAGATATCTGCTCTCACTCAAGGAGATTAGCCCTTTGCCTTAACAAAAGTGAAATAAATAAGTTTCCTCTACTGCAAAAGCAAACATCTACATCATGGTAAGAAAATTATTTGACTAGGCACACAAATAGAAAGAGACTCCAGGACCAATTTACATTTCATAACATATAAATATGTTTTTTTTCAAGTGAATAATACTCAGCAGTTATTCCTAGAATTATATACTCATTATTTCACTAGATTATGCTGAGGACTGGAAACAGTACTCATGAGATTACTTTCTGCTGGTACTAAGTAAGAGCACAGCAAAGGTAAGCTACTCATCATCCAAAATACAGACTATATGTAAGGACAACCAAGAATCCGAAGTACAGAAATTACAGGTTGTTCACTGGAATTTAAACATAAAGTGATTCTATGCTTCACTGGCTGGATTGTTTTCCCATGTGATTACATGTGTGAGACTGACTTGCAACGACCCTAAGAAAAACAGCAAGAAAAACTTTGGGGCTTGACTGCTAATTCCTAGAATCTGCGAACAGAGAATTTATGTGCTTAAATCCTACTGTATTCATGAAAACAGGGCTGTGGGTCTATTTATTGCTAGTAATGAAACAAATAACTGCCTTAAAGAATACCCAACTCTTCTCAGTTTTTTGTGGCAACATTATGCAAGATCCCAAAAATTCCTCAAGTCTAAAAGGAGTAACATGAGACAAGAGTGAAATTGTGCCATTTATTCTGGAGCACTTTTCCCACATGCTTCCTTCATACAGGTACTTAAGTACTGAAGGTGCTTTAAGTTGTACTTTATCAAGGTCTACTAAATCAATTTTGCAGTCTACAGTAAAAGATTATAAAATTAGAAGATGACATTTTGTCCACCCCTATCTGTCGCTGCATATCAAATTAAAGACTACCTTTCTTTTCAATCTAGGCGGAAAGATGGAACAGTCTTTTATTCACACAGACTAGTTAAAAAAGCACACCATTAACTTGGAAAAACAAAGGTAGAATTACAAATTGTTTGTATTTTCATGAGTAATAGAAGATCTGTTATTGGTAAGAGAGACAGAATTCAGACTTACTGTGCATTTGTTTGGCTTCTCTCCTGAGTGGACTCTCATGTGAATCAGCAGTTTATAACGGGCATTAAATGGCTTGTACCTTCGTGGACACCCTGCCCAGAAGCAAGTAAAGTCCTCTCCTTTCCTCTGGTCTATATGAATCTTCTCTATGTGCCGCACAAGTTCCTCTTGCTGGTCATACAGTGCACCACAGTCTAACCAACAACAGGCATACTTGCTGTTGAAATCACCTGACTCACTATCTTCATCAAGCAGGGAGCCTGGGGCAGAAACAGGCACAGCCAACGGGTGAATGCAACTGGGGAGGTTGTGTGGATGCCAGTGCTGGTGAGCGTGGTATGGTGGTGGTGCCCCTTGAGAAGGAGGTGGTGGTCGCATGGGTGGAAGAGGCATGTCAACCATATGGCTCGAGAAGTTGTCCAGCTGTCCATCTTTCAGGATGTCCACCACCTGGTTGTCTGCAGGTAGCATGCATGCCTGGATCACCATGTTACTTGCAGCGCCCATTTCCAAGCTGGTTTGCTCCAGCTGCTGCATCCGCTGGTACTCGCCAGCCCCATTATCAGTGCACCCTGAGAAGGTGACATTGCCATTAGACATGAGGAGGACTTTCTGGGGAGATGGAATAGAGCAATTTTGGGGCATACAGCTTCCTCTCACTCCCCAAAAATGTCCATAGACCTCAGGCTGTGGGGAGACATTTGCTGGTGATGTCCTGCAACTGTTGAAGTAGGACACCAGAGAGGTTGGGGATGTACAGATGATTGTATTGAAGTCAATCCCAATGCCATCAGACAGAGAAGACAGAGAGAGTGATCTTTTTTTGGAGCAGGCTGACTGAAACCAGGCTGAGGAATGGTGAGGACTAGTGTAAGGGGAATGCTTATTTTCTGTGCCATATAAGTAGGATAGTAATGAGTTAGATATGCAGTTACCTGACACAGATGTTCCAGGTGAAAAATTTAGTAAGTCCGCAAGCTCACTGCCATTTTGAAAACCTTGGTCAGGAGCAACAGAAGGAAGTGTCTTGTACCCATGCGACCACTCTTGCTTAACACTCGAAGCGGACTGACTTTCTGACAAGCTTAATGTCATAGATGCCAGAGACTCATGCGACAAGAGCAACCTAGAATAAAGGCACAATAAACTAAGTAAGCAGCTAGACAATTGAACAGTAGTCCTTCTATTTTCACACACATGTAAAAGTAAAGAAAGGCTACATGCGAAAAGTTCTCTGTAATTTTAGGTACTCAAATTCAGCACTCTCAGTTAATGTACCAGCAGGCATATATGGGCAATACATATGTAACAAGGTCACTTAGGAAACCAACTTTAAAACTTCAAGATTTTAAAGAAAAGTTGCTCTAAATGTTATTGATATATCACAGCAGATATCAATGCAAATCTATAAATCAGCTGTGGTATAAATAGGTCTGGGCTTCTGAAGCCAAAGCATTATGCTCCTGCTTTGTACGAAACTCGTATTGATTCAAGTTTGCTGGCAAAGAACAAGAAGAAAACTTACTAATAAAGAATAAATATTTAACCTGAATGTAATTGTAATGCATACCAATAGTAGTCTATACAGAAATAACTCAAGTTTATAAATACAGATATCTAACTTTACAAACCAAACAAAATGAATAACGTAGAAAAGCTGCTTGAAGTGGTTTATTTAGTTTTGATCTGATGATGTATCTGCCACCAAGTCAGCAATCTAAATTTTCATGAAAGTGTAATCTTGCTATTATCATTGTTTTTCACAGAAATAATGTGAAACTTACTTATACTGCAAATATTCTCCTGGTAGCTTAAAAAAAGAGCTCATAAGTTCTTAACAGTACTGTTTTATACTGAAAGGTATAAAAGGAAAGGAAACACAAGGACATCAAGGTCCCTTGTTCATGGCTGCAAATGCTGGGTAAAGGCCAAGTGGATTTATGTTTTTATGTTTTCAGTTCACATGGCAGACTTGGAGCTCCTGTTGGCCAGCGGTGCTATCAGTGTATTAATTTTAATGTTTAAGGAGCTCTAGCAGTAGGAAGAACCAGGCATGCAGCTAGATAAACCTGGAGATCTCATAGACACAGAAGCCTCTGCACCTTCCATTTTGGAATTAATTCCTGGGTTGATCATTTTCACAATAAACTTTTTAAAAAGCATAGAATTTCCATTATGGATCCAGTAAATGGGAAATTCAGTTTCTCTTCCATACCTAAATTGTATTTTTTAAGGTAGACAAGTCAATCACTGCTTCTTACCATCTCACATGAAACCCAAGATCCACAATAGTCCCCTTACTGTACAAAGACTTCAGGAGGTCAAAATAACTTTAAAAAGACAGTTAATATGTGCTAATAAGTACCTTGAATACTAATAGGTACTTTAAATACCAGGTGTTGGAATATGTTTTCTAAAAGCTCTAAATAAACAGTATATGAAATATTTGCATGCAATATTCCACAGGCACTGTCATGCAGGTAAGGAATAATATATTTACAAAGGTTTTCTTGTAGTTATTTATAATTATTTTACTGCATGTTTTTATATTGCTACAAACCTCCATTTTTGAAAAGAGAAAAGCATGCACCATAAAGAAAATTAATAAAATCAAATCTCATCTGTTTCTTGATACATACACAGTTACAGCAAGCATCTTTGAGGAGGCACTTCTATCCATTTGACTTGCTTCTTTTTTTAATAGGGAAGCAAGTTCTCATATCCACTCAGGGTAAGAGATATTGCTGTTGATTCTGAGTTTCTGCAAGATTTTCTTATAGATACTGCTTCAGAAACACAGAACCATGGGACAGATCTGTGTAGGCTCATATTTGCATCATATGTCTGCACTACAGCCCTACTGCAGCGACCACAGCTTCATTTGTGATAGATGAAACTACTTAAGTGGTGGTTGGTGGTAGGCTGAAACTGGAAATCCTATTTAAAACAATATCAGTCAATTCAAGAGAGTAAGAACAGATCCTAAACAAGGGCTCTGGAGATATTCCCAGTGAATTTACCACATTTCCATGATTTTGCTTTTTGCAAATTGACTTTTCGCCTTCGAAATCTGTGGATTATCTTTCAATTAGACCAGCAAGGTTGAAAGAATATATGAAAACACTAGGTAAGGTCATTCAGGTGAGAGAATTGTATATAGTTTTCCATGCTCAGATCTTCCCTTAGAAGTTAAAGATGAAAAATCACAGTGTCTTTGTTATCTTATTCTGCCCATCACACGAGAACACCCTGAATGGTGGCATTTTTTTCCTACTAGTTATTATTGCAGCATTTTCAAACACTTGAGAATCAAACAACGTGAAGAAAGAAAAGCCATTTTGTAGCGACTTTTATTTAAGGGCTGGACTGTGCTGCAAGAACACAGCTCAGTCATTGCTAAAGGGCTGGAGGAGGGGAATTGATGGCCAGGGCATCTTTTGTTTAGATGGAGAATCTTTTGTTTAGAGGGGAAGGTTGGCACAAGCTGAGGGAGAGACAAAGCAATTTGCAGGTGCTGTATCTGTGCACAGAGATAGTTCATGAACAGTGAAAATATAGCTCTAAATATTACCCAGCCTTGCTGTGGTGACCTACAGGATCGGTGTGTAAATGCTCCTTTGCTCAAGATACTTGCTTTGTAATGGATTGTTGATTTGCTGAACATTGTTTTGCAAGAAACATCCTGTTCAGGTTGAATGTCAGCATAGGCTACTGTTATGAAGGTTATGTTACTCCATCAGGGTTTAAATGGCACTTTCAAAACACACCACTGAAGAAAAGCACAATTAGCAGGCTGGCTACAGTTTGCATTGAGAGAAATGAGAAAAATGGGATTGCTATACAAGGTCAATGTGGTGCAAGATTCAGATCTAAAGGGGTAATTATTTGTTTGAAAAAAAAGAATATCCAGGCTGTTGGGTCTCTTATCAATGGGTTTGCTAAAGTTCAGTTCATTATAGGGCAGTTCAATCATGTTAGTATGCTGTGACCTCTAAACAGCTCCAAAATCTGCAACAGAGCAAGAGGAGTAAGTAAGGTTTGATTTTTCCATACTAGTATATATATACATTTCTTTCTGGAAAATACAAATAGGGTTGGTTTGGGGTTTTTTGCTGGTTTGATTATGTATTTTCTTTTATAAGTAGGAAAAAAAATAATTAATCAACGTAACAAATCTGGTTTTGTAATGTCAAGAATTTTAATCAGATGCCTAATAAAACCAGTGTCATTCAAAAAGCTTCTAATGCATAACACAAAGGGGCATACCCATCAGTGAAGCCACAGAAAAACTGCATTTCAAAAGTCTCAGAAGAAAAAAAGCAAACAAACACTTTGGCCCAGAATTTCAAGTACACAGTAAGAGCCAGATAATCTGAAGAAGCCTCAGATTAAGCCTCTAAACTCAAAAGCAATGAACATTCCAGCTCCCAAAACAAATTCCTTTAAACCCCAGCTTATACTGTGACTAAGTAGTTTTCTGGGGGAAAATAAATATAGCTAATAGGAAAATGAAGAGCCAGGTATACCATTGTGTCAGATTCTCAGACGGTATTTATTGGCACGTCTACTTATTGTAATCTAAACCAGTCTGAGACCTTTTATGAATGTTTACAAGAGATTACTTGTAATTACTTTCTCTTCCGCCTCTGTGTACAGAGGCCACAATGTCAAGTATAACCTTATACATAAACTCCTACATACACAAGACTCCTACCCATAAACATGGAAGAGTGAGAACTGTTTTCTTATCTTCTTGCTTTTTCTTCAGTTTTACTAGCCAAAATCCTTTTGCTCTTTCCTAGGATGTTTCCTGGCTTGCACCAAAGTGAATCACAATATTGCATCTGCTATCAAGCAGAATAACTGAATACTCTGAAAAAGATTTTGGGAAACTTGAAAAAGATGGGGAAGGTTTTATCCCTCATGGAATATATATGAAAAATGCCAACTTTTTTCTTTCTTCAATAAGCAAAAATTAAGGCAAGACATTTTAGTTTGATTCAGTTCAGCAAATAATTTGGTTTGGATTGAGCTGCCATTGCACAGTTCATGATGCTTGAGAGATATAGTCCAGGGAAGGCACTCAGCCCATAAAGGATTATGGAGTCACCCTAGGCAACTGGTTTAGGCCGATGCACTTTATTGCTGAAACAATTTAAAAAATAAATAAATAAAAAGTGTCCCAATAATCTGTAAAAAAAAACCCTAACTTTAAACTTGTTTTGCCCTATTAGATCGTCAATTTGAGGGCAAATTGCTGAAATGGACATTCTTTGTGTGACAAACTGATTTTATATCATCTTCATTGATAAATCATTAAAAGAGACTCTAGTGACACTAGAGACTCTATTCTGCCAGAGTTTCAACTTCAGTTCACCCTTAGTAAAAGTTTCTTTAAAATAAAACCAAAAATGTATAACTGGGTGCTGACATAGTACGCCCAACCACACATTCAGATTAAAACAACGTTGTTTGGAACCATACAGGCACACCTACAACTTATTAAGTAAGTAATGATTACTTAATGATATTTTTATATCATCAGTTCTGTCTCAAAGGCATATCGCTGGATTTGTCATTTATCATCATCTTAGCCCTGAATGGTTTTCATTGAAACATGTATACATAATTAATCTTGTAAATTGTCCTGAGGAACTCAACCTTTACAATTGAAGCAACAAGAAATGTCACAAACTGTCTTAAAGTACAGTAAAGCAAAATTTTCTTTCAGTTACATAACACCAATTTTAATTATTTCAACAATGCTCCTTGTCTTGTAATAAAGTGATATAGTAAAAGCGAATAAAATTAACAGATAAAATTAACTGCTGGCTCAGTACAGATTGGGAACAACTAATCTGATTTATTTACTTTCGTAAACAATTGAACAATTTGAAAGCAAAGGTATTTGATGAGGAGGAGAGAAGGCATCTAGGGGTTTTTTTCTGACATTAGTGTTGCTTGACAAGCACCAACATAGCACTTTTAGTACTATGCAAGCTTAAAACAGGTCACGGCTCCTGAAGATGCAACATGTGGACTATGTCTGCTTTCATCCTCCATAACACTTCCTGTCCTTAGTACAAAGATATAGTTAAGTAACTATAAAAAAGACTTACAAAACATAGGAAATGTGCGGACAAATTTCACCCATGATTTCAATGATCCAAACAGTATATAGCTGATGTCAATTAAATTGCAGTGAATAAACAGTGTAACAGGGCATCGTTCAGGCCATTTTGATCATCAGAAAGGTTGCACTTAAATTACAAGAGTATTAAAATACCCTCTTTTTAAAGTACAAAATGTAAAAAAGTAACTCAGGACCTTGTATCTGATGGAGAAGGACTCAGGCTGGAAACATCCATAGACCTCTGTAAGCTAGGGTTGATGCTGTTGCATGCTGTTGAAACCTGATTATCAGGAAGTGAAATAGATCCCAGCTGTTGAACTGTCATGGGACTGCTGGTGACTATTACATTGCTGTAGCTGCCTTTTCCAATGGAGTTGCACTGGGGTCCATAACCAAGACCTCCTAAAAGTAAACAAGGCAGGTTAGTATTCATCTTCCACAAACCCATGATGAGGCCACAGAACTCACTTGCAAAGTAGGAAAAGTGACTGGAATGAAATATCTTCAGATAAGGACGCAACAGTGAACAAATACAAGGATTCTGCAATCTTCTCCCAACACAAAAAGTAGTATTTTAAAGGGGAATTAACAAATTTTGCATGTTTAAAACGTGTGCTGAAGTACATAAACTAAAGACCAGGTATCATCGATAAACATCTTAAAAAAGACCACTATTTTTTAAAAGAAGCATCCAAGTAAAAGAGCAGCCCTCAGCTGAGGGACAGCCAAGATGTAAGTGCACCATTCTCTGAAGGTGGGAAGAGAGAATCCAAGGAGGGTGAAGGAACACTGCCTGGAATCCTACCAAACACCACAGCTCCAAGTCACTGCAAACCCTTCCATCATTCCTACTACTAGCCATCCAAAAAGCAAGGGACTACAGGCATGCATGCAAGTGCAACCCATGAAACAAGGCTGGCGTGGGGAAGCACATAGGCTGCTCGGTTTCCCTCGCAGGAGAGTGTTACAGCAGGAGCGCAGCATCCCTCAGAGGTCTGGGAAGAAGAATTTGAGCTGAATCAACCAGAGAAGCATCCTGGACTTTCTTTAAAAGGCCACAATCTGCTCTTAATCACTGCTGCCATGATTCAAACTGATGGCTATTACACAGTAGCCTGAAACGATTACAAAGGTAGCTGGCAAGTGGGACATATCTGCAAAATGCTCTGTGTACGTCATGTTCTGATTTAGGTTACAGATGGTGGTCTGCAAGATCCTCTGCATCAAAACAAGATGAAAAATGTAGGTTGCAATATGGAAGTTACTGGATATAGCAAAAGCTTATCACAGCTGCAAATTAATACTGAGATAATTCACATTTCAAGCTGCTTCCCCAGGTTCAGAACACTCCCCAAAGCAGGATAGCAACAGCAGGCGAAACAGCAAAAAGTGCTTTCAATTTAAACCATTTGCTAAATTAAATCTGCTTTTGACTTGGTTGTAAAACTCACAGTGTTTTTTTCCAAGACATTCAAATGGATTGTGAAATCCACGAAGTACATTAAAGCATTTATGGCCCTCACAGTCATAGGAAGAAAATCCAAATCGTTTAATCTCCTCCAGATCAAAAAGGATTATCTCAAAATTTTGCAATTCACCCTCGAACTGTCAAATTGTAGTTTTCCTTAAAAAAAAAAGGGGGGGGGAGGGAATATATAACTGTTTATTCCTGTTTCTGAGGCTGCTTCTGAGGTCTATGCCTTCCTTTCTTATTATTCTTCTTTTTGACTAATTAGTAATATCTACATATATGTGAGGAGCACATACATGGTTCTCCATCCACTATGATCCTAAGTACTTCGTGAATTCATATACAGATATTACAAGTTGAATGCATGATTCACCATCAAAATGTATTCCTTGGGATGAAATATGGCAGCTCTGTAGGAAAAACAACTTACTCATTGCTACTACTTCAAAACATTAGTAAAGAATATAGCATCTGGCTGAAAACTCAAGGGTAAGGAAAGAAAAAAAAAATTAATAACATAAAATACTGAAATTTAGCTAGAAGGACTGGAAATTTATGAGGACAAACATGTAAGCAGAACTCCTTTTACTGCAGTCAACTCCATTGTGGGTACTAAAAAAAAGCCTTTAAGGATTGTAGGATTACTGTCTGCTCCCACTGAAGATGTTCAGTTATATCAAAGGAATAGGAGAAGGCATTTTATTTTCCTTCCTGTAAGCAGTTTACATTTTGAACTCAATAAAGCTGAATCACTGTGCTACTCAGCAGTTGTTTTTATAATGTTACAGAGTGTTAAAATGAAACCAGCCAGCAAAAATTAGGCAAAAATCCTAAATTGCCCCTGGGAATAAAATGAACGCCACTCCTCTTAGCAAAAAGCTGAGTTGGGCAAAGCAAAAAATTGACATAACATTCACATCATATGAAATACATACTACTACATAATATCTCTGTGAATATATCTGTGAGAATATGACATATGTTTAGCCAGCTTTTTTTTAGAAAAGTGCCCTTCTAAGCTTTTAATTTAGGGACAGACCATATATTGGTTAAAAATAACAATCTGCAACTGATATAGTGAGACTGCTATTTACACATGATTAACCTGATCTGCTCGAAACTTACAAGTCAGGGGGGAAAAAAGATCCCAAAAGTAAAACCAGAAAAGGAAGTAGTGTCAAACCAGTATTGTTAAATACAGAATGTGTCATCCTCATTATATCCTGCTTTTCCTTTCAGTTATATGGTCTGCTTTTATTACCTGTGCATAAACAGCACCTCAGTGAATCTGAGAACAGTTAAGAGAAATTGTTGTGTGAGGGTAGGTATGACAGCCAAAGATAATTAGTCACCTACTGCCAAAAGGAAAAAATGAGAACGTGAGAGATTGTATTATTGGGATAACAGACAAACATAATGCTAGACTCTGGTCCTGATAAACACTTGCCTGGGCATTTCTCTGATGCAGAAGTGTAAAAAGAAGGTTTTGATCTTTTCATCATTGACAAACACTTGCTATTAAGGAGAAAAACTGCAATTATTCCACTTACAAGGCAAGGGGGTGTCAGGATGTGGGAAGAGAAATTATCAAGAAAGAAACTATCATCATTAATGGTTGGACTTGATGATCTTAAAGGCTTTTTCCAGCCTAGTTGATTCTGCGATTCTGTGATCATCTCTCACCACTGAAAAAGACTGTAATGTAAAAGACTACTACTATGAAAAGCAAAGTCATAAAATCTTATCCATTGTTCCATACAGGTGTAAATGTGCCAAACCCCCATCATTAATACCTCATCTGTACCCTGCAGGCCACTGGCCATTATTAATTTGATCTGAATCATGCATGAGCAAATTGAGATATCAGAGATGTCAGAGCTCAAGATAGGAAGCTTACACTGACTTTGAGCCAGCTGCAGTAGTACAGACCACATCTGATCTAGCGCAAAGTTAAATGGGTGCAAGATGGACTTCTAACCTGGCATGAGTCTGCTGCTGTCAGAAAGCTGTCAGAAAGTGTGTTCAGAAGCACAGAACAAATATGAACTGGCAGAATGACTATGTCCCATATCAGCATCTAACATCATATAGCCACAGTGCAAGAGGAGCTCTCAGTACACGTCTGCTGTATCATTGACCCAAAGCCTGCAAATTTCAGGACAGTGAAACGACAACCAGGAGTTCCTTAATGTCTTAAATTCCCATCAGATGAGATAAATGGGAGCCTCTTTGAAGGACATCAGTGGGGTTTGAATGAGGCTGTAGAGTCTAAGAAAAATACATGGAGTTAGTATTTTAAATGAACAAGAGAAGCAATTGACCCTGGAAACCACAGGCCTGTCAGCCTGACCTCAGTGCCAGGGAAGATTGTCCTGAGTGCAGTCGCGCAGCATGTGGGAAAACCAGGGGATCAGGCCCAGTCAGCATGGGTTCACAAAGGGCAGGTCCTGCTTAAACAATCTGATATTCTTCTATTACAAGGTGACCCACCTGGCTGATGAGGGAAAAGCTGTGGACATTGTGCATTTGGACTTAAGCAAGTTCAAATAACACTGTCTCCCACAGCACTCCCCTGGAGAAACTGGCTGCTCATGGCCAGGACAGGCGTACTCTTTGCTGGGTTGGAAAGTGGCTGGATGGCAGAGCACAAAGAGTTGTGGTAAATGGTATCACATCTAGTTGGTGACCGACCAGTAGTGGTGTCCCTCAGGGCTCAGTGTTAGGGCCAGTGCTGTTTAATATCTTCACTGATGATCTGAATGAGGGAATTGAGTGCACCCTCAGTACATTTGCAGACATCACCAACCTGGACAGGAGTGCTGATCTGCTGGAAAATAGGAAGGCTCTGCAGAGGGATCTGGACAGGCTGGATCGATGGGCTATGGCCAATGCTATGAGGTTCAACAAGGCAAAGTGCTGGCTCCTGCACTTGGGCCACAAGAACCCCATGCAATGCTCCAGGCTTGGGGAAGAGTGGCTGGAAAGCTGCCCAGTGAAAAAGGACCTGGGGGTGATGACTGACGGAGCTGAACATGAACCAGTTTTTGCCCAGTCATCCAAGAAGGCCAACAGCATCCTGGCCTGTATCAGCAATAGTGTGTCCAGCAGGGCCAGGGCAGTGATCCTGCACTCAGCACTGGTGAGGCTGCACATAGAATACTGTGTTCAGTTCTGTGCCTCTCACTGCAAGAGAGACATTAAGGTGCAGGAGTGGGTCCAGAGAAGGACAATGAAGCTGGTGAAGGGTCTGGAGCACAAGTCTGGCGAGGAGCAGCTGAGGGAAATGAGAGTGTTTCATCTGGAGAAAAGAAGGCTTAGGGGGACCTTATCACTCTCTACAACTGCCTGAAAGGAGGCTGTAGGGAAGTGGGGGTTGGTCTCTTCTCCCAAGTAACAAATGACAGATCAAGAGGTAATGGCCTCAAGCTGCACCAGGGGAGGTTTAGATTGGATACTAGGAAAAATTTCTTCACTGAAAGCACGATCAGAGATTGGAACAGGCTGCCCAGGGAAGGATTGGAATAACCGTCCCTGGAAGTTTACACAATCCATGTAGATGAGGCCCTCAGTGACATGGTTTAGTGGTGAACTTGGCAGTCCTGGGATAACGGTTGATTTGATAATCTTAAAGGTCTTTTCCAACCTGCTTGATTCTATGATTCTATATAAATTGTGAGACAGTCCAATAAATTGAGGAGGTGGAATTAGTCCTGAGTTGGCTCACAGAAAGAGCTACAACTGATTAGCATGTCATTTATTCCAAATAAACATATTACACATAAATCAAAACTGCTCTTTCATCAGTAACTAACAGTAACAATTAACAAATACAAACAGTAAAAGCATTTTATAGAACTACTTTAACCCATTCACCTCCTCATTTGTTAGCTTGTCTATTTTCCCTATTTATTGTCTACAGCTGGTTAATAGCTAAGCTTCACTCACATTTGACATGCAAAAGTATTTCACTGAAATCTTTTGAAGAACATTCAAAGAATACAGAAAAATACAATGAATTCAATTTAGGTATGCTGAATTTCAGATCAGGTTCTCTTAATTTATATCACACTCATAATTTTTGGAGGCATAATCTGACATTAAATTATTTAAATTTAAATACAGGTTCTTTTATCAGATATTGACTAAAAATCAACTGATTTCTTTGTCTGCTTCTCCAAGTCAAGAGTAGTAACTTGCTAATCCTGCCAAGCAAGTCAGGTTATAAAGTAAAACTGCTTCATCAAACCTTTGAAATTGTAAACTATGGTTCCCATGTATAAGTTGGAAAAAAACATGTAACACCAAAACAGTTTTAATTTTTTGATGTTCTGAAACACGCAACATACCAAATACATACTACAAACCAGATTAAATTTAATCATCTCTTAGACCAATAGTATAAAAGAAAGCTATTAAAACTATATGAAAAAAAAAAAACTATTAGAAGAAAAAAAGAGAATTGCAACAAAGGAACAATAGGTAATTTCCCTGGGGGATTTTCTGTCTGTTGAAGTATAATAATTAAGGACTTTGGAAACAGTTGGTTTCCCTTGCAATTGGCTTCCAGTCTTGTTTGTGTGGATTCGGTATCGATCAAAATGGGGAGAAAGAAGCTTATTGCAAGACAATAAAAACAGAGAGGACAGAGACCAATTCAGTAGATAAGAGTTCATCGATGTATTTTTCATGTAGATTAGATATGAGTCACCAAGGCCTTTTCAAACCAAATTTATTCTTTCCCCACAGCATGGTGAATCTTCTGGAGATTGCAGACCTCAGCTACCACATGCATCTTTGCTCTGTGTCACCATATCTGCAGGGATTTTGGCACCCCAGTTGGAGGGGCTCCTCAGTAGCTGCTAACTGAAAACACTCGAAGGTTTGCTTGGAAGACTTGTTTTCAGATGGGAAATATCCCTACCCCTCTTGCCCTGGGACTGTCAAACCTTTCAGGCTTCCCCTTCTCCAGTGTTAATCATATTATTAATGACTACTAGAAAGCCAGCATTGTCTACTTGTCCTTAAACATAATGGGCACTTTTCTATTGTTTCTACAACTTAAGAGGAACTATTGCATGCCAACTATGTACATAGAGACACCAGCTACAGGGCAGTGGATATCAGATCCTTTGAAACTCTCTCTCAAGTGTGTTAAACTGTGGCTTCAAACAAGGCAGGGGGAAAAGGCAGAATTGAGAGTGAAGAACTTAGGCCCATTGTAGGAGAGGATCAGGTTCGAGATCATCTTAGGAACCTGAATGTGCACAAACTCATGGGATCTGATGAAATTCCACGGGTCCTGAAGGAGCTGGTAAATGAAGTTGCTAAGCCATCATATTTGAAAAATCATTGCAGTCAGGTGGTGTTAACAACAACTGGAAAAAGGAAAATATAACCCCCATTTTCAATTTCAAATTCAAACCCCTTTTAGTGTTGCAGTAAGTCCAGAGGAGGGCCATGAGAATGATCAGGGGTCTGAAGCACCTCCCGTATGAAGATAGGCTGAGAAAGCTGGGGCTCTTCAGCACAGAGAAGCTGCATGGAGACCTCATAGTGGCCTTCCAGTATCTGAAGGGGGCCTACAAGGATGCTGGGGAAGGACTCTTCATCAGGGACAGTAGTGATAGGACAAGGGGTAACAGGTTCAAACTTAAAACAGCGAAAGTTCAGGTTATATATAAGGAAGAAGTTCTTTACTGTGAGGGTGGTGAAGCACTGGAAGAGGTTGCCCAAAGAAGTGGTAAATGCTCCTTCCTTGGCAGTGCTCAAGGCCAGGTCGGACAGAGCCTTGGCCAACATGGTCTAGGGTGAGGCATCACTGCCTATGGCAGGGGGTTGTAACTTGATGATCTTAAGGTCCTTTCCAACCCTAACCACTCTATGATTCTACAAACTGGAAGAAGACTGGCACTTTCCTCTATTATAGGATCAGTCAAAGTCTTTGCCTATTTGGGAATCTGGGATTCCTCACATTGGTAACATCCCCTCAGCTCAAGTCTTTTATGTAAGACCTTGAGGCTTGTAGGTGGACTGCACAAAAAAAATCAGTCAAAACTATATTAGTTATGAGCAATTTTTGGACAGCATGCAATCTGGAATTTTTCAGGGTACAAGTAAATTACTAAACTATGGCTCAATAAAGTTGCCAGATTACATTTTTTATGAAATATGATAGTTTCTCAGCTAACTACACCACACAATAGACTACACTTTGCCTTTATTTCCTTAGAAAATACAATTTTAAAAAATCAAGGCTTTCTAGTTAGAGAAAAAATTCTGAAATTGAGATCCTAAAACCTCCCTGGTTTTAACTATATGGTTACCATCTCATGATTTTCTTAACACTTAAAATTAGCAATGCCTTGTTAGTAAGAAATTTCCTCCAAAGCCTCTGGAAGCGGCCACTCTGAACAGTGAGTTAGACAGACCATTAATCTACTAGTATCAGCAATTCCCGTGTCCTTAACTGTTCACAGAGACTTAATCTTTACAATCAAGAAAATTAATCTGGAGGAAATACACTAAACAGGATTATATGACCACATTGTATTATGAGAAAATACTATGTATGCATTTTAAAATCTCTTCATGCTTTGAATCTTGGAAAGGCAGTTTCTTCACTATCAGAGTGCACTTGGTAAATTAGCTAGCACCAATTTCCAGTGCTATTTGCTATTTATTCATTGTATGAAGTAATCAAGCATGTACTTTTAGCAACTCTATTGTGAGACAAAAGAGACTGACAAAGCACAATGAAAAACAATGTCTCCCTTCAAGTGGAACCAAGGTAAAAAATTACCCAGACCTGACTGGTGAAAACAATACCTCACAGGTGATTAACTTAGCTGGTTTAAAGCAGACAGCAATGAAATCACTGACTTCTATGGAACACTTTAACCACTAAATGAAAACAAATGAAATCAGTGGTCTAGTAATGACTAAACTAAGAATATATTATGAAATATCCAGGTTCAAGAAACTTCCAGGAGAAAACACACTGTAAAACAAAGATTTTCAATTAGATCTGTAGACATTTACAATCTCATGTTAATTTTGAATCAGTTTTATTTATATTAGGAATGCCTCCCACTTACTAAAATGCTACTTTGAAAGCTACTTGATTTTCTTATTTTGCATAAAAAGAAGTTATCAGTTAACTACTGCACAGACCAGTAAATGTTTAACTGAACTAAAATATAAACGTTTTAGCTGCAATGGGTAACTCCTTATTTGTTATCAGTGACATCAGATGACTTTGTTTTTGTCCTTGCTTGGATAGTACACAGTTTTTGCTCTTCTACTGTAGAAAACATGCAGCTTTTCATCTCTTGTTTATGCTACCACTTCTCTACAGTCTCAGTTACCCATACCAGCTTCTGGTGACTTTCTAACCACAAAACTAAACCTGACCATTTAGTTTGTATTTCTGAAAAAGGAATACAATGAGCAGGCTTCATATTCTTTTCAACTGGTATGAAACAAGAGAAACACTGCCAGTAATGTATTACTGCTATATTAATCCAATGTCAAATAATACATAAGGGAGATGAAGAAACATACTAATACAGGTTAAGAAAGTTGGAGCTGTTCAGCCTGGAGAAAAGAAGCTGCATGGAGACCTCGTAGCAGCATTCCAGAATCCAAAGAGGGACTCTTCATCAGGGACTGTAGTGATAGGACAAGGGGTAATGGGCTCAAACTTAAAACAGGGGAAGTATATATGTAACGAAGAAGTTCTTTACTGTGAGGGTGGTGAGGCACTGGAAGAGATTGCCCAAAGAAGTGGTAAATGCTCCATCCCTGGCACTGTTCAAGGCCAGGCTGGACAGAGTCTTTGACAACATGGTCTAATGTGAAGTGCCCCTGCTCATGGCAGGGGGTTGGAACTTAAGGTCTTTTCCAACCCTAACTATTGTATGATTCTATGATTCTATAATATCAGGTGAAAAAAAAGTTTCATGTTTTAAATTTCAGTATTGGCCAGCTCCTCAAAATACCATTACAATACTGACAGAGAAAAAAATTATTATTACAGTCAAAATGGAAAAAATACAGATATTTGAAAGAACAAAAAAGAATTGTGTTGGGATTAGGGATAATACCTTCCAGTGACATCGGGAAAATACTGTTTGAATGTGACCAAAATTAACACGGAGCATACATCTGTATATGGGTGAGAGCACAGTTATTTCAACTGACCTGCAAGTGGCATTACTTAAGAGGCAAAACAAAAAATAATATTGTTAAAACTTCCTCATACGTTATGAATAGTAGGACTCAAATGAAATCTATAGGGAAATGTTGCCCATTAAATGGTGTTACATTCAACTGCAAAATAAGTGTATCAATTCTGGCAGCATTGATGGAATACTTCTTTGCTAATACCACTGGACTGCAATGCAAAACAGTAAGCAAAGGAAACACTTTAGAATAATAATTCTGTGTACTCCATAACACTTTATCTCCCACAACTTCTAGCACTGTTCAATCTGCACTGCACATCTGTGCTTTTCTTCATGTTAGAAATACATACAGGGCGTTTTTTCCAGTAATTCCTACAGTTTTTTTTCCTCAGTTGTAATTAAAAGATGCTCAGATCTGGTAATTTCTGTTATTTCAACATCTTCAATGTTTTAGAAAATGTCACACAGAAGCTTTGTTATCTGTACCCATAGGCACATGCATATCCATTACTGAAAAGACTTTCTGGTTCCATGTACCAAAGCAAGGCAGCACAGCAATGTACTCACTGTTCATAGAGTAATTTGTGAGTTCTTGCTGTTCATTGGACTACTATCTAACACAGAGACTGCCTTCGTTGTGCAGATCTTACACTTGCTTCTCCCGTCAGCCTGGTTGTATGGGCAGTAAGTAACCTTGGGAAGAAAGATGCAGAACCTTTCCTTCATCCAGACCCCAGACAAAGAGAAGATCTTTTGTCTCCTTTACCCACCTAGACATAGGGATGCTAGCTCCATCCAACAGAGAACCAGGAGTAAGGGGACAGATTCTCAGCAGGGCTAGTCTGCCATAACTCCAACAATCTGTGACAACTTCCCTCTAGTAAAACCTGCCACCAGCTGTGCAGCAGCACTGAGCAGAGGATAGAAGAGCAAGAAGGTTGCCTTCTACCCCCAGCATGAGCCAGGTCTCAGCCTTTGCACCATAACACATAAGTGCCAGACTGCATTGTATGCCATGATCCAGCAGGAGACAACTGTTCACCAAAAAAACATGCAGTAAAGGCTTTGATCAGTGTTAAACTGTAATCCCGTATGAGGGTCTCTTCCTAAGTCTTTACAGGTAAGCCAAGGTATTTGACACCGCTTTTCAGAAAAGGATCTTTCCTCCCTGAAGAAAGTCAAATGCTCAAGCATTCAGAGCTTGTGCAAGCAGGAAAAAAGATTAAATGCCAACCTGTTGAATAGTGATACTAATTAAGAACAGGTGGCAAATGCTAACATGGAATGAACTACAGAAACTGGCTCCTGCAGTATGCAAGCAGGAATGTGAGTAACTTACAATCACATTCAGTACGTTTTTGTTTCCCAGATAAAAAGTCCATTGCTCAAGGATGCTAAAGGGTAATTTTTATAACTGCTTTGTTCCTGAGATTCTGAGCAGCCCGAACAAACATTTTTCTCTTTTTCCTTGCGCTAAAAAATAAAAAATACTAATTATCCTTTTTCTGCTAAAAGATAATAGGAGCATGTTATCCTAGTTGTCACTTTAACCAGGCAGAAATAAAAAGCATAAAGCCCACATAACATATGCATTCTAAAAGGATTTATACTCGGTTAATTAGTTTAACTATTGCTTTCATGGTTCATTTAAAAGTCTCATGCTTCATTAAATACTAGTATGTTTTATCACCTCAAAAAAACTTTTAAGTAAAAATACAGATGTCTTTTTGAGTTACAATCTTGTTAACTGATATATACATTTCAAGCATATCTATCAAACACTATCAACAAGTGAATTGCTGCAGCAGCAGTATCTCAAAGCATTATGCAAATCTTATTCCAGATACACTGGAAAATTTGTTGGCTTTATGTTGGTTGGATTTGGTTTGGTTTTGGTTTTTGTTTTAGTTTCGGGTTTTTTTGCCTAAAACAAAAGTCCTTTTCAAGAAAATGAACTTGGGTTTGACACATGCTATTTTCATCATTTAAAATGTTCCCACACTGATCTCTGGTTGTTCCAACTTTACAACAATCAACTCAAACATACCTTTGATTCAGTAGCTGTGTCTGTTTTGTGAAAAGTCCTTAAGATGAGAAAGTCAGAAAGTCACATTCTTACAGAAGCATAAAGATCAATTAAACTAAGAGCTGCAAAGACATAGAGGCCAAAAGCCAAGTGCAACTCATAAAAATAAACTTCTGTAGTTCAGAGAACATTTTTTTCTACTATAAACATTTACTTACTTATGCGGAGCATGCATTTTCTCAATTCAGGACACAAGATTACCTGAGAGCACTTTAGAACATTTTCCAGATGTAGAAATTACTCCTTAGAAGTCCACCCGCATGATTACCACAATTTCCCTGGTAATTTTTACCTCTACCTTCGTATGCAGTGTTGTTGTATGAAACATACATAGTCAGTAAGGTGCACTGCACTAGTAAAATGACAGCAGTTCTTGTTATTTAAGCTGACTTCTAGAGCAGGCTACTATCAACATTCTTCACATTATAATCTATTCAGATTTCTTAAAAGCCAAAATGTTATTACATCATGGTCCAAACAAAACCTTCCACTTGTCCTACCACCTTATCTCTTCAGGTCAATAACAGGCAAACCCTGGGAAAATGATAGAAACAGCCACAAGTACTAAAAATCTGTATTGTCACTACATGCTTCCACTCCTCTCAAGGCTTTAGATATTTTCCTTTCAACTTTTTTCTTTCATTACCCCAAGGCATGCTAATTAATTGGAATTTCCCAGGTCTTTTGTTGTTGTGACCAGAAAGAAAAGACAAAAAAAAAAAAAAAGCTCATTCTGTCTTGGTAAAGTGAGTCCATCTACCTTCCACAAAGACAGGGTAATAAGAGGGAGGATTAAGGCCACTTGAACAGCTTAGGCCAAGTAAAGACAACTCCAGCTCCTGCTGTTAGCCGTCATCCTTGCCAAAATTGGTTTGCAGAGAATGACATCTTAACCACAGCTATTACTTTGTGAAGAAGAGGCTGCTGTGCTGGCAGGGTTTGGCATCCAAAGTTGGCTACTGAGTAAGGTCTGATGCAAAGACACAGGAAACCACACTGGCATACCAACGCAATGGGGTGTGTGCGTGTCTGCAAGGGCCGTCTGAAGGGCGGAAAGAAGAGTTCATGGACAAAGGTGTAAAAAGGGAAAATGTGCGCGTGTTCTGCTGAGCTGAAATACCTTTGTTAAAGGGTGAAAACCCACACAGATGTCCTGAAGGAAACTGAAATCTTTTTAAGAAGCTGGTCATCCTGTGTATCTCTCCTTTATACCCCTAAAAACCATCAAGTGATATCTGTCTTTACATCAGTTTAACAGAGAGTGTGATATACAGGTAAAAGTAAAATGTTCAAAACTGATTCTGGGATTTTTGAGGACTTCACCCTATGGACTTTAAGTGAAGTTAAATTCCCAAGCACATAAGTAATTTCTATGAAAAAAAAAAAAATGGCCTTATGAGCTGCTTACGTAATTTTTCAAACTTCTATCATATGCAGGTGTTCACGTATTATTCTTCATGCCACTTATGTGTGTTTCTCTCATATTCTGGTATGATTTTCATTAAATCGCAGGGAATCAATTCCCTGCAATTCAGGGATTGCAATTCCCTGAAGTTAACATGAATCGGATATAAATCAGCATCTCTTACAGTCAGCTGTAGCTGTATTTCACTATTACCAAAACCCACACTCTATTTTACAGTTTGTAATTTTTATGTTCAAAAAAAGCATGTTTGCTTCTGAAGTACTTCTGATGTGCACTGCATGCTAAAGATACAAAACAAGGCACATTCCACTTCCAAAAGACGCCAGAAGATTAAAGCAGGCCAACAGAGAAGTTGAAGTGCTTGCAATTGAAGAAAAGACAATAACCAGAATAATGGTTATAGTATTTTTCCTCTTATATGACCAGCTCCTCTTCCTCATGCAATATTCAAGAATCAAGTCTGAACCTCCTTCTCCCCCACCCCTGTCAACAGGGGGAAGAAAGTAAGATGGAAAAGCTCCTCGGTCAAGATAAGGACAGTTTAAGAAGAAAAGCAAAAGCTGCACACAGAGGCAAAACAAAATAAGGAATGTACTCACTACTTCCCATCAGGAGGCAGGTATGCAGCCACTTCCTGGACAGCAGGGCCTCAGTGTATTTAGTAGTTGCTCAGAAAGACAAATGCCAACACCACAAATGTTCCTGCATCCTCCTCTCTTCCCTCCGCATGACATCAAACAGCATGGAATAGCCCTTTGGGAAGTTTGCGTCCCCTCCCAGACTCTTGCTCATCCCAGCCCACTAGCCTTTTTTTTGGTGTGGTGGTGAGGTGGTGGAAAGCCTTGACACTGTGCAAGCAGTCTCACAAGAGCCAAAACATTGGTGTGTTGTCATTTTTGTGTTATCAACACTTTCTAGTGAAAAATGCAAAGAACGGGACCACATGGGCTGCCATGAAGAAAGATAACTCCATACAGCTGGACCAGAACTCTAGATATGAAGGAAACACAAAGAAAAGCCCAGAGACTTCTCTGGGAGAGGCAAATATGTGGAGAATCAGTTCACTGATAGGGATGGTAAGGGAGGGGAAGCCCTTCCCAGTGATGTCTGGACTTAGGCATCACTCCAGACTTCAAACTTACTCCTAAAAGCATCATCAGAGTCCATTTTGAAAAGAGAAATGCTTCACCATTGTTTTAAAATCTTACTTTAAAATATATTAAAAAAAAGGAAAAATAAAGATTGGATAAGTATTAAACATTCAGTTTCCTGTCCAAATAATGTAGTTGTAGGATTCAAAAAGGCTTGCATTTTCAGTAAAGTCACTAGTTTCGTAACCTCGTATGTCTGGTTTTCAGACAACAGCGAGAACTTTGAATATGAATACTTTTAACTCTGAATAATTCTCTGAAGGTAAAATTCTGTTTCATAACACACCAGTTGCTGCTTTTTAAATCAGCAGGTGCTTTTTCAAAAAGATGTTTCTGCCAGAGAACTCCAACCAAAGAGGAATCCTGAAGACTCAGCCAAAATTGCAAACTGAGCTAAGCGTTGCAGGCACCACAGAGGTGATGCCATTTCCTCATGCACACCCTTTCCAGAAATTGGCTAAAGCACCACAATTCCTTCTCCTGCTCCTCTCAGGCCAATATGACTTGGTTGTACAGGAGGAGTTACCTACCCAAGATGCCCTGAAAGAGACAGGCAGAGGGACAATAGCTCCTCGCTGTAGAATCTGGGCAGTGGGACAAATGCGATGGTGGCATGAAAAGCTGTGATGTAAATTGCTCTTCCCCCATGACTGAGAGGAGGACCCCAGCCACAGCCTGCCCCTCAGTCGCTCCAAGAGGACGTCAGCTACGCACCAGGCTGTAAGACGACAACCTATCTCATACAAGACGGGTAAAACTAGGACATAAGGGGAGAAGCCCAGAATAATAACTATCTCATAGGAATACGGATGGTCACAGGGAAATGTAAGCCAGCAAGTGAATTTAATATATGCCATGGGTTCAGCAGCAGCAGTCATTTTTCTCCTTCTTGGTAGCTGGTGCAGCACTGTGTTCTTGATTTTGGGCCTGGGAACAGCGCTGATAACACCAGTGCTTTCAGTTACTGCTTGGTAATGTTTTGATCTGGCCAAGGACTTTGTGAGTCTCATGCTCTGCCAGGGAGGAGGGGGAGCCGGGAGGAAGCAGAGACAGGACACCTGACCCAAACTGACCAAAGAGGTATTCCATACCACAGCACGTCATGTCCAGGATGTGAAACCGGAGAGCAGAGACCCGGAAGGGTGTGGTGGTGCAGTGGGGGGTTCGCTGCTGGCGGGTGCACTGGCTGGGTCAGGCTTGGTGAGCAGTTGTATTCTCTTTCTTTGTATTTCTCTGTCATTATTATTACTGGTGGTAGCAGTAGTGATATGTGTTATACCTTAGTTACTAAACTGTTCTTATCTCAACCTGTGCGAGTTGCATTCTTTTGATTCTCCTCCCCACCCCCGGAACTGGAGGAAGAAAGGGAGGGGAGTGAGTGAGTGAGTGAGTAAGTGAGTGAGAAAACTTTGTGAGTTTTAGAGGCTTAAACCACGACAATAGAGAACTTCAAACAATTGCTCAAAGATCCTCTCCTTAGGTCTGATTTTACTTCCACATAAATGTATGAAAGTACTAGTTGCATACACCAAGTAGGTATCCTTCCTTTTGTTAGCTCTTCCTGACTGGTCTCAGGATGAGAAAAGAAACAACAACTGAGACTGCCCTGCTCCTTCTGCCTCACATGCAAGACAGCTCCTACTTAGTTTTCTAGGTGAAAAGTCCAAATGCACATATCCTGAGACAGTTTCAACTGGCCTGCCGAAAACATTAAAAATTTGTCAGCTAAGACGAAATTGTAGGCTTTTTTACTATTTCATGTTAAAAGTCAGGTGCTGAAATCTGAAAATCAGCAGCATTTTCTGCAATACTAAATAAAAATATCTGAAATCCTACCCACATACTTTATATGAAGCAAAGTTTTGCTCCACTAAGTTACCTACTCAGTAGACCTTTTAATTTCTCATCCAAAATAGGTACTAGTCAGTTTCAGGTCTAATCTTTGCCTCATGTTAATAAGAGTAAAGTTTTAATAAAACTAACTTTGAAAACAAGTTATTGAGTTGTTGTTTTAACCTCATTCCACAAGAACTGAAACACAATCATAGCCTCACATGACAAATATCTGCTATACTAACATGTCTTTGTTTCTCTTTAGATACTCTACTTGGGTATTACCAAGAATACATGTGAAACTAAGCCGTCACAGATAAACATGTTTCACCACCTAGTGTATGCATACATGGACAAAAGTACAGCTACCCACGTGCATTTTACTTTGCAAATTCCTAAATTAACAATTTATAAGAAGGCACTTATAAAGTCTGAAGTCTTCCTTACTACATTTTGATCTCCTTGTTTTCTACCCTTCTCATCCTGTAATGTTCTAAGTAGAGTGACACCATGTCTTTTCAAAAGGCTGCAGCTGATGGGCAAGAAAAAAACAAATATTTCTAGAGTTATCATCAGGCTAAAGTATGGTGTTTCATCGAACCTACTACGCAATCTTTGTGATAGTTTGAAAAGGTACAATGTGATCAGCCAAATGGATGAATGCCCAACAGCTTGACAATGTGTAGTGAAGTAACTCTTCTGGAATAGGCTATCTCATATCAGTAAAGGTGTGTAAATTCTTAAGTAGTTATGGGACTGGACCATAGCTGTGATCAGAGCAAGCCTATACAGTTTATTAACCTGAATAGTTAAGTGACATACATCTCAATAGCTACAACCAAGCTTTCTACGTTAAAGAAACACAGACAGACACACTTTGTTAGGATTGTAACTTTGCTCCTGGTTTCTTGTTTGCAGCCCTTACAAAATTATCTCTTTCTCCATGATTTTTTTAAAAGGAAAAAATCTAAGTCCAGCTTTATCATACTATCATTATGTTCAAATCTGGTTTAAAAAAGCCCTTGCAAAATTAAAAAGCATCTAATTTAAAAGACTCATTTTAGTGATCTGCGGGTAAAGAAGTATTTAAATAATTCAGTTTGACTATTAATGAACTTATAGGTTAGTATATGGTGAAGGAATTCATGACAAGGCAATCATGTGGAAAGAATCTGCTCATGAATATTTGTTCTTGTTTTGCAGAATTTTTTATTTTTTTTAATCCAATTAATGTAGATTTGTTCTTTCTGTTTTAACATACTACAAACTTTCTTAAGTCTGTCCAGAGAGTGAGGAATTTAGAATCTTTCTTGAACCAGAATCCCCTAAACTATAAGGAGAAACACAAAATGAAAGATTAACAGTGATTTTTTCATTTGTTTGCACTGAATCCATGTACTAATGTTTGATGTTTGACTGTACAAAATAAGGCTAATTGCTGTAGCACTTGAGAACACTTTTATTAGTCAAGAATGGAAATATATCTTTCTTGCAGTCTCAAACTCTCCTAATTCTGTTTCTAAATCAACACCTCTCAATAAAAGGCAATTTTTATAAATATTAAATGGGATAAAAAAAAAAAGTTGAAGATCACATTCAAAATATTCAGCACAGTAAAACATTAGGTCAAACCCATATCTTTTCCCTGAAAATACATAGTTTCACACACATCTTTTCTTGATGATTCTGCTAAGTTACTCATTACAGAAAGAAGGTTAGAAGGCATTGTATGCCTCAAATGGCATTAATGACATGACATTTACCAACATTTTTCAATCACAGTGCTGTCTGTAAATGTACCCATATACTTTCTCTTTTCAAAGTCAACTAAGAGGCACTGGCAAGGGTACTTTCAATTGACACTCAGTATTTTCCAGCTTACTCGGGCTCTTCCGCTACCTGCGGAGGTATCAGGAGGCAAAACATAAGGGGAATGTGTGAGTGGTCTTGGCATAGTGAGCCACTTGTGTAAACAGGATGGGCCTAGACTCGCCAGGGACATGCAACCCTGGGGCACCTTGCACCACTGTGGATATGTCACTGGTAAACAAAATAGGCTCAAAACTCAAGCCAAAAGAAAAAGAGCTTTTTCCTTGGTTCTAGCTCTTGCAAGCAAACATCAGCACTGCTCTTCAGAATATTGTCTAGACTGAGAAAACATATATGTTAAACCATCTGCAGACACTGGATAAATGTGAAACCTGCTTAAAAATGTGATTCAGCTGCAAAGTTTATCCCTGATTTCTTTACCTAAAACTCCAAAGCTGGTATTCACAAAATCTTCTTTCCATGGTAGCTAACAATGAACTGATCATTACATGTTTAAGAACTGAAAAAGCTGTTCAGTACCTTTATACAGTTTTGCATGGTGCCAGCAACAGCAAAACAGATCATTGTGTTTCTGTATTCAATTATACAAACTAATTATATGACTAAATGTTTGCACAGTGCTTTAATGTATTTTTTTTTTCCCCAAGAGTTGCTTATGTTTATCAGCTGTCATTGTAAGAAAACCAAGATCAGGGTGTCTCAGCTGCATTCTGCAGTGTGAGAACCCAACTAAATGTGAGCACTGGAGATACGTGTATTTCACAACAGCAGGGCATTTGCTTAGTCCAGTTCTCTACCTACAGCCACTCTCAGCAGCACTTGAGTATGAACTTGTCTCACACCTGCACTGCACTCAGTCCCCACCTCTACTTCTGTAAATGGAAAACAAGATTTTCAAAACCTGACAATAAGCTTTTTACTTTACTTCCACTACACTCAGACCCCAGGATCAGTCAAAGTGAGACCACCTCTCAACACTAAAAAAACTAATCAGTGAAACGTGCAAGAAGCTATTGCAAATTCAAGCTCATCACAATGTAGTCACTGTTTTGAGACTTCATTATCCTGACAGGCTTTCGCGAAAATACAAGAAATTTAAGAAAAAATAAAATACTTTGCAGGTACATTTACATCCTGTACACTGCAACAGTAACAATTGCACTGTGTGTGATACAACTGATTTATTTTTTTTTTCTGCAGGGTTAGATTGTACTTTATGCTGTTTAAAAGGAATAAAGCAAGGGCTTCTTTTCTCTTGCAATGTTTCATTTTCTTGCCTGTTTCACTGCCTTTCCTTTACTTTCAGCTTCCATATCGAAACTGTCATCCTTTACCTCTGAAGGCTACAGAGGATCAGAGGGCAGTAAGTTGGGGCTAGAAATTTTGTTTTCAGCAGTGTGTCTTCCCCTTTCACAATGAGGCAATAAGACAATCATAATTTGTCTTACAGAGAAGCAAACATAAGACACAATCAGTACCTGACTACCTCAGTTATGCTCTTTATCAGTGTTTCAATCACAGGACAACAAATAGTCCAACAAGACTGATGCCAGTGTTTGGTCTAGACAAAGACAGACATTAGTGAAGGAAAAATAAAGAAAATGAAGTACAGAAAAGAAAGCAAAGCAACACTGCATCTTCCTGGTGAAATCTGCTAACCTTGAGGCACAATGCTTCCCAGATCTCTCCCTCACGAAGTACAGCTTTGCAAAACTTCTCAAATAACCTGAATGTCATTTACACAGATTTGGTCCTTGGTGTTCCCTTTGGCGTGTAGCAAGGCAATTAGCAGAATTATATTGCGGTTAAGTAAACATGGGTACGTACACTTTGTTCTTATTCCCACAAGTATCCCTTCACATGCTATCAGCTCTGACACCCAAATGAATTTCAATCAGCATTGGTATTACCAGAATTAAAAAGCAAAGTAATAAAGGAAATCTACATGAAAAAAAACACCACATATTACCTCACTGTGTTCTTCTGCAAGGACACTTTGATCATTCATAGCAGATGTTTCACACTGCAGTTCTACCTGTTCTGTATCTGTGTCTTTCTGTAGCTGCATGTAAAGCGTGTATTTTTAACACTAGAACCTTCTTGTAAGTGCTGTCACAGTCACTCTTCATCACTTTACGAAGACACTGGAGACTGACCAGGGATTTGAACAGTGCTTTGAAAAACCTAAAAATAAAAGGCAGTAATGATGGGGAAATAACCAGACCACAATGAGGACAGGAGAACATAGACTGGAAGCAAAACCACAATCCAGAGATGGAAAGCAAGAGTTACACTCATCACTGCCCTCCACCATTTCATGGTACCAGTTACAGGACCACCTTCCTGAAGGAGCTTCTGACATGTGCTACCAGTTTGGAGAAATAACAAGTACTAACCTGTACCTTTAATGAGTTATTACACCTGCCACAGGCACAAATTTAGAATGTGCTACTACTCATCATTGCCAGGAATTCACCCTCTACATACAACTACAGGCCTAATGCAAAGAATCATGTTGAAAATTTTGAAGAGGGAAGAGGCTCAGCAGCATCTGGGAAATGTTTATTAATATTCATAGACCAGGTACATTTCAGACAAAAAAAGACACATACTGAAGGCGTATGACAGACGATTGAGAGGTGCACTACTCGGTGGATAAAGAACTGTCTGGATGGTTGCAAGCAAAGAATTGTGGTCAATGGCTCAATGTCCAGCTGGAGACCAGTAACAACTGGTGTCCTTCAGGATCAGTGTAGGGACCATTCTTGTTCAATACCTTTGTCGGTGACATGGACTGTGGGATTGAGTGCGCCCTCAGCAACTTTGCCGATGACACCAAGCTGTGTGGTTCGGTTGATATGCTGGAGAGAAGGAATGCCATCCAGAGGGACCTTGACACGCTTGTGAGGTGGGCTGATGCCAACCTGATGAAGTTTAACCATGCCAAGTGCAAGGTCCTACACCTGGGTGGGAGCAATCCCAGGCACAGCGACAGGTTGGGCAGAGAACAGATTCAGAGCAGCCCTGTGCAGAAGGACTCGGGGGTGTTGGCTGATGAGAAAATGAACATGAGCCGACAGTGCTCGCTCGCAGCCCAGAAAGCCAACCGTATCCTGGGCTGCATCAAAAGGAGTGTGACCAGCAGGTCAAAGGAGGTGATCCTGCCCCTCTACTCTGCTCTCCTGAGACCTCACTTGGAGTATTGTGTGCAGTTCTGGTGTCCTCAACATAAAAGGGACATGGAACTGTTGGAACAAGTCCAGAGGAGGGCCACAAGGATGATCAGGGGGCTGGAGCACCTCCTGTATGAAGATAGGGTGAGAAAGTTGGGGCTGTTGAGCCTGGAGAAGAGAAGGCTGCGTGGAGACCTCAGAGCAGCCTTCCAGTATCTGAAGGGGGCCTATAGGGATGCTGGGGAGGGACTCTTCATGAGGGACTGTAGTGATAGGACATGGGGTAATGGATTCAAACTTAAACAGGGGAAGTTTAGATTGGATATGAGGAAGAATTCTTCACTGTGATGGTGGTGAGGCACTGGAATGAGTTGCCCAGGGAAGTTGTGAATGCTCCATCCCTGGCGGTGTTCAAGGCCAGGTTGGGCAGAGCCTTGGGTGGCATGGTTTAGTAGAGGGTTGGAACTAAAGCCCTTTCCAACCCTAACTATTCTATGATTCTATGGCCACAGACACTGTGCAGACATTAAGACACCTCTGTAATTTCAGTTGTAAATTTTCTGTACAGTAATAGCAGCAGATTTTGGCAGTGACTCAGATTACCAGTGACTCAGAGGAATTGCTAGTGAGAAATCAGCAAAACTGGAGATCAGGGAAAGATATGATAGCTTTCCACAAAAGCTAACAGACATGAACACAATACAGATATATCTTGAAAAAAAAAAAAAAAAAAAAAAACAAACAAGAGACTCTGGCATGATGTTCTACTGCAATACAAAAACCAGTTTAGTGTTTCTTTGCTTTGGTGGTGAGAGTAGTACCAGAAACACAAAGCAGTAATCAGTGGCCAGTATTTTTCTGGTCACAAGTTAGAAAGCTACACTATTTGATTCACTTGTACATAAGAATAAAGTAGGTTTGCATCTCATATTTTGAATTTGTCCTGTACTAGTCATGAGCATATAAATTTAGGATGTGTACATATATATGAAACAGATAATAAGCTGAAATACTGTAAAGAATTAGAATACTGACCAGAAAAATGGATGAAAATTGCTGAAGATCACATCCTAAATTTTATCATACTGCATTAGGAGCAGCAATTCACTTATTTTAATGAAGACATCTGAAATTCAGATTGTAACCTTTGCAACCAAGTATTAGGCATAAACAACTGAAAATACTGATACTCATTTTTTTCTTACAAATATTTAAAACAGTATTTGAAAAATGTTTGCAGTTGGAAAAATCAGGTGCTTTGCCAGTCTTCTACATTTTTTTTATTTCTTTAACAGCTTGGTTTTTGTGTTCTGAAATAATGCAGGGATTTAGAGAAAAGACACTCCTCAGTCCACTTTCCTACTACCATAGTGACTGTGAATGTCTTCTACAGGATGCACAAAATGGAGTGTACTAAGAGTGTCCTTTCCATCTCCTGGGAGGAAGATTCATGTATTCTGTTTTAGGTTTGAAGAGAATACTTCAGCCAATTGCCTTCAAAAAAACAAAAGCAAAAACAAACAAAAAAACACACAAACACAAACAAAAAAAGCCCTACCACACTCTTAATTTTTCTAATTTAAATGTCAGTGCACAATGATAAGAAAATCCATAATTCTTAATGGGTCCTTCAAACTACACAATATTCCTACCCAATCTATGAAAACAGAGTTACAAACCCACACAAGAACTGAGCCCAGTATGAATCACAGAATCATAGAATAGTTAGGGCTGGAAAGGACCTTAAGATCATCTAGTTCCAACCCCCTGCCATGGGCAGGGACACCTCCCACTAAACCATGCCACCCAAGGCTCTGTCCAACCTGGCCTTGAACACTGCCAGGGATGGAGCATTCACAGCTTCCCTGGGCAACACATTCCAGTGCCTCACCACCCTCACAGTAAAGAACGTCTTCCTTATATCTAACCTAAACTTCCCCTGTTTAAGCGTGAACCCATCACCCCTTGTACTGTCACTACAGTCCCTGATGAAGAGTCCCTCTCCAGCATCCTTGTGGGCCCCCTTCATATCCTGGAATGCTGCTATGAGGTCTCCACGCAGCCTTCTCCTTTTCAGGCTGAACAGCCCCAACTTTCTCAGCCTGTCTTAGTATAGGAGGTGCTCCAGTCTCCTGATCATCCTTGTGGCCCTCCTCTGGACTGGCTCCAACAGCTGCTTGTCCTTTTTACACTGAAGACACCAGAACAGCATGTGTATTTAAAATCAATACAAGTGCACTTGCTAAACTAGAACAAAGAGCAGTATAAATAACAGAATTATACCTCAGTATAAATAACAGAATTATACCTGTAGTCAAATTAAGCTTCAAATTCCAAAAACAGATTAGCAGTGCAAAATTCCACCAAGAGCCACCAGAACTGAAGATGTTTCTGCTGAAACAGAAGTAGTACCACTTTACTATCAAATAGCATTCACTGGTAAAGTTACTACAGTCAGTAATGAGTATTTTGCCATAATTCTATTTACGCAACAAGCTTATCATGGAGGATAAAAAAATAAAAAACACTCTTGGCTCTTGCAGTTCATGTTACTACAGTTTAAAAGACTACAGTAAACACTTCATAGCAGTATATTTGTTGTGGTACCTTACAGTTAGTATCACATTTAAAATTTTTGGTTTGTTCAAGACAGAATAATGTCTGTATTTACTTAGTCACTACAGACACTTACATCACACCCATCACTATGTATTATATTTTTATCACTGTCATTATGAATTGCATTACAATAATGCCCAGAAGCTGCAGTAGGCTGCAGATTGTGCCTGCCACTGGGCAAATACAAAATAAATAAACCCTTCACCATGAACCCAAACAGAGAAGAGAGACAAATGGGGAGAGTGAGAACAGGCGGAGACAGAGCTAAAATAGGACACACCAGTGCAATAAGACAGTCTGGGTTATTCCTGCTTCAGGTAAAGGCAAACCCACTCGTGGGATTGCTTTTGCTCGGGGACGCCGATATACTTGGTGGGTAATGCGGGAAGATGGGGAAGTCCGATGGGTACCTCAAGGGGATTTGATTTTAGGGGAAAACAGCCACTGAACTCAACTATATTCTATTGCCTACTGTGCAGCACTTTGATAGCCCACCAACTAGATGTCTTAAGGTCACCAGTGGCTGGCCCAGGCTTCCCTCTGACCATCATCCTAACAAAGAATGAACTTCGACAAAACCAGACAAGCTCAGCAGTGACCAGATGAGTTCCACGGTATCATCAGCAGGCAACAATCCAACACTGCACACCATCTCTCCTGCTCTTAAAGACTGTTACAAGAGATGGAGCCTGACACCACAGACCAGATGAACTCAGTAGCTTTACAGGGATTGGTCCATGCACTAAGGAATGATATCTCTCTCTTTGTGCCAGGGGGTATGTGTGTGTATATATATATGTGTGTATATATATATATGAGTATATATATATGAGACAAGAGCGATGGTCTATAGAAAAATGCAGGATCTGAGCATGACATGAATGGTATGGAATAAGAGGTGGATACTGTCCTGGGTTCAGCAGTAGCATTCATTTTTCTCCCCCTTAGTAGCTGGTGCAGTGCTGTGGTTTTGACTTTCGGCCTGGGAACAGCGTTGATAACAGTGATGTTTCCAGTTGCTGCGCAGTAATGTTTAGTCTGACCAAGGACTTTTTGAGTCTTATGGTCTGCAGGGAGGAGGGGAAGCTGTGAGGAAGCAGAGACAGGACACCTGACCCAAACTGACCAAAGAGGTATTCCATACCACAGCACGTCATGCCCACTATATAAACTGGGGGCAGTTACCCAGAAGGGTTAGATCACTGCTCTCATCGGGCTGGGTACTGGTCAGCAGGTGGTGAGTGGTTGTATTCTCTTCCCTTGTATTTCCCTGGTCATTATTATTACTGGTGGTAGCAGCAGTGGTTTGTGTTATACCTTAGTTACTGGGCTGTTCTTACCTCAACCCATGGGAGTTACATTCTTTCGATTCTCCTCCCCACAGCTCTAGGAGCAGAAGGAAGAAGAAAAGAGGAAGTGAGCAAGCGGCTGCATGGTTTTGACTTACCGACTGGGCTTAAACCATGACAGTTCTTTCAATAAGCTCCAGCAGCAAGTACCACAGCAAAGACCAGAACAACATTCTGCCATGCTGATGTGAATACTGAGTTTTGACAGTAAAATCAACTGAGCCATGTTTTCACATCTGCATCTCTGCTTTCCTTGCCCGGTGCCTTTTCTGCTGCACCCAATATACACTGAGCTGGTATCTCAAGTCTGCTGAAAAGATGGTATGCACTTTTACAACTAGCCATGAAAGACATGCTCCAATAATTCTAGTATGAAGTGTGATACTTGCAAACCCTTCCCTGGTCTAAGACAAAATTTACCCTGGGAGAGATAAATGGTACAGAAACAGAGACAAAAGAACATGTGCAGGCTATTTATAATCCAGTTAGAAACAGGTCAAATAGATACATTTTAAAACAGGTTTTTTGCCCAACTGCCATGGTTTAAGCCAAGCAACTGAACCCAAGACACCAACCGAACCCAAAATTCAAACATAAGCGTGGTCTTTTAAAAAAATTCATACGAATTTCCCTAGCTTCCTTAAAGTCAGAGAAAACTAACTAGCAAATTCAGCTTCAGAAAGACCAGCCATAAGTAGAATAGAAAAGAAAAAAAAATCATTGGTGCAGAAAATTCCCATTTTCATTTACAGAGGAATTAGTGAATCATAGAATCACAGCATATCTGAATTTTGGAAGGGGTCCATAAGGGTCATTGAGTCCAATTCCCTGCTCCTCACAGGACTATTCCATTTATTTATAACCGTGCAAGACCCTGAAAGTAAATGAAGACCATTTTTGCACTTTATGTATAGAGTAGATACCAGAAAAGAAGCTTTACTTTTTGCTGTTCTCTGTCTGTGAGGGGTAAGAGAGCACCTGAAACAAAGCAAGGAGTTGGTATGCTTCCTGTTCACCTTTATCAAACATGTCTGCAGCAGTGGGGACCAAATAAAGGAATGCACCACCACGGTGAAGATCATGTTATAGCACTGCTAGGAAAGGCAGTATAGTTTAAGAAGAATACAGTAGTAATAAGCAAGACAGCCAAACTCATCTGCAGTTCAGTATTTGCACACATCTACACTCAGCTGTGCTCTTTGGCCCCCTGTTACTTTGTGTAAAGGCACAACCAACCTATTCTCTCCCTGTAGGTGCACACACAGAAATTAATTTTGTGTTTGGTGTCAATAAACTACACTTCAAGTGGGGATCTCAAAGCACTGTATAAATGTAAAAATAACTCATCCAAAATTTGCAAATGAAAAGAATAGAGGCAGAGCAAATTCACGCTAAAGTACCCAAATCTTATTTCACTCAGAGGGAGAGGTGGCCTCAATGAAGTTTTTAAGAATTTTCAGGTACAAAACTTCCAGAAATTTCACACTTCAACTGGATTCTTATCCCAAAATGCCTCTATAAAAAGGTGGGCGAAACATGCATCTCTCCGTATGAAAACAGATTTTGCTAGTGCCACCTCCTGGTGATGTAATAAAATTGAAATAATCATGCACTAACAAAATAAAATTAAGATATAGCATTTTGGCCTGTTCTGGTTTGCTTGTTTATGATGGTTTGATCCGAGGCACCAGATTTTCCTCTCTGCAAGCCAGAAGGAGGACACAAAATTCATTAGCCATTTTTAGCATGACTTTTAAGATGCATAAGCATCTTTTAATCTTTAATCCATCTGCTTTGATTTTATCCTTTCGGAATTTTACTGGGGAAGACATTCAAAGGCATACTGAGATCTTCACCAAGTTGTTCATGAGGTCATGAGCTTGGTATAGCCTCCATCACCCAGCTTGTCCATAGTTTCTTTGTACCCTTCTAGCTGGAGATACTCTTCGGATGCTATTGACAACAAGCTGTCATCATGGTGAAAACCAGCATCATAAAGATATCGATAAATATACCTCATCACCTTCAACTGATTTGCCCCAGTCTGAAAGAACAATACCTGGTCTAAGAGAATTGTAAAACATGAGCTTTACTTAAAACTGCTCCTATGCTATACTGTCCTTATATGTCTTTAGCTATCCTTTGGATAGCCGCAGTTCATTTTAAAGCTCACTGTCCACACCCACAGATTAGAGGATAAAGGTATGAGTCCTGGTACAAGAGAAGTTAAATTATACTCTTAGCACAGAATGCTAAGTGATGGCAAAATGGCTAATACTCTTGAGCGATTTTACAGTTCCTGTGTAAAGTAGATCCTTTCTGGCATTAAGCCTAACATTATTCAGGGAATTTTTGTAAGTTGCCTGGGGCCTTTATAGTACATAGTCCAACATGTATTTTTGTATCACCAGCTATTTTTGTTATTTTAAACATTTTGTTCTTAAACAAAATTCTGAATGCTTAAGATAAAGACTCTAAAACTACAGAGTCAATGTAAATCACTGCCTTCCATCATTTATATACAACAGTTAAACATTATTTATGATAGGCAGGAAAGAAAACCAAAATGTTCAGACAGATGGGGGGGGGGGGGAGAAAAAAAAAAAAAAAAAAACACAAGCCACCAAACCTGAAATAAGCATTCCAAAGGATCTTGCAACAAGAATATATGCATCGTCTTTTACATAAAAATGAAGTAAACTTCTTGTACATTCTATGAGAGGCATAGCAACAACCATAATGAACCTTCTCAAACCTGACCAGGATTGCTGGTCATTCAGCCCCTAAAATTAATTGCAAAATTAAATGTGGGGAGTCTCATGTTCTCATCTGTGCCCTTTTAGAAAGTCCTAGACCAGTCAAAAGAATCCACCAAGACCCATACCTACTGTCTTCAAAATGGATTTCCCCAACAAGTGCCAGAGCCGCAATTTCCTTGCCTTGATGGATCCTGTGCTGTTTTTCAAGAATACCAAGGCCCCTGAAGCATATGCAAAGCTGAAAAATGTGTCATGCTGGATAAAACTAAGATCATTGTCACTTAATCACTTTACTGTACCTAAACATCGTCAATAACCAGGCTTTAAGACTGGTGACGATTATAGAAAACAACTGAAAAAGAAAATAAGTCTTGAGTTAAACTTTCTGCATAAGAACTGCATGGAATACTGATGAACATCTTTTTCAGACTGTGCCAACTGACACATAAACCCAACAGCACTAGAGAGCAACACAAGTATGTTAAAGAGATTTCAAGTGTGGCTCAAGTTGCTTACTGATTAACACTTCTGCATATAACACCCCTCCCAGACCTGTGCAGTTATTGTTCAAAAGTGAAACTAGGCTCTTTGGCAACTAGAAACAAATTATTCTCGCTGACCAAGTTCACAGTTGTCACACAGCTTAGCAGCACTGGAGCTGCTGCTCCTTCCAGAGCCTCTGTGGGGGAAAACAACAACAACAACAACAAAAAAAAGTCTAATAAACCCAATCCCAAGACTTAATGCCTTTCAACTATTTCTGGGATAAGGAACAGCCTTAATGGTCTCCAACAGGAAATACGCCCATCTTACACATGAACGTTAAGCAACCGATTCATTTTACTAGAAAAAACTTACAGTCACGTTTGCAAGAAAATAGGAAATAAAATGTACAATGACTTTTCATTGTACAAGGAACAAATTTAACACTGCAGGAAGCACAGAAATGGAAGATGATTGCTGTCTTTACAATAACCATGGAAAGGAGAACAAAAGGGGTCCATGTCTACCTGTACAAGTTTCTGAATTTCTTACTAACAAATGCCCAGATTTGCACCTAGACATTCATTAGTAAGAGCCCCATTCCAAGTATTTTCATGTCAACTCTTCACAACTGTATCATAGTCTTAGTCACAGACCCGTATGTTGACTACACTGGCTTTAGTAGAGCAGTTAGGGTGGAAAAAAAGGCAAGACTGGTATCTCAGGCTTGAACTCCCTATGTGTGCAGTCTCACCTGCTGGGAAGGAGAATGGGGGATGCAAGGAGATGGCTACAACTCTCATGACTGAGAGCTGCTCACAATTTCTAGAAAGTGTTGGCAGGCATACTAGCTAAAACCACAGTCACAATAAGGAAGACCAAAAGCCAGGCTGACAGGCTGCCTCTTTCCTCCCCATGTTCCTTTTAGACCTCTCCACCAGGTTATGAGCACAGCAGCTGGACGTGCAATAGCTGCACCACCTCCACCAACAGCACCTCAGCGTGGAATTTCAGTCACAGTGGAAATTCTCCATCCACCAAATCCAAGCTGCTTTAAGTCTATAATATATTGCCTTACAGGACAGGCAACCCACCTCCTAAACTTTGAATGAACTGCCACAAGCATCTAAATACGATCAAAGAGATTCAGACCAAAGATCCAACTCCCTCAGCAGTACCTACTCCCACAGCCGTCTTCCACAACTACCTACACTAGGAGGTAGTTATTTATTTGGTAGATAATTATTTATCTTTTATTCCTTTTGATGGACTTCAAAAACATGTTTCCATTCACTGAGTAAGAGAAACTAGAACAGGTGTTAAACATATTAGTCCTTTCAGAAAACGTGTAGTTTTCAGAAAGATTTATGATTTTTATCACTACATGAGACATGAGAACACTCAGGATATGCCTGAACATAGTCCAGCTCACACTCAAATGTCCACTGTCTGCACAGAGGAATAAGTAAGACAAGCGATGAGAACAGCTACTAGTTATTTTTTAGAAAATGAAATACTATTCAGATGTGTATAAAGTGCAGATATACTGGTAATAAATTCTTGAACACATAACTTCTGGACATCGCTACACCTAGATCACAGTTCTAATTTGAATTGACATTTAAACTTTTTTTTTTAAAATAGCTTCTCAATAGAATACTCAGTAGAAAGTTGGATTTTTAAAATGGTATTATTTTTCATTACAAGACTCCTGACAAAAAGTCTGCATTGAAGAGAGAAATTGAAGATCAGTGCTGTCCAGGTTACGATCTTGTGTCTTCCTTTACTGTTCCCACCTTCTTCCCCTCTCTGCTCATTCCTGCCCAATATCTCTAGCTCACTCTCACCTCAGCAGATACTGCCAGTAAAACAGCAAAATGTGCTTCAGGTTTTCATCACGCACGCAAGTGCAACAGTTTCTCTTAATGTGACTTGGATGACACCCTTTCTAAAAATCATCTCCTTTCAAACTTTGGAACATTATACAAGATAGAAGAGAGTCTTCATGCAAAGCAGCAACACTGCTACTGTTCTCCTTTTGCGCACTCTGCACCACCTCTGTAAAAAACAAAGTACACAATTGTATTGCCCCAAAATATTCTATTCTTTCCTCCATCCCAAACTGAAACTCCTGTTTGCTGGGAGTTTTTTTAAACTGTTTTATCCATTATTGAAAGAATGCAGGGAAATTATCCCAAAACTGCCAACAAGTCATTTTATTGTGAATCTTGCTACTTTTACTATCCAACATTTTAAAAGAGGAAAAAAGAACCTCAATAATGCAAACATCTATAACTGATACTGAGACAACTCTAAACAGAAAACTACTGCCTTCTAGAAATGAAGGTTTAACTAAATTAGGTACCTATCAAAATACATTTCCCCCATGTACCCACCACTAGGAAAGGACAAAATATGAAAGCTGCACAAGCATAAACTACATTAATAGTTTAATAAAGTTTAAAGTCTTATTTGCATACATGCATGCTTTACACAGCACAGCAAGTTCAAAATTTATCTGGATGTGACCAAGTGAATGAGAGACTTTGCTGTTCCATAGTAGGTATGTTCCTATATGCACAATCTTCAATTCTGTAAGTGTTCCTGCTAACAAAAACAACTTTAAAACATGATTAATTACTAATCAAAATCCATAGAAACACAGAATCTCAAGTCTTGAAGTCTACAGTATCTTGTCTAACCATCACTGTTTATACATAAATTTCCCTAATGTCAGCCCTTCAGCTGAACTCTCTACCGCTATCCAAAAAAATACCAGACTATTTGTGAGAGCTAATCAGGCCAAGAAGGAAAGACAGAAATTACAGCAGCTAGGAACAGAACAGTCAGGCACAGAAGATCAAAATCCCCAAATCAAGAACATTAAACTAGGTGATGTTCTGTTCACCCTCTGGTAATGTTCTGCAATGCATACTGCAGGTGCATTAGCTGTTGCGTAGAGTGATTTCATATATCCCAGCATGGATTCCCTGGTTTTAGGCATGTAATTTTGAAGACAGCAGGAATCAGGCTCTATCTGTAGTGATAGAAAGCTCTCATATGCTGTGAATTACACCCACAACTACGACAGAAACAATCACCAGACGGTGATCTCAGAGGTCACTCAATGAATATGTATATGTATTACCACTGGTCTGACTCAGCAGAGCACTCAAGCATGCAGTTAACTTTCAACTTGTTCTAAATGATGCTGGTTTCAAGCCTGCAAGCCTTGCTGAAGAGGGAGGGACTTTGTAACAGTTTTCAAAGGTAAGTAGTGAAAAACAGAAAACTGAGAAAAGCAACACACTTGTAATAAAATGAGAAATGTCTCCCTTCCTGCACTTTCACTCAAATTATCAACCCAAGCTTTTCTTGGTATTGTAAATTATTTAATTCTTTTCTATAAATTTCATTCTCATGCCTATGTGTGTTCAGTTTCAAGAGTACGATACCAAAACTCCTCCAGAAAAGTATCCCTATCTCCAGCATGACCAGAGTCAAGAAGTGCTGAAAACTTAAAAGTTCTGTATTGACTTAAAAAACCCAAGAGCAGACAGTCAAGTATTTTTTCATTTGATGCATAAGCACTTACCCAGAGAGGACAAATCTCCAAATTCTGTGAGGGTTATGCATCATTATTTTCTATAACATGAACAGTGGTTCCTAAACCTGGATTGCAAGTCTGTGGTCAAGACATGCTCCAAAGTGCTTTACAGCTTGTCCAGCCTAAGCACACTAAAAAAGCATGACTACATTGCTGCTTCCATCAGTAAGCAGCTGCTAGTCACGAGTGGAAAGCTGTGTTCATGAATGCAAGAAGAAACATTTCTGATAGCACTCACAAAATCCTGGTGCCACAGAACATAAAATGACTACCTGGTTTTGTTGAGTCAAGAGGTTAGGTTAGCAAAGCAAACTACACTGTTCATAAAGAATCTTAGGACAGCTCAGGGATTCTGAGCAACTGCTGTATAATACAAAGCCCCTGGGAATAACTGAACTATGAATTACTTTCATGGAAAATAGCAAAGCATTTTGTTTCAGTATCTCTTCCTTTATAGCAAAAGAGTGGTAAAGAAGAGACTGGATTCTATCCCCTAAAACCAGTACATCTGGGCATGTGAGAGTGAAGAAAAAATGCTATTCCTAATTACAATAGAAGAAGGAGTCCTGCCTTCACCTGCGCATGCGGAGAAAGCATTTCCAAAGTTTTGCTGTTCTGGCTTTAAAGACTGTGGGGTTGGCAGTCCTGGGGGCTGTGGGACTTGTAATAAAGGCTTCCCATCGGTAACCACTTGTTTCCTGGGACTTACAGCAGGAAGGTGAATAGTACTGTCAATGATGCTGCTCTGAGGAGCTACCCCTCCTCCAAGGGGCACCTTTAAGTGTAGGCTGGCAGATAAGTTTCCAGTAGGTGGGATTGGGGTACTGCTATTTGATGATGGGCAGGGAGCTCCTGCGTGAACTCTGATAGGGTGGAATCTGCTGTCCGCTGATCACTCTAGGCCTATGAGGAATACCTGTTGTCTAATGACTCATACTGCCTGACCTCCCATTCATTTTTAAGAAGTTAATTTAATCAAAGTGGTTTTTACAGATCCACAGCTATGCCTGACATCAACCCAAAGTCAGTAAAGTAATCCACTGTGTATTATGCCTGTTTAAAAAAGAATACATGAATAAAAAGAATGGATATTGTAGTAAATAATAAATTAAAGAGGACTGCTTATGACTCTTAGCTTTGTGAAATTACTGATTACAAGAAAAAAATTACAAGCACTATATGGTCTGTCAGGGAGAAAGAACAAAGCCAAGCAATGACTTAGAGCTTTAACATCGAGAAAACCTGCCTCTTCAAAAACTAAAGTTTGCAATAGGGTCAGCTGCCTTCGCATTAGCTAAATCAGCCATGAAATTAAGTGAATGCTGACCAAGTGAAGAAGGTAGCCAGGAGTGGAAAGACTGATAGGATGTTGCCATTAGGATGAACACAGCTATTGACATCTCTTCAGTTTATTAAAAAAATGGTGCTGAAAAGCACAAACAGTATGCCAGCACTATGTTGATATAGACAAAACAGGGAAGAGATACCAGTTCACATTCTAAAGAATGTGCATACAGCAAAATCAAGAGAAAGTCACAAAACTACAGAAATGCCTCTATGATCTTTTATACTCTGTGGCACTTAACAATAGAAAAGTATTGCAAAAAACACAGCACAGTAGTAGCTACAAACATGAATTCAAAAGTAGATGCTTATTGTAAGAGTATAGATATGCCATAATTTAAATGTAATTATATAGTAGCAAATTCTGAAGGACATCTTTCAAATCATCCTAATTTTTTTGAACCTTGACTTTTCATCATTTACATTTTCCTGTTATTTAATTCTTAGAACACATGACTGGTAAGGAATTTGAGACATCATCTCAGCCACAGCCTACCCCAAGACAGAATCAACTAGATCTATATATTTCCTAACATAAAAAAGATTTGTAGGCAAAAGCTGCACTTGCCGATGGAAATCACTGGATTAAGATATTGCATAGATGGAGTGATTTCAGCCCTAACTCAGCTGAACAGCACATGTCCAGCTTTCATCACTAGGCACATATGTTTAATGTTATGCACACATTTAAGCAGTTTGTTCAATCATAGATTCAGTGACTAATTAACTTGTTCATCAAACATATTAAGCTGACAGAAATAGAACTGAAGTATGGCTTCAATTATGGTTTTCATTCAGTATTATGATCTTGCTGCAGCAAAATACTGAACCGCAACTTTTACCTTTAGCATGCAAGATTTTCAACACTGAAGCCTGTAAGATTGTATATAACCAGTGTATTCATGATTGAATCACATGTAAACCCTTCATACTTGACCCTTCCCTTACTATGATTCTGCAGTGTCTCAATTTTCTCCAGCCTGTGAACTATGAAAAAAAAAAAAAACACCAACCAGAACATCCCTATTTTGCAGAACTGCATTAACAACACACTTCCAGATAAGAACAAAAGCCACCTAAATGTCTCTATAGACATCTGTGCATAGATATTCTCACACACTCTGCAGTTAAAACTCACTAATAATGGAAGGCCTAAGCATATTGTCTTCAAAGGTAAGAGCAAAATCCCTACTGACAGTAATAAGATATATGCCCTAACCACATTTAAATGGCCACAGAAGATTTATTTTACGTGCTAGATTTCATGGTTATATTTTTACATTATGGAAATAAAAATTGTAAAGCACATCAGTTAAAAGCAGCATTATTTATTTCCGTGCCTGCCTGAAGCATTTAGGAAGATTTACACCAAAGCACAAATCACTCTCTGTAATTCAGTAAAGGACAGGGAGAACTCAATGTTCTTAAAACTGTCAGTGTTTGTTACAAAAGCAGGATACACCTTACCCTAACACAGGCAACTAGAGCCTTAGAAAAGGTCATACAAGAAGAAGGCAGGTTTTCTGTTGGCAAGATCATACACCATGTGGCTATAAAATGGCTACAAATAAAAATCATTCTTGCTGTAATACTTGTCTGCAATTTTGACTACATTAGAAAGGTTCTAATATAAACAAGAAAAGATTGTGTATGACAAATGTGTTAGCTTTACTCAACAACAGCATCTTTAGTTTATGATCAACAGAACAATATTTCTACATAGCTTACACAGACCTACTAGTCCTACAAAATCCAGGTCAATACACAACCTGTGTTGTTAGTAGTTTGGTCTTCTTTGCTATTCTTCTTCAGTAACATTGTATCATAATGAGTAGCAGTGTTTTATGCCACCATTATCTCAATTTTATCATTAGCTACTCCTGGGGTTTTTATACTTGAAGAAAGGTCTCTGGGCCTGCAATTAATTTCTGCTTGCAAGTAAGATGTATTTTGAATCGAAAAACATGAAATTACAAACAAAACAACCTTTTTATGAAAGCAGAAGCAAGTTAAGTAATTTCTCTACTTTTTCTTCCTCTAGTGTCCTCCCTGATTTTATTGTGAAAATATGTAACATCACATTAGCATGCAGATCAGCTCTTTCTTTCTTTAAAATACTAAGGCACCTTGGAGAGTGTAACTTTTCCCATTTTAAAAAATAACTATTTGGTGGTATTTTCAATATTATTTACATGTTTGCAAGTATTTTTTCATTAATCAGAATTCTTTAGCATCAACTTCCATCATGATGTCAGGACCTTCTCATATCAAAGTCAGAGTGGCCAAACTGATTCAAACCAAAACAACAGATTACCTAGAAGTGCATTAAAGTGTATGTAATGCTAGTTGGACATGGCCTGATTTCTGCATCAGCTCCCAGCTATCTGTAACAGTAAGAAGACGTGATAAATTTCTTACCAAATTTATCCTGGAAATTATAGGAATACAGCACCAAACACAACATCTTATTCAGAAATAAGTTTAGAGATTCTGACAAAGGTCGAAGCTTAATGTGCTAAGTTAAAACACACAAACACACACACAAACACCACGCAGAAAAGAATACTATCCTGAGCACCTGAATAACTGTGCTGACAAATTACTTTGTTCTACCAAAGGAACACAAGCACTTGCCACCTTTTAATGAAATATTTCTGTCCATCAATGAGTTACTGTAGTGACCTTTTCACGTTCCCACAGATAGGGGACATAAAATTATTTCCACTGCTTCTTGAGACTTTTTTTTAAGCTGACATTACTCAAAGCTCTGACTCTGCATCTATCAATAACAACATGACAACATAGTTACTCAAAATCCATCACAATGATTCATAAATTCACTTTCAGAAAGCCATGTAGTAAAATTTATATTTAAGCTGAAGCCCTGGAAAACCCAAACACTAATCCTTCAGAAAGCAAAACAAAAGAAGAATTCACAATTCTGCGCCTGAGGCACAGTATGCCATATAGCCTACTTTCACAGTGCAGTTTTGAAAAGTAATCAGAGTTGGCTTAATGCTTCACCCACTGAAGATACATTTCAACTTCAATAAAAGATGAATTACTCCACCACAGAGATCAGTTTAAGGAACTGTAATAAAACCAGCTTATAGACACTTTCACGGAAGCAGTTACCAGACACTGGCATGCTGCACATAGGGTAGCAAGGACTATCTCAAACCAAACAAGACTGAAAGACAACTCACCAAACACTCCCTTGTTTCTATTCTTTATTGGAGACACCTCCACCTCACCTCTCCAACAGCTACAATAAGCCACAGAAGTAAACAAGAACCGAAAATCCCTCCCTTGGGACTGTGTAATCCAAGACTATGACTGCTTTCCCTCATTCCTACCATGATCACGGACAGCCAAGCCTTTCTCCATGTTCCCTCTGCAACTCAAAGTCCACCCAAAGGGACTACCTCCCCTTCAAGCTCTGCTCTCCCCTGCCAGTCCTTACCTCCTTGCATCTCCATTGTATTTGGAGCATCACCTGTCAGTGGCACCATATTGCAATATTCAGAAGTCACTCCCTCCCTTGACACAAAGTCCTGATGAGTCAATCCGGGTGGACTCGAGGACTGGGATGGACAGGGGAGAAGGACAGCCACCAAAAGCTATAGAGATGCCTCATCTCAATCTCACTGACCACTCTGTCCATAGAAGTGGGGAGTTGGAGGCTCCTGAGGTTTTTTATGTCTCACAACTGCTTGTGACAAGGGCACACATAACACAGGTGTAAAACACCAACTTAACAACGCATTTTCTAAAAGCTCACACGCATATAGGAAGTGCTGGTATTACAGCTCTCATACAGTTATCTGTCTATAGCTCACAGACTAAAGCATGACAAGAAATCCTCTTGGAAAGGAAAACCACAGAGATTTAAGTAGGGGAAAAAAAAAACAATAGCTGAGAGCTTGAAATTAAGCTTGGAAGAATAAGTACATTAAGAATTAGAGCTGCAATAAAGGAAGAAAATGTAGCTTCAAAACTGAAACTACAAAATAAGATTTCCACTCAATTTATAGAGAATCTTTTCCCATCCTCCATGCCAGACAGCATCTCAGCTGTCACACACCATTGAGAATAATAAATACCTCTCATTAGCATCCACTGTTTTGGTCATTTGTATCCATTTCTTGACAATTGTATTCTTGGACTACCACGGGGGACTTCATTCCAAACTACAGTACCCTGATAATAACACATTTTTCTTAGGCCAGGTGGTCAGACAAGGAAAACTAGAAAAGGGACGCACAATCTGAAAGTTTCTAGCTCTCGAACATCAGAATACATTCTTGATGCAGTATCAATGAGGAAGACAAATAAAGGTAACGGAGGATGCCTATAGCACTGCAAGACAACCAACCCCTAAATATAACTTTCTCAGAGCTAGTGCAATGAAATAAACTAATTACTTATTACTTGCATCACTATAATTCCTAGGAAGATTAGTCAGAGAAAGGAATGCCTTTGTGCAAGGGATTGTACAAACACAGCGTAGAGCAAAATCATCAACACCGCTGCAACTGCCACCAAAAGGGCAGCTGTTATCAGTGGGCAGGAGCATGTAGTTTGGACCAAGCATTTTTACTACCCTGCCAGAAAAGTCTTTGCAGGTTTTTATTATGTGATTAGGATCTCCTAAGCTTTTTTTCCGGTAGCACTCTAAGTGTCAGAGCTGTGCTACTGCAAGTGGTTTCTGTAACAGAACAGCATGAGCTTTTCAGAAGCAACATTACTGTCGTTAGGGCTAGCAACAAACTTCAGGCCAGCTGCTTGAAAAAAACAATACAAATCTGGCAGCACTGAGTGTCAGAGTCAGAGGCACACTTTCTAGCATACTGTGCTGTCAATAGCCACGGCAATGTTACCTAGTAGTCAAAGGCTCCTGCAAACCCATGGTCGTGAACCTTTTTACTGACGCTGGTTCCCTGCTAGCTTTGCCTATAATGACTTTGGACTTTCCAGGAGTGCAACCACAATTGCTAATGTTGCAGCGTCAGCAACAGTGAAAGCTTCAGCGCAAACAGGACACGGGAAACCACCAAGAGTGTCCCCGCGCGAGCTGGTGACAACACAGTGACAGAGGCGCAGGGCCACCGGCACCTTTCCCTGGTGCCTTCACTGTGACTGCCACTTGCAGGGCAGTGTGAGTTAACCGACAGCTGCCGCCCGGTAGATGGCCTGGGAGATACCCATCATCACGCTTACTACACATACCGCTCATCCCGCAGACCTTGCAGCTAAAGCATTAGCATCTTCAATCAGGTCCAAAAGCTAACTAAAGTCTTGGGAGAGAAGGACACAGCTGAAAGTCATGAATTTCAAGTCTATTAAGCTTAAGAGGCCGGAATTAACTGGCAGCACACAGGCTCGCAAATGAGGCAGAGCTGTCATCTCACTGGGAACGACATGTCTGGTTTTTCGCCTGCGGTGACACTGCCTGGATGACCACAAGCCACAGGCAAGACACTGCTCGGTGGCGGGGCCATGAGCCTCAGCGGGGCAGCCTCGCGGGCCGCGTATCGCTCCGGCCGGCGCCCCCGGCCGACCCTGGGCTCCCCACAAGCTGCCCCCCGCGCTGCCCGCCCTGCTCACGCTGCCCGCCGAGCCCTCCGCGCCGCGCCGCGCCGCTTCGCTCTGCTCCGCGCAGCCCCGCCGCCCTCCGCTCCGCAGCCTCCTCTCGCCACTACCTATCTCCGCTTATTCACGGCGGGATGACAAATCTCCCGGGCGGGTATCTGTCCCGTCCTCCCAGACAGCGCTGCGTCCTCATCTCCGCGGCTGGCCGGTCAGCGAGGTAACTGCCAAGTAACTTCACCACAAGAGGATTTGTTTTGCTCTTCCTCCTCCCCCTCTCCCCGCTCTGACACAGAGGCCGGGAGCTGCCGACTCACCCTCTCCCCGCCCGGGCCGGCGGCGGGGGGCACGGGGCAGCTGACAGGAGCGGAGGGGCCGAGCCTTCCCCTGCCCCAGGGGCAGCCTCAACGGGGCGGGGATCCGCCGCGCACGCCCCGCGGCACTCGCTTCCCCCGCAGGCTGCAGCGTGAGGCTCCGCGCCGGGCCGGCCCGTGCCCCGCGGCTGTCATGTGCCCGCGGGCCCCGCTGTTAACCCTTGCTGCGGCAGAGGGGGTCGGCGAGCCGGGCTCCCCGCCGAGCAGCGCTTACCTCGCCACGTGAGGAGAGCAGGGAGGTGCCGCCGCCGGCGTGCCCCGCCGGGTTGCCTGGCTGCGCGGGACTGGGGGTGGCTCTGTGCAGGCTGCCGAGGGGCACTGGATGGGGTGGCTCTCTAGGGGGTGGAAGGTGCATGGGGGGTGGCTGCGTAGCTGCTGGAGGGTGTGGGACTGAATCACAGAATCAAGTAGGTTAGAAAAGACCTTTAAGACCATCAAGTCCAACCGTTATCCCAGGACGGCCAAGCCCACCACTAAACTATGTCACTGAGGGCCTCATCTACATGATTTTTGAACGCTTCCAGGGACAGTTATTCCACCATGTCCCTGAGCAGCCTGTTCCAACACCTGATTAACCTCTCTGAAGAAATTTTTCCTAATATCCACTCTAAACCTCCCCTGGTGCAGCTTAAGGCCATTCCCTCTTGTCCTACCACTTGTCACTTGGGAGAAGAGACCAACCCGCACCTCACTACAACCTCCTTTCGGGTAGTTGTAGAGAGCAATAAGGTTCCCACTGAGCCTTCTCTTCTCCAGACCAAACAACCCCAGTTCCCTCAACTGTTCCATGTAAGTCTTACTCTCCAGACCCTTCACCAGCTTCATTGTCCTTCTCTGGACCTGCTCCAGCACCTCAATGGGGGCAATGGGTTGCTCGAGGTGGTTGCATGTGGCATCCTGTAGGGGCAGCAGGGGAGCTGTGGGGCTGAAGAGGGCATGTTCAGGAGCTCTTGAGGGGCTGCAGGCTAGCTGGAGGGGAGCCTGGGCAGCTGCTATGTGGGCTTTACAGGGCCTGGATGGGTGACCGAGAGGGTCTGTAAGGGGGCCTGCATGGGACCTGTCCATGCAGGGGTGTACAGAAAACTGGTAGGGCAGAGGAACAGGTAAACAAGAGAGACAGTACCTTAACGGTGGAAAAAAGGATGAGGGGCTTGATGCCTGGTGGCATTTTACTGACTTAGAAATGTGGTGTGAAAAGAAGAGCTCTTCTCTATTATAAGGTAGATATCCTGCTTGTACACATCAGAGGACCAAAAATGAATTTCAAAGAAGCTGGAAGGAAAATAGTTGGGCAGATCTGCTGCTACCATCCAATCACCCAGAAAGTCCCAGGGATATTTAGCCCCCAGGCTTATGATCAGCCTCATGCAGAAACAGTTGCAGCCCGGAGGTATTCGCCACAAAAAGTACTCCTTGCATAGGGGAAGACTGCTGCGCATGGTGGGCATGGCCCTCACAATTCAACATGTAATTGAAACATGTTTGTTGTTTCAATTGAAACATGTTTGTTGCTTCAATTTGGGTCAGTTTTATTCCCCTCTGCTGTAACTGCAGAATTAACAGTTTAAATGAAGGTGAGATAAGCAGCTGAAAAGCCAGGCTTACAGGGCAGCAAACTGCCCTATTTGTCTAATGAGCATGAATATGCAGACCTCATGCAGACCTGACACTGTGTCAGCTGAGAAGTGTCTGAGCAGGGGAGCACACCTGCATGCATGGGCACTGGATGAGCGCGATAGGCTTAGGCCCTGGATTCAAAGCAAGATCGGCCCAGCACTTAGAAAAGATGTCAATCACAGTTCTCCAAGAATGAGAGTAGTTGTCCTGGTTGCTTCTTCCAAGAAGGGGAGTGTGTATACCTGCTGGGCTGCGAGAGTCCTTAGGTGGGTGGTTAAGGAGAGGGGCACATCAAGGTGTACCCAGATCACTGGTTTCCTCAAGGCCAGCCTTGATCTCCTTAGCTGAATAAGCTCTTCTGAGCTAAAGCTGCTTTGCCATTCCCTCATATTACATCAAATTTGTGTGACTGTGAAGCTGATAAAAGGCCAATATTATGTGTTGTTTACCCAGAAAACATAGTGGAGCTGTTGAGGCTTCAGGCTTTCTTGTAGAGTTCCACTGCTTTCCTGTCTGTTTGTTTCTGAGTGTATGGATGTTTAGGCAGTGAGTCATTTCTGAATAAAATTATTATATGTAGCTTATCTAAAACAAAAGTATTTGCAAGCTTTGAAAAGCATATTAAAAGAACTGACAAGGGATAGTCTTTACCAGGTGAAAGCACAGAATTTACTTGTAAGACCAATGAGTTACACATCTGTTTTGTTCTCTATTTGTACCATATGCCAGAATTTTCTATGCAATTGTATTTTTAATTCCAATTTATCACTAAAAATTTCAAGAATTATCCCTGCACTTATGTGGTAGCCACTGTAATGATAGTGGTAGAGTCACATTTCAAATGAGCAATACAGGTTTAGCCAATAAAAAAGGCTCATTTAAAAAATGAAATTGTCAGAAGATGTATTGTAATGCAGATCTACCAAAACAACTAAATAACAGGGAACTTCCTTCAAATAAATTGGTTTAAATAAATGCTGGCAGTGTCATCAGAAACCAAATCTGACAGCCATTAAAAAAACTTACTCTTTATTGAGTCATTCTTATCTTGGGGAAGCAAACTGCCTCAGTTCTTCAACTGAAAAAAGTGATGCATCCTAGCAGTGTACCATCTTGAGAAATGCACTGTCTAAAACACAAGTTAAAGGCGGCCTTTACACACAGGATAAGAGTTTTTTCTGTCATGGTCGAAGCCTCTTGAGAAGTATCTTGAGCAGGGAGCAAAGAGAACAGTCAAGATCTCATATTACCAAAGTTAGCATTAGGCACTGCGACTCAGATCTAAAGATCCTCCTTAGATTTTGGTATGCTGAAGAAGTAAGTGAAGTTTATGAAAAATAAACCAGAGAAGACTAGTAAGCCTTATCTGGTTTTCTTAGTGGGTAACACCATTGCATGTTCATACATGTCATGCACAATTGCACATTCAGACCCACCACTAGGAGCTCGTACTCATTCCACGCATGAAACATCCATCTTGATGATGAAAAGGCTATGACTTAGTTCTTCAGAAAACTACTACCCTTTATTACATTAAACTTACTTTTCTCTGTTGCAGATTTTCTCCCCTCTAGCTAAAAGCATGTGTCTAATAGAGGTAGTGGATTCAGAAAAAGATATGTCAGAATCCATAGCAACATCTGTAAATATATTCTGTCACCCAGCCAGCACCTGAGAGTAAATATCTGGGGGTTTGTCACTTCAGTCCCAGTTAAATTTACTTAGTTCAGTAAAATATTTAAGTTTCCTCTCAAGGAAATGCATAGTTATATGTTATATGTGGGCACAGGGAGCTTTTGATTTAAGCCTGGAGTTCACAAACTATCAAACAAACAAGAATTTTCCAGATTCTTTTGTTTAGTTTTTTTTTTCTTTTTTTTGAGGTTTGGGTTTTGTTTGGGTTTTTTCTTTTTGAAAACAATGTACTTTCTTAGTTGTTTTTCCCTGTCCCTCCACCCCTTGTAGGCTGTTGGAATAATACAGTCTCCAACAGCCCCACTCCGGTCTCTTTCTAAACTGATTCTGGTTGCACTGTGCTATTGTGCATATTGTCCAAAAAGTGTTACTACCAGGAATGCTGCAAGAGACACCTGCTCATGTAAATCCTTGTCTCCTTTGTCCTCAAGAGAGACAGTCCTTCTAGGTGAGCCCTGAAAGAAGATAGTGGGTGGCTAAAGATGCCTGAAAAGAGCTCGTTCAATGCAGAAAGAGAAACTATTTGAAGAGGCACTCATTTATTTTGGTTACTGGCATTTTTGGAAGGCTTTTCGAGTAAGGGAATGAGTCTCTGGGCAGTGAAGCATAATTAATGGGAGGTCAAATTATTTCCTTCAGGTGCCAGAGGAAAGCTATTGTAGCAGAGGGAATAGGAAACAAGAAATGTGACAAGCTGAAGATACAGCTGATTATAGTTTTCCTCATCTCTCTTTTCTGTATACCACCAGCAGTACTGAGTGCAAAGGAGAAAAAAAATAGGTAGAAAGTTTCTAAGACAAACTAATTCTGTGGCATTTCAGGGCTGAAAAAAATGGTTTGGACCCAGTACCCCAGAAACAGTGGCAGACAGTTTAACTGGAGGACAAGATCACCTCTGAAAATAAAGAGAATCCAAGAGAGTAGCTCGTTTACAATGATGCTTGGTTAGAGAAAATGAACAGAGCTTCAAGAGTTTGCCTCTTGATTCCTCAGACATACTAGAATGAACCTAACTTTGAACGTTCACTTCTCAGATGCAAACAGATACGCGGAAGCTTTTTCAACATGTAGTGACTGATAAAAAACATTTCTAACTAACCATTTTGGTCTCATCCTTTAAGTGTGTTTTTTTTTTACCTCAGATCTGCCATATCTGATTTCATATCCAATTTATTTTCACAGTTACTGTGTAACTGAGAACACTGTTTTCAGTTGTTAAGGTGACATGACAAAAAAAGCAATCATTGAATTGCCTTTTGAATAATATAATGTATAACAGACATCTTGTACTGGCACTAATACATCTGAATATCATAGATTTAAGTTTTCCTGGTTTAACTGCAGAAGGAGTTTGGGGGAGTGGTTGGTTGTTTCTTGGAAGATCTTAAACTGTGCAGTTTCTGCTCTTAACAGGAATATTAAAGAACAAGTGAATTGTACATGTTTGTGCCTCTTTATTCAGTTTTGTCCTTGTTTCAGCTGGAACAGAGTTAATTTTCTTCCTAGTATCTGGTGCAGTGCTGTGTTTTGGCTTTAGTCTGAGAACATGCTGATAACACACTGATGTTTTAGCTGTTGCTAAGTAATGCTTACCCTGACCAAGAACTTTTCAGTTTCTCATGCTCTGCCAGTGGGAGGAAGCAGAGACAGGACACCTGACCCAAACTAGCCAAAGAAGTATTCCATACCACAGCATGTTAAGCCCAGTATATAAACTAGGGATTGTTGGCTGGAAGGAGCCCATCACTGCTCGGAGACAAGCTGGGCATTGCTCAGTGAGTGGTGATCAATTATATTGTGCATCACTTGTTGTTTGTTTGTTTGGGGTGGGGAGGGGAGGGGCATTCCTTCCTCTTTCTCCCTTTAGTGCCTATTATTATTGTTATTATATTATAATATTTTGCTGTATTATAACTATTTTTTTCTGTGTAATATGTATTAGAATATTTTGCTTTTATTTCAGTTATTAAACTGTTCTTAATGGCTCAATGTCCAGCTGGAGACCAGTAACGAGTGGTGTCCCTCAGGGATCGGTGTTGGGACCGGTCTTGTTCAACATCTTTGTCGGTCACATGGATTGTGGGATTGAGTGCGCCCTCAGCAACTTTGCCGATGACACCAAGCTGTGTGGTTTGGTTGATATGCTGGAGAGAAGGAATGCCATCCAGAGGGACCTTGACACGCTTGTGAGGTGGGCTGATGCCAACCTGATGAAGTTGAACCATGACAACTGCAAGGTCCTACACCTGGGTGGGAGCAATCCCAGGCACAGCTACAGGCTGGGCAGAGAAGAGATTCAGAGCAGCCCTGTGCAGAAGGACTTGGGGGTGTTGGTCGATGAGAAAATGAACATGATCTGGCTTCAGTGTGCGCTTGCAGCCCAGAAAGCCAACTGTATCCTGGGCTGCATCAAAAGGAGTGTGACCAGCAGGTTGAGGGAGGTGATCCTGCCCCTCTACTCTGCTCTCCTGAGACCTCACTTGGAGTATTGTGTGCAGTTCTGGTGTCCTCAACATAAAAGGGACATGGAACTGTTGCAACAAGTGCAGAGGAGGGCCACGAGGATGATCAGGGAGCTGGAGCACCTCCCCTATGAAGATAGGGTGAGAAAGTTGGGGCTGTTGAGCCTGGAGAAGAGAAGGCTGCGTGGAGACCTCAGAGCAGCCTTCCAATATCTGAAGGGGGCCTATAGGGGTGCTGGGGAGGGAATCTTCCTTAGGGACAGTGATGAGAGGACAAGGGGTAATGGATTCAAACTTAAACAGGGGAAGTTTAGATTGGATATAAGGAAGAATTCTTCACTGTGATGGTGGTGAGGCACTGGAATGGGTTGCCCAGGGAAGTTGTGAATGCTCCATCCTTGGCGGTGTTCAAGGCCAGGTTGGACAGAGCCTTGGGTGACATGATCTAATGTGAGTTGTCCCTGCCCATGGCAGGGAGGTTGGAACTTGCCGATCTTAAGGTCCTTTCCAACCCTAACTATTCTATGATTCTATGATTCTTTCTCAGCCCACAGGTTTTTTATGTTTTTTTTTTTATATTCAAGCCCACATCCCACTGGGATGGTGGGGAGTGAGCAAGTGGCTGCATGGTACTTGGGCTTAAACCACAAGAAGAACAGAGTGACTACATTTGCCTGGGATCCTCAGTCTTCACGCCTGAACAGAATTGAAAGTCAAATTGAGTTTGATATGGACCAAATTATAGTAATCCAGACATATTTAATCTCCATTCAGAGAGCGTAGGTTTATCAAGAGGAGGCATGACATCCATTCCATTCCCTAGTTACATACAGATGACTGACATTGCTAGAAATAGCATTATAGGTAGGATGCTAATTGAGGGTGATGTAAGAAGCAAAGAAGGAAATTTCCCACAGTCCACCTAGAAACCCTAGAAGAAAATTCTGTGATAAAGTAGAACTACTGTTTGTTTGTCCTACAGTAAGATCTTCTGATATTAATAATGATTTCTTTTGTAGGCCCCAGCAATTTAAGATTGATCAGCTGATAAGTGCAATGTTGAAACTTACTTTTCTTGTTCAAGAGAGTAAGAATTTTATTAATTGCTTCTGTGGTATGCACATAACACTGTAATTTTTTTCTTCTTGATTCTGTACCAGCTTACTTCAACACTGATTTTTAATGTTGAATTATACTTTATACCTTGTAAAAGATACTTACATGTATGTAGTTAGCTTTCATCAATATAATACCTTAGGTTTTCCACCCAAGGAACTCATGTAGCTCAGAAAACAATGGTGGAAAGCATACTGAAAAGTAGGTCCTTAATCAATCAAATGTTAATGATTTACTCTAAACCTGCAACACTCACATTCATGGTTACTCACAAAGAAATCTGTTGCCTCTGTCCAGGTAATAGGTTTAATGTGGCAATACTATACATGCAACAGCAATAGCTTCAAGGATGTGCCTCCCCAAACCCTTTTCTAAATTCTTTATCATCTTTGGGAATAGGTATGCTGCCTGCTGGAGGTAGCTCCAAATCTTTAGAAGTCTGCCTGCTGACAGAGAATTGGAAAAAGTTCTCATGCTCCTTTCACACTGTCGTGGTTTAAGCCCCTCATGCAGTTCGCTCACTCACTCTGCCCTCTTACTTCCCCCAGGTCCGAGGTGGGGGGGGGGAAATGGGGAGAAGAATTGAAAGAATGTAACTCCACGGGTTGAGATAAGAACAGTCCAGTAACTAAGGTATAACACAAACCACTGCTGCTACCACCAATAATAATAATGACAAGGGAAATACAAGGGAAGAGAATACAACTGCTCACAACCCGATACCAAGCCCGACCCAGCAGTGAACCCCCCCTCTTCCGGGTCCCTGCCCTCAGTTTTTACACCCAAGGCATGACGTGCTGTGGTATGGAATGCCTCTTTGGTCAGTTTGGGTCAGGTGTCCTGTCTCTGCTTCCTTCCGGCTACCCTCCTCCCTGGCATAGCATGAGACTCAGAAAGTCCTTGATCAGAGCAAAACATTACCAAGCAGTAACTGAAAACACTGCTGTTATCAGCCAGGCCGAAAGCCAAAAACACAGCACTGCACCAGCTACCAAGAAGGAGAAAAATGACTGCAACTGCTGAACCCATGACACACACCATGATACATCCAGTCTGACTGTGCCCATGTAGCATGGATTTTGTCCCAAGCCTCAGAAGGGGGTATAAGAGTGGGCTGTCACTTCAGCAAGCTGATTGGAGATCACCAGTCACCTTTCCTGTGTTTAAATCCAGTAGCAGAGGAAGATATGTGCACTGTGTAGGTTACTACCGTTATCCTGTAGTGACATGGTATTTGTAAATGCTGAATCATCCAAATGGGTGGATGAATAATGTAAAAGTTGAAAAATAAAGTTTATGGTTGTTTAGGAGCAGGGAGATATTATCCTTATTATAAATAAATAGTCTTTCTCAAGCTTGTCCAATCAATGCTGAAACCCAGGTTAATGGTGTCTTAACTTTTACTTTCTACCATGTCTCTAAGAAAGTCACTCAGACTCCTTTGTTTTCATTGTTTAGAATGTGTCCAACATGGGAAGATATGCAATTTAAAAATGAGATGTGAGTAATCTAATTCTAACCATTTTCTTGTAAAATTTTACATGCAAATCATTCTAATAGATTAAAAGTCTTTTTCCTAGCATTGGGTATTTCACTATCGGAATCTTTCTCTGATGTCTTCTAGCTCTGTGCAGTTGAATAAACTTCCTAAAAGAGTATTTTCTTATTTGCAAACAGATAAGACTCCTACAGTTTTTAGTGAAGTTAAGTCAAAGGGCTGGTCACACATTATTCTCAAAAGTTTGTGTTTAGACATGTTAGAATTAACAAAGATACCTACATTCTAGGCAAGTGTTGAAATACTGACTTTCCTGACTTTGCTCTCACAACAGTAGACACTCATATTCCCAGCCCTGTTCATATAAGAAGTATGTGGCCATGTTTGAGGGAGTCCAGAGGAGGGTCACAAGGATGATCAGAGGGCTGGAGCTGGAAGAGGTATGAAGATAGGATGAGAGCTGGGCTTGTTCAGCCTGGGTAAGAGAAGGCTCCAGGGAGAACTTAGAGCAGCCTTCTAATACCTAAACAGGGGCTACAAGAAAGCCGTAGAGGGACTTTTTACAAGGGCACGTATCACAGAATCACCGAATCACAAGGGTTGGGCAGGACCTCTGGAGATCATCTAGTCCAATTCTGCTGCCAAAGCAGGGCCACCTAGACCAGGTTACACAGGAACATGGCCGGATGGGTTTTGAATGTCTCCAGGGAGGGAGACTCCATAAGCTCCCTAGGCAGTCTGTTTCAGTGTCCTGCCAACTCTCAACATAAAGAAGTTTTTTCTCATGTTGAGGTGAAACTTCTTGTGTTTCAGTTCATGGTCATTGCTCCTCATCCTGTTGCTGGACACCACTCAAGGGTCTGGCACCATCTTCCTGGCATGTGCCCTTGAAATACTGAAATGCATTAATGAGATCTCTTCTCGATCTTTTCTAGACTAAATGGGCCCAGCTCCTGCAATCTCTCCTCACAAGAAAGATGCTTCAAACCCCTGATCATCCTTGTGGCCTCCGCTGGACCCCCTCCAGTAGCGCCTTTTATATCTTGCACTGGGCTGGCTCCTAAGCCCAGAACTGGACACAGTACTCCAGATGTGGCCTATGAAGAGGGCAGATTTAGATTAGACTAGGAAGAAGTTCTTTACTGTGATGGTGGTGGGACACTAACACAAGTTGCCCAGAGAAGCTGTGGCTGCCACATCACTGGAAGTGTTCAAGGCCAGGTTGAACAGGGCTTGGAGCAATCTGGCCTAATAGAAGGTATCCCTGCCCACAGCAGGGTGTTGGTGACCTTTAAGGTCCCTTCCAATGCAAACTGTTCTGTTTATAATTATATACACATGTCCTCACATTTAATTAGATCTATAACAATATTCAAGTACAGGGACACAGTGGATTAGAAACTCAGATCTTGAGTCTTGTGTTGATTGTGCAAAGCAACACTAACAACTTCTCTTTTTTTATCCATTTGTAAAATAGATATAAAACCAGCCACGGTGATCTTTATTTAATTCCATTTGAGCTTTGTGTCCTAAGCTTCAATAATGTACATTGCACAAACAACATGTAGCTGTTGCTAATTCCCTTTTACACTAATTTGTCTCTGTTAAAAGGAGCCAAAACAGAAAAGAGTGAAAACAGGTCACATACTCTGTTCTTGCTAGAGATGCAACGTGTCTCATAAGTGATAGAATAAACCACAAATACACCTAAATTTACAAGCACTCTATGACTTACTTAGTGTGACATCAGTAAATTTAGTGTGCTTTTAGTTTAACAGCATAGTATTCTGCACTGCAGGTTTGCAGAAACATAGTTTCTATAAAATCTTGAAATCAGACAAGTGTGGTCTTTCAGAATAACTTCAAAAGTGCAAGAAACTTTTAGAAATTCTTTATCACAAAATTTAACATTTTTTCTAGTCCTAAAGGCTTATACTTGACTGTGGTTCAGCACATTTGCATTACAGCAAAAGTTACAGATTTTAGTTTCTATGTATTTTCAGTATTTCACTACTTCAGTGTCTATTTTCAGACTTCTACTCTTAAGTTCAGGCTATAACCCTTAGAGAACATGGTGGAAAGTCCTTCCAAGACTTCTAGGCAACACTGCATGAGACTAAATGCTCATGCAATGAACTTGAAAATTTACCTTTGTCATTTCAGATTTTTACTTACCATTTCTTGTACTACATGGAATTCTACCCTACAGCATGCCTAGTCACTAACTTCTGTGTGCCTGACAAGACAAATCCATAAGTGTAAGTGATTTAGGTACATTTCTGTCCATTATCATCTTATGGTTTTTATTTATTTTGTTTATTATGTAAGGATTTTAAAGCTCCCTTTTAAAATCTCTTCAGCCAAAGTATGTTATTAATACTCTGTACTGTGTATGTGAAAGTGTTTGCATTTCCACTAAAACCTCTGGCATTCATAGATTTAAGATGAAGCTGACTTGGAAAAACGATGTAAAAAAATTCTACAATATAGGGTTAAGAAAACAAATCTAGCAAACTTTAAGAGAAAAATCTTCCAAGCTCTCTAGAGAAATGCTGTGATACTTAATGAGATCTCCTGCCTTTCCTTTTCTAGGTTTCCAGTTACATCTGTAATGAAGACTGAGTCCTGACTTTGTTAAAGTCATGTAAATTATTTCTTGTGCAGCTGAATTCAGATTGCCTGTTGTTGCTGGGTTAGATGCAAAGTGTATTGTGTGCTAAAATGGTTCTTTTTTTTCCTGACAACTCTGAAAACACACATTGCATAGCCTAGGGATACATAAATTGTTCTGGAAAAGCTTGACCACAAAGAAAGAGAAAAATTACACACTACTAATGTTTAAAAAACATAGTGCCACCTTTTTCTTTACTATTAGCATCCAACAGTTTTGGCATAAGTTTTTTTTTTGTTTGTTTTTTTAAGAGGTACCATATCTCTAGACAGAATTAATGTACACACATACATATATACTCAAGAATCCAGTCAAAAGTAATCATATGAATATCTAATGCAAGCCTGTACCCATTAAAATAAAACAATATTGCATGCCAGTAATAAATGGAAGTACTTACAAATAGAATCATAGAATCATAGAATAGTTAGGGTTGGAAAGGACCTTAAGATCATCTAGTTCCAACACCCCTGCCATGGGCAGGGACAACTCACATTAGATCATGTCACCCAAGGCTCTGTCCAACCTGGCCTTGAACACCGCCAAGGATGGAGCATTCACAACTTCCCTGGGCAACCCATTCCAGTGCCTCACCACCATCACAGTGAAGAATTTCTTCCTTATATCCAATCTAAACTTCCCCTGTTTAAGTTTGAACCCATTACCCCTTGTCCTCTCATCACTGTCCCTAAGGAAGATTCCCTCCCCAGCACCCCTATAGGCCCCCTTCAGATACTGGAAGGCTGCTCTGAGGTCTCCACGCAGCCTTCTCTTCTCCAGGCTCAACAGCCCCAACTTTCTCACCCTATCTTCATACAGGAGGTGCTCCAGCTCCCTGATCATCCTCGTGGCCCTCCTCTGCACTTGTTGCAACAGTTCCATGTCCCTTTTATGTTGAGGACACCAGAACTGCACACAATACTCCAAGTGAGGTCTCAGGAGAGCAGAGTAGAGGGGCAGGATCACCTCCCTCAACCTGCTGGTCACACTCCTTTTGATGCAGCCCAGGATACAGTTGGCTTTCTGGGCTGCAAGCGCACACTGAAGCCAGATCATGTTCATTTTCTCATCGACCAACACCCCCAGGTCCTTCTGCGCAGGGCTGCTCTGAATCTCTTCTCTGCCCAGCCTGTAGCTGTGCCTGGGATTGCTCCCACCCAGGTGTAGGACCTTGCAGTTGTCATGGTTAAACTTCATCAGGTTGGCATCAGCCCACCTCACAAGCGTGTCAAGGTCCCTCTGGATGGCATTCCTTCTCTCCAGCATATCAACCGAACCACACAGCTTGGTGTCATCGGCAAAGTTGCTGAGGGCGCACTCAATCCCACTGTCCATGTCACCAACAAAGATGTTGAACAATACTTTTGTCACATTGCATTGCTCATATGCTCTTTTCTTCTGGAATTTTTGTAGTGCTGGATGTTACTGTTACAGGAGAACTTTTCCAAGACCTGTAGAAGTAATTCAGTTAGTTTGGATTTCAATAGCAAAATTTTAAAATTTTGATGTTTAGCTGGATTGCAGCAATGATTTTCTGTGCCTCCCCAGGTAGAAATGCTAGAAAAGAAGGAAAATACAAAAAGAAATGCGGAGTAGCTAGAAAGCACAGGTGAACTGAAGGGCTTCCCTCAAGCTAATGATTTTTAAGAGCATATGCATTTGCGTACTGGCACAGATCACAACCTGATTTCTCAAATAGATGCTCATTAACTTTCACTGCTATGCCATGAATACATTCATAGATGCTTCTCAACTGAATGCTACAGTGGCTGGAAGTGTGTCTTCAGCCAGCCTCTCTTCTTTGGCAGGTATATTTGTGCTGGTTTGGGTTCCTCACACCATGGATTGTATTTACCCAGTCATGATTGTCCTACAGGCTGTGATAATATTGGAAAGGAAAGAAAGTAAGAAAAGGACACCCTAACATGAGAATGAGACACTGGATCTTACTGAGAGCTTGGCATCACTTCTTTTCACTCAGGTCTTACTGGAGCTCTTGTTCCTTCAAAGATCTCTGCTTTGGATGAGGTATTTTGGAAGGTGGCTAGCTATTAAATGGTGAATCTTCTTAAATCTACGAATTAAAGCAACAAATTAGTAATATAAACCACATTATACAAACAAGCAAAAAACCCTAAGAAAACCCAAGCCAACTCAGTCTTCAATTGCCATGCTGTAATCACAGCTCCTAAGGTTACGTGGCATAATAAAATCATTAGGTTAATTCTTGGATTCCTATGATTATTCTGTTCAAGGCAGAGCAGTTGCAATAATATTGTTTCACTCAGAGTTTAATCTGCTTCTTACTATACACGCTCTAGTGTATGGACAACAGAAGATGTTGTTAGCTTAGGTGTAAAATCAGCAGATTTACTTTCGGCTGATCTGCAAGCATGACAGATTTTGGAATCATTTTTGTTATTATAAAGTGGCTGTGTTCAATATTATTTTTTTTTCAAGATTCTGCATTTCACTATACATTCAAGTTTTTTCTATACTCTAAAGCAAATCAACAACCAGGAGGGTTTTTTAGTTAGAATCACAGAATCATAGGATGAGTTTGGTTAGAAGAGACCTTTAAAGATCGTGTAGTCCAACCCCTCTGCCTCTGGACAGATTTCACTACATCAGATTGTCCAACCTGACTTGGAACACTTCCAATGATAGGGCATCCACAACTTCACCAGGCAACCTGTTGCAGTGTCTCATCACCCTAATCGTAAAAAATTTCTTCCTTATGTCCAGTCTAAATCTACCCCATTGCTTCTTGTACTATTGCTACAGACATTGGTAAAATCTCTCTTTCTGTTTTTTTTTATAAGTCTTCTTTATATATTGAAAGGCCACAATAAGGTCTCCTGGAACCTTCTCCAGGCTGAATAACCCCAACTCTCTCAGCCTTTCCTCATAGGAGGGGTGTTCCACCCCTCCTTTGGACCCACTCCAACAGGTCCATGTCTTCTGTGTACTGAGGACTCCAGAGTTGGACACAGCACTCCAGGTGGGGTTTTTTACCAGAGCAGAGTAGAGGGACAGAATCACCTTCCTTGGCCTGCTGGTCACACTCCTTTTGATGCAACCCAGCATACGACTGGCTTACTAGGCTGTGAGCGCACAGTGTAGGCTCATGTCCAATTTTTCACCAACCTCTCTCCAAGTTCTCTGCAGGGCTACTCTCAATCCCTTAATTTTTCAGCCTGCACTGATATTGGGGATTGTACCAGTCCTGGTGCAGGACCTTGCACTTGGCTCTGTTGAACTTCACAAGGTTCACATGGCTCCACTTCTCAAGCCTGCCAAGTATCCTCTAGAAGGCATTCCTTCCCTCCAATAGATAATTGTATGAGTTGGCTTCCTGACATCATCTTACCTTGTCATAGAAGGCCTGAATTTCACTTCAGACTGAGGTCAATCACAAGTTTAAAGGGCCAGAATCCAGCAAAGTCATATCTAGAAGGAAATACAAATGTCAAGGTTCAGCTATATTTTCTGACTATTCTTGAGCAGATCTCTGAAATTTATGTGCCTTACATAGACTATCATAGACATAGAACAGTTAAGGTTGGAAAGGACCTTAAGATCACCTAGTTCCAATCCCCCTGACATGGGCAGGGACACCACAGCTAAACCATGTTACCCAAGACTCTGTCCAGCCTGGCCTTGAACACTGCCAGGGATGGAGCATTCACAACTTCCTTGGGCAACCTTTTTTACTGCCTCATCACCCTCACAGTAAAGAACTTCTTCCTTATATCTAACCTGAACTTCCCCGCTGGGAAATATTGCTCTGGTCAATTTGTCTGTCTCTCTAGACTGTAGGCTTTTTAAGGCAGAAATACAGTTTCCCATGTGTCCAGAGTTTGACCAGGATCACTCTGAGAGGTGGTGAAGCTCCAATTCTGTGAACAATGCACAGGAAAACAAGAGTTAACAGTCTTTCCAACCACTGGTTGTAGAGCCCCACAAGAGCCAAAGCTGGGGCTTCATTAGCTCATGCATTGAGACAGTCCTAAATCAAATACCATGAGGCCCTTATCTGGCTTTAAGCCTGTATGTGCTCCTTTAGTCTAAATTTTAAAAAGACTAATGTAGGACCTAGACAGAAACATAAACTGATCTTTTTTCCTAAAGCTTATTTCAGTGATTTAGAAACACTGTTCCTTAAACGATGTCATGGGAAAAGAAGCACCATATCTCACTTCACCCCCTGCACTCCAACACTGCAGGTAAGCACTTAAATTTTCCTCTGAAAAATAAACCCACTATTAAATATAATCACATTGTTGTTAAGTGAGGGCTAACATTTGACAGAAATTTTTTTTAAGATGAAATCTCAGGTTCAGTCCAAGTGTTGAAACTGTCTTTTTCAAAGGTACTGTTAGCTTATTTTCTCATTTGAAACACCTTATTTCACCACTCTGAAGTATTACAAGACAATAAAAACTTTCACCTAAAGTCATAGAAAAAACGTCTCAGACATCTTTGAAACAGATCTTTGAAGCAGATCAGCTTAAAGTAAGAGAAATCAGTAATTCAAAACTGTGGAGGTCTTGTTCTAACTTCAAGTTCAGATTCCTTCTCTAAAAAGCAGGATGACCTGGAGGTTCAGGGTTTTTTCCTTGCTCAGAGAAGTTTAGTCAAAACACAGTGTTTGCCCATGTTTTGAACACAGTTACATGGAATCTGTTTACGAAGAATACATATTTATTTGTCACTGTGCAAACAGGCGCAAGGTATAAATACAGTTTATAGACAGTAGATCCTTCAGCCTGCATTCAGTGCCATACCGTTCTGATGGCATTGAAAACCGCGTGGCAGCTGCTTCAGAAGTGGGTTTGCAGTGACCTCTGTAGGACAGACCTGAGGCAGGGTCCGTTCTTCAGCCTAATCATGGTGCAGATCTTCTGCCTACTCATACCACGATAAGAAACTGCTGAGCTAAAGCCCATGATACACCCAGTATGGGGCAATTCTGCTATGGTAGTGTGGTAAAGACCTCTCCATTGGTCCCTGAACCTTTAGACATTTAAGTACTAGTTGTGACTGCACCAAGATTTCTGAAGAATCATTTCTGTGGAGCCACCTGTTTTCTAGGATTTACAGCATGCAGAGATCCCCTGGTAACTAGGTTCTGGCTCACTACCCCCAACTACACAACGTTCAATTCTGTCTGCCTATTGGGATAATTTCTTTAGTAACTGTGCTACAAGACGGGCAATTTGTGCAGGACAAAGAATATTTTGATCTCTGGCCTCTTGAGCCAGAATAACAGTCTGCCTGTTCCTTCATGTAAAGTCAGTGGGGAGAAAGCAAAGGTAAAACACTGAGTTATGACTCCACAGACTACCAATCCCAGTCTCAGTTTATAAACCAAAGATACAAAATAAATTTCAGTGAGTGTTCTTAGGCAAAAACTCTTTGACTAAGTCAGAATTTGTGTTACTCACTGATTCAGGCAAACCATGGTAAAATACTATTTTACATGACTACCCTATGCAGCAGTACAGCCTTGGGGCAAATCATCTCGGAGACAGCATTGCAGCAAAGACACTGAGTCGCATCTTTGGCTGTATTGGGAAGTGCACAGACAGCAGATCCAGCAAGGAAGTTATCCTGCCCTGCTATTCACTCAGCAGTTGTGAGGTAGATCTGGATTGCAGCATCCAGTTTTGGATCCCCCAGCAACATAGGGAAGACATGGATATATTGGAGAAAGTTCAGCAGAGGCCCCAGCCCACTGACAACTTGGAAAAGGGATAAGAGATCTGCTTCAACTTCATAGAATCATAGAATCAGGTAGCAGTTTGGGTTGGAAGGGATCTTTAAGAGTCATCTAGTCCAACCTTTCCTGCAATGAGCCAGGGATTCCTCAGAAGTGCGCATCAATAGATGAAAAGCAAAAGATGCAAGCTGGGGCATCGAAAGTTCAGACCACAAATAAGTAAAATGTTTTTTCACCATAAGTGTGGTCAAACACTCTGGAACTGGGAGGTTGTTCAGTCTATCTGCCTGTACAGTGAGCGCCTTGCTGCTGGGTAATGCAAACCAACAGAAAGTAATACCTATGCAGTTTCTAACTCCAGAGTCTCAGAACAGAAATGCTGCACTGGCAAGTACTGTGTGCCTTATGGTTGTGAAATACAAAAAAATTCAGCACTCAAAAATTCCAAAGCTATAAATGACAACAAGAAAAAATGTTGCATACTTTTTCTACTTGTAACTGTTATGAGCAGGAACTCAAGTTCCATGAAGAAACCATCAATATATACTGAACTGAGAAATATATGTTGAACTAAGACATCTTGCTTTTACTTCAAACAGTATTTGTTTTGACAGATGTCATGTCAGTGCTGAAAACTCCCATAGTTAATAGGTATATTTAAGCGCTTTTTACATTGAGACCACATCAATTAATGGCAAGACAGGTGGTGAAAAGGTGATCTCTATTTACAGATTAAGAGCCTAGCTGTGCCTGCCTGTTTTTACAGACTCTAAATTTGCCTCTAAACTGGAGAGACATAAGTGTGATGGATTGACTGCCTGGTGAATAAGGATGACCACATGTAGAGAGTTGCGGTCAATGGCTCAGTGTCCAACCGGAGGTAGGTAATGATGGTGTCCCTCAGGGATCGGTGTTGGGACCAATCCTGTTCAACATCTTTGTCAGTGACACGAACAGAAAGCCAACCGCATACAGGGCTGCATCAAAAGGAACATAACCAGCAGCTCAAAGGAGGTGATCCTGCCCCTCTACTCTGCTCACGTAACACCCCACTTGGAGTATTGTGTGCAGTTCTGGTGTCCTCAACATAAGAAGGGCATGGAGCTGTTGGAGCAAGTCCAGAGGAGGGCCATGAGGATGATCAGGGGACTGGAGCACCTCCCGTATGAAGACAGGCTGAGAAAGTTGGGTCCGTTCAGCCTGGAGAAGAGAAGGCTGCGTGGAGACCTCATAGCAGCCTTCCAGTATCTGAAGGTGGTCTACAAAGGTGCTGGAGAGGTACTCTTCATCAGGGACTGCAGCGACAGAACAAGGGGTAATGGGTTTAAACTTAAATGGAGGAAGTCCAGGTTAGCTATAAGGAAGTTCTTTACTGTGAGGGTGGTGAGGCACTGGAACAGGTTCCCAAAGAATTGGTAAATGCTCCACCGTGGCAGTGCACAAGGCCAGGTTGGGCAGAACCTTGGGCAACATGGTCTAGTGTGAGACATCCTGGCCCATGGCAGGAGGCTTGGAGCTCGAAGATCTTAAGGTCCTTTCCAACCCAAACCATTCTGTGATTCTATGACTCTCTCAGCAACCTTAAGGTCAATACTGCAGTCCTCGCCTTGGGAGCAGCAGGAGCAAAAGGGCACTTTTTCCAACACCAGTACTAATGTCTCAAGTTCACATCATTCTTCACAAAATGATTTCTGCAGCAACTGGGTAATCATTTTGCCAAACCAGGAGTGTACCAGGAAGATGGGCTTCCTGCGCCACACAGGGCATTAGTGACTAACTCTTGTTAGAGAAGACCACCTATCTCTTCTTGAATCACACCATGTCTCACCATCTCCACAGACAACCACAGTAACACCAGTACTGCTGTTTTGTTCCTCTCTAGCTTCTGCATAGGTCACTATCTGGTCCCTGTCCAAGCACATCCCTATCTACCTTCCCACTAGAAGCAGAAGGTGCTACACCCATCTGCACCACTGCTGAACAAGCAATAAGCTCTTCACACAGCTAGTGCCCATATACATTGAGACCTACAGGCTGGATAATAGGTCTTTCTGTCTGAATAAATTATAGGCCCATGTCTCCTCATACTTTCTCACAAGTTAGGGCTCGACATGCAAGGGCTGACTGGTAGAGAGAGGTGTCCCAGGTTGTGTATGAAAAAAGTGGCTCAGGAGCAGCAAAGCTCTGTAAGACATTGTCATGAATGCCACAAGGATTAGTGAAATAGAGACAGGACAATGTGCCACAATAAAAGATACCCTGTACGGTACATAGTGTTGGTATGAACAGAGTGTAATGAAACACTTCATGGGCTTTAAATTAGAATCCCAATTTCAGCATAAAGCATTCATACTTGGCTGGAAGTATGATGGGGGAAAAAAAAATGTGGACCGAAAAGATATTTATTTGTCCAGGGCCATAACCTTAGTACTTGTTACCTCACCTAACATAAATAGTGCAAGAGATGGAATTCAGAAATCAAATCATTTTCACAAATAACCTTTCAGTTTGTTTGCACAGCACTAATTTTTAAAAGTCACTCCTCTCAGAGCTCCATTTTTTTTTTTTGTATGAAAGCAAAATATTCTCTTATCTTGTCAATAAAATAAAGTTACTCAGCAGATCAGGAGCTTCTTGGAAAAATAATTTGGATCTCTGAACATAATTTTGTGCATTAGAGCAACACATCCACTAATATATTATCCCACCACAGCTAATGCAAAAACACAAAGTCTCTAGTTTTAATTCCTTTGACATTCAAACCCCTTTGGAGAGCTGCTGTCAGGTAAAGAGGTGGTAAAGGGAGCCATCCCAAAGACACCTTAGCATTTTTAATGAGGATGATTAGCTGCTATTGACCCAGGGTGCCTGAAGCTTTTATTGCAATAGTCTGTTAATAAGGCAGGGCTAAGTACCCTTTTAGCTGGTGCTCAGGAAAGGCCAAGCTGAAAGAGACGCTTATATATAAGAGCACCTATATATAAAAGCCTGGCTTAGACCACAGGTCCCAGAGTACTACCAGCAGCTACAGCATTTGTAAAGAAGGGGCCTCAGCTCAGTTTGTACCACTGCGATAACCTCAGACATGGCACTGCATGTCGCAGAGTACTTTCCCCAATAAACGTTGTACTACTTGTCCCTGCTAGGGTAGAGGCTTTGACACAGACTGAGCTCTGGATGGCGGATGCATCCCTCCAAGGCTGTAGGGAGTACGTGGGGTCTCTTTCTGATACCAGGTGAGACAGCTCTCTTCCTGCAGGTGGTATGCTGTCTTGGAGGATCTATGCTGCCAAAAGGAGGAGTTATGGGAGGAAGTGAGCAGACTGTGCAGATTCAGGGAAGAGGAAAGGGAGATAGACAGGATCTGCTCTGAAACTCAGATGCTTGAAAAGCCACCACTCCTAACTGCAGGAGAGCAGCTGGCAGTGTCCACCCCTATTATTAAGTTCAACCTCTGGAGAATGGAAAGGATGGAAACTGGTGATATCCAGCACAAAGGCTCCTTCATCACCTAAGGACTTGAAACTATTAAGTCCACTGCCCTCAAAGCTGAAGAGGAGACTTGTGTGCCTCTGTGGTCCACCTGACCCTGAGCCATGCATGACCCCAAGGAAGAAACACTGATTAATTGTAATGGGTAACTCCTTGCTGCAGGGGACAGAGGCACCCATCTCTTGATCTGACACAACAACTAGAGAAGTTTGTTGCCTCCCAGGGGCCTGGATCCAGAATATTCTGTGGGGGCAAATGGAGCTTGTCTTTAACTACTACTTTAACTACTATTCCCTGCAGATCTTCAATGGGGATAAAAATGATACTAATAGGGGCAACTTAAACAGTGTCAAAAGTGACTACAGAGCTCTGGGGGCTGTAGTCAAGGGCCTTAGGTCCAGATGATGTCCTCAGTCCTGCTGCTTAAAGGAAAATAAATGAGGAGGAAGGAACTAATGGAAACACTAGTAACAGGTTAATAATTGGATGCAGAGCAGGTGTTGGTGGCAGTGTTTGGGGTTCTATGACAATGGGATCCTGTTTGCAGGTTAATCTCTGTTTGGAATACATGGGACTCAAATCACTAAGCAGGGCAAAGCAATTTTTGCCAATGATGGCTGACCTCATAAGGAAGACCTGAATGTCAATAAGATGGAGCTTAGGCAAGGCCACTTCCAGGATTTGCGTATAAGCAAGGAGGGGTCTACAGGGCACAATTATAGGGAAATCACCAAAACCCTTGCTAGGAAGTCAACATGCTGAGGTGCCTCTCTAAAGTGCATACTGATCCATATAGTGTGAGGAATAAACAGTGAATTAGAGATATGTGTGCATTTGCAGGGCTATGGTAGTGTTGGGATCACAGAGACATGGTGGGATAGTTCCCTTGACTGGAATATTGCAAAGAAGGTATATTGGCTCCTTAGGAAGGATGGAAAGGAATGATGAGCAGGCAGAGTTGGCCTTTGGATGAGAGAGGAGCTGGAGTGCACATAGCTCTGCCCGGTGATAGACAAGCAGCCAACTGAAAGCTTATGGGTAAGTATTAAAGAGAGTAAAGGTAAAGGTGATGTTACAGTCGGTGTCTGCTACACACCATGTGACTAGGAAGAACAAGTGGATGAGGCCCTGTAGAGGCAGAGGGAGCAGCCTCACAGTTGCAGGCCCTGGTCCTCATGGGAGATATTCACCACCCTCACATCTGCTGGAGGGAAAACACAGCAGTATATAAGCAATTCTGGAGGTTTCTGGAGTACAGCGATCATAACTTTCTCCAAGTGACAGAAGAGCCAACAAGGAGACGAACCTCATACCCACCAACAGCTTGCTGAGAATGTCAAGGTCAAAGGCAGCTTTGGCTGCAGTGATCATGAGGTGGTGGAGGTCAGGATCCTGATGGGAGGGAGAAGGGTAGGAAGCAAGGTCACAACCCTGGGCCTCAGGAGAGCAGACTTTGGCCTCTTAAACGATCATCTTGGAAGAGTTCTGTGGTCCTGGAAGGAAGAGATGTCCAAGAAAGTTGGTTAAGCTTTGAGTATCATGCCTTCCAAGCTCAAGAATGGTCTATCCCAATGGATAGTCAGTCAGGCAAAAATATCAGGAGGCCTCTGTGGATGTACAAGATGCTCCTGACCAAACTCAAGCACAAAAAAAAAGCGTACAGAGGATACAAGCAAGAATAGGTAACCTGGGAGAAATATAGAGATGTTCCTGAGCTTGCAGGGATGAAGTTAGGAAAGCTAAAGCCCAATGAAATTGGATCTGGCTGGGGATAGGAAAGAACAAGAAGGCTTCTATAGTTATATAGGTGACAAAAGGAAGAAAAAGGAAAATGGGGGCTCATTGTTGAATGAAATAGGGTATCTGGTTTCATAGGACATGGAAAACGCTGAGGTACTGAATGCCTTCTTTGCCTTAGTCTTTACTAGCAAGACCACCCTTCAGGAATCCCAGAAACTATGAGAAAAATATGGAGCAGGGAAGATGTACCCTTGGCAGACAAGGATCATGTCAGGGAATACTTGATATGTAAACCCATGTGCACTATTTGGATACACCCCTGAGTGCTGAGGTAGCTGGCAGATGTCATTATGAGACCATTCTCAATAGTCTTTGGTAGATCATACGAAATGGGAGAAGTGCCCAAAGAGTGGAGGAAAGCAAATGTTACTCCTGTCCTCAAGAAGGGCAAAAAAAAAGGACCCAGGTACCTGAAGGCTGTCATCTTAATACCTGAGAAAATGATGGAGCAGATAATCCCAGAAACCATTTCCAGGCACATGAATGATGAGAAAATCATCAGGAGTAGCCAGCATGGCTTCACCAAAAGGAAGTCATGCTTGACCAACTTGATGACCTTCTACAATATAATGTCTGGCCTGGGAAGTGAGGGAAGAGCAGTGGATATTGTCTACCTGTACTTTAGAAAAGTCTTTTAACACTGCCTCCTGTAAGATCCTCACAGAGAAGCTGTTGATGTATAGTGTGGTTGTATAGTGTGATGTGTAGCGTGAGCAGTCAGTTGAAAGCCAGCTGAATGGCTGGTGTCAGAAGAGAGCTTTCAGATACATACTACTTACAACTCTAACTGGGCTGGGGTTTTTTTCCTCCTTTCTTTCTGTGGCTAGAATATGAGATTTCTTTTGGCAATTAGATAAAATATGTAGCATCTCACCAGTGTGAAGTTACGCACTACACTTTTATCAACTGTGGAACTCCATCACACCACAAATAAGAATGTCTCTGCAGAGCAAGGACAGCAAAAACAACAGGTGCTATTTACCATGACTCAATTTACCAGAAGGTGTCACCAGTGTCAAATACTGGCAAGTACAAAAATAACTTCATAGGTTTATTATTCAGGAACTGCATTTGCAAAGCTGATTTAAAAAATACAAACCCTGTCAAAATCATTACTGTTGTAAAAATCAATCCTGTAAAGCAGGGATTTTTATAACACGTACAGGTGACTGGTGGTACATTTTTTCTAAAATCTCGTCTGCCACTGTCAACTGTTCACTAGCCCAAAATTACTATAAACATGGTGTTTGTTATTTATGCCTCCTGCTCGGTACATGCACATTGTGTCAATCACACTGTTGCTGTGAATAACAGCAGAACAACTAGGAAAAGATTAGAACTGGAAGTTCCAGAGATTCAGGTGCATGAGAGGTCTTTGAGGGCAAACATCCCCATCTGCCTCCAACTTTAAGGAGAAACATTCTCTTAATAGCATTTTTTCTTTGCTAGTTTACCTTGACAATGCTGTAAAATGAAACAGATTTGTTTTATTTTTTTTTCCCCCTAGAATTAATTTTGAAAGAGCAAAGCATATTCCTACAGCAGCTTTTAGGGATGAGAGGTGAAACATTTTTCAGTGGTGCATTTTGGCACATCCCATTAAGGTAACCATTGGTTATTCACAGCACTTATCCAAAACAAACTAAATAATGTTATCTTGAGGTGTTTACCAGTAAATGCTGTGTTCAGTATCGTTCAAATTTATTTGGAAAGCACAGTGATGCAAGGCAATAGGAAACCTGTCATAGACCTGAGGTTGTTCAGCATAGTCACTGTGTCTTAACAGGGAGACATCAGCAACCAAATACGGCACCTCAGATTGGCAGTCATGGTCTTTTTGCAAACCAGTAAGGCAGGGCACACAAGTGTCATGAACAGGGATTGTTGCAAAGATGCCTCTTATTTGACATTTGTTTTTTTTGTCCCACAACCTGGCTCAGAGTCTTTGTTAAAATCTCTCTTCCAAATGCCCCAGTTACAGTTAAATTGCATGGAGTGCAGTCAGGCTGTTTGCTGCTCCCCTGTAGCAGCTCTAATGAAAGTCTAATAATTTCACCCTTTGCTTATGTCCTAATTACTGCAACATCATTCTTTCCAAAGGATCTGGCATTAGATCTGTTTCGTCCTTTGTTACCTACTAAGGAGCTCTTCAGACATCAATTTTACTAACTGCAGTTGTCACAGAGGGCCGTAATATTCCATGAATATTAGCAATACTGGAACTAATTACATTTGGACAAATAGAGGAGTGAAAGTTTGGGCAACATGAAAGCACATTTGTAACTTCTAAGTATAACTATTCACCTGTGCACTTTTTAAGTAGGCAGTAATGACTAAATACCTGCGTAATGTAAAGTCAATATACAGTGGATCAGAATACGTGTGCAATTATAGTTAAACTGTCCTGGCCTCACTTTTTCACCTGCTTCATCTTCTTGTTGTACATATGATACCACAAAACACAAGCATCTCCTCAGTGTTGCCAGTTTTATTATGAAGTAGCAATAATCTCATTTTGAGAATGTAAGGCAACAGTGTAAAGAGAGCTTTTGCTGACATCAGTAGCAGAAACAGAGAATCATAGACTGCTTTAGCTTGCAAGGGACCTTAAAGATCATCTAATTCTAATCCTCCTGCCATAGGCAGGAACACCTCACGCTAGACCAGATTACTCACAGCCCTGTCCAACCTGGCCCCTGGTGGGGATGGAGCATGCACAGCATCTCTGGGCAACCTGCGCCAGTGTTTCACCACCCTCACAGTACAGTGTTTCTTCCTAATGTCTAATCTAAGTCTACCTTTTTTCAGTTAAAGTCATTCCCCCTTGTCTTGTCACTAGAGGCCTTTGTGCGAATTCCCTCTTCAGATTCCCTATAGTCCCTCTTTAGCACTGGAAGGCTGTGCTAAGTTCTCCCTGAGCCTTCTCCAGGCTGCACAAGCCCAGCTCTCTTGGCCTGCCTGCATAGCAGAGGTGCTCCAGCCCTCGATCATATTCATGGCCTCCTCTGGCCTCACTTGAAGAGGTCCATGTACCTCTTGTGCTGGAGGTCCCAGAGCTGGATGCAAAACTGCAGGTGGAGTCTTGGCAGGTGTGGTCAGGGCAGAGTAGAGGGGCAGGACCACCTCCCTCGACCTGCTGGTCACGCTTCTTTAATGCAGCCCAGCATACGGTTGGCTGTCTGGGATGCATCATGTTGAGCTCTTGTCAATCAACACTCCCAGGTCCTTCTCCTCAGGGCTGCTTTTAACCCAGTCTCTGCCCAACCTATAGTTGTGCTTGGGATTGCCTTAAGAAGCATGCAAAACTTGCAAAACTTGCAGATCCAATTTTCACAATCTAATACCTAAAGCAAATCTTGGTATTGGTTCAAGCAGTCACCAATTTCTCTATTTCTTTTTTTCTCACCTAAGATGCAGTCTGTTTACAAACTCATCTCTTAAACTACATACTGCTTGGATGAATAAAGAAATATTCTCCCTTTTTTACAGATAAACCTGTTAACTAAGCACATAGTATTGACACAAGAGAGGTCTTTTTATTTGCATTATACTGGTTTCTGAATGTATTCTGTCAACAGGATTTACTAATCTATTAAATGGAAATATTCAAAGTTCTGTGTTGCTTGTTCAGGGTGAAGCTAAATGTGAGAATTCAGAGGTTTGTTTCCAACATTCTTATTCACACAATAGAGCTGCTAAATGGTAAACATCTCAGTAGCATAAACTCATCAGAAAGAAGGTACATCAGTCTCATTCTGTGCCCAGTTTTCTCCCAGCTTTTGACCTCAGAAGGCAGAATGTGAGAGCATTATCAGCTGCAGAAAATGCACAAACAATACAACAAGAAATAAGTGAAATATTACCCCCGTGTGGTAGAGATGCAGAGGCCAAAGGCTTATCCACAGTCCTTCCCCAGCCTTGTTGCCAGTGCACATCAATACCACTCTTGATGTCATCAACAAAGATGTTGAACAGGATTGGTCCCAACATTGACCACTGAGGGACTCCATCCATTACCCATCTCCAGCTGGACATTGAGCCATTGACCACAACTCTATTTGTGTGGCCATCCAGCCAATTCCTTATCCACTGAACGGTCCATATATAAATCTGTGCCTCTCTCTAAATTGGAGATGCATGGATTCACAGGAATTGGCTGGCTCATGCCAGTTGTGTGGGTCCACAGTGGGTGCAGCCATGTCTGAGGCCGCAGAGGGGTTTCTGAGCTATGTGAGGCCTGAGCAGCCTGTCCGCTGGGGAGGGGCATAATGGTGGCTCAGCTATCCTGTCTCTCCCAGTGTCCTGCCTTTTCCCTCCCATAGGTGCCCCCCCACTCAGCAGGACCAGGGGACCAGCTGTGAAGAGCCAGCACACTGCAGCTGCAGTGCTGCAGAGATGGAGCGTAAGTTCAGTGCTGCCTTTCAGCCCTTGGTTGCACCAGGCCTGCCTGGCTCAGCTGCATACTCATGCATCTTACTGGGTACCAGTGTCTTGTATGGACATGGAGCTAAGGGATGCTGTTCCATTTGTTAGAGAAATTCCTCTGGGCAGGGCTCTGCCTTGAGCACCGCTAACCCCAGGACTCACTCTTTTTCAGGAAACAGATTATGAGCCTGAGGAAAGAGAGGCTCTTCATGATTGCCATGGGTTCAGCAGTAGCAGCCGTTTTTTCTCCTTCTTGGTAGCTGGTGCAGCTCTGTGTTTTTGATTTTGGGCCTGGGAGCAGCGCTGATAACACCAGTGTTTTCAGTTACTGCTTGGTAATGTTTTGGTCTGGCCAAGTACTTTCTGAGCCTCATGCTATGCCAGGGAGGAGGGGGAGCTGGGAGGAAGTAGAGGCAGGACACCTGACCCAAACTGACCAAAGAGGTTATTCCATACCACAGCATGTCATGTCCAGGATGTGAACACGGAGAGCAGAGATACAGAAGGGTGTGGTGGTGGACTGGGGGTGCACGGCATGGTCAGTTTTTTGGTATTGGGGGGTTCACTGCTGGGGGGGTGCACTGGCTGGGTCGGGCTTGGTGAGCAGCTGTATTCTCTTTCCTTATATTTCTCTTGTATTATTATTGATGGTAGCAGCAGTGATTTGTGTTATACCTTAGTTACTGAACTGTTCTTATCTCAAACTGTGCCAGTTGCATTCTTTTGATTCTCCTCCCCATTCCCCCGGGACTGGGGGAAGAAAGAGGGAAGTGAGTGAGTGAGAAAACTGCGTGGGTGGGGGGCTTAAACCACGACAGCTCTTTTTGAAGCCCAATGTGGGGCTCGAAGGGTTGAGATAAAGACAGAATAGTCACTCGTCACAATGCTGATTTATTGGCTCTCAAAGTTGTTGCTCTGGTTCTCACAGGTTCAGCGTATGATACTTTACTTGCAGCCGCTATTTCTTATCCTAACATTTTTCACATCTGGGTTTTGGGTTAAGGTTCTTGTTACATTGTACTCTATTGAAATGGCTTTTAATAGGGGCGAGCTCCAGAAGGGAGGAGGGGAAGCTGAGGCTGGACGGCCCGGGAGCTGCCAGCAGCCCAAACGGCCCGGGAGAGCTGCCCCAGGGGATCAAGAGTCCGGGGACGGGGCGGCAGCTACCGACCGGTCAGAGGAGACGGCAGAGAAGCCAAGCCCCGAGCCCGAGCCAAGCCACGCTTAAACCACGACAATGGTCTTCTGCTTGATGAGCCTCGCTGCTCTCGGTTAGTATTTACCTGCTGCCAGCAGAGGCACAGAGGTGTGAGGAGCGACCTTCAGCGTGAGGAAGAGGCACTGAGGGCCTGTGTGGCCCATACAGCATCTCACCTTTGTGGATCTGGGAGGTCACAAGATGCTCGCTGCAGGCAGATGAAATGGGGCATAGCAGTGGGGTGCAAAGCCTGGAACCAGGGCTGTGCGGCGCCCCAAGGCCCAGGGCAAGAGTCCGTGCTTGGAGCTACCTCCTCTCCCTGCAACCCTTTGTGCTGTCCTCGGCCAACCTCTTGCCACCCTGGTGTGGGAGGAGACCGTGTGACCACAGAGATCCTTAGAAACCGCAGTAAATTGACTCTCTCTCGGTGATGTTACAGCTGGTGCCTGGTTCAGGACCTCGCTGCTCATGGGGTGGCTGTGTGGAAAGAATGCACCACAGGTCAGTGGGACAGGAAAGTCCTGCCAGGGAGCACTGCTGGCGATGGGTGGGTGAGTGAATCGCCCGTCCTGCAGTGCCGGGCAGTGACCCAAAGCAGCGGCAGCAGCTTCTGCTGTGCCTTCCTAGAGCTGCCAGCTCAAGGAAGCCCCGGTTGCTGTGGGACTCCAGCGAGAGCCTTTCCCTTCCAGGGGCAGCCTGCAGCTGGCCTGAGTTCGCTGTGGTAAGAGCCCTCTCTTCTCCCCCACCCTGCAGCATGTTTGGTGGGGATAGCACGGGCAGATGAGCCCGTGCTATTTCCTCTCACTTGCACAGTGTCCAGAGCTCGTGTCTTCTGCTCCTGTCCTGGCCTTGTGCTAAACCTGGAGGGGGAAGGAAGCACTTGCAAACCAGGGAAAGAGAAGGGGCTCGAGCATCACTGTCTCTGCTACTCCTGGGCTTGGAGGCTCCGCGCATTGCTGGGCAGTGATCTGACAAGGTCTGATCTCCTGGTGATTGCAGGAACACACCTAATGTGTGGAAAGGACAAGCCGGAGAGATACAGCAGCTGAGGGATGAGGTGACACATCTGGCTGTGGACATCCGCTCTATAAAGAAGGTGATCCTGCACTCTGCAAAGAGGGCTGGGCAGGAAAAGGCCCCCACCTGGCACAGGAAGGGCCTGGCACAGGGGGTCCTGCGCATCCCAGCCTACACACCCCTCCCTTGCAGGGGCTGTGGGTTGAGCTTCTTTTCTGTAGGGCCCCCTCTCCTGGCCCGCTCTGATGTGTTTTTTTCCCTGTGCCTTGGTGTCTTCCCCAGGAAGCTCAGCAAATGAGAGAGGCAACGTCTGACCCCATGGAGGTGCCTGGCTGGGCTCTCAAAGGCACAGGTACAGGCAGCCCTTGGGTCCAGGCAGTTCTTGTTGTGCTGGGCTCGTGCTTGGTGTTCCTGAAAGCAGGCATTGCTGCAGACACTGATCTTCAAGGTAGAGAGAGGTGGGACAAAACCACGGGGCCCGTGGCTGTAGCAGTGTGGCTCCCTTAGGCTCACCCCAGCCCTGGTGCCAGAGCCCTCACTGCTGCCTCGGCCATGCCCCTGACAGCATTTCTGCCCTTTCCCACTCCGTGGAGCTTTCCTGGAGAATGAAAGCATACGGCTGCATCACCCTCTGCTGTCCACGCAGCAGGACCTTGCCTTGGGTCTGCGGCCCTTTCTGTGGGGGCTCACTGTCCCCCAGCACCCACAGATCTTCTCTTCGTGCAGCTGGGATGGAGATACCATCACCAGGCGCAGGTATCCCCTGCATTTGCCGGTGCACCTCCGAGCATCCGGTGCTGCATGACTTAGCAAGTCACTTGCAGCCACCAGGTCCTCTGCACCTGGGGCTTCTTGCAGTCAGCTGCTCTCTTCTGCCCTCAGGGGCTGCCGTCGACCTGCAGGAATCATCCAGCACCTCTGCACGGCTCAGAAGGGTGTTTTCGTCCCTGTTTAGTCAACCCTCTGAGGGTAGCTTTGTGCAGGTACAGTAGCAGAATCCGTCTATGCTGCTTCTCTTGCCTCTGGATCAAGTTGGAGCCAAGGCCTGGGCTGTCTCCTTGTGAGGCCAGGGGTCTTGCTCAGGGCCAGGGCAAGGATCTGGTGCCTGACAGCTGAGGTCCCACACGGGGCTTGGCTCCCTAGAAAAAGCAGTTGCCGTCAGAGAGGGTCTGAGCTGAGCTTCCTGACCACCATGGCTGGTCACTGCTGGCTGAAGGGGTTCCTCCTTTGGGTCACCACTTCACAGCCAGAGCTCTGATTGTTCCACCCATGATGGGGCAGTGGAGGGTGGAAGGAGGCTGCAGACCTGCTGGCCAACACAAGAGGTTTCTGGAAAGCCCGGACACTGGTGCAGGGTATCAGGTGTTTCCTCCTTGCTGGAACTTTTCCTCTTTCCTGGGCTGGGAAGATAGTCGGGTGCTTCTGCCCACTTCCCAACACACCGCGCGTCTCCAGCAGAAGCACAGCCCCGGGCACAGGGCTGCCTGTGCTTCTGCAAGCAGGGGAGCGAAGCCCTCCGCTCACTTCTCTTGCCCTCTGCTTTTAGCCTGATGCTTCCCCAGGGTACTGCTGGCCTAGGCAACCGTCTCGGAGAGAAGTGTTAATCCAACTGCCCACAGAAGTACAACCAACGGCCATCACCTTACAGCACTGCTCAAAGATAGGCACTCCACTGGGGACTGTCAGTAGTGTGCCCAAGGATTTCACTGTCTCTGTAAGTCTGTGCTGGGCTCAGGGCTGGGACCTGACCACAGGTAAAGCTGTGACCAGGACTGCTGCTCCCTGTGCATCTGTGGAGATGTGTGTGCTCCCAGGCACTGCCTTTCCCTGAGGGGACATTTCACAGACTTGCTCAGCACGTCTTGGCCCAGCACCTCCAGGGCTCTGACGAGGAGACACAGCCCCATGGGCCTCCCTCTGTGCCAGACTGCACCAGAGGCGCAGGAGTGTGGTGCAGATCATGGGCCCAGGTCCGGCATGAGCATGTGCTCATGGTCAGCTTGAGCCTGACCTGCTCTCCTGTGCATTTATCTCCAACAGACAGGATGAGGAAGGCCAGGATGAAACTCTGCTGGGATCGTTCATCTACAGCATGCACAAAGAGCCTTCTCAGAGCTTCCCTCTGCAGGTACAGTGCATGCGTGTGGGCAGGGCAGGGCAGAAACACCAGTTTGCCAGCAAGTTGCTTGCAGAGAGAGTGGACAGCCCCTGGCAGGACAGGGTCCTGGACCCTGTGGTGCCCAGAGCTGCCTGTCTGCGTCTGCAGGGCAGGCAGTGGTGAGGAGGATGCTCAGCACCATGCTCTGGCAGCAGGGCTTTCCCCCGGTGCTGCTTCCCAGCACAGATGAGCCTCAGATCCCCACAGCTGCCCACCACATTCTCTCTATGAGGCTGAGTGTTTGTTCTGCAAGGCCATAGGGATCCTTTGCCTCCTGGGTGGGAGAAGGGAAGGGGGGAGAAGCTGCTTCCTCAGCCAGAGCAAGATCTGGTCCCAGAGCAGGGGTCTGACTGGCGGAGGAAGACACGTGGAGCCTGCTCTCACTCTTTGCATCCCAGGAGTGATGCTGCTTTTTGCTGTGGTTTCTTTGCAGAATGGCATCCCCAAGAGCCTTTCAGCTTGTGAAACTCGGCATACAGAGCAACTAGGGAAAACCAAGATACACCTGCATTTATCAAGTGCAGGTGCATGAGAAGACGGTGGAGATAAATGTGATTGGAAAGACTCATGTGGAGACCTTCCCTTGGTAATGATTAAAGAGGAAAATGGAGGAACACACCAGAGGGATGTGACTGTTTGTCTAGTGCAGACCAGTGTCACTTCAGTGTCCCTCTCAAAGCAGCTAACTTCTTTCTGCCTTTTGCAGACTGAGGACTTCCTCAGCCTTTCCTTTTTGTCTCCACCACAGCAATGTTTCCTAACCAAAGGAAACATCCCCATTTTGGAAGCAAAGGGAGACATGCTTTCACAGCCTCTCGTTGCCTATGGTCTTTGACAAAAATCCTTTGACACAAGGACTGACTCCCATTTTGCCCTAGGAAGGAGTCTTCAGAGCCTGGCATTGTCTGGGGGCCATGATCCCCAATGCACAGGCCCATTCCATTCAGGGGGCACCCTGCCTCTGGGGACTGGCTATAGTGGGGATCCACAGTGGGTGCAGCCATGTCTGAGACCAAAGAGGGGTTTCTGAGGTATGTGAGGCCTGAGCAGCCTGACCACTGGGGAGGGGCATGGTGGCTCAGGTCTCCTGTCTCTCCCAGACACAGCCCTTCACCTCACCAGAGACCTGGCAGCCCAGATACCAGGGTCTAGGCCTTTTTTGCTGCTATTGGGTGCTCGCTTTGTGTGAGGGGCTGCCCTTCTATGCTAAGCACTGGCTAAGTTCCCTCTTGGCAGTCTGTTGGTGCCACAAAAACTGTTCCTTGCAGTTCCCAGACCATCCTGGTGCCTGGACTCTAGGAGCATAGGGCAAGCTCTGGTATCCACCACACTGAGGCAGCATAATTCCCTAGAGAAGTGGTGTTGAGCATCATCTGTATACAGCTCCTGGGCTGATGGGTCAGCATGCTGGCCATCTGGAGAATCTGGGCTCCAGGACAGGGGCTTGAGTTGGAACCCATCCCAGTTCTTCCCTTTCTATTGTCAATCTGGCCAGAGTGCTCTGGGCTCTCTCGTTCTCCACTGCACTTCCCTCTTAGCAAACCTGCTGTTTTTTCCCAGAGCACTGGGATTTTTTGCCTTGGTTCTTCAAGCTCTAATTCCCCTGCTCTCCTTTAAGGGTGCCACTCTTTTCCTGCCCTGAAACTCTAACACACAGCCAGCTCCAGTGCAGCTTTGCATGTTGTCATGGTTTAAGCCCAGCTGGCAACCCAGAACCATGCATCTGTTCGCTCACTCCTACTCCTTCCTCCCCCCACTCCCGGAGCTCTGGAGAGGAGAATCGAAAGAGCGTAACTCCCACAGGTTGAGATAAGAACAACCCAGTAACTAAGGTGTAACACAAACCACTGCTGCTACCACCAATAATAATAATGACAAGGGAAATAACAATGGAAGAAAATAAAACTGCTCACCACCCACTGACCATTACCCAGCCCGACCCAGCAGTGATCTAACCCTTCCAGGTAACTGCCCCCAGTTTATATAGTGGGCATGACGTGCTGTGGTATGGAATACCTCTTTGGTCAGTTTGGGTCAGGTGTCCTGTCTCTGCTTCCTCCCGGCTTCCCCTCCTCCCTGGCAGAACATGAGACTCAGAAAGTCCTTGGTCAGACTAAACATTACTGAGCAGCACCTGAAAACATCGGTGTTATCAACGCTGTTTCCAGGCCGAAAGTCAAAACCACAGCACTGCACCAGCTACTAAGGAGGAGAAAAATGACTGCTACTGCAGAACCCAGGGTACATGTAAAGTTTGAGTACCTATGATCTTCTTCCACCCTGCTTTCCTCATTTGCCTTGGGGATGTAACCTGGGAGTAGGCAAGCTCAGGTGCACATTTACATTGTTCTCAGGCTAGTTCAGAGGACAGCATAGGTTTGAGGTTGTGGGGCTGCTGCCCACAGTTCCACTGTCCTCTGTTGGCAGGAAAATGGGATGGCGTTGAAGCAAACTTCATTTCCCATGGAAGTCTCTGTCCGAAATTCTTGACAAAAAGCATCTGCTCAACTGTCTGCAAGAGGATGGCTATAAGCTTAGAATTACACAGTGACTGAGGTTGAAAGGGCTCTCTGCAGGCCATGCCATCCAAAGCCCTTGCTCCAGCATGATCAATTGAATCCCATTGCTCAGTATCATGTCCAGACGGCTTTTGAATATCTCAGAGGCAGGAGACTCTCCAGCCTCCCTGGGCAACCTCTGCCAGGCCTCAGTCACCCTCATGGTAAAAAAGTGTCTCCAGATGTTCAGAGGGCACTTCCTGTTTTTCAGTCTGCACACACTGCCTCTAGTTGTCAGAAGAGAGACTGAGAAGAGCCTGTCTTTGCTGCACATTCACTTTGGGTATGTGTGCATATGGAGGAGATTCCCCCTGGGCCTTCTTTTCCTGAGGCTGGACCATCCCAGCTCTCTCAGCCTTTCCTTCTAGGAAAGATGCTCCAGTTCCTTCAACGCCTGGCTGCCCCTTCGCAGCCATATGTCGAAGTCTCTCTTGTGCTGAGCAGCCTGGAACTGGACACAGCAGTCCAGGTGTGGCCCCACCAGTGTTGAGGAGAGGGCAAGGATCACTTCCTTCAACCTGCTGCCAGCACTTCCCCTATTGCAGTGCAGGACATATTCACCAGTTTCGTCACAAGGGCGCATTTTCAGGCTCATGTTCAGCTTGGTGTTCGTCAGGACCATAAGGTCCTTTTCAGCAAGGCTGCTTTCCAGTGGTGTGGTCCCTAGCACGTGAGTGGGCCTCGCTATCCCCAGTTGCAGGACTTTGCACTTGCTCTTGTTGATCTTCATGACATTGAGTGTGTGTGGCCTTTGTGTGTGCATGGACATACATGCCAATTAATATTATCTGTAGATCTTGTCCTGAATGCATATATTGGAAATTCATCTGCATTAAGTATCTGACTAGGCAACGTCCTGCATTGCCTGTTCTTCTCACAGTTTGCTGGCATTTTGGTGAGGGACTGTGCTCTGAGTGTAACTGAGTAAAGATCAGTTAGTTGTAACTTGGGGATAAAATAGTCTCCGGGTATTCTCAGATGGCCCTATCGCTGTTTACATTGTTTCTTGATTTGGTACTTTTGTTTATCCAGTACATTTTGTTTTACAGCTTCTTTGAAAGGAGATGCAACAGAAAATCACTTGCATCCCCACACACATACTGACCCTTGCTGGGAAGTTCTCCGAGAAACTCCTGGGATAATATGGCCCCACATGTTTTTTACTTACATTAGCAAACTCTGGGGAAGGACAAAGGAAGGACATACTGGTCAGCAGAAAATTCAGAAAAAGTTTATGAATGTGTAGCTTACAAAAGGGAATGGATCACAGTCTGTCTTGAACTAGGATATACACAAGGTTAGTCTTCTACCCAAAGTTTAATTTCAAAAGTCAGTTTCCCAAAAATGTAAGCGGGTGATCCTGGAGAATCCATGTATTTCCCAGTCTGGAGTACTGCTCATCTTTTCCGTGGGACTCCTTAAAAAAGGCAGTCACCATATTCTTTCTAACCACCCTGTAAATACTGCTTCATGGTGATTATGTCTCCGCAAACCTTCCTTTCTCAAAGCTGAACAAACCCAGCTCTCAGCTGTTCCTCATACAGTAGGCTTTCCAGTCCTTGAATCATCTTTGTGGCCCTTCTCTGAAACCTCTTCAGCCTCTGAGGTCCTCTCAATTTGCAGGGGTCAAGCTGCTGTAATAATTCACAGGCCAACTCTTCCATCACTGACAGTAGGTCTGTGTTTGCATCAACCTGTTCTTTTGTTCCCAAGGCCTGGGGCTCAGCAGTGCTGGAAAAGACAGAGATGAAGAAAGTGCTGAGAACCTCTGCCTTTTCAGCACTGTTGGTGACTAATTCCATCAGGCCAGTGTTTTTCTTCTGTTTCTGCTTGACGTTTATGTGCCTGAAGAAACTGATTGAGTTTTTTTTCAACTTCTCTGTCCAATTTCAATTTGAGCTGAGCTTTTGCTTTTCCAGCTGCGTCTCCGCACACCTTAGCAATGATCTTGTAGTTCTCAATGGGTATTCGCCCACTTTTCTATGTCTGGCACATTTCTCTTTTGGTTTTGAGAAGACTCAGAAGCTCACAGTTAAAACCAAGGAGGTCTTTTGCTCCACCTACTTACCTCCTTTACCTTTAAAGAGGATGAACTGATTTGTGCTTCCAGGGTAGAGTTCTTGAAAATCTCCTAGCCTTCACTAGCTTCTTTATCCTCCATGAAAGCTTCCCAGGAAACCCTTCCCAACTGAGCTCTGATTGCTCTTCTGAAATCTAAAACCTTTGTCTTAGTACTAACCTAGTATTAATCTTCAGTTTGCTCAGCTGGATCCCAAGCTCCACCATACTGTGATCACTGCACCAACTCTATTACTAAACGAGATAGTACAGAGCAGGTTTTCCTGGTTTATGAGTAGCAAGTCCAGCAGTGCCTTATTCCTGGTTGTCGCATCTAATATTTGTATGAGGAAGCAGTCCTCTGTGCAGTCCAGGAACTTGATGGATGATGTGAGCTGCTCTACTGCTTTTCCAGCAAATATCTGGGTTGTTAAAGCCATCCATAGGAACTGTTTCTGTTTATCCAAAGCTTGCTTAAGTGAAACAAATATTGCTTCATTGGCATTATCGTGTTGATTTTCAGGTCGATAGCAGATGCTTATTTTAAGATCCCCTTTGGAGATGACCCTTCTTATCTTGACCCAGAAGCATTCAATAGGGCTTCCACAATCACCATAGTTGTCTTCTATACTTGTTCAAGGCTTTAAAACATAATTACAGGACACTAGTTAAATAACAGTTCACTATGAGGTTATGGATACGGTATGTGATGGAGGATGGACACTCCCACTGAAATCAAAAGGGTCTTATACTGTGAAGAAATCTGTGTGAAATGCTTTTAGGTGCCTCCACTGGAACCATGGAAGTTTCCCACTGCATTATCTGAACATCGTATCAATGAACCCTCTGATATGTGCAGAAAATGGCTAGTCCAATAGGTCTAGTTCAAACGTACCCTCTGCTCTCTTTCGTTTCTCTTGCTTTGTGTATTCTCCTGCTGTCCCACACATGTATTTTTAGTTCTGTCCATGCCATCCTTCTGCTATGATTTCCAATGACTTGCTATCATCTGTTAACAATTTGTAAGTATCTGGTTCTTGTCAAGGCATGTGAAAACAAGATCAGTCTTCCTCAAAACTGACTCACTCCATTAGCAGTCACAATGTCCTCATATAACTGAGATAAAATAATTCTGAAAACAAACACTAGCTGTTAAGATTTCAATTACATGTTAACAAGAAATTTTTTACTTAATAAGGTGTGTTTCACCTTCATTCTTAATAAGATTTTGAGCATAACAAGCTTGGAGTACAGAAAGTAAACATCTGTCTCAAAAACATACATTTCCTAGGAAAATTAAGATTGTGATGGATAACTGTTAATTTGGCATACTCAGCATCTGGGAGGAGTAATGCATTAGATTGTTTACTAAAGGTAGGAATAGCCCCACAAAAGTGATACTGTTATATTCCTCTTTGCAAAGCATAAAAAATGTATTTAAATCTAAATAACAAATCACAGCTGTTCATGTTTGGTTTGTAAAAATTCATGTATTTATTTGCTACTTTAAGACAAAAAATTAAAGTTAACAATATTTCACACTACATGTTTCCACCTATATCTAATTAAAAAGGAAAAAATTTCTCATGAAATATTTTTGATAGTATATGTTTTTGAGTGAGAATTTGCAACTATATAGTCTATGTATGGTAGCCTTCATTGGGTAAGTACTTGATGCCCTTTTTTCAAACATGGTTAATGAGGTATCTTTAAAAATATAACATCACAACCTAATTCAGGTTGGAATCCAGATCTCAAGTCCAACCTAAGGGCCAAAGCAGGGTCAGATTTGGTTACTCAGGGCTTTACCTACCTGGGTCTTAAAAATGTTGAAGGGCTGAGACTACTACTATTTTGGCTCTATTGCCTGACTCCATGAGTCCTGCCACACACCTTAGTAAAGAACCTGACACTACCTTCTCAGTTAACCTCCCCATAGGAGGAGATAGCAGGTTGCTGTTAGGTACTTCTGAACCCTTCTCTGCAGACTATTAAGCATGATTCCTTCAGCCTCTGGCAGTGCTGCTTCCCTAGCCCCTGACCATCTTGGTCACTTCCTGCTAAACCTGCTTTTACTAAGCAATGTTTGTCTTGCACTGGTGTCTTGGGTTCAGCAGTCATGACAACTGGAAGGCCCAAAACTTGCCACAGTATCCCAATGTGGTCTAAGGGTTGTCTGATAAAAGGGGATAATAGTTTCCCCTGGCAGCGGATACCCTCCTGCTAGTACAGCCCATGGCGTAACTATTCTTTGCTGCCAGGGCAGGTTGTGCTAGGTTGTGCTTAGCTTGCTGTCCAGCCATGCCTCACAGATGTTTTTGGCAGAGCTGCTACCTCACTGGTCCTTCTCCAGCCTGCACTGTTGCAGGAGTTCATGTGTTCTGGGTGCAGGACTTCGCACCTGCCTTTGTCAAATTGTGTCGGGTTCTTGCTTCGCACATTTCCCCATCTGATGCTGCCGAACTGCAGCCCTGCTCTTGGGCCTGTCCACTAAGATCTCATGGTTTGGTGTTACTGGCAAAGTTGATGATGGTGCACTCTGTCTCCTCCCTGGGATTCACAGATATTAAACAGGACCAATCCCAGAGGAGACCCTGACAAATTACACACACTAGCAGGTTCTCGTTAGGGTACTGACACTTCTCATTCATGTAATAAACCATTGTGATATAAAATAGAACACTTGGGAAGTAGTTAGTTAAATCATAGTAATAGAGGAATTATGTAATAAACTCAAAAGAAAGTATTTAGATCTCCAAGGAGACGTGACAAGATCTCCAAGGCAAGACAGGAACCTTTTTGACAAGTTTTAATAAGCCTTGTAAAAGATTTTTTTTTTATGCCTGAACAAATACTGAGAAATCTGAAAGATTCTCTACCGGAAAGAACATTTGGGCTTGTTTGGAACAAAATTAATATCTCTGTTCAGCCACCACGAGGACAGCTTCAATAAGCTCACTGAGCAAGACTCAGGATCTTAACTTACAGCTGTTTGCTACACGTGTGAATGAGGCAGCTGTTCTGTAAGCAGAAAAAGGTTAATTCACAACACAGTGCAAGTCGTATAATTAAATATTGGTTACTGTGCTAAGATATGAATAATTAAGTCTGAATTAAAATAATCAAATTTTATGTCCTAAACATCAAAGTGACGGCTGCAGAAAAAATCACGTGCATGTTCTTTAATACAGAATAGATGTGCAAAACATTATACACAAACTGATGAACCAATGAGCTACTTCAGTACTAGAAATCCTTCCACGATTTCCTTCTCTGCTTCTGCATATGTCACAGCTATTGTACAAAACCACTAGGACAAGGTTTGGACTCCGGCAAAGATAGTGAAAGAGACAGGAACAATCATTTATTTTACTACATAATTTTGCAATAGAAGTGCCCACTCTTGTTCTCTAAAGGCCATATGTTAGAAAGAGTGTGTGTGTGTGAGAAGAGTGCCTTTCTATCCACTTCCACCCCTTCTTTGCATATTGCCTGTGAAGTTCAGATACATTTCCAAGGAGTCTTCAACAGTGGGATTATTTAGCAGTCCTCTGCAGAGTTTTTCTGAGTGCTCAATAGTGCCTGTAGACAGGCTGAACTTCAGGCTCCCTCTTTATCTGCAGATAAATTATTTCTGCTTTTTTATACATGGTAATTTTTGAGATAAGGTTTAATGGTCTCTCAGAAAAATCTAGTCATTTGTTGCATATTTATTTCATAAAATACCTTCCATTTTCCCACAGATTTGTTTCAGGAATGCTTAGATGCTGCCTACACATTCTCTGGACTTCCACCTTTCAGCAGTCTGTGAAGTGTGAAGTTTAAATTGAGTAGCATAGCTTCTGATATTTAAATGGATTTTTGTTTCCAAATTTTTTTTAAAGCTGTGGTGCTTTCACAGACTGAGCTGTTGCCCTGGGAACATCCATAAAGCCCTGAATGTTTTGCTCTTTCTGCCCTCTAGAATAATTTTTTACTAGGTTCAGTTACAGAGGTTCATGTCGCTCAGTGTAAGATGTTTTATATTCATACTAAAATTTCTGTGCTAAGCCAGTGCCTTCCTACTTAATTGTTAAGGCAATTTATTTTGTCGACTGGGCAGTTTTTGGGCTATATTCCCATTTTCACACTGCTGTTAAGTACCGCACATCCGTTTGAATGTTTTCTTGTAGCTCTTGCAAATGTCCTGTAAAACCTTTGAAATTAATCAAGGTTTTAGAACAGAAAGCTTAATTTCATTAATCTCTTGGCATTAGCTCTGTTTTCTGTGAGATCATAGTTTCACTGTGGCCTTTCTAGCTCACAGCAGTTGTGATCTGTCAGCATCTCCAAAACCTTTATCAGGAAAACCCATTCCTCCTGCGGTGAACATGACAGTGAACACTCTGTAAGTGGTACAATCTTCTGTTTTGGTGAAAACACCATGTTCTGCTGTAGCTGTGAATCGCTACATCATATTTATTGCAAGGAACTGCTGGATGTCATTTGAAAGATGTCATCTGTAGTGATAGGACAAGCGGCAATGGATTTAAATGTAAACAGAGGAAGTTTAGGTTAGATGTAAGGAAGAAGCTCTTCACTGTGAGGATGGTGAGGCACTCGAACAGGTTGCCCAGAGAAGCAGTAAATGCTCCATCCCTGGCAGTGTTCAAGGCCAGGCTGGACAGAGCCTTGAGTGACATGGTCTGGCATGAGATGTCCCTGCCCACAGCAGGCTGGTTGGAACTTGATGATCTTAAGGTCCTTTCTAACCCAAACCATTCTGTTACCTCATGATAGTTCAGGACTGAGAGTGGGAACCGGCTGGGGCAGAGCTCTGGGGAGGGTTGGGGAGGGGGTGAGGAGTTGGGGAGGAGAAAGCAGCCAAAATGGGGTTCCTGGGAATGGAGGGAAAGTGGTGATCAGAGCACTGATGCCATAATGCTCTTCGCTGCTTAACTTTCTAAATGAGATTTGCTTTTGACTCATGGAATCAACTAGGTTGAAAAAGACCTTTAAGATCATCAAGTCCAACCACTACCCCAGTGCTGCCAAGACCATCACTAAACTGACGTTTTTGAACACTTTCAGGGACGGTGATTTCACCCCTTCCCTGGGCAGCCTGATCCAATGCCTGATCACCCTCTCTGTGAAGAAATATTTTGTAATTTCCAATCTAAACTTCCCCTGGTGCAGTTTGAGGCGTTACCTCTTGTCCTATCACTTGTAACTTCAGAGAAGAGACGAACCCCCACCTCACTTCAACTTCCTTTCAGGTAGCTGTAGTTAATGTTGTTCTGGATGCTTATTCATTTTCTTTTCTCCGCCTCCCGGTACTTCGTAAAGCCTCTTCCCTTCGCGCCCCTCACTGACAGCCAGAGAATCTGTCACTGTTGTCGTTTCTTTTAATCCTGGGAGGGAAAATCCCTCGGGTTCCCCCCTCCCGATCCTCCGGAGGGCGGCCGAGGCGGCGCTGCGCGGGAAGGCGGCGCTCAGCCGCTGCCCGGCCCCTGCCAGCACCCCCGGCGCTATGGTGGTGCCGCCGCTGCTTCGTGCCGTCATCATGGGGCCCCCGGGCTCCGGGAAAGGCACCATCTCCTCTCGGATTATCAAACATTTCGGGATGAAGCACCTCTCCAGCGGCGACCTGCTGAGGGACAACATGCAAAAGAGGACAGGTAAGAAAGGGGATGGTACACAGCACAGATTGGGGGGGGGGGGGGGGGGAGGGTTGGCGGGGACGATGCTGGGCGGGTGGACGCCTGCTCCGGATCGTCCCTGCCACCACCCCCAACCCCCTTAACGTTTAGAACCTGCTCCCCGCAGCCTGTCAGGAAGCTCCTCAGTGGCACAGTCCCGGGCCGCCGTGGGGGGGGGGACGACGCACGACATGGTCCTTCCCCCTCCCCTCTCTTTCCCGTCCCTTCTCCCCCGAGCCGGGCAGCCCCTGGAGGTTTCTTGAAGGGGGTTTTGCTGCTCCCCAGCGCTACGTCTGTGTGTTCCCCCTGCAATGTCGGGCGTCTTCCTGGAGGCCAGAGGCCACCGCGGTGGGCCTCGAGGCTTTAGCCAAGGAACGTTTAAAAGCTGTCACTTGGCATCCTCTGTGTAAGCGTGAACGAATGGGGCATATCTGGGGTTTGTCCTGTTTTCTGTGTTCTGCAACACCTACTTATCTTGGTGCTTTTTGTATAGCACCAGGTGGGGTTTGTTTAGTGTAAAAGGGGGGGGGGTGTTAGGTGTTTCTGATAGTTTTCCAGCTGAAATATCTTTAAAGGGAAAAATTCTCCTGTTTTTAACAGGCAGGGCAAGAGGAGTTCTGACTTTTTAGGTGACAGAGGTATCTGCAATTGCCAGCTATTCCAAAAGCCGAAGGCCTTGTCCCAAACTGGCAGGTGTAACTGTAGTGGTGCTTTCCAAAAACAAGGGGCAGAATTTCTCCAGCTGCTTACCTTGTGCTTTTAATATTATTACTACCTCACAACAAGTTCATACCATGCTTAGATTTCAGCATGGTCTGTGTTTGCATGCAGTTGCTTGAATTAGGTAATGATGTGAATTACATTTAACTGTATTATATAGTCCTAGCTTGACAGCTGGCTCTGTTGAGATGCCACAACCCCTCTCTGGTGGATTTTTTGTAACGATGAAAGGTTCCTTCCAGATTTCCACATCTGCTTTTCTTCACGGTGGGGTTGAAAACCTTGTAAGAACCATTTCAGGTTGTATGTGATGAAGTGGCAGTATTGTTTTTTCCAGTACTTTGAAGCTGCAGGGGACTGTATTCACTTGTAAGTATCACTGCAATATTATTGTTAGGTAGCTGGCAAACTTCCTGGGTTCAGAAGCTTACAAGCATGTTTGAAGGTGAAGAATTATCTGTATTATGAAATCAACTGTGATGCGATTTCCACATCTCTTTTCACATGAGTTCTGTTTACTCTGTAAGAACAATGGATTTGGCTCAGTTGACTGGCTTAACTGCAGTTGATATCTACAAGTTAAACATTTGCTAGAAGCACCACCTGTGCAGGCATATCTGATCATATTTACACTTTTTCTGTGTGGTGGGTTGTGCAAGCCTAAGTTTTTATTTACAGAGGGTCACAAAAGCAAAATAGTAGCTGTTAGAAACTTTCAGCATGCATGAGACCTCATGAGAAAGGAAGGTGTTCCAGAAGATGAAGGAAATACGTTATTTACTAAATACTTCAGGGTTTGTGTTCTTTCATTACATCTTGGAAGCAAGACCAAAGAATGAAGCAAAAGGCTGTGTGAGAAGAGGAAATTGCAAGTGGAAATACCCCATTGCTTGATTTGAGGAGACAGCCAGGAAGTAGTGGAAAGAAAAGTGATTTGGCAAAGTGTTCTAGGTGTGTTGGACAGATGAAAGAATGTGAGGGAGAACCAAGATGTGAAAGTGTAGCAGACATGTTAAAACCCCAAAGGTGAGGAGGAAAGCCAGTGGAGGGTGTAAGAAATTTTAAATTTGTTCTGAATTGGTTAGTGTAGAGCTTGCAAGAATCTGCTACAGTTTTTTCATTCACAAACTAACCCAGATGAAGCTCTGTTTTTATTTTACTGAGAGTCATTCATTGCAGAAATGGCCCCCAAAGGATTGAGATGAATACCGATGTAGCAGGAGTAAGCAGTACACTGAGGGAGGGAGAAGGACTGAGAGGCAACACAGGAAGCTCTGACAAGTTTAGTCAAGGCAAAGGGTTTATGAGTTTTGATTGTCATAGAGAAGTCCTGCAATTCCCAGTTCTTTGAAAACTGTGTTTATAAGTTGGGCACTTAAACCACTTGGAAAAGTAAATATAATCAACAATAGCTATACAGAGCCATTTTTGGCACTTGCTGTCTCGTGAAAATGGACTTCGTCTGTTGAAGAGTCCTGTTAAACATGTGGGTGTCCTTAGCAATTTGCAGTTATTACTATGTTCTGCTTCTTTGGAGAGTGGAGAGTCTGTGACCACCTCTCTAGTGCTAAGCAGCCTTCTGTCTGAATATGGCTAGAGCTTGTGTGCTGCAATTTGGTTAGGACATGCCAATCTTTTGCAAAACTGTAAAGCATGGATACCTATTATCACCTAGGCAGGGAGGAAACCTGTGTTGCTTTTAATGCCCAGAACTGCCATGCCTGTAGCAGTTTCAGACCTAAGCTGAGAAGAAATTAGAACAAAATAAAACCAACAAAACCTCACAGATTCCAAGCCCCAACAACAGGAAGAGGAAAAAAGAAAAAGGGAAAAAAAAAAAAGGAAAAAAAAAAAAAGGCAGTTGTGGTGTGCAGACTTCTTGTCCTAGCATATAACTATTTGTGCCTATTCTTTTTCTTCTGCTGTAGTGACTTTCTGAACAACCTGAGGTTTGTAGAGAGAAGCAGCATGTTTCAAGCTCTGTTGGTCTAATAATAGGACTTTACAGCTTGCCATACTCGAAACCTCTCTGGGCTCAGAAGTTCATCTGTCTTTCCAGAGTATGTTAGTTTCATTATCAACCTTGTCTTCTGCATATTCTTAGATCATTGTGGCTAGAGCAGTCTTGCAGTGTAAATCAGAAACAGGTCCGTGCATTGAGGTACACATTAAACTATCTAGATGTAATCCTCCTAGCCTCTACTTCTGCAGGGTACGTAGTTCAAAGTGCACTAGAATAACAAACAAGGTAAGACTTGCTGATCTCAAAGACAGAAGGTGGGGAAGAGAATAGACACTTCGTATGCAGGCAGACTGTCTCCTCCTTTCCAGTTTGTGATGTGCTGGAAGACTCCAGGACTACAGTGTCTGATTATTTTCCACATTGTGTGGCTTATTTGAAGTCTGATCACGGGTACAGAGAGTCTAATTCTAAATAGTCTTCAGGGTTTTCAAAGCCTGACTATAGATGTGAACACCCAATGAGGGGAAATGTCCCTCTATGACTTTTTTTTTTTTTCCCCACACCTACACTACTGTTTGCATTATTTGAGGGCATTTGGTGCTTTTCACTTGCCTTGTCTGAAGAAGGGCCTCTGTGCTACTGAACGTTCCAGTACTGCATCAAGTGATGGGACTGGCATTCTCCATTGCTTTCTGCTGAAAGTGGTTTTATTTTGTGTTGGCATGTCAGTCCACCCCAGTTTCTCTTCTTTTTAGTTTTCTGTAACTAGATCTGAATTGGCTGCAAGTAAAGGCTTCCGCAGATCCACAGTAAAACCAGCCTAGCTGCTACTCTGGGTGCCTTATGTAATTGGGTAATTGTTTTATAAATGAAGGCCATATGGACTTTTTGCCTATGATACAACCCAGGCAAATTACTTTCTTCCTGACTGTACCCGTAATTTAGATGAGCTACAGCATGCTACTGCCTGTCTTGTGGAAGCATGGTGTGATATCCGGAACTGTGATGCGTGGATGGCATTTTAGCAAGCCAGTGGGCTAAATGACTTGTATTAAAGGTTATTCAGTTCCATAGGAAAATGCTAGTGTCTGCATGCTCCCATAAATAGTTTACAACGTCTATAAACATCCTCTTGTAACTCTAGTATCACAAAAATACATATCTGGCAAGCATGTTCCATTGCATACTGCTCTGTTAAATACCAAAGGTGTTCCTCTTCATAGTGAAGTCACAAGTTAGCAACTAGCCATTAAACTGAGAAAATGCTTTTCTTGACAGGAAATGTAAGGGCTAATACTTTCACAAATGTATCCTTTACATTTTTTCTTTTGAAGAATCTTTTACTTAATGACGTCTCCCAATTTTGTGTTTTGGAGCCTAGTATTTCAAATATTTACCAGTAAAATTGTATGGAGGGTGTAGGGGTAGAGGTGTGCTGAATGCCCTGCTGACATCTGTGGAACTACAGACTGATCAAATTATTCTGATAGATATTTGCATGACCAGACCCTAATGGATCATCTGTTACTGAATTTCAGTACTGTCTGTCTTGTTTACAGCTTTACTGTTCTATGCCATCCTGATCAAAACAATTTTTTTTGCAGGCTTGTGGGCTCTTTTGTGCTTGCTGGAGGTCAGAGATAGTGTAATGTGACTTCTCTTACTTTCACAGAAGTTGGAATCCTTGCCAAGTCCTACATTGATCAGGGGCAGCTTATTCCAGACGACATCATGACACAACTAATGCTGAATGAGCTAAAAGGTCTAGATCAGTACAACTGGCTGTTGGATGGTAAGTTAGCATGTTGGATATCATTATATACGGAGAGAAAATCTGCACTGGAAAGCTGGAACTGCTTTGGTCACTGGTGGTTGGCTACGCTCCAGTAGCCATCTTTCAGTAACTGCAGAGTATTTCTTGCCAGCTTGTAATGAAAACTTCAGCAGCAAGTCTGCCACAGTTTCTTTGGCTGTAAAATGCTTTGGGTGCGTCATGCTTTCAGAGTGTTCCAGGGATGTTTAATTCATGTTGAAAAGGGTAATTGAACACTCCAGTAAAATTTCAAAACTGGCAGTTCTGGTAATCCTTATGCTTTATTTCTGCTTTGAAATACACATTGAGAAGTTTCTTTTTTTAAAGCCTTTTCTTGTTAAAGTCCTTGGGGAATGGAACACTTCGGGGGAATGGGACTGAGGAATTATTTAAACAGAAAGGTAGGTATGTGGTGCAGCAACAAGATAGGTATAGAAAGTGAGTACTGCAGCAGTGCATTGTATAATAAATCACTTAACAAAAACACTGCTTAACTGCTGTAAAAGGTCTCTTTCATTTGCTCTTTGGTTCTTTTCTCTAGGGTGAGTTGTTCTGCAGTTGCACAGCATAAGCATATTGCTTCAGTATTCACAGCAGAGGCAAAATGCATTTGCTGCCATCTTCATGAACCAAATAGAGATGGCTGGGTACTTTTGTTATCCCAGCCCATGGGAGAACAGTTGTGTGCGCAGCACAAAGATAATGTCTAGGCTGGATGTGTGTGGTTTTGGATTCTAGTCACAGCCTGTCTCAGTAGATAAAACTAAGAAGATACTGGTGTTGCTTTTTATTTAGTGGCAAGTGTAAACTCCACCATACTCTCTGGCCCTTGGTGCTTTAATTGTAATTCCTTCTAGTACAGTGATCTGGTGGTTATAGTCACAGTTATGTTCCTCCTTATTGAAGACAAAGGCTTAATTTCCACGGTGAACATCACGATGAAACCTAGTAAGTAAAAGAATGAGCTGCAGATGTTTTTTTTTCTTTAGTTCCAGGTCCTCTGTATGTACAGTTTCAACTTTGTGAGTCTGGACACGTCTACAGTGTAGCTGGGCACAGGGGCAACTCTTTAGCAGGAGGATGGGGTGGAGACTGTAATTCTGCTGCGCGTTAATGTGCTGCCTTCTTTAAACTTTCGGAGCACAAATTTAGTTTGCATCGGGATTTCTAATGAGACTCAGTGAATTGCACTAGGAATAGCTCTGGCATAATCAGCTATGTAGAAACAGTGCTGTTCTGTTGTAATATGTTAACCAGAAAGTCGTTAGTTTGGTAACTGCAGCTCAGAACAAAAAGCTGAGGTCAGCTAAGTCCAACTAGAGTTGCTGAGCTGCTTGTGTGCTCGCTTAGCCAAATACCCATTTCTACTGCCTGTGATAAATTGGTGATTTTTAGAGTCATAGCAGATATAGCAGGCTGAGGCATGTGTGTGTGGGTATGATCTGCTTAGACTGATGTACTGTAGAATTAGAGTGGTTTTTCTCTGTGTTGCTGGATTCTCCATATTTCATCACATTTTGTAGATAATTTTTTTTTCTGTATTGAGAAAACACTGAATGCAGGAAACTGAGTTTCAGCTAAATGCTTTTGTAAAGGCACTTTAATTTCTTGAGGAAGTTTCTCATTACTAAGTCCCAAAGCCAACTCCTTTTCCAGCTGCATAACTAGGATATGTGGTGGCTGACTAGCTTGTCAGCACTAGGAAAGAACAGCAGTGCTGGAGTCCTGGCTCTTCCTCTGCTCTTAACATTTAGAAGCACTTTCAGGAAATAATGTGAACGTGAGAGAAATAGGATGAGGGCAGTTGATGACTGTCATGCAAACCAGGTGCATGAGACTTAATGCACAAGCAAGAGTTTGGTCTAAGTCAACACTTTGCTGTTGTGAGGTGTTAGACAAGACACAGCAGTCTTAAGACTTTTCTTTTTTTTCTTTCTTTTCCTGTTCTAAAGCTAGCTCTTGGCTGGTTCCTTACTCAGGTGATGGCCTCATCAACCAGAGTTACACAGAGGAGTGTTTCTTAAGTTGTACCTATCAGTACTTGCCTTTATGGAGAAGTTTACTTTTGTAATATACTGAAAACTACAAGCTACTGAAGAACAGGAGACTGTGAAAGATCTCTGTGGGCAGAGGTATTATTCCAGTGAATCCAAGGTGAAATAGCATGTTCTGCAATAGCTTTGACCACTAAAGTTCTTGTTGTCAATTTTTCATTTAAAATTCTTTTTTTAGACCTTCTTTTTCTCATTCTGTTTCCCCCGACACCCTTAGCAAGTTCTACTTGGTTTCTCTCACAGTAATATGTGCCTTTGAAGGCATGCTACTGGAGCTGTAGAGTTCATGGGGCAAAATGCAGTGTCTTTTTAGTGAAGAAGCAGATTCCTGTTCAGCCTGAGTTTCTCACAGTTATCATCCCTGAGGATAGTTCGATACCATAGACTTTACAGAACTCTTTCTAAAGTAACTATTTTATGTAAAATTCATTATGAACTGCCTCTGGTAGATACATTGGGCTTACTGCGACTAATAAAATTGGTTTGTAATGGTCACTGCCTTAAGCCAGACTTAGGCAGGTGTAGAATGAAGAGTTGTTACAAATGTTTCTAGATTGTTCCAGATCTCTGAGTGAACTACCTATGGCTTTTATTGTTCAAAATGTGTATACAATGCTTTTATTCAATAGAGTGGAATGTACTACATATGAGTATATGGTCTTTTTGTGTAATTTGTTATACTTTTGGAAAGATATTAACTGAAATGATGAAATGGAAGCTTGGAGGCATTTATCCAGGTGAAGTGCCATGACACAGTGGAAAATCTGATGTCTCCTCAACCTTTGCAGTATGACTGCTTTTTTTTGTGTGTCTGACAATTATTTTCTCTAATGACTGAATCCAGGTAATTCTTGCTATAACTCTGCCTTTGGATTTTTATGGAGCTGTTTCCTTTAAAAAGGTTTCCCCAGAACGGTTGCTCAGGCAGAAGCTCTGGACAACGAATGTCAAATAGACACTGTGATTAACCTAGATGTGCCATTTGAGACCATAAAATGTCGGCTCACAGCACGCTGGATCCACCCTGCCAGTGGCAGAGTCTATAATCTGGAATTCAGTCCTCCCAAAGTGCAGGTAAGCAGTACACATCAGTGCTGGCACTAAATAAATGTTGCATTGCATTTGGTAACTGCTATAAACTATCATTTGCATGTGTTGTTGCAAAACACAGCAGCTCATTAGAAAAAGGTACATTTAATCTCTTAGGAGATGGAACCTTTCTGGCAACGATCTGTCTCCGTGGGAATGTGAAGTGACATGATAGGAGCTCAAGCTTAGGTAAAATGTGTTTGTCTCTTGCAGAGCAGAATACAACAGTGTTTTCTAAGTCCCTGTTAAAGCTGTTCACTGATCTGGAATACTGGTGTAGGAGTTGGGTGGTTTTAGCCTGTTCTGCAAATTCGCAGCCTGTACAGTCCAAAATGTTGTTTCTTTTTCCTTCCTCCAGAGTACTCACTCTTTTTATCTAGGAAGCACAGTGAATCACCAGTCAGAGCAATCCACTTAATGCTTTCCCTGTGTTTATATTTAACCAGGACAGGTATCTTCAGGGGACCAGTTGTTGTATTGCAAAATTTGATGTAGAAACGTGCCAGTCAGGGAATCTTCTCAACAGATCAAAGGGGTAATAGCTTGAGATATCCTAAGGAGGAATACTAGACTTGAAGATAATGATTGTACATTGTTACCTTAAGATTTCTCAGGAACTTGGGAGTAGCCTTAGTGCAACTTAGCTTAAGTTATATTTCATACTTAACTCTAAATAACTTACCTCTTCTGACATGGCATTTCACCTGGAAGCTCTATAAATTTGCACCAGAAGCTTAGCAGGCCTTGTAGTTTTTGGATTTCAGTGTTTTCAGTGGATTTTTGGAAAAGAGGTCAGCTGAAAGAGCAGGTAAGCACTGAAAGTGAGCAACTGGAAACACTGCAACATAGAGCTATCAGACCTACCAAAGACTGGGCTTCAACTTTGCTATTAGGAACACTCCACTCTACCCTATACTAATTATCATATCAGAACATAGTAAAGTAAATTGCACTATGTGTTATCTAACAGACCTGCAAAATATTTACTTACTCAACAGAACTGAAAGATTATGGCTTTAGCGTTAATGCAGGGCTGAAGGCTCAGTATTTGATTGGTAGAATTCAGGCACTAGTATGGCTGTGTGCACAGATGCCAGAAATACACACACTGTTTTAAATGACTGTGTTATGTAAACAAGGTAGGTTTGACCATGTAAATCCATCTCTAATAAGATACAGATGTTCTGAAACAGAATTTATTCACACCTTTATGAACAGAGAAGCTGAGTGAACATTGACAGTTACTGATTTTCTGGAACTGACTGCAAGAATGCAAGTAGGAAAGGAAAACATTCTTGTGGTCTAATTTGCTTTGTACTGCCAAGTGGTCAGTAATTTCTTCAGTCATGGCTAGTTTCAAGGCTTAAAAGCTCTGTAATCACTTAAAACACTTCAGTAAATTGGAGGTGGGAAGTGCAGTAAAGTAGGACCTGTCATAATTTATTTCATTAGGTCCCTACCTGTGTTTACTGAATCCTAGAAAAACTTCAGCTAGCTTTTATGCCATTTTTTTGTACAACTCTTGACATCGCTCTTATATTCACAATTTAAAATCAAAGAGCCATTAACTCCTTTCCCATTTCAGAATTGTCAAACAAAGGTTCAATTGGTCTCTTGATGCTTCCTGTTATGCAGGACTGTGTTTTTTCCTCATAAACAAAGGTTTTGTCTACATATTTGCCATATTCAGTGAATGTTCTACAGACAAATTAGTTGAGTTACTATGACCTGATGTTCATTCCTAATACTGAGAAAATACTTTTAACTAATAGACTGTTCTACTAGGAAGTCAACATCTTACATTCCAGATTAAGATATGGGCAGCGGTCTTTCTGTTTATAAGCAGGAATCTACACCTTAAGTAACTGGAAACTGATCACAATTTAAATAGAAGGCTACACAAAACATACTTAGTAACAAATACACATCAGTGTTTGTTTTAAACCATGATTAGGGCATTGATGATATTACTGGAGAGCCACTTGTCCAGCGTGATGATGATAATCCAGAGACGGTTATGAAGCGGCTGCAGGCTTACGATGCACAAACAAAACCTGTTCTAGAATATTACCGGTAAGTAGTAAAATCTATTCTTCCACATTCCAGAAATTTCTTCCATAATAGCATAGTGAGGAACAGATCTCTTCAATTACAAAGATAATGCAACAGTGAACGTGGTAGGAGTAGCAGTGTATCTTTCATCAACTCAGTAAGAAAACAACCCAGTAAAATGAGTGTGTCTTCCACTGTTGCATGAAGCCTTTTCAGGAGCCTGCTTACCAAAAGAGCCTTTCACAGCAGCCATATTTACAAACAGCATTATTCAATACATTATATTACTGTTCTGGCAATGTAGCTCTAGATTGTAAGGTAAGAGATACAAATCCTTTTTTTTTTTTTCAGTTTTAAGATTTAACAGCATTTTCTCCTCTGGGCTCATAAGTAGAAGCTCTCCTAACAAGGGCAAGGGGTCAAGAAATGTTACACAAGCAGAAAAACTGTTAATAAGGATTTGAAAGTGGCTGTTCAAAGAACAGGACTGTGATGGGCAGAGCTAGTACGACTCTTTGTGAATAAGCAGCTATTTGAGAATACAGCCATTTGCACATGTCCTGGGTTCAGCAGTAGCAGTCATTTTTCTCCTTAGTAGCTGGTGCAGTGCTGTGTTTTTGACTTTCGGCCTGGAAACAGCGCTGATAACACCAATGTTTTCAGGTGCTGCTCAGTAATGTTTAGTCTGACCAAGGACTTTCTGAGTCTCATGCTCTGCCAGGGAGGAGGGGAAGCCGGGAGGAAGCAGAGATAGGACACCTGGCCCAAACTGACCAAAGAGGTATTCCATACCACAGCACGTCATACCCACTATATAAACTGGGGGCAGTTACCCGGAAGGGTTAGATCACTGCTCAGGTTGGGCTGGGTAACGGTCAGCGGGTGGTGAGCGGTTGTATTCTCTTCCCTTGTTATTTCCCTTATCATTATTATTATTGGTGGTAGCAGCAGTGGTTTGTGTTATACCTTAGTTACTGGACTGTTCTTATCTCAACCAATGGGAGTTACATTCTTTCAATTCTTCTCTCCATCCCTCCAGGAATGGGGGGGGGGGGCAGGAAGAGGGGGGAGTGAGAGCGCAGCTGCGTGGCTGACTGGGCTTAAACCACAACAGCACACTGAACAAATTATTGGTTAAGAGCCAGAATTATACATAAATTTTCTCTTAATGTAAAGTTGCAAATACCACATTGCTAACATATAGACAATAGTAGGTTACCATGTAGAGCTCTGCAGTCTCTTCTTGCCTAGACAAATAGATTAGACTCTGACAACATCCTAAAGTAACTGTCTTTTCTCTGTCCCCATGTTCACTACCTTTCATTATGCTCTATGAAAACTATTGAGCAGAAGACTAGAAGCTCCATCTTTGGAGCAGTTAAGTTTTAAACAAGATTTTCTGGATTGGCAAGTATTTTCCTGACTTTAGTAGCTTTCTGAAGTAAGAATGGCGCAAAGCACCACAATAAGATGTAGGCCTAAGCTGTTATTGAGAATAACATACTTTACAGATGAAACTAAGTTCTAGAACTAATTCATAATTTATTGTGCCTGGTACTTTTGCTTGTTCTGATGCAACTTCTTTGATCCTTGAGGTGTAACTGTAATACTTGGGTCAGTCGTTGTTTGAATGACTGCTGTGTAGCATATGCTGTATGACTCCATTGCTTCTTTTTATTTTTACCCTTCATAGTTTGTTATGAAGTACTTTGTGGAAAGCTGTCAGTTTTATGAACTGATGTGGCCAATGGCTCAGTGTTTGAAGAACAGAGTAACGCCTGTATTCCCAATGTTATGGCTGTTATTGGTATTAAATCACATGCATGTTCACACACTCCTGCCAGGGCAATCTTAACATGAGGTGGAGGTCTTGGAAAAAAATAAGAAATTTGATTTTTGTAATGTTTTCTTCTTTTTCTTCCTTAGGGAAAAAAGGTTACTGAAATCATTCTCTGGAACAGAAACCAATAAGATCTGGCCCCATATCTATGCTTTCCTCCAAACCAAGTTGCCAGATGTAAACCAGAAAGATGCTGCCACTACCAGGTGAAAATAGGTCTAAACTTCTACTCATTTGTCATAGTTCACACTTGATTACATGAGATTCAGCAGTCAAGGATTTCTCTTAAGTAGCCTACCAGACTGATCAGTAATTAAAGTCCAGTGTTGTCCTTAACTTACATTATGATAAAACTTTGTTGTGTGTGGTTCTCACTTCAATGCTGTATTTTTTTATGTTAAATATACTTAATTTTTATAATATAGCACTTCAACAACTTTTAATATAGACTTCAACAAAAGCAGCTACTCTTGTCTTTTATTCAGAAAATATTTATGTTTGCAAATACTGACTGGTGAAGGAAACACATTTCAGAATACAGCTTAATTACAAAGCACATTTATTGATTTACTCACTCATGAAATGTAGGGTGAATCAATGGTAAGGACATGAAAGCACGTTTCTGAATGTCTAATTAGTTTGGGCCAGCCAGAAACCATAACCACTATTCTGCAAAAGGCCATTTCAGACCAGAACTGGCATACACATATAGATTGTTCTCATGGAAGACAGTCACCTTCTTCCAGCTTTGCTTGCACATATGTTCCTTGCTGGATGATTGGCTTTATTGCTATATTTCTCCCTTCAGTGCAGCTATTGGGCATGAAAAGTGGAGTTTCACTGATGTGCTACACATGTGGTAAAGTCTCTGTCCTTGTGCAGCTGTCCAAGACATTATTCATAAGAAGACAGCAAATACTGAATAGATTAAGTGTAATCTGGTAAACCTGGAGCTAGATGATCCTGACTAGTGAATCTGTCTTTTCTACTACCTTCAGAAAAAAACCTGCTCAACCATGCAAGTGCCAGAATTCCCAGTGGTCAGATTAACTTTATCATATTATTGTAGCAACTTTCACTGCAGCAATTGCACTGGTTTTCACGGTTTCATATTAAGAATTCAAGTCTCTGACCAGCTTTGTCTTTATTAATTCACAATGTAACTGGAATTACAAAACTCCACAGGCCACATTTTTTAATAGTCCAGGTAATGAAGATATTGCTATTTTTCAGTGAACTCTCCTAGCCCTTTTTTTTATGCTCACCAGAGTGAGTTTCAAGAAGAGTCAGCAAAACCTGAGAAACAAACAACTCTGCCTAGGTGATGTCTGAAGTAGCTGTGTACTACTCAGGCAGGTCCCAATCTCCTTTTGCAGTGATTGTTTGGAGACAACTACAAAGTTGTGGTGCTGACATACCCTGGACTGACTACATTTGCAAATCTAGTTTTAGTGTTATCAACATTGAGACACATTTGAGTCCAAAAAAGGTGAAATTATAGAATTTATAAAGCTTTCTCATTACTATAAGTGCACAAATTGGCTGCAGCTATCACTACAAGCTGTTTTCCTTATATTTTAGAGAAAGTGTGCCAAAGGCTGATCACTTGTACTTTCATCTTCATAATGTCTATATGGAGGCTGTACACTGAGTTTAAGATATCACTTCCCTAGAAAAGTGATAAAAAACAGTAGCTACCACATTACAAGGAGAAACCCTCATACACTGCTTACCTCTGCTTATGCATTTTGATTTAAATAAAAAGCAGTTATGCTTGGTTTTTTGCAAGCCTACGTAAGTTTCAGTTAGCTGGATGAAGAAGGCGGTGTGGGAACCTCCTTGTGCTTTGACGCTTATGCCCAGACCATCCAATTTTACCTCCTTAGAAACTTTAAAACTAACTTCCAGTCTATCACAGGTTGCTGGATCAGTATGGCTTTACTGCTGATGGTAGCAATTGCAAGTCGCTGTGCTACACTGCCCTTACTACCCTTATACATGACATTCAGTTAAAACCAACCTGAAGTTATTACTAGTTTCCCTTAATAATTAACTAATTATTAAGGAGGAGGCAGTGTTAACTTATTCTCTCTGGAGCATCTGTCAAACTTAAAAAATTTACTACTGAAGCTGGTTATCTCCAATTTGCATCTGGGACAGAGGTGCTGCCTGCTCCTTTATCCTCTGCCTGCAAGAGAGCTGCTACAGAGCACAAGGCACATGAGAAGTGGATCTGGAGTTCTTACTTTAGCTACTGCTTTTGTACAAATACTCACTCCAGTATGTACTGCAGACTTAGACTTTTCCTTATCTTTTCTGTAGCCAAAGTTGAAAATTACTGGATCTCAGCACAGCTTTTGCCCGAATTAGCAACTACAGGTAGACTGTGTTCATCAAACTATTGAAATCTAGATACCTTCCAGACCTTACATATAATCAGAACAATACAGTAAAGGACCGAGAGTGTGTGCCGATACCATTATTTGAGATACAAGGTGTCTTCCACTGAAGTCTTTCAACTGCAATATGTTTTTTATAGACAGAACTGGTGTAATTGCAGGAAGTTAGAAAAGCACAGTAGAATTTTGGATTGCAGAGGTTCTGTGGAAGGCCTTGTCTAGAAATAGTGTTTTTATAATTAAAAAGATTCCTTAATTATTTTCCACTGTAATAGTTTTGAGCTGGCAATGTCAGAAACCCACTTTAGTAGGATATGAAATGATCTTCCACACCCCGCATGACAACTTACCCTACATGAACTACAACAAAGCTTTTTGTATAAACTGAATTCTTAGCCTAATCCTAGTACCTCAAGTTTTGTCGATCCCCTCCATCAAATACTTCTCATTATAATGAGACTTGATTTAACAAACCTGAAGTTAGCACTTATAGACATGCGTTGCTTACATTTTAGGACAAAACGAAGTTACATTTAATAAAAGCACAATGTAACATTTAAATCCCCTTAGTGGAGGTAGAAAGCCAGTGTTTTAATCTAATCCATTCAGATCTGAAATACTGATACCAGATATTGATTTATTGCTATTACTGATAACCAAATTTGAGAGCTTATAACGTCAGCAAGGTAGCATGAATACAGTTCTGATCTCCAATATTCATAGAAAAAAAAACATGTCCACATCTGTAGTAAGACAATAGCAGATTCTACCAAGAATCTACTGCTTCTTGTAAACATTGTATTTGTGCAGATTTTTTTTTTCATACTTCAATTTCTATATTCATAAAGGCAAGGTTAGTAGCAGAAAATGCATCCGGTTTCACATTCGGCAATATGCTCTTCAAGGACAACCAAAAACCTAGCAGCACATTTTCAAACAATATTACAAGTTTTTCTGAATTACCCACCCTTCAGAACTCCATCCCCCCTAAAACTAAACTAAACAACAACAAAAATCTGACACCAAAAATAAAGTGCAGTACCCAGAAAAAGAAATGTCAAGAAAATAGCCATGTTTGTTTCTTTGGGGGGAAAGTAAGAAAAAAAGGGGTGGGGAGGAAGAGTACTTGGCCTCAGTCTTATGATTACTATACTGTGTCCATCATTTTGGATTCTTCTTCATCTCTTTGTATCACAGAACTTAAACTGCAGACATCTGTGTCTATGGAACCTTGTAGATCACTTGTGTTCTGCAACAGATGAAAATTGAGAGTTTAATTATCTGTAACTGTATATATGGAGGGAAATTTTAGCTGAAGTTTTGACTTTTTGCGTTGTCCACAATAAGATGAGACAAATTTGCAATAGTAAGGAAATAAGCTCTGCAAAATTCATCAACCAATATTATCTTACTGTGTCAAGAATTCTTTAAATTTGCTTGCATAGCTTGTATTTGGTCTCAGTATTTCTTGCATTTGACTGCACATTTATTTAAAATTCAGCTGTTGGATCTTACTTGAGAGGTACTGTAATCAAATTATTTCAAATTAGTAGGCTGATTGTGACTGCTTCCCTAATAACTAATTTTTGACAATCTTGTAAGCTGTTTGTTGACTCCCATCATGTGGCCAATGGTAGTACTGTAACAGAAGACCTAAGTATCCTCAGTTTTCTTTCATCACACAGAAAACTTTCCTTAGGCTTGGCTTCCTCAAATGATCTCATGAATAGGATTAGTCACTTTACACCAAAAGCCCATGTCACTGCTTGTGGTAAAGACTGTGAATACAATTCTAGCATCTTATCAGTTTTATGATGCAGTGTTTATTTTAAGCATGAAAATGTAAGGGCACTAAACTAACACTCTTTTGACCTTATGCTGATGCTTTCTGAATTCAGCAAGTAAAAGGAAAGCCCATATATGCCTTGCATACTGATAACACTGGACATTATATCCTGAACACTAGCAATCCTAGGAATAATCCTTTTTGTATTTCAGATTTATATTACAGCTTCTCAAGGCAGGACCTAGTCCTACTTTAATTAATTTCCAGAAATAATAAACCTACCTGTGGAAAAGATGCCAGCTGTCCTACCAGACCAGGATTGACACTGAGATCGTGAACTAACATAGTTTGAAAGCCATGTGATTGTGACCATATTCTCACTCTTGTCTTGAATGCCTCAAGTTCATTTTTAAAAGCCTCAAAATAGCCTTCTCCTGTCTGCAAAGAGAAAAATTAAATATTTGCGCTTCAGCCAGATTTACTTTTGAGTTGTAAGCATTCACAGTGCTGAAAAAAAACATGCAGTAATGCATGTTATACCCTTTGGGGAATAACAGCTGTGAACAATTTAAGAATAATGTTAGTCAACTTAAATTTCAGGTAGATTTCTTTTTGGGACAATCTGCAGTATTTATGTGTAGGAGCAAAGTAATTGACTTATCAAAGGACATGTTCTAATAAACCTAATTTTAGCCTTTATTCCAGCTCAGAAACCAGTACCCTTTAGAAGTACAGGTGCTTATTGAAGCACTCTGGTCAAAAGTAAAGCATAAGCTGACTTGCACTTTAAGTGAACTCCTTTAGGTAATACTGAGACCCATCAGTCTTGGATAACCAAATACAGTCATAGCAAACCAGTTTCAGACTTGCTGCATTTCTCCTGCATGGATCTGGATTGCTCTAATTCAGTAATGAGAAAGGAACACTAATTTGGGCCCCACTGTGAACTGCATATAAATGAGAAATTGTGACAATATATAGGTATGCTATGAAAACATAGGTGTAATTAGTCCTTAAACTGCTCTGCGTTTGCTTTTGTTGTTTAGCTATTACTTGTCCACCTGCTGTGTCTTGCTTCTCCTCTGCGACAAGCAAAATACACTAAACTTTTAATGTCAGAATTTGAATTACACCAAAATATTCTGTCTAGGAAAGAACTGCTAACAAAACACTCTCCCATAAACCTAAGTCAGTCAATAAAATATTTAGCCTTTTATGGTTAGGAAGAAACCTTCTCTAAACCACTGGTCCCTTGTACAGCATCAGGATTTTCTTCCATCTTTACCCAAGTTGACTTACTTTCGCATTTTGGAAAAAGAGACGAAAACAACCTCTTGGATCCACATTACAGCTTCTGGCAATTTCGATAATAAACTGCATTACAACTGCTTGGTGTGCCACTTGCTCCATCAGAGCTCTTTTCTGGGGGGCGGAAAAAAAGAGTTACGATTTAAAGGCATTTCCTGTGATTATATTTCTAAAATTCACAATTTCCTTTGTTCCTAAGGAAATGATAACTGATGCTCACAAAAGCAAGGGGCCTTATAATATATTGTGACAAAGCACTGAAGTCAAGAGATGGTGGGAAGAACAGTTAAACAGCTAATCAAGTTGGCCAGCTTTTCTATAATGCATGTGGGGTGGGAAACAATTCAAGCATCTTTTTCATACCTGTTCAGCTTCTAGATGAAAACACCACAACATAAGATACCTAGATGTTTCTTCACATACAAGGTACGGGTGATCAGACAAAAACCTTTGACTATCATCCCATCTGCTCAGCATACCTAATAAGAGAAACATTGTTAAAGTACTCTAAATGGATTACTGATTTAATACATCAAGGAAGTTACGTGCATTGACACCCCAGTATCTTTAATACCATTGCTATTTACTGACCTCAGAATGACAGCATGCAGCTAAATTTGGGGGGTTTATTTATATATCTAACCAACACTTGAAGAGCACTACAAGAAGGTATAGTGAAGACTTAGAAGATACTAACAGTAGATTTTTAACAATCATAATTTCCTATATTTTAATGCATCTTCTAGCATTGTTGACAAGTTATTTTTAATCATGTCTCACCACTAACAAAGTGGTGTAGGTATCTATTAATTACATCAAATAGTTTAAAAAGTTTATGGATATTTACATTCAGTGATTCTAGCAAACATAAATCCTCTAAACACTTGCAAATAAGAACACAGAAGTGTGTAATCTGTCAAAAATGAAAGTGCTTCTAACACATTATTTGTTAGTGTTTTAGGAAATCTGATTACAGGACCAGCTTGATCTCAAAAAGCAAAGCCACAAAAGTATTGGCAAGTTAACTAGAAGATTGAACTGTGATAGCATGTAAATACCTGACTTTAAAACCAATACTCAATACTCAGATAACTTCTTAAAATTGTCCTTCGTGACAATCACTGACAGTCATTACTGGCAACAGGTACCAGATGTACAGCTTTACCCATCTATCAGTGTATAATTATAACTGGGCTAAAGATAATTCAGTGATAATGATCTAAGGTAATCTTAATTCTAGCAAACAAATGCCTAAAGAGAAAGCAATGGCTAATATTTCTTTTGGCTGTTTTCAAGAAAGCTATTTCGCTGAAGTTCGTTATTACTTTGAAGCCAGAGCAGGACCCAGTCACAGGGCTCATGTAGTATGGCTAGTGAAGTCCACACTGACCCTTGGCAGCAACTAGCACAGAACAAGTGACTTGAAAAAGCATTAATGCACTGCCTCTTTCTACAATGGACTAACATATTTTGAATTAAATAACAACATTACTTTGAATTTAGGAGGCGAGGAAAAAAAAATGATCTTCTGTAATAAGTCTGCTTCTGTAAAAACTTAACCTGAATTTAGACAACAAAGCAACTGCGCCCAACTCTTAGCTAGGAAGTCTGCATAAAGCCTCTTTTTTTTCCTCCTTAAATACACAGCAGGGGAGATGCCTTTTACTTCTGCTATATTACACCTGGCAGCTAAGGTATTTGACAGAATCATAGAATGGTTTGGGTTGGAGAGGACCTTAAGATCATCCAGTTCCAACCTCCCTGCCATGGGCAGGGACACCTCACATTAGACCATACCACCCAAGGCTCTGCCCAACCTGGCCTTGAACACTGCCAGGGATGGAGCATTCACAACTTTCCTGGGCAACCCATTCCAGTGCCTCACCACCCTCACAGCAAAGAACTTCCTCCTTATATCCAACCCAAAACTCCCCTGTTGAACCCAATACCCCTTGTCCTATCGTTACAGTCCCTAATGAAGAGTCCCTCTCCAGCATCCCTGTAGGCTCCCTTCAGATACTGGAAGGCTGCTATGAGGTCTCCACGCAGCCTTCTCTTCTCCAGGCAGAACAGACCCAATTTCCTCATCCTATCTTGATACGGGAGGTGCTCCAGTCCCCTGATCATCCTCGTGGCCCTCCTCTGGACTTGTTGCAACAGTTCCATGTCCTTTTTCTGTTGAGGACACCAGAACTGCACACAATACTCCAAGTGAGGTCTCAGGAGAGCAGAGTAGAGGAGCAGGATCACCTCCTTCAACCTGCTGGTCACGCGCCTTTTGATGCAGCCCAGGATATGGTTGGTTTCTGGACTGCGAGCGCACACTGCTGGCTCATGGTGAGCTTCCCATCAACCAACACCCCCAAGTCCTTCTCCACGGGGCTGCTTTGAATCACTTCTCCACCCAATCTGTAGCTGTGCCTGGGACTGCCCTGACTTTGCATTGTTGAACTTCATGAGGTTGGCACTGGCCCACCTCTTGAGCCTGTCAAGATCCTATCACTGCTGTTTGCATATTCTTGACAGTCTTGTGCCTTGACTTGCAAGGCATGCTAAGACTAACAGGACTAGAAACTCTTTCTTTGAAACACTTTAAGGTCTTTAGAAGCCAAATAGCTTAGTAAAAACGAGTTTGTACACAGAATTGAATTTTTCCAGCTCAGTCCTGTTCCTTATTGCTCTGGAATGCCAAATATGGCTACACTACACCACACTCTGAAACCAGCTTGTAGCTAAGAATGGAAAACACTTCTGAGAACCATGAAAATTGCAGATTATTTTTTAAGATAAGTTTTGTGCTTAACTGTGTTCAACAATTATGACAGAACTAAAGTGACACCTAGTGGATAATTAAATGTAATTTTAAGAAATGCACAATTCTGTGCACACATACCCTTAGTAAACATTTACAAACATTTTCCATCATTACCCTTGTAGCTTCATAGCTATCAGAAAAACACCTACTAAAAGGAGACAGCTATGAACTAGCCCATGTACTGTTATACACAACATATCTCTACGAATGTCCCTGCCTCTTCCCTCTGAACAGCAGAAAAAGTTGCTAGAACTTTAGTTTTCAGGGTTGAAACTCATTTGAGTATTAACTCTTTTTTTTTTTCCTGGTTACAGGAAGTAACAAGCTTCTAACAAACAGTTTACACCTTATTTTGCTTTGAAATTATTATATGTCCTGATAAAATAAAGCCAAACAGTCTGTTAGCCAGATCTTTCATTTGTTAGCATTCATTCTGTACAATAAATAGTAAAAAACCTACACAAAATTATGCAGAAGTCTGAATTGCAAACTGCTGGAAAAAGCACACTCACCAAAGTGTCTGATCTTTTGTTCATGTTTTTGCATAAGTGTTTCAGACACATCTTCATCTTCTGTTTCTTTTCTTTTTTGATTAATAAAACTCTGAGGGAGAGAAAAATTATACTATCACAGGAACTACAGACACACCTTTTTGCGATATATAGAAGTATTATAATCCTACTATTTAAAGGACTATGCTCTAATTTTAGAGTCATGTCATACTTGAGAACGTTTTCTTTTTAAAGAGTGTATTACCTAATAATAGAGCATAAAAGTTTCATTATAATCTAAAGAACTCTCAGAAACATTTGTCCTTAGACAGGAACATCCTGATCTGTCAGCAATGAGAATCAAGTACATTGCAGCCTGGATGCAGCTAAATCAGTGAAATTAGGAGATACACTAGCTGTTCAAATTAAATTGTGAAATCAAAGCCAAGATTGTACTTAAAAAAAAAAAAAAAAGATTGTGCTAGATAATCTGTATTACAATAATTATTATTAGAGGCAAACAGTTTCTCATTTTAAGCATTTGGCACAACAGAGAAGCACACTGTGAAGAAACAATTATTCAGTGCATTTAGGAACATTTGCACTACACAGAATCATAGAGTGGTATAGGTTGGAAGGGATATTTAAAGATCATGCAGTTCCACCCCTCCTAGCCATGGGCAGGGGCATCTTTGACTAGACCAAGTTACTCAAAGCCCCTTCCAACCTGATGTCTATTGCTTCCAGGAATGGAGCATCCACGACTTCTCTCAGCAACCTGTTCCAGTGTCTTACCATATACTTTCTTCCTTATATCCAACCTTAATCTATCCTCTCATCTTAAAAACATTGCCCCTTGTCCTATCACAACAGGCTGTCATAAAAAAAATAATCTCTTCATCTTTTTTATAAGCTCCCTTTACATATAGAAAAGCCACAATGAAGTAAATAAGGCCTTCTTTAGCCTTTCTTCTCCAGGCTGAACAACCCCAACTCTCCCACTCTTTCTTCATAGGAGACGTGTTCTATCTCCCCGACCACTTTTACAGCCCTCCTCTGGACCTGCTCCAACAGGTCCATGTATTTCTTACTGGGGATGCCAGAGCTGGATGCCATACTCCAGATGAGGTCTCACGAGCAGTTGAGGGAGAGAATCACCTCTCTCAACCAGCTAGTCATGCTGCTTTTGATGCAGCCTAGGGCACAGCTGGCTTTTCTGAGCTGCAAGTGCACACTGCCAGCTCATATGTTAATACCTAGGTGACCCACACAAGTTCTGATCTACGCTTCTGGTACAGAAATGTCATCTGGATTTGTAACATGAGTGCAGGTTGCTCCTTTTCATGAGGCAAAGAAAAAAACCATTTAGCACACACTGTGGTTTTGTGCTGTGCTAGACACAGAAGATATTCAACACTAGTAATAACTAGAAAGAAAAAAAAAAGGATAAGACTTGTTTTCATGCACACTGATATGGGTCATACCTTATTAAATACCTCCTTACTAACAGGATCTGTGTTCCATAGATTCTGTTTTTCCCTCTGGTTTAGTGCTTCTTCTTTTCTTCTCCACTCTTCCTCTCTCCATCTCAATTCTGCAGCTTCAGTCTTTGCTTGAGCACACTCCTGATCCCAGGATTCTGAATTATGCAGTACTAAGCTACCAAGTTTTTGCTGGGCTTCTGCTAGATTCCAAGTGCATTCTACAGAGTGCTTCACAAACTCTTTTTCTTTTTGGCAGGCCAATTCGATCCCTTGGCTGTATGTCTGTGAGGAAAATCAGACATGCTATTTGTGGAGGGAAGATTGACAGTTTAGAGCTGGTACAGGAGCAGACAGGCCTAAATCCCAAAGACAGTGCACCTGGAAGGCACTTTAGATATACAGTGTTATATTCACAGGAGCAATGAAGCAAGGTATTTTACAGCTAGATGTTTTTTATAAAAAGGCTTCTGATGCAAGCTGTCTTAACTTTGTTTAGTACATTTGCAAAATCATGGATCATGTACTGCTATTAGTAATAATCTCCACGCTGTAAAAATACTTTTGACACAGCTGAAACCCCACTGGCTGTTCTTGGGCTGCAATGCTAGAGAATACTGCAAGTGCAAAAATACTGTGAATACATGTTTCTGAGAAGCAAATATCACTTTTGTGGTGTTAGACCACAACAATAAAGTAACTGCTGCTGCCTGTATTCCAATAAGGATTAGTACCCAGCAGATGGCCAACATCTTCCCTTCAACTGACAGTAAAAGTGGAATTTAAGTTATCAAGTGGCTGAGGCCCAGCATGACCATATGCTCCTTTTGGTCAAATCTACTGAGGAGGTCACTGCTCATAGCTGGCAGAGAGAAGTGACCTCTTAAGCAACAGTGCCTCTGTTACTTTCTGTGTTCAGGGAATTCACACTTGCTAACTTAAGAAATTATCCTCTTACATGGCATATTCTGTGTCTTCCCACCAAGAGTGGAGAAAAAACATCCATATGCATTAGTTCCTCAGCCTTCCTGTGCTGCATTATGAAATCTGGGTTGCTGATAACCTCTGGCACGGAGATATGAAGGACGACACAAGTTGTGAAAGCTTATTTAAAGGAAACTTTAGTGCAGATACATCAAACCTCTTGAGCCAACTTTGGGAACTGCAAGACTCTTAGTAACAAGACGAAAACGACACTGTTTGGAAAACTAACGTAATGGCAGCTTCTTGCAAGAACACGCAGGATTCCTGACAGCGTATGCACAAAACGCCAACTTGCCCTAGCCAACAGAGAAACGCACCGCCCATAGATCTGCTTTTTATACACCGGGATGCTGGGTGAGCTCCAGCCCAGCTCGTTCCACATCACTTGTCAGAGATGGGACTGTTACTTGCGGGTCGGGGTGCGCCGGACCCCGCCGCGGCTCAGCGCACCTGCCGCTCCTGGCGCGCCCCGGGACAGCGCAACGGCGCCGCGGGGGCGCGGACGCTTCCGCACACCCCCACCCCGACCCGCACCGGGCACCGCGGTCCCCTCCGCGCAGCAGAATCGGGCTGCGGTAGCGGGGCAGCCGGGGCGCACGCAGCACCAACGCGCTCCCCGCCGGCCGGGGCGACGGAGCGGCGCCCCCGGGGGCGGGAAGCGGCGCGAGGCGCCGGGGCAGCAGGGGTTGGGGGGCACGGATGTACCTGCGCTTCCGGCAGGCGCTGGAAGGAAACGGGAGCCAGCCCCCGCTCCTCGTCCTCCTCCGCCGGCGGGCCGCCGTCCCGGCATCGCGGCAGCCACACCGCCATCCCGCCGCTCTCACACCTCACAGGAAATGAGGCAGGCGCTGCTTCCGCCGGCCTGATCTGCCGTGCTCCCGGCGCCGCGGGGCGGGGCCTGCGGCTGCGGCGCACTGGAGGGCCGCGCTGGCTAGCGTGGCCTGCCCCGGGGCGGGCCCAGCCCCTGCTGCGGGGCGGGGCGGACCCCGCGGGAGGCCCGCCGCGTGTGGCTGGGGCGCGCCTCCTGTCGGCGCGCCGTGCGCGGGGCCCCGCCGTGCAGGCGGGAGGGCGGCCCTGTCCCTGGAGGCTGCCGCGGGGCGCTCCCAGCTTGCACGCGCGTGTAAACGTATGTGTGTATGTCTACGCGTATACACATACCCGTACTTAAAAAGGGAAGCGACGCGCCCCGCGCTGCCGAGAGGGCGGGTCCGCGCGCCGTGGCTGGCTGGCTGAGGCGCCTCGGTCGTCGTAGCAACGCGGGTTGGGACTGGCCCGCTGACGGTGGTGGCGATGCGGCGGGTGCCGAAGGCCCGGCCGCGGGCAGAGGGAGGGCCGGCCCAGGCGGCGGGGCGCGGGGGGTCGGAACGGGTCAGCGCGGTTATTCCGGGACCTTGAGGTGGCGCACCGTCCGTCGGAGCTACACGCGTGTGAACAGATGCGCGCTCGTGTGTGTACTCCGCGTGTGTGCGCAACTGTGTATCTTATACTGTGTTTAAGTAGCTCTGTGTGTGCATCTGAGGGCGCGCCTTCAGTTCTGATTGCTCCTGGGGAGCTGTCTGGCTTTCAGCAGCTTGGTTCTCGCCTGAGGATGGAAGTTAATGTAAAATGAGGCTGTACTTAGCAGTGATAATGCCCCTGGGAAAATGTGCGCTCTCTGCAGCCCTAGTTTCTCATCCATGGGTTATTTAGCTCTTCCTCCAAATAGGAGATGCTGACAGGTTCCTTGGGGTGTCAGCACAAAGTCTGCTAGAAAGAGTGAACAAGGAAAAGGTTAGATTACGCGGTTCTTCTTGCTGTGTGACATTTATTTAATGAAGGGGATTACTGCTGTTGTGCAAATGGGCAATACTGAAGTGTTGCTCATTACAGGCCTTCTCATCACATACAAGAAAATAAATGGTGGTTTTCAGTCATTCATTTCCTCATGGGTATCAAATGTTTCTCGTCCATGTAATGCTAAGGTCTATGGAATCAGTCCTTTTTTACGAGAGATGACGAAAAATAGAAGTCCAAAATACAAAACGGGAGACCTCCTAATGACAGATCTTATCCTGGCACGCTTTTGAGATTATCAGTAATAAAGACAAGGGCCTGCTGAGTCCTCTCTGAGGTAGAGTCTTGAAAACTTGGACTACTGCGTGTAAGACTGAACTGAGGAGTCTCGTGTTAGTGGGGGGGGGGGGGGGGTGTCTTCCAAAATGTTATATGTCCTGTTATGTTTCTTCCTGAGAAACATGACGTTTTTCTCAGTGTGTGCATCTCAGGTCAACACAAAGAGACAGAATGCCTCCCTCCTGTTTTCCCAACAGTGAACAATATACACTGTTCTCCTTACACCTTGCTCTGAATTGAGCCATTTCAGTGTCAGCTTCTACTACCTCCCCTTGAGTCAGTTACATGATTTTTCTTTCCTTAGGCCAGGTTGTGTTCTGACACCTAGTGTACACCTAGGCTAACCTAGCAGGTCTGCTTTTTATTTATTCTGCCAGCAATTCTTTAGTTCGAAGTCTGTGAAAAGTCATGTGTTTAATGACGAGGCAGTCTTTGAGAAGCCAAAATCTTATTTATTGTTTGTTGAGGGGTGTGGGAGAGAATAAAATTATTTATAACAATGGTCTAAGTTCTGTTCCATCCTTGAAAGTAAACTTTGGCCAGAGTTTTTTAGTTATACCTGCAGGAGCAGGTGTTGTATTAACTTAAGAAGTTTTCATTCCTCAGCTTTAATTAAGTTAACATTCCTTTGTCCTTGCTGGGTCTCATGTTTTTGTCCTTTTGGAGCAAGCTACTCCTGTAAAGTTTAACAGAAGGTCAAGCCAGAAGCCACTGACTGTCCTATGAGTCCATGAGGTATCAGCCACAGAGAGTTATTTTGTGCTGATATTTCCTTCCTATGTGCTTCTATTCTAATATTGATAATACCAGAATAAAAAAAAATGAAACTTCAGGTGGTCTGCCCCCCCCCCCCCCTTGTTTTTTTGGCTATGCAAAAATATGCAGCTTAGAGATTTTGCTACTTTTGTGCAGTGGGATATGTTGTCCTCTTTCAACCTTATGAATTAAAAATACATTCAGAAAAAGTATGTGAGAGGGAGCAGTGCCTGCCTGTGTGCTTACTACATCAGGAGCCAGATCTTAGATGGCAAAACTGACTATTTATTTGCCTTCTTATTGTATTATCATAAGCTTACAAGAGTTTTTTCCTGATGATTGTAAAGCTGGGATCCATTAGAAAGACAGTCCTTGCAAGCAATGTGGCTAGGATGATGAAACTTTGAATGAGATCAAAAGTGCTGTTACTAACTTTTTCTGATTTTTTACTTCCTTCTGCTGTAGCTTTGTCAAGAAATCACCCAATTACATGGTTTGGTTTTAGTCCAATTAGAAGTGAACATGTGTCCTTGTCCCTGTAAAGGCACAGAACCCATCCAAATGAAGGCAGTAACAACTATTGTAGCCTAACATCCACTGTGAGCAGCTTAGTGTTGCATTTCAGGAAGGCGATACCCTTGCTGTAGTTTCTAATGCATGTACTTGGATGTACCTTACGGCTTGCCTGCTGTGTTGGGAGCTTAAGAAGGTAGGTTTTGTCTCTGGCTGTGCTGCCTATCCAGAGCAGTGCTGACCTTCTCCATTCACTCAGAACACAGTTATAATGGAGTCCTGAAGGAGGAGAAAAACTAGACCAAGTGTGGTGTAGAGCATGTGAAGACTTTGTTAAGAGGAACCCAGGATGGCTCATCTCCCTCATCTGAGTATATGGTGTTCCAAACACATCTTCTGTCATTGTCATGGTAACCTGGGATAGTTCGTTCCCATCCAAGTCTGTAGAGTCCCAAGCACACCTTATCAATATGGTAACCTTGGATAGTTCACTTCTTCCTATCTGAATATGCAGAGTCACAGTCATGTTTTATCCTGTTTTGACAATAATTCAGGATAGTTTGCTTCCTCACTCATCTACATCCATGTGTGCACAGGCACCAATGTAATGGCCAGCTGCAAATATCAGAGTTCAGATAACAGCACTTGCATTATATTAGCGCATCTGCTAGTGAGCAAATCAAGAGATTGCATGTATATATGTTAATCCCAGTGTGAGTTTTATTATCCACCCCTGCAGTGCTTTCCATTGAGCCTCACTCCCAAGCAGGGTTCCACAGCATCACATCCCTGTTTGATTAACATTAGCTTCCATCGTGGTAATGAGATGCTTTCATTAAAGCCAGAGCTTTCATTTGCTGAGTTGCTGAGTTTTGTTCCTCATCCCGGAGGGATCCTCACCTTCTTTTCACCTGTAAATACTTAGACCTGCTTTTAACATGTAGATACTTACACCACCGTTAGTGAGACACTGGTATCATGCAGTGTGGTTACATGGCCAAATTACATGATGTTCATTTACTGCACACTGGCTTACTGGAGGGAACTCATTTCAAAAGTAATGGTAGCTGTCTTTCAACACTATTTTATGATGACACATTTGCCAAACAAACACTGGAATATTGCAAATCTCATTTCAACCTTTTTTATTTTATTGCTGCAGGCAGCTAATTAGAATAATTGTTTGCCCAGTGAGGTGACTCTCCACTGAGAAATCAGCTGGACCAAGATTTAGCATGCTGTGTATAAGCACATGCGTTATGCATACTTTGTAAAATGTGCATTATACATCATCTGTATGAATCTTCTGTCACAGCTTTGAACACTCTTTACACTGTAACTAGGTAATTTCCCTTCAAGCCTTGCAATTATCTCCATCACCAAAATATTTCAGGGCACTTGTGGCCCTTGGAAAGTTAATGACAGCATTGAACTCCAGTGCTGCTCTGCTAAGCCAAATCTTCCAAAACTAATAAAAGCATGAAAGGATTACCTCCCTTTTGCCCTCTTTGTTTCATATTCAGAAGATAAAGTAATCAATTAGAGCATAGTCAGAGCACTGGAGATAAAGTGAGTAAGCCATATGCTAGAAGCAGTTATTCTTTCAGTCAAGCAGGCAAAAAAAGCTCTGACGTTGCTATGTTCTTTCCTGTAAACAATTACAGAACTAAATGTTTTTGTGGCTTGCTGGTTTTCTGTGAATTTGTTTGCTGTGACCCCCAAGATGCGAACTGAAAGGTTCCCTGGTGCAGAGGAGGGCAGTATATTAAAAAGGAACTGCTATCTTAAACATTTCCTGCATCAAATAATTCTGAATCATGCTGAGTGTGTGCCATTCTTGTACCACTCTTCTTATGCCCACTCATGTCCCAGCCACCAGCTATTACTGACAGAATCTTTATGCATGAGAGAGGCAGCGTTCTGTCAAGGACATTCATAATTTACTGAGCTTTCACTGCATAGCTATTCATGAAAATTCCATGTAACAATTTGGACAGCTATTCTTTCTGTGGGTATTTTTTTGTTCTTTCAGTAGTGAATGACTTTGCATTTTATGGAGAAAATACACAAGACTTTCTGTTCCCAGAGCGCAAGCTGACTCCTGCATATCCTGATGTGCATAGATAATTAGTGATGAAAACTTCTCATTTTCCAGTAAGTTGCCTGAAACTGGTACTTTCCATATGTGTCTGAAGAAGGAAGGAAGCTACTTAAAAGCAACTTTGTGAGGACTGGAATTTGACTGTCTCTTTGAGCAGAGGGGGATGCTCATGTGCGCTTGCTTTTGAATATGGAAGTGCTGCAGAGGATGTACCTAAAGAATCTGAGCAATCCTAACAATTAAACCTCTTAATCACAGACAGTAAGAATAATGTCTCTGCATAAGCAGGTTAGAAGTCCTAACAGCAAAATTTTGTGTTCAGTTATGTACCACCATCCACAGATCATGTGAAAGGGCCAGGTGCCTGAAAGATTTTGAAGGGTGTTTGTACCTTTTGTACAGTTGTGTATAAGGATGTCTGCTTTCTGTGCATTTTCTTTCTTTCGTGTATGGGCCTTGTTTTTTCACTCTGCCAGTTCGCTCATCTCTTGGGGGTCTTAATGTTTTCATATCTTTGTAAATCTTTCCAGTGCCCATTCTTGCTAGGGTTTATTGTTTCTTGAAGCAGCAATAGCAGCCTAAAATGATTACATTTTCATCCTTCTCACTGCATTATGGATTGGATTATGCAGAAGAAGCAACAAAACTGACTTTGAATTTTATTAACCTGAGTCTACTGCAGCTTAGAATAGCTTTTTAGAGAGACTTTGAACTGCAGACTCAATTTTGCATTGATTCCTTCAGAAAGTTCTTGTAATTACTCTACACACTAGGAGTGCCATTATTTCACATGAAAAGCTGGGGTTTGTGCGTAAATTGCAGGTATAAAATAATACTAGTCTCAATTTTTTTTTTTAATTAAGTCTTAATACTTTCTATATATTTAGAACAGAAATTTAGAGACACGTTCTGGTTAACCTGTGTTACATTATATGATTCTCTAGGGCAGAGCAGGCAGGAAACCCATTTAAATTTTCAGGTGCTGAGCACAGGAGCTTGATACCATTTGAGGTGCCATGGGTTATCCTTTGTAGGCTGCTGCTGCTGCTTCCTCAAAAGAACATGGGCCTCCTGTGGTCTTCACTCCCATCTCTCTGCTTTGCATGGGGATTTGGGTGCTCTTCCGTGTCCAAAATGCCAGAAAAGCTGCTTGCAGTTAGGCCCTGGGAATCTTAACCTCCCAGCAGGAAGGTACTTCCAGCAATTCAGTCTTACCCTGTGTCTTTGTTTCTTTCCTGTTTTTACACTGGTACTGGTTCCCATGGCAGTATGTGCCCAGACTGCATGGAGATAATGGCAATAACATCAACATTGCTTTAGATGCCTGACAGACTTGTCTGTCTTGTGTCCTTTTGGAGGTGTAGACCTTCATTTTGCACAGGAGGGCAGGGCTGATGGGGTGAAACCTTTGCTCTGGGCAGGGGCAGCCAGCAGGAGAAAAGAGGAGGGGAAGAGAAAAGAGTGTCAAAGGAGAATGAGGAAACAAAGGCAGAGATGTGGGGGAAGAGTGTTCATGGAATACACGGAGGAGCAGAGAGGACTGGAGGACGAAGAGAAGCGGGAAAGCGTGGCTATGCAGAGAAGAGGGTGCTGAATGCAGTGGACAACAGAATGGAGGGCAGTAATGAAGCAGAAGAGGGGGATGAAAGGGAACTCCCTTTCAGTTCAACATAAGAACTCCCCTGGGAGTATCAAGCCTACGAAAATAGCAGGAAGAAATAAGTAGTCTGTAGGGGGAAAGGGACAAAAGAAGAATTATTTGTGTGCATCCCTGTTCGGGATAGGAGGGGGTGAAGGGATCATCAAGGTTTTGCATGAAGGTTTGAAAAGATGTGACAAATGAGGCATTACAAATAATGTCACTCCAGAGGGGAACTGAGATGTGACTGTTGGATCTCTTTTGGTAGGTTAAATTCCAGTTTGGATCTCAGCTGGGGAAAATTAACAAGATGGTGCAGGCTCTCCTCACCTCAGCACAGGCCAAGCAGCAGCTTGCTTCTGTGAGTACTAACGTTACAGTGCTGACCTGAGGGCATCTCCTGGTTACCTACCCTTTCTGGCATATCAGGAGTTTTGCCCATTTAGCTACTATTTAGCTACTGTTTTCTGGTTCTACAGACTATGTCATTTAACACATCTTGCAGTTGCTGGAAAGAGGCCTGTAGCTCACAGTGCCTTAATTAGCTACAAGTTAAAAGTGGTTGTAGGGGTAGAGTCAGATGCTTCAATTGTGGAAATTTACATCACCGAACCCCAAGCCCTCACATGGTATTTCCCACTAAATTTGTTTAGCAAGAATCTGAGGATGAGAGGTGGTGGAAAACTGCACAAACAGTACTTCAGGTACAGCATCATGAAAGCCTTTTCTGTAATACACAATGCTTACTGTCATAGGTACTTATCTTCCACTCTCAGCTGGAAGTCCTAGTTTTTCCCTGAGCAATGTTGTATGCCAATCCCGTTAGGGACACAGGAGTTTATATTCACTCACAACTGTGAAACAGAGGAGGGAGAGCAATAAAACCTGTGAACCTACTATTAGAAAGTGCTACACATAAAAGACAGCCAGCAGAAGCAATGGTTTGTCTACTCATGAGGGTGATAAGAGCCGCTGTTGTCCTGTCTTCCTACTGTATCTGACCTGAAACACTGAAAAAAAAAATTGTTGATGAAATCAGTGGGGTTTTTTTTCTCACCAGCATTAATGTTTTCTAACAAGGATGTCCGTTTTCTGCAGTCATCCTGAGTAGATTAATACTCTGTGTAGTTATGTCTACTTGGTTAGCACATTTTTACACAGGAATGACTTTGAGATTGAAAATTTACCTGGCAGCATGTGGGAAATATATAGGAATGGGTTTCTAGGTTGTCTTCTGTCCTCTGACTCTCAGCAGCCCTTTGAAACATTGATTGCTAGTTATCTCATCATTCTCTGATGATAAGAAGTTTGTAATCTCAAAGAATCTTTTTACATTCAGTGTAGCTGTTTTGTCAGTCAGAGACTGTTTTTGTTGCAACCTTTAGATGGCGACAGGGGTCCGGTGAATTTCTTTTGATGTTTCTTTTGGCCATGTCTTGCTGAATTTAAGTTTAACAAAGGGACATGAAGCTCTTGAGAAAACTACAAGGGACAGAGGACGGTATCTGTTCTGAACTGGTTCAACTCTTTTGGAAATGAACAGGAGGTTTTCTTTGGACTAGATACTTTTATCAGTTCTCTTGAAGATAAGCAATGAACTAACTTGAGGTTTTTGCTAGAGAGCTTCTGAGAATGAAACCGATGATTTCCTTGAAAGATGGCATATCTCTCTGAGACCCTTTCTTTACAACAACTCAGAAGAGTGAAGTAGATACTACAGAGTTATGAGGAGCCTAAGCCTTAGACTTTTGATATCCTAAATTTAGGATGAGAAAGAAAAGTAAGTAAGCCACAGTATCAGCAAGAGGAACTGTAATGAAAATAGTGTAATAAATCCTATTTCTCATCTGTGAACTGCAGGTGATTGTGACTGCCATCTCTTTATGTTTTTAGCTATCCAGTCACTCGGACTCTAAGTTCAGGGTCCTAAAAAGGACATATGAAATTTAGTGCTTTCTCAGCTTTATGTTTGTGCATGGAAACAGTTTTTAAAGTCTGTCAATAACTGCTCTTTTATAAAATTCACAGGGTGGGCATCTCCCTCACTTGCACATCTTTGTCAGCACAAAAGGTAGATTCTGCATTGGGAATTTTGTGTAGCCTTTCTGATTAGATTTTCAAAGGGAACAGGTGCTAAGCCATTAAACTTTGATGGATCATGATGGAATTGTAGCATCTAGCTCTTTCAGAGTTTCCGAGGAGTTCTGCTCTTTCTCAGTTCTGGCATACCAACACAGTGAGTAAAACTGGCAAGGCACAGTAAAAACCATAGCCGTCCATTTTGGTGGCAGTATGACTGAAATACCTATGATTGAGATCTGCTGCAGAGTAAGGTGCCGTATTTGCAGAGTCCCCTTTCTCTCCAGAGTTACATTCCCACACATTTTTTCGTTACTTAGTCCCAGTTCCAATGCATGCAGCCATCAAACCAATCAGCAGATGCTCTTACCCTTCAACTCAGTGGAACTCCCATGAAGCAGTCTATGTAAATTAAGCACAGTTAACAATTGCAGAATCCATGTGCATGATCTAGTTTTGCATTGGCTCACTTCATTAAAATTTTATAGGCCAAATACAGTGACTAAACACATCGTTCCCAAATGCCAGCAGATGCATTCTCGGGGTTTTGCATCAGTGCTTTTCATAACCCTGCTTAATTTTAATCTTCCAGTTGATATTCACCTTTTGCAAGTAGAAAATGACCAAATTCTGCCCCTGTGCAGTGGTCCTACCTGAAGGTGATGGGCCTGCATATAACTGAAAGCAATCTTCAGCATTTTCTTACAAATCAGATACAAAACCAGTGTCCTGAATAGGTAGTGTGACGATACATGTACCATGCCTGTTGTGTCAATTCCTCACGTGGCTTCTCTTGGAAACAGTGAGTGTAGGCTGTCCCCTCAGCTGCAGGATGCTTTCTGTACAGCCAGGTTGAGATGCCTGACACAGTAATAAGGAGCATGAAGAACCTGTGGGCCACACCCTGGAGTCTTCACTTACGCAAGACTTACGTCAAGTTCAGTGGAATTTCCATTTTACTAGGGACACAGGGTCAATTCCTTTATCTTTGTGATGCTGCCTGGAGCTTACTCTGAAAGAGCACATTGAATGGCCTGTGATTGAGTCCGAAACCTTTTTTGAATAGTCTCTTTGTCAAAGCTTATTTTTAAGCCAAATTTTCTCAGAGATCACTGTTTAGAAGTGTTTCGGATAAAGCAGTCTTGCCGATAGTCTGGTTCTTGGGCAGTGAAATTGTTCTTGTTTCTGCAGGTGGAACAGCTCAGTGAGAGCTCACTGAGACTGATGCTTCTATTCCATCTGAGTGGGGACTTCTTTTTGTGTTGCATTGTGTTGTATCTTTTCCTTAAACACAAAATCTTTAAATATCAAAATTTAATTTAGAATTTACATTTTCTGTCTCTGAGATTTATTTTTTGCTGTCTGATGGTGGATAAAAGTGGCTAATTAAATTACTATGTATGAAAGGTTTACATACTCTTTTCCTGAATAATAATCGTGTCATATAGTCTTCATCATTCCTGAAAAAAACTTGTTGAAATGAGTCTTTAATAGATGTTCTTGGAATATCACTTTTCAATAAAATACTTTGAATAATTGTGAAATATGCAGGATTTTATTATAAGTGAATTAATGAAATCTTGTATTTTTTCAGTTCAACTAAATGTTAAATTTTCTGGGCAAGCCCTGTTATGCTTTTATGTAAGAATGATTTTTCAGAGTAACACAGCCTTGCAGAAAAACCCCAGAACTCAAACCACAGCCATATGCCATATAGAGACTGTGGGTATAAGCCCTTAGACTTTGGAGGGGAATTTAATGCCGAAATTATAGAGAGCAGTACTGGTTCTGACAAGATCTTGATCTAACAAAGACCAGCCTTTTCCAATGAATAGTACCAGTTGATTATGACATAACAACATGCCCTGCAAAAGGTGGCTCCATGTAAAGATTCAGCAGGACAGCTGAGAAGCACCCAGGGTGCACCTGCATGGACTGACACCAGGCGCAGATGCAGTACAACTGATAGACACAGTATCACACTGCCACAGTGTTTTCAGCCCTCAGCTGAGACCCGGGTGTGTGTGTGTGTGTGTGTGTGTACAAAATGACAAAATAAAATATATAAACTTTTAGAATGAATTTTAAGTAATGTTAAGTTTGATGGCTTTGTAACAGTAATAATGGAAAATTACTGAGATGCATGATATACAGAGAAAAAAATATAGAATACAGCTAGAGAACATGCTGAGAATCCTTGCGTAAGATAAACTGCTGCAGTTGAGGTAGTTTTGGCCTTTATGACCTTAGTACAAAATGAGTGTAAGAAAAACAGGCTAGAAGAACAAGACTTAAAGACAGGGAGTATCTGGAAAGGCAGGGGCCCAGGACAGGCTGCAGTTAAACTAACTGATAAGCAGGAGGATGGGATGATTATTATGTCTGTGGTGTTAACGAACCGATTAAGCTGGTATAAGCATCTCCTGTGTGTGCTTCAAAGGCTGCCAGCAGTGATGAAGATTGTTGCAAGAAGTAAATGACCCTCAGAGACCACCACCACATTTTTGTATGCATGCGGGGAACTTTCTGGAAAATTATGTAATCCATACATAGCCTCATGAATATCTATGTATGCTCCGTAGCTATATAAGGACTGCTTGTGTAGCAATACGGGGACACACGTTAGGAGGAGCTATCCCCCATGTCTCCTGGCACCCAAAATAAAGAATACCTGCTTGTCAACTAGAAAACTTTGTTGGCAAGTTTGTTCCTGGAGTTTTCTCCGAATCACAGCTCAAATCAGTCTTTCTGCATGGTCCTGTGCTAATTCAAGACGGAGCTTTTAAGGGGGAATCCTCCCACTTGTTTCATGTAGGCATTCTTCTTGGCTACTCCCTTTAAAAAGAGAGATCATCACAACAAGAAGCTCCCAGCACAGAGGAGCAGAAAGCAGATGGACTGGTCTCTACAGTGAGAGAAGGAAACTTACCATGGAACTGAGATTCCTGCAATGCAGCCATTTAGTTGACTAAAATCAAATGAGCAAGTGAGGACTTGCCCTGGACATTCACCGCAGTAATGGGAGGGTCTCAGCTCTCTGCAAGCAGTCTGTCTTCAAACATGTAATGGAGCACACACTATACTGGATGATACACATGCCACACCAGGCAGCTACCTCAGAAAAATAACCTGTGTGCTCCTGAAGCAATCTGGTTGGTCACAGATAACATTGAGAGAGATGGTGAGCAGAGAAATATGATCGACTCCTAGTAGATCAAATTAGCAAGCTGCTGAATTTGGAATTACTTAATGGTGTTTATGCAAAACCACTTTAAGGTATACATTTAAGCAAGCAGATCACTTTGGGGATTTTGAATTAATCCATAAGATTCTTCATGGCCCAGGGGCTCTGATATGTGAGATATAACAGGCTACAAAAATGAATTTTTTTTATTAGAATTATCATCTTGTTCTAATTTTGTAAGGTATTAAGTTAGCAATATCTAGTTTATTTTCATCTCAATCCTTAGAGATATGCATATAATAAGGGAGAGGAGACAGAAATAAGAACACTGTGTTTTTCATCCACGAACTAGGTTTTCTTTGGTGAAATCTTTTTAGCGAGTGCACTGCTGACTGTTACTTAGAGTGCCTTGAGCAAGTCTCGCGAGCTGTATTGTCACATGTTCTGTATGAAAGATAACTCCTTAGAAGTTACTATATAATGGTGGAGAAAGAATAGAAACAGACTGGGTGTTTGCTTTATGGTAAGCAAAATTGCATATTTTAAATGAGGTACCAGTGAGCTGAGCAGCTCAGTAGTAAAACATCATAGCAGACAAAAGGTTTTTTTCCATAGGTGAAGGAGCATGACTTTGCATGATTTCAGCCTGGTCTGCTGCCATAGGTTAATAACAATGAACTGTCTTCCTCCTTCTACTAGCTTGTCAAATAGCTTTATTTTTCTTTCTTTTTTTTTTTTTTTTTCATTTTTTTTTCTTTTAATTGGTGGTTTTGGGGGAGGGAGGGAGAAAATTGCAGCCATGAAGATCTGCATTCCCACATTCCCACAAATCCCCCTTCTTGTGTTTGAGCAATCCAGACACGTTGAACTGCTCATGACAACAGGTTAATTATATATTGCCATAAGTAAGCAAAAACTAACACAAATAATAAAATCATAAGCAAGATAGTTAATCCCTGTTTTGACAAATCAGCTATCCATCCCCTTAAACCTAATTTTGCAAGCCAGTCATCAAGGCCAGTTACAATGGATAGTTTTTTCATATTGTCTTGTAACTGAGTGAGTTTTTTGTGGATGGATTCTGAATGATCAGACAAATTCATACACCACATTCCCTGAAAATCTTCACACCCATGGCCTTGAGCTAATAGCAAAAAAAAAAATCAATGGCAGCGTGCTTTTGTAAAACTGCGTGGCGTACACTATCTATGATTGGTTATATATATTCAGCAACAGGCATGCTATTGGTTAATATGTTTTGTGAGAACCTAAAGTGTGGATTTTGTAAGCAAGCAAAATTTACAGCCCAATTTAGCAACCTCCTTATCTTAGCTCCTTCTTATCTTCCAGGCCTGCATTCTTGATTCATTAGTTATCCAGGAGTTAGTTCTTTTCAACGGTCGGCTGCACAGAGGTAACCAGGAGTTACCCCTGCTACATGGCCAGCTGCACATAGCTGCTTTCATTCAGAGCACGCCTATGTCCATTCTCTAACAAGAAATCATCCACATCACCCCCTTTCTTTTCTTGAATAAGCTGAAGCTGTTTTACCAATTTTTCAATCATACCACGAATACATTGCAAAGTACAAGGTGTAATCATAACTATGGTCAAAACTATCACTAAAATCATTCCAATACCTTTAATCAGAGATGTGAGCCAACCATTAAAGCCCCAAGGTGTAAGAAGGGCATCTAACCAAGAAATGTCATCATTCTGATGGACCTCATGGAGTACTTTCGCATGCTTCTAAATTTCTTTGACATCTTTCAAGATCTTTCCAGACTGATCAACAAAACTAAAACAAATTTCATTTATTAAAGTACATATTCCGCCTACTTGAGCTGTTACTATATCTAAAGCCTTACAATTCTGCAAAACTGTCTTTTTTTAAAAAAAAGATAAAATTCTTTTAAAGAATCTACTTCTACTTGAGTTAACATAGTCACATATGTATTATCATTAAAAACAGCATAACAAACTGACAATAGACAATATAGGCCTATTTCCACTGGAATAATTTTGCGCACTTTGCTTTAGGCTTTTCCCACCATTCAGGGAGAACTTCCCATATATATGGCACTAATAATGGTCGGGAGCATTCATACGCAATCACATTACATCCTTTGTTACTTTCTACAACTTGATTATACAAATCTTCCTCAGCTGCATAATATCTTTGCGTTCCCAAAAAAATATGGAATGCTTCACGAATTTGTGTGTCATTCGTTTCTCTCTTCCTCTATCTCATTCTGCTCAGGATATTTACGGTCAGCTCCTGTAGCTGAGGCATTGGGCTTTTCCAGTCGTCTGTCCAGCTCATGGCGAGGCTTGACAAACTTTGCAGGCAGCCGCCAGGGGCCTGTAGAGAGGAGGGCACAAATATACCCCTTCTGGCAGGTTATCAGTTCTTGAGAAGTAAGTCAGGTTAAAATGTTTCCTTAAAGCAAAGGTGTTCTGATGAAACAGGAATGTGAAGCAGCTGCAGGAGCAAACTGCACGGTGTTAACAGCCAAGAAGTTTTCTCTGCCACCCTGATGCTGTTTGGGTGGAGGTTGGTAAAGTTTGGGGGTGTGTTGCCCCTCTTGCTTTTTCTGTTAGCAGCTCATGTTTCAAATCTTGGATTCACCCCTAGGTCACCTTAAACAGGCAGGGCAGGACTGCTGGGCAGCAGCTACAGCTGCCTGCCTGCTGAGCAGCAGCCATAAGTACCAGCCAGCAACAACACTTTTGTATTAACCCTTTCTTGCCCAAAATGTTAATCTGCTACCCATTAAAACTTTTACGTAAACCAGACAACAAATAAATACACAGACCGTCATCTGCCCTCAACGCACACACACACACACACACTCCATACAAATACAATATTTAACACGAAATGCAGATAATCATTACTCCCACTACATGGTTCCACATGCAAAACATGGTGCAATGACCCTGTGAAGACAATCAAAAAACCAGCCCCAAGCAGCATTGCAGTGCAAGGTGGCAGGCTCAATCTCAGTGGGCCTCCCCGCAGAGGCTCTTCCTCTCTCACATCGCATGAGTCTTGGGCTTTTATACTGACCAAAACGCACACTCATTCTGACGCAGGTGGCCAGTCTGCATCAGAAGAAGTGGCCAGCAGTATCTATAAAGGTCTGCAAGGGTCGGTAAAAACATGAACATACTTATATTTGCCAGCTTTAAGTACATGAATATCACAGAGAGACTATGTAAAATTCCGGAGGTTTAGGGGGGAGGGGACGCACACAACACTGGGCTCCACTATCTCATTCTTTGACTTATTGCTGACTTTAACTCCTTCAGTGCTTTCCAATCTTGAGACCACTGAACCTGTCCTGCTTGGTTAATCATTACAGGAAAAGCTTTTGGTATCTCAATAGGTAGTATTTGACCACCCAGTATAGCATTTTGAATAACACCCCTCCAGCGCATTGCTGCAGGATGATCTTGATGTGCTGGCAGAGTCTGCGGCACCATTGCCGGTGGAGCCGGTGGTAGTGGTACGCGCGCAGCTGTGTCAGAGATCCGTAAATTTGCAAGTCCATCATGAAGTGTCTGTAATTTTTCATCTAACAGTCCTGTCCATTTGTCCCTCCCTTGATGATCTTGAGGATCGGTGGGGAGGGAGGCCAGGGGCGGTGAAGGTGGTAACGGCGGATACAAATCATATCCCCTGGCCCGTCCATCATCGGTTCTGGTTCTTCCCACTCGGTGTTCCGTGGGGGTGGAAAAAAGTCTTTAGCCTCTGTCTCTGGAGCTGTCTCTGGAGCTGTGGCCCTAACGAATGGACTATTTGAGCATTTCGGCCGAGCTCCTTCTTTAGGGGAATCAGGGGTAAGAGCAGCAAATGCAGATGCTGCTGCAGCCCGCTCTCTCTTCATCTCCCGCAATGATTCCCTGATTAGTTTCCAGAGAGTAGAATATCAATTCGCCTCCCTGTGTCCATCACTGATTTCATCCCACAAGCTCTGACCTATGGCTTCCCAGGTGGACAAATCAAACACTGCGCCTACCCCGGGGATCAAATTTTTCTCCCATGCCCATAGCAATAAGTCCGTCAGGACTTTTGCATCATAGACAATCCTTCTTTTAGAGAGGATATGTTGGAGAAGCTTCACAACCTCTTCTTTGGACAGGTTGGACCCCATCTCCTCCCCAGCCGCTCACCTTTGTGTGAGTTTCCTGCACTGTTTCAGAGGTACCTCTTAATTCGGATTTGGGCACTGTGGTCCGTGACCGCCGGGGCAGCAATCTCTTCGTTTGGCTTCTCCGCTCTCCCTCTCTTTGTCAGCTACCGCCGCTCTTCACAGCATCTGCAAAGACAAGGGTCCCTGTTCGTGCACCAATTGTTGTGGAGGATCAACGGACAACACACGCAGATTAATATAATCAAGTGCTGACAATTTATTGTAGCACAAGCATCGCCTTTTTTTTTTTTGAGAGTTTTAAGATATTTGTACATTCAGCAATATGTAATTGATTAATGTCTCTCAGACCAGTGTTAGTTACAGCTTAGTGATATGATAGGCTAACCACGACAGCATGTGTTTTGAAGGTTGCAGTTATCAGTTTCTTCTTGCACATCTTACTCGGTAGTTTTCCTTGCCAACTTTCTCGAGCTTCTGCACGTACACGTCCTCTAGTAACCTTCAGGCAAGGCCTCATAGCCTTTGGTTCACTACTTCACAATTGTCAAGTAGCTGTCTGGATTGCTCACATGACCATGTTCATTTAGGTACATTCCCACACTTCCCCGTGTCTCGCGAAGCTGAGATCTTGCACTTTTGCAAGATCACTAAAAAAAGAACCCATCCCACTTAGATTGCTTTCTTATCTCTGAAGGTCATTTTCCTCTTTCTTCATAGAAACAAGCTGTGGAAGCCATATTACTTCCATTTCATCATTTTCTGTGTTTTGGAGCCAGAAATACTAGCTTGAAATTCCATTGCTCTTTGATTATTTATGTATTTGCATTGCAAAATTTATATTTCACTTGTTACTGTAGAAACTAAAAGATTGTAGTTCGGATTGAAAGTTAACACCCAGTCATGATAAAGCTCTTGCCAAGGACAGGCATTGAAAAAGAAACCTGAACTCTGCTCTTTTCCTGCATGATCAAAAGTTCTCTCTCTGAGAATAATAGTTTGCTCTCAAAAGATACAAAGGAATGAGTAAGGAAAAAAGATGAGCACTTCTGAAAGCAGGTATATTTCTACTTATGAACTGATACATGGTGCTTCAGGTATGAACCCGTGCTGGCTGAAGTAGTCTCAAGCACTCCTTTGATCATTCTAAAGCACTGTTTGCTATACGGCAAGAGATTTCCTGCTGTAATGAGTCCAGCATCTGTTATAACAATGAATGAAAATCTGAAAAACAGAAGGCTAAGTAACCATCTTTCAGTTGCAGAGGTTTAAATCTCAGAATTTTACTTTAATAGCTAGAAACCTTTTCACTAATTTCAGACTACATTTGGCTGACTGATTTTCACTTGTTTTACTCTTGAGACTGAATAGGCCTTCATCATAGAATCACAGAATAGTTAGGGTTGGAAAGGACCTTAAGATCATCTAGTTCCAACACCCCTGCCATGGGCAGGGACACCTCACACTAAACCATACCACCCAAGGCTCTGTCCAACCTGCACTTGAACACCTCCAGCGATGGAGCATTCACAACTTCCCTGGGCAACCCATTCCAGTGCCTCACCACCATCACAGTAAAGAACTTCCTCCTTATATCCAATCTAAACTTCCCCTGTTTAAGTTTGAACCCGTTACCCCTTGTCCTATCACTACACTCCCTGAGGAAGAGCCTCTCTCCAGCATCCCTATAGGCCCCCTTCAGATATTGGAAGGCTGCTATGAGGTCTCCACACAGCCTTCTCTTCTCCAGGCTGAACAGACCCAACTTTCTCAGCCTATCTTCATACGGGAGGTGCTCCAGTCCCCTCATCATCCTCGTGGTCCTCCTCTGCACTTGTTGCAACAGTTCCATGTCCTTTTTATGTTGAGGACACCAGAACTGCACACAATACTCCAAGTGAGGTCTCAGGAGAGCAGAGTAGAGGGGCAGGATCGCCTCCTTGGACCTGCTGGTCATGCTCCTTTTGATGCATCACCCTCTTCATTTTGGAAACGTTACATTCTTGGAATTTTGCACCAATTCTAAGTAGTTGTTTTGAACTTCTGGAACTTGATTATCCCTGGCCAAGGAAGGCTGAAGGTGTAAATTCCTTTTAGCTATATTAGCTTGAGAGTGTCTTGCCTGAAAAAATCTGGAGCATTTTCTCCCTTGCTGGCAAGGGTCTTGTGTTCTCCGAGAGCGCAAATAAATCTCATCCATCACAAATCATGCACTCTTTAATAAAAAGTTCTCTCCAGCAATGTAGCAGAAAGTTAAGTGCTGACTGATATAAACCAATTAATATCTGCTTACCCATTCTGTCATCTTTTACCATATAATATCAGAAAATGATTTGGGTTGGAAAGGACCTTCAAGATCATCTAGTTCCAATCCCCAACCATGACACCTTCCACATACCAAACATAAGACTTGGCTGAATCTTCAGTGTAACAGAATAACAACTGGAGGAATTTTATTGCCTTTATGTGTGACACTGGTTGAATTTAGTTTCAGCTTATATAATGTCAACAACCCTTTATTTGTCACTTGAATATAAACCAATCTCTTTTGATCCCCTTTGGATCATTAGGAGTATGGGAACCTTATGTATGAAGGGCTTCTCTTTCTTGTTATATGCTGTTCTTTCAAATCTAATATGACTATCAGAAAATGAAAGGCAGCACACCTTGCTGGCAGTTCCTAAGGCTTGGATAACTACTTGCTGGTGTAGGACTTCATAGACAGAGGGGACAGAACTAATTTAAATGACAGAATCAGATTAACCCTGACTCTGACCTTTTAGAATTTTTTTAATCAGCTTGCAATATCCTAGTATTTTCTTTTGTAAAAATTACATCTGAGCAGCTGGAAGATTATCAAAGTAATTGTCTCTAAAAATAGCTATTTTAAAGGACTGACCATGCTCAACACCTTGGGTAAAGTGATTTATAGGAATGAAACGTAATGGCAGAACTCTATTTCCACTTCAGTACTCCAGTGTTCAGCTACTGTAACAGTAGCTTTCAATTTATTTCAATCAACAATGTTACTTAACCTTGGAAGAATTAAAATGCTGTATGTATAGAGAGAAAAGAACCAGCACTCAGCTGGAGTTTCTCTCCCTTATTATATGCGTATCTGTAGTGATATCCAGAACATCTATTAAAGACCAATTTCAACAGTGTTTCTTCAGTAAGGAGGAAGAACGTATAACACAATTATTAAGCAAGCAAAGAGTCTTTGTTCTTTTTTTGAGCATGCAAACCTTTCAGATGCAGCAATTTAATTAGCCACTTTAATCCAGCATCAGATAGGCATACCTCCAGAGGTCCATTTATGGCCTCTTCAGGAATCTGCTTTGAAAAATCCTGCGTAATATGGTCAAGAGAAGAAGAGGGTTATGTGAGAATTGGTTGATTTTCAAGGATAAGAGGGGCATGGAGCTGTTGGAGCAAGTCCAGAGGAGGGCCATGAGGATGATGAGGGGGCTGAAGCACCTCCCGTATGAAGATAGGCTGAGAAAGTTGGGGCTGTTCATCCTGGAGAAGAGAAGGCTGCGTGGAGACCTCATAGCAGCCTTCCAGTATCTGAAGGGGGCCTATAGGGATGCTGGGGAGGGACTCTTCTTCAGGGAGTGTAGTGATAGGACAAGGGGTATTGGGCTCAACAGGGGAGGTTTGGGTTGGATATAAGGAAGAAGTTCTTTACTGTAAGGGTAAAAACTTAAGTGTAAACTGTGAGGCACTGGAATGGGTTGCCCAAAGAAGCAGTAAATGCTCCATCCCTGTCAGTGTTCAAGGCTGGATTGGACAGAGCCTTGGGTGACATGGTTTAATGTGAGGTGTCCCTGCCCATGGCAGGGAGGTTGGAACTGGATGATCTTAAGGTCTTTTCCAACTCTAACTATTCTATGATTCTATGATCACCTCCTCCAAGATCAAGAAAGCTCCATTCAAACAAGTAGGAAATCAGAGAAAGGCAGTAGGAAACTATGAGTGTTTAAAGAGCTCCTAAGTGAACTCAGACATAAAAGAGGAGCAGAAGCTGGGGCAGGCGACCCAGGAAGAGTAGGGAGTTGTGGTCTGCTCTTGCAGAAAGCCAGGGCTGACCTGGAGTTGAATCTGGCAACTTTTCTGGGTGTCAACACATGGGGAAAAGTTTTCATTATTAATAGATTTTCCCTATCAGTTTATAAAGAGAAACAAAGTCTTAGGGAAAATAATCCTTGCAGTTTTAAATTTGGTGTTTCCCTGAAAATGCAGAAAGTGCCATTACCATGTAATTATTTCTCACTTGATAATAAATTACCAAGGTACAGTGGCCATGGAAACCCATGGAGCAGTCAATTGGTTTTATAATTTTAGCTCCTGTTGTTGCAGCATGATGACAGTTGTCCTTACCCAAATTGTGTTGACTTGTTTTCTTGATTTATCTGTGAATGTTGTCGTTGATGACATGGTTTCACAGGTTTTCGATCCTCAATGATAATACCAAGGGATAAATAAAAGGTATTAATCATGTCTGCCTTTATCACAGAAGATAGCTTGTAACAACGCTCTTGCAACGTTCTGTCATATTGAAGTCCCCATTACCCCCCTAAAACATACAGTCACTGCATTTTAAATTAAAGGATTCTTGGTAAATGAAGGTCAGTGCCCTTCTGGCTCATGTGCAGTGCTGTACTTATCTTGAGCTTACTGAACAGGAGAAGAGCTGTGGTTTTGCCTAATACTGTAAAGTAACAGGAATACACTGCCTGCAGCTCTGGTGATGAAATGAGAATTTACCCTGCTGGGTGCTCAATGCTTTGTTTTAATATACAGAAAAAGCATATTGATCAAAAAGAGGTTGTTTGTGCATACGCCTGTAAAACAAACAGCCTGAGCAGGATGTCTGAGAAAAGGGAAAGAGAATATGTCATCCTACAAGGACCTTCATGCAGGAGAGTGTAAGCAGAGCTAATTCGTGTCTTTGGCAAGAATGAGTCACTTACTGGGTGATTAAGCTGGAAGGTTATGAAGAAAGATTAACAACATATATCTTGACACCTGAAAGGGAATACAGAAAAGGCAGAGAGGTCACTTTGAGGGGCCAGGTTTTGTGCAGAACATCTTTCTTTTAACTGGTATAAGCTGGAAGAAGTTTGTAAGTACAGATGCTTCTGGGTCTGCAGAAGCCCCAGAAGACTTGTGTATATTGAGAGTAGTAAGTCCCAATAGTTAATTTTGAAATGGGTGTAAACGTGAGATACACATCTTCTCTTTTCCTGTGTGTCATGCAGTTAGCAAAGCAAACTCGACTTCAGGTTGCTTGTGACCAAGCTCTGCAGGGCTGATGTTCTTGCGAACACCTGCGGGATGGGTAACCCTCCAAAAATGGTCCATTGCAACTGTATTGCTGTGCATATTGTCTTTGATTGCACTTGCAGTCTGTGTTTGCTCCACTGTTATAATTTCTTTACCAGTTCAGAACCTACATGTTTTTCCCCCTATAATCCTTCACTGCATCTTTACTACGCACTCTACTGTTTTCCTCTTTCTACCTAAACAGCACGTTCTCCCTTTATTGAGCTGTTCTGTGAATAGGGGTTCTGGTGATTTCAGAGCTCCTTCATTTGCCTTTAATTCAGAAAGGGCTGCTCCTCAACTGCCACAACTGTTTGCTCATCCTGGCTGCAGCTCAGCGAAGTCCGCCCCAAGATGCACCATTATTTTTCTCTATTAAAGGTTTGGGGGGATTTTTTTGCTGTGATGTTGTGCTGTGCAGCTGTCTGTTTACCTCTGTCCAAAATTTCTTCCATTGTGTTTGCAAATATCATAGGCCAGATTTTATTACACTGAGAGCCTGTGTAGCACTTGTCTTAGGCACACTGTCACCTTCCTCTTAAAAATTGGAATTGTTGCCATACTGTGCCATATTGTATCCATATTGACCAGTATAGCGTGGTCAATGGGAGTTACTCAAAGTTGATTTCAGCTAGATGTGCCCTGGGGAAGATTGAATGACTGTGACTGAAACAGTGGTTAATGTAGTGTTCTCCAGCTACAAGCCTTTGTGGCATTGTTTCAACAGTGACAATGATGGGAGATTTTTAGGGTAGTTTCCCAGTACAGACTCTGCACTTCGATTCAATTGTTTGTAGCCTCTAGCTGGAGGCTGTTATATGCAAACTGCTTTTCTGAATCTAGTGGGCCAATAAGCATGTCTCCCACCCGGACAGAAGATGATCCCCTGGAAGGGATTTCCCAGTTACTGCAGCACCCTGAAAAGCAAGAGGCTGCTGAACACAACAAGGATGGTTCCCAGGGCTTCCACTGGCTGCACCCCCGGGCACTGAGGGGCCATTTGAATGCCCAGATTTACCCCACTCTCAAATGTACCAGGAGTGATGGAGAAGGTGGCAAATCACTCCATGGCTTCTGTGGCACATATTCAAGAGTGGGAATGGCTAGTCCTGAATTTCAACACTAGACAATATGTAGAATACAGCTTAGTTAATTTAGATCAGGTGTCACAACATGAAGCTTATGAAGCATTTGTTTGGGGTATAGAGCAGATTTTGATCATTTGTATAATCTGTTTGAACCTGGTGATAACGCTCTGCTCTGTCTTGAAACTGTCAGCATGTATAGCTCTGAATTCTCTCATTATTAATTTGTGCTGTATGAAGGCTGGGAAATTCTTAGACTCAGTGCAAAGTAAAAGAGAACTGTGTTCTTCTGAGTCTTCTGCCTAGCTGCCATTATTGCAAAAGCCATTAGGACATACATTTCTGTTCAAAACCATGGACAAAAAGTGGTGTTATTTAATTCATCTGAATAACAGTCACAATAATGTCCGTTTTTCTGGCAGCATTACACAGAGCTTACAGCTGTGAAGGATGTAACAGGCGTAGAGTTGCTAAGTAGAGTAGAAGACCTACATGACAAACTGGGGTGGGCTGTGCACAGGAGGGTCATATTGACTGACATCTTGTTTGAGAAGCTGCAACATGTAAACAAACTCATCATCCTCAGGGGGGAAAAGTTTGTGGGACTTTTAAGCCAAATACTGGTCTTCAATATTGCAATATCTGCTTCCTCCTTTTACACGATTAACATTGTTATCATGTTAAAGAAGGTATTTGGGGTAAGAAACTTCCCTGAGATTCGTCACACATTGTATAACCCTGGTGGTAGATGTAAATATTATTGCTGGCTCTGCTTGCCTCATGGCTGTGCAGTGAACCTCGGTGCCCCAGCTGGAAGCTGCTGTGCCAGTCTGGGACGTGTTTGCAGAGGCAGAAGGCTCCATCTGTTAAAAACAAGCTGACAATTTGGCTTAGGTTTCCGAGAAGAGTCTAAAACCCACGCAGAAAAACATCACCAGTGTCAAGGCTGGGTGCGAGCTGTGCTGTGAACAGATCTGCACTGTAAACCACCACTGGCGTTTGATGCCCGTCATCGAAAATCCAGAGGCGGGGCTGTATTAACTATGACATGGAATGCATGCAGGAAACTGCAGCACTTAACCCAAACTATGTTTTTGCCACAGAGTTGGCATCAGTCACCCCTTGGGTTGAAGAGGAAGGGACAGAGAGGAAAGCTGAGTAAGGATGGGAGAATATGTGTTGTGGGCTTTACTCAGCTGTTTCTTGACACAGTTTTGGGGCTATGCTTTCATAGCACATAATGCCAGAGGCTGGGATGGCTACTTTGTTGTCAGTCAGCTTCACAGGTTAGAGTACAAGTGCAGTTTGTCACCCGTGGTGGTGAATTCGTACGCGTAGAAGTACCAGCCTGAGTATGTTTCACTGACTCTTTAAATTTTCTACCCATGAAATTAAGCAGCCTTCCCCAGGCTTTGGGTACAGAGGGCTGCAAGGTTATTTGTCCCATTATTTCAACACTGCTGAAAACGAAGGTTTTGTGTTACGCCTCTTACATCACTGGAATATGATGAGGTGGACAGCACGATGCTTGGAGGGCATGGCACACAGCTAGTCAGGAGATTTTTTGCTTGCAAAACTGAGTTGCTATTGCCAGCAAGATGTAAAAACTTCTGAAATCATAATGAGTAAGATTATGGTGATGACCCGTCACACATTCTATGGGAAATAAGACAGTTAAAAGGTGAAGGTGAAGATCCGTTAACATGTACTGCATTCACTTCTACTTGCATGTCCACACACTGGTTTAAGTTTGTTAAACCTAACATGTTAGCACTTTTCCTTCAGGCGGAGGAAAAAGAGATAAGATGTATACAATTTCCTTCAATTGCATACGTATGTGGCTGAAAAGGAAAATATTAACATCTGCCAAGCATTATAAGGTGGTGAATATCAAATAGAATCTAAATCTTGACTGTCTATGCAGTAATTGATGGGGTACCAACACCATCATTATGATGGATTGCACATCCACCAACTCTGCTTCCCATAGTGCATCGACCTCTGCCACAACCACCTCTTTCTTTTACAGTGCTTTCTTGCTTCCTTCTCTAAGCTATAAGCATCCTGGTTTGTAAGCCAGGTTGTCACTTGTCTTCTGTTGAGGCCAGTATTTCTTCTTTCAGAAGCTTCAAAAAGGTAATTTATAACCCCAAAGCTTCCCACCTTCCCAGGAAGATGGTAGATCCCTGCTAACAGAAGCTGTGGCACAGAAGTCTGCTCACATGCTATTACACATGCTTGTGAAAGAAAACACAGAGCAATCAATTTAACTCAAGAAGAGAGAAAATTTGCTGACCGGGAATGGGGGAACTTGGCTGCCCGTCAGAATTCTCCAGGCTTTTCCTTTATTTCCCTGAACACTGCTGTCACTTTTGCGGCCATGCTCTTTTCTTTGGCTTCTGCAGGCCTCGCAAGAAGGCACACAAGTCATGGCCAGGTCCCGATTCCCCCTTCCTCTGTCAGACCAACCTTCCTGAAACCTTTTGTAAGGTCATTGTCCCAAGGACAAGGCAACATACGTAGCAGCAGCCCATAGTGGTTTTACAGGTAGCAGGAAGATCCCCACAACCACAGGCAAAGGAAGGTCTGCCTGCCACCTGCCCTCACTGCGTGATACTTCAAAAGCCAGTGTGAGGTTCACAAGCCCATCAGCCGGTTCTTCTCATCCGCATGCCTGTTTGGGGGATTCCTTTAAGGTCCTTTCCTTCGTGGTCCAGTTCATAGAATCAGTCTCTGCATGTGACAGGATTTGTACCTGGGCCCTCCTGGTGGTCTGCTGGGTCTGTAGCATACCCCATATCAGGCATATCCCAACATGTCTGTGCCCCACCACCCTTTTGGTGTCCATTTGTCCTTTTCAAGTTCCCCCCACACCAGACATGTAGTGCTTGTTCTGCAGCCTGGTAAAGAGCAGGACCCTCCCTTGGCCTATTCATTCCATTAGCTCTTATTGAATATTTTTTTGCCCATTTTATACCTCTGCTTTTAGGGATATTAATATTTCTGTATCTTAACAAATGTATTTATGTTATCTATTATATAGTATAATGTATAGTAGTAGTACACTGCATAGTGTACGTGTAAATAACTAAAATATATATTTATAAATACTTATTCACCCCTTTCTATTTATAATTCTACATATGTATGTACTGTATATATTATTGCGGTGGGTTAGCCTGGACCAGCTGTCAGCTGCCTACCCAGCCACTCTCTCACACCTTCTCAACAGGACAGGAAATAAGATGGGGAAGCTCAAGGGCTGAGATAAGGCCAAGGATACCACTGACCAATTGCTGTCACAAGCAAAACAGATTCGACTTCAGGAAAATTAATTTTCTGCAAAGTAAAAATACAGTTGGATGGTGAAAGACAAAATCTCACCCATAGGATCACAGAATTGTCAGGGTTGGGCAGGACCTCTGGAGATCATCCAGTCCAACCCCGCTGCCAAGCCAGGGCCACCTAGACCAGGTTACACAGGAGCATGCCCAGGCTGGTTTTGAATGTCTCCAGAGAGGGAGACTCCACAACCCTCTCACGCAGTCTGTTCCAGGGCTCTGCCACCTGCAACATAAACAAGTTCTTCCTCGTGTTGAGGTGGAAATTGCTGCGCTTTAGTTTATGGTCATTGCTCCTTGTCGTGTTGCTTGGCACCACTGAAAAGAGTCCGGCACCTGTCTTTGAGACATGCATTAATTAGATCCCATATCAGTCTTCTCTAGACTGAACAGGCCCAGCTCCTGCAGTCTCTCCTTATAAGAGAGATGCTCTGGACCCCTCATGATCCTCATGGCCTGCGCTGGACCCTCTCCAGCACCTCCTTGTCTTTTTTGCACTGAGGAGCCCAGGACTTGACCGAAACCCCCTCTTCGCAGGTTTGACTTCACTCCATTGCTGACAACTCTGCCTCCCCCCTGCCCCTGAGCTGCCCAGGAGGATGAGGAATGGTGATAAGGGTCAGTTCGTAACAGCTCCTCTCTGCTGCTCGTTCCTCCTCACACATTCTTCTGAGTGCTGGTGATGATATAGGGTTCTGGGGGCCAACTGAGACTGTCAAGAACAGTGCAGCTTTTGGTAAACCCTATGAAGAATCGGGGACCAGAAAAAAAACACCCTGTCTACTCAGAATTTTGCCAACCGCAAATGGAGATACTGGCTTCCACAAACAATACTTACAGGCAGGCCATGGCCCTTCCCCATTACACTTTCTGCGCTTTCAGCATGCAGTACTGTTCTGGTGGTCAAGGTGCTGTGGCTTGGTTGCTGTCCCTTGCCTGGGCTGCCTCCCGTGCCCTGGCAGTCCTGACTTCTTTGTGCTCTGCAGTTATAAATCAGGAAAACTCTGCCTGGCTGTAGCTCCTCACAGCTCTGCACGCTCCATTGCTCAGTATCTCACCTGCCGGGTCACACAAGATGTGCCAAGGTACACTGTACACACCCAAATGAGGCCCGGAACGGTAACGTAGGGAAGGACCTAACCGTGAGTTTGGGGGAGTGGTTGAACGGGGGTGAGTTGGCTGGGAGCAGCCGGTCGCCACTTGGGAACAAGCTGGGCATTGTCAGTGGGTGGCGAGCATCACTTGTGGGGTTTTTGGGGGCCAGGGCTCACCCCTCCCTTCCTCCTTCTCTCCTCCCATTGTTATTACTACTGTATTATTATAATAATATTTTACTTCTATTTCAACTATTAAACTGTTCTTTTCTCAACCCATGTGTTTTTACCTTCTGTCTCTTTCTCCTCCCCATCCCATGGTGTGGGGGGATGTGAGAGTGGCTGCACAATACTGAGGCGTCAGCTGGACTTAAGCCATGACAAGTTTTAACTCCTGTGGAGCTGATATAGCTGGGCTGAGCTTGTTGACAGGCTGTCTATGTTTATGTCCAGGTGCTTGCGTTTCTCAGCATAAAGAGTAAACTACACGTCCCTGAGTATTTCAGCAGGAATGTGTGAGTGAGTAACCTTGGGTCGTGGTTCAAGCCCAGCCTATCACTCAGAAACCACGCAGCTTCTCTCTCACTCCCCCCACTTCTTCCTCCCCTGCTCCTGGAGGGATGGGAAGGAGAATGGAAAGAATGTAACTCCCACAGGCTGAGACAAGAACAGTCCAGTAACTAAGGTATAACACAAACCACTGCTGCTGCCACCAATAATAATAAGGAAAATAACAAGGGAAGAGAATGCAACCGCTCACCACCCGCTGACCGAAACCCAGCCCAACGCAGCAGCAATCTAGCCCTTCCAGGTAACTGCCCCCAGTTTATATAGTGGGCATGACGTGCTGTGGTATGGAATACCTCTTTGGTCAGTTTGGGTCAGGTGCCCTGTCTCTGCTTCCTCACAGCTTCCCCTCCTCCCTGGCAGAGCATGAGACTCAGAGAGTCCTTGGTCAGAATAAACATTACTGAGCAGCAACTAAAAACATCGCTGTTATCAGCGCTGTTCCCAGGCCAAAAGTCAAAACCACAGCACTGCACCAGCTATTCAGGAGGAGAAAAATGACTGCTACTGCTGAACCCGGGACACCTGGTCTTCCACAACTTAAAGCCACATACACTATTCAAAATACAGGGTCCAATCCTACGATAGCTTCTGCAGCTTCAAAGACCCCACAGGAATGTAACAACATGAAGTAACAGGTCAAACCCTGTAGGTACTTTTCTGATGGGAGACTCCCCACCATCCCCAAAGCTTCCAGACCAGGAGAAGATCATGCACTACCCATGCACAATGTTTCCACGTATATAGAAGGTTCATACTCAGAATATTGTGTCAGAAAAATCATCCTTGAACTTAACAGTATCTTCAGTGTCTGCTTTGGTCTGTCGGTGGGAAATAGATGGCAAAGCAGCACCACCAACCCCTCCTTAGTTGAATATGATCCATATAAATAAATAAATTAATAATCCCCTGCTTAGAGTATGCTTAATAGTATAATCCCAACCCAGATAATTCATAGTTAAAGGACTTTCTTGCAATCTCAGCATTGTGCTCTGAAGCATTTATTGGAAGAAGAAGAATAATTCTTGCCAAAGCCACAGCCGAGTCACCAGCTAAGATAACATAAATCCTAAATTTATGTTTTGTTTTTCTTGCTATAGCTAGAGGAATTCAATATTCTACATTGAGAAGAGGATGGCAGGCTAAAACAAGAGTAAAGAGAGTATTTATTTATTTATTTAGAACACGTTAGGAACATTGTTCACAGTACATCACAACAGTGTGACCATATAATGGGGTGATCATAACAGGCTAACTTAAAAAAGGAAAGACAAAGCATAGATTATAGGCTAGTTGGAAACTGGTGGGTTTTTATCTCCCACAAGCAAAGCTGTACAAATTAAGACTGTCTCATATCATTTCTGCACAGGTAAAAAGTTGACTTACTCAATCTGTACACTTTCTTCATTTTGTATAAACATACCATTACTTAGATTAACACTTCCAAATAGTTTACAAACTTCAATCTAAATACAGTATTACATCTCATTGACTTGTTGATTTAAGGTGCAGTTTAGCAAAACCTACAGTTATCTATCTTCTTCTGTTCTTAATCAGTTCTCTTTGGCACGCTTCTGCTTAACTTAAGTACAAAAGTGTAGGACTGAATTGAGTACGTAACACTGCAGGAACTTGAAGGTTTTTGTTAGCATATGAATACAATTTTAAGTTTACCACAAGCTTATTTACAAACAAATAACTGTATATGAATTTCAGTTTACATATAAAATAGCTCACGAGTCTAATACGCAAGGCAAAAAAATTTTTAACAGCAACTCCTCCCTTGAGAGAGTGATTTTTGCACCATGGAAATCTTGTATAAAATGTTTCAGAAAATTGAGACTTTTATGAGGAAATTCTTGGTGCTTCTTATCCTATAGCAAGCCAACTTAAGACATAATTTTCTGGGTCCATAAATGCTTCATAAGATACAGTTTAGCTGACATGTTGGCACTGTAGTAGTATTGCAGCTGCAAACTTGGGTGTTCAACTGGCAAACAAAACCAAGAAGCAAAAAACCAACCAGTCTGTGTAAAAAGCTTTGTGACAGTGGCTTCTTTCTAAAAAAATATATGCCTTCTATATTCTTGATATTACATCTGGTTTTATCCCAATGAGGAAAGGGTTAGAATTTGCACTATGTCTATTTTCATTTTCATGACCCCTGCCTACCTTTGGGCTGATAAATACTTGGTTAGAGTCAAAGGTGAACAGACTTATTCCTGCTTCTGATGGAAAAGTGCTAGGAGGCCATCAAAGTGGACCTATATCAGTGAAGTATCACTTTACAAAAGCTCTGCAAACGCCAGAAGAGCAAACTCACAGCAATCTATTTCACATCTGAAGGGCATTCCTAGCAGCTGGCATTCACATGGAAGGCATGGGGAGAACTAGCTGTATAAACACTGGAAATTCTTCCATGCCCAATTTTTTCACAAGTAAAGAAAAATGAAGCCCTCTTCACAGTAAAACACTTACTACAAGGCCTTCCTGGTCTGTTACTTCCTGAATCACCCAAGTGCTATCCCCTCAGCTGCAAAAATGAGTATTTTGGCACATGCAAGTTACAGTAGGTGTCAGGTACAGTGCAATCTGTTTAGAAGGCAAGAATGTTAAAAGGGACTTCATACGGGTGCTCTGTAATGTGGGTAATGTGAAATGCTGTACTACTCCTGAGTAAAAAACATTTGGCTGTTCCAGCTAAGATACCTGTTTATGAGCATGCTGACTCCAAAGAGGCATCTCATAGTCTCAGGAATAGTGTATATTCTTAGGAAAAAAAAAAAGAAGTATTTTACAACTGTCTTTTTCTTCAACCTATCAGCAAGGACTAAAAGTGGTGAGTTCAAATTGTTGGGAAAGGTGATGAGAAGAGGGCAGAACTGGTAAGGAGAAGCAGAATCTGTGTGTGGTAAATCAAATGGATGTAAGAAGTAATTAGTTATCAATTATGCTTTAATTTTTTGAGATACTGCGTATGGTCATGTCCTTTAATGCTCCTGTTTTACCTGAAAGCTTCTGGCTTTAGAACTGAGATGTCTGCGTGAAGGATATGGCATCAGACTTATCCACAGCAAAGCCTCCGTTGATGTATGATTTTTTGGTCTCTGTTTCATCATTATCAAGGATCGTTGTTTCCAAGGCAAAAGGATTGACTATGTTGACTTCGGAGGTGACATCCATCTGCTCCAGCTCCTTTTTAGAGAGCTTCTCCACTACCCCTGTACCAAAGGCATCTCCCAAGACATTTACCATTGTTCTGAATCGATCCCTATGGAATAAAACTGTTGTCAGACAAACCATTCTGTGTGTTACTTAGAAGAAAATAGTTTTAGTAAAAGTACGCTACTCCAGCAAACACAGTGTGTCTTTTGCCCAGTGCAGATTTGGGGTAATTCTGCAATTGTAAGGAAAAAATAATATACAAGAAACAGAATTTTCCCCTCTGTATTTGAAGAAACCTGGAGTCACTTTCATGACAAATTACTTTGTACAGAGTGTGCAAAACTGCAAGTCATGTCACTAGTCTGTTACAGCAGTAATCACACTGCTGTGCGCAGCCTTACAGAATGTTGTAGGGAACACTTCTCAGGCCCGTAAGTATGCTATGCAGCTGTTATTCTGTGATGAGACTGTTTTTGTTGGCAGAAGAGTCTGTGTGGTGCAGCAGAGGAGACTGCATTGTGCCTTTCGTCTTTCTAACAGTCACGCTCTCAGCCAGAGGAGCACCTAGACCAGTATGTTCAGTATACTGGCCCGAAGCCTGGAAATGGGAAAGGCTATCTTCTGTTAGCTTCTCATTGTTACAAGTTTAAAGTACAAAGATATATTAAGTTTGTCACTTTAAAGAAATACAATAAGCCTGGAAATGGGAAAGGCTATCTTCTGTTAGCTTCTCATTGTTACAAGTTTAAAGTACAAAGATATATTAAGTTTGTCACTTTAAAGAAATACAATACTTTTCTAAGTATTCTAAGTATTCTACTATTCTAGATACTATTACAATACTATTCTACAATACTAGATTTTACTACATTACTACATTATATTTTACTAATATTACTACAATACTATTCTACTTATTCTAAGTATTCTAAGTATTTCTAAGTATTCTACTTTTTCTCTTTTAAAGAAATACAATATTTTTTTTCCCAACAAAAAGTGATTTGCGAGCCTTAAAAATCTGCCGCTATTTGGCAGAGGAGCAACAGAACCGTGCAATATAGCAAAGTTTGAAAACGAGCATTTTCAAGTAGGGACTGTGGAAGGTCATGCTTCCCTGTTTTAATCTGCAGCTACACAGCCCTGCAAGGGCTCTCTGGCAGAACAAGTTGCTCTGATATATTCACAAATAGAAGTGATTAAAAAAGCAATAGTGAAGTGAATCAGCGTGTCTCATATATATATTCTTTTACTACAGCTGCTGGACTCCACTGCTAAAAAGGACCCACGTGTTCTGCATGTGGCAAGGAAATACACACTAGTGAAAAGAAGAGAGAGGTGTAAACTAAAATTCAATGTGACAATGGTTGGGGAAACCAACCACACTGGAAACTCATCTTTCATAACCTCAAATTTTTTCTATTCCTCATTAAAAACATGGAAGTTCTCCTCAAGCCTACGTAATAAAACCTTGGCAAGTTCAGAATTAACTAGAGGACTGTTAATAAGCCACTACTAGTGGGTTGCAAAATAATACATTTTAGGCAACAAGTACAAAAGGTGAAAGTGTTAATAATCTACGTGGCATCACAATGTGCATTCCATCTGCTGAGGTGCAAAATGCACTGCCAGTGATCCCTTGTACATGAAATTAATCTTTAATTTGCTTTACACAGCAAGACACCTTAATCTGAAGAAAAATTTGATTAGAAACAGCTTGCACACTTTGTCTGTTTCATGGTGGAACAGGTAGTTTCCAAGTATTTTTTTCGTGTCTAAGAATCAGATAAATTGAGGACTTTCAAAACAGAGACAAGTTCAGATCTGTAAAATTATGTGAGAAACAGGGAATTAACCATTCTGTCTCCCTCTCACTCCCATAAAAGAATTAGAGGGCATCAAATAAAATTATTAGGATGTATATTAAAACAAAACAAAATATCTTTCTGTACAACACATTGTTCAGTTGTAGAATTCCCGTCTGCAGGACTTGTGGAAATCTAAAAGTTTATATGCATCCCAAAAGCAATGAGATGTTCATGGAAGAAGAAACCTATTGAGAACTGTTAAAAACAAAAACCACATCTACCTCAGGAACTCTGTGAGCTGCAGTTTGCAGGAGGCTAAGACACTATTTTGGCAAAAGAACCAGTATACATTTCTTCTGTCCTATTTTTCAGATAGCTGCTCTGATCTGGGAGTTTGTACTGATTTTCACCATCCTTAAAAAAACTCAATACCTACTAGGAAAAGAGAGCTGGAGAAAATAAATGGTTGTGGAGCACAGCAAACAAACCTATTAGGCCCTGTGGCAGACAGATGATGGGGAGAATGTACTTGTGGCTGGAGCTGTTTTGTTTGGAGCAGTTATGCTTATGCAGACTGGCATTTCTCTCTACTGCTTGCAAAGGAGAGTCATGTAATCAAATAAATTATATATGTCTGTGAAATACACAGGTTACTGCCAGAAATCCTTAAAGAAAATTATTAGAATTAGGGGAGGAACAGGACTCTACCTTGAGTATAAATACAAGCCTAAGAAAAAGCCATTGAGATACTATGAAATGATTAAGATCTCTGCATTGATACCGATGAAATATTATCCATGTTTAGTTACGGCAAATAAACAAGACCTTGATCTGAGCACTAAAGCTTGCACGGTTTAGGAGGCAAATCCTGTTGCTCTTTCCCAGTGAATCATGGAATAAAACTGAATGTTGATGTCCTTCTGAAGTCTAGAATACACTCTGTGATTCTTTGGCCTTTTGAAAAAGTAGCAGAGAAACATCTCAGTATAAGTTGGACAGAAAAGATTTACAGATTTTCGTTGAAAATGCTTCTCTGAACTGCTTAATGGGACTGAGGGGTTTTGATGTGCTCTGAGTTAAGACGGCTGAGAGCAGGATAATGAATGCTTTCTGAGTCTGCATGTGTGTGCTTGCTGATGAAGGGGCTGGGTCTGTGAAAAACTCTCCGTGAAGAATAGCCATGGCAAAGCAATGCTGGCAGCACAGTCTCACAGACAGCCTGCCGTGTGTGTACATGTGGAGTCCAAGACCAGCTTTGCTTAGTTCATGTTGTGCTCCACTACCTCTTCACTGGTGCATGGATTTTATGTGCTTTGTGGAAAACAGCTGAGATGTTCTGCTTGTGATTGTGATGAATGGTGTATGAATTCAGCATAATACAGTGATTTCAGCACAATACAGTGGCAGCTGACATGCCAGAGGCACTCCTTGGTACGCCTATAATTTATTAATGCTGTGGTCACTATTTTAAGGTTTATAGCACCTCTGGATGTGATGTTATTCACTGCCATCCCATGCAGTGGGACTTCTTTCAGAATTAAAGCCATTACTGCATTCAACTCTACATTGAACAAGCCTGGCCATAAGTAGAATCTTTGGCTAATTCCTGCAACAGTTTTAAATGGTTTTGCTACTTTTTCAGACCCACATGTTCCCACACAACTTATGAAAACATTGAAAAGGAAGGAAAAACAATTAAAATATCAAGTGCCTTAAACTTACAGAAGCCAATCAACTGCAATGATCAGAGTAACATCTTCGGCAGGCAGGCCAACAGCAGTCAGTACAATTACCATGGTGACAAGTCCGGCTTGGGGGACGCCTGCAGCCCCAATGCTGGCAGCTGTAGCTGCAACACTAAATGACAAATAAAGCCCAGAAAAGGCATTCAGAATACATTTTGCTCACAGAAACTCTATCTTCTGGCACAAATAGGCTTATTTCACTGCAAGAAAAAAGCCCAAATGTGTATGAATAGTACCTACTCAAAGTCTGGTGACAAGTTGATGGGATAAGTGACGTATAGATACTGCTACAGTTACACTGCAGAATAACATGCAGTACAAGATGAACAAGCAAGATGGACGGATCAAAGGTAGAGGCTGAGTTGGGTTTGCAAGTGTTTGCAGTGGAAGAATAATGGTAATTTCCAGAACAATACTGTATACCTGCTGCATGTCCTGGCCCATCCCACCTCCTCATCAGGTTGCCCAGGCAAGGCCTTGGACCAAGAATTGAGAATGTCTCTTTACTTCCTGTGCTACGAATGATAGTTTCAAGTTTCCACAGTATGTCCAAAGTCAATGCACCATTCATTGAAAAACCCACCTCCAACAAAATCCATGTGATGGCTTTAGTCTTACCTAATGGTAACTATTTGGCCAGTATTCAGCTGTAAGTCATTCAGCTGTGCAATAAATATAGCTGCCACTGCTTCATAAAGAGCGGTGCCATCCATGTTGATGGTAGCTCCAACTGGAAGAACGAATCTGGTAATTCTTTTGTCAATGAAGTTTTTTTCTTCTGCACAACGGAAGGTGACAGGCAAAGTTGCTGAACTGGCAGAGATAAACACATAAAGTAAGTGTAGGCAACAGCATACTATTTCCCTTTCTTTTTTCTCAGAGCATGATCTGCTCTAAGACTCAAATGGAGATCTAAGGCAGGCAGGAAGGCAGTGGTATGAAAAAGCAAATTAACTGTTGCTATCTCTTCTAATTACGGGAAAAAACAACAAAGTCAGCTCTCCTCAAAATTACACAGTAAATCGTCATGATTGACACCATCTATCTGCACTTGTGCAAAGTGTTCAACACTGCCTCACATGACATCTTTATCTCTAAATTGGAGAGACATCAATTTGATAGGTGGACCACTCGGTGGATAAAGAACTGGGTGGATGGCCGCACGCAAAGAGTTGTGCTCAATGGCTCAATGTCCAGCTGGAGACCAGTAACGAGTGGTGTCCCTCAGGGATCGGTGTTGGGACAGGTTTTGTTCAACATCTTTGCTGGTGACATGGACAGTGCGATTCAGTGCGCCCTCAGCAAGTTTGCCGATGACACCAAGCTGTGTGGTTCGGTTGATATGTTGGAGGGAAGGAATGCCATCCAGAGGGACCTTGACACACTTGTGAGGTGGGCTGATGCCAATCTTATGAAGTTTAACCATGCCAAGTGCAAGGTCCTGCACCTGCGTGGGAGCAATCCCAGGCACAGCTACAGGTTGGGCAGAGAAGAGATTCAGAGCAGCCCTGCAGAGAAGGACTTGGGGGTGTTGGTCAATCAGAAACTGAACATGAGCTGGCTTCAGAGTATGCTGCAGCCCAGAAAGCCAACCATATCCGGGGCTGCATCAAAAGAAGCATGACCAGCAGGTCGAGGGAGGTGATCCTGCCCCTCTACTCTGCTCTTCTGAGACCTCACTTGGAGGTTTGCAGTTCTGGTGTCCTCAACATAAAAAGGACATGGAACTGTTGGAACAAGTCCAGAGGAGGGCCACGAGGATGATCAGGGGGCTGAAGCACCTCCCGTATGACGATAGGCTGAGAAAGTTGGGGCTGTTCAGCCTGGAGAAGAGAAGGCTGCGTGGAGACCTCATAGCAGCCTTCCAGTATCTGAAGGGAGCCAACAGGGATGCTGGGGAGGGACTCTTCATGAGGGACTGTAGTGATAGGACAAGGGGTAATGGGTTCAAACTTAAACAGGGGAAGTTTAGATTGGATATAAGGAGGAAGTTCTTTACTGTGAGGGTGGTGAGGCACTGGAATGGGTTGCCCAAGGAAGCTGTGAATGCTCCATCCCTGGCAGTGTTCAAGGCCGGGCTGGACAGAGCCCTGGGTGACATGGTGTACTGTGAGGTGTCCTGCCTATGGCAGGGGGGTTGGAACTGGATGATCTTAAGTCCTTTCCAACTCTAAGTATTCTATGATTCTATGATGCATGTAGTCACAGAAACAGTACAAAAGCTTAAAATGTAGTGTCTAATGAATTGTCTCCCCCTAAGAGGAGCTGGTGTAAGGCCAGTGCAATCTATAGTGTCCCTCTGAGTACTACAGAAATAATGATGAAACTTCCAGGGGACTGAGAACTGCCCAGGTGAAATCAGGGTATTCAACAAAGTAAAAGTAAAATCAGAGCATGACCAAAGGAATTACTACTAAGAACATTACAGAAAACAAATGTTTGTTTACCTGGAAGAAATCATGAGGGCTGTCAGAAGTGCCTGAGCCATCCCCATGGCAAAACGAAAAGGATTTTTCCTCACTATTATGAAATAGATTAGTGGCAGAATTATAATGGAATGGATCGCAAGTCTGCAATACAAAATGGACTAGTGAAAAAAATGGATCTATTTCATTGCCTTGTTTTAATAAGACAGTGTAATAACAGGTATCTTAGTTCTGCCCTCAAGTACACTTATGAAACTCTGTGTTCAAAATTTAGAGAGTATACCATCTGAAAAAAATGCAGACTAATACCGTCCAAATTTATGTTGGAAGGGAGAGAAGTTATTAATTGTCTTTCTTTCCAAAAGAAAACATGAATTAACAAATATATTATTAAAAATAATTTTAAACTGATGAAGATGAGAAAACTAAAGTAATAAATAATATTTGAACTCATATGCAAAGTGTGATTTGAATGCTAAAACACTCCACTCTCTTACCAAATCCTTACAATACAGACTAGAAACAAATGAGAAAAATAAACCTAAGTATCTTTCTAAAATTATCTGCTTTTATTACAGAATATGCTTGGAATTAAAGGTTCCCAGTTACGGACAGATGAAGTCCACATCTTCCTGCAGAAAATTCAAACATGATCGTATAAAAAATATCCACACTTCTTTTGTGGAAAACTGTGTAAACTTAAATCTATAGTTAAAAAGTAGTGAGGTATTTAAGACTGTACAATTGAGATGTATCTAGTCTCACTATCCTTCATGTTCTAAGTTGATGAAATACTATCTTTTGCAACTATTAAGTTTTAAAATTAAGTATGTTGACATGCAAGAGATCAAACTGTCCTCTTGACTTTGGCTGCTCAGATGTACTTGCCTGGATATTTGGGCTTTAGGGACAAATTCATCCTTCAGCTTGTGTGCTGATTTTGAACATTGTGCATTAATCCTGAATGCTTATTAGTGCAGAATTTTGCGGGCATTAGATTAGAGGTAAACAGTCTGCTGTGAGCATGAGATGCCACCACAAGATGTCCTTGTGACTGTTACTATGTTGTAATAGTGTTTTATGATTTCAGAGCACCTGATAAGGACAGCTATAAATCATGGTACCATATGTTCTATCAAAAATAGGCAATTAAGAGAGCAGTAGCCACACACAATATAGAAACCCACAAGGGCACCAAAAAACAATCAAAAACCTAACTCTTTGCTTCCCTGGAAAAAAATATCTTTTTTAAAGCCACAGGCATTAGAATTTTCATTATGTGAACAAACGATTTATTTAGTGGAATGTAAATAACAGCATGCAACATGTACTGAAGCAGATTTGTAAATAACTCTAGAAAGAAACCTAAGAATTTATACAATGGTGTCTGAGAACAAACTGAATTGTGCAGAAAGTACCAAAAAATATATAAAGTGGTATGGGTGTTGCTGGGTATCTTAAGAGGATGTTGATGACAGCAAACATTTCAAGTATGTTTACATCAAGAAGCATACTGACTTCCTAATTGCTATTCTGAAAAATTTAGAGCTGCACTTCATTAGTGGCAGCACAAACATGGCATCATCCAAAATAAAGTATTTGTGCATATCTGGTTTACTACTACTGATTTTCATGAAGCAAATCTGAATTAATATTTATTTTCATGCATGAAATGCAACTCACAGCAAGCAGCAAAAAAAATTTTATACCAAAAATCATAATCAGCAACTGAAAAGAAAAATTCTGTTACGGCTTAGTTGTAAGATAGGAAGAATCTTCTTCCTCAGAATCCCAAAATGGCAGAATCCCAAAATTATACATTCAGAGATGCAGCTACCTTGATGCTTTCTGAAGAGACAAAGGCACAGGCAGAAGAGAGTCTGACTGCTGCAGACTCCTGTTTTTTTTGATTCCACCTCAGACTGTGAGTCCTCTGACACTTGCATTATGCCTCCTTGTTGTGGTTTAAGCTGGTAACTCAGAACCACGCAGACGCTCACTCACTCCCCCCTTCTTCCCACCCACTCCCAGGGGCATGAGGAGGAGAATCAAAAGAATGAACTCCCATGGGCTGCAGTAAGAACAGTCCAGTGACTAAGGTATAACACAAGCCACTACTGCTACCACCAATAATAATGATGATAAGGGGAATAACAAGGGAAGATAATATAAAACTAAAAGGGGAAAAAGAAAAGAAAACAATAAACACCAGTGAAGTTTATTGATATAACTGCTCACCACCCACCAACCAATACCCAGCCCGACCCAAGCAACAATCTGGGCCTTCTGGGTAACTCCCCTCAGTTTATACAGTGGGTATGACGTGATGTGGTATGGAATACCCCTTTGGTTAGTTTGGGTCAGGTGTCCTGTCTCTGCTTCCTCCCAGCTTCTTGTGCCCCTCCTCACTGGCAGAACATGTGACTGAAAAGTCCTTGATCACAGTAAGCATTACTTAGCAACAACTAAAAACATCATTGTGTTAGCAGCATTGCTCTCAGACTAAAGTCGAAAACACGGCACTATGCCAGCCACCAAGAAGGATAAAAATAACCGTTACAGCGGAACCCAGGATGCTCCTACTTCGCTCTTCCCCCACTGTGACTGCTAACATGTCCTCACCCTGACACTGTAACCATTTAAAGTGAGAGGCTGAAGATATTTAGTGGCCAACTGGGGCAGAGGCACTGGGAGAAGTCTCGTGATGACCCAAGTAAGACGTAAAGACTGAGATGTGTTGCAGACAGTGGTTGGTGAGAGCTAGTAGTGCTGAGAATGTGAAAGGTTCATGAATAATAAAGGTAGGAAGAAGCAGGCTAGAAGATGAACTGGAGTGGGAAGTTGAAGGAAAGGAAGAGGAGGGTGAGACACACCAGTCCTCAAGCTCTCACAAATTTTTCTTGATAGGGAATACACCAATATGTTTAAAATAACCTGTAATTCCCAGGATGAAGTTTAAAGGGAGGGTGAGGATGAAAGACAGCTACAGAAGACACTGATGAACAGCACACACTGCAAATAGACACGGTCAAGCACATACAGTTGAAAACCAAAAAGACGGTGGGGACAGCAGTGTTTAAGAAACAGAAACAAAGAAAGAGCACTTCTCCGGTTTGACAAGAGGTGAGAAAAAGGGTATTCTTGCAGGCTGGAAAATGTAGAAGCACTTTTTCTCTGCAGCCTATAGCCTTGACTGTACATTGTCACCTTTGTCCCTGTGATGTGATTACAACATGCTCTGCCTGATGGTCAGTTTTGCAGATAATGTTCTGCTATTTAGCCCTTTTCCACAACACCTTGATCATTACCCGCTGTAGGCCACCACATAGTAGGCAGAAATGCTGAGTAGATCTACCACAGTACCCATTAGGGAAAACTGGCATGTGCAAGAGAGTCTGGGGAAACAGACTTTTTCCTCTCCAAGGATGTAAAAGTAGGCACCCTTACAATATACAATCTTTTTGATGGCACCTGGGAACCTACTGAAATTGTTGTGCCTGTCAAGCCCATAGCTACCAGGTAAATGAAAGACTATATGCGGTGGTAGTTTACTCTGCAAAGTACTCTGGAGAATGCACTGCATCTTCACACACACTTCTTAAGGAAGATACACCCTGGCACAGTCCAAATAGTTACCAGTGATAGGTAAACAGTCATAAAACTTGCTATCAGATCTAAAACTGTAAAACTTGTGTCATGGTTTAAGCCTCTATAACTCATGCAGTCACTCTCTCACTCACTCCCCCCTTTCTTCCCTCAGCCCCGGGAGCATGGGGAAGAGAATCAAAAGAATTCAACTCGCACAGGTTGAGATAAGAACAGTTTAGTAACTAAGCTATAACACAAATCACTGCTGCTACCACCAGTAACAATACAAGAGAAATACAAGGAAAGAGAATACAACTGCTCACCAGCTACACCCAGCCTGATCAAGCAATGCACCCCCACCCTTCCGGGTCTCTGCCCTCTGTTTTTACATCCTGGATATGACATGCTGTGGTATGGAATAACCTCTTTGGTCAGTTTGGGTCAGGTGTCCTGTCTCTGCTTCCTCCCGGCTTCCCCTCCTCCCTGGCAGAGCATGAGACTCAGAAAGTCCTTGGTCAGACCAAAATATTGCCAAGCAGTAACTGAAAACACTGGTGTTATCAGCGCTGTTCCCAGGCCCAAAATCAAAAACACAGTGCTGCACCAGCTACCAAGAAGGAGAAAAATGACTGCTGCTGCTGAACCCATGACAATTTGCTATCTCATCTCTAACTGAAGTCAAAGAACAGTAATAATTCATCCAACACACTCCTCCTCTAAATTAACTGGAATCAGTAACACAGAAAAGCTGCAGAGGCGATACACTGTCATTCTATACATAAGTTGTACCTAACTTGTGGTCATGGTCTCATTTATAATTTATATAGAAAATATTAGTCTCTTGTTTTACAGTCTCTTGGTAAACATAAACTTTTACATTCTTTAAAAATTTTGTTTCTTTTCAAATATACAATGAAGACTCACAAAAACTGCTTTATGCATTAGACAAACATTACCTGCCCTCATTTCTGTAACATTTTGAAAAAGTCATGATTCAGTGCTATTTTTTGAGCTGTAATTTTTACTTAGAAAGTCATTTTACCTCAAATTGTTTTTGAAAAGCTAGTCCAAACATTCTAGCTTATGTATAAAACAAAACAACAACTTTGAAATAAATGTGATTAGATAGCAAAGATTGTCATGGGTTCAGCAGTAGCAGACATTTTTCTCCTTCTTGGTAGCTGGTGCAGCGCTGTGTTTTTGATTTTGGGCCTGGGAACAGCGCTCATAACACCAGTGTTTTCAGTTACTGCTTGGCAATGCATTTAACTTATTGGGACTGTAATACCCATTTATCTATCAAACGTGTTCTTCATGTGATAGCCTTCAGAGATATATAATGATCACAGAATCACAGCCTGTATCACTTGGAACAGCTAAGTGGACCTTTCTAAGGTTCCACATCTGCAAGGCTCCACATTGTGCACTGTCCTCTACCTCAGACTGTTCTACACAGTTAAGGTTCTAGAAAAATAATAGAAAAAATGTTTTGATGCTTGGCTAAGTTATTCAGACAGCAACTGCTGGTTTTGCTGCTTCACCAGCTAGCTTTGCCTAACAGTGCAATGTCCAAGGTTTCTCTTCATGTTAGCTACCTGCTCTGCACTGAGGTGGGATCAGTTTCCTCTTTGGCATCATTTGCTGTGCACCCTACTTACTATGCATTTATATTGAGCAGTGGAGCTGGGTCTATGCTGATACACCTTCAGCCCACAGGTCCCATGGAGGTTCCCAACTTAATCCAGATATTTGTGTATTTTCAATAGGCTGGTGACCCCCAATAGCCATAACTCACAACTCACCCTTTTTCAACTTCTACTATCTAAAAGAAGCATTACTCTTCTACTACTCTCAAAAATACAGGACCAACTAAGAAGATGAAACAATGAAACAATGAATATAAGAGCAGCCTTTACTTTTTTTTCCCCCCCCCAAGAATGCAAAGCAGTGATTTTAAAACAAAACCTGCAGTCAGCAAAACCTGGATTCAGAACATCCTCACATAATTTTCACTGATGAGAATTTTTGCCTCTGACCTAGAAGAGGCTGGGTATTGTGGATAATTGAGTTGTAATCGCTCTGAAAACTGCACACATAAAATTTCATCTTTAAAAAATTACATACCCACTCAGTACTGTAGCCATATAAAGACCCAGTTTACGAAAGATTTCCCAGTCCTGAACTTCTATTATCTTTCCAGCAACTAAAAACATTATACCAATTGGCATATACCTAGAAAGCAAAAATAAAGAATTAAAATGCATTCTCAGAAATACTGTGTGCTCACCAAGGAATAATTTCTCGTGCAGTCTGACATTTTACAACAGAAGATTCTTTTTCTATTCTATTACGCACCTAAAGATTTTTTTTGTATTCTATTGTGCAACTGACTTTATTCACTTGCAGCAGGACTTCAACAGACATCATGAGAAAGATTAGAAAATCAGAGTAAGTGTAACCCTATGCATCATCTAACAAGTACTATATGAGCTGGTGTCACAGAAAACACAGAAGTGTGGGCTTTTCACTACCACAGCAAATGTTTATGCATAGCCATAAGCTTACTTGGAAGTGGAAGCTTGTAGGGCTGAGACCAGTATCTGTGTATACTGCAGTCACACACAGATGGAAAGATCGCCTGTGCTTACAGCAGCTGCCATGCAGCACTGGGGGATATACGTGTGTCACCTAACACACGGTAAGAGTGATTTTAGTATGCTGGGATAGTACAGTCATCACTGTGTTGCTTGATTGGAAGGGTCCCTATCCCCTGGTCAATCTACACAAGGCCATGCCTTACAGACATCAACAGCTGCATGGCCTACTGACAATTCAAGGCAAAAATCAAGGCTTATGCTATCACCAGCTCCATTGCATTCCTTTTAGTACCACAGAGCAGCTGTCGAAGAGACAAGCTGCCACTTCAGAGCTTTGAGTAGTATAAATTAATCTATAAATTTGTGAATATATAAAATTTATTTTAAAATAGAAATCTATAAAAGGTGTATGTGCTATCTCACAAATAAAATAGTACCTTGACCCTGTGCAAAGCAGGGCCTAGTTCCTTCTGAGCCCTAAATTTAGTGAAAGCAGAATTAATCCTTCATATTGCCAGCATCAAACTTCACCTTATTCAAGACAACACCTCCCACATTTGTAGAAACAGGAATTCTGTAGTCACAGCTTCAGGCACATGCCTGACAATGAACAGGTCAGCTTACAGGTAGGTTCCTGTATTTGTGGCATGTGCTGACTCTCAGGTCTTGTTAGTGGTAATTTGCTGCAGAGTGAGCAGCCTATTTCACAGGGCTGTAATTCAGCTGAGGACTGAAACAGCTGCCTAGCACAGGACTTTAAGTTGAAGAAATTAATTTACTTATCTTTAAAGGCAGCAAAAAGTGTGCAACTAAACCCTGTACAGTTTTATTGCGTTACAGGTACCTTAGTATGCTGGGATGGAAGAAAAATCCATGGAAGGGCCAGATATGGTAAGTTACTGTTTGTGTGAAACACGTGGGTACGAGCAGAGTATTATAATAACTGGCACAAGGCACCCCACATGTAGGATAAAGCTCTGGAAAGGATTGTGTGTGCTTATAGTCCTAACCCTGTAATTGAGATCTGCATGGACAAAAGCTCTGTGAATAGCTGTGAAATCCAATCAAACACTGTCAGATGAGTTTCTACATTTTTTAATTCTTTTTCCTAAGAATGACAGAATATTGTGAGAATGTTGTCCCACAAAACCCACTAGCAGCAAATAAATGATAATAGGTTGTATTTTGCATACCATTTTGGATTTTGTTCTGTGCTGTGGCTTGTATATTAATTCGTATTTCTAAAGGAACTTAGCTGTAAGGACAGCTCTCCTGTGAACATAATGGCTATCAGGGAAGAGTGTTCAAGACTGAGAAAGGCATGTGAGTGGTAAAACTCCTGCAGTCCTCAAATCATTAATGCAGTTGTACTGGTCTGGTATAAACCTCCAGCAAGAATGTCTGAAAAACTCAAGATTTCTGGTGTACCAATAAGAACTGTGTCTTTAGTATATAGTCACTAGAAGCCCTGTCCCCACAAAGTAATCAAATTCTGTAGAAAGGAAACCTTTTACCAGCCTTTCTTTTAAAGATATTTGCTGTAAAACACTATATAAAAGCAGACATGCAAGTATGAGTCTGCTCCTACCTCTTCAATGACAAAACCCATTCAAAGAAGTAGTTAGAAAATGCCAGTATGTCTTTGGACTTACCACATAATTATCTCCACTATTCTCATTGTAGCTTCATTCAATGCATTGAAAAAATCCACCAGCACTTGTCCCTTCTCTCCCATTTTTCCAATAACCATTCCAAAAACAAGACAAAACACGATCAAGCCCAGCACATTGATGCCGTTGGAATACATGCCCACAAGTTTGTATTCTTCGGTTTTGTTCTACAGATTAGATTAAAGAGAAAAAAGTTACTAGCTGAAAATACTGAATTTAAAGAGTTCTAAAATTAAAACACATTTAGATCTTCCTTTTAAAAGACACGGAGCTCTGCCCCAGTGACTCTATTCCCTTTCTGGCAGTGCCAAGCAGGCATGTTCAAGAATGAAGGCAGAAATAAACTGGCTTTGAAAGCTTTGTATTTTAAACTTATGCAAAGATTTAACCAAACCCTAGCAGGGGTTAAAGTTTCCCTTAATTTATGTGCCCTTCCTATAAACTGGCAACATCTAGGTATCCACAGTCATGGCTTCAATATACTCAAGACTTAGTCCCTGCTGTAGAGAACAAAACACAGCTGATGTGGAATCCTTGTGGTTTTTTCTGAAGAACTGGAGGGTTTGTGTCTGCATTTCAGATAAAGAGTTCATTGTGCAAGAACTATGACAATGGTATCCAATTTTGCCTCATTTAAAATCTATTGTTCAGCTGAAATCAGTGAAATTACATAGTTTATAGCAGAATTGGATACACGTAACATAAAAATCCTACTAAATAGGTAGGTATTCACACACTCCTCTGTGTTTGTGCAGTATGAACGTATGAAGTAAATGGTGCAATTCTTCACAACATCCTGCCTCAGGATTTAAGTCATGTCTTTTCATATTGCCCGTGTTTGCATACTCTCATTACTATGAGATGAAGTTTTGAAGGAGCATAACAAAATGCATATTGATTTGGTTCATAGTTCTGTGTTCATAATCCATGGAATTCCTTTCTCTCTCTCCTCTGGTATAAGTCTAGGCTTTATAAACAAACAAGACTCATAAGCATTCCACATGTCTAATCAGAGGCTTGTTAAAACCTCTTCTCTTTTGTTAGTATTTTTTTTTTTGGCAGTGTAGCAAACTATTATTTAATAAATGCCTTCCATTGTTTTGCTTTCCATTAAAAAAAATGTATTATGTTTTTTCATTCCTTTCTTTCTGCAGTGCTTACAGTTATGCTCCAGCATCTCATGGATATACATCTAGCCTTTCCACACTGACTGTTGTGTTTAATTTCTCAGCAAATTGGCAATTTATTAGCATATACATTTAATGGGGTATATGAATGTATTATTTGCTTACATTATCTATTATCTTTGGACTGCTTAATTACCAGTGGAGTCCTCTGGTGTTCTTAAACCCTACTTGAAGATCCTCATAATTACCTCTTGCATTTACTTCCTAAGTTTTGAGCCCTTGAGAAAATCTATGTACCATTTCCTTCCCTTTCTTAATCACTAGCCAGATGAACTAAACCAAATTTATTCTTTTTGTCCCTACTTCACATATTATGAAGGAATACGACAACCAAGGTCTCACCTTTGAATCCTCTGCTGTCGTAGCAGTTTTATCAGGTTGTTGTGTCAATGCAGAGCTGTTTTTATCCACACCAGCTGTAGCTTCAATTTTTTCACGTTTAGTTTTATACTGGAAAAGTTTTCAAAAAAAAAGGAAGAACTTATTTAGAAACAGGAAGAAACTGAAGAATGTTGTAAAAATAAGGGAAAAATGAACCAGCCTAACTTAAAGGTAGCAAACATAGACAAAGACATTCATTCCCAATTTGTGTGAACCATCATGGTTCTGTACTTCAGATGCTGTATATCAAACAAGTGATTCATAGGTAATATGCTATGAATTCTGTTTCCCAGGCTTTCAGGTTCCCTATGGACCTGATGCAGTCTTGTGAGGGATGAGATACATACACCTCCTGATAATAACAAGGGGACTTTTTGCTGAGACAGTCTGGACAGAATTGCTGCCAGTCACACCAGTAGAGGTCTGCAGAGCAGATGCACCTGATACAGAAAGAGCTCTAGTAATGTGGTTAGCGTAACTAATGCCATTAGCTAAGGTGAACAGCCATTCTCTGTAGCTCAGCTGGTCATCTCTTAGTCTCCTTTCCCCTGAAGGTCCTGTGCACCAAGTAGACCAGCCTCAAGATTACTGGACACCAGGCTAATTACTCCCCTCCTTACTGGCCTTGAAGGCCCAAGCACCTGGACAGGTGGTGACCCCGCTACAGAACAGGGAAGTGCGACAGCACATAGAGCACTGTCTGTAAAACCAAGCAGTTAAGGGGGAACTTGGACCAGAGCTGCTGCTGGATGGTGAGACCAGGACCTGCCACTGGCCAGGGGCACAACCACCATCATCTGCTTCCTCTGAAGACTGACTGACTTGTACACTTTTATATGAGTCTAGAGTGTGATTGTTACATTGATACAGCAAATCACGTATTGAGATTTGACCTAATCTGCAGTCCAAGTGACACAAAACAGTAAGCTAAGTGGTGCTATTATAAAGCTGTACTACACTGATTATGCTTATAGAAATTGCATGCCACCTGATTATAAATTCTGTTTCATACTGATCATAATATCCTGTTAAGAAAATAAAGCTTTAATTGTAACTCCAATTTTGTGTCATCATCATTCTGCCATGGGCCCCTAAAAGAATCTGTCTGTCCCCGTAGTGTTGAGTGACAGTAATTAATATGAGAAAAACTACACGAAAAAGTTTTATAAACTGGAAATACATTCTCTGTTCTGCACAGCTGGATAGTTAATATAATTTCCTGGAAAAGGTTAACTACCTCACTTATAAAACCTCAGCTAAACTGGTAGGCAGCTGAAGGGTCAAGCAAAAAAAGGGAAGCAGAGAACATCACAAAAAACAGTTCATGTATTTATGGATAAAGATGACTGAATTGGAAGTCTGATAATCTATATATAGACAGCATCTTCTTTTATCTTGCAAATCCCACTTTTCCTGAAAGATGCCTCAAATAGACTACCAATTGGCTGCATCTTCCTTAAGACAGATCATCAGGTCAGGCAATGGATATTAGATGTCAGACACAATGGGGTTAGGACTAAGTGATTTGGACTTCATCAGACACTGAGGGCTTTTAAGAACAAAGAAATAGACCCTCATGACATGGCTCTTCTAACTCTGCCTCTCCCAAAAGGAAAAATCTTGCCTAATACACTGCTTAGTTCTTACACCCGGCTCCTAAACAAGTCTTTTTGCACGGGATGATCAAGGACATAGTAGTTGGCAACAGTGTTTATCATAATGGAAATGAAACAAAGTTGCCTTAAAAAAGGGTCTTTTATGGGAGAATAAGATACTCCTGGACTTCTCAGAGATAACTGTTACCTGACATGGTTTTGGGGGACATAAAAGAAGAATAACTTGTAGTTAACAATGAAAACTACAACAGCAAAAAAGAACGTTCAAACTTACCTGTTGAAAACAGGCCTGGACAAGGTTTTCTGGAAACATATTCCTGTAAAAAGTAGAGGCATGTCAACACTATAGTGTACTAAGAAAACATTGCTTATATAAACAAAATGATAAAATCTGCTGCTTGAAAAACAGATCAGGTTGTATTCCTTTATCCAGAAAGCAGTGCATCCAGCATCATGAGATATGAAGTCCAGGAAGTTTAGGACTCCCAGTGATTTGTTGACTGTTTTCTTACTATTGAATTTTTGAGCTCATCTTTCAATGTTAGACATTTATGTTGGTGAACTATTAAACTTAATGTTATTTTTTTTTTCCCTGCTGCATCATCTCTATCATTTCCATGAGGAATACAGGACACACCATTTTTATGGGATTTGCCAAACAGCAGCAGAAAATAAATAGTAACTCTTATAAATGATGTGCTGGAAGAATCAGTATTCAGTGACCTCTATCGTAGTTTTGAATTCAGAAATTAATCTTGGCTGATGAAGGATTCCCATGTATTATTCCAGGGTTAAGAACCCTTTTTTGCACACTGAAAAATTAGGAAATTAGATCAAAAGCAGTGCAACCCAGTTGTGTGTCTCCTTTCCAACTGCCAATTTCAGATTCAAAAGATTGCAGAAAAAAGCATTAATTAGGTACTTAGGATAATCAGTCCAGCTTGGAAAAAGGCAGTTTACATATTGAAACAGAAGTCTTTATCCTTCTTCCAGATCTTTCACAAACTCCTGCCTTTATTTTTCAAGTTCTTAAAGAAAATACTCATCAAGGCAAGGTTACTTTGTACAGGCCTGAGATTTTCCTTTATATTACAAGACTGTCCAGATTCGGATCTGATGTGTAAGAAAAGTAACTATTAATTTCTTTGACAGAGAATTCCAGATTTCAAACTCCTAATTTACAATCTTAAACTTGCTTACAAGAATCACAGAATCATAGAATAGTTAGGGTTGGAAAGGACCTTAAGATCACCCAGTTCCAACCCCCCTGCCACAGGCAGGACACCTAACACTAAACCATGCCATCCAAGGCTACGTCCAACCCGGCCCTGAACACCACCAGCAATGGAGCATTCATGACTTTTCTGGGCAACCCATTCCAGTGCCTCACCACCCTTACAGGAAAGAATTTCTTCCCCATATCCAATCTAAACTTCCCCTGTTTAAGTTTGAACCCATTACCCCTTGTCCTCTCACTACAGTCCCTCATGAAGAGTCCCTCCCCAGCAACCCTATAGCCCCCTTCAGATATTGGAAGGCTGCTATGAGGTCTCCATGCAGCCTTCTCTTCTCCAGGCTGAACAGCCCCAACTTTCTCAGCCTGTCTGCATACGGGAGGTGCTCCGGTCCCCTGATCATTCTCGTGGCCCTCCTCTGCACTTCTTCCAACAGTTCCATGTCTTTTTTATGTTGAGGACACCAGAACTGCACACAATACTCCAAGTGAGGTCTCACGAGAGCAGAGCAGAGGGGCAGGATCACCTCCTTTGACCTGCTGGTCACGCTTCTTTTGATGCAGCCCAGGATATGGTTGGCTTTCTGGTCTGCAAGCGCACACTGAAGCCAGCTCATGTTCAGTTTCTCATCAACCAACACCCCCCAGTGCTTCTCCACAGGGCTGCTCTGAGTCTCTTCTCTGCCCAACCTGTAGCTGTGCTTGGGATTGCTCTGACCCAGGTGCAGGACCTTGCACTTGTCATGGTTGTACTTCATCAGGTTGGCATCAGCCCACCTTACAAGTGTGTCAAGGTCCCTCTGGATGGCATTCCTTCCCTCCAACATATCAACCAAACCACACAGCTTGGTGTCATCAGCAAACTTGCTGAGGGCGCACTCAATCCCACTGTCCATGTCACCGACAAAGATGTTGAACAAGACCGGTCCCAACACTGATCCCTGAGGGACACCACTGGTTACTGGTCTCCAGCTGGACATTGAGCCACTGAGCACAGCTCTTTGCATGCGACCATCCAGCCAGTTCTTTATCCACCGAGTGGTCCACCTATCAAATTGATGTCTCTCCAACTTAAAGAGACAAGGATGTCATGTGACAGTGTCGAAAGCTTTGCACAACTCCTGGTAGATGACATCAACTGCTCTACCAATGTCCATCAGTTCTGTAGCTCCATCATAGAAGGCCACCAGATTGGTCAGGCAGGATTTCCCCTTAGTGAAGCCATGCTGGCTGTCACCAACCACCTTGTTGTTTTTCATGTACCTTTAGCATGCCTTCCAGGAGAATGTGTTCCAAGATTTTTCCAGGCACAGAGGTGAGACTGACCGGTCTGTAGTTCCCCGACTCATCCATTTTCCCCTTCTTGAAAATGGGGGTTATATTTCCCTTTTTCCAGTCATCGGGAACTTCACCTGACTTCCATGATTTTTCAAATATGATGGACAGTGACTTAGCAACTTCATTCTCCAGCTCCTTCAGGACCTGTGGATGGATTTCATCAGGTCCCATGGACTTGCGTACGTTCAGGTTCCTAAGATGGTCTCAAACCAGATCTTCTCCTACAGTGGGCCCAGGGTCTTCGTTCTCACGGTCCCTGCGTCCGCCTTCCAAGACTTGGGTGGTGTGGTCAGAGCATTTGCTGGTGAAGACTGAGGCAAAGAAGTCATTAAGAACCTCATCCTTCTCCAAATGCAGGGCAGCCAGTTCTCCTGATAGCTTCTGGAGAGGTCCCACGTTGTCCCTAGCCTGCCTTTTATTTGCAATGTACCTATAGAATCCCTTCCTGTTATCTTTCACATCCCTAGCCAAGTTTAATTCTAAGTGGGCCTTAGCTTTCCTAACCTGGTCCCTAGCTTCCCAGACAACATCTCTGTATTCTTCCCAGGCTGCCTGTCCTTGCTTCCACCTTTTACATGCCTCTTTTTTCCTTCAAATTTTTACTCAGCAGCTCCTTAGCCATCCAAGGAGGTCTCCTGGCCTTCCTGCAGCAATTCCTTCTAGTTGGGATGTATTGCTTCTGGGCTTGCAGCAGGTGATCCTTTAATATTAACCAACAGTTTTGGGCCCCCCTGCCCTCTAGGGGTATATCCCATGGAACCTTACTGAGCATGTTCCTGAAGAGGCCAAAGTCTGCTCTCTTGAAGCCCTGGGCAGTGAGCTTGCTGCACTCTCTGCTCACTGTCCTGAGGATCTCAAATTCAACCATCTCATGATCGCTGCAATCAAGGCTGTCCTGGAGTGTCACATTTCCAACCAGCCCTTCCCTGTTAGTGAGGGCGAGGTCAAGCATAGCACCTCTTCTTGTCAGCTTCAGTATTACTAAGTTGAACTACAAACTTCAGCAAAACCTCAGACTACTCTGAATTCCAATTCACACCGCTTCTTAACACAGGAGTACATTTTGTGCATGGAACTACATGAGCCCTGTGAATATGTGTGGAAATGTTCACGTGGAAGTTAACTGGTAATAGACCAATTAGGTTTATAATGCAGCTGTTTGTACAGTTCTCATTGATTCCTGGGCAAGTGACCATGAGGCATAAAATAAGCTAGCCAAGGAGCTGCCATTCTGGTGACACACAGGCAGGAGGGGACAGATAAATTAAGTAAAAATTCTACAAAAGGAAATGAGTGGTCAGGAATAGTGACACAGACCAGTGACAACTTGCAGCTGGAGAAAAAAGGTAATCCACAAAACATTTTTGAGGGAACTACTAAGCCACTACTGGAAATGCAAGCCTTTTTGCCATTTTTTTCTAATTTCTAAATTCAAAACACGGTAGTTCAGAAAACCCACCCAAGTCTTCTGCAGACTTTTATAGGGGTTTCCTTCTTCTGACCACTTCAAGTATCTACAATGTTCCAGGATGCAAATGGGAAAAGACTCATCATAAGATTGCCACAGATATCGGTGATGCAGCAAATCTGTTGAATGTGCAACCCCGAGAAACCTTTGCATACTGCATCTGTTACTCTGCATCCTGCCCTAAGCAGCAGAAACAGAGCACTGCAATTTCAGGTGGTTGTCTATGCTGGATGATACAGAAGCTGCCAGACAGTAACCCACCAGCCATTCAATCTTTTCTGGGTATTTTCTTCATAATACATAAATCTTGTGTACCAGTTGCTGCAAAACAGGGTATTTTTGTTGTCATTGGTTTGTTAACCAAAGTCTATGGTGTAAAGACAATTTTTGTTAGCAAACTGATTTCAATATGCTCCAAAATGTCTAGCCTGTTGAAATGCAAGTTATTCTGTATTCATCCAAACAACATTAGAAAGCTTTTTGATTACACATCACAACTTTATTTGTATTGCTGGGAATTCTGCAACAACAGTATGGAAACTAAAAAATTAAAACCTCACCTGATCAGATCCAGCATGGCATCGACAGTACTGACTTCTGGGGTACTGCCCACTCTGTCAATCTCATTTGCTTTTTGAGGCATTCCAGGTTTAATGGCCACAACTAAGACAATCCCTGCAGAAGGAGAACCATAAGAAAAGCTCACAGTGCAAGCAGAAGCAGTGGTGAACCATGCCTCAGTGTATCCTGTGCAGCTAAATTCTTATGGGCTAAATGCACTAAATGCTTTCCCTGGATGCAGGGATGCTCAGAAAAGGGAAATCTACAGTGGGTTCCAACACAGGAGGTACTTGTAGCCTTGACACTGGACATGGATACTCTAGCTTTGGTTTTGCATGTATGTTACTAAATCACTGCTGCTTACCAAGAGAGTAAATTACTTCAGCTGGGCTTCAGCTGAAGTGGTCTGCAACTTCTGCATGGTGATATTCCAAATTGCCATTTACCTTCTCCCTTATGCAGTTCTTCTTGTTAGTAACTTTCAAATATGAATATGAGTGTGTTGTCCCATGATCCCAATGTACAACATACGTTTTGGTAAAGTTAATTAGCAATAAAGTTACGTAAAAGAACTGGCTTCCAAAACAGACTGAAATAAAAAATTACAGGCAAGAAACACTAGGTTTAACCTTATGAATACTGAAATCATGACATTTTTTCCATTTACTTTAGTGACTTCATTTTAGGCATTTTTACTATTAAATGAAATACTAAGCCTTTCCAAATGTATGTTATTTTACTTTTTCTCCCCCAAACCCAAACAAATCTAAAGCAAATGAAACTACTAAATCTCAGCATAGGAGAAAGAGGCATTAGAAGGACCCTTCAACCAGACAGGAACAAAGCCTGCTAATGACAGCTGTGAATAAACGAAGAACTGAATTTGTGTAACACTGCACACTGAAAAAAATAATATTAGAGTACCATAGAATAACTTAGAATAGCAGGGACCTCTGGAGATTATCTGGTTTAACCCCTTTCTTAGGAGTTTCTTTGTGTAGGGCTAATTTCAAAGTTAGTATTTAATTAATTTTAGTCTAATTACTTTTATTCTAATTAATGTTAGTCTTTATTAAGTTTCCTCACTACCTATTCACGGAAAATTCCCAGAGAGATGAGATAGCCTAAATGGTACAAACACAGTAACCTATTCTGCTCAATAATGCAACCTCTAAAAATTAATTTGGCCTCATGTGTCTGTATATGATTCTTTTTCTATTGTTAAATATTGCTTTGCCTTACAAGTAGGCCACATACGATGTACATTTTGTCCTTCAAATGAATACATGTTTCTTTTTAGTGGGTGATATCTAGGCACAGTATCTACTCAGGCTCAACAAAATATGAAGATAAGGCACAAACTACGTGACAGGTAACAGAGAAGGGTCTAATTTTATTTCTTATTTAGGAAGGCAGGCTGAAATGTTCGCTTAATCAAATATGGCAGATTTCAATGTTGCTTATAGAGAACCAACTTCCTGCAAGAGCAGATGTGGGCTTCAGAGAACTATGAGTGGAGCCTGACAGTGAAAGAGGTGACAAAAACCTTTTAGGAAGGAAATGAGATGAGAAGGGAAGCAGTATTTTCTGTTATTCTTCCAGATGAGACACATTATACAGTCTCGAATCCGAGAACCACCGACAATCTATTATTTTGATATTGGGGAAATCACTTTGTAATTAAGGCTGGCCTTTGATGGTCATTCAGCTTTCAAACTGCCATCACTGTTTATCTAAGCAGACAATTCCTAATTTTCCTTGAGCTGAAATGTACGGCAAAATTTCCTGTGGCTTCATTCTGCTTATGAATGCAGCCCAAGTGTGAACAGAGGCACTAACTTCTTCCTTACACCCAGCTACAAGCATGACAAGATGCTTGGTATGATTCTTGTCTCTTCTCCTCATCCTGTCTTGGGAAATCAGTAATGTCATAGTACTGCATAACTGCAGCTAGGCAATGCTGAAGATTTTAATGAGGATTAAAAAAGTTACAGTATCACAGAGTACCGAGTATTACAGCAACGACTGTAGTGCAGAAATAATAGATGAGTGCTCGCAAACCAATCTTCCCAGAAACACTGGAATCCAAAGCAGCAACACCTGTAAAAAGAACCATAAAAACAAAGCACTAAAATACAGTCTTAGATGAAGCCTGCTTTTTTTGTAAGGACAATTATTCCTTGCCTCTTATTTCTATGCAGGATTTTTTTCTTTTTTCAAGATATTCCTAAATACCTAATTGCCACTTGCACTTCTGAAAAATGTCTGCAGTGGACCAACGTATTTGCTTCTGGTTCTTCACAGAAATCAAGTTCCCCAGGAATTTTCTAGAAAAAATATATATGAGCTTTTCTGATTCCCTGATGTCATGATGAATTAGACTTCTTTGGTTTACGAATATGTTACAATTTATTTCCATATTCACTTAAACAATAGCTTTACTTTCTTCAGATGTGCAATATTTTGGCTTTAAAACTAAAAGGAAGGGAGCTGCTCAGGACTGTTAGCTCAGGTTTCCCAAAGGCACACGCTAACAAATAAGGCTTATTCCTGGTGGGCTCACCTTCCTTAACAGGTTGAACTGTTTGGGGCTTTTTGCCTAAAGCTTTTCTGAAGTCTGGGATGTTTCCACTCCTCTGCCTGTATCTGTCATTGTCAGGAACTGAAGGCAGGTTTTGTTAATAAAGGTGGAGGAGGCTAAGGAGGGTGTTACACCGAGGCCAGCTTATCTTCTGGCAACAGTATTATATCAAACTGCTCCTGAAGTATTTTAATTGTTTAACAGATTTACAGTTATAGCTGGACACATATGATTCAGTAACCAGGGTAAAATTAGCATTGTGACTGTAAAAGTTTACTGTCTATAACCACACGTTAATAATTCACTGCTATCTCTTTATTATACATTTGTGATGGACTTATCTTTTTATGATTATTGAGTTAGGTTATCAAAGACTGGCCAGATTCTTTTGTACAGGAAAGCAAAATTACCATGAGGATATTTAACCTCAAAGAAGCAAAGTTTTATAGGGGGAAAAAAAAAAGAATAAAAAAGTTCCAAAAACTAAGGAAGAGAAATCAAAATATTTTTCAAAAGTAAGTCACACAAATGTAACTTACTCATCTCTGAGCTTCAACATGTGTTGATGTCTCTTTCAGAAGGTGTATTAACAGCAGTAACAACTTCGTCTATGGCATTTATATAATGCCTTCCTAGTTCTGTTAATTGTTATTCAAAATACAAACAGTACTGGGAGGGGAGAATGAAGGTTACTCTGTTTCATCATCTATTTGATAATTTTGGGATCTTCTATGGGACAGCATATCATCAGACTGAATACAGAAGAGCTACATATACATGCAGAAATCATGATGTAAAGACTATCTCATTTGTACACCAAATAAGGATAATAAAAGAACTACTACTACAGCAAGGGAATACAGATCAGTGCACAGAAAAAAAACAATGCCACAGAGAACAGCTGTTACAGGAGGCTGTCAGCACTAAGGATACTGTTTGAGGCACGAACAACAGAATGGACACAGAATTTGAGTCATCATGCTTATTTCTCACCTTGGGAACTGGGAAAAAAACCAAGCATAAAGAAGGACTTTTGCATTGCCATGGGCTCAGCTATGGAAATTATGGCAGTAGGAACTCTTGAGAATAGATAGTAATAAATAATGTGTTCTGCAGACAATACAAAAGCTGGTTTCAAGGCTGTCAATGTTGAAACTTTTGCACCTGATATTTTAACTTAGAAGACTCTGCATCTTTTAAAAGAAAGGAAACTGGTATTGCCACAGTTCCATCTCTTAATGAAAAGTCTGTAAAACTAGAAATCATGGAATTTTATTCTAAAACTTGTTGTAGTGACTGTCAAAAGCAGTTGGACAGACAGTGGAGATAAGATCTTTCCAAGGGTTGAAGCGCTTCACAAAGCTTGCCTTAAGACTTTTGTTGCCTAACAGTCTCGTTGACTCAGCCAAGAACCTAATAGTCATGCAAGGTTATTTCCCTAGAGTATTCAGTTATAACGATTCTACAATTAGCGTGACACAAAGTTTATGTGACAGCCATTCTTCTGGCTCCAAATTATATCCCTTTGCAAACAGTTATGCTCGCTGGAGTTACAGAGGCATAACTAAGGGAAAACTTTGACCCTGCCTTTTTAAACTAGGTAATAATTCTGTTAGTGAGTAAGCTGTGGCAGAATCCATTTTATGCTTCCACTGCGATGTCAGTGCTGCTTTGCTAGTAGCTATAAAAACACGCAAATCAGTCAGACATCACTGAGTAAGTGAAGTACAAGTATGCTCTGAGGACAACAGTTGTGGGTTTGGGTTTTGTTTGGTTTTTTTTTTAACTTCTGTACTCTGAAATAAAACTTTATACAGGATTATGCTTCTATTTAGAGAATGAAGTAGCATTCACTACCAGTGCCACAGGCAGGTGTGCACTGGGTGCTTTACACTGCTATACTCCTTTTTTTTCATGTTAGCTTGTTACACATAGGAAAACACAATATATAAAACCAGTTTTCCCTCCAGATATATCCTACTGTCATTAGTGAGCCATTGATAATATATTGCAATTTATAGCTACTGGACTTCTTGTAAACCCAACTGAAAATGACATTTCTTTTGAAATAGTATCATGGCTTTGTAATTTCTTTGGTTATGACTGAAAAAGTTAATGGAAGATGTATTAAACAGAGCATCTAACTAACACTAATTTCAGTTAATAAGAAAACTTATTTCTCAATCTAAGATGACACACATGCTACTCAAAATGAAGAGCCTGCAGTGTTGTAAGTAAAAGTAAGATCACAAAAACAGTGTATCTACTGCCCATATCTACTGTGGATTACCACTAAAGTTTTATAACCATTTTATTTGCTCTTTCATTCCCTCAGCCTATCCCCAAGTTTTGAGTGTTTAAACTGGTTTAAGCAGATAAACTGTAAATGTAGTCTACTGTACAGAATGACAACAAGCATGATGGATTCTCCTCTGTTCCTGGGCATTTCAAACCTGCGGTGTTTTCAGATGAGTTCCTTAAATTCTCCTACAAGGGTGTTCTAATTCAGCTACAGCCACTGAAGCACAGAATGCTATTCTTTTGCTGTAATACATAAGATATAAGGCCACGCAAAATGCACCAACTACTATTAAAATTTGTTAATCTATCTCACCTCTCTGCCCACATTATTTTGGCAAGAGAGGTAAGATTTTAATATTTGAAGCTATATTTGAGAATCAATTGCCTAGTCTTCTACAGTTCAGCACCTATGTTCTCTACGTTACAGTCTTCAACAAGTTATTTGTATTAGGGTTTTTTTCCTCAATCTTCTCTGATTTGCAACACATACACTTGTAAGAGAATAAAAAAGAAAACAATCAGTGAAATCAAGTCTCTCACATCTTCTCTCTCTTGTCCCAAAACCTCAAAACCTTATCAAAATGAAATTCTGAACTGTATATGCTTTTTTATTATTATTAGTAGTAGTAGTTTAGGAAAGAATGGGAGGATAAATAATACAACTGATGCTAATAATTTCGTTTGACAGAGTATTCAAAGGCAACAAAGCACAACAGGGATGAGGATGGCACCGGACCCTCAACAAGCAGAAGAGGCACATACTTTTGGGGAAGAAACATGGACATCCCATCTTAAATGCTGGAGAAAAGAGGAAAACTAATCCAGCTCTTCCTTTTATATACTGTATATGTAACTTTTATATACTGTAGTATATAAAATTCTGTAGTAACTTTTATATACAGTATACGGTTTGTTTTCACTTGCATCTTTTGGTTGGTATTGCCAGGAAGGCTACCAATTTTTCTTTTTTTTTCATAGCTATCATTTTTGCTCTTTTACTAAAGGATTCCCAGGAGTTTCCTCTTTAAAAACATAACCAGGAAGAAGGACAATATTGTGAAACTTGCAAAAAATCAGAAATGGGAAAATGTAATGACTACAACTGACCAATTTAACCTTGTGTTGTGTTCAACTACTGATTTTTGCATGTGGAATATGCGTGGCCGAAGTTAAAGACATAGCTTCTCTGACTCTTACTTTAGAATGTGTGTCTATCCTGTTAAATGATTCAAACCAATCAAATCAAGAGCCCTCCTAAGACTGGATAATAGCACCATCACTCATCTGAAACTTTAGTTGAAGTCCCTCTGAAATTTCTTTCATAATCTTGTTTTGTTGTACGTACTTAGAGCGGCTTCCCTGAAATGCTACTGTATAGCTACTGCTTTATCGAAGGGGATGGTCTGATCTAAACAAATTGAGACTAGGTATGAAACATGGTGTCCCAGAAGGTTTTACCTGTAGCCATATACAGAAGAATGTATCATTATTTCAGTTTCTCAGAGATTAAAAAAAATTACACTTTAGCGTAACACAAGGTTGCAATTTTATGAAAGACCAATATCTGGTTGCCCTTTCTCTCTCTAAGAAGAGGATTTTTTTTTTCCATTTTGGTGTCACAGGGGAACAGAGAATGCCTCTAAACAAATCTGTAATTTTGGAAGTGCTGGAAAAGTTGCAATGAAGTCTTGAAAAGTCATTGCAATATACGTTTCAGGGGTACTGGTGCTGTTGAAGCTTCATGAAAATCCAGGAAATTGATTTTCTATGCGTTTTGTGAAAAACACTTGTCTTTCTCTGCCTTGTTACTCAGAAAGGTTGTTTTGGAGCATTCCGAACACAAACTGGTCCTCAGGTTTTCTTTCTTTGTCCACTCTTCTGATGCAAATGGCAACTCCACTCACATGAAATACAGGAGTGCCTTTGCTCAGCTGCTAATATTCAACCTCTTTTTGCCACTTCCAGGTTGGTCTACAGCTTTCTTACTGTTTCCTAAGAAATGTAATGAGATTGTCAATGGTTTCTGTATTTCCCTTTTTTCAAAAAAGGTTACTCAGACTTTTGGGAATACAAATAAATAATATTTCAGCTGAAAGAAACTAAAAAAAAACCTCTGCAAGTATTGCAGCCAGGTAAATCATCTAGACAAAGTCACAGTAACAAACCAGACCTGTCTGCACTTGAAACAGTCAAACAGCCCCTGAAATTTGAAACAGCCACACCTTTTTGTTGAATATAAATCCAGCTTTCAAACACCACACTAACTGAAAGAGGGGAGATATAGATTAGACATTAAAAGATATTCTTTACTATGGGGGTGGCAAGACACTGGCACAGGTTGCTCAGAGAAGCTGTGGCTGCCCCATCCCTGGCAGTGCTCAAGGCCAGGCTGGACGGGGCCTGGAGCAACCTGATCTAGTGGAAGCCATACCTGCCCATGGCAGGGGGGTTGGAACTGGATGATCTTTAAGGTAGCTTACAACCCAAAGTATTCTATGATTCTGTGATTAGTGTGGCAGTGAAACTGCTGTGGAGCAGTGTAATTATACATCTTTGCATCGGATGAAGTACTATGCACTACATTAGATGGTTAATCCTAGGTTAGATGTAACGAAAAATTTCTGACTCTGGATATCGGTTTGCTAAGGGACTGTTGTACTGCCTTGTAGGCAGTTTGCACAATCAGCATTGTAGCATTGTATTATAATCTTTCCCCAGAGCGCTTATTACACTATATGCATAGAAAGAATGTATTAGTACTGCCTTCCATTCCTCTTATTTGCAAACAGCATCATTTGAAGGAAATTGTAATTTTCCTCTAGAAAGCTCTTAGAGGTTACATAATCTCAAGTTAATGCCTTTTCACGAGATATGATGTTCCTTAGGTGGAATATAATAAAAATTTATGATGAGGAAAGATGACACATCAATCCGTCAAGATGGACAGGCTAGCAAGATTCATAACAGAAATCAGATTCAGTTCACAGATGTAGCAGGAATATAGCCTCTGCACCATTGCAAGTGAAATATATATGGAGTGAATACAGAAAACCTGGAGTACTGAAAGTATTGCATTACCTCAAAATTACTGGTGTTAAAACCTATAGGTGGACAAACTTTAGCTTCTAGGCTCCTACAAAGAAAACTTTAACATGACACTAAATTTCTTAAATCTATTGTGATATCCACACTCCAAGAAACAGAGTAAAAAGTGAATGTGATCTGTTTCATATAACAGACTTGTTTACGTCCTGAGCTCCAGGACAGAAGAGCAGAAGACACTAACCCACTTCAGATCCACCCACAGCAGTGCCACCAGGAGCCTTCAGTGATGTGGCTGGGACAGGAGACAGTGACTGCTGATGCACGATAATGGCTGTAGTGTGGGGGCTCTTTGCTCTTGATAGCTGGTGGTAATCATGATCCATGAACCAGAAATGCATTTGAAAGTTTTTTTACTATAATTTAAAACCTTAAATAATGTAGGGACTGTCTCAGTTGCATAAGGTCAACTGATATTGATGGAAAAAGAGGAGATGATGGTGACAGAAGTAATCAGAAGAGCATGGGCACAAAGCCTTGTCCATTAATAGCCCATGACTCAGCAGTCCTCCCTGCCTCAATGACTGCACTTGGACAGCAGGGATGGGACCTCCAGCCTCCCTCAGTACAACTGAAGGCAAAACTCATTAAAGGCAGTGTAACATTCTCTGTCCTTTGCACAATGTACATGATACAGAGGGACAAGTTGAGTTTCCTGCCTGAGCTCAGGTAACTGGTTTACTAAATATTATTCAATGGACCTGCTTTCCTGGAGGCTCTTTTGCCTTCAAAAACAAAAAAAAGAACAGGCGGGTGTCTCAACATCTGAACATACAGACTCTGAGTGCGTTGAGCCAGATTAAGGTTTTCCAAAGATTGGAAATCAGTTTTCCTGCTGGTGATGCACACGGCCTGTTAAGGATGCCTCAGAGCATCTCTCTATACCTGTGCTTCTTGTACTTGCAGAATTGGAAAATGCTGAGGCAGACGCTACCTCAGGAGTAGTGATACCAAAGGAAATTTTATTTGGAAGACCAGCATTATAGGAAACAAAATAGGTTTCTTCTCCCACTATTTTCTTGTTTGTGCTCCTTCACAGTACTGTACATCTGTGGAGATTTTATATGTAGTGGAACTAGCAGGTATATTCCTGAGCACAGGCACAGACTTAGTGTGGTTTAACTTCAATTACTAATACAGTGGACAAAAATGTTGCTGAAGTCTGAACTGTTTTGACTTTCAAAGATAAACATCAGAAGAAAAAACAATCTGATTTTTTTTTCATTGCATTCCAGTTCTTTCGTTTCCCATTTTGAACATAAAGATGAAGAAAGGATTGAAGCACCTCTCACATGACAAAAGGTTGAGAGAGCTGGGACTGCTCAGCTTGGAAAAAGAAGACTCACAGGAATCTTATTCATGTGTACAAATACTTCATGGGTAAGAATGAAGACAGAGACAGATTCTTCTCAGTGGTGCCCAGAGACAAGAAAAACACAATAGGCAAAAACTAAAAAAACATTACATTTCATCTGAACAGGAAAATACTGTTGTACTGTGAGGCTGGCCAAACACATTGCCCTTAGAGGTAGTAGAGTCTCCATGTTTGAAGATATTCAAAACCTGACTGGATATGGTTCAGGGCAATCTGCTTTAGCTGACCCTGCTTGAGTGGGGGGGGGGTTGTATTGGGTAGTCTCAAGAGTTCCTTTCCAGTTTCAACCATTCTGTATGACACTGTGCAAAAGAGAAAAAAATACTAGTGTGCTTTAGACACAAGCCTAATAACTCAATTCAAATATGCATTTCTGATACTTGAAAGGTTACCATATTTCTTTTACAAGATGCAGAATATCTCATCAACATTCTGAGGAAGGATGCAGATTAACAGTGAAAACCACCATGCATGGAAATGCCTGGCTGCCATTTGCTTGCCACACATTTCACTGTTACTTGCACTCAGGCAGCTACTGCTTTTGTCTTCAAGAGTAGCAAAGCTCTATATATTCTGTTGAAGTAGCTTCTGTTCTTTATCAATCTTGTTTCCTTTTTCTTGCCTAAAAACCTAACATAGAAGTGTAGAAAAAAAAAGTCCTTCTTTTCTATGTATATTGGATATGCCAATGTCAGAATTGGAGCATTTTGTTCTCATCTCTGCATATGAATTTAACTCCAGTAATCTGCAGGTTTTAAAATCCAAGCTTATACTAGTAGTTACAACTGCAGTTTACTCATACTGGAATATTAAATAGCAATATAATATTTTTAACAGCATAACTCTTCTTTCCCCTCACAAGAACCAGACATTGAATAAATAATTCATGTCATGGGTATCCTAATGATATTATTTCTGAAGACAAAGGTCCAACTTCACTCTAGAAATAAAAGCTTGTTAGAAAAAAAGAAACATAGAGTCTTGTCTGGCAAGAAAGAATATATATCTTGTCTTGGCAGCTCTTCCTGGATCTCCTGTCACAGACTCAAGTTCAATAGGATAAAAGTAGAGTTCAGCTTTCCTTTGCTTTCTGTCTCACTTCCTACTCTTTATGAAAATGCTGCTGTCCTGTCTATTAATTAAAACTCCAAGCCCTTTTTCAAACCTCTCTCTGTTCTTCTCTCTTTTACGTACTAACAACTGTTTCATCTCCCTTCATTCCTTCGGAAACAGCTCTTGACTATTTTCTGCTGCCATTTCTCACTCTGCCTCTTGCAGCTTTCCTGTTTGGATGCCTCCATCTTGCAGCTCTCGGTGTTCTTTTTTTTAATTGCAATACTGGGTTCCTGTCACCCCGCGTTACAGACACGTCCCAGAGACTTTGGCAGCCTCCCGTAGGCTCTTCCTGCCCACTCTGTGGTGCACTGCTGAAATTACCGATATTTTTGGCCATGAACTTTGAGGAGACTGGGAGTTTGTATTCAATACCCCATTCTTGAAAGAACTTTCATGGGATGATCAAAATTTCCCTTTCATCTTCTGATCACAGCATGCTCTCCTTTTCTGCAGTCAAATGTCTAATGTATTTCCATGACCAATCAACCAAAAAGCAAACACCTGGCCATGAATACAAAATAGAGGCTTTATGAAGATTAAAGGGGGCAATATAGTGACAAATGTGTCCTGATTCACTGTAGGAAGCCAAAAGAAAATAATCACAACCCATATTTGCCCAGTAAGAGGCTTGAAGAATAAAGACAAGTTTGCTTGGCTTTGTTTATCTTCACCTACTGAGTGAGATGTTAGTAAATTCTTGCATGCTATGGTAGGGTTTCAGCCAGCGGCTTGCTTGTTTCTTTCAGAAGAAGGAAGCTTTGCTTGTCTTTCCATAAGGCCTTCCTGGCCACACAGTCTCCCTCCGCATTCTCTTGCACTTCCCCAAAACCCCTTAGAACTAAGTACCAAACAGAGTTTTCCTTTTCTCCTGATTTATAGTTTTCTGTCAGTTCAGTGCATTGAATGAAAGATTCAGCAAAAGCCAAAGCTCAAGCAAGACACTTCATGGGAATTTGTGGAGACCACAGAAGTGCAGCTGAAGGATCTCCTCTTTTTTATGACAGTACGATATGAGATCAGCTCCCCCCTTCTTGTGAAGCAGCAGCAGGAGACTACTTGCAAGAGCTAACATTGTACCTAAGAACATGCAGTTCCAGCTTTGGGCTTGCAATCAGCAAATGTTTAACCCACTCCTGAACACAGGGAGAAAGAGGCATAAGAATCTATAAACATTTATTATCTCACAGATCCTTATAATTTAATTACCAGACACTGTGCTAATCCTTCCAAATCCATTTTCATTATATATAGAAAAGCTTCATCTAAATCATAGAATCATAGAACAGTTAGGGTTGGAAACGACCTTAAGATCATCCAGGTCCAACCCCCCTGCCATGGGCAGGGACACCACCCACTAAACCATGCCATCCAAGGCTCTCTTCAACCCGGCCTTGAACACCGCCAGCGATGGAGCATTCACAACTTCCCTGGGCAACCCATTCCAGGGCCTCACCACCATCACAGTGAAGAATTTCTTCCCCATATCCAACCTAAGCTTCCCCTGTTTAAGTCTGAACCCGTTACCCCTGGTCCTATCACTACAGTCCCTCATGAAGAGTCCATTCCTAGCATCCTCATAGGCCACCTTTAGATATTGGAAGGCTGCTATGAGGTCTCCACACAGCCTTCTCTTCTCCAGGCTGAACAGACCCAACTTTCTCAGCCTATCTTCATACGGGAGCTGCTCCAGTCCCCTGATCATCCTCGTGGCCCTCCTCTGGACTTGTTCCAACAGTTCCATGTCCTTTTTATGTTGAGGACACCAGAACTGCACACAATACTCCAAGTGAGGTCTCAGGAGAGCAGAGTAGAGGGGCAGGATCACCTCCTTTGACCTGCTGGTCAAGCTCCTTTTGATGCAGCCCAGGATACGGTTGGCTTTCTGGGCTGCGAACTCGCACTGCCGGCTTATGTTCATTTTCGCATCGACTGACACCCCAAATGTGTGCAATCTATACTTTTCATTATAGAGTTCCATCAAACGGTATATTTTTTAAGATGATTTCATTTAGAAAGAAAGATAAAGCACAGTGATAATCCCATCAGCTAACAATGCATTCCAGACATACCTGTGATCATACTTGACATGATTAAGGGCAGAATGATAAGTTTGAGCATTCTCATCAGCACTTCCCCAGGAAAGGAGAAGTAGGATTTACCCAGGTTAGACATTTTGCCATATTCCCGTACCAGCATGCCAACTCCAATACCTAAAAGGCACAAAAAGATGTGGAACAAATCAGCAGTGATTTACAATAGACACATGGGGGAAAACGAGGAAAAATAGGAGAGAACATTAAAAAAAAAAAAAAAAGAGCAAAAGACACATTTTTACAGCATTAGTGAAACCTCCATAGCAAATTAGAGAAGAGATGTTGCCTTTTCTGTTCTATATATTAGTGATAGGCATAGCAATAACACATATCATTCTGAACTTGGAGGATGTCTGCAAGTATATCTTTGGAAAAACCTTGATTATGCCCTCTGATTATCGGTCAAGTCCAGCAGTGACTTTTTACCTGTTTCATTAGCTCTAGAAGACCCACAACTGGAATTAAAAAAAAAACCAAAACCAAACCAATACAATACATAAACACTATCAAACATTTTAAAAAATGATACAATATAAATATTTTAGATAATTTGTACTGGTGAAAATACGTCTACAAAGCAGCAATGCTTTCACTATTTACTGCTCTACATAATTAGAAAAGTGTGTGACTACAATCACTAAATTAATTTAATAATTTCCAGGAAATTGATCAACAAAAATGCACTCAGCATACTCACACTCATTACATCACATGATCAATCCACAAAATACCGAACTGTAAGTTAAATCGCTGATTGAGCCACAGCACAAGGCACTTTCATACTTCCTCTTACCTTTGGATTAAATGAATTACCAGACAGTTCCAGTTTCTAAGAAAAATCACAAACAAGATTTCTACTAAAAGAAAATAAATCATAGGCCAAAAGATAAACTTCAGTTTGGCAGGCAATACCTTTATTTTCCATTTCAACATGATTTTCAAATGAAAATTACTGGTATAGGAAATGTGTTCATCAGTGTTTAGAAAGCCTTATGACTATTGTTTCTCATACAAACTTTGCAATGCTTCAGTCCTGGCTGAACTGAATATCAAGAGATAAAATTTCAAACTGGATTGAGTGAGACATGGCGAAGAAGAACCCTTTGTTACTCACTGAGTGCTTAAAGGTCTTACTCACATGAACAGCCTTACTGAAGCTAATAGAATTATTTACACCCTTTGTTAATTTAGTGACATCAGTGGTGTGTATTTTACAGCAGAATTGTTACAACAGCACAAAAAGGTGATATCAGCCTACCTTTACCAGGCTCAGTGGTTCATGTAAACTTGTGGGGTCCCATGAAGGCTGCTAGTGCCCAAGTCAAATGCCCATCTTCCCCCAGTTTTATTTTTTATGCTATACAAGACATTTGAGTTAGATGCTACTCAAGAAGCTGGTGCAAAGTTAGATCAAACAGACTTACAGGATATGTTCCTCATTCTACGTGATTAAAATTGTGGAGGCAGACATTACCAGCAGGTTCAAAGATTTAGGCAAATCCACAGACATCTGCTTTGTACTATTGGTACTGAAGGGATCCAATTATCTACTGAACAAGAAACTCATTCCCTTCTAGAAAGCAAGGATTTTTGAAAAAACCATAGAAAGGTCTGGGTTGGAAGGGACCTAATGACCATCTAGTTCCAATCCCCTGCCACGAGCAGGGACACCTTCTACTAGACCTGGTTGCTCCAAGCCCTGTCTAACCTGGCCTTCAACACTGCCAGGGACGAAGCAACCACAACTCCTCTGGGCAACGTGCTCCAGTGTCTCACCACCCTCACAGTAATCCTTCCTGAAGATTCATCATCCTGTGGTTCACAAGCTATCTGGATGTTAGTTTGACGCAGAAATGTAAACTACTAGTTACCTTCATAGAACTTGCCTCTGAGAGCACAAAAAGATAACCATCTTTTCTGTGTTCTATCTCCATCTGTAAAAACAGGCTGAAAGAAAATAGAGGCAGATTATAAACTCCTACTACGTATTTCCTATTAATAAACAGATTGAAAATGAACAAGTTAACCTTTCAGGCAAATAGGTTGCTCTAAGAATCTGTAACAATTTCTGATTTAAGTGTCATCTGTGCCAGTGAACTTGGACAGTTTAAATTTCTTGCAGCAATCTTGAATCTTAATAGACTTGATGATACTTGCAATATTATGTAAACACTGTGGATTAGTGACTGATAAAACACAATGACATCTGTTTCTAATCTAGTGACTGAATTAGATGTGTTCAAAATAATTAGTCTGGACTTCAAGATAAGTCCAAGCAAGATAAAACTCTGTTTATAAAATGGTTACGTGTATTGAAGTAAGTTGCTAAGGCTTTGATCCTGAAAAGGCCACTGTAAATACCTGAATCTAAGCATACAGATAATCTTCATGCCTTCAGATTATTCATGTTACAGCACAGGCATACACTTACGTTGCGTCAAGACTAGACTATATTAAAAGACGCGTAATGCCACTTGACTTTGAGCAGGTGTGACCAGTAACCATGTGCCTTTCATTCCAGGTGGTGATTGTCATGCTTGACCAGTTTGATCACAGAACAGCATTACTAGCAGGCAGAAGAATTCACCCTCGTTTTCATTCTTCAGGGTTTTCCACTTCTTTAGATTTCAGTACAAAAACTTCTCAAGTGCTCCCAAGATTTTAGCAGTTTCCTTACACTAATTACATACTCATATTTGGGGTCTTGGAGATTTTTTTGTTGGGGCTTTTTTTTTTTTTTTTTTGGGGGGTGGTTTGTTTTGTCTTTGTAAGGATATTATTTATCTGTTGGCAGCAACTGAGGAAAGAGTTCCTCATTCCAACAGTCTTTTAAAATTACATTGTTGCTCTCACTACCTTGTTCATGCAATTCCTTTACCAGACCAAGCACTTATATCCATATTAATTGTGTAGTATGCCAAAGAACCCATACTAATAATTGTGTAGCATGCCAAAATACCGTAAAATGCAGCCACTTTTTAATTTGAGCTAGCATCTAGCATATCTGCTTGAACTTAGCATGGGAATGTAAGAAATTGTATTTTGTAACAGTAATAAGAGAAGGTTAGCAAGTCAGCAGGACAAATTTGCAAATGCACTGGAAATGGACATATACAGATTTTCGGATCCTCATGTCAATAACCAAGTTCAACTGGTATTTTCTTTCTGGGAATTATAATGCCCAGAAAGAAGTGTGGCCCAGCATACATTTCACTGGTCACCGGTGCTTTTAATATCACATGGATTACAGCAGCCCTAAGTAAGTATATAAATGGAGGTCTTACAAAACGTTAATTTCTCTACATGAATGCTACTCATACTTCACAATTTTTGAAACTAATTCTTACATGTACTTCTAATTACAAAAGATCCTGAAGTAGGCAAAGCCTCTACTATATATTGGAACTTTTCCTTTCTTTTAATTTCTCTTTTTCATTTATGGAATAATTAACTTCTACTTTTTTCTTTTTTTTTTTAACAGAGCCAAACACGACTTTTCCTTCTTGCCCTTTTTCTCTTTTTCTCAGTTTCAACCCCTTTACCTTTTTTCTTGTATTTAAAAACAATAAGTTGTTTTTCTTTCTTTCCATCCCTTCTCCCTGTTTTTCCTTCTTGCCCACATGGCTAAATTAGCCATGAATTTTATGAATTCCACCACAAGAGCAATCCACTACTTACAGATCAATAGCATGTACTAATTAAAGTCTGCAATACTGGGCAGAAGAGAAGAATGAAAGTGGAAAAAATAGTGCAACCCCATGACTTCAATTTTCTGAGGCAAATATGTCATTGCAACTGTGGAAACTACAACACATGCTGTATAGCATGGTGTCTACATTTCCTCTCCTAGCAGCTACTGACACAGAAAGCGAAAGGTGCAGCCTGGGTCCCTGGGATAGTAGTATGTGAAGAGGCCACAATTCTCTCATCTAAACCTGTACGAAGCACTCAATGCCTTGATTCCTTGGCATTGCTCTCCCAGGTAGCACACAGACATTCTGTAAGCTTGATAACAGACAGAAATCCTTCAACGAAAGGCTGTAAATGCAGACTAAGATAACTAAGGGGTGAGGGTGAGAATAAAAACAAAGAAGAAAACTATTGGAAATGAGAACACCAAGGGAAATCTGTTGGCTATCTTTTATCAGGGACTATCTTTTAGGTAGTCCAGCATAAAAAGCTACAGGGAATATACTTTTTGTTGCGTTACCCAGCGAGAGGGGAGCATAAAGCAGAATCATAGAATCAACTAGGCTGGAAAAGACCTTCAAGATCATCAAGTTCCACCTTTACCCCAGCACTGCCAAGACCACCACTAAACAATATCACTGAGGGCCTCATCTACACGGTTTTTATTTCCAGGGACGGTGACTCTACCACTTCCCAGGACAGCCTGTTCCAGGGCTTGACAACCCTCTCTGTGAAGAAATCTTTCCTAATATCCACTCTAAACCTCCCCTGGTGCAGCTTAAGGCCATTAACTTTTGTCCTATCACTTGTTCATTGGGAAAAGAAACCAACACCCACCTCACTACAACCTCCTTTCAGGTAGTTATAGAGAACGATAAGGTCTCCCCTGAGCCTTCTCTTCTCCAGACTAAACAACCCCAGTTCCCTCATCCACTCCTCATCAGACTTGTGCTCCAGACCCTCCACCAACTTTGCCTTTCTTTGGACCCGCACCAGCACTTCAATGTCTTTTTTGTAGTGAGGGGCCCAGAACTGAACACAGTATTGGAGGCGCAGCCTCACCAGTGCCCAGTACAAGGGGATGATCACTGCCCTGGCCCTGCTGGCCACACTGTTGCTGATACAGGCCAGGATGCTGTTGCCCTTCTTGGCTGCCTGGGCACAAGGTGGCTCATGTTCAGCTCCGTCAATCAGCTCCCATAGATCTTTTTCCACTAAGCAGCTTTCTAGCCTTTCCCTCATCAACCAGGTGGGGCACCTTATCATAGGAGATAAGGTTGGTCAAGCAGAACCTGCCCTTCATGAACCCATGCTGACTGGGCCTGATTCTTCCATTTTCCCACATGTGATTTATGATTTCACTCAGGATCATCTGCTCCATGACCATCCCTGTCACTGAGGTCAGACAGGCCTGTAGTTCCCAGGGTCTTCCTTCCTGCCCTTTTTGTAGAGAGGTGTCATGGTGGCCAGCCTCCAACCCTCTGGGACCTGCCCACTAGACCAGGACTGCTGATGGATGATGGAGAATGACATAGCAAGCACCTCTGACAGCTTCTTCAGCACTCTTGGGTGGAACCCATCTGACCCCATAGACTTGTATACATCTAAGTGGAGCAGGAGGTTGCCAACCATTTCTTCCAGAATTATGAGGACCTCAATCAGTTCCCATCTGCCATCCAACTCAGAGAACTGAGTATCCTAAGGGTGGCCGGTGTAACTATTAAAGATTGAGGCAAAGGCAGCATTAGGTACCTCAGCCTTTTCCTCATCCTCAGTAACTAGGTTTCCCTTAGGGTCCAGTAGAACATGGAGGCTCTCCTTAGCCGTCATTTTGTTGCTAATATATTTGTAGAAGTACTTACTAACTTTTACGACACTGGCCAAATTTAGTTCTATCTGTGCCTTCACCTTTCTAGCTTTCTCTCTCCATAACCTAACAACACCCTTGTACTTTCCATGGGGTGACAGTCCCTTCTTCCACAGGTGATAAATTCTCTCTTTTCTCCTGAGTTCCAGTAGTATCTCCCTGTTCAGCCAGACTGGTTTGACTGTCGGCCCATGGGGACCGTCTGCTCCTGTGTCTTAAGGCATGTTCTTGAAGAGTGTTCAGCCTTCCTGGACCCTGTGTCCTTCAGCAATGTTTCCCAAGGAATTCTGCCAACCAGCATCCTAAACAGTCCGAAGTCAGCCCTCCAGAAGTGTAAGGTGGAGGTTTTGCTGACCTTCTTCAGACTTCTCCAAGGATTGAAAATTCAGGCACATTGTGATGGGTTTGCCCAAGATGGTCTCCAATCACCACATCACCCACCAGCCCTTCTCTGCGAACAGCAAATCTAGCCTGCCATCTCCCCTAGCTGACTCACTAACCAGCTGTGTTTAGAAGTTATCTTCCACACCTCCAAGAACCTCCTGGGTTGTTTTTTCTCTGCTGTGTTGTACTTCCAGCAGACATCTGGTAGGTTGAAGTTCCCCTTGAGAAGAAGGGCAAGGGATCCTGAAACTTGCCCCAGTTGTCTGAAGAACACTTCATCTGTAGCTTCATCCTAACTAGGCGGTCTATAACAGACTCTTACCTGGCTATCAGCTTGGTTGGCGTCCCCCCTGATCTTCACCCACAAACATTCAGCCTTCTCACTCACAACACTGAGTTCCAGGCAGTTAATGCACTCCCTGACATACAACACAACCCCGCCACCTCTTTTTCCTTGCTCATCCCTCCTGAAGAGACTGTCTCCATCTATTGCAGCACTTCAATCACATAAATCATTCCACTACGTTTCTGTGATGGTGACTGTGTCATAATTTTCGTACTGCACAATGGCTTGCAACTTCTCCTGTTGCCTGCCCATGATGCAGGCATTGGCATAAATACATCTAAGTTGACCTGTGGATCTGGACTCCAACAGTGGCATGCTACCCCTTGGTTCATATCTAGTGAACCTGGTGTTATCTCCTCTGAATCTAGCTGTCCCTCTAAACCAGGAGTCCTGCTAGCTCCTGGGCTAGAATAGTTTTCCTGCTTTGGGACAAGCGTACTCCATCTGCCACAGCATGCTTGGTGCTGTACAGACCGACCAATGGTCAAAACCCCCAAATTCTGATGCTGACACCAGCCCTGGAGCCAGGAATTAATTAGTGAGATTTTGTTTATATTACCATTGTCATTGATTGTGACTGGCAGGAGGGGTGACAACACTACTTGGGCTAAAGTACCACAAGGAGATAGTACTAGGAACTCTCTGCACTGCATATAGCACTGTGTCTATCACATCTGTCAAGCCTCGGGCTTTCCAGGGTCTAAGAGATGATGGCTGTGTTCACACAGAACCAGTCTGGCCTGTTGTATGGGGGTGCAGTGATTGGTGGGTCTTAACTGGATTATCTTTACAGCAGATGACTCACAAGACTGAAAAGGCTAGCAAACATAGGTCACTGACTTGATCTGAAATACAACACAAAATATTAAATATAAACATGTCAAATTACAGCACAGGCAGGCAAGATCTTTGCAATCTGTGATACAATCCGAGTCCTCTAGTAATATTTTATAAAATCCATTTTGTTTCTGCTCTTTCTACAGGTTCTGTAATATCATTGGCCATCTCTTAACTACAAAGCAATACACAGTGCCAACTACAAAACACTAAAAAAGAGGATGTAGAAAAAAATTACTGCTTGTAATAACACTCAAACTTATTATTTCAGCTTATTAATTCAGCTCTTTTTGCATTATTTTTGATATTTCTAACGTTACGCATTTTATTCTTTCACAGCCTATTGGATAATATTTTTTCTAATAAAAATACTGATGTTAACTGAAAAAAACAGGATTCTTAGACAACTGCAGACAACTACTGAGGTAGGATGTAAAGTCTCTGGGGTATAAACTGCATGGTAACTGATCTTAACTCTCTGGATGCTGGTTTTGCACAGACTACCATCTTGCTTACAAATATATGTGAAGAAAAGTTCTCTCAGAAACCTTCCAGAATAAAGTTCCCAAGACAGATCTTGGTCTACTGAAAAGTGTTTACTAAGAATGTATTAGAGGAAGGTGTGCTAATTCCTCTGTGGTAGTGAGGCCCCCTGCATCCTCTCTCTGACTGACCTATTGAGGGTGCAGAGGTTGTAAATTCCTGAACATAATGACACACTGTCATCTGACTGCAGTGTAAGGGAAGTTCAAGTGTACAGTGACTTCAGGAATGAAGGTGGAGCACTGGCCACAGGGGGAAAAACTAGCTTCTCCAGTGTGGGGTACTCCCCTTACCCACAGGGGGTGTAAAGACTGCTGCAACCAACAAAGCCAGAAAACTCCAGCTACTTTCTGTGCTGCAGAAGCCTGCAGCAGGGTTGATAACAGAAAGCAGAGTGCAGCAGTCACTGATACCACAGAGTGGCCTCTCTGCAATGCAGCCCTTCACAGGTCCCACCCTTAGTCAAAGCAAGGGCAGTTAATTTATTCAGCCAGGAAAAGGGAAATTGTGGCCATTCTCCTGTGATTGCCAGTGACCACAGTTCTGCTGATTGCTGAACCAGTGTTCCCCCAGAACAGCAATATGCAGATGGCTAAGCTGTCTGATAATTTAGCAGCATCTCCTATTGGACCTCTCAAGAGCAAAAGAGGCACCAAGCTTAACTTCAGTCTTTGGTTTCTTTTGTTGGCTCAGAGCATTTTTGAGCCTCAGTAGTCTGCAAATCTCTCAGATTAAGGTGTTAGCTATTCTGCATTTTACTTCTGTCTTTAAAATTAGATTCAGTCATTTTTTCAGAATTGCTGGGTTTCACACATTTCTGAACAGATCTCATCCTGTATCAAACTGTATGCAGTGTGACATAGAATAACCACCAGATTAGCATCACAACTGCCTAATGAGGCATAAAAATTCACAAGTATCATCTATGGTGCTCTAAATCACACCAGGGAAAAAACAGAGTCTTCTGTTTAATTTCCCTGCTACCACAGTTGATTCATGATGTCTGGTCTTCACTTGTTATGAATTCCAAATTAATAAAATGTTATGCTTCAGATTTCAAGAAAGTAATCAGGTATTTACTTCGCAACTACACTTGTCAGAAACTGGCAGGGTAGTAATTCCTTTGCTTGAGTATATTTGCTTTAATATTTTCTTGCTGTGAAGAAAAGGGCTCTGTTTTCCCTATTGTATTTCAAGAGGTAATTAATCTGCTTCATAGTTTGCAACCTTCACACTGTACTGTGCAAGCAAAGAGAAATGGTACTGAAGACAGCCTAAATTAAGCTAATAGGCCACTTTTTGGTAAAAGTATGAGGAGGTGAGAATGAAAAAAAGTGGAGCTCTACTCGGTACCCAGAATAGGCTTTTTATTTTCAAATTAAACTTTCCAGAGACAGAAAACACTTACTGGAAGAATCTGAAACACTTTATGGGTTTATGTGGTTTAGAGGCTGCAGGCTACATTTGGAAAGAAACTTCTCACCCTCAGGAGTATGGTGACCTCCCTGCATACAGGCTGGCTTTCTGTACGCTGAGAGATCATCAACAGAGTGTGTGATACACTACTAACTATTCTGGTGTTGTCTTCACCCTGTGAGAAGTTCATTCTTGTAAGAACACACTGGTGGGCCTACAGTAATGCTAGCATATGCCAGCACTGCTCTGACATGGATGAATTTTAAAGAAATGAGTGTTTTCCAAAGCAGCTGTCAAATCCCCCTATATCTGATTGCAGAGGAAGCCTAGCATTTCATTTATCAGGTGCGAATGCACCTGACAAATTTATTATTTTCTTTATTTAACACAGACCAGCGAACAAAAAAATATTCTTGTAAGGAGGTATTACTACTTAATTCTATAATACAAAATAATAATTTAGTTAAAATTAGACAACAATTTTTTTTTTTATATGGGCTCCTGGGATGATATAATAAAGCAAAAAACAGAAGCTCCAGTGACTGCTGCCCTCGTCAAATCCTGGCAAACAGCTAGAGCCACACCACTCAAAGTTTCAGCGATGCTGGTGTTACAGGTAGGAACTACCCATATGTAAATCTTGCTCTGAAATGCAGGACGAAAAGGATGTCTTATGGCAGACTCAACCTTCCAGCAAGGCAACCGCACAAGCAAGGTGTCTGATCCTGCAGGGCCTACATGCACCTCCCTTTAGAGGTGCAAATCCCAGGCACGCGGGCATGACGGAGGCGCTCCTCACCCCTCCCGCGGTCGGTCACCCCGCCGCCTCCTCCCGCCGCCGCTTCCCGACCCCGCAGATCCCGCCCGCCATGCGGCAGCCCCGCAGGCACCTCGGACAGCTCCTCCGGCCCGCCCCTCCCCTCCGTGAGCCGTGCGTCATGAGCGCCGCGGCACGCGCGCCCGAGCGGCAGAGCAACTGCCGTTAGACCGCGCTGATAAACGCGAGCGGCCGCGGGATAAGGAAACGGCGCCCGCTGACGGGGGGTACGCCAACCTCAGGGCCGCACCCCTCACGTCTGCCGCGTGAACACCTGAACGACTGCAGTGCCCGCACGCATGCCCCCGGAAAAACAGCACTTCAGAGTCATAGGCAGGCTCGCAGCTATCTGAAGTGCTGCATTAAGGTAGGATGTGATGGAGAGACACCCTATTCAGTGACAGAAAGGAAAAAAAATGAAATTACTTGTACATACATAACCTGGAAATTTAGACAAGCCGAATCCCTCAGAATCAGATTCCCGAACAATGGAGCTATGACAAAATTACACTGGTCTAACAGGTACAAAAAATGTAAGGAGTCAAAAAACCCTGTAACCTACTTGTGTATACTCTGCAAGTCTGTAAAAAGATCTCTGCTCTAGTATAGAGCTCTGCTGCAGCTCAATGCCTGAGACCACACGCACTCAAACCACTTACACTTTAATTTTCACTGCGAGGAAAAAGCTGTTCTACTGCAGAACTGCTCAGGACCACAAGCTAGTAGGCTATGCCCCACAGGCCAACAAATGAAGAAGTATTTACACATCATCAGCCTTCTACCTCCATGACTGGTTTGGTTGCGTTGCAGCAGTGACCTCTTAGAGACAAAGTGATGATAAAAAATTGATGGCCTTTGAAAATCGTATGAAGTGTGACTTGAACTCCCCCTTCACAACTGGCCTCTGGAAACCTGTTTCAGGGTGAGTAAATTTCAGGGATATTTCTGGTTTATTTTGACTTGATTGTGTAAATTAGAAGCAATATAACTTCCTTTATATAGGCTGAAGAAGCGCTTGAAGCAAGTTGACTTTTAAATTGATTTTGTTAGATCAGCTGCTTTGGGCTCAGTAAGGCCAATGGAGCAAAAAGACAGAAGCTACCCCTCCTTTCACAGGCACCTGTGTGAGGCTGCTACTCCTCTGCCCCTCTGCCTCCCAGAAAAGGGCAGTGGGACAGGGGAGGCACAGAAGAGCCTGAATCTCACCTCTGGGGAACTGGTCAACACAGGTGACCCACCGCATGCCCTGTGTACGCAATAAGAACTAACGAACAATAAACTCACTTCCTGGGGCCAATATTCAGGCACAGCCATCACTGAAATTATACAAACCGCAAGCCTCAGAATTAGCCCTGAATCTGAAATTCAGTCCATTTTAGACTCCAAATCTGAGTTCACAGATCTTTCTGCATCAATTTGGTGGTCTGAAACAGAAACTCTACTAAGAAAAGAAAAATAGCCTCCTGAGTTACAGGTTTTGTTTTTGTTCTCTTTTCATGGCTATCAGAGGTGTGTTCGCCAAAATGATGTGAGATTCTTATGATATTTTGTGCATAGGTTTTAAATAATCCCCCCTCAATTGCTATAAAAAAAAAATTCCAATGTTTTTTGAAAATGCATATGATAGGTGACTGATTGAATGCTTCAAATATAACAGAAAATAATTACTCTTCAAGGAAAAAGTGTTTGGAATTTTGAGGGTTTTGTACATGTTTCTGTTTCCTCTTGTCAGAGAGGCGCACAACAAGTAATTAGGAATACTTTTCAGCTCAGTAATGATTCTAGCAAAGATAAGCATATCGCACTAGAATGCTGAACACAGGTCTGATAGCAATGAGCAAAAGTCATGATTCCGTATGATGATGCTGGAATATCAGGCACTCTGCAGCACAGCAGGACAACTTTCACGGTACATTTCCACCATTTCACCACATTTCCACGGCTGTATTTGGTATTTCCACTTCTATCTCTAAACATATTTTCTGCTTTCAAAATTGGTAAGTGATGATGAATGTTAAATTGTTCCTGCACATTAAGTAGATTAATAAAGCTCAGAGCATTTTCCCAGTGTATTTTAAAAAATAATGAGAGGTTTGTGGATTCCAGGTATATTAAAAACTTTCCTCAAGCTGTAATACAAAGATAGTACACAATTCCACCAAGCCATCCTTACAAGGGTTTCACTGTTCTCCATGTACAACTTCAGCTCCATGCAATACTGACAATGAAGCAGATACACAGCTTCTTGCAATATGTAATTTGGTCCAAAGCTCAAGTAATTTTTATGAAGACTCTCTCTGCCAAATTACAGAGCTCCCCTGAGTTCTGGACTATTAATTACAGTGTAGCAGGTAGAGAACTTCAGTAACACAGGAGGTAATTTGGGCGCCTGTCACTCTCACTGTGAAGTCCCATTAGGGGACTTCCCACATTAGGGGATTAAGGGTCAAATTGCCTCCCCAGTTTCCACATTGCCAGGCTCTGTATCTCTCTAGGAAATCTCATTTCAGAATGATCAGCTTCTAGGATCACATCGCACACTTCATGTCTAGCTACATTCACTTCAGATAATGAGAGACGAGTATTTCTTAGCCACTTCTGTAATCAGCACACAAGTATCTCAACTCACAGAATTGTACCTGACAGGAGTACATGAAAAAACAATTGTACATACACAGAAACAGGCACACACTCTTCCAGTTGTATAGCCAGATTTTCAAAGCAAGCCCTTAGCACTTTGTATATGAACTCACAAAAACCTTTCCACTGACTAAAGAGGTGAAAAGAACTGAGATCTTTCAAATACTGAATGGGTGGAGGAAAACACATGCGTGTAATAAGTACAGCTCCAATCACAGCTTATAAATAGCTGGTTGGAATTCCAAAGGAACAATCCTTTCCTGAACAAACATGCACAAAAATAGATTTGTTCCAGTCAAAGTTCCTATCGGCAAGAAAAGTCATCTGAAAGAGACCCATCAAACAGCAACTGCTCTCACTGAAATACTTAAAGCAGCACTTCTCTAGAGGAGCAATAATGCAAAGGAAGCAATCCTTGCTTAGCATCAAAATAATCACCAAGATAAAACGAAAGGACGTGTGACAAGGACCGCAATTACGTCCTGTGGAAAAGTCTCCTCAGCCAAGTCATTTGACAGCTTCTCTTGGCCTTTTTGCGCACCTACTCCTAAAAAGATGGCGTTCAACTCATCGCTCCTCCAGAAAATTGTCAAGCACAGGAGATAATCCTCCTATGTTTACATCACCCTTGAAAACCCCACTGAAAGCTGGGTGGCATTGCCAAACTCTTCCAGTTCTATTGCTTGCTTAGGCCATCAGAAGCACCCGAAGCCATCGCAATACCCTCATGCCCAGCAGTCTCCACGCCGGCACGGCTCCAACCGGCAGACCAGCCGAAGGCGCCGTGAGCTCGCCTCTCTGCCCGCGGCCCGCCCCGACTCGGCAAGCTGCGCTCCAGGGACACAGCCTGCCATGGGGCAGCACCAAGGGCTTGCAGTCAACCGGTCCACTTGCAGGTTTTTCGCAACACGGTTTTGCCCTCCTAGTCACCAGACCTTTGTCACACAGGCCAGAGGGAGGCATGCGGGGGTCAGGCGCGGCCCAGAGGAGACCCGGGATCTTGGCACCCCGCGGCCGACCCTATTGCTGGGAGCCGGGAACCGCTGCGTTTATACAAGCGAAACTCCGCTCATAGAGGCCGCCACAGCACCGCGCCACTGCGGACCTGTTCCCCGCTGCCACGGCTGCGAGATGCCCCGGCCTCCGGCGCACCTCAGCCGGCCTGCGCGCCAAGGTGGTAGGGCAGCCGGTCCCCCTCGCCCGCCGTTAAGAGCTTACAGGCTTTCACGGCACCAGCAGCGGGAGGGATCAGGCGGGGGGGGGCCGCGCACTGCCCGGCCCGGTCCGCGGCGGCGGAGCGCCCCTCTCTGGCGTTGCGGGTCCCGGTCTGGCGCCGCGCCGGCCTAGCGACGGGAACGCCGTAACGTGCCCGGCAAGGCCGGGCGGGGGGCGGCGGCGCAGCGCTGCCTCCCTGCCGCCCGCCTTGCCGCCCTCACTCACCCATTATCACGGCGGCCACCGTGCTGAGCAGCAGCCAGTTCTTCTTGAGGAACGCCGGGCAGCTGCATCCCTTCCTGTCCGTCTTCGCCATGGTGGGGGGGAGCGGCTCTGGAGCGCTGCACGCCTTGCGCAACCGAGTCAAGTTGAATCGAGCCGAGCCGACCTGAGGCGAGGGGAAGCGAGGCGGCGCGAGCCGATATGCCCCCTCGGGCGCTTGCTCTCCGCGCTTCTACGCGCTTCCTAAGGGAAGGCGGAGACGTTCCATCTCACCTGCCAACGGGAGAGCCCGGCCCGAGCCCGCCTTCCAGCAGCGCAACCCCCGCCCCTCTTTCCGCACAGCCCGCCGGTGGGTGGGAAGAGGTGCGGCTGCGGCCGCTTCTTCTTGACGGGCTTCCCGCTGTGGGCTCGCGATGCCGGGGCGCAGGGCAGGGAGGGGAGGTCGAGGCGCCTCTGTCCGGAGCGCTTCACTTCTCCCAGCCCAGCAGCCCCGGGCACAGGGCAGGGAAAGGCAAGGAGGGAGGGGGCAAGGAGCAAAGGCGGCTGATGTTCCCTGCCGGAGGCTGACAACCCGCGGTCGTGGCTGGTGGGTGCCATGCCCAAACCTCTTTGCGCCAGCTCGTTTCTCTGCTTCTGTCCCCAAGATGGCCGGGCTGCTGGTTTTGTGCCAGAGAGACATAGGATCCTGATGCCTTATGACCCCCTTGTGCGAGAGGGGAGGTTGTCCCTTGGCGAGGCCTGTTTTGCCACGCTGCCTGCCAGGCAGCCTTCGTGCTCTCCAAGGTGGTTTAAGAGGCCCAGGCTTCCAGGCAGAAAAGTTGGTTGAGGTGTTGGTGGCAGCTGGAAAGCCACCAGTGGTTGCGCTGGGCATAAGCTCTGATTAAATATTAAGGGGAAATATTCTGCCCTGCAGTCCTAGCGAGAAAATTGGGGGTAAAGAGTACAGATGTGGTTTCTAGGATTTCCCATTGGGTTTAAATACAGAAATTGTAAAGAAGCATTTATTTCTCAGTGCAAGCCCTTGACAATGGTCTCCTTCCCCCTCCCCACGCACAAGCATGATTAAGGGTGTCTATAACATTGGGACCCAATTCCTTAAGGGATTTCTGCTTATAAGCTTGCTGATTATGATTTTCAAACTTGGAGATCAATTGGCAAATGTAAGAGGAAAAAAAAAAGACTGCTCTTGTCTTGCTGAATGACACAATGACATAAAGGAGAGTGCAGAATTAAAGTTTAATTTACCTCATTTAATTGCACTTGACATCTTCCATCCCAAAACATACACTAGTGAAGTTTGCATGGTTTCCGTCTGTGATGACCAAGTAGCTAAGGCATGGGGTACATAAGCAAAAACTGCTATTGAAACCATGCCACACTTGCTCTTCACATGGATCTGGTGTTCTAGGTGACAGCTTCAGGAAACAGACAAATGCGTGCCTTGCTGAGGCAGGGAAAAGCATTGAAATCCACCTGGATGAAAAGCAAGAGCTATCATTTATCCCAAGGGTTAAAATCCAGAGCCAGCTGCATATAGTCTCCTAAATTTATACAGAGGCACCTAAAAATGTGTCCTTATTTTTCAAATGTGTTAAGCAACTGCAATAATTTGTCCTCATCTCTCACCATCAGGAAAAGTTAGTTAAAAAAATGAAAGGAAGCCTCGTGGTAGCGGATGACTAAGTATCTATTACTTTATATCATGGGTTCAGTAGTAGCAGTCATTTTTCTCCTTCTTAGTAGCTGGTGCAACACTGTGTTTTCAACTTTTGGCCTGGGAACAGCGCTGATAACACCAATGTTTATAGTTATGGCTTAGAATGTTTGGTTTAACCACGGACTTTCTGAGTCTCATGCTCTGCCAGGGAGGAGTGGAAGCCGGGAGGAGTGGAAGCCTGGAGGAAGCAGAAACAGGACACCTGACCCAAACTGACCAAAGAGGTATTCCATACCACAGCATGTCATGCCCAGGATGGAAAAAAACTGGGGGCAGTTACCTGGAAGAGTTCAGTTCACGGCTCGGTCGTCGGGTGGTGAGCGGTTGTATCTCCTCTTCCCTTGTATTTCTCTGATCATTATTATTATTGGAGGTAGCAGCAGTGGTTTGTGTTATACCTTAATTACTAGACTGTTCTTATCTCAGCCAGTGGGAGTTACAGTCTTTCAATTCTTCTCCCCATTCCCCCCACCTCGGAGTGGGGAGGGGAAGAAAGAGGGAGTGAACAAACTGCGTGATTTACTGCTTAAACCACAACACTTTATTAAATCATAAAAAGTTCCAGACCACTTTAAACGAAAGCTGGCTTACTACCATGTCACAAAGAGAAAGAGAAAGAGAACCAAAAGCAAGTAATGCAAAGAAACAGGAAGAAACATCATGTCCAGACTCCTGTACAGAAACATGGCAAAATGTGGGTGGCACTGAACAGGTACAGGAAGAGAAAGGCACGCGAGGTTTCAGGGTGGGAAGGATCAGGCTTACCCTGTGTGGACGAGGCCTGGCCTTGGCTCTCACTGCCAAAGAGTGTAAGTTTTTATTTTCTCCCACATATACTGTGAATCTTAGATGTTACTTTCAGTAAGTAAAAGGTCTGATTTGTCCTAGGAAGTGGTACCTCTAGACAATAGCAACAAAATCGATTGCAAGACAGCGTCAGAGTTTAGGCCTTCCTTTAATCTTCTGTCTTTTCGCTTTCTCCTGTATTCCTTCTTACAACTTTCTCTGCATTTCTTTAGAGCTCTTCTGGTGAGCTAGAGGAAATAACTGCAATATAATGTTTCCTGAAAACTAGCTAAAATTAAGTTAGAGTTTACTTCTTCCTCTGTGGAGTTTCCATGGTTTGTATGTTTCTTTTAATGCTGTAAGTATCCTTCTTCCCCCCTCCCCCCCCCCCCCCCCCAAGTATTTCTTAGTACCTTTTGGGGAGAACTAGAATTGTCTGCAGCACTCTTATCACAAAAAATGCCCTCCTACTGGTATAAAGCAATGTGATTGTAGCTGATATATGCCTTCCTAAAGTTTGCAATATTTTAAAGGAGTTGTGCAACCTTAGAAAAAACCTAAAACAATTACAGTATATAATTTGTGAAGGCTAGAGACATATTTTCATGTCCTTCAGCAGTAGAGCAATGTGTATTGAATTGTACCAAAGACCGCTACACGCTTTTTTTTTCCTGTCTGTACAAGGCTTCTGTTCTTTTCTGCTAGTGCTTTGTCCCTGAAAATATTATTTTAAAATAGCATGCCAAAAATTCTTGTCTTTTTTCTTAACGATTTATCCTTTTTTCACTTCATCAAATATAATTTCATGGATATGACCTTGAAAAAATGAAGTTGGTAACTTACAGCATCCATAGAAACTTAAACAAGCAGTTTTAAAAATACTTAGGCAGGTGAAATAGAGATGTTTTAAACATCCTGATGAGCAAGCTGGTTTTAATTTGATCTTGCTATTATAGTGTGACAGACATTGGCTTTGATCCTGGGTGGAGAATCGAGCTGGCAGTTTCTGTATGAGGATAGATATATATAGAAAGATAAAGATATATATATATACATATATATATATATATATATACACTCAGTAACAACAACAAAAAAAAGTAATAAAAATGTCCCAATAAAATTAGAAAAATTAAAGGTAGCCCAAGTCCATGGATCATTCTTGAAATGCTGAAGTTATTTTAAAAATTAACTTAGCTATGGAAAAAGACCAAAAGAACTATTACTTTGGGAGGCTAGCTGCTTGTACAGCTGCCAAGCACAGCAAACAAAAATTATAGAACCATAGAATCTAAATTCTGTTGAAACCATTTTTAGTTCTGTGTGATTTCAAGACACCTGGAATAATTATGAAATGAATAGGATGTATTTGTGAAAAAAATGTCAATGAATTTCAAGTGTACAGAGTATAGGAATACATTCTTTGGCTATATTGCTCACTGTAGCAAAGTTATCACAGTAGATCATGGATAAGATTGTATGCACGACAATTTGGGGTGGGGAGTTGTGTTTAATTATTTATCTAATTTGTTGATGCTAGTGAAACATACAGAGGAATTAGTCTTGAAAATCTGAACATTTCCCTGGGAAGAAGTGACATGCATTTACATGGATAATTTTTTTCTTGAAGGCTGAGCTAATCCCAGTTTCTTCGTTGTTGACGTGGGATCATACATAAATACATAAGTATTATATTGATGAGTTATAACTACATGGTGGCCCGATATGTATGTAGACCTGTGTCTCAGCATTGATTTCCAATATGCAGAGCTGTCTTAACAGCATTTTAGGTAAGTTACTTAGGACCATAGCAAGTAATGTCACAGGCTAGGAATGTTTCAAGGTTTTTGAGGCATTTGTGTGTTTTAGTGCTGGGAGAGGCAGTACACAGTACAGTGTGGTCCACAGTGTAGCAAGAGAAAACTTCTGGCTTCATACTCCTTAAAAAAATTATCTTCAGAGATTGTAGTTAAGAGAGGGAAAAGCAATTGAGTTTTGCCTTATTTAGTCTTCAAATTTTTCTACCTAGGTCAGCCTACTATTATAATTTATGTAAGTTTTGATGACAGTTGGTTTGATCCACGGAAAACTAATGAAGTGCCTTTTCTTCATAGCTTATGGTGACGGCAGGAAATTGCTGAAACTGTGGGTATTGCATTGTTATAAATGCTTTGATAAAACAACAGTATTTTGCAAAGATTTCAAAAAACAGGTGCCAATACGCTGAATGCAAGTAATGTAACTGAGTTTACTTGTTTTTCATTTGAGGCCAGTCCACCAGGCGGGACGTTTGCAACTGGTTTTGAATACAGTATGTCAGGGAGTATATACAAAATTTCGAAACAGAGTAATTGATTCCTGTCTAAAATATATCATCTTAATGAGAAAATAATCTGGTAGGAAGGATAGTATTTCCAACCACTATGAACATTTCCAGTTGTCAGCATTTGACATTGGATTATGTTATTGCATTGGATTCTTTTACCATGAAAGTAACTGAATCATAGAATCACAGAATGGTTTGGATTGGAAAGGACCTTAAAACTCATCTAGTTGCAGCCCTCTGCCACAGGCAGAGACACTTTCCACTAGACCAGGTTGCTACAAGACACGTCCAACCTGGCCTTAAACACTGCTGGTGATGGGACAGCCACAGCTTCTCTGGGCAACCTGTGCCAGTGTCTCACCATCCTCACAGGGAAGAATTTTTTTCCTAATATATAATGTAAATCTCCCCTCTGTCAGCTCAAAGCCATTCCCCCTTGTACAGTCACTACAGGCCCTCATAAAAAGTCCCTCTCCAGGTTTCTTGTAGGCCCCCTTAGGCACTGGAAGCTGCTCCAAGGCCTCCCCTTAGCCTTCTTTTTTCCAGGCCGAGCAAGCCCGGCTCTCTCAGCCTGTCTTCATAGGATAGATGCTCCAGCCCTCAGAGCATCTTCATGGCACTTCTCTGGACTTGCTTGAGCAGGTTCACATTCCTGAAATTCTTTTGTCTTTGGAATACAGTGAATTGGGAAGTAAAATCTTGGTGTTCACTAAGCATGAGCCATTGAGCGCAATGCTTGTATCTCTGAATTCCGGAATTAGGCTGTTAGCAAAGTCAACTTGCTTTGGTTCTACTCTTCGTAGCTAAATAGGAAGGCTGAAGTCAGAGACAGAAGTGAAAAGTTTGATTCTGGATAGAGTTCAGTGGAGCGCTAAATGAGGCTCAAGGTAATGCACAAAGCTATGTCTTACGTATGTAATAATACTTTAGTGTAGTAAATACCCAAAATTGCAGGATTTTTCCCTACATCTTAGAGCCTGTGCCTCCTGACATCTGACCTCAAAGTTTGACTACCATATATACTAAGTAATATAGCTGGTAAGAAAAAAAAAAAGAAAATCTGGTCCTGAGCCAACCTGTTAAATAAATCAACAGGACCATCAGGATCTTTTTTACAGATGCTCTGTCTGTCCCCAGGGGCAGAGCTGATAGGGTGCTCGTTTCTATTTTTTGGAGGGATATTAGTTTCATAGCAGTAATAGAGATCCTCCTCCTCTTTAACCCAATGTAGGTTAGATTTCAGCTACTTGATCCCCTACTGGTGTATGTAACAAATCCAACCCACTCTTTTAGTTTCAATGCTATTTGTATTCCAGTAGCTGGTTCTGAATATACAGAAGGATCCTTGTTATCTATTGCCAGTAGGATTGCCAGTAGCTGCTTTATCTTCTGTTTCCATAGGGTTTTGTACTGTCTTGCCAAAGAAACTTTAAACCTTATCAAATCAGTCATTCTTTTTTGTATTTTCCTCAACCAAGTTTTTTCAGAATTATGGAGTTACTGATCAAAATACATTATAGGTAAAATAGTCTGCATTTGGCCTAAAAGCAACAAGGAGAGGATGGTTTCCTTTTCTTCTTTTCCCCCTTTGCCCTTCCCTTTCCTTTTGCCTTCCCTTTTCTTTGAAATCCTGTAGCAGATCCGTGGGATTTTTTAATTATGTTGGAGCCAATGGGATCACATCTAGGAGGAAAATGGTAGATCAGGGGTTTTTTTTGCAAGTTTATAGGTCTCTAATGCTGAGTATGTTTTTTCTACCAGAACCCAGTTTTGTTCCATCTCAACTAAACATTAGTGTTTTATCAGCCATTTTTCCCTGAGAGATCAGAAGAACCCACCTGTGTCCAACTAACATAAACGAGCAATGATGAAAACATATTAGAATTCCTCGATAATGATGCATGTTATACTTTTAAAACCTCGGATCTGGAGCACTATGTTCTAGATCACTTCTATTTTTATGCAAGCGTTTCTGGTCCCAGTAAGAATACTGTGAATATTGTCACAGATTTTGATGGAAGCTGGAAAAGACCATGTGACCATTCATTTCTTTCATTCATCATTCATTTCAATTCATCATTGTGATCATTCAATGTGATCATTCATTTCATTTCATTTCATGACCATTCATTTCCTGCCAGTGAAAAATGCTTTGAACTTTTTCTTAAGTAGCATAAATGTTTCATACAACATTTGTATGTTTGCCTGGCTGAAAACATTTTATGTTGTAAGAAGATGTTATAAGAAGTCCCAAGCAGAGTGGGAAGGTGGCATGAAAATACGTTTCACAAATTGAGATTTAAATGGTAGTGATGTACTGTTTACAGAGGGTTGAAGGAAAGCTGTGCTCTGAAAGGCATAAAGGGCAGATGTGTTTTACAAAGTCCAGCAGTTCTCATTTGCCTAGTAAGTATGATGACACACCTGCGAAGTGATTTACACAGCCAGCAGCTGTATAAATCCATGTGCATATTGTGGTAATGGTTTTAAAAATGGTTCTTCCATTTTTGTTAACTATTCAGCCATTTAGGCGTCCATGGAAAGAGCTAGACCAACATGACTACAAACAGTTTTCCTTCATAATTACACAAATGTCAAGGGTGAGTATGAACAACGCATATTTCACTATACACTGTCAGCTCACATAGTTCACTAGCGGGGAGGTCCAGATGTGAGTAAGATAGGAAATTTAGAGAAGATAAATACATCAGCTGTGTGGAGTGGAGGCTGACCTTTTGATTTTTGCAATAGCTTGTCACCTGCTGACTCATAAATGTACATGATTTAAGGCAAATTACCAATAGGAATTTGAACTGGACCTGAGAGATGTTTCCAAGGTTCTTGGACCATGGATTGGGCACTGTCATTTGCAGATGTGATTTGCTATTTGCTGTTTCAAAAGAAGAAAGGCATTTGATACTGCTTTTTGGCACACCTCTATCTACAAAGCATCTCCACCCCAGAGCGAGAGTTACTTCACAATCGCACTGACAGCTGACTCCAGGACCATGTGGGAAGGCTGGATCCTCACTGTACGGCAATCAGCTTTTATGATCTTGAGAAACTGAGAGGTAAAATTATGTTAAATAAATACCATTTTATTAGTAGAATGATAAATTGTTCCTGAAATTAAGGTGATGGTGTTGCCTTGCCATGTTGGTGTAACATTGTTTTATCTCCACAGTGTGTAAAGTGCGTATGCATTAATATATGGTGACAGTAAACAAAGGGCAAAGCATAGGACAATATTCTACTGCTGCTCCAGCATTTCTGAAGAGTAACTCACTATGTGGTACATCATACATGTAGCTACTCTAATACATATGTAATTATACAATTATTGATTCTTGCAGACAGTTACTCTTTACCACTCTTCAAAAATGGCATAAATGGAATTGAAAGGCTTTGTTCACCTACACACCATTTGGAGACTTATTTTAATGAAGACATAAGGAAGCAGAACACTGTCTTGATAGGAGATAATAATAGCAAATGACAAAATTATTTTAAAGCTCAAGTCTCTTGGCAACACATTGAAATGTACGCGTGGGTGAACACTAATTTGGAGAATGTTGAACAAGTTCGAGGAAATAGGTTAAGTTACATTCCCAAAGATCTGGAGGGTGAAGTGGAAAAAGACATTCCGAACTATTGGCTATGCAACTCTCAAAAATGAGTTACAAGCATATGATCTGACCTTTTGACTTATTTCAAGAACTTGAAAATACTCAGTGTCCTTGACATCATTTCTAGCTAGATCTGAACAATCACGGCATTGCCAATTTGTCACCAGGAGCTTTATCACAAAACTCAAGAGTATTAGCAGGGTGTGACTAAGCCTCAGCTTTTTTAGTTGCCTGCCTAGGATTCTTCTAGACCAACAGAGTGTGAAGAAGTTGAAAAATATAATGGTAATGCAATGTAAGTGATTTGGAGGCAAGCAGAACTCATCTTTTGTACTTGGTTATATTTTTTTTGTTTTAAATCTCATGATGTTTAAATCAGCCTCCATATTTTTTAGGGAATGACTCATGATTTTTTAACACTATTGGTTGGCAGTCCTGTTCTTTACACATGTGGGGAATTGTAGTTCTTGACAGTCTAGTTCTTGACAGTCTAATTTTGTAGACTGCAAAATCTTTGTGATAGGGTCATCACTTCAGACTGTATGTAACTGTTGCTTTTTCTAATAGAGTCCTGCTCCACATCTGGGTCTTGGGACACTTCCAGAACCTATATAGTAGTAATAATAACAGTTATAATAATAATAATAATCTACCTAATAATCAGGGGAAGGCTATTTGCAGTGACCTTTATGCCCCAAATACATTACCTATTCGGTATTATTAGCATAAGACATTGGAAGGGAGGATAGGAAACCCTAATTCTTGAAATGATTTTGCAGATATTGTTTGTCTTTAAAAGGGGTGATAAAATTATTTTCTGTCAGGCAGTATGGTGGAAACTGTGCAACTTGGATTGCTGTTTGTGTTGGCAGACAAGCACTGATTAATGGCAGAAGCCAGGAAATCAGAACACAAGAACATACGGGAGAAGAAAATTGAGGTCAGCAGAAGAAAAATGATGCTGATTTCACTCAGAAGTACTGAGGTTCTAGCTTGTACAAGGAAAATCATGTTGCAATTCAATACACATTTACTTTTGTCATCCGGGAGTGTATATACCTGTAATGGCCCAATTGCAAATGACAGAAGATTAGGAGATTTGGGAAAAATTGTGTAATTAGGTTCTAACTATTAACTTCTGCAGCATACTCAGTACTATGCTTGATGCTGGGGTTACTATGGATCTTCAAAACAAGTGTAGGTGGGATGTAAGGTGTTTTATTGTCATTGAGCCATACTTGTTTTTATATACATACATTTATGTATATAAAAATAACATATATACATACATACTTGTTTTAATACACATACATTTTTCAGAAAGACTGTGAAACAAAGAACGTCTAGAAGGATTAGTAAAACAGTGCAAAATTCTGAAGTGTTACCTGGCAGTTAAGGTCACATAGGAATTAGAAGCAGCCTTCATATCTAGTAGAGCTATATCAGTTTAAAAAAAAAAAGGGGGGGGGGGGCTGTTTTTCTTTTCTTTTGTTATGAAAGCAAATATATAGGGGGGATCCAAAGCAGATTTTTTCCTTTGACATTTCCTCATTAAAAATAATTTTCTGACCCTATGTTATCTGATGACTGATACTCACAAAAATTACACTTTCACTCCATACCATGGGGCTCCAGGGTATGACTGTGACTGTGGAAGTGCCAGGGAACCACCTGTGGCAGAAAGAAGGGAGGTGGACAAGAAGAAGCAGCAGCTCAGCTTTACTGTCTTAAGAAAAGACCTCTGCCCTCTTTTAAAGAATTCTGAAACATAAGAGGGGTCCTTTCTATCCACCTTTCCATAATTATGAAGGGCACTAATGGAAGATAAACCTGACCCTTACAGCTTTCATTCTGTGTATCCATTCTCCATGCTTTGAAACTTCTTCCAAGAAACACAGAATTTCTGCAACAGCTGGGGGACCAAGCTGGCAAAGGATGTATTGCCTTAGGAGGAATAGGTTGACCACTATGTGTTAGCGTGTCTCCACAAACTTACTTGGCTTACAAATTACAGCCCACCTTGAAATGCAATGAGATGAACATCAGCAGCTGTAGGTATAAGGAAATATCTGATATTTTAAAATCTCCCATGGTTTGGAGGCAATATTATTTTGAGACTTGAAGTTCAGCCATTGGGCTTTGGTTCAGCCACACTGGAAGTCATAGGCCAAGTTTTTATGGTTGTAGGAATGCCTTAAATGGCAGAGCATCTGTCTCAGTGCACTTAGCTATTGAAAGAGCCTGCTGAGAACAAGGAGGGGAAATGAATGAATCAATGCAGAGGAGCTAGGCAAATGCTTGGTCAGTATGGTAAGTAAATCACATGATAACACAGCTGTTAGTTTACAAAGACTATATTTTAGTGCCAGTTATTCAAGCAGTTTGTACAGTGGTGCGGTCAGTGTTTCAGTATATCATGTGAGAGATACCATTGACAGTTGACAGCACATGTGGGACTTGCATCATTCTTAGTGTCTTCTTTCCTACCTTGTAACTATTTCAGTCGTTTATGCCTTTAAGTGCTTCAGTTCTTAGGCCTGTGAATTGAGGATGATGATGCTTGCTTCTCACCAGAGGTTCATCTAACACTAGTAAGGGAACGGTACTGCACAGGAGGTAAAGATTTCCAGTTTATTAGTTGAAGCAGCCAATGGAGAACTCTTGAGGCTTTGCCATAGGATCTTATTCTGCTTGGTAATTTGCTTCTAAGAAGTCCTATAGCTAGAGACTCAGAAACTACAAAGTAGGAAATAGAACAGAAAACATAATAATTTGCCTTTTTTAAATTTTTTTTAACTAGATGATCTCTAAGATCCCATCCAACCCTGACCATTCTATGATTCTATGAAATTATGAGGTTTTTAACACCATGTTGTCATGAAAATGCTGCTGGGCCCAAAGCAGCTGACTTCTCCATCCAGATAGAGGCTTGTAATCATCAGCAGTAAGCAGGACTTCAACCTGTGCTTTTAGCAAGTGTTGCAAATAAGTTTATCCATGCCAGTTTAAGCATATTTTCACAGTTCTAACAGAACTGTCCTGTGAGAACAAATAAGTCTTTCCAGAAACAGTCTTTAGAGAGGCAAAATTCTTCTGAGAAGCAGAAGTGGAAACTCTGTCATCCAAGAGGACATCGAGTCCCTCCATACATCAGGACTTAACTGCAGCACAGCAAATTTGAATGGTAAGTTTTCAACTGACTGAAATACAAAAGTATTCTAACAAGTGAGCATCTTATTTTGTCCTGTGCTAGCAAAAGGACTGCATGAAAGTGACCCCACACTGGTGCTCAGTGTCTGCTCAGCTAGTTCAGAAGCCTGCAGAAGGCAGCCCCTTCCCAGGGCAGCAAGTATTCAAGAAGTTGTTTGCAGATTTTCCTTCTGTGTATATAAATTTCTTATGTGTATGTGTGTGTGCAGCATACATACATATGAATGCACACACACACACACACATGCAAATACATATACATATACAGAAATTTATATAACAGAGCTCTCTTCCCCTTTCCTCACCAAATTTATGAGGAGACCTTTGTACCAGCATGCCCCCGTACTTTTGTCCTGCTAAAAAACAAAGGAGGACCTGGGACCAAGTGTGTAGCAGAACATTATCTTTTGAGCTAATAGGTTCAACTATAGTTTTGCTTCAGAATTTTCACAGAGATGTCTCCAGCTCTCCAGGTTCTCTAGATCTGGTGACCACATGAAGATACGACCATGGTAGTAGTCTCATATTCTCATGCAATCAACCAGCAGGAAGGAGTAAAACATGTTTGTTGTTAAAACTGGATTCATGTTGCAGGCATCATGTTGTACAGTCCTCACAACATAAGCTGTTATTGGGGAACTTTTCATCTAACATGTCTGTGGGGTTGCATCAGTCTAAATAAATCCTGATTAACCTTAAATGCTGTTCTTTTCATATTGAGACCATCTGTTTTCATGAAAATAAAAGTACATTCTGCACTGCGAATGAAAATTTAGTGTCAGGGTGTCCTGATTTCAGCTGTAGCAGTTATTTTTCTTCTTCGTAGCTGGTGCAGTGCTGTGTTTTGGATTTAGTCAGAGAACAATGCTAATAACACACCAGTGTTTTAGTTGTTGCTAAGCAATGCTTACCCCAGTCAAGAAGTTTTCAGTCTTTTGTGCTCTGCAGTGAAGAGGGGCGTAGGAAGCCGGGAGGAAGCAGAGACAGGACACCTGACCCAAACTAGCCAAATGGGTATTCCATACCACAGCATGTCATGCCCAGTATATGAACTGGGGGAGTTACCTGGAAGGCCTAGATTGCTGCTTGGGTCGTGCTGGGTATTAGTCACAGGGTGGTGAGGAATTGTTTTGGGCATCACTTGTGCTTTCTAAAGTTTAATTCTTTTATTGTTGTTGTTTCCTAATAATATTATCAGTATTGTAATTGTTGGTATTCGTTCTATTATCAATATATTTTATTTTAGTTATTAAACTGTTCTTATCTCAACCATGGGTTTTACATTCTTTGATTCTCCTCCCTATCCTGCCTGCGGAGGTGGGGGATAAGCAAGTGGCTGCATGGTACTAAGTTACCAGCTGGGTTTAAACTACAACACACGGATAGAGCCTGTTGTAGCACTGCATTGCCTGGTCTCAAATTGTGTTCAGGTAAACAGTAGGATCTTGAAATGAAGTCTATTGTCAGCTCTACTGTGACACCATCCCAAGACCAAGCCAATGAATCATGTGCGTAAGTTTGGACGAGGCTGTACATTGAAAATAACCATTTAACAATTTCTTGCTTTGTAGTGAAATGAGTATGTGGATAATTTGGGGCTGATAAACCTTTCTCTGGCTTCTTATATCACCTTTACAGGAAGGTAATTAGGAAATTCTGGTACATATGGGGAGATGTTTTTCATTAAAATAACTTTCACTGGTGAGTTGCTCACTTAGTTTTCAGATCCAGTAGCAGTACAAGAAACAGCAAAGAATTCAACCTGAAAATCTTAGAACATGGGATTTCTGAGTGTACATGCTGAGAGAGAAAATGAATACACTGGATTAAAAGAACCAGCTTGTCCTGGGTTCAGCAGCAGCAGTCATTTTTCTCCTTCTTGGTAGCTGGTGCAGCACTGTGTTTTTGATTTTGGGCCTGGGAACAGCGCTGATAACACCAGTGCTTTCAGTTACTGCTTGGTAGTGTTTTGGTCTGACCAAGGACTTTCTGAGCCTCATGCTACGACAGGGAAGAGGGGAAGCTGGGAGGAAGCAGAGGCAGGACACCTGACCCAAACTGAACAAAGAGGTTATTCCACACCACAGCATGTCATGCCCAGGATGGGAAAATGGAGAGCAGAGACCCAGAAGGGTGTGGTGGTGCACTGGGGGGTTCGCTGCTGGGGGGTGCACTGGCTGGGTCGGGCTTGGTGAGCAGTTGTATTCTCTTTCCTTGTATTTCTCTTGTATTGTTACTGGTGGTAGCAGTAGTGATTTGTGTTATACCTTAGTTACTGAACTGTTCTTATCTCAACCTGTGCGAGTTGCATTCTTCCGATTCTCCTCCCCATTCTCCCAGGACTGGGGGAAGAAAGAGAGGGCAGTGAGTGAGTGAGTGAGTGAGTGAGTGAGAAAACTTCGTGAGTGAGGGGCTTAAACCATGACACAGTTAAGTTCTGAAGATCTAAATGCCAGTATTACTAGTGAAATTATCCTGAACAGTAATTTTTTTTTAAATTTTTTTGGTTGCCTAGGTTTTCTGAGTTTGAAAAATAAAATATGAAATATTCAGTAGAGGACATTTTCCTTTTGCAAGAAGGTTTGCAATTAATTGTTTGAAGTGTTTTTCCAATTACTACTATATGTCACTTTAGGAGTGAGTATGATGCTTGAAGTTTGCTATTTCAGTTTTTCTGAATTCTGAAGAGAAGGATCTGAACATTAAACAAAGGGAATTGAGGCAAACCAATGCATTCCTGTGAATCAAACAACGAGAGGGGCACCTGGACTTGGGAGTGCACAGTCTGCATGTGTTATCCAAGAAACAGGAAGATTTATCTATGGCAGCTTGTCCAGTTATATTGAACTCTTTCCCACTCTCTGCTACAGGACAAACTTTGTCATTCCTCCAATACATGTAGCAAATGAGATAAACATTTTGTGTGGGAGTAAGTCAACAAAGAAAGATAGGCAATGGGATCTTCTCTGGTGGAACCTGATAAATTCTGTCTTGAGCCAGACGAAAATTGCAAGTTCCTACAAATGTTTGCCATAATTTATAGCTGTAAATAGGGAAGATAATCTATGGATGATACCATTATGAGTGAAGTCAGTTTGAAACACATGGTCCTAATTTTCTTGGGGAAATCACATCTGGATCACAAGGGATCATCATGGCATAAACTTAACAGTGTCAGAAGACTTGTAAAGAGATCTCTTCTAGACTTGCTTATTATAACTCTGCAGAAATTATCCTATAAACTGATTAGAAAAACCACAGCCTTCTTCAACTTGCGTACAAAAAGATCTTGGCAAATGACATGGCATTTATGTATAAAGCATGACATTTCTCTTCTTTATAATTTAATATTTTCTTCTAGTGAAATGACTTTAGTTGGCCCACTGTAGCAAATGTCAGACCTATAAATATGCCAGGATCACTATTTTTATCAGTTTTTCTTGTTGTTCATAATTAAACACTAAATATTTGTCTGAAGATGTCTTCTGGATAATAGCAGTAGTGCTGGCATTATGAAAAGTCCTTGGCTGGGTTGTCTGCTTACTACATTATCAGCAAACATTTTATGAGTTTTGCAGGTCTGCTGCAGACTGACAAGTCAATTTCAGAGTTGTGGCTGTGTACAGCTATCAGTATGGTGCCTGTAAGGTGGCAGCCCTTCTGTTTCTCTAGTCTCTTGGTTCAGTTTTCACATTTGCTCCTTTCATGCATCTAATAGGCTGCAGCGTGATCCCTAACAAGATGGCAGTTAAAACTGATAGGGAATTTGCCAAGAAAGGGACAACTAAAGAAATACAAAGCTTAAACAAGAAGATTAGAAGACAGAAAAGTATTTTCCTATGATCCACCCACTGCAGGAAAACTGGTATTAATTTTTCCTTCGTTATTTTCTTAGTCAGAATATATATGCACACTTAATAAAGGCAATTACATGAAATTTTTATAATTTATTATTACAAGATATATATCCATAGATATTAATATCCATTTTTTTCTAGTTTATATTTTAGATTTTATTTGTGTGTGGTTAGCAGCCGATCCTATTCATCTAATTTCCCATTTTATCACAGTCATTATTTCATTGCGGTCAATGGGATTACTGAAATTGTACTAGAGAAACTTCTATGCATACCTATTAGGCCCAGTATTTTTTTATAGTTGAAATTAAAGTTGAAATTTAAACCTACCCAACAAAGGACTACAATAGCAGCAAAGAAATACCTTTATTTTTTTCCTGTCCTAACAAATTATTTATATAGCATTATTTTGCTTGTATAATTTGTTTTGCTGAAACTGTAGTATAATAAACATCATCATAAAAATAACTAGTAAAATTATTCCAATCCTTTTGTGCAAGAATAAGATTTGTATTATTTTTCTTAGGAACTGTCTTGTTAAAATAAGGTGATTGCTTCCAATTGCTTCTGTTACTCCATGTCATTTAATAGATGCCTTATTGCTGAGTGCGCCTCTAAAAATTTAATTCCTTGGTACTGTATATAGTTGGAACATAGGGACTCAACTGGAAATAGATCATAATTGCTTAGGTTCTGTGTTTTCAGCAGTTGACTGGCTCATAATGTTGTCATATTATGCCTGCCTTTGACTTGATCATCACTTTGAAAACTAACTTTCAGTGTCTCTAACTGGACGCTGCATGTCACTTCTTGCTTCAAAAATTCTAGCCTGATCATTGTGTCTTTACTCCTTCATGAGAGAAGGATGATCTTTAATGCTGTATTTTTCTCATTTTATCCCATTATTCATATCCATTGTGCTTTCATTTGTTGCTTTTATTTGCATCTGTGGTAAGTTTTCAGTATCCTTTGCTTTGTGTACTTGAATCTTCAGGCTAAGCATGATGGATTTGCCTGTCTTACCCTCTCTTTGTGCTCAGTAAAAGTGTCCTTGTGTCATCAAATATTTGTTTCACCTCACTGCCTTGCAACAAAGCTTAACACAAGCAATCACAATACTAAGACTGTTCTAAGAAATAATTGCAAAGGCATTCTACTTTTAAAAAGTAAGAAAGAGGTATTTTCTTCTAATGTCTTTGAGATACGGCAGTCCTACCCTTAATTTTGCCATGGACCTTTTGAAGTCTCTGACTTCAGCAAGCTGGACTGTACTCTACTGTTCCTATTATTTTGATCTCTTTATGTGCCTTATTGAGGTTTATGTTTTGAAGGCCTAGAAGGCTTTAGTGCCTATAATGTAAACTTCATTATTCAGGGAGACTGAAGAAGGATCTCTGATGCTTCTCTGTATTATAAATTATGTCTGTGTTTATTTAAGATGATATTAGGCAGCTTGCATTTGGCAAAGTAGAAGCCTTTCAGAGAAACTTCTTACAAGACTTTGGCAATCATGCTGTCATTAACTGCAAAGTCATTACTGTATCTGTAATCTACATATTTCAATCGTGCTCATTGCAAACTCTTCTATGTACCATACATAAGAAACATATCTGTATTTTTCACATAAGCGAATGTGCGATTTTGTGAGATTTCTAAAACAGGACTTTTTGTAGAAGTACACAGTGCACACTTAAGAAGAAACAATTTTTGTCTTATCCATGTTTTCCTGCCTACATTCCTCCACAAAGTGAGAAAACATCAGTTTCAGTCCAAGCTTGTTATTTTTCAAGTGCAAGTAATCTTGTGCTGCTTTAAAGTACACTTTCTGCTGTTCAGGAGAGAGTGATCATAAAGGTATGCATGCTCAGTGAGCATGATCCATGTGCTCAGAGTAAGGTGGAGGTTGTGAACAGGTAGGCAGTCGTTGCTCTACAAATTTCTCTGGAATTCTAAGTAACTTCCCTGAAAAGAAGGCTTATGCTGTGTGTGTGCGCAAACAGGTAAGTGAGCACAGCCTTGTAAAAGCAGTGAGAAGGATTTTTTGTTGTCGTTGTTGTCAGTCTACTCACTAGCTCCATCCTGTGGCTTACCCAAAACACTCCACATCTGTATTTTTATATTGGTATGTCTGTTGAGATCCAAGTTGACAAGAAAAATGGTATTTTCAGTAACTGGTTATATTTCTTTGCATAAATATCTATGACGTGCTATTTTCTGCTTAAAGAAATCATGAGATGCTCTCAAAAAAGGGGTGAAAGAGGTAGGTTATGATTAACAGAGTTCACTTTATTCAATATGTATTGTTTTCTCTTGGGCACTGAATACAGAACCACGCTGCATTATATAAAGCCACACTATAACACAAATATTAAAGCATCTGGACTATATTATTTTGTAGAGATGGTGGGAAGGAAAAGAGAAGGGAACAATCATTAAAGAAGCCTTTGACATGCTTTTTAATAATATAAATGAACTGGAATCTATGTTGTTTTCTGACTACATCAAATGCTTGTTGTGGAGAAAAGAAACTGTTTACTTGATAATGACTGGCTACCCTGGATTTGGAGAAGGATGAGGTTCTCAATGACTTCTTTCCCTCAGTCTTCACCAGCAAATGCTTTGACCACACCACCCAAGCCTTGGAAGGCGGACGCAGGGACCGTGAGAATGACAACCCCGGGCCCACTGTAGGAGAGGATCTGGTTCGAGACCATCTTAGGAACCTCAACATACACAAGTCCATGGGACCTGATGAAATCCATAAGTGAGTCCTGAAGGAGCTGGCAAATGAAGTTGCTAAACCACTGTGCATCATATTTGAAAAATCATGGCAGTCAGGTGAAGTTCCCGATGACTGGAAAAAGGGAAATATAACCCCCATTGTCAAGAAGGGGAAAATGGATGAGTCGGGGAGCTACAGACCAGTCACTCTCACCTCTGTGCCTGGCAAAATCTTGGAACACATTCTCCTGGAAGGCATGCTGAGGCACATGAAAAACAACAAGGTGGTTGGTGACAGCCAGCATGGCTTCACTAAGGGGAAATCCTGCCTGACCAATCTGGTGGCCTTCTATGATGGAGCTACAGAACTGATGGACAGTGGTAGAGCAGTTGATGTCATCTACCAGGAGTTGTGCAAAGCTTTCGACACTGTCACATGACATCCTTGTCTCTTTAAGTTGGAGAGACATCAATTTGATAGGTGGACCACTCAGTTGATAAAGAACTGGCTGGATGGCCACACGCAAAGAGCTGTGCTCAGTGGCTCAATGTCCAGCTGGAGACCAGTAACGAGTGGTGTCCCTCAGGGATCGGTGTTGGGACCGGTCTTGTTCAACATCTTTGTCGGTGACATGGACTGTGGGATTGAGTGCGCCCTCAGCAAGTTTGCCGATGACACCAAGCTGTGTGGTTCGGTTGATACGCATGAGGGAAGGAATGCCATCCAGAGGGACCTTGACACACTTGTAAGGTGGGCTGATGCCAACCTGATGAAGTACAACCATGACAAGTGCAAGGTCCTACACGTGCGTGGGAGCAATCCCAGGCACAGCTACAGGTTGGGCAGAGAAGAGATTCAGAGCAGCCCTGCAGAGAAGGACTTGGGGGTATTGGTCGAAGAGAAACTGAACATGAGCTGGCTTCAGTGTGTGCTTGCAGCCCAGAAAGCCAACTGTATTCTGGGCTGCATCAAAAGGAGCGTGACCAGCAGGTCGAGGGAGGTGATCCTGCCCCTCTACTCTGCTCTCCTGAGACCTCACTTGGAGTATTGTGTGCAGTTCTGGTGTCCTCAACATAAAAAGGACATGGAACTGTTGGAACAAGTCCAGAGGAGGGTCATGAGGATGATCAGGGGACTGGGGCACCTCCCTCATGAAGATGATAGGATGAGAAAGTTGGGTCTGTTCTGCCTGGAGAACAGAAGGCTGCGTGGAGACCTCATAGCAGCCTTCCAATATCTGAAGGGGGCCTATAGGGATGCTGGGGAGGGACTCTTCATGAGGGACTGTAGTGAGAGGACAAGGGGTAATGGGTTCAAACTTAAACAGGGGAAGCTTAGATTGGATATGAGGAAGAATTCTTTACTGATCTGGGCCCATGATCTGCACCACACTCCTGCGCCTCTGGTGCAGTCTGGCACAGAGGGAGCTCCATGGGGCTGTGTCTCCTCGTCAGGGCCCTGGAGGTGCTGGGCCAAGACGTGCTGAGCAAGTCTGTGAAATGTCCCCTCAGGGAAGGGCAGTGCCTGGGAGCACACACATCTCCACAGATGCACAGGGAGCAGCAGTCCTGGTCACAGCTTTACCTGTGGTCAGGTCCCAGCCCCGAGCCCAGCACAGACTTACAGAGACAGTGAAATCCTTGGGCACACTACTGACAGTCCCCAGTGGAGTGCCTATCTTTGAGCAGTGCTGTAAGGTGATGGCCGTTGGTTGTACTTCTGTGGGCAGTCGGATTAACACTTCTCTCCGAGACGGTTGCCTAGGCCAGCAGTACCCTGGGGAAGCATCAGGCTAAAAGCAGAGGGCAAGAGAAGTGAGCGGAGGGCTTCGCTCCCCTGCTTGCAGAAGCACAGGCAGCCCTGTGCCCGGGGCTGTGCTTCTGCTGGAGACGCACGGTGTGTTGGGAAGTGGGCAGAAGCACCCGACTATCTTCCCAGCCCAGGAAAGAGGAAAAGTTCCAGCAAGGAGGAAACACCTGATACCCTGCACCAGTGTCCGGGCTTTCCAGAAACCTCTTGTGTTGGCCAGTAGGTCTGCAGCCTCCTTCCACCCTCCACTGCCCCATCATGGGTGGAACAATCAGAGCTCTGGCTGTGAAGTGGTGACCTCGGCATGGCCGAGGCAGCAGTGAGGGCTCTGGCACCAGGGCTGGGGTGAGCCTAAGGGAGCCACAATGCTACAGCCATGGGCCCCGTGGTTTTGTCCCACCTCTCTCTACCTCGAAGAGCAGTGTCTGCAGCAATGCCTGCTTGCAGGAACACCAAGCACGAGCCCAGCACAACAAGAACTGCCTGGACCCAAGGGCTGCCCGTACCTGTGCCTTTGAGAGCCCAGCCAGGCACCTCCATGGGGTCAGACGTTGCCTCTCTCATTTGCTGAGCTTCCTGGGGAAGACACCAAGGCACAGGGAAAAAAACACGTCAGAGCGGGCCAGGAGAGGGGGCCCTACAGAAAAGAAGCTCAACCCACAGCCCCTGCAAGGGAGGGGTGTGTAGGCTGGGATGCGCAGGACCCCCTGCGCCAGGCCCTTCCTGTGCCAGGTGGGGGCCTTTTCCTGCCCAGCCCTCTTTGCAGAGTGCAGGATCACCTTCTTTATAGAGCGGATGTCCACAGCCAGATGTGTCACCTCATCCCTCAGCTGCTGTATCTCTCCGGCTTGTCCTTTCCACACATTAGGTGTGTTCCTGCAATCACCAGGAGATCAGACCTTGTCAGATCACTGCCCAGCAATGCGCGGAGCCTCCAAGCCCAGGAGTAGCAGAGACAGTGATGCTCGAGCCCCTTCTCTTTCCCTGGTTTGCAAGTGCTTCCTTCCCCCTCCAGGTTTAGCACAAGGCCAGGACAGGAGCAGAAGACACGAGCTCTGGACACTGTGCAAGTGAGAGGAAACAGCACGGGCTCATCTGCCCGTGCTATCCCCACCAAACATGCTGCAGGGTGGGGGAGAAGAGAGGGCTCTTACCACAGCGAACTCAGGCCAGCTGCAGGCTGCCCCTGGAAGGGAAAGGCTCTCGCTGGAGTCCCACAGCATCCGGGGCTTCCTTGAGCTGGCAGCTCTAGGAAGGCACAGCAGAAGCTGCTGCCGCTGCTTTGGGTCACTGCCCGGCACCGCAGGACGGGCGATTCACTCACCCACCCATCGCCAGCAGTGCTCCCTGGCAGGGCTTTCCTGTCCCACTGACCTGTGGCGCATTCTTTCCACACAGCCACCCCATGAGCAGCGAGGTCCTGAACCAGGCACCAGCTGTAACATCACCGAGAGAGAGTCAATTTACTGCGGTTTCTAAGGATCTCTGTGGTCACACGGTCTCCTCCCACACCAGGGTGGCAAGAGGTTGGCCGAGGACAGCACAAAGGGTTGCAGGGAGAGGAGGTAGCTCCAAGCACGGACTCTTGCCCTGGGCCTTGGGGCGCCGCACAGCCCTGGTTCCAGGCTTTGCACCCCACTGCTATGCCCCATTTCATCTGCCTGCAGCGAGCATCTTGTGACCTCCCAGATCCACAAAGGTGAGATGCTGTATGGGCCACACAGGCCCTCAGTGCCTCTTCCTCACGCTGAAGGTCGCTCCTCACACCTCTGTGCCTCTGCTGGCAGCAGGTAAATACTAACAGAGAGCAGCGAGGCTCATCAAGCAGAAGATCATGAAGAGCCTCTCTTTTCTCAGGGTCATAATCTGTTTCTTGAAAAAGAGTGAGTCCTGGGGTTAGCACTGCTCAAGACAAAGCCCTGCCCAGAGGAATTTCTCTAACAAGTGGAACAGCATCCCTTAGCTCCATGTCCATACAAGACACTTGTACCCACAGTGCTGAGAATCTTGTGCTGAGGCATCTCTGAAGGAAGATCACAGCCATTGCCACTCTGTAAGCAATGCTGAATACCAGCCCTGGGCAAAGAAATGGGAGGAAAGCCTGAGGAGAATTCTTGAGGAGCTCTGTCTGGTGTATGGCAGACCCCTGCGAGGAGGTGGGTGCTGGTCTGCACACTTCTTTTCTGTGGGGGAGGGACAGGCCAGGCTTATGGCCTGGAGAGGGTTGCTTGTTTCTTGCTCGAGGCCCGGCAGGATCCCATTGCAGGCAGGGCACTGACAGCAAGGCTGGGGAAGGACTGTGGATGAGGCTTTGGCCCCTGCATCTCTACCACACAGATGTGCCCTGTGGTTATTATGGTAGCCCCATGGTCATTACAGACATGGACATGGCGGCCAGCTCCATCATGGTCGCATAGGCAAAACGGCCCCAGGCCACTCTCGAGGCAGGATGGTACTGACTATTCAGGGCTGTCGATCTTAGCTGAGCCAGGCAGGCCTGGTGCAACCATGGGCTGAAAGGCAGCACTGAACTTACACTCCGTGTCTGCAGCACTGCAGCCATAGTGTGCTGGCTCTTTGCAGTTGGTCCTGTGGTCCTCCTGAGAGGGGGGGCACCTATGGGAGGGGAGAGGCAGGACACTGTTTGGCACGCCGCATGAGCCAAGGCCCTGGCCAGAAGACAGGCCTATGGGAGGAGGGGAGCAGCTGCCCTCCTCCAAAGCCCCCTCTTCCTCCCATGGCCTCTGCAGCTCCACAGCCAGAGCCCTCCAGCAGGACTGTGGGCTTTGGCCCCAGGGGGCAGAGGGGCTTTCAGCTGAGCCTCTTCCCCACTCACAGTGGGTTTCCCAGGCCATGGGACTGTTGTGCTGCCCACAGCGTTCGTCAGCTCCTCCATCGTGTCCCCCCAGCCCCTGCTCCCCCCTGGGGCTCTAGGGGCCTGACCCTCCAGCTGATGGTCCCAGGAGGAACCCCGCACCTGTTCCTAAGGACCTGATTGGGCCCAGCTGCTCGTCCGTCCGTGCTGCTGCTGGCTGTCCTCACGAGGGCAGTGTGCTGCGCTCTCGGAGGAGCCTTTCTCCTCCTCATCTTGAGGGCAAACGAAGCTCCCCTACAAGCCTGTGTGTCCTCCTTCTGAAGCAGGAGTGTTGCCTGCCTGGGGGAGGGCGCTTGGGCAAAAGCCCATAAACCGACTGCCAGGAGGAGAACGCCAGACACAGGCACACAGCCACCGGGACACAGCAAACTGCTACCAGGCAAGAGGTGGTGTCTCACAGTTCAGGGATACATCCCACTGCCCACCTAGTGCTCTGGGTTACATTTGTGAGTAGCCAGTGCTGAAAATACACCAGCGTTTCTCTGGTGCTGACCTGTGCTTGCAGAGCCCAAGGCTTGCTCTGTTTCTCTCTGGGTGTCCCCCATTCAGTAGGCTGTGTGGGTGGGCAAGAGCTGGGACAGCCAAGCCAAAATGACTCGGCTCCATTCTAGGTGAGGTTATTAGCTGAAATAAAGCCTCGCACTTTGGTCAACCCTGTCAGGTGACGGTTCCCGTGGGTTAGCAAAGGAGCACGGCCGTCCCTGCCGAGGCGAACAACGACGGCATCACCCCCGGCCCGCGCCTCGCCCCGCCTCATCCAGCACCGCCCCATAACGCCCGTAAAGGCGCCCTTTGACCGCTGCGCTTCCCGCGCACTTCCTGCGCGCCGCTGCGTGTTTGCGGCATGGCGGGCGAGACGCAGTGCCTCAGCTACGCGGGCTGCAACTTCCTGCGGCAGCGCCTGGTGCTGGCCACGCTCAGCGGGCGGCCCATTAAGATCCGCAAGATCCGCGCCAAGGAGGAGGATCCCGGGCTCCGCGGTGAGCGGGGGCCCTGCGGACCCCGCGGGAGAGCTCGGGGGGCGGCTGCTGGCGGCCTCGGCGCCTTACTGGCGGGAAGCACCGGGGTGGTGGAGGTGCCGGTGTCTCCCCCGACGGCCTGCGCTCCCGGCGCCGTGTCGCCTTGGGCTGTCCTCCTGGGTAGTGGGTCTGCGGCTGGGGGGAGGAGCCGGGGGGTGGAAGAGGTCGCGGCGAGGAGTGGCGCGGCCTTCGCCGTCTGTCGAGGGAAGCCGGTGTGCGGCGGAGAGAAACCGGCGGCGGCGGCCCCGCGGCCGTGCCTTCACCCGGGGCCACGCGTCTCCTCCGGCGTGGTGTGAGTCCCGCTCGCAGCTCCTGCGCTGGCCCGCTCGCTGTACAGCGGGGCTCTTCACTCGAACGGTGCAGGCTCTGCTGGCTTTTCGGCCGTCACTTTCAGCTGCATGCCCGGCTTCAAGCTCCGCGTCCCTCCGTGGGAGCCCAGGCTCCCACAGTTTCAGTGGATCTGGTTTTGTGCTTCGATTTTTATCTGGGGTTTGCCTAAATAGCAGTAAAGGTGAAATACATGAAGTTCATTTAGTTCTCATTTTTGAAAGTTGCTGACACTGTGGACCCTTTGAGGGAAACCTTGAGTAGGGTGTACCCTCTTCTTTCCCACGCAGGACCTTTGGCACCAAATGTGCTCGTTAAACTGAAGTAAGGAGAGAGTAGAATAGAGATTGAGGAAGAAACATTATTGTGGTGCTCAGTTACTTTTTTGGCAAGGTACAAAATTAAGAACAGGGGTAGGACCAGCATAGATACTGCTGTGCCTTTTGAGGAGGCTTTCGTTTATAAATAGGAATTCTTCCACAAAACTTTTAAAACATTCCTGTGTACTTTCCATAACATCTGTCATGACCCAAAGTATTTATTATTACCATGAAATATTTAGTGGTGTTAAAATTTATAGGTTTTGCTAGCCTTTTTTTTTAAAAAGGTGTTTGAATTGCCTTTTTCATATATGGGTTAAAATGTAAATTGTAACTATAACAGAAGAATAATAACAGGCCCTGACCTGTGTTGATGATTCATCATGCAGTTCTGTCTGCTTTTTGTGACTGGAATGTCTGCAGTGAAAACTCTTCAACAGGTTTGTTTGCCAAGAGGGAAAGATGTATTCTCAAAGATGCACTCTTGTGCTGGAAGAGGTCCCAGCACTGTCATGTAAACTTTGGGTTTAGAGATTACCCTAACAGAGAGCAGAGCCAGCATTGTGTGACTGGGTCATCAGTTGTATTATGCACATACTAAAAAAATGTAGTTTCTGCAGGTACCTCTGTTGTCAGAATTGTCAGCTTGTATCACTCACTACATGCTGGGTAGAGGAGTGTCGCATCTAGGGGCGTCCCAGTTGATTTGGGATGCCTATAAGCATGGAGGCTCAAATTAACATATCTGATATTATAGCTAATCACCTTTTCTCATGTGGCAGAATTATACCATAGCAAGTTGAAAAGTGAGGGTAGCCTTACTGTCACAAGAGGCAGGGAAGGGAAAATGTACAAGTGTTGTGTTGAAGTTTCTTATTTTTTTTTCCAGGAATAAATTTAAGGCATTTTAGAATTGTCTTTCTTCTGCTCCTTAGATTTTGAAGCCAGTTTTATTCGCCTGATTGACAAAGTGACCAATGGTTCTCGAATCGAAATAAACCAGACAGGTGAGATCTGTAGTCTTTTGCTGTTCTGGTCTTACGGCCTTTTATCAGTTGCTGCAGTGAAATCAAAGTTTCAGCTTAACAGAGGTAGGTGTTCATATATCGTTGACTGAGAAGATCAGAAATAACCAAGCTAAGAAGTTGTTTAGTGATTGGTTGCATCCAGGAAGACCAGCGCTCCACCAAAATGCAGACTTAAGAAAACTGTATTGACTAAGAACAAAAATTAATATTTTATTTGGTATGCAGGATTTTGTAGTGGGGGAAGGTCTCTCTGAGCCAGAATAGACTTTTGTAGAGAGCAGCATTTGACTTCTACAAAGGTAAACTTCGAAGCAAGACTGCTTAGTCATGCTCAGAAAAGGGGTTGGTTTGAGTGAGAAGCATCCCAGATAAAAATCTCATCTGGTTCTTGTCCTTTCTGGGTTGGTGGGTTGGTTGGTTAATTGATTGGGTTTGGGTGGGGTTTTTTTGTTTGTTTGTTTGTTTTTGTTGTTGTTGTTTTGTTGTTTTGGTTTGGTTTTGTTTTGTTTTGGTAAGGATTTGATAGGCTGAGAAAGTTGGGGCTGTTCAGCCTGGAGAAGAGAAGGCTGTGTGGAGACCTCATAGCAGCCTTCCAGTATCTGAAGGGGAGCTATAAGGATGCTGGAGAGGGAATCTTCATGAGGGACTGTAGTGAGAGGACAAGGGGTAACGGGTTCAAACTTGAACAGGGGAAGTTTAGATTGGATATGAGGAAGAAATTCTTCACTGTAATGGTGGTGAGGCACTGGAATGGGTTGCCCAGGGAAGTTGTGAATACTCCATCGCTGGCAGTGTTCAAGGCCAGGTTGGACAGAGCCTTGGGTGGCATGGTTTAGTGGGTGGTGTCCCTGCCCATGGCAGGGGGGTTGGAACTAGATGATCTTAAGGTCCTTTCCAACCCTAACTATTCTATGATTCTATAATTTTAAGGATTGTGGTTCATCAGTAAAGCAGATGAACTACCACCAGATATGCTGAGGCCATGATGACTTGATGGTCTGGTGAATATTTAGCTGCTGTGGGGAATAATACCTGCTTGTATCAGCATTTTTGGAATTGCTAAGAAACCCTTGAGTTTTAGGCACAAGAGGAAAAAAGACGTGATATATGAGACAGACAGATACACATTGGTCTGTTTGTTAACTGCAGGCAGAAATAGCCTGCTGGAAGCGCTACCGTCTGTCATAAATTCTTCTGTCTGCAATTTGTTTGTATACTTCATTGTGAATTGTCTTTATGCTGTAGTGATGGCAAGCATGCTGATAGTGCTCTCATTTGGTTTGTTCTCCTGGCGTCTTCCCCAGGTACTACACTGTATTATCAGCCTGGTCTCCTGTATGGCGGCTCGTTGGAACATGACTGCAGCCCCACTCGTGGTATTGGCTACTATTTGGAAAGTCTGCTCTGCTTGGCACCTTTTATGAAGCATCCATTGAAGATTGTCCTGAGGGGAGTAACAAATGACCAAGTAGATCCTTCGGTATGTAATAATGTTTAAGTAACAGAGGAGGATTTCTTCCTTAAAAAAAATATTGGGAAGAAATGTCTAAAATATGATGCAGTTTTGTCATACCTCACACACAGAACTCTCCAGTGCATCTGCCTACTGCATCTGCTGGCAAACTCTTTGAGTCAAACAGGCATCTGCTTATTGTTCCCTTTCTGCATCAGCTCCGCACTGCAGTTTGTAATTCACCTTTTGACTTCTAGTTCTGTACTCTTCTGTCTTCTCCCCTGGAAGCTCCCTTTAAATGCAATGTGATGCCATACCACTCATTTGCTTTTCCTGTTATAAATTAGATAAATTTTCCTGTTAGAAATTAGATGGGTTGTTTTTCCTACCCCACATGTTTATTCACTGTAAAAAGAGGAAATAGTCTTTAAGTGTGTCAAGGCAGGAATCTTTCTCTTCTGTTGGATGCTGGACATGGTTATACCATGCTGCTGTGAAGCCTTCTTTCTGTTAGAAACAGATGTCACATAACAGTTATGAAATTACAGTAGTGTAAAAATATATAATCACTTTGATTCTTTAGAAAGACGCTAGGAGGTGTGGTACATCAAAATTACTTTGAAATTGCCTTGAGTTCTGTTACTGCTGATTTACAGTCCTTTGTTTTAATAGTATTGTTAAAAAAGCAAGCTATGGATTGATTCGGAGAAAACTCCAGGAACAAACTTGCCAACAAAGTTTTCTAGTTGACAAGCAGGTATTCTTTATTACGGGCACCGGGAGACACAGGGGATAGCTCCTCTTAACGTGTGTCCCCGTATTGCTACACAAGCAGTCCTTATATAGCTATGGAGCATACATACATATTCATAAGGCTACGAATGGATTCTATCATTTTCCAGGAAGTTCCCCGCATGTGTACAAAAATGTGGTGGTGGTCTCTGAGGGTCGTTTACTTCTTCCAACAATTTTCATCACTGCTGGGAGCCTTTGAAGCACACGCAGTAGATGCTTATACCAGCTTAATTCGTTCATTAGCACCACAGACATAATAATCATCCCATCCTCCTGCTTATCAGTTAGTTTAACTGCAGCCTATCCTGGGCCCCTGCCTTTCCAGATACTCCCTATCTTTATGTCCTGTTCTTCTAGCCTGTTTTTCTTACACTCATTTTGTACTAAGGTCATAAAGGCCTAAACTACCTCAACTGCAGCAGTTTATCTTGCGCAAGGATTCTCAGCATCTTCTCTAGCTGTACTCTATATTTTTTTCTCTGTATATCATGCATCTCAGTAATTTTCCATTATTACTGTTACAAAGCCATCAAACTTAACATTACTTAAAATTGATTCTAAAAGTTTACATATTTCATTTTGTAATTTTGTACCCCCCCGTCTCAGGATGAGATGGGATTAAAACGCTGAACTAATGGTTAGTGGTTATACTTCACCCCCCAAAAAACCTTTTGGAAAACAGCATTGCTGTTTACCTTTTGAATAGTTGTTGGAGACTGCCTGTTCTCTGGAAACATTGTCATTTGAAAACATAATCAGTCTAAATGAATACAATTACTGTGAGGTGTAATTGCAGGTATTTAATGAGCCTCTGAGTCCTGCTGGTATTTACAGCTCTACTCTTCTCGTTTAAAAAAACTTGTTCTCTCACCTGTGGCTGTGTGACACCCATGTGGGCCAAAGGATGATTGAAGTGGGTTATACAGAGCACTGTCAGAAAGAAAAAAGGGAAAAGGGGAATAAAAAACAAAATGGAGAGCATGCTTTCTTAACTTATCAGCCACCATGATCAAAAGTACTTAAATGTTAAGTAGTAAGAGTCAAATATGTCTGCTTTGGTTGCCTGCATCTTTTTAATCACAATGGAGGACTTCTTGAAGAATTTGCAGACCAAGAGCAGTCCAGTTTTGATACTGCTTTCAAGTAAGTTTGGACACCCATCAAAGCAACTTATCTTCATTATGCCAATTACCCATATGGGCTCATGGAGTTTAAACAGTTCTATCTGAAGTGGGTGCGAGAATTTAAGTCAGTTAGTTTTTACTTGAAGGGGGCTTAACCGATCAAAGTTCAGACGTAGATGGGTTGACGCTAAGTGTAAGTAAAATGCAGATGTGCATGCATGACCAGCAGGTCAAAGGAGGTGATCCTGCCCCTCTGCTCTGCTCTCTGAGGACGCCACTTGAGTTCTGGTGTCCTTAACATAAGAAGGACATGGAGCTGTTGGAGCAAGTCTGGAGGGGGCCATGAGGATTATCAGGGGGCTGGAGCACCTCTCATATGAAGACAGGCCGAGGAAGTTGGGGCTATTCAGCCTGGAGAAGAGAAGGCACTGTGGAGACCTCATAGCAGCCTTCCAGTATCTGAAAGGGACCTACAGGGATGCTGGAGAGGGACTCTTCATCAGGAACTGTAATGATAGGATAAGGGATAATGGGTTTTAACTGGAACAGGGGAGATTTATGTTAGATACGATGAAGAGGTTCTTTACTGTGAGAGTGGTGAGGCACTGGAGCAGGTTGGCCTGGAACAGGAAGTGGTAAATGCTTCATCCCTGGCGGTGTTCAAGGGCAGCTTGGACAGAGCCTTGGGTGACACAGTTTAGTGTGAGGCATCCCTACCCATGGAGGGTGGTTGGAACTAGACAATCTTAAGGTCCTTTCCAACCCTAAACATTCTGATTCCATGCTGAGGAGTTGTATCTTAACTTCATTGTGCTATAGAAGCACAGCTGTCATTAGTATGACTCTCATGTGTGGTAACATTTTAAATGTCAATAACTAAATACCCATTCCTAAAACGGGTTTAAACCTTGTTTATGTCTGTTTATTGCCTGAGTAAACACTAAACACCAGATGGTGCACATCAGTAAACTACTTTATGGACTTTTACCAGGTGCTTTGTATAGCATTTAACTCTGCAGGCTGCTGAAACTAAAAAGAGAAGTTTAGGTGCTAGCCTAACTGGGTGTTATGCTTAAGTAAATGGTAACTTGGTTTTAAATTGATTTGAGCTTTTGGTTTTTAGTAGGGAGAAGGTGTTTGTGCTTGAAAGGAGAAGCCAGTCCTGCCCATCCTCCCTCCATATCTGATTCAGCTGTCTGCTGAATTGCACAGTATGCGTAGTCCTGCATACTCCAGTACCCGCACACTTTTCAGAGCCTTCCCTAAGCCAGCTCAACTAACTGGCAAAAAGGTAAAGAGCTGTAAGACTGCATCTTCTCAAGGAGGCATTCACAAAGGCAATAGCAGGAATATGTGTGCAGCCAGAGAAGTGGGACCTTTCTCTCCTGATAGCAGCGAGCAGATAGGCTGACCTGCTGGGCTTTCTGAAATCCACTCAGCTTTTACACAGGCTCAAAAATACCTGTTGGATGGAACTGCTGTGTTGTGGGTTTGAGGTTGCTCTTTGACAGAGTCCCCTTACCAGGGCAAAGGGAACATGGCAGATTTTCTGGTGTGGGGAGAGTGAAAGCAGTCAAGGTGAGAGGAAGGACGTTTCTGAAGATTGGCTTGTGGAAGGGAAGACTTCACTCAGTTCAGTGAGGTACAGGTCAGGCTGAGTTTCTACAGTATCAAAAGAGTGTGTTTCTGTTAGCATTTGTTTATATATGTTTGTAGCCCTCCGGTGGGGTGCAATGGAAAGCTCTGGCAGCTGGCACCATTCTAAAAGAGTACTGTGGCCGCTGAAATAGAAGGTAATGTGCACTTGCTCAGGTTGGTCCTTGGTGATAGTAGTGTGTGAGTGATACATCCTAAATGAGTGAGGGGGATATTGCTTTGACTCACACTTGTCAGTAGGAGACGTGACTTTTGAGTATCAGCCTGAACTATTCACTGGCGGCCTATGTCTGCATTATGTTTTTCTGTGTGACCATTGATGGTACCTGACCATGGAGAGCCTATGGGACCAACCATGTGGGACTGGAGGACAGCATTGCGGCACTTTCCAGTTCTCCATGTAGAATGTATGTGCGGGTGTCCTTGTGAAGTGCCTTTTGAAAGGCAGTGGAGGTGGCGTGCAAATGGTAGCTGTTAGTTAACTTCTCTACCTACTGTTATCCTGACAGATACATAGTGCTGCAGTAACCTGGCTTTACGATAATTGTTCTTAATGTTTGAGTTTGCGAATGTTGAAGTTTTTATGCAGCTGTTCCACAGGTCTTTCAACTGAAATTGTTTTCATGATGGCTTTTTTTTTTTAACTCACTGTAGATATCTTTGGAAGGAGAAAAGTTTGTATTTACAGTAGTTTGTGAGCAAGCAGTGTCTATGTGACTTAGCAAGTGGTTGGTATTTGTAGTGAGGCCTTTGGTGGTTTGATACATTTGCTTTGGTACTACTTGGTGTTGCGTAGTCCACTCTGGAAATGGAGTAACTGCCCTTCCAGGGGAGCTGAAGGATGGTTTTATGGCTGAATGTAGGAAATACGGTTTTAGGTCTCAGTTCTGCTATTGCCTTCTGACTTCCAGTGAAGTACTTCTGCCTCACCTCCCACTCATCTACTATGCAGAACAGCCATCTCCACTTCTTAAATACTTACCTATTTAGGCCACAGATTTGGAATAGAGACAGTCTCTTATTATGTGTCTATCTGTTACATCAGAAGTATCATACCTGGAATTTGTCCGAGGCCTAAAAACTATGACAAGTCTTGAAATTTTTGGAGACAGATAAAGCAGACTCAAGATGGATCCAGCTTCCTAATGCTAATGTAACATAATGTCTCCAGAGACACAAACTTCAGTCCAAAGAATTGCAAAAGCAGAAATGGAGGAGAGAAAGGCAGTTCGTAGCTGACACACTGAAGCTTTTCTTTTTTTACTGGTATATTTTCTTTTATAAGAAAGGGGGAGGAATATTGTGTAAGTTTAATGTGAACCAGACCAGCTTGATGAAACTTCTGCCAGTCATATGTGCTTGTCTGTGTGCACATGCATTTTAGTGAAGGTTTTTGCTCTAAAAGTCTAATTTATGTGATTAGTGAGTACTGCTGAGGGGCTAAATTAAGGTAGCCTGGTTGTAAAAAGAATAAAATATGTAAATATAAAAAGAATTAATAATTGATGTAGAGGGTTTTATGAAGATATTTGAATATTGATGTTATCATTAAAAATACTGTCAAATGCCTCTGTGTAAGAAAGGAAGTGTGTTGGCCAGCAGGGTTTCACAAATGAGAACTGCAGCATATGCTTGTAGGTACTCAGTACGCACTACTATGTCAGTGGCTTGCAACGAGAGAGTGAAACTCAAATTGTGGTTCTGGCTGAAGGCATGGGAAGAAGTCTGAGGGTTTTTTCCTGCCTCTGCAACTGCTGTCTTCCTTCACCCAAATTTAGTTTCTCTTGGGTCATGCTGTTCTGGTCCTGTCTCTCTTTAAGCTGCTTTTCTTCAGTAACTCCCTATGCTGTTGCACTGCTAAATAATTTTTGTCACTTTTGGCAATACTACTGAAGTTTCAGCAGAGAGACGATGATGTCTGTCAGTGTTGTCTTAACCCAGCAATTAGGAGGAGCAATTGCAAGGAATATATTGCTGAGACGTGGATCTGGTGAGCATTTGGATCAAAGGGTGTACATGGATGTCTCACCCACTTCAGATTCTTCTAAGTATTTCAAGAGAAGTTAACTGAAAGTTTCTGTTTCTCATAAACAGAGAAAAAGAAGTTCTTGACAGAAGGATGACAATTTTCCTGCTAAATCAAGGGCCTGCTCCAAAATGCAAAGGTGTTTGCAATCATTTATTTAGCTGTAAGAATATTTTAGCAATGACAGAGGAATATAATTCTTTTCAATAAGTATGTTCAGAGAAACAAATCAGCTGTTTTAGGTGAACCATAACAGAAGTAAAAATCAGGCTGGAGAACAAATCCAGAATAGGAGATTCCACCTACCAGTATCTTGTTCTAGCAGGCTTTTTGCGTAATGGGATACTGTGGTAGTCTCAGAATAGCCAAGGTGCTCTGTGCTTCATTCTCATGTCTTCCCATAAAATACCAGTATGGAGAAGTCTTGTCTTTGTTAGGCAACTTGTAATGCAGTGATTTTTAAATTCCTGACTTACATAGTTTGAGAAAAGAGTTTGCTTTCTTATTTCTGTTTTACATAGGTTGATGTCCTTAAGGCAACAGCTCTACCCCTACTGAAGAAGTTTGGAATTGATGGTAAAAGTCTGGAAATCAAGGTAAGACAATTTGTTCCTTTCCTTCTAGCACATGTTAAGAGGATAGTTTTGCACTGCTTCACAGGGCCATATGCTTGCTGCTGGTATCTGTCCCTAGTTGTAGTTACACACATTTCTAAAGTTACTTCTAGTTCTTGTCATATTTTAGAAGGCATACCAGCCACACAGTGATTGAAGATATGGCAAAAGAGAAACAAAGACTATGGGTAGAAAGGGTAAGGAGAAAGCACTGACTTTTTCTTAGTCTCAGGTCTCTGCAGGCTGAGAAACATTCTTGGTTCTAAAATAAGCCAAATAAATCCGAATGTAGAATATATTTATTTTGTTTTGGTTTAGGTTGGAGAAAGAAACTATAAACTTTCAAAGTTAAGAACACTCATGTATGTTCTTAACTTCGTGTGAAGTGTGAAGCCTCTAGCTGCACTACTAGTCTTTTCTTTACGAGTCCCTGCTGCATCCCCACCCCAGGTGCCTCCCTCAGCACTGCCTGTGGCCCAGGACTCTGTGTTACCACTCTGGGACTATCAGCCCCTGCTCCAGTGACCCTGCAGCAAGGCCAGTCTCCAGCTCCTCACAGCCCTGCCTGGCCATAAGCCCCCTGACCCAGACTTGCCTCCCACAGACCCATGTCCTGTCCCCATCCCTGTGGACAGTGGCTGGGGCAATGGGACAGAGTTGGTCTGGCCAGGCCTGTCTGTAAGAATGCGTTCTTTCTTGTCTCCCATATACGTACTAAGCATCAAACACTTGTAGACTGTCTTCATTGGTGAGGTACAGATTTTCTATTAAGAGACCAGTCTTAAGCCAAGGTTGCCTTCCTGGTAAAGATGCTGGGGTTTTATTTGTTTGTTTTTGTTTTCCATTGAGAAGCCATGCCCTACTGTTCTTGAGAGAGGAGGAAAGAAGAAACCAATTTTTGCTTACAGGTTTGGTACAGAATCCATTTTTGCCTTTAGAGTATCTTTTACTTGCCTATGTTCACCTAATACTCCTACTGGTAACATTTTATTATATGTGAAATAACAGCTGTATTTTCTTTGTATGGAACTATGTTCTTTGTGCTCTTTACTAACCTTTTTTTCTTTTTACTAACTTTTTTTTTCTTCTGTTATTCTTTCTAGATCAACCGGAGAGGAATGCCTCCCAAAGGGGGTGGAGAAATAGTGTTTGCTTGCCCAGTGAGAAGGGTTTTGCAGCCTATTCAGTTTACAGACCCAGGCAAAATCAAGCGCATCAGAGGAACTGCGTATCCTTTTTTGTTAACTACTTTTAAATGATTTTTCCTCAAAAACGTAAGTCTCACAACTTGAAGTCACAGAAATACACCCATGTTGCTGAGCACGTATCCAGGTAACAAGGTAACACTGCACAGAACAATCTGTCGCAGAACTAGACTTCAGGTGTCTCAAAACTGCTGTGTTCAGAGCGTTGCTGCTCAAAAAGCATCAATAGACAAATATGTTTAAAACTGCACAGCACTATTTCAAATCTCTTCAATAGCAAGAAAAAGTTAAAATACCTTCCATCACATACAGCAAAATAGGATTCTTTTATGTAAATGCAGTAGTTTTCTTATATGTTGAACACCTTGTCTGAGTCTTGCAGAATGCTAGATGGGAGCTTAAGTCTGAATTTCAGAAAATCAGCTCTGAGCTGAGCTTTTTGTGTTGTTACGAAAAGCTTGTTAGCACTTCACTTTCAGTAGTACCATTAGATCTGGAAATGGAAGAGGTTCTTCTTCACAAAGATAAGGGCACAAAATATTGTTCTGGATCATTCACTTTTGCAAACAGAACTGCACATCTAGTTAATATTTTGGGTTTGGTGGTTTTTTCTTTTGTGGTTTTTATATGGTATCCGTCATGAATCTGCTGTGATGATTCAACAGGAAACAGGAATGGGGGTAGGTTTCTTGTCAGAGGTGCAGACTTGCAGTCTATTCTTTTTACTTTATGGCATACCACCATAATTGTGTGTAAGAACAGGACACTTTGACCTTTGTGTCCAACTGCAGCATTTGAATGCATTTGGCAGTTTTACTGGGTATATGTGCTGTAGAATAAAAAAGGAAGCAGCTCCCCATGATTTTGGTGGTGGTTGTCATGGTCTTTCCATGAAGAACGTAATTTCCTTATGCTTTTATCTACCTCTGTAGCAAGTATTATCCTCAGCTTCTGTGTGAAGGGAGAAGCAATGATCATGGCTTTAGTGCCATTGGGGCACTAAAGTTTAGGGGAAGTTTAAGTTAGATATAAGGGAGAAGTTCTTCACTGTGAGGGTGGTGAGGCACTGGAACAGGTTGCACAAGGAAGTGGTAATGTAAGTGCTTAAGTCTTTCCTATGCGCATTTATTGTTTGTTCATGATTCAGCTGAGCAGATCTTCTTCACAGCTGAGCAGCTTGTGTTGCAGCAACCTTTTATAGTAATCTGAAATACTGAATGTACCAACTGTGCAGAATGTTCAGTTTTCTGATTATTTATGCTTATTGTTACCCTTAAGAATTTATTATTTTGCCCTTAAGATCTTAAATCGTTTTGTTTACCTGTTCCACAAGAAAATGTAATAGAAATCTGTAGAATAGAAAATACCCTTCTGCTCGCTGGGAGGTTTGAGAGTGTATCACTCTGCATTGCTGTGTGCTTATACGTGCGGGTGGGTGCTTGAATGTGCAGAGCATGAGTCTGCATTTTAGTTGAGATGGAACATGGAGCACAATGTGGTTTGTTTGAAGTTCTGTTGGGAATATCACTGAAGCAGCACCTGAGTGAAAGGGCACAAAGGCAGTTCATCTCCCCATACTGAACAGATGGGGGTTGAGGTGAGCAGGAAGGTGGTAATTTCTTTCCTGGAAGCATTACCTTCAGATGCTGAGTGACTGGAGCACCAGTGAACTTGATAGCCTCACAGCAGTGCAACATAGTTAAAAGAAAGACGTTTTTTGCCTTTTTTTTTTATATTACTTTTTTCTGTTCTTAAAATACTGAATTTCGTCTAGCCCATTTATCACTGATAGCAGCAAGAAGTCCTGTCTGTCTACTTCTAATTCAGAGAAACTTCTCCTATCACCATCTTTTAAATAGTACATGTAGAGGAGAGGAGACAGGATCTTTTCCATCATAAGAAAGCATGGGTTGACAAAACAGCAGTTCTAAATTACTGAAGAGCATTTTAAGAATAGATGTTTACTACTCATAATAAAGTGTTCTGCGCATGTTCTGTGTATCTTATTTCAAGGTATATCAGTGAAAAGACTACTGAAAGTACTTATCCATGTGTGCTTCTCCTAAGTGCAGAAGATGGACCAGGACTTTAGAATGGATGCATAGAACAAACCACAGTTTCTGATAGAATGCCTTAGGACCTCTTGGCCACTTTTGTCAGTCTCTGGTTTAAATTTCTTGTGTGACCACAATGAATTCCTTAGCTTGGAAATGTAGATACTCTGTCAGAGTGTCACCACAGATGGCAAACAGAATAGTGGAATCTGCAAGGAGCATCCTGAATAAGTTCCTTCCTGACATTTATATCTACACAGATCATATGAAAGGGGTCAGCTCTGGAAAGTAAGTAGCCAGTATTCACAGGGAACAGAAATGTAATTCTGTGTTGATTCATCTGCTAGGGTGTTCTGATCTGTACTTTTATTGGGTAGAATAGAAGACCATGGTCTTCTATTTTGCTGACCTGAAATAGATTTGAATTCATTTCAAAATTCCTCACAGGGAGGAAATTGAGTGATTCAGTAGATACTTCTGGTTTACTCATGGTACAGGAATAGAAATTGTGTGCTTTCTTAAACCAGGAATGTAATATGTCGTCATTACTGCCGCTAAAGGTGACTTGAGCTCTCTTCAGTTCTAAACCTGTTGCTTTGAAATGAGATTAAGATCAGAGGTGTGTTGTGAACCAGCATTCAAGCTTGACTATACATATTCTAATGGAAACGGGGCCAAGCTGTTCTAAAAGTGTTTGAGCTGTTTATCTTCTGCTTTACCCTTACATAAATAGCTGAAGGAGTGTCCTTCCACCAGTGAGGACTGGAAATTTGAGACATTAATTTACTGTACATATTTTGTTTGCCATCAGAAGTGATGAATGTGATTCACACAACTCTACTGATGTCTGTCAGCTTGATGTCCTCTTGTCACTTTTCGTTGAGGTTGAAACAGTTCTACTTAACTAGTTTGTTTGTCTTCTGTCTGTATTCTCAAATCCAAGTATGCACATTTTCTTTCACTGTTTCTGCTTTTTGAAATATTACCTTAAAGAAAACTTGTTCGGTTTGCAAATTTACAAATCTAAAACTTGTTTACTCACTTTTAAGTATTTTTCCTCTTTTCCAACCCTTCATCATATTTAATATCCCAGGTTAGTAAGTCTTGTGGGTTTAGACTATTAACGGTCATTAGAATAACAAAACTCTTCTTGGAGCTGTGTGGTTTTGGGTCTGTAAAGTGAAAAAATCAAATGAATTATGGCAGCAGAATTACATTTACTACCTGCATGAGTAGCCCATACAGAGTATTAAATAATAGCATGGGAAGAGGAACTGAATCCCTCTCTACCTTGCTGGTGCATGTGGCTTTCTGATGCTGCTGTGCTGTGTCATTCAGCATAAGTATGGCACCAGTGTGATTGCAGTATAGCTGATGCTAACACCATGCTGCTTTGGCAAAGCCTTTTTTATTACCTGGTTCCCAGTGCTTGTCTTGCTCTAAGACTCACACACAAGGATGGAAAGCAATATGCCTCTTTGTTTCCAGTGCTGCCTCTGGTGATGAGTAAGACCAGCAGAGACTCATTCAGCCCATCTATGTGCAAGCCAAACCAAGCCCTGATTTCAGAATATGAAGCATTTACCCTTTCATGGTCCCAAAAGCCTCAGGAAATACATTATTTGAACATCTTCTACCACCGATAATGTATCTCTGAAAAAAACCTCAAAACTTCCCAGTTGTGTTTTAAGCATTTGCAGGAAAAGGTTTGTCTGTGCAGGTACTTCCTTATACTGTATGAACATACATGAGGCACTGGAAGATTTTAATTCTTATTTAAGAGAAGTGCCACATGCTACCAGACACTAACAAAATCTGCCAGGGGTATAGTTAGTTATTAAAGGATACTTGTCCAATAAAAGCCCCCCACCTTTGATGTTGTTCTTGTCTTGCTCTCCAGATCTCTTTCAGAGGAAGGAAAGGACAAGAGAAACATCTTTAACATAGCTTCTGTATTGCTCAGCAAGTGCAGGCACTAGTATCAGTACTTCCCACCCATTACTTCTTTTGTTTCCACCCTACCAATATGCCTCTGGAGGAACTTGTTTTTCTGGCACTAGGGGAATTTGTGTGTAGTACTGGTTTGGTTATGTGTGTTGTTGATGTTGATGACATTCCTCACAGTTTTGGATCAGTGGGGCTATTTTAATTAAAAAGTTTGGGTGGTGGAGACAGCAGGAACCAAAAACTGGGAAATCCTGTATGTTGAGTGAAGTTAAGTTAGCCATATTTTGAATAGCTAGCTATTGGTGCTCTTCCAGAGCCTATAAATAGAGGATCATGTGACTTCTTTTCCTTCCTTACAACGTTTTGACTTCTCAGCAAGCTGTACTAAGCCCTCTGTGATTTTTTTTCCGGTAGCAGAAGTTTGTTTTAACTCTCGCGGTAGCATTTGGAGGATCCTAAGCTTTAAGGAAAATAGGCGGTTTTGTTTCTTTCATTAGATCATATGTTCAGAATTCTTACAAGGTTGTAATGATTTGGATGGTATTGAACTGAAAGTGAAAATAAGTTATTTGAAATACAAGGAATTGTGGATCAAACTTTTTTTATTATTATTCTCCTGCTTGCTGCCATATAAATGCCTGCTAAATATTGTAGCTTCCTGGGAAAGAGCTTGATCCCTTAAGAAACTTTTGGTTTTGAATGCTGCAGAGAAGGAGCTCCAGATACCTCTGAAATGTACATCAAACATGAATTAAATAAATGTGGAAGACCACTATCTTATTTTATTTTAGTTATTTATTTTTTAATAGAGGATGGTATTTCCGAGGTTGGGATGGTTTATTCTTTTGGTTTTGTTTGTGCCAGGAGTAGCCAGCACAGTGGATTTGGGGCAAATGTCACAGGGTTAGACTTTTAAATACTGTCATTAATGTTTGTTGTGTTCTTCCCAGGGTGAATTGGATGTATAGAACAGGAAATCTGTCAGAAAGTCCAGTTTCACAGTATTCTCCTCGGAGAGGAGCTGTTTGTGACTTAAGGAGAAGGTTGACTGGGAATAGTTGGCTTCTTACTCGATTTTTTTTTTTGTATTTTTTTTTGGTCCTTAAATGTGCTTTTTCCTTTTCTTTCAGGTCACCAGGTTTTGGCCTGTGCCTTGTAGCAGAAACCATCAATGGCAGTGTTCTCAGTGCTGAGTTAGCCTCAAACCCTCAGGGGCAGGGAGCAGCTGTGCTTCCTGAAGAACTTGGCCAGAATTGTGCTAAACTGCTGCTTGAGGAGGTCTACAGGGTAAGTGGCCAATATGTTCTGTGTGTATAGCTGAAAGAGAAGATGGCAGTGACATACTGGTAAAGGAGGAGGTGGTTTGGGAGCATCCTCAAATGCGTTCAAATCCAAACAGAGAAATCTGATCCTGCCAGTGTCATCTTCATCCAAATAAGGAGTGGTTTTGAATGGATCGTTAATGCTGCAATGCTTTGCTGGGCCATATTATTTCCTATGTCCAGGAGATGTTGCTATGAATCATAGTAGTGGCAAATTTTTCTTTCGTTGCTTTCTGTCAACAATAAAATTCAGTTGGCTACACAGGGGCTGGGTTTTCGGTTGGGCTATTTTTGATTAAAAAGTAGCAGGGGTAATAAAGTCAGTGTTCTTAAACTAGTAATGGAATAAACTAGAATGAAATAGTGGGAGGATATCTGAGGAAGAAGGGGAGGGGGAAGCAGCTAGCCGCAGTGCTGGCTGCTTTATGGTCATGATGGCAAAGCCAAACGTGCCGAGATGTGTTGGTTGTATGAGGAATCAGCTGAATGGTTTATTGGAAGGGAGCTAGTTCAGTGTTTGCATGGGAATCTTAAGTTCATCACAGTACACATTCTGGGGTACAATTTGTTTGGTTGGTTTATTATTCTATTTTTCTTTTCATTTGTGGTGAGAGCTGTAGTGGGTGGGCGACATTCAGTTTTACAAATGATTTGTCAGTTAGCATCGTGGTGAGTTCCTCATTTAATAGCCTGTTTTTGTTATATACGTCCACAATGGTTAAAATAAGTAGCTGTTAGTATTGATAAAATGCGTTCGGCCTTTAGGAGGCAGTCATCTAGAAATTGTACTCACTGTTTAAATAAAAAGTAATTGCTCTGAGCTGGAATAACCTGATAAGGCTTTGCCAAGTATGAAAAAAAGCCACTAATGAGATTCTGTATTTGTTGATGTAGTAAATTATAGAAATACCCCTTAACTTCATATATCGGGTTCACGCCAATAGTAGGTTATTCATCTCTGCGCATGTTATCTTTTCCTTTCTCTGCTGCAAACCCTTCATCAGTCTGAATTACCAACTTTCCCATTTGTTCCAGTCTTTGTGGAACATTTGGTCTTCATTCAGTGCACCATCTTGCTTGAGGACTTGCCTATTGTAGCCCAGGGTTCTTTTCTCATAGAAGCGCCACAAATGTTCTTCCTGGCTACAGTCAAGACCCCTTGGAAATCTCTTGGGAAACATGTTCAGGTAGTCAGGTGTTTGGAGGCATCAAAAATCCAGTTTCCACATCATTTCATCAGGAGCAATAGGTATTTTTTTTCCTTTGAAAATCATCCAGCACTTGACAGATTGAAATTAGTGAGGGAATTTGTCTAGATATTGTACTTTCTTCGGAGTCGAAGAACTTCCAAAATGAAGAGGGCTGGAAAGGCCTGAACTAGGTAAATTTTCTGTTTTAGTGCACTGTAGCCATTTGAATGTGATTAGTCAAATTCTGCAAAGCATCAGGATACTGAGGATCTTGGGACAATAGGAAAAGATCATTTGAGAAGGAAGCAGGGTCAGGCAAGTCTTTGGGTAATACAGTGATGAGCCATGTGGTTTCAGTGCCTTTGAAGACCAGATTCTGAGTGAGTGGGTTATTAGCTGTGGCCTGCTATGGTACTGCTGGTGCTTCTGGAAGGGCTTTTTATGTTTGGAACACGTCAGTCCAGGAGTGATTGACAAGGGCTGAGCACCGTATGGACTGCTTGTGGTCTTCCACGGCAACAGCTCATGGCGAGCAAGTTCATTTGTTCACATCTTTGGCTATTGTGCTGCTTATCCCACTGGAGTGCTCAATCCTTATTCACTGTTCATGAATTTCCCACTCCTTAGTCATTGTTCATGAATTTCCCACTCCATCTGTCATAGGTAATATGCTGGGTTTTATTCTGCATTTCCTAGAATGCACACTTGAATTTATGTATGACATGCATGCTCACATAGCACTAGCTAGGGAGGAATTTGAAAAGATGAGCTTTCTCATCATCTCTCTCTCCCTTTGTTTATTTTTCTGAGCTTAGGTCAGTTTGATCTAGTGTTGACCCAAGAGAGGATGTAAAACATGTTGCAAAGCATGCAATGTTTATTTAATTTGAAAATACTTTTTTTTTTAATGTTTCTTTGCTTAGATAAAATGTTTACTGAAGCAAAAAAAAAAAATTGGGAAAGCTGTGCATAGAGGAAGAATAAGTTGCTCTGAACAGGCAGTCTTTTAAGTCAGGCTCTACACCAGCTGCTCACTGGACAGGACTCAAGGGAGAATTTTTCACTGTGTATTTAGGTTGTCTCTTTGAGATTGCTTCTCCATCTGTGTCTTTTCTTATGTCTCTGCCTGGCTCCTTTGGCAGAGGGCAAAGGAGCCAGGGAGTGTTGACCAGAAAAGGATATCCTGGGAGCATTGGAGATAATTATCTGTAGAAGAGCTTTAGCTGTCTGGGCCACCCACAAAGCTGTTGGAGTTCACTTCTGTTTAAAGGGGCACAGGGACATCTCTTAAAGTGCTTGCTTAATGCTTGCTATTATATGAACTTTACCACCTAGGAAATCTTAAGGATATGAGTCTTGATATGTTAAATGCTAAGTGGTCCCTCTTTTGCTAAGCTTTCAACAAGAAGTGAAAGAGGTAATCTGATTCTTGGAATCAGTGGAGCTTTTTTATGTACCTTTATTAATGGAAAGATGTCAGAGTCAATTCACTAATACTAAGCAGTACAGTGCTAATTACAATGCCCCTGAAAGAGGGGACATTGAGTGGCTGACTCAAAAGCATTGCCTTTACAAATGCACATGCAGTTCTTATTTTAGCTTAATTGTAGAAGGCCAATAAGTATTTTCCTCTTGTCTTTGAAAGGTACTGGTTGTGGAAGCCTTATATAGAAGGTGATTTGCAGAATGGAAAGACCTGGAAGAACTGGAAAAGCATTGAATGCTTATGTTGCTTATGATCATGAAAAATAGGAGAGGGTGCAACACGTATTTAAGGCTGAGTCGTTTAATGAAGAAAGGTCATGTTGTTATGGGGGCTTGGAGGGGCATGAGTTTTTTTGAACTAGAGCTAAAATGAGTGAAGCATTTCACCAAAGGCTTAATTTGCAAGATGACCTTACTTCAGTGTGATGAGGTTCTGCTCCATTCTTCTGGAATTAAAAAAAAAAAAAAAGGCATGCAAGTATGTACCGCATAGGAAAGGGAGGAAAATATGTATATGCTATAATATAAGCAGGACTAAATCAAAACTAGGGTCAAGCTCAGAAGAATCCTTATTGAAACACTGCTGTTCAATACCTAGAGTTACGGTATTTGTCAGCTGTGGTATTTCTATAATAGAGTTTCAAAGTAGACAAGATTTTAAGCAATCTGCGTCTCTCATTGTCACATCCAGCTGGATGTGACTTTCTCCGCAGATGCAACAGTGGAGAAACTGGCATAAAGTGAATTAATGTGGTTTAGAAGGTGCATCTTATGGTGGTAGTGAATGCCAGCTATTTTGGAACAAACATCAGTAGTTTAGCTCTGATTTTGTCCATCCCATTTTTCCTGGGAGGGTTGTTTTTGGTTTTTGCACTCTTGCATAACTGGCAGGTGAATTGAGAGAAAAAAGTTTGTCTTTTTGGGAGCAGCATGTCCCTCGTTTGTCATGAGTTACTGTTCTGTGATCATTAGATTACAAGCAGATCACTTAATTTCCCTGTCTGGCAACTGCCTATGTGGGAATGAGCATAAGGGCACACTTCCTGATGCACAACAATAGTGGGGATAACTGATTCACTGTAGCAAGAGAGTTTGTGTAAGTAGCTCAGATGTATCATGTTTTGCTATATTGTTTAGGACATGGTTGTCTCCATGCTGTCTGAACCTTTTCTAGAAATTTGGTCATAAAAATCGATGTTCTATATTTTCAACTTTAGAAAAACAAAAACAAGTTCAGAAAATGTCAAGTTTTTATTGGAGTTATAAAAAGCATTTTGAGTTATTAACCAAACTGCAAATACAGAAAGTTTTTTGCCAGGAATACTTACCAAACTCTCGTATGCTTCTTGTGCATGTTTAGATTAGCAAATACAGCTGATGAGAGCTGTGGCTCTACATTGCACCAACAAATTCTACAGGTACTCTGTCCATTTTAGACAAAGCACCAGTCTTGAATCAGTCGCATAGAGGACATTACATTGAATGCATGAATTTCACTTTGGTATGGCAGGCTCACACAGTTAAAAGGGCAAGGGCTGCTGCAAGAGCATGGTTGCTAGGTGTTGGGTCGTGATAGTGCATATAATGAAGATGTTTCCTTTATTGTGATGTATCGTTTGTTGCAGCAAGTACAGAGAGTTGTAGGTTTGTTTGGTATGGGGTGGTTTTTCGGGGTTTCTTTTTCAGAAGAACAGAGCTGAGACTTGTCACCCTGAAGCAAGGCCATCTTAAAAATTAAATTTTCAGTAACTCTCTTTGGAAAGGTCCTCCTGTCTGCCCTCTCACTGAGTAAATGTGCTGTGGTTGTCACATCATTGTGTTTTCTTAAGCTTACATAGCCCAGAATTTATTTTGCCCCTCTCAACTCTTTAGATGGTGTTGTTTCTTAAAATTACAGCAGGTTACTCCTTGTTCACAAAGGAAATGGCCACTTTACCTCAGTAGAGAATTTAGTTTTAAAAGAATGAATTTCCAGTTTTGCTCTCTCCAGAGAGCCTATTCAGAGGGCTTAGCATTAGGTCTGATCCAGTGGGAAACTGTTCAGAGATTTCATGTCATCAGTCTGAGGACATCCAAAATAATGTTATGTTAGATATTTTCTTTATTTTCAGTGTGTTTGCATACTAATAATTGTTAAATTCTCTCTAACGCAGTTTTGACTGAAAGTGTCCTGTTTAATTTACATTCAAGTCTTGTAAATAAAGAAAGCCTTCTAATTGTAATTTACATATGCATCATAATTAACACCTTCCAAATACAAAGCAATTTACCATGCATGTATGACTTACTACAGTCTAGTATGTACACGAGAGTTTAGTTCTACATAGGTTTATGCATGGCTCTCACATAGCAGTAAAAGAAAAAAAACCCTAATTTTCAATATGGAGGGGAAAATGCTTTCACACATGTAAAAGCACGGAAGATAGCAGAAAGGGCTTAGGTGGATATATGTAAAACAACTTTTAATTTGCTGGTTGGCACCTGCAAGCACTTATCTATTTGTCCAAATGTAACTTCATAGTTATAAAAGTTCTGCATTTCATGGTATCTTCACATGCACATGAGCTATAACTAAATTAATACCCATTTTCAATTTACTGAAAAAAATTCTTCAGTGCTTACATTCTATGTTGTTAGAATAGAACAGGCTGGGAGAGATGGGAGAGATCATTAATATGACCTTTTTATTTGGTTCTGGTTTAGTTCTGTTTCTTTCCCAGCCTGACATGTGAAATTAATTTGTCATTGTTGCAAAATCTAGATTTTTATCTTTTTGGCCCTTGAAAATTTGGGGTGGTAATATAGCCTTTTAAGTATATCTTTCTCCTTCATTACTCTCCTCCCATCCCAATTTCTGGTTTGTACAGAGATTAATTATTAAAACATTCTGGTTTGCAGGGAGGCTGTGTAGATTCAACAAATCAGAGCCTTGCTCTGCTCCTCATGACCCTTGGACAACAAGATGTTTCCAAAGTCCTGTTAGGACCTCTGTCTCCATACACGTAAGTTGTTTTATTCTGTTTAGTGAATGAAACAAGACTGGGTAATTAATTTTATTGAACAGCTTAATTTCTTTAATATGTTAGACTTAGCCGGTGGTTACAAGTAGAATAGCTTGTATCTGTCTTCAAATGTGACAGGTGGTGTAAGTTACGTAGTATTTATTTCTACGCATCAGAAGATGATTCCCTTACTATTCTGTCTTATTCCTGGTTCTGAGAATTGCAGAAATGGGTTTTATTGCTGGTTGTTCGTCTTAGATTGTACTGTATATCAGTTTGCTTTTTGTTGCCTAGCATACACTATCACATTTTCTTAGTGATCTCTGTGTAGCTGTGGCATTAAATGGGGTGTTTCAAATGGCTAGCCAAACACTGAAGCTGTGGTTGTCTGTAGGAAATGGCTGAAGAGTTCAATTCATGGAACTTTGTGCAACCCCTGAACTTTAGCCCTGTCAGGCAGTGGACAGTGCTTCGGTCTCAATTTTTTTTAAAAGCTTTGTCTGCAGGCAATAGCGGTTCAGAGGGTAGAAAAAGACTAAAATGACTTACGTTGCTAACCGCAGCACACAGATTAGAGGAAGGGTATCTAGTATTAAAAAGATCACTTATTCTATCGGACTGACAAGTGACTAGATCACAGTTATTCATAGAGTCTGAGCAGTTTTCCTTTAATCAGGTGGAGGGAGGATTGTTTATCTGACAATGGCATCAAATAATAAGACTGTGAACTGTCCTTTTTCGGTTATCATGGTACCGGTGCTGTATACGTGAAAGGTACAGTACTGTGATAACTGAAGAATGGTGGTGCCATCACATGAGAGCTAGAAATTGTCTAACTGCTATTCTCAACCCCTGATACCTTGGGAACAACATTCACCAGATTTTGAGGGTAAGACAGGAAAGCGTCCTATTGCACAGGGGTAAAGTAATCCCGTGTAAAGTAAGTATCCATGTGAAAGGCTTACAAAGAGTAGATTTCAGTGCTTGAAGTGTAAGTACACAGTTAAGCATGCATCCAGGCATGGTTTGTGTTTCTTGTTTGTTTTTTTTTCCCTGCCTCTTTTGTTTATTTGATGCTGTGAAAATCATGCAAGGGCACTAGTTTATTTTGTAAGCAGGCTGATTTCAAATTGATTGGTTGTCACTTCTTCCAAGGTAGGAGCGTGCAGCAGGGATGAATGTCAGGAGCAGACATAATGAAGCATTGTGTGTCAGTTAAGATCATAAAATCTGTGATTCTGTGAGAATCTGTGACTCATCAGTTCTGTGAAGATCTATTCAGAGATCACGCAGCTCATTCTACAGCACCTCCATGAAAAGCTGCTCGTAAAGGGCTAGGAAATGTGGCTTCTGAGCAACTTGCTGTGTGCGCAGGCTTTTCAAGTAAATTGCAGTACTGTCATCTTCCATTTCATTGTCCCTTCTTTTCTCTCTTGGGGCTGTGACATCTCTCCATGTAACACTTCCACCCAGCAGATTCTGAAGCTCTTTATAAGCCATTTAAGCCTCTAGATGAATGGCTTCACCTAGATCAGATTGCCCAGAGCCATCCAACCTGCCCCTGCATGTCTCCACCTCTCTGGGCAATCTGTTCAGTATTTTACCACCCTTACTGTGAAGAGTTACTATGTGTTAGACCTCTTGCCTCACGCCCCAGATTTCACAGAAGTGCATGCCTGTCAAGCTGAGCTTAAAAATCAAATGCGGGGTGCTGGCAGCATTGCCACCTCACAGTCTGGCAGGACTGCGGGCAGGTGAGCTGACTTGGGCCATGAGAGCAACCGGGAAGCCTGAGCACCATGGCCCATGGTTTCATGAGGGTTTAGGGGCTTCAAGGGGGCGGAATGGGCACCGCACTTGAGGCGAGGCTGCCGTGGGCAGGACGCCTATGCCCGGCCGGGCTGCTGCTTCTGGCTTTATCCCGGGTGCCGTCTGTGCCGGGGGTGCTGGTCCAGCCACCACCCAGCCCCTACCTCCCTTCTTCCCCTCCCTCTCTTCCCCCTCCCCTCCTTCTTTCCCTTCCTCTTCTTCCCTCCTCCCTTCCCCCCCTTCTCCGCCTTCCCTCCCCCCTTCTTTTCCTCCTCCTCCTTTTCCTCCCCTTTACTCTTCCCCCCCTTTTGTCTCTTCCTAGTCCCTCTCCCTCTTCTCTCCTCCCTCCCTCCCTCCCTTTTCTCCTCCCTCCCTCCCTCCCTTTTCTCCTCCCTCCCTCCCTCCCTTTTCTCCTCCCTCCCTCCCTCCCTTTTCTCCTCCCTCCCTCCCTCCCTTTTCTCCTCCCTCCCTCCCTCCCTCCCTTTTCTCCTCCCTCCCTCCCTCCCTCCCTTTTCTCCTCCCTCCCTCCCTCCCTCCCTCCCTTTTCTCCTCCCTCCCTCCCTCCCTCCCTTTTCTCCTCCCTCCCTCCCTCCCTCCCTTTTCTCCTCCCTCCCTCCCTCCCTTTTCTCCTCCCTCCCTCCCTCCCTTTTCTCCTCCCTCCCTCCCTCCCTCCCTCCCTCCCTCCCTCCCTCTCTTCTCCCCTCCCTCCCTCCTCCTCCCCTCCCCGGGTTCCACCCGCCGGACCGGAACCGGTACTGGGGCCGCGAGTTGCCAGCAGCGCCCCTTGGCGGCCCGCGCGTCGGACCGCAGGCCTCCCCCGGCAGCTGCGCGTCAGGCCGAGCTCCCCGCCTCCTCCTGCGGGCGCGTTCGGCCCCGGCGGGGAGCTGTGGAGCCGTGCCGGAGCCGCCGGCGCTGCCAGCTGAGCCCTGCGCTGCGCTTGGGGTAGTCGAGCCAAGGAGTCATGGCTGGTACGCGGATCTGCAAGTCGGTCGCTGTGTCCTGACGGAGAGCTAAGATGTGCGAGGTGGCTGTGTACCTGCAGGCTTCTGGTGAATACCGCACTTGAGTAAACAGATAGTTTACCCTTTTCAGGTTATTGGGAATACAGTGAGGGTTTATTGAAAGCACTGGCCCTGAGGAAGGCCTGCAGTGTGGCTTGTGTAGCTCTCCATGGATCTGAGGAAAAGTGTCCCATTCTGCCTTGTTCATGCCTGAACATATGGTTCATATTTCCAGCAAAATAAAACTTCTGTATACCTCTCACCCCCTCCCTCAGTTCTCCAGTCCATACATGCATGTTTGGTGCAGGTTCCACTCCTGTTTGAGACGCAAGCCTTCCCACACACGACTCATATCAGTCTCTATCTAATACAAACCTGCATTCTGCTGTGCTCTGTCACATACCCCTGACTTCCTCCAGTTATCTCCTGTTTCCAGGGCTCTTACCGCTGTGCTTCTACTGCTGCTAGACAGCTGCCCTCTTGCTCCCAAATTTCCTTCTGGCATTCCCAGGCAGCCTCCCCTTTGCTCCCACCCCTGAGAGCCTTTCCTGTATACCAGGGAGCTGTGGCAAAGCACTATTGCTTTTTCTCACTCTGCTTTTACTCAAAATGGAGAAGAGGTAAAGAAGCACAGTACTCCATGTATGTACAAAGAGAGGTATGGACTGAACTGAGCCCACCAACAGGTCTTGTGAAGAACAGGCCCCTGAAGGTAATGGGAGCCTCTTTGCTGGGTCCTGCTGTTTCTCTCCTTACCTCAGGCAGGTACTCAAGCACAGGAGCAGCAGCATGCCCAAATGAAGTGCATAAGGCAGTTCTTGTTTCTGCAGCTTTTGTTGTTCACAGCTTCTGTGAACAGGAGCTGCCAGGGAGCTTTCAGAGGCTTCATGATGTTGCAGCAGGGACAGTCTTATACCTTGGCTTCCAGCTTCCCATTTTGTGGGCACTTTCCCTTGCTTTAGTGTAATGACATAAGTGTAATAATGTTTGTGATTATGCTCTCAGCCTCTAGAGCAGAGGCTTTTTACAGACTGCCAGCCAAACAAATGTGTGGGCTGGACTCCCTTTCTTTAAAGGTTAAACTTAACCTAAGAAGGGCACATACCAATTGCTGGAGGAGATTAAACCTTAGTTCAAGACTGCAGACATGCTTGTGGCCATGATTGGAAGAGACCAGACTTCTGTTATGAACAATTACCAATTCTATATTTGTAGGCTTTTGGTGTAATTGCTTGTTCCCTGTTTTGGGGAGGACAGTAGGAATGTTTTCTTGGCTGTTTTTGTTCCTTTTTTTTATACTTTTCAGTAGCTTTTCTTGTCACTCGCCCTCCAGTGTGTGTTTAGGAGCAAGTGTTGTGTCTGCTTAGTCTCTTTGTGCCTCTTACTCTAAAGTGATGAAAGGAAAATTACTTTTTTTATTTTTTCTCCTGAAAACGAGGGGAGAAAACAGGAAGAATTCTGAGTCAGAATGTGATTCTAATGTAACATTTAACTAAGAAGTGGCTATGTTAGTAATACAAATCAAAGATGTGCTTTAGGAATTAATGTCTCTCTTAAAGTATGCACATAAGTCCAGCCTTTTTCCTATCCCTCTTTTATTCCTGTTTTTTTGAGCTGGGTGGAGGGGGAATTTGCGCAGGTTACTGTTAGGTTCATATGGCCCTGGTGGGAAGTCAGCATCAATAGTAAGTGACCTTGCCTGGCTACATGTTTTCCTTTCTTTCTTCCTCACCATTTTGTCCTGCCATGTTACCAGGCGTTCCTTCTCTCTCTGCTCATAGAGAGTGCAGTGGTTTCAGCAGGGATCACTAGCCATTTCTGCAGCACATGCGAGAACAATGTTTGGAGCCTGTAGCCTTGTTTCTCTGTACTAAGCAACATTCTCTGTTCTCTTTATTGTACTCAGTGTTGTCATCAGTGTTGGTATGTATTGCTAATGGGTTTTCTGATTTGATTCTTAAACTCTGTTGTTTTCTCTCCCTCAGAATTGAATTTCTGCGACACTTAAGAAGCTTCTTCCAGATCATGTTTAAAATTGAAACAAAGGCTCCTGAGGAAGAGTACATGGGTGGGGAGAAAGTCTTAATGACATGTGTTGGCACTGGATTTTCCAACCTTAACAAAACTATAAGATAAACATCTGCAGACTTGGTGAAATGGGGTGACAGAAAACACTGTGAAGAGCTGATGAAGCCTGTCTTTCCCTGTGCTTATCCTGGCACAGGGAAACCAATGGTGATTCCAGTGCAGAGGTACCCAAGCTTGCTGCATGTAAACAGTAAAACTGACTTTAGACTATTTAGACTTGTGCTGTTTATATATGCAATGTCAGTATTATGTGCTACATGGAATGGCTGGCTGAAGTCTCAGCTGGCTTGGGACTCTCTGCACTGTATTCCAGTGAATGGGACATAAGTGCCTGTAAGGTCCTGTGCCCTCAAGCCTTTTGCAAGGGTGTTCTAGTTCTGTGTATCTACAGACTTCACTCTTAGCTTTTTCTGAAATGTTTAGATAAAGAGGGAAAATAAGATTGACCAAAACAAGCTTTGCAGTGCAGAACAATGATCACAACAGAAACAATAGATTCTTGAGGTAATTGCAGAGACGGTATTGTCCTGGAAATTAAAGGTGTGACAGTAACATTTGTTTATACTTTGCATGTGTATAGAATTTGTCAAATACTTCACCCCTGCTTTCATTGACTAAATTATGTCCCCACCTGTGGTAGGGTTGGAACTAGATGATCTTTAAGGTCCTTTACAACCCAAACCATTCTGTGACAAATTACAGTTTCACAGGAAGAAAAAAAAACAACACAGCAGAAAACTGTCTTTTAGTTTTCCTTCATGTTAGACTTCTGCAGAAGAGATCACAGCATATACTGACTTGCTAAGTTGGTACAGGTTTTGCCTATGCTGCGTCTTCTGCAAAGATAGGCATGAGAGGAGAAACCTTGAAGCTGTTTGTCTTGCTGCATATATTCTTTTTAGGTTTGTCTGGCATGCTACACACTGCAGTTCATAACTGGTTGTGAAGGGCAGTAAAACAAGCTGGAGGCTCTGAGGGAGAAAAACACGTTCAGTTGTGCCATCACATTCTGTGCAGCTGCTCCATTATGAAACAGGGTATTGGATTGACAGGTGCAACAAGTTTCTACCAGGATATAAACATTTACCCAAGAAAGACTTCTGGTAGATTCTAGGCAAACCTGCTGAATTTAATGCTGAACTGACACAAGGAGAGAAATTTACACTTGACTTTGAACTACACTCAATGTATCTGGGTAAAATAAAGCCATGTCAAAACCTGGTATATGTATGTAATACAGCAAATACTGGTGACTGTCTTATAACAGTCTTGCAAACTTTATCTGATGCCACTGTAAAGTGGGCATTACCTCTGTAATCTGAAAAATGTATATTAGACCCAAAAGGACCTTGACAAAAAGTTAAGCATTTGATTAGTGTTTTATTAACTATTGCAGGCTGTGTGAGTCATTTTTGTACTGTACTTTGTTCTTGTTGCAATCTGTCTAAACATGTTTTGGAAAATAAAGTATTTTTTTCCTAAATAAGTCTTTATTTCCCTTTAAAACAAAACAAACAGCAGCAAAAGAAAACCACAACCACCAAACCTCAGGACCTTTTCTCCAGCACTATGTGATGGAACTTCGAAAGATAAATGACTATTTTGAATTGATACATCGAAAGAATAGCTTTGGGAGTTGCCAGGGTGGGAGGAGGGGAGAGGGTGCAATTTTCTTGTATTTCCAAATTCCCTTGCAATTTTCTGTCTTTCCAAAATTTCATTTGTAGATAAGGAAACTAAATAAAACAGTAGATTGAAATGAGAGTAAACAGTAGAGTGAAACAGAAGTATTTGGGTTGGTTTGTTTGTTTTTAATTTTAAGCTACATTAGGAAAGAGTACTGTTGTCAATAACAGTTTACCTTGATCCCCTCTGTCACCTTTGCAATGAAAAAACCTAGAAACTCTCCAAATTACAATTACCCTAATTACAAGGAGCCACTGATCCAAAAGGTGAAATGTACAATCTGACATTAATAGCCACTAGAATAAAGATATTAAACTTACACTAATTAAAGATACAAGATTGTAGCATAGGTCAGATTTCAAAAATTGGCAAATAAGCTAAATAAAAATTTGAAAGTATTGGCAGAACTTCAAAAATCAAAAGCTGTATTATTTTTAAACTTTCAAAGCTTTTAGCTTTGAAGCTGTGACAGCTTTTCCAAGTGTCCCAGTTGCACCAAACATAGAAACAACAATGTGTTGCCCAGGTACCAGATTCTTTAGCAACAGAGTAAGTAGGTCATAAAATTACCTGTGTTTAACTAAACCTCAGTGGTAAAGTTGCACTGCTAACCCATAGCCCTGCTGCAAATTGTATAACTCTACAGCACAATGCTTGCTGCAACTCAGAATTACTTGTTGCTTTATAGAGAAAAAGATGCATATATGAAAGAAGTACATATTCTCAGAACAGCCAGTCTGCAGAAACAGGAACAATTCCAGAGGAGATTTTACGTAAGAGTTTTCTTAAAATTGTTAGCTCTTCACATTCTGGGAACAGTACTTACTAGGAGGAAATCCTGCAGATAAAAGCTGTTGTTTATTGGCAGAACAGCAGTTAACGTCTGTTTCAGTGGATTGGTCCCACAAACAGTAAAATAATTCAGTTTTAGAGCTGGACAGAGGAAATTAATTTCTGGTGAGGACAATTCATACTCTCTAGCCACAGACTTTATGGTAAGGATGCTGGTTACTAGGAGATGCATCTTTCATCTCAATCCATCATGGCAGATTTAATGCTCACATGACTTGAATTTGAACTGATTAGCTGTACTTTAATAATCCTGTATTCTTTGAGCTGTCCATCAGCAATTTAGTTAATCCTTTGGGTGAACAACTGATAATACCCTTCTGCTGTGATTGAAAACTTTTCTGCTTGCAGAAAACTTTAAGACCGGACCATAAGGTGGTACAATTGAGGGGAGGGGACTAAGTAACAAAAGTATTTTGTAATGTGCATTTTAATTGCAATGATTTTAACATACTGGGAGAGGTTGAAGAACGCACAGAAAAATGGTTGAGCTGGGAGGAGAACTAATCAGAACACCTCACTAAATGGAGAATCTCTTCCTTTGAGCTTGCCTAACTGGAAAGGCTGCTGCAGTGGTGATTTGAAAGGTATTTGCGAAGTGTGCCTTTAGTGTGCACCCTCTTCCACTTCTGAAACATCTATTGTCAAACTTTTCCATTTCTAAGCTGTGATGGTAACTTGACTGCACTTTCTGTGGTTATGTCAGAAAATTCATATGAACTTGCTGTAGGACATGTTCTGGAGTAGTAGAGATTATTGCTTCAGTCCAAGCCAGTGCACTTTACTGAAGGTGTATGAATAGAGGCCAGTGCAATAGCTGTCTGGAGAAGCACACAGGAGGTAAGTTACCAAGGCCAAAACAGTGAGTGAGTGTCTTGGGTAATGTTTTCAAAATGGTGATTACGTTACTGCCAGAGCATAGGTACTCTCTCTTCTCTTTTCCTTACCCATAGGTAATACTATGAGTCAAATGGATTTTGTTTCAAGCCACTGAGGCATAATTCTGCTATTTTGCAGGCTCTGACATTCGCTTCCCCATTTTTCAATTATACTCTTGAGACAGCAGCAGGAGGAAAAGTACCAGCTTTCAGGAGGTATAATGTTGCCTATGAATTTCTCATTTTTTGGACACTGCATGGCCATCATGTCTGATGAAAGTGTTTCTATTTAGTCTACATCCTAGGGGATACCAAGTGAGACAAGCAACTGTGTGATGGCAACTAAAAGCAAAAAGGTGAAAGGGACATCTTTTACAGTTACTGCTTAGCTCTTGGTAAGCTCTGTCTTAGAAGATCGATCTTGATGGGATACGTACAGTTTTCCTTGTGTATGATCTAGAAGCAGCACTGACAAGCTCTGAAAAACACCTATTTTTATTAAAACGCCTGTTGTCAGTGGGAGGGGTAAAAACAAAAGGCCTGCAGGGAAGAGAGTGTGGGGGTTGAACTCTGAGGTGAGAGCATTGTATGTGTAATGATAGCAAGTCATGCACTGCATCACAGTATCACAATGTCCAAATAGCACTTGTGCTAGATAAAGTTGTGACAGTGTTATAGGACGGATTTGTTAGTATGATTTGTAGTCTATCTGCAGCAGTAGATGTTAGGTTCAAGTGCTAATCTCTCTTCTGGACCAGTAAGATTGTTATATATACACATGAAAAGAGCATACAGACCTATATTCCCTATGTACTGCAGAATATAGAAACAGCAGTGTTTGTGGAGGTAGCAATGAGATTCATGGAGAAAACAGTACTTATTTTTATTATTCTTTATTATTAATGGACCTCCTCGAGTGAGTCCAGAGGAAGCCATGAAGATGACTAAAGAGCTGCAGCGCTCTTCTGTGAAGACAGTCTTGAGAGAGTTGGGCTTGTTCAGCCTGGAGAAGAGAAGGCTCCAGGGAGACCTTAAAGCAGCCTTCCAGTACCTAAAGGGGCCTACAAGAAGTCTGGAGAGGGACTTTTTACAAGGGCCTGTAGTGACAGGACAAGGGGGAATGGCTTTAAACTGAAAGAGGGGACATTTAGATTAGGCATTAGGAAAAAAAGTCTTCCCTTTTACGGGGGTGAGGCACTGGCACAGGTTGCCCAGAGCAGGTGTGTCTGCCCCATTCCTGGCAGTGTTCAAAGGCCAAGTTGGACAACGCTTTGAGCAACCTGGTCTGTAGAAGGTGTCCATGGCACTGGGTTGGAACTAGGTGACCTTTGAGGTCCCTTCCAACCCAAACATGATTCCATTACATGACTGATTTATAAACTGATATTGATCAGGATATAGCCACAAGAAAACAATGGCCAAAAGCAACTCCTTACTTTGGGGTGAATGGTGACTGGGAGGCCGCAAAAGTGAAGAGGCCAGGAGCCTGCCACTAGTGGCAATCCCTCTGCACATCAGGGGGCTCTGTGTGTGTGTGTGTGTGCACGCTTTGTGCACCCCAGGGGTAGACGTGTGTCTTTACATTTGTCCTCATGCTGTATGTCTGCCAGACTGTCTGCTGTCACCCTGTTCTCCTCTGTATCAGTTTGGACACAGTTCTCTGGCAGCCTTCACTGTGCTGTTCACATAACGAACACCAATGGTCACTTAACAGTGACGGGGATGGTGAAGATCTGTTAGAGGCTGATCTGTGTGAAGTACCTGGTGCCTAATTGTGGGTGAGCTAGTAGGATTAAGGGCTTGATTCAAGTGATCATCACTACATGTTAGTGACATATCCCATTATACAAAATCTGATAGGCGCTGTAGGGCACTGGTGTTTGCAGGCTGCATCAGAAGTCACACGGTTTAAGAAGAAACATTTTTCTTATCTTGCTTCTAATCTGCAACCATTCTGCTCCTTGACAGTTACTTACGCCTTTTGCAATCAAACTGTCTCCATGGGTAAGGAAAAAGTTTCTTCAGCCAGTGGTGAATGTAGATACGTTCTGCAAGATCAGACTCTGGTTCTAAATGGTCATCCCTCAGCACTGTCAGGGCAGACAGTTTTCTTCCATGTGTCTGGAAATGTAGTTTTGATTAGGTATAAAATACTATGCATCTCTAAGCTGGGTCTAGGTCACAGTATGCATGAGGTTTGGGTTTTCATTTGTTTTAACATCACCAAAGGGGTGTGGGGGGGTGGAAACCAAAACAAACTTATGGCCTGTGTGTCAGTGTTCAGGAGGTGCCTGACTCAAGTAAGGCTTCCTGAGAGATATGTTTAACTATGTGTGTTTATAAACACGTCTACAGATTTTTACATTCTGAGCACTGAATGTAAAAATTACTTCATAATTCATGTCTCAAGAGTATTATCCACTATTTTCACCTAGCCTTTGTGGCTCAAAAATGTATGTAATATACTGTCAAGGAAAATACGCACAACAAACCAAAGCTAAAAAAGTCAACCTGGAAAATGTTATTCCTGCTGCCTTTTGAAATGTGTCAATTTGTTAATAAAAAAATACTGTTTCTCATCCTTCACTATCAATGTCAGTAGCAAGTGTCCCCTTGAAACAGTGTCAAGATTTTGTTCTAGTCTTTTCTAATTCATGACTTATGGATTCCAAATGAAGAAGAGCTGATCTGAAAAGATCTGGCTTTTTCCATGGTATGTAGAACATTATCAGCCATCTTAGAAGAACAGGCTGTTACTGGGGCGCACAGGCTCCTTAACAGCTCCTTACTCAACAAGAGGGTGATGGGGCAGGACGGGCTAATTTCAAGCCCCACCAGCTGGGGCAGGCCTTGTCACAGGAAAAATATAGCAGCTGTCTAAACAGTTCTTAATTTTCAGTTTTGAAGTACAAATAAAGAATGAACATCTGTTTTAGCTTGCAGAGTTAAATAGGCATTATAAACAGATGAATTTTAAGGGTTGAAATTTACAGTAAGAAGTGTTCATGAGAAGAGGGTGTAACTAATAGCCAAGGAGAAGGATATTACAAAATCCTATGACCCTTCTTTTCCCTCCCCAACCCCGCAGATTTACACAGAAAAGAGCAATTTGGTCAGAAATTGTTGAGTAGCTGTGGAGACTTTGTAAGGAAAACACAGGAAATTACCAAAATCCTCACTTGCCTCACTGAAACATGGAGTAAAAATGTAACCATGCTTACTTATGTTCATGGCATATTCTTCACTCACCCGGTTTTCTGAGAAAGAGCTGCTATGAGAGAACTTGACTGAGACTTCTGTTTTCACACCTTTTCAGGTTTCAGTAAGTTCTGCCACTGATTTCCTCTGCCGTATATCTTCTCCAGGCAAGAACAGAGCTACTGATGAACTAATTGAATGTTTTTGCTAAGTAATAGACGTATCAATATGAAAAGGTACATTGTTTGCATACACATAATGGAATTCTTGGCTTTATGGATTTTTATCCTCTGTTCCAAAGTCTGTATTTTGGAGAACCACCTCTGTGCCAGTGATTCAGAAGAATGAGGTGACTCATTTGTATCCCACAGGGAGCCGGACTAGAAAATACAAAGGTCCACAGACTCTCAGGTCTGTGCAACCATTTCTCTCACCTTATGAGGGCTATCAGCATGTTGCAGCTCTACATTTATGCTCTTTTTCTGTTGTCGTTTTGTTTGTTTTACTGTAGGATTTGTCTGGGTTCTTTTCTCTACATTAGATTCCTGTAAAGACTAAACCCTGCCATTTTTACTTCAGAAAGATTTCCTTTGTCGTACGTTACTTCCTCTGCTGTTCTCCCCTTTTCCTGTTGGTTCCATGGCCTTTCCTCCATTGCACAAGCTGGAAGAGGAGCCCTCACCATGCTGCTGTGGGGTTCTAGTTGCGGGATCACTTCCCTTCCCTGTTCCCTGGCACGTACATGGACTTTTCTGCAGGCTGTCTCCTTGGCCACTCACCCAGACAACCTCCCTCTCTTTTGTCCGGCGGTCATTGATCTGCCTCACTGCAGGGACTTTCATCCAGGGCTTGTAAAATGGAAAAGCAAATAGAGCCCTCTTAACTACATGTGCCCTAGCAGTCCCTGCTGTGGAAGCAAAGCACTGCCCTCCTCTCTTCCATCTCAGAGGTCTCCTTGAAGGCTTGTCATCTTGAAGTCAAAAAGCTTAGGACCAAGAGGCATTGCTAATTACAGAGTGGGATCTCCTGGATATTAGTACATTCCTCCTTCTTCAAGGGAAATAACAATTTTCAGAAGGACCTCCAGTCTTCACCAGGAAAACTGAGACGTGGTATTTCCATTACACAGTCTTCTGAATTTGTTCTAGCATTTAACTGAAAGCAAGTGCTTTTTTTACTTGGTCAGCTTTCAGCTCCTGGTTCTTACAGTGCTAGACAGCCCTGTGGGATCCAATATGCTTCCTCCCCATGAATACCACATAAAAGACCTCAAAGGAAAAAGATTTCTGCTTTGGGATCAGAAAGCCTTACCTGACACACAGGGAAAAGTAATGATCTAGCTGAATCCTCTGAGTTTTAAAGTGCACCAAGAAAGCAAACCATTTACTAACACTCAAAATGAAAGTTTCTTGCTGACAGGCATTAAAATATGTGAGCTCCCTTAAAACAAGTAGTGTATCATCCTAGCAAATGTGCAATTCTTATAACGTCCTGTGGCTACAGGTTGCACAAGAGCAAATCTTGACATACAGCTCCACTGTTATGAAGCCGAACGACTGTTTTCTTTTAGGACCCCAGCTAAGGAAGCAGACCTAGTGCTGTGTTTACTTGGCAATATTGTGGGGTTTTCTCTCATTAACCTTCCACTGGTGAAAGCCCTATGTTTCATTATATGAAGTGTCTACCACTGCTACTATAATGACTATCTCCAACACAAAGAGAGCATTGGCTTAAGGCAAGGAGTTCTGGGGACTAGATACTACTTTTTAGTTCTTTGCTTTCCAAAGAAGCAGCGTTGGGAATAGAAGTTAATAACAAAAAGAAAAAAAGAAAAAGTGGGGAAGAAAGTCACACAGCTACAGACGCACACAATGGAAGAAACACACGTAACTCTGCTAATGTGTCCATTACCTCTTTATATTTAAAAATATTTTAAAAAATTTAAAATATTGTTCTTTAGCCCACTAACATTTTATAGGGAGTAAAAATGAAATAATCACAACCCTTGCCAGAATGTTTTTGCAGCACTAGCTCACACAACAAACCAAGAAATGCAGATGCTAAGGATTTCTGTAGCTGCATCTCACCCGCCATTCTCATGGCATGCCACTCCTGCTGGTGTTACTGCGGCTGCTAGGCAAATACTGAACTTGGCAAGCTGTCCGTGTGGCAGATTATGTCAGTTTCCCTTCTGGGGGAAAGCAGAAAAGTGGTGGTTCCAAGTAAAAGCCACCTCTGTTGAAATCTTCTCAGCTTGCTTCCTGTGCCATTTACTGAACGGTAGCCCATCCGTAGATTAGTAGACTATTTCTTGATGTTGCCTGCTGCAGCATCTCCTCTACACAAACTGCCCCATTTTCACAATTCCCGCTGGCTACAAATACCTCAAGCAGATTTGCTGGTAGCTCTAGGCTTTCCACCTATGGCTGACTCAACTGTGCAGTGCCAGAAGAAGCAGAAGAGAAGACATTCAGAACCAGAAAGCATGGACTCACATGGCTCATCTTAGAGGACTGGGTTTGCCCCCCTCATCCAGCTGTGTCAAAGGCAGCTCCAGTGCTGCAGGGCATTCTTGTGGCTTCTCTGGCCCTGGGAATGCCAGGTTCAACAGCGCTCATGTCACCAAAAGTCGGGAGAATAAAAATCATTAACACCAATATAGCATTAAGAAGCAGACACTTCTTTATTGCAGCGCTAGGTGCTGGGTGGAATTTCCACAAATCAAGCATACCCAGTGCCAATGTCATCGCTACATTTGTATACAAAAATTACAAGGTAGTACACTCCCAGGTAGTGATTTACATACAATTATAATATCTGTAGTGTCATTCTCTTCTTCTGCTACACTTGTGCAGGGGAAGGGTGTTTATTTGGGCAAAGGTCTTCTTGGTCTGTGGGTGTGCTTTTTAGTATCATAATGAAGGCAGTTTACTTTAGGTCACCTTAAAAGTAAGTTTTGTTGCAAAGCTGGCCAGCAAGATTTCTACTTTGCCAGGTTGACAAAGAATTTATCCTATATACAATAGACCCCAGTGCATTGGTTATGCTCTAGAAAGTAAGGGCTAAGGCTAGCATGTCACAGAGAACAGCGACTTCAAGCAACACAGCATCTAATTTCTAAGCTAACATAGCATCCTGCGCTAACATAGAGGCTAACCTCTTAAATGAAGATGTTCTTATAAATAATTGCTTCATAATCAAACACAAAACATAGAAAGATTCAGTAAAACTTAAGATAATCTGCAACATTTAGCACTGGATAGGTATTTAGCAAAAATGGTAACAAATTGCTTTCCTTCATTTCTGTGGATGACAACTAGTTGTACTCTTCAAGAAATTGGGTAAACACTTCCAATTTGTTTGGTCCTTCACATGAAATTTACATCAGAAATTATGTATTTTGAAGCTACGCCCTGTGAGGATCAAACTGAGTTAACCACTGTTTCTGCCTCACATACAATTACAGCAGTGATACCATTATAATCCCATGGAAGGCAGGTAAGGAAGCTTGACAGCTGGTGATACATACCCCTTTGCCTAAGGGAGAACTTTAGTCCTTTGTATGTTTGCCTTAGTGTGAGGCAGCACTTGCTGGAACTTTTTATCTAAAAATCTTCCTTCTCCAAGACGAAAAGTTTGTGGAAGCTATTTCTAGACCCTGAAATGCTCACCCTGAGAACTCCAATATGTGGTTTATTTCCATTACGCTACAAAAAGTGGAATGAGGAACCAATGTTTTGAAACATAATAGTTGCTGGGTGCTTGCCTTTTTTTCTTTTTCTTTAAGTAGGAAACAGGAACAGCTGAATTTGATTTATTATTTTAATTATAAAAAAAAAAAACCCAAACCTTACTGATGTGACTGGAGTTGAAAAATAAAGGAAGAGAAGGAAGAAGAGTGACTGACACAGGTTTGATGTTGTTTGTACCAATGTAAATCCAGGGTCACAGAGAAAGTTACTGATTAATTGAAATTACATAGAGTCTGACCCCACAATTAATTAATTAAAGCAGTGTTACTCAAGTGGTGGCCTGTGGGACGGACATCTCTCTTTATAACAAGTACTTCTTAGCTGGTCTGCACAGGTACCTGGCAGTGTAACTTTCTCAACCCGGACAGCAGGGAAATTTACTTCTTTGGGAAACCCCTGTCTTTCTGCTAGTCCTAACTAAAATTGGCCAGAAGGTTCAAAAACAAAACAGCTATGCTGAAGATACTCAGTAATTTATTCTTAACCTAAAATGTTTTGATGTTAAAGTTTTGCCAGGGTGCACACTGGACACCAACACTGATGCTTTCTGCAGTAACTGACTTTTCCAGAAATATTTGTAAACCAAAGCACCTCATACTGACTCTCATTTGAGCAATAATGACACAGCACTTCTTAAAAATCAGCACAATGTACATTTTCATAATTTTATTCCGAACTGAATTACGGTTCTGATTTTAAACTAAACTCTGCTCGTTGTCGTGGTTTAAGCCCCCCACCCACGCAGTTTCACTCACTCACTCACTCACTCACTCACTCACTCACTCACTCCCCCTCTTTACTTCCCCCAGTCCCTGGGGGATGGGGAGGAGAATCAAAAGAATTCAACTCGCACAGGTTGAGATAAGAACAGTTTAGTAACTAAGGTATAACACAAACCACTGCTGCTACCACCAGTAATAATACAAGAGAAATACAAGGAAAGAGAATACAACTGCTCACCAAGCCCGACCCAGCCAGGGCACCCCCAGCAGCGAACCCCCCAATACCAAAAAACCTGACCATGCCGTGCACCCCCGGTCCACCACCATCACACCCTTCTGGGTCTCTGCCCTCCGTGTTCCCATCCAGGACATGACGTGCTGGGGTATGGAATAACCTCTTTAGTCAGTTTGGGTCAGGTGTCCTGTCTCTGCTTCCTCCCGGCTTCCCCTCCTCCCTGGCAGAGCATGAGACTCAGAAAGTCCTTGGTCAGACTGAAACATTGCCAAGCAGTAACTGAAAACACTGGTGTTATCAGCGCTGTTCCCAGGCCCAAAATCAAAAACACAGCACTGCACCAGCTACCAAGAAGGAGAAAAATGACTGCTGCTGCTGAACCCAGGACACTCATCCTTTTCCTGGACTGTGAATCAAAACACCACTTGCTACTACTTTACACTATCAACCAGAAGTAAAACTGAGTGGAAACAAAAGTGAAACTCAGAGTCTTTGCTTCACCGTCTTAAGTTGAAAATAGGAAGTGGAAAAAACCCCTTACAAACATATTAAATGTTTCACTTTGGATTTACCGTAGTCAACTTAAAGAGCTTTAGAAAGAGTTCATAAAAAGCTCTTGTTCATGTAGTTGTGCATGTACTAAAAGTTCTTGCCCTTCAAGGTCTCTGGTGATGATCTGAATACAGCAGGCAGTCAGGAAAATGTGTAAGATAAACTTGATTCAGTTTTATGACATTAACTTCCATATTGCAATCAAGTAGTCTAGTAACGGTATCTAAATCATACATTAAAAACAAACCAAACCAATAAACACACCCGAAACAAATGCAAACATTCAAAAATGTCATTAAGGTTGAGCTCTCCAGTGAGGAAATTCCAAAAATCTCAGGTGTTGACCTTACAGGGACTTAGTTACCCTGTTCTGTTGTATTTTGTCCTTGCAGTTTCTAGCTGTATCACGCTCACATCCTGTCACAATGGCTAAGGCAGATTAAATTACATGAACAGATTAAATAATAAATAAAAACCCCAACAGGATAAGAAATTACTGGCTGAAATTAATTTACATAAACATTAACTTTTGAAGCTTCCTGACTTTCACAGACAGATAAGTGCTGACAAACAAGTTCAGGAAGGTTAATTGCCCATAGTAAGCAAAAGCACCTTGACAGAGCTGCAGTTCGTTGCATTTAGAATCAGTATGTGTTTAACTTCCAGAAACCTTAATTTGAAAAATCTTTAACAGAGTTTTTCATCTAAATGTCCACAGAAACATAAGAAACATAAGGAAAAGTTCTAATATGTGTACAAGCGTGAAAATATCTATTTGTAGGAACAAACTTACTTTCCACAAACTGATTCTAGGTCATTACACACTCCTGAATACCGCACAGGATGAAGTCCTGAAGAAGACATTTACGTGAACCTCGGCTGGAAACTTTAGATTTTGCACTAGAGTAACTTCTGGTCAATTTCTGAGCCCCTCTAAATGTCTGAAAACCCCAAGGCTGAAAGCAGAAATATTGGTGTGTGTGTAAGAGGGAAGTGGGCTGTTTCCCGTGTTTGACTAGAGTAAGAAAGTCTGAGATTGATTCAATCTTGCTTAGATTTTCCAAAATTAAAACCTCCCAAACAAACGAAAATAAACACCCCCAAACCCTGTCACTCATAAATCTGTTATGAGATGTTTCCAAGTTCGCAGACTTTCCTACTCTTAAGAGATTTTCAAATACATTTTTTGGGAAGTTATAAGCAATTTTTCCTGGTGACAGATAGACCCAGGAAGGCACAACTTGAGCTTCTCTTTATTATGAATATAAATACACACAATTTGTGTAGCAGTATAACCAAACCCTATATGAAATCACCCATCATTGTGTTTAGGCACCAGTTAAACACAGAGGCTACCCTACTTTAAAGATGAAATAGTCTTGCAGGAGAACATGACAAAACAAAACCTCTGCAAGCAAAATTTTGTTAGGAAGTAAACTGTAACTAAATGGAGACCTATACTGATGGGCCTTCAGAAGAATCTGTGCTGCAACCACGAGGAGTTTTGACTGCACAGCCACTGGCAAACAGTGCAGGCTGAGGTTTGCAGTGTCTACACTTGAAGATTCTCCTTCAACTCAGGTTGCAGCTCACTAATTGTGTTTTGTTCTGTTCTGTTAGCCGATGTTGCTGAGGAACGGCAACCTCAGACCCTTCCTACTGACTCTTCTCACTCAGTGGTGCTAACATATATAGCTGTTTACTTTGACGCAAAGCAAAAAGCTCTGAAGTCAGAGTGGCAGTAAATTTGTGGTTCCCTGTATAAATGCCATTTATACAAAGCTATTTCCCATCAGTGGACTGTATTTCAAATTTTATTTTCAAGAAGCTCTACAGTTAAGACAATTGCTTGCTCTTACTTGCCTGCCTGCTTTTTCCAGCTACACAAGTGCTGGCTGCATGCTAGGTGTTATGCTATAATAGGAGGAGGGTGTGTGCTACTTCAAAGGAAACTCTCTGCTACTCCTCGTTTGTGACTCAACTAACTTGACAAGATATAAATTTACTACATCTCCGGATCAGATCCATTCCAACCTGTGCTGAGCCACACAGATGAGAATGTTCAAAGGCCTGGAACATTTAATAGAGCCACCAGGCAGTGTAGAGCTCAGCAGAAGCATTACTGCTCACCTTCAATCAGCAATTTATAATTTGGGGGAATCAGCTTCATTAAAAAGTAAATTAAAAAAAATATTGTATCTTTCTCATTTACAAAAAAATCTATCAGAAACTGTTTAAGCCAACAAACCCATAGTGACTCAATTTGAAAGATACAGATGAAAATCCTTCACACTAAGTGTGGTTCATCTGCGTATATGCTACCAATTTAGGTAAGCAATATAGCAATACCACTATGTCGTCTTCCATTAATCCAATTTAATGCTATTGCCCATCTGGTATGCACAGTCCCCCATCCGAACCATGAATCCTGACCACTGTAGGCTATGGAGAGAACTTCTTCACTGTCTTCTCCCTCTACTGCTTGGAAGGAATCCCAGAGAGCTGTTGGAAAGTGACAGCTTATCAAGCCCCTGGAGAATGCTATGGAAGAGAAACAGGGCAGTTACAGATATGGTGGAGGGGGGAACATTATTAGATTTTATTCCTCTTTGGTTTATACAAGACCTTGTACTGCTTTAGTCACTACAGTGTCTGAGTGCTCTTCAGTTGCTCAGCAATTGAACTGATGCCTGTTGTTGCATGGGTTTTATGTTTTGTTTTTGGGGTGTTTTTTCCTATGGTGTTGTTTTGGGAGGCTTTTTTTGTTTGGCTGGTTTTCATTTTTCCTCTGGGATTGTTCTGTGATGCAGCATTTTGCACCTGATCAAGAACAGGGCGACTGTTAGAGAAGATAGTGTCAAAGAGGTGCAGCTTCCACCAGAAGCAGCGTTCAGAGCAGGATTTAATGTCTGGGGAAGTATCTTTTGCATTCTTAGGTATAGGCATCAAAAGCAGCCTTTGAAAAAAAACATTATGGTGGGGTTTTTTTATGCGCTCTTTACTGCCTGTCAAAGGAACAGTTATCAAGTGAATGTCTAGCAGGAAACAAACTTACCATTGGTACCCTCAAAACCAGGAGATGGCTTTTTTTCTCAGTGTTCTGGTTTTTGTTTTTGTTGGGTTTGTTTTGGAGTTATTTTTCACAAAGTGGTTGAATAAGAAGTGAGTCCTTTCAGGAGCTGAATCATATGCAAACCTGTATTTACTGGTGCTTGTTCCTCTTTTCTCCACCAGGAAGGAGGTATTCACTCATACCACTCAAAAAAATAGGTTTCAGAGAATGACTATAAATAATGAAAAAAGTCTTCCTCAAGAGTGTTCTTTGTGCCATATATTGAAAAACAAAGCATGGTTTTCAAATTGAGACACATTTTTCTCTAAGGCTGGACCTACACAGAGAGAAGAATGAAGAAAAGCTATTATAACATATATACTTACCTTTAACCATTAAGAATTTTACATTCTACTCCAAAAGTAGATGGAAAAGTGAAATACATGCAGAGCCTGACTTCATAGATTTAAATGAGCAACTTCCTTAGCCTTGTTCTAACTTGTGAAGGTTTTGCAAATAACCTCCTTCCCCGCTCTCCAAATACAGAATGTGCTTTGATTTTACTTTCATCTAAAAATGATAAATCTAAATCGAACAGCGAGAATCTTTTGAAGTAACTACAACAAAACAGTTTCTACCATTTTTAACTGCCTGAATATGAAAATGAAACAAAATATATTTCCTGGTCTGTGTGCTAATATCACAATTGCGAACACAAAAGTAATCAAGAAAGTAAAACTAAGCCTTTTGCACAGGTGGGATGTTTTGTAACTTGCTTTGAAAAGCAAACTAACACTGAAAGGAAATTGCTACAACAGTTGTAAAAATCACATTTCATGTATAGTTAGTGGTATTTTTGTCCCTTATTTGGGGATATATTTACTAAGTTTAGTGTTTCACATTCCCATTTAATTCAGGATTCTGTGGTTATGTGTGTGCTGCCACACCCTACACATATTTGTGTTCGACACAGGAGTGAATATGTGGAATTAAATGTATAAACAGGATGCAGACAAATGATACTTCAATCCTTCCGAGTTCCCAAGTGTCACTTCTACCAAAGCATATTAACATGCAAATGTACAGTCATTTAGCAAAGAGTAAGGAAAAAGGGATGTTTAAAGAGTAATAAGATACAAATCCGAGATGCTGACAATTTTTGGGTGCCTTTGGAAGGACTTGTTAAAAATCAACAGAGTAGCAGGAACACTGATGAAAGTAATGTACAATCCTAGAGAGACTAGTGAAAAAGGGTAGTGTTTCTTGCTATATATACTATGCTAAAATGTGTTAAAACTAGTTTTAATAGCAGGCAAACAAAAGCAAAAATGCCTGGTATTAGATAAATTGCAATGTTTGGAGTCCTAACGTAGACTATACTTTCACAATCTCATCGACTGGTGGTGTGCTTTGTCACTCAAGAGTTTGGCTAGTTCTGCAAGCCCAACTAAACCTGACCCTGACAAAATGTTGAAACTTGGTTAACGTAAGGACTCGGTACGTATTTCAGTAGAATTCTTTGCATTTGCAGGGTTTGGTCCACAGAGATCTTGATGAGCAGAGACTTAGACATACAGTCAGCACAACCAACATAGAACACTACTCATCTTTTAAGTTGTCTGGATATCAGTGGTATATTAGGTGATAATATTTGGGAGGCATCAGAACACTTTTAATTTGTGGTTTCCTTGCCCCATTTGTGAGCAACATGTACTGTCACTGCAGCGCATGGTCTATGCTTTTTTCACACTGCAGCCTGGAAAGAAAGAGATATTAAAATGAAAAGCAGATTATGAGAGGATGTTATACCACAGTTATAGAATCATCGAATGGTTAGGGTTGGAAAGGACCTTAAGATCATCTAGTTCCAACCCCCCTGCCATGGGCAGGGACGCCAAACCTAGACCATGTTCCCCAAGGCTCTGTCCAACCTGGCCTTGAACACTGCCAAGTACTTTCAGCAAGATCAGGGACTAGAAGAAAACATGCTGTAATTGCCTTTATTTCAGAATCACCGGGTAGCCTTTAAATTGCGTGTTCAAGGAAATCAAATAAGCAACGTACACACAGAGTCAAACTCCTGTTCTGAATTGGCCTGATTTTTTCTGTAATATGATGTTACATGGCATGGACACACTCTTTTCTTCTGCACAAAGATTGAACAAACACATACAACACTGTAGAAACGACAGTGATAAGCTTGTCCCTAAAAGAACAGTGCTTGATTTGAGAGAAAAAAATTGTTAGCTGATAGTTAACAGCTCACTTTGAAATCACTGAACAGTACGAGCATGAGTCCCAAACTTTCACATGGCTTTTTTTGTTCTTCTCTGTCCCAACTCGTGCCTGCCTCTGTCTCCTGGATAGAGACTTCACAGTACGTACTTGTAGATCAAATTCTCTAAGCCAGGTGTCCCTCCCTTAACCCGCCATCTCTTCAGCCAGCAGACGACAGACAACCTATTTCCAGAGCTTTCAGGCGAAAAACGTTTACTTGGCATGCACAAGAAAATCAGAGACAACCCCGTCACCAGCAACTTACAGAAAAATGTACGTGTGCAAGATCAGAGCTGTGCAATAAATCCTGGGAGCTGCGACAGAACTAGTGCACGCTCAGCTTAAAACAGAACCCGAAGGGCCTGGGCTCTTCCCTCGGCCAAATAACACGCTCTGTAGTGCTGTAGCGAGACGACAGCCGCGACGCACTGCTTTTGTTTGCTACGGCAGAACAAGGCGAGATCTGCCCCTCAAACTTGTAGGTGACGGCCCTTTGCCTCAGCTCAGTTATGGCTTCACCTTACAGCGGCCGGCACGGGCGACGGCGGGCGCAAACTCGCGCGGGTCAGTAAGCCCTCGATCGCCACAGCGACCGGCGCGCGGGCAGGGGCAGTCAGCAGCAGCAGCCGCCGCACGCACAGGACACGCTCTCCTTTCCGCGTTACACAGCCCTGGGGCCCTCTCTAGCGCCGACAGGGGCGGCCGCCTCCAGGGGCTCAGCCGCTTCCTGCCCGCCCCACGGTGACCGCGCCGCCGCTCCCCGAAGGCCGGCGCCGTCCCGCCGCAGGCGCACGGTGGGCGCAGCGGGGCAGCGGCCCCGCCCCGTCCGGCGCGGCCCGCGGAGGCACCGCCGATCCCCGCGCCCCCAGCCCCGCACCCCGCGGCCCTCCGAGCAGCGACGTGGTGACGCGGGCGGTGGGAGCCTCGCGCCCCGCCCATCCCTCTCCCCCGCGCTCCGGGGCGGGGCGGGCCCGGCGCGCGGAGGCAGCGGGCAGCGCGCGGGTCGGCACTCTGCTGCCGCCGCCGCCGCCGCCGCCGCCGCCGCCGCCGCCGCCGCCTGCGCCTCGCGCGTGCCCCGGCGCCGTGCATGGCGACAGAGCGGGACCCGCGGGGAACCTCCGCAGCCGCCGCCGCGGTGAGTGCGGCCGGGGAGGGGGGAGGCGGCGGGTACACCTTCGCCGTGCCCCGTGCCCCGTCCCGCCCCGCCGGGAGCCGCGTGAGGCGGCTGCCCCTGCCCGAGCCCCGCGGAGTGTGGGTGCGGGGCGCCGAGCGGCAGCGGGTGCGCGGCGGGACTGGCGCTGGGCACCGCGGCGGCGAGGCCCCGAGGGGGGGCGGCGGGCTGTGCTGAGCGGTAGGCCGTACCTGGGGAGGGGGGGTGGAGGCTCTCGGCCGGCGCGGGAGGCCCGTCCCGCCTGTCGCTGTGCTTATGGGTCACTGCCGCGTCCCGTCCCCGCACCGCGTAACCCGCGCGCTCTCGCCGCGCCGCAGGGTCCGAGCCGCCCGCTGGAGGAGGACCGGGAAGCCGCCGTTCCCCTGCGGCTGCCGCCCCTCGGAGGAGGTGGCGTGTTCTGCCGGAGAACTTCCTCGAGTACTTACTTGTAGCGCTGAACAAAAGTACGTTAAAAAGCAGAACCTGCCGCTGCAGAAAGGGGGGCAGACAGCCACAGAAGCATCTGCGGTTTCTCTCTGTGCGTCTGTAGTGAAAGCCCGTCTGGGTGGGGAAGCATTCCCGTGGATGTGGGGTGTGAATTAATGAGTTTTATTAATTTTCACAAGAGACTTTCTGTGAGAAAAGAATTTCAGATGAAACCCCCTAAGGTTTGGTTTGTGTTTGGCTGGGTTTTTTTTTGTTTTGTTTTGTTTGGGTTTTTTTTTTTTTTTTTTTTTTTGTCTAATTAGAACCTGATTGGCCCCATTGTCAAATTTCGCCTTCTCGCCTCTGCAGTGTGTGTCAGGTGGGAAAACAACACCTTGCTGGGGTTATGTTTTAATTACTTGTTGACATGTCTGAGATACAGAGTATGTTCTTTTTGCTTCTTGTGAATAGGGAAACATAACTTGGAAGACTGGGCCGGCTACTTACAGTTTCACATGTGATTTTGCGCTTCACATTGGGTGCCTAATGGTCAGTGTTTTCTGATGTCTTAGCCCTGTACAGCTTTCCAGTTTATCACCTCTTCTCCATTGGTTCTGTGGTTAGTCAGTCAATGTAGATGTAGTTTAGGTGAGAGAGAAATAGTTCTTAAGTTTATGTTTTGTGGTAAATCAGGGTTGACCAGAGATAGTAGAGAGATTGTATGCACTCTTAAAAAGAGTTGTTTTCTCCCGTCCCTCCTCCCCACCGCCTAATCTTTCTAGTAATTGGTATGAGAGTAACACTGCAGTGATGTTCCTTGGGCATGCCCATTTACTCTCTCTTCTTAGAGCTGGTGACAGTAATTTGAGGATTCAGTAGGAACACAGTAGCCATCACTGTCTTCTGCTTGGTGAGAATGAGTCCCAAGTGATTTCAGTGGTGTTAATAGAGAATTTTGTAGTAAATAACTGTGGTATTTTAGTGTGAAATGATAGGGATTTCAGGCAGTGGTGCTCTTTCTGGAGAAGCCTTAAATCTGAGCTGTTTACAGAGCTTTTCACTTCCGTAAGTGCCAGCAGCGGCAACACAGGGAAGTAGTATTTGCTGCTGGGAGGCGTAGTTCTAATGAGCAAGAAGTTCACAGAATGCAAAAAATGGCTGAGTGTTCTTGTTGATTAGATCAGATGGACTGGAACTGCAGGATGGAAAATGAAAGGAAACTGCTGCTGCTTCTCGTGTGGCAGTCAAAAGTAGCAATTAGGCTAATGGAAAGCAAAGTTGAAATCTCTGTAGAATAACTGTTTCCAAACTATGTGGAGTTGTTGTTGTGCGTGACCACAGAATACTACCAGAGTGAATGTCACTGCCTTCTTGTACTTGCAGTCCCGTCTTCTTGCTGAAGTGGTAAAAAATCCAGTTTGCTGCAAATGGGGTTGTCATTTTTGCTTTTGGTCTCTTTATCTGAGCTCTGGGACATTTCTACAGTATGACTGTGTAAACAAAGAGCTAAGTGATGATGTTTGCAGTTACAGGAAATAATCTAGCATCTTGGCTGGAAGAGCCTTAGGAGGGAAATAAGCGAGATTCAAAGATACCATGATACTAAAGAGATACATGAATTAAATAGTGCTAGTTATGGATAAAAGTGAACCACTATCAAAAGTTACAAATCTTTCATTAGAAAGCAGATTAACGTAATTAAACATGCAGTAATTAAAAAGAAAATGTTTAATGGTGTTTTGAAGAAACAACTGATGTGGAAGAAGACAACCGAAAATCTCATGATTTGTTTTTGGTTTGGTTTTGGTTGTTTTTTTTTTTTTTTTAATCAAAATAGCTGGAACCTTGAGTAGGATGTTGAACTAGATACCCTCCTGAGGTGCCTTTCAACCTGAATTACCCTACTCTAGTGCTACTGTGCTTTTATGGGCTAGAATGTCTATTAGAACACTTCCTTTTTTTCTTTACTTAGGCTTGTGTGCAAATATGAACACTGCTATTAGGCAATGCAGTGTTACATTTTTTTCAACTTAACTTAATAGAGCTGCTGTTTCAAAGCTTCTCATCCTGGCCGTGCCCTGATTACAGTGGGTTCCACATGAATTCAGATGTCCTCCCACAGGGTTCTCAGCATGAGCCCAGTTAGATGACTAATATGAGTAGGACCAGCAAGGTCTGAGTCAACATTTGAGCTCATGCTTGCATTTGTATTTCTCTGAATTGTTTCAGATGTGACTTACCAGAAGGTAAATGAATTTTTGGATGTGACATTTTTGCAAACTATTCCATGAGGTAGAGCTGTCTTTGGACACTTGAAACCCACAAAAAAATGTGTACATGCAATGAAGCTTCCTTATAATAGTTCTGCTGGAAAGGCTGTAATCAGTTTTATTTGCTGCATGCAAAGAGGTGTGTTTTGCTGCAAGCTGTGTTCATTTAGAGAAGATTAAACCTCTCACTTAAATGGATTATATGCCTACAAGGTAAAAGTGTAAGGTATCTTGTCATTGTCAGTTGCAGCCTTTGAGATGCTAGAAGGAAAAAAGTGATGCCTCACTCCAGTGTCAAGGTCTTTGGGTCATACAGTACTGAATGCAGAGAGAACTGTTTCACATGGACAATGATATAATCCCCTTGCGTTATCGTGGGTATTGAGGTGTAGCTGATTTGTTCTTTCATTTCTGGCTTTCTTTCTGTCCTGTTGACCTGCATGAGAAAGCAGTTTTCTGTGGAGGAATATCCAAGTACTTCTTGAGTAGACCAGTAGAGTAACTTGCCTGGAAGAATAACTGTCCATGTAATTTTGGTTATACAGTCACCGTATTGCACAGTCAAACATGAGCATTTATATCTGACTTACAGGAAAAAAAATAAAAATCCAATGTGGTGCAGCCAACTATTGACTTAAAATCAATACATGCATTGTCCTTTTGTTATATCCTTTTATGCATCTGTGCCTTTGACAGTATCTTCCACAGTAGTATTAGCAGTTCCTTTTGTTACAAGATTGCTTTGTAATCATGGTTGAACATTTCTCTGTGTTAGCAGAGAGGCAGTGTCTCTTGGATGTTTTGTTTTTCTGTACCTCTGTCCCTTCTGGGCTTTCTTCAGTGGGTTTTTGTTTTGGTGTTTTTTTTTTTTTTCCTTGCCTAGTGTCATTAGTATTTCTCCGTACCTCAGATAAATCTATGAACTAGTTCTGATTTTGTGTGAGGCCAAGAAGGACAGTTGAAATGAGAATGTTTTTGATGCCTTTTTTTGTTCTTTGGAACACTTTGTTTCTTGTCTTGCGTACACTTGTATTAAAAAGAGATTCTGTTGAGCTGCACATTCTGTGCATGGTTATTTTAGAATCATAGAGTCATAGAATGGTTAGGGTTGGAAAGGACCTTAGAGATCATCCAGTTCCAACCCCCGCTGCCATGGGCAGGGACACCTACCACTAAACCATGCCACCCAAGGCTATGTCCAACACGGCCTTGAACACCGCCAGCGTTTGAGCATTCACAACTTACGTGAGCAACCCATTCCAGTGCCTCACCAGCCTCACAGTAAAGAACTTCCTCCTTATATCCAATCTAAACTTCCCCTGTTTAAGTTTGAACCCGTTACCCCTTGTCCTGTCACTACAGACCCTGATGTCCCTCCCCAGCATCCCTATAGGCCCCCTTCAGATATTGGAAGGCTGCTATGAGGTCTCCACGCAGCCTTCTCGTCCAGGCTGAACAGCCCCAACTTTCTCAGCCTATCTTCATAGGGGAGGTGCTCCAGTCCCCTGATCATCCTCGTGGCCCTTGTTTGGAATTGTTCCAACAGTTCCGTGTCCTTCTTATGTTGAGGAGACCCCAAGTGGGGTCTTGGGAGAGGAGAGCAGAGTAGAGGGTCAGGATCACCTCCTTTGACCTGCTGGTCACGCTTCTTTTGATGCAGCCCAGTTTACTTTAAATATACTTCAAGGCATATATTTGCCTTAAAATTCAATGCCATGTGGGATTATTCTTTTGTGCAAGTTATTATTTCAAGAGTTCATTAGTTTGTATTTGTTGGCATCAAATATTATCTGTCTTCTGGTATTTTTGCTTGGCTAGCTCTCAATTTTGATCCTGTTCAAGCTCATGTAGTAAGAAAAGCTTTGAGTTTTAAATATCTAATCTTGATACAGGTAAATATACAGTAAGCTTGGTACTGTATTTCTCAAACTATTTTTAGAGGTCTGAGTTCAAGTGCATTCAGAGTGGGAGCCCTGTTAACTTCAACATGAAAATACATGATTTCTTGGCTGGATTCAGTTACAGAGATAGGGCTGCAGGTGGTGTCTGGGTCTTACCAAATGTATTAGGTAAAAACTTGACTTTGAGCACAGCATTTGAGGACAAAGGCTATTGGAAAACAAGCACTAATTCCTAATAAAATAGGGGTGTTTTAGTGAGTTAAAAGAGTGCTTTGGAAACCTGTTGAGGTGATCAAATAAGGTAGGAGGTTAAAAAGATAAAAGCCTCTTAAAAATGCAGCTTTCAAGCGAGGGCTGGTATTGGAAGACAGTGTTCAGAAAAAATGTCTGTGACACAGTTGTTGTACTGGATACTACCAGAGGCAGTACAGGCCAGCCAAAATCTTCTCTTTTGCAGCGTTTCCCGGTTGTGGAGAATTCTGATATTCTTTAATGTTTGGTGCTGGTTCTGCAGAATGTAGCAGTACTGGATTGTGTTTGTTCATAAGTTAACTGTAATACAGTTGCAAGGGATGGCAATATTCATCTCTCTCGTACTTCTTCTTGAAGCAAAAGAGCAAAAGGCTGCCAAAGTGCAGAGGGAAAATAAAGCCACTTGCTGTTTGTTGCATCTGGCCTATATGAAGGAGTACTCATGTGTGCTTGGAAATCAGGAGCTGGATCCAAACAGCAACTGGTCTGTACGCGGGGGAATCCCCTCAGGGACAAGCAGAATCAAAACCATTCCACTCCGTGGTCTACAAAGGTAGAGAAGGCAAATTGTTGTCCTTAGAAAATGGAGTAAGTAAGAGGAGTTGAATTAGTAAGACCTTTTAAACCTTTTTGTTATAGAATCATAGTATCAACTAAGTTGGAAAAGACCTTTAAAATCAAGTCCACCTTTACCCCAGGCCTAGCAAGACCACCACTAAACCATGCCACTGAGGGCCTCATCTACACAGTTTCGGAGCTCTACAAGGGATGGTGATTCCACACCTTCCCTGGGCTTCCTGTTCCAATGCCTCATCACCTTCTCTGCAAAGAAATTTTTTCTTGTATCCAATCTAAAGCTCCCCTGGTGCAGCTTGAGTTGATAGAATCAAAATTGGACGCAAAGCCAAGATACTTCCATTTCGTAGGTTTTGTGAAGGCTGCCGAGAGGATTGGTGAGCCTAAAAGCTTTCATGTTTTTCAGTTTTATTATCAAACTACTGAGGACATTTCCTCTCAGTTTGAGATGTACCATGGTGAGAACTGCTTCCCTTACAAAATGATTTTGGAAGTCATAACTGGAATTTCCAGTCTTACTCCTGTCATTATTTTGCCATACTTTGCAGCACTGGTACTGCAGGTTCTCTCTTTGGTTTTGTTTTTGAACCAGTAGATGTTTTATTTTTTAATTTATAGTGGAATATGTTATAATCATATAATAATGTGTACATGGAAAAGTTTTCAGTTTTTATTGTCTTGTAAAATCAGGTTTATGCAGTTTTAAACAGATTTATTTTTATTATATTGACAAATTGCTATGCATAGACTTTTTTTTTTTTCCTAAATATATATGTCTTGATACCTTGAGGTTTTGCTCTTTGAAGCAGTAGAAAGCAAACTGTACCTACTTAGGAATTGATGACAAAGGGACAGACGAATTCCAAATGCTGGGAAAAATGGGTGGGAATACAAGCAGAGAAAAAGTTTGGGCCTTTATGCGAGGAATTATGTGAGGAACCCGTAAAGTCCCAGAGATATTAGAGAAAGGTAGAGGTGGTTGTTTTCATGGTATGTATTAAGTGTCCTCTTAAACTGCCTCTTTCCTGAGCCTCTCGACAAACACTGGTATTTGCTGCTCCCTTGGTTTTGCAAACACAACAGCTTTTTGAAGGGCTGTTGCTGTGGACCGTATCACAACTGTGACCCATGTTAAAGTAAAACTGTTTTTTGGAACAAGTGGGACAAGGGAAGGAAGCAGACAGGATAGCTTCTTAAGCTGGCTTGCAGCGCCAGAGAAAATGTTGTGTAACCACATCCTGGATAACCCCAAAGGTGGACTGAGCTACAGAAGAAATTTTGGGTTCCCAGTGGAATATGAGGGCATGGGATTGCACAAGACCTAGATCCTCAGCTGTGGGCAATAAAGTATGTGTCAATCCAACAGCTGGCTCCCAAAAAGATGAGACTTTGGAACTATTCTAGCAACTGTGTAAACAGGTGCATGGTTATCTTGATTGCCGCATATGCCTGGGTCTTCATAAACCTTTGTAACTAGGCTGCCTGTCAGGGGTTTTGTGAATAGATACTTCTGGTTGCTTTTATCTTAACCCGGCTTTAGTTAAAAGTGATTTCAAGGTAGCTGGCTGATGGTAGGCTAACATTCTATCCCGATATGTCTTCTGATCCCTAAGGCAGGAGTCTAGCACACTAAAATAGTGGTTTGGGCATTGAAAGAATGATGAGGCTTCACTGAATTCCAGTGAGTATTTTGGAAGTGTGCTTGCAGAAGCTGGGGAGGAGTATGTTAGATTTAAGTTTGTGGTAATGAGAATGAAAATCTGTTAGTAGCACTTGTCAGTAGGCTGTGTGCAAGGTGGGTGAGAAAAATGAGCTGGAATAGTCACTTTTCATTGTTATGCATTGGCAGACCTAACAGCAGTGTGATGAAATAGGCTCAGGTCAAAGTAGAGAATAAATAAACCAGGGAGTTTATTTGGTTGAGGTTAATGAGATTGCACCAGTATAAGTCTGAAACAAATCAATTTGAAGCAATGTCTGCACTATGGTTAGCATATGTGATTATAACACACATGGATGTACCTTAACCAACTTATACTATAGCTGCTGGAAGGTACAGTGTGTAAATTGCAATGAACACTGGAAGTTTAATGTTGCTTTTGCTGCTCAAGTTGGTTCAGGTGCATTAACAGTATTTTAGAAGGGTGTCTTTAGACTGCAGCAGACAACCTATACCTTTATTTTCTTGAGCTTTGTTACTTTTACGGGTCTGTTTTCTAAGAGCTTTGCCACTTGCTGAGACTGATAGCTTTTCAATATTTTTGCTCATGAACTCACAGAACTGAGTTTTAAACTAACCTTAGAATGTTAGAAAATGGTTTTAGTTTGTTTTGTAAAAATGATTGTGGTATTTGTCAATTTTATGGTGGTTCTGTGAGTTCTGGCACATAAATTTTTTGAACTCTTGAAGCTGTGGTAAAATTTTTCGGGCAAGGTAATAATATGAGATGTCTCTTTTTGTCATTTAAGATATTGTGCTGTGATTAGAAGACTGTGCAAGGTGGTGAAATGATATTTCTTGCAGTCAGGCATTTTAGAATGAGATTTGAAGTTTGCCATTACTTGATATTGCAGCAACTTAACCACATGCTGTAGTATGTGAGAAGGCATGGTCTGTCTCATTTCTTACTCCTTCAGTAGTCTTGTGGACGGCTCTACCAACCCTGTGAGGTATCTTTGAGCAGCTTTATATTTAGATTACTTGAAGCTATTTCTGAAAATAGGAAAAAGCTGGCCTTTAAACAGCATGTAGTGTACTTGGTGCTTTGTGTTAATGTGTCAAACTAATTTTCTCCTTCTCCCACATCTGAAGTCTATCTTGGCGAAGAAACCTGATGTTGTTTTAACTTGCCATAATGTAGCTGAAGTATTTCTAACTGAGAATACCTCAGTGGAAGTGACCTCGAGTGCTCATTATCACACTGTTAAAATAATAGGTTAAATATGCATGGAGCCAGGAAAAGTGGTGGTCTTTTTTCTTGCTAAGGGGACTTGCAGAAGGAAAACACAAGCATATCATCCCTGATCTTGAGTGGACAGGCAGTTAATACACATCAAAAGGACTTCCTTATACTTGTTTTAAAGAAAAGCATTTGGAGGTGGTTGTTGCAATGCTGCTAAGGCCTAAATTTAACCAAGTAATGTAACTTCTGATTAGAGACACGTATTTATAGAATCACAGAAATATTTAGCATGGAGGGGACCTCGGAGGTTTCTGCTCCGAATGCCTGCCAAAAGCAGGGTTAGTAATGAGGTCAGAACTGATCTTGAAGCCCCTTCAAGTCGTAATGATAGAGACAACACATCCACTGCTGGGCTGGCCTCAGAATGTAAACTTTCTGCTTAGATCCTCTCTGAACTACTTGTGTTTCAACTAATGCTTGTTGTCTCTTACCCTGTACAGGGCCTGACTCTGTCCTCTGAATAACCTTGTTGGTACTGGGGGCTGCTGTTAGGTTTTCCCCAAAGTCTTTTCTTCTCCAGGTGGAATGGGTCTCACTCCTCAGTCTATCTCCCCCGCGTCTGTGCTACAGTCCCTGACTATGCTCATGCCATTTGCTGTAATCTTGTTCCCATTTATCAGTATTTTTTCTCTACTGGGTGTATGGGATAGGGCCTGGCCATGGAATTTTAAATTTGAGTAAGATCTTGAGTATTGGCAAGGTTCTAAAGAGCAGCCAGGACAGGAGGGGGTCAGAAAGTTCAACAGACAAACTGGGAACGTTTTCCTCTTTCAGTTTATGTAAAAAATAACTCATAAAATTATGAGATACGTTGGTTTTAAACCTTTGAAGGGCACTATGACCAGAAACAATCTGCTCAGCTCATGTAATTATAGTGGTTCCCTTCTTTAATGAACTGCTCAATTTGAAATGTAAAATGTTTTTAGATAAATCTATTTGGTTATGTAGCATTTCTTTAGAAGTGTTGTATTTAATAATGTAAACTGCAGATTTTTAGTTTTGTGTGTGCTTTTGTTAAATTCCAATTTTCCAAATGCATCATGCCAGAAATAAGTTAAAAATTACTGTCTTGGAAACCATAGCCAATGTGCTTTTAGCATAATGTAATCAATTAAAACTCAAAGTCTGGATAGAACACATTAAGTTCTATTGCTTCTTACATAAATATGCAAAGTAGTGTGCCTTGTTTAATTAAAAAAAACTAGTACAAAGAACTATTTGACTGCTCCAGTGATTAAATGTGTGGAACAACAGCTTAAAAAATAAATGTGCAAAATGAATTATTTGGGTTAAATGTTCTCTTTAATTTCAGTCTTAACTTAAACAAGCTATTTTTAATTAATTTGAATAAACCAATGTGGTTTGCCCTCCAGTTGCTGAGTACTTAATTATATGTAGCTTATATGCATGTGATACATGCATAGATACATATTTATTTTTTAATTCCCTTTTAGTTCTTTAAGATTCATGGATTGTTAAATCAACTGGAACTTTTGGAGTACTACAGGCTTTTGTTTTTTGTCAAGTCATTAAACTTCAACCAGTTGAGACCAACGTGGTCTGTTTTGCTGGAATGTCTTTTAGACCTAGTTACAAGGGTATGCCAGTGGGAATTAGTTCTTTTATCAAGATGGATTCTTGAGTACAAGTTCACAAGTCAAGTTAGTCTTAATGTTTGTCTTTCTTAACAGTTGCTCTGTAACCTCTTTGCTTACTAATAAAGTTAATTGTGGAATGTAAGTTTCTTCCCTTGGGGAGCATAAATGTATGATGAATCAGTGTGCCATTTTTGCAACATTTAATGATATCTTAATTTGTTCAATAGAAGTTTGTACTATTGATGTTTTTTATTCCTAAGATTGTTTGATTTATTCCTGGGACTTGTTATTTTACTTGAAAAACTAGTTATGTGTGTTATAACACTTGCATTCCTTTTCCACTTCTTGTTTTCTATTGCTTTTTAAATTTTATGTTGCTGCCTTTATTATCAAAATAAGATGAGCTAAAATATTAGGCTGTTTTCTTGATTATTCAAGATTAGTTCAAAAGGGGAAATAAATTGTAAAAAACCTCAAATTGTTAAGTGAAAAATCTGTGTCTTAATTATTTTCCTCTAGTTGAGAAATGTATCTGTTTGGAAGCAGTAAGCATTCTTGTGGTTTTATTAGTTGAAGCTAATTTTGCCTATTTCTGGTTCAGAAGCAAACAGAAACTCTCGTTCAATGGTTAATTTGTTATAATTCATTACAATGAATTTAGAATCATTACCTATTTTTTGGTGCAGTATCTTTCTTATCTTGACATAATTTCCAGTTACTGACTGAGCTTCTAGAGAAAGAAACAAAACAAACAAAACTGATGGACATCCTTTTGCGGTCAGGGAAATCAGATGGGAAACCATCCTCCCTGATAACACATCAAGGAGTAGAAAAGAGACTAAGGGAACAAGAACAACATAAAAACCTTCTTGGCAAAAACATATGAGATGCAGCAACAGGGTTAAATTGACTTGTAAACTCATTTAGTAAGCTTTCACAGCAGATGGTACAAAAAATAAAAGCTTTTTAAAACTGAAAGTGGACTTTTTAGTATGAAAGATAGTGCACCACACTCAAGATAACTGTATTGAACCCACAAATAAAAGTAGACTGACTCAGTCAAAGACACTGTGGGGCAGAGCGTGGTGTATCCTTACTGCTTCTGAATGGTTATGTTTCCTGTGTTTAAGAAAAGGAATTTTCTTCTTTTCCCACAAGAGTAAAAATACTGTTGCTGCCCTTTCTTGCAGTCGTGAAGCAGGAGGTGAGTTTACAGGGAGAAGCAGGAACTCATTAGGATTCTGGAAATAAAATGGATTAAAGTAAGGAGAGAGCAAGCATGTAAACAGCTTTGTCTCTTCATCCCTGCAGATGCCTCTCTGTTCTTTACCTTCTTACCATCTCTTCACTCTTCTTTTTCAGAATATTTCTGTCTTGTTCAGTCACATCTCTCCTATTGTGCTTTCTTATACTCCTTCTTCCAGTCCCATGAATGAAAGAGCCATTAGCTGTGGTGCAGTTCTCAGATTCAAGTAGGTTTTAAGATTGCTTTCTGATCTTGACAGTCTTCAAAGTGTCCTTAGAACCGAACTTCAGGGCCCAGATCAGACAAGTATTTAGTCTTCCAGTTTACACTGGCGAAATAACCTTTTGTCTTTCTGGATCTGTTGTCATCCTCAGATATTCTAGAGCAGATTCCCCTGTCAAGTTTTGAGCACCTCTGCATGGGAAAATGGGAAGAAAATAAAATAACCAAAAAGCACATTACAGTAAAGAAATACTAAGATAAGAAACTGTACGGCAAATATATTTGTAGGCTGGGCTAAACTGTATTAAAATTGTCTGGGATGTTGGGAAATTGATTTTCAATTGGAGGACTGTTGCTGGCTTTGAAGAGGAAATTAGTTTTGATTTGTTAGTGGAAGAGCAAATTGCTTGTGAAAAACAGATTGTGAGAAGATTCAGTTCTGTTAGCTTCAGTGGGCGAGGGTGTGGTATTGTGATTAGAATTTATTTTGAAGTGTGGGTAATGAGAAAAATCGATATCTGTCTGGAAGGAAAAGAGTGTGGCAGGTGGCTTGGCAGTATGAAGATAGTTTGAGAAAGTTGGGGCTTTTCATCCTGGAGAAAAGAAGGCTGTGTGGAGACCTCAGAGCAGCCTTCCAGTATCTGAAGGGGGCCTATAGGGATGCTGGGGAGGGACTCTTCATTAGGGACTGCAGTGATAGGACGAGGGGTAACGGATTCAAACTTGAACAGGGGAAGTTTAGATTGGATACGAGGAAGAAATTCTTTACTGTAAGGGTGATGAGGCCCTGGAATGGGTTGCCCAGGGAAGTTGTGAATGCTCCATTGCTGGCGGTGTTCAAGGCCAGGTTGGACATAGCCTTGGGTGACATGGTTTAGTGGTAGGTGTCCCTGCCCATGGCAGGGGGGGTTGGAACTGGTGATCTTAAGGTCCTTTCCAGCCCTAACTATTCTATGATTCTATGCTGGGTGAGAACTGATATTTAGTCTGAAGTACAGGGATGATGGGAGGAATTCAGCGTTATGAATGGGGGTAAAAAAAAGACCCAACCCAGGTGACAGAGGTGGGTAAAAAGGTGCAAGAAATTTTGGGTACAGTGGTTCTGTACTGGAAGTGCAGAAAGCACAAGTTCTTGTCTATGTGTTTTTAAACTTAACTGTTAATATGTAAGTGTTCACTTATTCCAGCAGTTACAGCAGTTGGAAAGTACTGTGTAATTTCAAATTTCAGTGAAGTTGATATGTTGAGAATGGCTGAGTCCTTTCTTGTGATGAGACTGGATATTTTCTTTTGCAACCTTTGTACGGACAACTGACCTAGAAAAAGATTGCTTATAGGCTTTTGGGGCTCCTATTCATGCTGTGTTCAGTGTCTTGCTCACTTTTGATTCACTGTGGCCAGACATTCTAGCTATATGTGAGCAGTAAAGAATTCATAATTTGAATTAGAATAATTTCTAAAGCAAACAAGAATTTATTTCCCCAGCAAATGCTGTATCTATCACACGTGCATGCGCACATCTCTGGCTCATTTTTCACAAATAGCTTTTTAGTTTCTTAACAGTGGAATGAGCAGAAACACGTATTTCGGATTGTGGTCCTTTTTTTAGCCTGTGTGAGGAAATAAAGTATCAGTTTAACAAACCTTTTTATTTTATCACCTCTGTTTCTGTCACAGATGGTGTGCAGGATTAGTTTTAATTAGTATGCAGTCTTAATTTGTGATCTCTTTTTCCTGTTTGTTCCTACGTACTTTATCTCCTTTTGCTATAGCTGTGTAGTGGGTGAAGTCCTTTTGAAGGCATAATTAAAATATGAGATCACAGTACTAACAATGGGTAGTGAATTTCTACGTGAGATTAGAACTGCTTAAGTTAATGAAACAATTTCATTCTTCTGTAATTGTACATGCAGTGTTTACAGTAAAATGTTACACAGGTGGTTTTTTTGTTGTTTTTGTTTGTTTGTTTTTTGTATGAAGGAATCTTTAGACCATCACTGCACGCATAAATATACATTTATCATTCTGTATTTAAAATTATAACATGCCTCTGTTTTATGGAACATGGGAGTTAATCTGGGTCATTATTAGAACGTTTCACATCCTTTCAAAATGTGGTTAGAGCATTAGAAATGTATTATTGCTAATGCTGCTTTTTCTGCTAGTTTCAAAACATTTGAAAAGTTTTCTTGGTCCTTAGCAAGTAGATCATCAGAATGCTTCTGTTGGGCTAGTTCACTCATTCCCACAAAGTCTGGCATTAGCAAATCTCATTATATGATTACAGCTGTACTTAATGTTAAGTGGTTATGAAAGAAATGACAGGTCAGCCATGGATTGCACAGGCTGCATGCGGGAGTGTCAGTTTGTTAATTTGTCTGTCTTTGTGGTTTTGCCCTTGTAACCTGGAAATCCTGTGTGAGTAAAGAACATGATGTTTACTGTGGTAACTAGGCTGTTTATTGGGAATAAATGCATGAAATCTAGACTCAATAACAGTAACACATCATTTCGCATCTGCAGTTGTGTGTTTCTTTCTCATGAAAAAGATGGGGTTTAGCTCACTAGTAGTGTTGCAACTAATGAAAGTAATGCTGTAGTCTAAACTTGATTGTGGTTGGGTATAAATTAAGTCATTTGCAGTGCAGAAGCAAGAAAAATTTGGCAGTGTTACCCTTAATAGCAGAAAAAGTTTTACAGAACCTTTTTCTAAATACATATTTTTCTAGGGTTTATATAAATTTCTGAGCTAACTTGTTCATCCATTCAAAGTCTCTAAGTGCAGCCTGTTTGCAGAGAATATTTTTTCTTTTTAAAGTTTAGTCATCACATAAACAACCTGATCAATAATTTATACTTTAATGGATTATTTCTAATTACTGACTTGAGCCGTTACACAAGACGACATTGCAGATTATCAACTCCACAAGCAACTTGTATGTTCTTGAGTGATAAGGAAATGAAACAGTACTGACAGCTGACTTTTTCTGTCTTCTACAGAAGGGGAAAAAAGCCCCAGGCTTCTCAAAGGGGCATAATGAGTTCCTTTGAAGAGTCCTACTGCTGCTGGGAAAGGAAAGAGGAAATGGAGAATGGTGAAAATTAACAAAGGAAAAGGAATTTAAAGTGAGGAACTTCCACAGAATAAAACAGGGATGTAGATTAAAGTGGAAAGAACAGAAGAGGGTGTGGGGTTTCTTTTTCCTCCATCTTTTTTCCCCTCTTTTTCCTTTGGTCTTTTTGAGGGTGGGGAGAGGATTATGATGTATATAAGAGAAGGGGAAAACATAAAGCCAGAGGAAAATTTTGAAGGGAGATTTAGCTGTCACCATAATAACAGTACTGCTGGACTGGAGGCTCAGCATGAGAATCATTTTGAGGCTTTGCAGGCCCAGTATAGGCAATATATTTGCATTTGTGTGGTAAAGGCAGAAATATTTAGTCACTTCTCTGAGTCATACTACCACACTGGAAAAGCTTGTGAAATGAAGGGCCAGTAAAGGGGTCCTCAGCAGCTGGGCAAAGGCGATACAGAAAGGAGTAGAGTAGAATTGCTAATAAGGTGAGAGAGGTGAAGAGTTTTGGCAAGGCTGGCATGAGAAGGTATGTGGAAGCTTGGTGTCACTGTTACCAATGTTTCCTACAAACAAGCCTGATAAACAAGAGGAATGAGATATTTGAGCAGAAAACACTGGGAAGAGAGAGGGACAAAAAAAGGGAAAGGTTTAAATATTTTGAGAACTGAAACTTTCTTCTTGGCTGAGTCAAAGGACAACTAAGTTAACTGGAGTTTAGTAACATATATGGAAAAGGCTAGTGGGTTTGTATTCATCATTGTTTTATTTCTGGTACTGCTGCTGCAGTGATAATGGGTAGGCATTATGCTGACAAAATTATTGCACCTAGATACACAGTATTGTTTCAGTAGTTGATAGAATCGAAGAAACACTGAGCCTACATGTCGATGGCCTTCATCAAAGCACTGGTTCTGCTATTTAATTACATTCAGTATAAAATGAGGTCCATAAAATGCTAAAAAGAAAAGAACCATCATAACTGCATATATGATTACAACTCTTCAAGCAGACAGATTTCAAGTGCCTGTAAAGAGGATCTGCAGCCAGGTCATATTTTTGTTATTCCTGTATATTTTTAAATAACCAGACACCTGTATTCGAATGATTCAGTATTACCACTAGGAACGTATCTTCTGATATTGCCTGTTTTAAAGTACCCAGATCATTTGAGACTCAAATTTAAAAATGTGTTAGATTAATAGGCAGAAAGCAAGTCAACAATCAAACATGTTAAGACTCCTTAATCTGACTGAGCTGTGAGGATTCAAATGTTTTTCACTGCTTGGGCTTTCAGTCAAAGCCTTATGAAATCAACAAAATTAATTTGCATGCTGCTTCGTTTTTATTACAGGCTATGTAGTCATGATAAATATTTGAGTAATCTGTGACTCAGCTAGTAGCTGAATAAATTAAGCAGGTTTAATGTAACAAGAATTTGGTTTTTTTTAACTGAACTTGATTTCTGAGTTACTGCTGAGGTAATCAAAAGGTTTTTCTTTAGACAGAAGAGAAGACGCAGCGTTTTGGAGGCAACCACCAGTACACATAGTACTCACTTTGTGAACATGTCTGGGTAGTAGGTCCTGTTGTTACTATTCAAGCCTTGAAGTTATTGGTATAACAAGCTTCCATGTTAGACTACAAAGTTTGATGAAAGCAATTGTCTCATTGTAAAGTTTGCTCTACTCTGCTTGGAGGGAAAAAAAATTATTATTTAATCTTGTTAGCCCAAAGAACGTTTAAAATGGCACCAGATAACTTTGTGTTTGTTTTTGTTGCATAGCAAAGTTCCTATGTAAGAGTAGAATTTTGGGTTGGTGTTACTTCTTTCTCATATAGGTCTTGAAATTGTTTTGTAGGCTTTCGCGAATTTGAAGCTGCTCCAGCAAGTTCAGTCAGTGATTGTGTCAAATATAGAAAACTTCAGTGATGACAACAAATGTTTATAAGTGACAGTTTTAATCGTTGATTTAGTCTTTTTTGTCAGTTGTTAAGCACTTTAATATTTGTGATTTATTGTCTTAAGTCTTCAAACTAGAATAATCTTAAATAAATGACACTTCTGCAAGGAATACAGAACTACATTCCTGTTTTGGATTTTAGCCAAGTGCTATGTAGAGATAAAATTGTTTCCACCCTTGATGACTATGTCCCTTGATGTGTATGTATACATTTTTATTTATAAAGTAAATAGGAAAAACTGAACATGCATAATGTTACATGTATGTATGTATGTATGTGTAAAGAAGACATATATATATACACACATGGGTCATGCTTACATGTTTACTACTGAATTATAGTGACCATTTGTATTGAATGAATTCTCACTAAGCCATTAGTTGTAATCAGGACATACTCAGTTGTTCCCTAGGTGTGGCCTGCATTTTTCTTAGGTATCTAACTGTGCATTTGTATCATTAAAATATTTCTTTGAAAAGAACATTTTATTTGAAAGGGCAGTCATTTTGTCTGATTGTTGCTATTCCAGAGCTTCTTAGAACTAGGTCAACATTGGCGTGCTGGAATGTGTCCAGTGAAGGATGCCCAAAGATGAAGAGAAGTGGGGTAGTGTACAAGGCTCTGAGAGAACTGTGTGTTTCCATTTGGAAAAGCATGAGGGAACATCTGTTTGTTGTCTTCAGCAACCTGATTAGACGCTATAAAGAACATGGAGATGGACTTTTTTCTGAAGGTACATGGTGTTTGGATGAGAGACGACACAAGTGAGAGCATGGGAAATTTTTGTTAGTTATGCAGGAAAAATTTTCATCAGGAGGGCGGTCAGGCACTGGAACAAGCTGTTCAGTGAGGTTGCGAAATATTCATCTTCGAAGATGGTGAAAACTTCACTAGGCAGGCTTTGTGCCTGGCATAATTTAACCCTGCTTTGAGCAGGGGTATTGGTCCAAATGACATCCTTTCCAATTATATTAGCCTATGATTTCTCATTGCTAATAAGAATTTATATCAGCCTTTGTCACTTTCATGTGTAATAGTTACGACTTTCTGTTTTGTATTTTCTCACACCAAAGATGATGTTTGCATGAATTGCACCTGTGTATGAATAATCATAACCCCAGAGTAAATAACCCTGCTCAATTTTGATTCTAAGTTGATTATTATTTTGAGACTCATAATTAGTATGTATAACAACCTCTCAAAATTACATTTCTCATTTGTTTCTTGAAGTGGAATGTAATGGGATACTAAGTTGAAATTGTTGCAGAAACCTGCTGAACCTGTAGAGATATTTTTGATTAATTGAAGTGTCTTGCTGTGAAAAAAGTATGCTCATATCCTTTTTCCTGTATGAAATCTTTTATTTTGAGGTTTTCTTTGAGTCTCTTTCTAAGAGAGTGTAGGTTTCCAGCCATGAGCCCGCTTTTTATTAACCCTGCTGGTTTTCCTGTCGATTTGGAGAAATTTCAATTTAGTTTTATTTTGGTTTGGTTTTTTTTGGTGGTGCATTCGTGGAGGATACAGTTCCTTCTCAGTGTATGTCAGTGTTAGACTGGGCTACTTTCCCTTACTCTTCTCTGCACCTGTGCTAGCAATCCAGTGTCTGAGGAGTGAAAAAATACAGCAACCTAATCCTGCTGAAAAATTTAAAACAGTCGCAACTGAAATTGGTTTGCTGAATGTTGTCACAGTGCAAACACAAGTGCTGACATAGGGGAGCAAGGTGAAAGTAAGAGTGGGTCTTCAACATTCCAGATTTTCACAGGTTTAAGCTAGCGTGAAACCACTCTTTTCCCAGGAGAAATTAGATTACTTTTTTGTTTGTTTGTTTGTTTGTTTGTTTTTTAAGTACGTTTGGGACTAGAGTTAGTTAATTGTCAAATAATTAGAGTAATCTTAAGTTTTGTCATGAGAAAATAAGAGTGTGGCTGGTTTTGTAGGCATTCAGAAATAGTTGAGCTGCTTCTTCAACTTAAAACGTATGTGTCTCTTGCAGGTATGTTTGTAAGTAAATGTACTTGGTTCACTGGGGTTTTGTTTCTATGGCATGCTTATACAATAGGTATCTTTCAAAGAAGTATGTAACTTAAACCCTTCAAACTGGAATAAAGGCTGGCTAATATGGGTCTTTCTGTCATATGTAATTTTGTTTATGTTGGCTGTGGTTAATACCAGCTCTTGACTGCTGCGGTTTTAGGTAGTTCTGTAATTTGAGATGTAAATCATGGATATCCAAAGCCAACATACACATTTCTTTTAGTGATAAAGTCCTTATATTTAAGTATATTTGCTTCTATTTGTTTAAAAGCTTTTCTGCTTTTTAACGGGATTTAAATGATGTTTATGTACTGAAAAGCTAGTGTGTAACAGAATAAATCAGGATTGCATCCCGAAAGGTAAAGAATATAAGGTGAGGTTCCTTTGGACTTCATAAATTACATGTTGATCCCCTGTGCATTCAAAAGCTGTCATTTGAAGTAGCAATAATGGCAGCACTCATCTCTCCTGCATCCCTGGTTTTGCCAGCAGCTGATGGTTTTAAAAATGCCACATTTATGTCACAACTTTTTCAGAACTCCAACTCTGCAGATCTGTCTGCATTTTTCATACATGGTAGCAAGATGCATGGCATTTGCATATGAGAATTTAATCAGTGTATTTGTGCAGGTTCAGTTTTCCTGTGGTCTGTAAATTCAGCTTAAGATATATGCATACCTAATATCCTTGTCTTAGATGTTTAAGTGCTGCCCCTACTGCTGTTTCAGATAGTCTGTGTTGACTAGTGCCCTGTTTGAGATGCGATCTTTGAAGTTCATGCAGCTCTCTCTGCTGGTCAACCAGTCAATCACATAGTCAGATGTGCCTTGGTAGAAGTACAACCAGGAGTTTTCCTTTAGCATATGCTTGTCTTTTCCTATTTAAGGATAAGGAGGTATCACTGGAGAAGATCAGTTGCCCTCCTCTTCAAGTCTCAATCTCTGAATACTTATATTGTATAATTCTGCCTCACCCTGTATTGTGTTCCAGTGTGAGTCATCGTCCTTGCCAAATGAATTTGCAGTCCTGCCTAATCTTGTTGCCATGATTTGTGTCTTCTCTTGAGAGGGTAGTGGCCTGCTTGCTTTCTTTTCCTTTCTTGCCCTGTTTATCCAGTTATTTCAGTGTGGAATTATAGTTTTATAAGGGCCTGCTTGTATTACATGGTGCAAGTACTGCTTGTGGTAGATATCTTTTTCGTGTCTAAAAATGCCTGTCAGATGTGCTTTTGTGAGTGTGATTTCATTACTTGGAATTTCTTGACTTGTTGAGTGGCTGGTAATGATTCTGTGTTCTCTAAGGTAGATAAATTACTATGATTCTCTTTCTTGTTTGGATCACTGAAAAATCAGATTGCCTAGTCATTAGGATGGGAGTTAAAAAAATGTAAAAGTGACAAGAAAAGATGGAGAGTGGAAAGATTAGACAAGAAAGGGTACATTCTATGGAAATTAGGAATTATGTAGGAACTTAATCATTTGGGGGGCGGGAGGGGGCAGTATCCAACTGTGCTAGAACTCTTAAGGTATTCCAGTGTGATGATTTTCATGTCTGAAGGCCAGAGGGATTTTGAGAACTGTCAGAGATGCCTAACATCCATCAAAATCGGTTAGTATTTTGAGTGAATTTTATATTTTAATTCACCTAGGTGTGTCCTTGTACACCTCTAAAAACATGACAGAAGATGGCCAGGTCATTAAGCAGCCCAAATCTGTGCTGTACAACTGACAAGACAGCTGAGTATCCACCTGGAATATTAATCTGGCAGATAACATTGCTTGTCTGCATATTCCTACAAAACATGTTACTGAGATTTTTTTTGTCGGTGGTGTTCTCACCAACCTTCCCCAGTGATGATTTCAATACACAGTTATCTTTATCCTGATTCTAATGCTAGTTTTGGGTGAGAAAGGGACGCTGAATTAATCTGGTGGTAGTAACAGAGGCCTGGAGTCTTGAAAGTACAAAATCCCTATGAATACGGTATTTTTCTCCTTTAGCATAATACCACATGTGATTTCTGAGAATCTGACACCTTTTAAATTTCATCATTATTATAAAGGCAGATGATCGAAATCAATTCAGTCCCATCCCATGTACCTCATTGTTCATGTTTTGTATATTTTAGTTTACTTTTATTTGACTTAAGTTTAGTTTGCCAAATGCTGTAATTCTTCTATATCCATAGGGAATTTTCTGTCCATAGGAAAATGCATTAAAAAGTTGAATCTGCTTTGCAAATTACAAGTGTCCACGTAGGAGTGTGTTAGCTCTTATTTTTTCCCTTTTTCACTCTTTGCAAGCAGGAAAATGGATACATTTTGGACTTCGTAGTGCTCAGATTTGTAATACTGGTTTCAAAAGGCCAGTAATCATCTGCCTTAGAAACTGGAACTGAATGTTCCATGCAGTTGAAATCTTTTTTGTTTCAACAAAATAGTTGAAACTTTTTTCCTTTTCATGAAAAAAGGAAAAAAAGAGCATGGTTGGTAGGAAACAGAGGTACTGTCAAAGTGCTGTGGAACTGAATTACATATGGCAGTTCAGACATGTTTGGAACAAAAATAAGTGTTAGTCAAATGTTCAGAAATGTTCAGTTCATATTGGTGTTTTATCACTTAGCAGAATTTTTGTAAACACAAATAATTGAGAAAAGATTGGTTTATTTGTGCTTCATCCAGCGATCTGTTATGACACACAAACCTAAGGCTTAACAGATATACTTACCTAGGAAAAAACAGTAACTGTCAAGATACTGTGCTTAAGCAGTTGTATCTGTCCTACAAGACTTTCCTGAGCCTATCGGGTAGCTTCAACTGTGCAGTATTTCCCTTATAGTGTATTTTTCTAAGTCCAGTTAATGTTTGTTCAGCTTCTTGGAAGCTCTAAACTTGGCTGAGGACTGCTGCATAAGTGGTACACAAATGCAGAATAGGAAAATTGGCCTAGATGCTACACACAAGATGGTATGCAGGTGAGGAGGAAGGGCAAGGGGCCAATAATGGTCAACTTGGCAGGCAGCGCTTCAACATCTTTTTAGGGTTTTGTCCTTTACTTTTTTTTGGAGTAGCTGTGAGAATATTATGAGGGAAACAGTGCAAATGCATCATTGTTATGATGGATGTTTTATGAAGAGCACCTCTTGGCAAGAGAAGTAGCATGGGATAGGTTCATTTTGATCAACAGCTGGACAGGGACACTGGATTTCTGCATCAGTCTGGTGGGCTGGGAAATGAACGAGAAACAGAAACTGCCTGTGAAGATGAAAAAGTAGAATGAGGAAAGAATGAGCAAGGTCAGAAAATGGGATGGAATTAGTGGAAATACAGAGATAAAAGAATGGGACAGACAGATGTGGCAATTTGTGATGTCATTAAGTAGAGGAAATGTAGCGTAAGATAAAAAAACAGTGAGAAGCATACAAAGGTAAGACCACTCAGCAGTTTGTTTGCCTTGAGAAGAAATCAGTACGGGAAGAAGCAGAGAGAGGAGAATGGAGTCTGAAGTGCAAGCTAAGCAGCATGGAGTTCAGTTACTCTGGAGGGACAGTCCTTCTGGTAGAACTGCAATGTTGGAGAAGAACAGTATGTGCTGGTAGTTCAGGCTGATCAGTTGCAAAGTGGTCCTCAGCTTGAGTGGAAACAGAAGGTTAAAGATGCTGAAGTGAGGTGAGAGAAAGAGTGAGAGCAGGTGTGAGGATGGCAAGAATGGAGGGGGAAGAAATAAAGGGGTAAGCAGAGAGATTTGTTAATTATGTGAGTAGACTGAGAAAAGAACAGAGGAAAATCAAATGAGAAGTGGCCAGTGCTGATGGAGAGAAATTGTGGAATGGGTGGCAGGTGGAATTGTGGGGCTGAAGACTGTAGAGAAGAGATGCCTTATCAGAGAGCAAAATGTTGTTTGACGGAGGACCTTTGGCAGACTGTGAGAATTAATGCTCCCTTTGGCTCAGTGGGAGATCAGGCAAAAACACGAATGTGACAAAAGCTAGCCAAGGATGAAAGGTTAACGTTTTCTGGGGTGTAAGGAAAGCTAGAGGCATCTGTTTGTTTAGGGATTGAGGGTATTAATCTAAGGAATTTAAATGAGCAAAAGCTGTGGAGGAGGAGGGATGTATATTATCATAGGTGCTAAGAGAAGGGTGTTCTACAGAAGCATAGAAATCTCTTCTGTCTACAGTAGTGAGTCCAACAGAATGTTAATTTGGTTTATTCATATTAACAGTTGGAAATGATTATATTAACAGTTTTGCATAAACATTGAAATTGGGAACATTTAGATAGTCCCTGTAGTTGTGGAGTGATTAGCAGTGCAAGTTAACGTAAGCTGTCATCTGACAGTGAGAAATGGATTAACTTTCTTGACTTTGTTTCAAACATACAGTGCAGGTTTTTTCTCCATTTAAAAGATTTTTGTATGTTATAACTGGACGACGTGTAATAATACCAGCCTGGCACTTTTCACTCAGAAAATGAGATGCGGTGGTGGCTTTGTTCCCCTGCGCGCTATGCCAACTATTTTTTTATTTTATTTTTTTAACTTACCAGCTGCCGATGTCTTCCTTCTGCCAAGCAGTTTCTCATAATTTAACCTCCACTGGCAACTAAGCACCACACAGCCACTCACTCCCCCCCCACCCCCCCCATTGGATGGAGAAGAGAATCAGGAGAGAATCAGAAGAGTAAAAGCAAAAAAACTCTTAGTTGAGATAAAGACAGTTTAATAAGTAGAGCAAAAGCTCTACATACACAAGCGAAGCAAAACAAGGAACTAATTCAGTATTGCTTGTTGGCAGGCATGTTCAGCCATCTTCAGGAAAGCAGGACTTTATCACATGTAATGGTTACTTGGGAAGACAAACGTCATCACTCTGAATGCCCTCCCCTTCCTCCTTCTTCCCCCAGCTCTATATGCTGAGATTGGCACCATATGGTCTGGAATATCCAGTGGGTCAGCTGGGATCTGCTGTCCCACCTGTGTCCCCTCTTAACCTTCCCATTCACCCCCAGCCTACTTGCTGGAGTAGTGTGAGAGGCAGAAGAGGCCTTTATGCTGCCTAAGCACTGCTCAGCAGTAACTGGAACATGAGGACTGTTTCCAGCACAACTCCAAAACAAGGTCCCTTACTAGTTACTGTGAAGAAAATTAACTCTATGCCAGCCAAAACCAGGCTGCAGTTAAAGCTCTTTCCTTTTAATATGTTGCTGGTCTTACTCAGTGCTCTAAACACTCCTGTAGGCTTTTGGCAGTGGCATGGGAATGATGCAGCTGGGAAAAGAATTAAAGATACAAGGTAGTGTAGTGTTAAAGGAAGATAGATGGGAAAAGAATAACTAGTGAAACCATCAAATGAAACACTTTTGATGTAGAAAGTTTGACTATTCCAAAATCAGGAAAGGAAAGGAGTAGAAAGTGTAAAGGCAATCCCTGCAAAGGATTAAGTACCATTCTGTCTTAAATCACAGGTTAGAGATTTTTCTGAAGATACAGGAATAGCAGAAGTATTTCTGGCTTCTGTGTTCATGGGAAACATGAGCCGAACTGCCCCAAACCAGGGACAGGTTGGATGGGGCAACCTGGTCTAGTGGAAGGTGTCCCTGCCTGTGGCAGTGGGGCTTGAAGTAGATGGTCTCTAAGGTCCCTTCCAACCCAAACCATTCTGTGGTTCTATCAATACAAGAAAGTCTTGAATGTGGTATTAACAAGGACTGCAGTAGTGCTAGCCTGATCCACAAGCAGGTGCTTTAGTTGCTGTAGATAAATTCTCTAAAGATATTTCAAAACAGAGGTTGTATTTACAGGTGTCAGAATGGTCGTTACATAGCAGTTTGAGGAAAAGGAGGAATGAATGCTTCATCGTAGCTGAAAGAAATGGAATTGATAAGCTAATGAAAAACTGTTTCGTAACGGGTAAGTGTGAAGAATTAAGCCTTTTTTTCATTGTTCATTAGTTATCACAGAATATAGGTATTCCGGACATGTGTACTGTTACTCTTTTGCTGTAGGAGGAAAAATAGCATCTCACACTATGAGGATCAAGAGACATTAAAGAACAGAAAATGGGGCTTAGTTGGAAGGAAGCAAATATTTAGAAGTTCAGCTTTTGAATCATCAAATCTTGAAATATATGTATTCTGAGTGTTTAGTGAAAAATAATGTAAGGACTGCAGTTAGGTTGTGGCTATAGTGCAGAATGCAGGCAATTAGGTAACTTTTAGATGATGTGTTTGTCAAAAAATATGGCCCACATTTGTTATGTTTATTATAGTAAGTTCACATACTTGAAAATTACATGGCTCTAAGCACTAACTAATTTCTCTCATACTGTCTATGCTAGTGGAGAATATCAGTCTGTTAGAGACTTTTGTCAAAAGGTGTTGTATTGTCTGGTGTGTCAACAGTGGCCACTGGGTTTCAAGTGACTACTGTGAGCAACATCCAGAGAAGTAATAATTAATTAGGAACTTCCTAGGTATCTTTCTACCAGTTTCTTTTCCTGTACAGTAGACAGTTGAATCTGGGAAGTAGTCCAGATTCACATTACAGAAGTTCACATCACGTACTGGTGATGGAAGGGAAATCAGATTTTTCAAGCTCATCTCCTTGGTAGTCTAGGGAAGACAGATAATCACAAAATCATTTGTGATGGGCTGTTTCCTGCTGTGATACCTACTGATAGTAAAACTGATACTTGTCATTAAAACCTGCATACTATTAATAAAAAAAAACCTACACTAGTCTTGCAATTCAGGCAAGTGCTTAAAGTAAAAAAAAAAATTTATTTAATTTGAATTCTTTTTAGAGGCTGAAAAAAACCCCTACTTGAAAGGCAGGTACCTATCTCTAATTTTCAATAAATCCATCATTTATGTTATGATATGTTAAGCAGGTGAGGGAAGGAGATGTTCCACAAGTGCTTTTGACTTGGGACATTTGCTTCAGTGAACAGACAAAACATATACCGTCCACTGTGGGAGGGTTTTTGTGTATTTGGTATCATACAAGCCTTCTCAAACCTGAACAAATAGGATGGCTGAGGATTTGGGCAGTAGAAAGAACAATGTTAACTTAGCATCAGCAGGTAAGGATCAGCTAATTATTTGCCCTTGCTTTTAGCAGGAGTGCTAATCTGCAGGTTTCTTTCCCCTCAGTCTGTGCTTGAATCTCCTCCAACTTCTGTATGGTTGTGAGGCCTTTAGACTCATATTACAAAAACAAGGTGAGTTGTGGGGAAGCACTGTGGCAAGAAACCAGGAAAGGACAGGCTGCTTCAAAAGCTGTCTGGGAGCTGATTGTCCATCACGGCCATGGTACTGATTGCATGTCCCTTTGTCTAGAGAAGAAGCCGACTGACACTGATGTATTTTAGACACCTTTTCAAAGATCTATGTAGAATCACTGGCATAGTTGGCATACATTTTTGAAGCCTGTTTGTATCTAGACAGGGTGTTTTAAAAGCTTTAGATATTCTTTTGTGTCCATGAAGAGGCAAAAGTGATTTGAGTGGAGGTTTGCATAGACTGCCCAAGAAAAAATTGAACAGCTGTGAAATCCACATATGTGAGCTGGTGGACTGTGCAGGACCATTTCTACATTTCCATTTTTGTATGCACTTAGGAGACAGCCAGATGCTTATAATCATTTGTAGTTTGGCTGCTTGTATGTTCCAGATGAGAAGAAAATAACACAGCTGCTTCCCTATCTCTCTTCTGCTTGAGAGTGGCAGATCAGAGGGTACCTGATTGATGACAAGGACTAGAGCTGCTTTGTTCTTTTGGAGGAGCATTTTTTGACAAGTATTGACTGTTCTGGTTTCTTTCCGCAGGACTAGCTGGGTCTGTAACAGGCAATGTTTATCAGTAGTTAGACTAAATACTCTGTCATTTGGAATGTGAGTAGCATGTCCTCTTGTGCAGTGCTGGCTCAAGTTTATTGAGGAAAAACTGTTACTTTTACTGGTGTTTTTACACAATGCACAAAAAAATTAGGAAGTTCAAAAGACGATTTGGACATCTGTGTCTGGCCAAGTTGGGTTTGCTTAAATGTCCTACTGAAAGACTCCGTAAGTCTCCTTTTCTCTTTCTCTCCAGAATCAGCCCTGATGGTAGTCTTTTTCCCAGAAAGATCTGTCTCTGACTTTTTTCTTTTTTTTTATCTGTTTAGAATAGGATTTTATAGGTTTCGTTTTACTCTACCTGAACCCATGACACTTCATCAGGAAAAGGGTCTGCAGATGTCAGGATCAGGAGGATGGCTCTGTAATTTCAGTGCTCGAAGGCATTAGCTGCCCTTCTAGTGTTGAAAGTCATTAGGTGCCTTTGAGATCTCTGCTATTTACTCCCCATGTTTAAAGAGGAAGAAATTACTGAAATCCTTGGTTTACAGATCCTAATCACCACCCCAAGGCATGGCAATGTGATCAAATCTTCCTCCATCAACTTTTTCCAGCATTCTAAGGGAGTAAGTTAATGTTGCTTGGAGAGTGATGAAGAACCAAAGAATCATGAGAAAGATGAAAATGATAATATCTTCTTCCCTGCAGAAAGGAAGGGAGAATGGACCCCACCCAACCACCTATGGTATATTTTTAGCAGCAGCTATTCACACTTTTTATTTCTGCTTGCATGTGGCTATGATTTGGACACCTTAGGAGTGGAAAATTAATGAATTTGTTACCCTGTAGTGTGGGATGTGATCTCTGCCATACGTTGTACAGGATCTGATTTTGTAGCCTGGGGATGCTTGGCAGACTCACAGAACCTGTGGGAACAGGGAGAGTCTTTGTGGAGAGTCACGTAAAGTTGGTTTACTTGGGTGAGTTTGGGACCTGATTTGGAGAGACCACGTCAGCCAGAGATGGGAGGGGAAATGAAAGATATAGTCCTGTGTACTTACAAGACAAGAACCTAGACATGCAGGAGGTAAACTAGAGCAGGTAACTACCTTTTTCCTACCTAGTTTTCTTGATTCCTAGCCCACATATGACTCAGTACGTTGTCTGGATCTTCCATTTGAAGTGAGGCTTCTGCTTTTACATCATTCCTTTCTCATCATGGAGTATCTTATGTTTCTGGTGTCTGTCACTGCCTTCCAGCAAATAATGCTGTGAAAAGGTATTTTCTCCTTAGGAGTAGTTCAAACTTCTTCCCAAATTTTCATTTGTATTCAATTACATTTCCATGGGTAAAAGAAAACAGAGTGCTTTGGCAGGATGCCTTCATCTCCTTCCTCTTTTTGGATTTTTCTAGGAGTTAAATGGAGTCCAGATTTCTGATCATGTTTAGCAGTTCCTATATATTTTCCGATACCTACTGATATCAAGCAAGTTACAACATGCTAGGTTTTTTTCATTTGCCCGTGCACAATCATCTCTTTCATCTTGCATGTGTTAAGGTTATGTCTGCCTAACAATCCACAGACTTCTAATTAGTTTTAAACAGTCTTAATTAGTCTTTAGTTTTAAGAAAGGTAGAGTAAGTGCTAAGTGACTGACGTTATTTCAGTTAAAATTTGAACCTGATTCTGTTCCCAGTTGTGGGTGTGAGATGAGAGTAAAGATAATTTCTCTATTAGAGAAGCAATGATGGGCAGTAGGAATGAGGATAGGGAAAGAAGGAAAGGAACTGTCTTCTGAGACATTTGGGCTCAGGCTTGGCATACTAATCTGTGCTTGTGACCTAATAATACATTCTAAATTTGAGGACTGTTCAAGCAACATTCAGGTTGTTAAGAGTAAGGGATTCTCAAATTTTCTACAAAGCGATCTTTCTACAAAGATCTTCACGTTTTAACTCTAGGTTTCTGATGTCTGTCATCCTGACTTCTTTTCTCTTCCCCTCTCATGATTTGCACTCTTTTTTTCCTATTGCCCACTCTTTTTCTTATTTCTGGCAGAGACTCTGTATAATGTGTAAAAAGAGCTGAAGTCTTCAGATGTGACTCAGTTGCTGTGCATACATTTCTTAGTAGGATCACACATTGCTTAATACAGCATAGTCTGAGAGAGGAATAATTTGGCTTTAGGATGTTTCCACATCAGGTGAGATGGAATCCTTCGCCAGGGGGTGAATCCTCCCATTACTCGGTCTTGCTGTCAGCAAGAGCACGTGGCTGGTAAAAGGAAGTGCAAGGGAAGACTGTTATGCTCTGCCACTTAACATTTTGTTAGTTTTAGGGGGTCTCTAGCATCCTTCATCAATTATGAGAGTAATCTCAAACTACCTTAACTTTTCTCAAAAAAAACCTGCTTGCTTGGAGTTTCCACTTCTTGCAATTCTGACTCTTGTCTGACTGAAGTGACTCGCAGGATCTGTCCCAGCTTATACTATCCTCACATGTGGTCATGGTGATGTATGCTGCTCATGCCAGTAGGCTGATGAGGTCAAGTGTTAAATGGTGATACTGTCTGTGAACAGTTTTACAGGGGAGTGGGAGGGGAAGCATCTGCTACATGAGATAAACTTCACTTCTTTTAGAACGCATCAGCCTTGAATGAGTATAGAAGAATAACAGGAGCACATGCCTATGAACTTGTTTTATTTACTGCTTGGAATAGTGCAGAGGCATTAAGTCTGCTTAGTAACGGCATTTAGACTGGATCAGTACCACAGAGCCACAAAGAATCCTGTTTCTGTTGAAGGCATGAGGGATATTTTGGTCACATATGAGATGCACAATACACCCCTGGCTTTAGTAGAGATGTTCACAGTAGTGTCGCATCTATTACATAATTCTCTTTTTACGGAACTCTGAAGACTAATTGAGAATGGGAATCTTAAACAGTTTTTTTTTTTGCATACTTTAAGACATGTTAAATATATTGCAGTTATGGCTTTCACTCTTAATGCCTTTTCTTTCTCCTTTCCCTCTTTCCCCCTTTCCCCCTTTTTCCCTTTCCCCTTTTCACCCTTCCTTCCCCCTTCCTTCCCCTTTCCCTTCTCTTTCCCTAATATTTCCCTTCCCTTTTTGTTGTTTTGTTTTCCCCCTTGGTGTGGTTTGGTTTTTTCCCTATACATGCCCTTTGTGTTGAACTTCTTGTGTTTAGGAGAGTTTCTTTTTCTATTCCCTGCCTGGGGTTTCCTGTATATACTAAAACTGAAAAATGAAACTGAAACACTGTGCACGGGGAGAGAGTTATGGTAAGGGTTGAACTTTAAAATGGATTTTAATTCTCAATGTTTAAGCAGTTTGGAGATTTCAACAGCACTTCCTTTATGGTGCTACTTAATTTTTCAACTGCTTGCCTTTGTTGAAAGGAATTGTGTCATTCTTTACAGTTAAATTAGTTTTGTTAATTATTTTGTGAAACAGTTGTGCTTATATTAGATCTGTCAGTGGCTGACAGCATGAACTTGGGCAAGCACTTCAGATCCTTGTACTTGTTTTACATCTGGAAAGTAAGAAAGGTGACAACGTCTTATGTAAAGCACTCTGGTACTGAAGTACAGCATAAACCGAATGAAGATTACTGTGCATAGTTAAAGAGTTGTCTATAATACCGGAAGTTATCTGATGACACTGAGGCCAAGTGCGTTGCTGACAGAATGTATGCTCTGTCTTCTACAGCAAAGCTGTATTTTGGGGTTTAATTTTTAAATATATTTGATAGCAAAGAATGTTATCAGTGGCCTAAAAAAAATTAAGGCTTGAGTCTGGCTTGTCCTGATATTTGGGTGGTTTTTTTTTTTTACATTTTCTTTTTGTCTGTGTGTCTATCAGAGGGATGTACTTGTACTGTGACCTTATTTGCTTTAGCAAAATGAAACTCGATTCAATTATTATTTGATGAATTGGCAGACAAATACTGTGATGTTTTGTTTGGATCTAGGTGTGGGTGGACTGTTCAGGTACTGGTGGTCAAAGTCCTTATTATGGACCAATTTAAAAATAAAATCTATTTAAAAAATCGTTTACTGGTAGGTGAGTAGTGAGATGTGATGAATGCTTTAAGGGCAGCAGGTGGTAAAGGGTATCCATTTATAGATACTGAATGCCTGGTCAGAAGTGGTACATTCAGACATTTTTAATTCCTGCTTAGGATTTTTAATTGGATTTAGTTTGCTAATTGGAATATACATTTAACAAATCCAGTAACTAATAGTACTTACAGTAATTTGTAGTTTGTTAGGGTATATTTTCAGAAGCTCAAAGCACGCATAATAGAAGAGACTAGGGTTGGTTTTAAACTTATTTTGGTGGATCTCAGCAATTTGTCTTATACCTGAAAATATATGTGCAAGACCTCTTAGAGTGCCTACTTCTTCTGGAGTTGTTTAGTGTAGCTTGCAAGCTAAAAAAAATTTTGCCTGTAATGCACTCCATTTCCGTTGTCTTCTAGACTTAGCTCCAGCTTACCTAATTAAATGAAATACAAAATGTCAGAGAGTCTGCAGTATCCTTAACAGGCCTTTTTTGGGGAGCTGGCTGGGTTTTTCATTGCACCGTTGTCTTAGCTTGTTTTTGTCATCTCTTCATTAGCAACGTATTAAGTAGTATGGAATACTTGGTCTTTTTCTGTTTTACCTTGGGGAGTGGTTCTTAAGGTCCACAAAGTCTACTCCTTTGTTGCAGCTTGGTCCAAATCCTGGCAGAGAGGCCTAAGATTCTTAGTTTGGCTGAGGTGAAGCTGCAAATAAGGATGTATAATATGCTGAAAAGTTCTGTAGAAAACTGAAGTGGTTTGTGAGATTGAGATTGATCAAGGAAAGAGCCCATCTTGTTCTATTGTTTAGGGAACAGAGTATCCTGAATTTTTAACAGATTGTCTTGGGTAGATTTGACTTTTCCATTGAAAATATACCACCTTTAGGCAGCATAGAAGCAGAAAGATTTCTGACTAGGAGTGGCGTCTAGCAGGACAAACTGATGTGTGTTGGTTTGCATTACTGAGTAGATGCTTCTGCAGAACTTCCTGTGGAGGGAACTCATCCAAGATTGATATGTAGATGAAAGTGCGAGACTTAGGGGCTCAGCAGCAAAGCCTTGTGTTGGAATTGACTTATATACTGAGAGACTTGAATGTTTTAAGTTTTTTCTAGCTTTCCTGTCATCAGATAAACTTTTAAGAATAGTTGAATACTTGTTCAGTGGGAATTCTGTAATGCAACTTTCCTATCAAGAACTTATCGGTTCAGAAATGCATCATGCTGTAAGTGTTTCATCTTCTTAATGCTTCCTCATGAAGGAACTGATAATAATACTGTCTATAACAGCACATTTTGAAATCCAAAAAAGAACATTGTATCTTCTTACTTGGTCTTCTATTTATCACAGACTAGTTAGATTTCTTCTCATCCCCCACCAAATTCAGTAACACAGGTTTACCTGAAATGTATTTTGCATCAGTGCATCTAAAAAATCAAGACATACAGAATCTACTGCTTTCTTGACGGTTTGTTTCAGTAGTGTTATGTTCTTGTTTCTGAAAGAGAGAAAAAATGCATCATTTCAAATAGGTATTTATTCTACAGCCATTATATCTGCTATTATTTGCTTTTCTATTCTGCTTTTTTTCTTACATCCACAGTATGCTGGAGCTTTTTGATCTGTTGGGTCACAATTCATGTGCTCTTGCTTTCTGCAGTTTCCTTATGCTTTTTCAGGGTGTAATCATGAAAATAAGCTTTTGTATCATTCTTATTTCAGCACTTAGGGAAATATTCAATATGAATACAGGGAGATCTTTGTAAGCGTATCTTAATTGGGAATATTTCTTTATCTTTAAAATAAAGCATACAATTGAATTGCATAATCATACTAAAGCCAGAGTTCTGTAAGTACTGGACACATAATGATGATGATTTGACTCTTTTCCAGTGAGGGAGAAGCATCAGTCTCTCTCTCTCATTTTCTCTCTCTCTCTCTCAAAAAAAAAAAAAAGGTAAAAAAAAAAGTACAAGAGAAAGCAATTGGAAATGTTGCCTTGTGAATAGATGTGTGTCTTCTTAACCAAACTTGTTTTTTTTTTCCCTGTCATTATCATTAGAATTCTGCAGAATCTCTGCTAATGGTACTTACGACAAACCTTTGTTTACTTTCAGAGCTCTGGGTTTTTTTGCTTTCATTTTTTTTCTGACAATCTGTGTTTATAGAGATAATGTGATCTTGGCAAAGCATGTAGTGCTGTATCTTTGCAAAAAGATGGCTGGTATTTCAGATAGGGAGCAAGTGAAGAGCTCTCAAGCCATTGATGATTAAAGAAGCATTAAGTAACTATCAAGTAAGTACATTTTCACAAATTATAAAGATAAAATGTCAACACTGCTGTCATAAATTATTCAACAATAATTTCTTCAACCTTTCTATCAAAGAATAACAGAAACTGCAGTATCTATATGGTAACTGAACTTCAGATCATTTTTTGATAGGCTTGTGAATACATTTCTGTAGGTTTGGGTTTAGAGTATTAGTATTTTAATTAAACATTAATTTACAGACATAACTTGATTTCAAATATTTCTGTGGCACTGTCTTACAAGATTGTTGCTTGGGTATCTCAGAGGGTGTTTTTCATGTTTTGTTGTTTTGCATTATATGGCCAGGCCCTGATTCTGTAAGGATTTATAAATGTGATTTAGTTTGTGCATGATGCCCATTTATGGCTTTGTTGAATCTGCATAGGATCTAAGTTGGAGGCAAGGAGGGGAAGAAGGTGGTGTGCTTTTGATTTTTGCAGCTGTTGTTTGTTGGTTTTAAGTTTGTTTAGGTTTTGACTTGCTTGGCGGTTTTTTTGTATTGGTTTTGGTTTTTAAGGCAGGTTTATTATTACCTGGATTAGGGCTTCAAGGTCTAACCTTGCCTAGATTTTTAGTTGCTTCTGCAATACTAAAGAAAACTTGAATGAAAATGCAAGATATCTCATATACATTGCATTGTATGGATTTACATTTTCTACTCACAGGGAATGCAAAGTTAAGCACTTCCAAGTAATATTAGTGTTCCAGGTTTCTTTAACTGATGTGTCATTGTAAAGAGCTAGCTTAATTTCCTCTGCATAGCTGTACACTTTTCCAAGAGGAGGTGCGTGAGTGCGTGTGTGTGTGTGTGTATAAACAACACCAAAATCCCTTAGAAAATCCTGCACCTTGAGGAGGGAATTTCTAAATGAGATTTACATCAGGTCTGGCCTATTGATAAACAATTTCTAAACTAAAGCTGAGAAAGCAGCGGAGGCTGAAGATGAAGGGGATCTTTCCGGAGTGTCCAAAACAGACACACTGGCATCTTTTACTCTTGCCTGTTTGGTAGAGATTGCTGATTCACTCTGACTTAAATGTTACCCTGTTTACGTGATGCAGTTTTTTCTGTAAAGGGCTAATTTGTTGAAGCACATGTGTTCTGATTCTCTTCAGATAGTGTAGAAGCTGGGATATGTGTAAGGGGATAGCTTAATTGATCCAGATGTTTTCATATTTTTGATGACTGGTAAATCTGAGGAAGAGACTTTCCCTCCCCCACATTTTTCACTGAAAAATGTTGCAGGAAACAAGGTCATGCATGTTTTATCATGCAGCATATTGCACTATTTTATTGTCCAAGACCACTTTACCCTTTGCCTTTGTCAGGTGGTGAAAACTGGGAGAGGAAAGAAACCAAAGAACCCACAAAAGCTGGGGCAGGCAGCATGTTTTATCGTATAGTGGAGATCATAGTGCGTGTCTTTGTTTTCTATTTTTGTAGGCAGGGAAGGTAGCTGGGGTTATGATTATTTACATGGCAGTTTAGCATGTATAGTAAAGTATGAAGGTGTACTTCTAATCTCTTAAGGTAGAGATTTAGAAGTTTGACAGAGAAGAGTAGTTTCAGTCCTGATATTCTGGTTATTGAAACTGGAGATGCCTTTGCATCTGTAGCAATATAGCGAACAGGCATACTGGTACTCACGTGTGTGTCATTACTTCTCACTATGCATAAAGTGACTGCAAATTTTCACAATCAGTCTTTGAGGTTTGAGTAACAGTTTCTTCTTCTGCTATTCTGATACTTGGCCAGTAATCAGGATTTTTTGTACTTCATTCCCCCCCCCCCTTTTCTTTTGATGCTGTTAAAATCAAGCTTTGTTGGACAAGAAAGAAACATAAAATAAGTGGCTTAATTCATCGAGGGGAAAGAAGGTTTTTAAACGTTGTTTTGACACTTTCTGTACTTAGTTTGGCTCTTCCTCTTGTGTACCTCCTTCTTGCTTGCGGGAGATGGCTGGTGTCCCTGCCCTTCTCCTCACCACATGATCTTCTGTTCTTGGTTCACAGGAAGAAAATTCTAGCTCTTCAGCCCTCAAGACTTTCTGAAAAGTGTAAACATATATGACAGTTACTGTAGAGGCAGTGGTTTTACTCAACTCTGAGGAGGGAAGCTGCCAGACGGGGGAAGTGAGATAAGAGTGCAAGAAAACGGAGATGATGGTCCAGAAGGCCTTAACTTGCTAAAATCCAGGTCTTGAGAAAAGATTCCTGAGTAACTCTAAGCTGGGCAATTTATCCTAATAGCCAGTGGCAACTGGAAAGAGTTATGTGTGGTTTTCCTCACAGAAATGTTCGCTGTGAGAAACCCTTTATTTTCTGTGAAGGAAAAGAGCCTTGTATTTTCTACTAGGATGTAGCTCCGTTTGATGAAACTTTCATTTTTATTTGCCTAGAAGATACTTTTTTTGTAAAGACTCAGAGATCCAGAGCCCTCCCATGGGTGGAGAGGATAAAGAACTTTATCGAATGTCTGATGCCCTTCAGAAGTACCAAGTTCCGGCAAGTGGCGGGTCTTTGCTGTTCTTTTTCTTCCAGAGGTCAGCTGTTGAGAGTAGATGTTTACATAAGAAATCCCTGCCTGCCACAGGAAAAAGGACAGGTCTTTGGTGGCTGAGAGAAGAGTAGCAGTTTTGAAACCTTTTCCACTGTGATACGGCTAGGGTCTGCTTTGCTGCTGTTCTGACTGCAGTGTGAAATGGCGAGCTTAGTGCAGCCTGCTTGGTTCTTGACAGCATCTGCTAAGCTGGCATCTATTTTGAAACTGCTGATGCTATTCTTTGTCCACACAGTACTGTAGCAATAACTTGGTTCGTATTTTGATTAATCCGTCCTCAGTTATGAAGAGGATGGCTTGCTTTCTTCAAAAGTGTCTTTTAGCATCACTGCACTGCTCTTTCACTCTTACAGTGGTTAAGAAAACCAAGCAATCTGACAGACTACTTTGCTGCTACTGCTGTACTTTTTGCTTTTGTTTCTACTTTCAATATTTAACTTGTGATTTTAGCTGTAACTGTCATATGTATTCTCTAGCATAGAAGTGTTTTTCCCCTAGACAGTGTTTTCAATAAAAATGCCTTTTAATAGAAAAATAGTTTTTTTTGTTTCAGTGGTGAGTCAGAATATTTTTTCCACTTTGAAATGTGACTGTTTTTAAAAAATCTTTCTTTATTGTCTCCTAATTTCTTGGTAATTCACTGGTAGTTGTTTTTGTATTAAACATTCAAAGCACTGGCGTCAGTGTACGACAGTGTTCTTGTGTTTCTTTTGCAACCAAAAACCACTAAGCAGAATGAGACTAGTAGTGAGCAATCCTCAGAAACACTTTTTACTCTGAGTTAATTTGCTTCATGCGCACAGGAGCACTGGCAATTCCTTTTTTTCTGTCTTTTTGAAAGAAATCAAATAATTAAGGAAGACCTATGCTGTATTTATTAACCCTTATTTCATGGTCTAAGCTATTCGACAGAATTCAATTTTTACTATAGTTCACAAAAAAGTATAGGATGTTGTGGCATACTTGTGAAATTATTAGTTAGTGCTAATTTTGCTGTCATCATTTATTGCATCACTTAAGAAGAATTTTAGATACGTATAGGAGAATCATGGGAAATTGGAGACATTTTCCACATTCTTCATGCAGGTCCTTCTGACCTATTGTGATTACTTTTCCTATGTGCATATAAAGCTGTGCAGGTAATGGTGGCACTGAGTGGACTAAGGATCCTCAAATGTCACAGTCTCAGGAGGTAATCTTTGCCAAAACAATTAGGCAACCATTTGAATTGCTTGGAAATTTACTGATGAAATAGCCTTTTGCTGAAATTTATCAGCATGGTGAAATTGAAATGTTTGCAGATATAGACTGACTTCTGCCAAAGTTCTTATAAAAACCAAACAGAGCTGTTTCTTGTGGGCAGGTCTTTGATTTGATTGTTTTTCTGGTAACTCACCTGTTTGGCAGGTTACTGTGATGCTGAGGCTTCTAGGGTGTATTGTTCATTCTGCTTTTCTCACAGCACCCCACATAGCTTTCTTTGTGAGACAAGCTCGGGCAAGGACTTCATTCTGTTGTAAAGAACTTAAAAATCATGATTATATGTCTTAATTCCTAACCAGAATGAGAGATTAAAATCCTCATACTAACAGCTTCTGTGTTCTTAGTCCCTGTGTGTCATGCAGGCAAATCAAGCCAGTATCATTACTCTCTCCTTGTGCAAAAGTTCATGGACTCTTGCTGAATTGCTAATATATACACTGGTTTGCCAAGTGAAAACTGTAAGCAAATGTTATCTTTGCTTCTGTGCTATTTTTATCAGAAGTTTTGTCACTGATAGGTTGTCATCTTCCTTCTTTTTCTGTTTGCTACTGTGTGCATTCAGATCCTGTGACATTAAAAATCCTTGTGTGATATTAATGTACAGCTGATAAAACAGGAAAATTCATTTGGAGTCACTTTGTGCAATTATTGCTTTTATGAGCAGTTGTTCTGTTGTTGTTCTGGACTGCATCATGAATGTGATCAGGTCAAAGGAAGTGATACTATCTCTCTACTCTGCTTTCATGAGACCCCACTTGGAGTAATGCATACAGTTCTTGTGTCCTCAATGTAAGAAGGACATGGAGCTGTTGGAGCAAGTCCAGAGGAGGGCCAGAAGGATGATAAAGGGCCTGGAGCACCTCCCATACAAAGACAGGAGAAGCATCCTCATAGCAGCCTTCCATTATCTGACTGGCGCCTACAAGGATGCCAGGGAGGGACTCTTCATCAGGGACTGTAGTGGTAGGATAAAGGGTAATGGGTTTAAACTGAAACAGGGAAGATTCAGGTTGAATATAAGGAAGAAATTCTTCAGTATGAGAGTGGTGAGGCATTGGAGCAGGCTGCTGAAGGAAGTTGTGAATGCTCCATCCTTGGCAGTGTTCAAAGGCTTGAGCAACTTGGTCTAGTGGAAGGTGTCCCTGCCTGTGGAAGGGTGGTTGGAACAAGATGATCCTAAGGTCCTTTCCCATCATAACCATTCTTCTATGATTCTGTGTGTCAGTGGCTTCACCTCATGGCGGGACAACTTTTAGAACCCCCAATAGGCAAAGCATGTCAGAAAAAGATCATAAGATCTGGAGATGTACTTTTTTTTTATTATTATTACAAAACATCTTGAAATATGCTTTAAGACAATATCTAATATTTTTGTGAAAGCTATTTTTAAAGTCAGAATAAATATTACCTGGGAAAAGACAAAGAGTTTTCTTAGTGCAGAAAATGAGGCATTTAAATCACAGATTAACTTTGTGTGTGAGCTTGGTGTTTGTTGTCTAAGCATGGAAAAGCTTGTCAGATTTTCCAGATTGCTTAGTATTTTTGAAGTGGTTGTTGAATACTTTGATAAAGTTAAGCCGAAGAATGTTTTCTCATAAATATGTGGTAGGAAGATGTGAATCTGTTGCTGTAAATTTTTTGTGAAATACTGGCTGATGTTGAGTGTTCTGGCTGAACAAAGACTTCAGAATTTCTTGTTGGTTTCGTTAAGGAGCAGCGTCATTTCTGCACATGCTGATGTTTTAACAATACAGTACTTTACTGCCTATCAAAGCATCATGCGCATTTAGTTCCTTGAATTTAGTATATTTCTGTGTTTAAAAAACACCCAAAACCTACCAAAACAGACTATATATATAAAAGAAATCATCAGAACAGATTTGCAAGGGATACTGCCTGTTCTATAGAATATAACAGAATATAAACCCTGTTGTTACATTGTTAAGATTTTAAACTTTTCATAGCATAACAGGTCTGGTGGGTGCATGTTATGAGAAAATTTAGTTGTGCATTTGTCTCTGTTCAAACTGAACCGGGAAGACTATAATTAAGTATACCGCTGAGTGGTGCGCTTTGACACCCCTGAGGGACTGAATGCCATCCAGAGGACTTGGACAGGCTCAAGAGGTGGGCCCATGTAAATCTCATGAAATTCAACAGGGCCAAGTGTAGGGTACTGCAGCTGGGTCTGGACAGCCTCCGTTATCAATACAGGCTGAGGAATGGAGGGATGGAGAGTACCCCTGAGGAGAAGGACTTGGGGGTACTGGTGGGTGAAGGATTGGACATGACCCAGCAATGTGCGCTTGCAGCCCAGAATCATAGAATCATAGAATAGTGAGGGTTGGAAAGGACCTTAAGATCATCTAGTTCCACCCCCCCTGCCATGGGCAGGGACACCTCCCACTAGGCCAGTTGTATCCTGGGCTGCATCCAAAGAAGCATGGCAGCAGGTCAAGGGAGGTGATTCTGCCCCTCTGCTGTGCTCTGGTGAGACCCCACCTGCAGTGCTGCATCCAGCTCTGGAGTCCTCAGCATAGCAAAGACGTGAACCTGCGGGAGAGGGTCTCAGAGAAGGGTCACAGAAATGACCATAGGGCGGGAGCACCTCTCCTATGTGGAAAGGGTGAGAGAGTTGGGTTTGTTCAGCCTAGAGATGGGAAGGGTCAGGGGGGACCTTGGAGCATCTTCCAGTACTTAAAATGGGCCTATAAGAAAGATGGGGAGAGACTTTTTAGGAGAGCCTGCTGCAACAGGACAAGGGGTGATGGTTTTAAACTGAAAGAGGGGAGATTCAGGCTGGACATGAGGAAAAAATTCTTTACAATGAGGGTGGTAAAACACTGGCACAGGTTGCCCAAAAAGGTGGTGGATGCATGATCCCTGGAGACATTCAAGGCCAGGCTGGATGGTTCTGGGCAACCTGATCTAGTTCAAGAGGCCCTTGCTCATTGCAGGGGGTGTTTTGTTACATGAGTTTTGAAGGTCTCTTCCAGCCAAACTATTCTATGATTCTAAGATTCTATGTTAAGTGCAAACCAACCAAACTAACAAAAGCAATTACAAGTGGGAAGCTGACTGACTTTTCTTCTTGGTATAAACTTGGTTTAGAAGTGAAAAATATATTTTGGCTGAGTTTCATTAGATTCTAGTTCATTTTGGAATTGGGCATCCAGGAATGTTTCAGGTGGCATTCTTTGCAACTCTGCTTTTAAAAGACCAAGTTGTGTCAGATGAAACTTAGTCTGAAAGTATATAAACTGAATAGTTTTATAAGCTCTTGATGCAGATCGTATAAATAGGTATGTCTGTAGAAAAAGAATGTCAGAAGTATATCAGGGGAAAAAGTGGTTGACTGAAAAAATAAGAAATATATTAACATAACCACAGCGAGCTTATTTGGCTTGAGTTTTATTCTGCAAATTTCCCTGCTTTTTGACCAGACCTATGTGCTGCTCTTTTGTAAGCAAGCAACCATATTTTCATGTTTGTCATGTGAAGAAGGATAGACTTGGTATTAGGCTGCTTTATCCAATTTTTGTGTTTGAAAATGCAAGCTGCAGTGTCACTAAGCTTATTCAAAATGCTAGGCAGAGTGTAGAAGTGCCTTGAGTTCTTAACCTGGTTTATTCCATCAGTTCATCAGTGGCTGTCTCATACAGGTAATGATGCTATACAACTGAGCTGCAGTTTTTGGAAAAACTGCATAATTAACTACAATGAGGTTAATCTTCATGCAGCTTTACTCAAAGGCAAGAACCCATCTGGGAATGATGAAGGCAAAGCAGTTCTGAGCATGCAACAGTACTTAAAAAGTGGAAAACACTTTGCAGTACACGGGAATACCTCTATATCTGAAACCTGCGCTAGCAGATGGTGGTTCTGTGCTTTGTTTACTCTCAAGCTCTCAGGTCAGTGTGCATGGAATGTGTGCTCAGTCGGTCAGTGATAGACTGCTCTGCTGTAGACAACCCCCTCTTTCTCCCTCTGGCGCTTTAATACAGGTCTGGAAAATTTGCATTGATTGTACTGGACTTTGGATCAGATCTTAATTGGCTGGCTAGACAGCATTTGAAGGAAAATCCCTAGAGGTGTATACAAAATACACAGCTGCCCAAACAAGGCAAAAACTGCTTATCTCCAGAGCCAGCATTGCAAGGGAGAAAAGCTGATCGTTGCCATAACAGCCTAACTTCTGTGAGAAGCTGAATTTGCTGCTTGTTGAGATGGGTTTCTTTTTCTTAGGGCATTGATGATAGACTCAGTAGAGACACAGCATGGTGCTGAGGAAAATGTGTTGATTTCCTTCTCCTGTGTCGTGTCCAGGGAGATTTCTTTTTGAAGAGTCATCAAGTAGAAAGCTTGCTGAGTTCTCCTAGTTGGAATTCTGCCCCCTTTGAACTTTAACTGTCATTTTCCCCCCTTTATTTAGTTTTAAAATGCATTTTTGCTTCTCTGTCAGGCCGTCTTCTACGCTGGGAGGGTCTCAACAGGGAACGTACCATTTTTTTCACTGGTGCAGGAAGTTGCTGTTATGCTTAAGTGCTTTCAAGTGGTGTTTCTTGAAGCCACGGAAATGTTGTGCAAGGAGAGCAAGGGGGTGTGCCGTGTCCTTCCTGCTACAAGACAGTTGGTGTTAACTCCCACATGAATTGAAATGGGTAGTTTTCAAATAGAATGAGTTGTTCTGGCTAAAGGGAGTGCTACTACAGAAAGTGAACACACCATGTCTCCTTTTATAATTGCTTTTCCATTTCTCTTTTCTTCATGTAATGCCATCAACAGTTTTCTTAAGTGGATGCTGTATTCACAGAAAAAGAAAACATGGTGACTGAAAAAAAAATGGATTGGTATCTATATTTCAGGTTGGATTTCGTACACTAATTTCTTGCTAGAACTGAGGAGCAGTTTCCGTAGCAAAAATGCATTTTAAAAAAACTTTGGGTTTGTTTTTTTTAAACCTTGTATTTAAAACCCCTCTAGATTAAAAAAGTTCTTGGCAAAGAAGATGTGAATTTGGGAAAATGAAATAGGAGTGGATCACTCTGTACCTTATCACAGATTTAAATTCTTAAAAAACGTGTATTCTTCATAGCATTAACTTTTCTAATATTAAATATGTGTTTTTACTGCAGAGACATTATGTTCCGCCACTGCTCTTGCGCCTGCTTTGTCTGACCTCCTGCGGATACCAGCAGTGAGTGAGTGACTTATTACATACTTACTTAAAGAGCTTCATCACTCTCGAGTTTCATTCAGAGATTTCTGAAGCGATAAAAGGTAAATAACAGTTGGGGATTTATCTGTATTGCGAGATCGTTCTGATATTTAAGCCTCCCAAATTCAGTTTAAAAATCAGGTGTTTAATTTAAAATTTAGGTGTTTGAAGTGGTATAGTTTAAGATCCTAGCCCTGCAGATTTCCCTAGAAACCCACAACCCCCCCCCCTAAAAATGTGAGCTGCAGGGGGGAGAATTATTTGCATAAAAGAGTTTAGATTTTGCAAAACTGTAGGCCCCGTGGTTCAAGTAAAGAAATAAAAAATGTTGTTCTGAATGGGGCCATGAATGCTCCATATTATTACATCATGAGGACTGCGTATGTCCTCATGATAATGAAATTTCTTGCATAAATCGTGGGTTTCAATCTCATTAACCAGTTTCTTTCTGAGTGACTTGAACTGTATGAATTAGTGCAGTCCAGAGTGGCTGGTAAAATTAACCCTCAGGTGCGCTAGAGGTACAGACTGCAACAGGGGGTTGCATGTAAGCATGTTGCATTGTAGATACTGGTGATGGCAGTTACAGCAAGACAGGGAAGGATTAATCTCATCCTTTAGAAGCTGTGACTTGAAATATTATCCAGAATAGAAACATCAAAATAATCCTATTAGATCAAATCCTCTGTTCATTGATACCGGACTCAGATCTTTTATAGTTAGTAGACTTGATCTCCAAATCAAGATGTTTCTGTTCCATCCAGATTCTGTTACACATTGTTGTTACATGGTTAAATGGACAGGCCATTTTTCTCTTCCACTGAGTCGTATGTCAGATATCCACTTTCAGATATGTGTGGACATAGCTCCTTTTTGGCAAACAGATAAATCTGCGGTAATGTAGCTTACTTAAAAGTATCATTCTGGGTGTATTAAAAGAGCAGAGTAGACTATTTTGCATGTTGTATTTACTTTGTGTATTTACTTTACATTTTTACTGTGTTGTTATTTCACATATTTAGGTATGATCAAACAAGATTCCCTTCTTGGTTAGGGAGATTTTTATATAGAAACAAGGAGGGAATGATGGGGGTTTTTTGTTTTGTTTTTTTTTTTTTTTAAATGGCAAATGTGTTTCTAAATACTCAAACTATGAAGGAGGGATAGGCACAAACAAGTCTGTTTAGTTCACTTTGGAAATTGGCTAGGTTTTCAGTTCTATATACAGTACTTCCATTCAGTGCTGGATAGACATAATACCACGTGATCTAAATGAAAAGAATCTCAGTTCAGGTGAAGGTTTATATTCAACAGAGTTATTATTGGAGTGTTATAGAAAAATTTCTGTGCTAATTAAAAAAGCCTCCCTCTGGAGATGAGAGCTGTGAATGTTTTGTATAAGCAAATGGTAGAGCACAAACAGTACATCTTACATACTGTTGACTTACATACATAAGAAACGTGAATTCCCTGATGGGTTAACATAAAAGCATTTTTTTTTTAATTGAACACTTTCTTGTTACCTGTGTGCTGCCTTTACAGCTGAAAGTACAAGTGTCTTACATTTAAAGGTTGCTGGCTGTGTGAATGAGGGTTCAGGCTAGACATGAGGAAGAAATTCTTTACAATGAGGGTGGTAAAACACTGGCCCAGGTTACCCAGAGAGGTGGGGGATGCACCATCCCTGGAGACTTTCAAGGCCAGGCTGGATGGTTCTGGGCAACCTGATCTAGTTCAAGAGGTCCTTGCTTATTGCAGGGGGTTTGGACTAGATGACATTCGAAGGTCCCTTCCAACAGAAACTAGACTATGTTTCTATATGCCCACCTTAGATCAGGTCCTGAGGAATGTAGTGAGTGTCACTTGCACCCAGAAATTCAAATTTAGTATATCTGTGATACAGTGGCTCTTTGTGTTGCTTTGTTTGGGAAATAAAATGACACACTTTTCTCTTGAGGATGGTCTGTCTTTTTTTTTTTCCTCTCTGTTGTGGTTCTTTTTTATTATTTTTTTTCTTTCCCCTAGAATTACCATTGTAATAGAATAATTTTATCCTCCTGCATTGTGTAATTTAATATTTTTGTCTATCACATAGCGCATGAAGTGAATATTTTCCCCCTTAAAGCTATTCAGCCTGGTGTTTCTGCTGACTGAACCATTGCAGTCCATTTCTGTACCACAAGTCATCTTTCACCCACATAAATGTGTATTTGTACACTCATCCTTCCCTCAGTAGTTATAGTTGGGAGCAGAAAATCTAAAAAAATTGTGTTCCAAGCAATTCTTTTATGATACAGCAGTGTAGTCCAGTATAAACAAAAGCTGTTGAAAATTGCACTTTAGAGAACGTAACACCCATCTACCTATCCAAAACATTAAACATTTAGTGAAACAGTAGCATTTTAATGTTGAATATCTTTACTGACTGTTCAGTATTTTCATCAGCAACATACAGTGGGATTGAGTGCACCCTCAGCAAATATGGGGGTGACACCAAGCTGAGTAGTTCAGCTAGTTGATGGGCTAGAGGGAAGGGATGCCACCCAGAGAGACCTGGTCAGGCTTGAGAAGTGGGCCCATGTGAGCCTCATGAGGTTCAGCAAGACCAAGCACAAGGTCCTCCTGCACCTGGGTTGGAGTAATCCCCAGTATCATACTGGGGTACAAATGGGTTGAGAGCAGCCCTGCAAAGAACTTAGGGTACTGGTAGGTGAAAAATGAGACATGAGCTGGCAATGGGCACTTACAGCCCAGAAAGCCATTTGTATCATGCAAAAAAAAAGCAGGTTGAGGGATGTGATTCTCCTCCTCTGCTCTGGTCTCGTGTGGCCTTACTTGGAATTCTGCTTCCAGCTGTGGCAAGACGTGAAAGCAAGTTAGAGCAAATCCAGAGGAGGGCCACGAAAGTGATCAGAGGGCTGGAACACCTCTCACATGAGGAAAGCCTGAGAGTTGAGGTTTTTCAGCCTGAAGAAGAGAAAGTCCCAGGGAGTCTTTATTGTGGCCGGAAACATTCAATGATTTAAAAAAAACCCAAATCTTTATAACTGGTGTCTTGTTTAGACCTGTCCTGCATTTTGAAAATATGAAATGCTGAATTCCAGGTGGTAGCTGCTTAGTATCAATTTTAATAAAAGCAAGCCTTACAGACTGTGGTCGAAGTGTCATGAACATGGATGGCTCAAGCGCACTGCGGGGTCATGTTGGGCTTCTCATCAACAGATACCCCCAAGTCCTTCTCCTCATGGCTGCTCTCAATCTGGTCTCTGCCCAGCCTATAGTTGTGCCTGGGATTGCCCTGACCCTGGTGCAGGACCTTGCACTTGGCATTGTTGTGAACTTCATGAGGTTTGCACAGGCCCACGTCTCCATCCTGTCCAGGTCCCTCTGGGTGATGTCCTTTCCCTCCAGTGTGTTGGCTGCACAACACAGCTTGGTGTCATTGGCAAACTTGCTGAGGGTGCATCAGTCCCACTGTCCATGTCATCAACAAAGATGCTGAACAGTGCTGGTCCCAACACCGAGCCCTAAAGAGTTGAAGAAGGGCAAAGACATTCTTCAGCTGGCTTTCAGAATATGCAGTCAGTCACTTTAAAAAAAACCAGACTATTAGTATGCATAGTTATATATGTGGTTATATATTGAGTTGTTAGTCTCTTATTTTCTTTGTTTATATTTGTGTAAGAAGATTTTTAGCTTGAATTCCTTACGAATAAACTTCAAATCATTAGCCTGAAAGAAGGTGGTGTTGGGAGTCCTCCCATTTGTATATACAAACCAAGTCTTCTGACTTAGAGTCTCACCTCACTTAGTACATGTTTTCTTTTGATGTCTACTTAAGATTAAAACTCAGCCAAAAGGTGCTATTAAAGCCCTTCTCTTCATCAGTGCCAGCTAATAACCTAGCTAAGTGTTTTGTAAGTTACCAGTGCAGTCTTTCTATTTAAATAGGGAATACAACGAGTTGTACATATGTCATTATAGGGACTACTGTAGCCTTCAGATACAACTAGCATGTTTCAACTGGACAGGTAAGCGTACAGTGTCTAAAATCCAGTGAGAGGTAATAAATCCTCTAGTGGGACTCCCAATTAATATCTTTGGTTTTCCTGTCATAGTGTCTTTTGTTTTTCAAACTAGAGCTACCTAGTAAATCAAAGAGAAACTTAACATTTAGTAAACCTTCTAAGTCATTCTCTTATCCTCAACTGTTAATGGTCTTCCTGTGTCAGAATGGTAATGTCATTAAATAGGAGTATTGTAAGCAAAATCAAATACAGTTAGTCAAGAACTACACCTTACATTTCTTTTAGGCAAATGCTCTGAACAGAACCAAACTGAACAATGGCCTGTCTTACAATGACAAATATGGAAGGTACAGGAACTTCTACTGTCCATCAGAATGGTGACATCCATGGGAATAGCAATGCACCCAGACAGACAGAACCATTGCTTCAAGTATACCTTTATCATTCTCCTGGGAAGACAGGAGATTACCTTCAATTTCCAGCTGGAGAATATGTTGCAGAAGAGATCTGTGCTGTTGCCTGTAAAGCCTGTGGTAAGTATATACTTAACAGTTTTTCTAATGAGGGAGTGAAATTCAGCTTAATGCAAGAAAATGTTTAATAATCCAGAGCCCGTCAAAGTGGTGGCATTTTAACTGAAATGCTAACCTCTTTGTTCTTTCAGAAGTAATTAGCACCAGGCTGCAAAACTGTTCCTGTTAGATAGCTTGTGAAATTGGGATTATAATTGGGTAACTGCCATCTTTTTAAAATAATTCAAGGGTATACTATCCTTTACCTTGAAGTCTTTCATTGAACTGACATATAGTTTGGATGGTTACATCACAGCAGGAGCTGGAAATAACTTGAATTGCTTTCTGATGCAACCCTACAAAACAGGTTGGCCCTGGAAGTTAGGCATATATTGGATGTTATACATGTTTAATCACTTTGCAGATGGAAACTGTTCTATTAGAGACGACTACTTGTGTATAATAATTTGAAAATAAAGTGAGTAAATGACAGGAGAATGTATTTCAAATAATCATGTTTATATGTAAGAATGCCTTTGAATTGTTACATATACTCAGTGTTTAACATGAACATGCACTGAGAGCAAAAATACTTCAAGCATGTGTTTTGTGCATGCATCTTTCTTGATTTTGAATTTGTGAATGAAAAAAAATAATTCCAATAGACTTGGGATATTAAAGTGACTGTCTTTTTGCTTCTCATGAAAATGTGAACACATACATGTATGCATATCTTCTTTTGGGCTGCCAGTGATAAAAGACTAGGTCTGTCTTTTAACTTTCCAAGTGCCACATTTCAGGTGGAAATGAATTTGAAAGAAAGGCTTGTAATTCCAATATACTGGGTTACAAATACGAAGCTGCTGAATCTGTGTATTTTATTATCTTGAAACACCTTACACTTTTGTGATGTTGGGATTTTTTTGCTATGCTGTTTTTAAATATGTTTTAAGTGACTACTTTTGGGAGGGATCTGTCAGTTTTTTCTGTGCTGTTGAATGTTTTATACTGAGTTTCATGCTGTGAGTAGGTGGTTTCACAGAGATTCTCCTGGGTCGAAGCCCCATTGTTCTTTGGAGATCTTCAGCCCTGGCAGTGTCTAAGATCTGAGTTTGCAGAGTTGCTGTTCATGTAACATGACGGCTTTAGGCAGATAAGCAAAACAGTAAATTCAGCAGAAGCGCTGCCCAGGATTCATTCTGGGAGGTCAGAAGGAAGTAGTGTGGTATTCAGAAGTTTTAGCTTTGTGAGAATTCACTGTTCTTAACTCAGACCATGTAGGTCTGAGTTTGACAGCTTGACCTAGAGTGTTCTTGAAGTTAAGGTATCTTTTTGATGGTGATTCAAATGAAGATCTTTCCAGTATCTTCCACTGCATTCCCAAGGTTCTATAGTCTCTTTTTTCCAGTTGAAGAAAAGAAAAAGAGCCTGAGCCATGTATGATATTCGTCTCACCCGCGTCACAAACATGCAAAACCCAATTCCTGCTAATCTGCAAATCCAGTTAGTCTTGTTTCCCATGAGATCATCTGATGACTTTATACTATATTGCTTGTTTTGTAGGACCTCACCAGTGCTTCTCAAGGCATCTAGCTTTGTGGGGTACCAGTTACTGTTTTCCTAGTATAGGTAGTACAAATGTTAAAAATAATTTGTGTGAATAGTACAAGTTGGTTTTGTATTTTTGTATTGTTTCATCGTTCTTCATCAGAGTTTCTGAAGTGTATCACTAGTGATTTGTACTTGCTTGTCTATATAAAATGTTTTATCATGTTGAGCCTTTATCCTTGTAGAGCTGAGGTAGACAGTCCTCTGAAGAGTGATTTCTGCCCAGCAGCTACTATGGCAATATTATACAACGTTTTTCTCAATTGAATTTATAACTACATTTCTTTCTAAACTGGTGGAAAAGGCTGAAATAGCTGCAGGTTTTAAGGGAAGTTGCGAATGCTCCATCGCTGGCGATGTTCAAGGCCAGGTTGGACAGAGCCTTGGGTGGCGTGGTTTAGTGGGAGATGTCCCTGCCCATGGCAGGGGGGTTGGAACTAGATGATTTTAAGGTCCTTTCCAACCCTAACTATTCTATGATTCTATGATTCTTGAAAATCTTAATAAATTAGTAGCAAAGTATGCAGAGCTAGTGACTTAAATTTAGCTAACATTTAAATAGCAAGCTACAAAACATTTTGGAAAAAGTTAAAGGAGCATAGTTTTGGTTAGCATGTTGTATTTCTGCCGTGGCCTGTCCTGCTGGTGTATAGGAACCCTGAATTTCTGTAGGGTATATCTGAATTTATTTGTTCTGATTTCCCCTTCTGTTAGGATCATTAGACCTTTGAGATACTAACTTTAAAGGAGCTAGAATCCCAAAAGGGAGCCAGTTTGATAATCCTGACTGGGTTGCTGAATTACAGGCTGCTGACAGTTAAAACCCCCTTGAATTTCTTGACTTCTGTGTTTGGTTTTGTTTGTTTTGTTTTATTTTGTTTTTTAATGTTGATCTCCTGAAACTCCACCTAGGAATCTTTTAATTCTTACCCATCTAAGTTGTGAATAGATTGGAATTTCCATGGTACTTCCTTGAAAACTGCTGGTGCCTCCTGAAAGCCCTTAAGATAGCAGAGAATTTTTGATTATGCCGAAGTAAAAATACTGTTTCGAAGCATCTAATATGAACAAACACTGGCAGTGTCTGTATTCAGTTAAACTCAAGGGAGTGACTGTTACATAATGTGATGGCATGCAGTACTTTTTGCTTTTATGGCTCAGTACCTGATATTGCTTGTTAGTAGCTACAGAATTTTAAGCATATTTGTCCTTAACATGCTGGATCTCCTGAATGCACATGTCTCAGAGATATCTGTGATTACAACTGCTTGTTGTGGGTTTTGGGAGTTTTTTTTGGTTTTGGGATTTGGGGGGTGGGAGTGGGGTTGTTTTGTTTGTTCTCTTTTCTGAACTGATAGCCTTCACTGAAAATCTGCAGTCACACGACACACCACCTGCACCCTCTTGTGCCCCAGCCTCCCAAAGGTGAGGAATGAATTAGTCAGAACTCTGAGCCAGGAAAGGAAACTCTTGTTTTACTAGGAAAGGAAACCTGTCCTTCAATTAACTGTTCAGAAAAGATTTTTCTGACATGATGGAGACAGTGATTGTGGTGCCAGAGTTTGGTAAGCGTCCAGTTTGCATGACAGATGAAGGCAAGATACTATTTTTATATAAGAAAAGCTAAGCAATTTTCCATCTGCTACGTACAGGACTTTCTAAGTCTTAGATAGTTTACTGGACAGTAGTGTGAGAACTGACTGATGTTTGTATTGGATTTTGAAAATAAATTTAGAATTGTCTTTACTCATTAATTCCATGCAGCTAATTGCTTTCATCTGTATATGCCTAGTGACTTACTATATGTTTGAATTGACAGTTTTAGAAGAAGTATTTCTACTGTAGACTGCACGTGGCTTCTGCATTTCCTAGTGATGTCATGGCTTTTGTGATTCACAGTTTCTGGGGTTTAATTTTTCTTTACAGAAGGACATTGTCTAATGAAAACATACTGTGTGGGTGAAAGGTTACGTAATGCCAGCAAAGGAGGAAATAGAGAAAAACTTTATTTCACTAGCTACTTACCCTGGTAAATGAAGTAGTGTGACTTCTCTGAATGTGGAGATCTAAAATCATAATGAGAAAAGGAAGAAACTACTATGCAAATAATTCTGGTTTTAGGCTGAAAGTAGAAGTTTGAGGAATAAAATTCTGCTGTGTTACTGCCTTGCATGATGTTACTTGACAGACTGTATAGTATCATGAGGCTCCTTCACCTTGTATGCAAAAATAAAGTACTTGCCAAGAGAGATAGTCAGGTTTATGTCTTTGCAGTAGTCCAGAATATTTGTTTAATAGCCCCTGCTGGAGAAGTAAAGTGGAGAATAATTCTGCTATATTATGCCTGAGACACTGTCTTCTCTCCTAATTGATTGCTGATTGATTTGATAGGATGGCTAGTGTTGGAAATACATTTCTCAGAACTTTTCACTATTTTTGACTTGTCTAGGCTTCATCAGAAGACTTTGATTCCCCACCTCCACTTCCACCCCCAGTCTTTTGGTTTTCATTGTTTCTGGAAAAAACATTTAAATACTGAAATTACCATTTGATTGAAAAGTCCCTGCAATTAATAATGCTGGCAAGATTTGCATGATAAGAATTTCTAGTGCCTCTACTTTTGTCAGATTTTTGTGGACCACTTTCAAGACTCCAGTAAGGGGGTTTGCTTTACTTGTATGATCTTTGAACTTTTTCAAGTGCAGCAGTATTCTGGCACAAATGCGTAATTCTTAAGGGGGAGAAAAAGAGAAGAATAAAAATATACTACTTTTAGTGAAAAAAGTGTAATCTATACATCACTGAGCACTGGCAGTGAAAAGTACAAGTCACCATTCGGTATGATAGATTTTGAAGTGTGGGGGGGGGATGACTGCAGAGTTTACTCTACACGCATAAGAAGACAGTGAAGCAGATTTTTTTTTACTTTTTTTTTTTTAATGCCCAAATTTCTGATTTGCAGGAGGAATTCCAAAGTCCGGCTCTTCACTTAGTTAAAGTTTCAGAATGGCAACGATATGATCTACATTGTGAAATCTGTGGGTTTCTTTGGGTTTGCTCAGTTTTTTTTAGAGGTTGGGTGGCTCTATCTGGAACATATTTTGTGAAATATGGTAGCTTAACATTTGAATTTAAGAATAGGACTTGAAAATTTGTTCTTCTTCAGTATGCTTATGTGGGATTGTTAATAGTTAGGGGAAATGAGTTAATAAGAGTAACTAAATATTCAGCATTGTCTTGAATGGTCTTTAGCATCTGGCTAGAATCCTGAAATAGGCTGGTGATTCACATGCATTACTCTGTAATTGATCTGAAATTATTTGGGGTGCAGAGACCATACGCCTTTAGTCTGCAATGTCAGTTGTCACTGCTTCATAGACAACTGATCTTTAATGTAATCTAGTTGATCTAGATATGGTCACTTCACGCATCAAATGAGAACCATGATTAGTTGCATGGTATATATTTCTTTTTAACTCCGTAAAATTGAGTTAATTTAGTATGTCTCCAAACTCTGATGGATCAGATATGCTCTACTGCACCATAAATTTGCAACACCTAGATTCACAGCTAATTCTTCAATTACTTAATCTCCTCAGGGTTATTCCTTTGGGGGTTTTGTTTAGTTTTAATTTCTCTTTGGTTACTTCAATCTTTTCCTTTCTGTAGTTTCCCGTAAGTCTTGACTCCTTTTCATAGAAAGTCATGTGTTAGGACCTGTAGTTCTGGAATATTTTGGCAGTCTTTAGCTTAAACGAGTGTCAGATGATTAGTTTGTAGTTTTTAGCAATTTATCCTGACATCTGCACAATAAACCTCTTGCTCTTAGCTCTCCTAATGGCTCCCTACAGAGACAAACTCCTTTTTGTAAGGAATTTAAGCTAGTTGGTATTCAAGACTGGATTACTTTCTGTTCCACAAGCTTATGCAATTTTGTATGTGTAATTGATTAGTTGTTTCTAACTGACTGTCTTACATGCACTTCAGATGTGATGAAAGAAATTTGGGTCTGCCCCTTTTGGGAAGTGTTCAGAACAGAAACAAAGAAATAAGGCTAGGTTTGTTCCCCCCCCCCCCCCCCCTGGTTTCTTGTGTGAATTTCAGTCATTTCTTTGCCTTTTCCCAGAATTCTTTCATCTCTTAATGTCTTTTAAGTTACTTTTGTTGTCTTTATCTGGGTTTCAGGGTGGTTTTTTTTCCAATATTTTTGTCTGCTTTCCCCAAAGTGTCTTGCTCCAATGTAAACATATTTTTCTTTCATTTTGACCTACTCAGACTTTCACACTGCAGTTTTCATTCTGCTCTCTGACCTCTAGACCTGTATATCTTCATGTCTTCAAAATGATTGTCAGTGGTTGAAGTCATTCTTTTGTGCTGTGAGTTTTCAGGTATTTAAATGGTTTTCCAAATCATAGCAGAAGCATTGCACAGTACAGTGCTGCGGCATTTGCCTTACATTTGGCTGTTGTTTCAGCTGGGAGCTGGAAAAGCCAAATTAAAATTCTGGTGCTGCTGAAGAGTCAATCCTCAAATGATTTCCGTTAGTTTGTGATTAAATAGGATCCTCATTAAAACAATCCTGAATTGTTGAGACAGAAAAAAAGATATTTTTGAATTTTGTTTGATTAACAGTATATGGTTGGTTTTGGTCTCCACTGAGCTACTCAAATACAAATGGAAGGTAGTTGTCCTAGTCACAGTGACTGTCCTTGTATAGTTTTATTTCTGATTTTTCATCAGTCTAAAATCTTAAAATCAGTGTCTAGATCTGGTTTAGGAAAAAGGTATTGTACTGTTCTTAGCTGACTAATCTGAGAAGCAAAGAAGCTGTTGTATTAGTTGCCATACAGAGAAAATCTTGTAACCTAACAGTGAGGCATAGGATAACAGGTGAACACAGTCCGCAGTCAGAGAACATAAACAAAGAATGAGAAAGTAAACCAGCAGAAACAGTCTGCAGTTAATTGGGTAATGATTACAATGCTGTTGACAATGATGGACTAGTGCAGTGAATAATGGAGAACATGTGCCAATCTGCTGTTTTAACCCACTATATGTATGAATGTATATATATGTATATATATATATATAATTTTTTTATTAAAATTCATTGTTTTTTGAGAGAGTTTATGTTTGCTTCTGTGTGTTTTGTTTAGGTATCATGCCAGTGTATCATAACATGTTTGCACTCATGTGTGAAACAGAGAGAATGTGGTATCCTCCAAATCACATTTTCCATGTAGATGAAGCAACCAGACTCACCTTAATTTACCGTATAAGGTAATCGAAATCAAGTTTCGATCAAATCAAAATTGGCTTACCACTTTTCATGGTAAAACAAGACTGTGTGAGAAAACACAACCAGTAAGATATTTAGTTGAACCATAATTTCTCCAAGAAGTTACAGACAGATTGTTGATGAGATTGTTGGTGATAATGTGGATGAGAGATAGATAAAGACTCAAAATTGATGGAGTAGGTTTGAATAGCATATTTAATTTATATATGCAATATGTTTGCCTTGTCAGATTAAAAAAAAATTGCAGAAGTAAAAATATTGTTTTTATTAATGTTACATTTCATCTCCTCTGTGGTTCCTGTTAGAAATTCTGCAATACAGAGCGATTATCCTGTGTAGTCAGGCAGATGTCTGCAATCGAGTAATTTTTCTCTAAACGTTCTCTAACATCTGAAGCTACAGATGCAGTTGTCCTTATGTAAAAGATTTTGTTTACTTGGCATAGCGTAATGTGGCTTTCAGTGTTTCTTTAGGAGCTGTCTCAAAGGAAATTTGGAGACCGTAACACAGTATTCTCTATGTTCAGATTAGTGACCATAGCTTTGCAGAGCTCATTGTTCCTACCAGTATAGCTTATCACCCTACATAAATGCTGTGGTACTCTAAGACGCCAAAAACTGGATTCAGAGTCTTCCACTGACTAGCTGGGGTTTCATATTGGTCCTCCAAACCCATCAGCACTAAATTACATTTCTTTGAAAGCGATAATGTCTGGTGTTGGTAATCAGAAGTATCTGGTTATTGATGTTTACATAAATATTTCATAACAGGTTTTATTTTCCCCACTGGTATTGCAATGGCAGCAGCAGAGCATATCGGTATGGCATTCTTCGAGGTGCAGAAAGCCCTGTTATTGATGATCTTGTCATGTCTTACCTATTTGCACAGGTATGGTTTGCTTGATTATTTTTTTAATGCAGCCTGGTAAATGTTTTTAGTATTTATTCTTTTTCATGTATTCTGATAGTAAACATGTAGGCTGCTTTGACAGCTTGAAGCCCTCTCAAAATGAAAAATTCCTTGTCATATTGTATATTTGAAGAGATGAAGTTCAAATGGCAGTTGTGGGGAGAGCAGTGAGAGTGTATAGCTCCATTTTTGTGCCACTGTCAAGTTTTTCAGTGTGATTTCCATTTTCATTTTGGACTGACACAGTGCAGAAAAGCATCATCTCCACATTGACCTTCTTGAGACTTGAAATGAAAAGATTTTGAAAACAGTGTTTCTAAGCCTGGTAGTAGCTGGTATCCATTATGAACGTGTGCAGCTTTTTGTGGATGAAGGGGTTCATTGAGGAGAGTGCAGTATTAAAAAAAAAAACAACCTAAACCAAACTCTCCAGAACACCAAACAAGCAAACAAAAACCCACAAGCAAAACAAAACTACACTCCAAACCCCCCTTTTATTGATGAACAGCAGTGCTACAGTTTTAACTTGTGTTCTTGCATTCTTCTTTCTCAGTGGCGAGCTGATTTTTTGGATGGGTGGGTACAGATGCCTGTTACTCACGAAACACAAGAAGAATGCCTTGGAATGGCTGTTCTGGATATGATGAGAGTGGCCAAAGAAAAGGACCAAACCCCACTGGCTATTTACAATTCAGTCAGGTGACTCCATACTTCCTAATTGTATCACACCTATCTGATATCTAAAACCAAAGTTTTTGCACCTTAGCAGTAGGAGATGTTCAGCTGTTGGCAGTTGATCTGTTCTAGCATACTGATTCCATAAACTTAGCTATAGTGTAAGCTAGAAATTATTAGAAAGATTACATCACAGTGGCCATTTGTGGTTTTGGATACATGGATTTGGCTCTCTTAATGAGAGGTAAGGCAGCAGCTACTTATGTGGGAAGGGATATAAGTAGTAATTTGAGTTGGGAGAGACCTATGGTCCAGATCCAACCCCCTGTTCAGATCAGGACCAACTTCAAAGTTAGGTGAAGTTACTCAGGATGTTGTCCAGTCAAGTTCTGAAAATGTCCAGGGATGGAGATTCCACCATATCTCCTGGTAGCTTTGTCCTGTGTACTATCACGCTCACTGAGGAGGATTTCCTCCATATCTAATCAGTCTTCTCTGTGATACCAGTTACCCTCTGTTGCCTCTTGTCTTTTCACTGTGCATGTCTGAGAAGACTAATTCAGTCCATTCCATATCTGTCTGTTAGTTGAAGGCTATTAGTTGAATACCTTACTTGTGCCTTCTTTTCTCCATGATAAACTTCTATCATGTCATGAGCTGCAGGCTCTTAAACATCTTGGGCTGATCTCTGCTAAACTTGCATGAGTTTATCAATTTCCATTAGTTTATCAACCTGATTGGTTTCTACTAGCTGACTTAATTCTGTCCTTGCTTAGTACTTAATGGTTAATTTGTCTTTTCATGAAACCTAGCAGGAGTAAAAAAGAGAATGAGGCAACAAATTATCAAGCTTATTGTGGTAAAGAATATGGACTGAGATATAGGAACTTCAGTGAGAACCAGCCACAGTGTTGTATTTTACCACTTGTAGTTTCAGCCAGGAAATCTGTTCTGTATCGATGCAGTTGCCTCCATCTGTGCAGTGTCCTCTTTCCAACTTCTACACCAAACAAAGCAGCTGTTTTGCTGCCTTAACTCAAAACTTGACTAGGACATATATGTCTGGATTTATGGAAAATGCATTATGTAATATATGTTGAACTGAGTGAGGAGGAAAATATGGAAAATTGAAGAAGAGACAGGGCTGTATCTGAAATAACATACTACAGATTGAGGAAAGGATCCTTGTTATCCTGCAGTTTTAAAAGTAAGGTTATACATTTAGAAGAAAAATTATTTTCATGATGAGTTGTTTAGCACAGAACTAATCATCATTGTTTTAATGGATAAAATGAGTAGATTTTTTGCTGGTTATGTATTCACAGCTACAAAATGTTTTTGCCTAAATGTGTGCGAGCAAAAATCCAAGACTACCACATTTTGACGCGGAAAAGAATAAGGTACAGGTTCCGCAAATTTATACAACAGTTTGGCCAATGCAAAGCTACTGCCAGAAACTTGAAACTTAAGTATCTTATAAATCTGGAAACCCTTCAGACTGCCTTCTATTCAGAGGTTTTTGAAGTAAAGGAACCTGGTGGAGATCCTTCTGGAGAGGAAAGTTTTGCAACCATTGTAATAACTGGAAATGGTGGAATTCAGTGCTCAAGAGGAAAACTTAAAGACTGTGAGACACTGGCAGAGCAGGTAATTTCTGTTATTATTTTAATAATTGCAGAGTTTATCATGTAACAGTGATTAGGTTATGTTAGAAATTCTGATTTATCCCAGCTAAATTTGCTAGGTAAATTTTGTTTCACAGTGTTCACATAATTTCTATATGGCGGAGGCTGACAGAAATGTATTGACTTAAGCAGTTCAGAATTCTTTATTTTTTTGTTGAAGTATTAGAAGAAGTACTTGAACATGTAATAAATCTGTGCTTGAGAAATGAGAGATTCTGTGTTAGACCTTCATTACTGTAAAAAAAATCAGTGTGGAAGAGTAATGACCCTGCTCCCAGTTGTAGGTAAAGTGTACAAATTCCTCAAATTCTCTTTGCAGTGTTTTAAGGACTCCAAAACCAGGTAGGTTTCACTATCCTCAAATTCCTGTCAGTGTTGGAGGTAGCAAATTTAAAGTGACATTTCTGTGACTGCAGGGTCCATATACTGTTTGTTCAGGAATTAGACACTAAACAGTTCCAATAAGTGCTAGTAAGCATGTGCTATTGCATTTTTATTTATCACTATTATTTCTTCTCTTTGCGATTTCCCCACACAACTCTTAGTTTTGTCAAATTTACCATAATCTGATACAAACTTATAGTAGTATGCGCCAAGAGTGTGGGATTTTCCAGAAGTCGGATTAAAACCAGAGTGGAGCACATGTTAGTTTTCCAAAATAATTGCATCCATTAGGTTGGTAGTTTTCATGCATAATACATAGCAGTCAAGACCAATCTGCAAAAGGTTATATTTTTACAGTGTGCTATAATAATTTGTAAAACTCTTTTTTTTTTTTTTTAATACCTAACAAAAAAAAATCTTGTTACATACCCAGATTTTAAGTGTGTTCTTAGAATATTTGTAGATTCACATTAGGTCTAGTTACCTCATTCATAATTGTCACATGTCAGCCCTCTGCCTTTCCTAGTCTGCATGCCAGTTGTTCTGGCAGGAGCTAACATAAAAAGGCTTTGCAATTTCTGGGTTAACTGTACAAAATTTTTGCATACTGTGCTGTTTGGGCCTTGCACTCAAGCCTGTAGCAGTGCTTAAACTGATCATATTTCCTATAAAGATTGCCAAATTATATTTTCATAGTAATATTATCCTACTTACTGACAGAGACACAGTGTAAGCTGCATATATTTTCAGTGGTACAGAAATGGTTTATAAAATTGGTTATGAAAACTTTATAAATGGCTGTTTGTAAATGTGATCATAACTCTTGTTTCAGCAAACTGTACTGATGAATCTTTATTAAGATACTGAATTGAAACAAAAATTTTTGGTTTTTTTTTGAAGGCTGGAATGACATATGTGGGGTTAGATTGTAAAGATACTTGTTTTGCGAGTTGACATTTCCAACCACCAGATGAAAAAAAGCAGTGCTTCCGGGACTTCAGTGCATTTGAACTGATTTATGTTAACTGATACCCACTTAGTCTTAAAGCTTTGATTATTGCACCTGTTTATTAGGATATGCTGGCAGCTATATAAATGGGGTATTCTGACTTGAATAAAATATATGTGCTTTGAAAATTAGTTTTAAATAGATAAATCTACCTTTGTTTAAGGGTGTTACCTATCATCTGAAGTACTACTGAAAACAAATCAAAGTATGGTTTATATGACATTGTAATTTGACTTGTGAAAGACTGAAGTACAGAATAGTAGAGTATAAAACAATACCTGAACTTGCTATCAATCAGAGAAAAATATGTCTTGGATTTCACATATAACTAGGATCAGTGCTTCAATTTACCTAGTCAGTGATGATCATGGCTGTATGCTTTCTTCATTCATACTACATCCATCTCTTTGGTAGCAGATTTTGCAGCTTTTATCACTCTGAACAAAGCCATGACATTTTGGATTGTTAATAGGCTTTCTAAACCTCTTCAATAAGGATGCTAATAATGAGTTCTCAATTTCAGTTGTTAATCCTCACAAAATACTACAGAGCAAATAGAAATATCTACAATTAAAAAACCCCAAACAAACCAAACCACAAACAAAACAAAACCAAACACCCAAACAAAAAAAAAAAAAACCCAAACCCAAAAAAACCCCAACACCCAAATGAAACAAACTCACCCATACATGGATTTTTCCATTCACAGTTCCTGTATCTTTGTGCATTTTTTAACTGATGCTCTTAGCAATGGTCTTGTGAACAAAAAATTGCTTTCTTTATCTGTAACAGCAGATCTAAGGGTTTATCGTTCTTTCTTGAAAGCTTACAAGTTCAGAGGTGTAGGAATGTGCTGAAAATAGGTGGGTTTTTTTGTTGCTGTTCACGTTACGACTGACATATAACCAATATTTTTTGCAGGATTTACAAACATACTGTGATTTTCCTGATATTATTGACGTCAGCATTAAACAAGCAAGCCAAGAAGGCTCCAGTGAGAGAAGAATTGTCACTATTCACAAACAAGACAGCAAGAATCTGGTTAGTTTACTTTGCTTGCTGTTTTTTCAAATAGATGTTGCTTTGAGTAGGCTGTATGGTTGCTGTGATATTTGTCATAGTAGAATCATAGAACGTTCTGGGCTGGAAGAGACCTTTAAAGGTCCTCTTGTTCCAGCCCAGCTGCCACCGGCAGGAACACCTTCCACTAGTCCCAATTGCTCGAAGCCCCATCCAACTTGGCCTTGAACACTGCCAGGGACGGGCCAGCCACAGCTTTTCTGAGCAACCTGCTCCTGCGCCTCAGCACACTTACGGGGAATACTTCTTCCTAATACTAATCTAAATCTACCCTATTTCAGTTTAAAGCCATTCCCCCTTGTCCTGTCCCTATAGGCCCTTATAAAAAGGTCCTCTTCGAATTTCTTGTAGGTAGTGGTGTTTATAGTATTGTATAACCAATTACCGTGATGTAAACCTAAATGGATTTCAACAGCCTAAGAGGTTTATCTGAAGACCAGAGGTCATTTGCTTTCAAAGCTCTCTTGGATGGTACAGAATCAGATGTTTTTAAGTGAGGGTAATTTCCGATACACAGATTGGTTCTTTATTGAAGTCTTAAACCCAAGTCTGGGTTTTTCCTATCAAATATGCTGCTTCCATGCTGTCAGGGTAAGCTGTGTGCTGATGACCAACACATTGAAAAAGGCTTTGAAGTGCTTTCAAGGAATGATGATACACAGAAAATGAGTACTGAAACCAAATGACATTTTTACTGTTTAAATTCTTTAAAGAATCATGGAATCACAGGTGGTTGGAAGGCACCACTGTTCATAGAATCATAGAATAGTTAGGGTTGGAAAGGACCTTAAGATCATCCAGTTCCAACCCCCCTGCCATAGGCAGGGAAACCTTACACTAAACCATGACACCCAAGACTCCGTCCAACCAAGCCATGAACACCGCCAGTGATGGAGCATTCACAACTCCCCTGGGCAATCCATTCCAGTGCCTCACCACCCTTACAGGAAAGAATTTCCTCCTCATATCCAATCTAAGCTTCCCCTGTTTAAGTTTGAACCCATTACCCCTTGTCCTATCACCACAGTCCCTAATGAAGAGTCCCTCCCCAGCATCCCTATAGCGCACCTTCAGATAGTGGGAGGCTGCTCTGAGATCTCCACACAGCCTTCTCTTCTCCAGGATGAACAGCCCCAACTTTCTCAGCCTGTCTTCATACAGGAGGTGCTCCAGCCCCCTGACCATCCTTGGGGCCTTCCTCTGGACTTGTTCCAACAGTTCCATGTCCTTTTTATGTTGAGGACACCAGAACTACACACAATACTCCAAGGGAGGTCTCAGGAGAGCAGAGTAGAGGGGCAGGATCACCTCCTTTGATCTGCTGGTCACGCTCCTTTTGATGCAGCCCAGGATATGGTTGGCTTTCTGGGCTGCAAGCGCACACTGAAGCCAGCTCATGTTCAGTTTCTCTTCGACCAACACCCCGAAGCCCTTCTGCGCAGGGCTGCTCTCAATCTCTTCTCTGCCCAACCTGCAGCTGTGCCTGGGATTGCTCCCACCCAGGTGTAGGACCTTGCACTTGTCATGGTTAAACTTCATCAGGTTGGCATCAGCCCACCTTACAAGCATGTCAAGGTCCCTGTGGATGGTATTCCTTTCCTCCAACATATCAGCTGAACCACACAGCTTGGTGTCATCAGCAAACTTGCTGAGGGCACACTCAATCCCACTGTCCATGTCACCGACAAAGATGTTGAACATGACCGGTCCCAGCACCCTTCTCTGAGGGACACCACTCGTTACTGGTCTCCAGCTGGACATCGAACCATTGACCACAGCTGTTTGCATGCGACCATTCAGCCAGTTCTTTATCCACTGAGTGGTCCACCTATCAAATTGATGTCTCTCCAACTTAGAGACAAGGATGCCATGTGGAACAGTGTCAAATGCTTTGCACAAGTCCGTGTAGATGACATCAACTGCTCTATCCGTCCATCAGTTCCTTAGCCCCATCATAGAAGGCCACCAGATTGGTCAGGCAGGATTTCTCCTTAGTGAAGCCATGCTGGCTGTCACCAACCACCTTGTTGTTTTTCACGTGCCTTAGCATGCCTTCCAGGAGAATCTGCTCCAAGATTTTGCCACTGGTCTGTAGTTCCCTGACTCATCCATTTTCCCCTTCTTGACAATGGGGATTATATTTCCCTTTTTCCAGTCGTTGGGAATTTCACCTGACTGCCATGATTTTTGAAATATGATGGACAGTGGCTTAGCAACTTCATTTGCCAGCTCCTTCAGGACCCTTGGATGGATTTCATCTGGTCTCATGGACTTGTATACGTTGAGGTTCCTAAGATGGTCTCGAACCAGAACCTCTCCTACAGTGGGCCCAGGGTTTTCATTCTCACTGTCCCTGCGTCTGCCTTCCAAGACTTGGGTAGTATGGTCAAAGCATTTGCTGGTGAAGACTGAGGCAAAGAAGTCATTAAGAACCTCATCCTTCTCCAAATCCATGGTAGCCAGTCATCTGGTTCAAACTCCCAGATGAGGCAGGGTCACCTGGAGCACACTGCTCAGGGTTGTGTCCAGATGTCTCTTGACTGTCTCCAGGGAGGGAGACTCCACAACCTCTCTGGGCAATGTATTCCGGTGCTCAGTCACCGTCACAGTAAAGAAGCTCTTCCTCATGTTCAGAGTGGAACTTCGTGTGCTTTAGTTTATGTCTGTTGCCTCTTATTCTATTGACTGGCAGCACGAAGAAGAGTCTGGGCCCATCCTCTTGACACCCTCCCTTGAGACGCTTAATATAAATTGACCAGATTCCCCCTGAGCCTTTTCTTCTTTGGGCTGAACAGGCCTATCAGCCTTTCCTCATATGAGAGGTGCTCCAGACCCCTAATCATTCTAGTAGCCCTTTGCTGGACTTGCTCCAGGAGCTCCATGTCTGTCTTGTACCAGGGAGCCCAGAACCAGACACAGCTCTGCAGGTGAGGCCTCACCAGAGCTGAGCAGAGAGGGAGGATTGCCTCCCTTGACCTGCTGACAGTGCTCTTCCTAATGCAGCACAGGATACTCTTGGCTTTCTTGGCCACAAGGGGACATTGCATGCTCATGGACAACTAGCGGTCCACCAGGACCCCCAGCTATTTCCCAGCAGTTATCCCCCAGCTAACCATTGGTGCATGGAGTTACTCCTGCCCAGGTGCAGGACCTTGCACTTGCCTGTGTTGAACTTCCAAAGGTTTCTCTCTGCTCACCTCTCCAGCCTGTCCAGATCCTTCTGAATGAGAGCACAGCACTCTGGGGTGTCAGCCACACTTCCGAGTTTTGTATTGTCTTTCTAGGGATGGAGGTGAGGCTGACTGGCTGGTTGTTCAAAGGGTCCTTCTTCTTGCCTATTTGAAAACTGGGGTGGCATTTGTTTTCTTCAAGTCCTCCGGCACCTCTCTTGATAGCAGTGAGTTTTCGAAGATGATCAAGAGTGGTCTAGCAATGACACCCACCAGCTCCCTCACTGTTCATGGAATCATCCTGTGAGGGCCCATGGACTTCTGATGTCAAGTTTGTCTCATTAATCTCTAACCCAGTCTTCCTCAACCAGGGGAGATAATTCCTTTCTCTAGACCTTCTCTCTGGTCTCATGGTCAAGGATTCCTGAGGGCTGACCTTAGATTTAAGCATTTAATTCATTTAGATTGAAGCAAAGAAAGGATTGCATATCCCTGCCTTCTTTGTGACCTTCACAAGCAAAACAGACTCCGGCAAATCAGAGTAGGTTAGAGTTAAAACCAAATCTTCAAGACATTTTCCTCCACCCCTCCTTTCTTCCCAGTCTTTACTTCACTCCTGAGTTTCTCAGCCTCCTCTCCCTGAGCAGCACAGGGGAACAGGGAATGCAGGTTGACATCAGTTCATCACACATCTCTGATGTTCTTTCTCCTCACGTTTTCACCCTGCTCCCGCATGGATCTCGTCCAAGGGGCATGGTCATCCACAAACTTCTACAGTGTGGGTCCTTCCCATAGGCTTCAGTTCTTCACAGACCTGCTCCAGTGTGGATTCTCCACAGGGTCGCAGTCTCCTTCAGGCATCCTCCTGCTCCAATGTGGGATCATCCCGAGACTGCCGGTGGAATCAGCTCCACTGTGGGTCTCCGTGCCCTGCAGGGGCACAGCCTGCCCCACCATTGGCTGCACCATGGGCTGCAGGGGAATCTCTGCGCCTGTGGCTGGAGCATCTCCTGCCCTCCTTCATTGACCTAGGTGTACATAGAGTTGTTGCTCTCAAATACTACTCCATTCTTTGGCTGCTGTTGCACAGCAGTTTTTTCTCTGCTTCTTAAATGGTTATCACAGAGGTGGTACTACCATCCTTGATGGGTTCAGCCTTGGCAGCAGTGGGTCTGTTTTGGAGGTAGCTGGCACTGGCTCTGTTGGACACAGGGAGGGTTCTAGCAGCTTCTGGCAGAAGCCACAGTTGTACCTCCCCCCCCCACCAAAACCTTGCCATTCAAACCCAGTACAGGCTGTTTCTTCCCTTATCTCTGTGACTGATATGTGGGTCTTCAGGGCTCCTCATCTTGGCATTCATGTTACTAGAGAGCTTCCTTCCCTCTTGTGTTTGTGAAAAAGCTTTGTACAACTTATGTACTACTTCTCTGTGAAAATGTATTTTTAAAATTAAAAAAATATTTCATTAAGAGTTAACTAGTTTTATTGTCTGTCTGGTGATGCTTTTTTTAAAAGAAATGCGTATGGTTTGCTTTCATTTATAGTAGAATTATGGTTCACATTCATTTCCTGGATTAATGGCGCAGAATTAGCATGTTAAGAATTTGAAAAATTGCAAGGCTTTTTGTTGAGACAGAAGAGTAGCTGAAATATCTGTGCTGCTGAGAGGTTAATAGCTTTTCACATTGGTGGAAGAGGCTCCCTCAATCTTGAGCCATTAAATTTTTCTTTAAAACTTCTCAATAGTGGTAATTGACTGCATATGCTTGTGAGGGTAAAAGTGACTAAGAGCTTGTCTAAAAAGGCTAGTGAAGAGGAAGGCAGAGCCGGAAAGGTGGAGTAGCTGTTCTTTTGCTAATGCTTTTTGTGTGGATGCTTTACAAACCAAAACTAGCTGATGTGAATTAAAATTTGTGAATTTAGTTTAACCTGTTACAAAGCTAATAGAATTCATTGCAGAAATGTATTTTACACAGTTTCAGAATGTATGGATTCATTAAAATAACTGGATTTCTAGGTTGTTGTTTGTCTGGGTTTTCTGATTGTAGTATAAAAAATGGAAAGATAGTTGTTTCCAAGTCCTCTTTTAATAAACCAATTCTTGGCGTGTGATCAAGAGCACTGGCTTTTTATTGCTGTCTAGCAAAGAACTCACCAAGGAATTTTGTTCAGCCGCTAAGCGTGTCCCCATTGTCGTGGGTAAACTTGTACAGCATGTAGTAAAGCCTGTTCTGTTGGGCTATGCTTCTGAATGAAATCCAGTGTGGCTCTGTAGATGGTAGGGTAATACTTCCGTGTTGAAGTCGAGACAGCCTTTAATGCTCTCATACAACTGTCAATACATTAAGAAAATGTAGTTAATAGCATTAAAATAGACTATTTTCCCTTATTGGCAGTAATAAATACATTGTCACAGATGGAATTAATTTTGCCCTGCTCTTACCAGTTCAATGTATTCTGCGTAGACCTTTTCCTCACCCTTTTTTTTTTTGACCACATTATTCTTCCCCTGGCTTCCATCCATTGTACCTCTCTTCATAGTAGTTCAAGGTCAGCTTCTATTGTGATCTAGCTCAGGAATCCAGTTTCTGCTTACTACTAGTTAAATTTTCAGGCAGGTACGTTTCTAGAGATTTTAATTTGCTCCTTGAAGGCAGCCCCTTTGATAAGCAAAGCCTTTCCTTCAGGAAAAAAAAAACCACAATGCCATGTTGTCAGTGCAGTAGGTGGCTGCCATACTGAGTTGTGTCCACTCAGTTTTTCCCTTTCAAATGTTCCCTTTTGTCACCATTCCTCTGCTGTTTCATATGTAGAGTAAGGGGTTTGCGTGGCAGATTGGTTTGGGTTTTATTTTGAATACTGAAGATTGCTAACAGGCTTTGGGTAGCACTGGGAAGGTACAATTATATGAACAGTACTTAAAAACTACTTTTATATATTTAATGTGTCTTTTATACCATTACTGTATCCAGGAATTTTGTGTTGCCTATTTAAAATTGAATGGCTCTTTCCCCTCTCTCTCTCCCTCTCCCTCTCTCTCTCTCTCCCTCTTCTATCTCTCTCTCTCATTCTCTCTACCCTTCATTCTCCCCTGGCAACTTAACAGGAGGCTGAATTCCAGTCATTAAGAGAAGCTCTCTCCTTTGTATCATTAATTGATGGATATTACAGATTAACTGCAGATGCCCACCATTATCTCTGTAAAGAAGTAGCACCACCATCAGTTCTTGAAAATATCCAAAGCAACTGCCATGGACCAATTTTGTAAGCAATTTTTAGCAATGAAACAAGGTGATATTATTTTTGAAAGGTGAACTTCAGTTGACTGTGAACTGTGATGGACATCCTGAAATGTGTGCTTATTAAATTTATGTCACATAAAATGCTTTACTTCTTTCCTCTTAGTTTTCACTTTGCAAAATACAATACGTTCTTCATGTATTAAAAATAAATTGAAAGATTCTGGTTTTAATTTTTTTCCATTAGAATTCATTTTATCTTCAAGTGATACTGCCAGGAAAGTCATGATGCTGATTTTACAGATTTATAGTTACTACCCTGGCAGCAGCATACAGTGTCATAGGCAGAGGATCTCATGTTTTTGCTGTAGCCTCTTGCAGTTTTATTATCTGAGTTACCAAGGGAAAAAGGCAAATTCGGATAACATTTTCCTCCATATTTGAGCAAGTTAATAGTTCATATAGTATTGTTCACATAAACACATATGGGAGCTTTGAAACGTTTTGTTATGCACAATAAAGTGGGTATTTGCTTTAGCTAGAGAAGGCTTTAAGCTGATACATGCAGGATATGTTACATGAAACTAGCACTGTCTACTCAGCTAATACAGAATAGTTCTGTAAATTTCCCAGTGGCAGAAAGAGGATAGATGCTGTAACCTTCAGAGGAGGTGGAGGAGAGGCATTTAGACCTAAGCAGTTCTAACCACCTTTCTTGCACCAGTGACTACTGCTATGTATTTATTTAGAGCTGTTTAGAAGGATGTGCAATGACTGTAGAGCTTTCCAAGCCATTTTATTCCTCATGAGATGGATAGAAATAGCCAGTTAGCAAGGCTTAAGGGGAATTATTCTTGTAGTAATAAATAATGTTTTATTTCAGTTCCTCTTTCACGTTAGTCCTTTCCAAGTTAAGCCCACCTTTTTCACCCATGCAAGTATTTTGCTATTTATTAGGCAGCTTTATTACAAGTTCTTCCATAATGGATGTTGAAAGTCATATCATAAGACATGGGGTATATAATATACTTTTTTTAGACTGTAATATTTCTCATTAAAGAAATAATTGCAATGTTTTCAGTGTAAAAACAAATTAATATGCTGCTCTCTACATCTGTATATATGTCTCTGAATATTGGAAAGTAAAAGAACAAAAAGATTAGCTTGAAGCTGTAAAAAATGAAGAGTTTGAATTGGTGTTATATTAGGTATCTGATAGTAGTGCTTATTGGCCTATCTCTGATGTTCCTCCATTTTGAAATTACGCAATAGTAAACATTTTCTTTTTTACTGTAGCATGGACTTTGCTATCAGTAAACTGAAGAAAGCGGGTAATCAGACTGGCTTCTACGTTCTTCGGTGCAGTCCTAAAGATTTTAAAAAATACTTCCTCACCTTTGCTATAGAGGTTTGTATTCTGCCTTACATAGTACCTGTATCATCTGTTTGTGTTATAATAATGAGCTGAGGATGTTAAGTGAATGATTCTGAATTTTCTCTTCAGAAGGTGTGTATATTCTATAGCTACTTCGGTCAGATTGGCCAGGTTTCAGGGTCTTGTGAGAAACATCAAAATACCTGTATGGTAAATAATTGCTAATGACACATACCATGTGCCTAGGAGAGTAAGACAGGTGGAGGGGTGAGCTTGAGAATCCCTGGGATGGTGACATCGCTCTTGGAAATTTAGTACTTGTTTAGGTGGTAGAGCAGTTTGTTGGTTTTTGTTTTGTTTTTTAAAGTTTGGGACTTTTTAGTGGATTTTATTTTCACTAGGATTTCCACTGATCCTTTCTTTTTTCCTCTAGTGAATAGGGCTTAGATAGACTGAGCATACAGCCCGTCGTGATGTGAGAGTCTGTCTCCTTCACAGGTTCTTCTGGGTTTGGGTCCTTTCACTGTCCTCAGTGCTGGGCCAGCTGGATTATTTTGCAGCTTTTATGTAAACACAGGTGTCCTGCTGGGTATCTTGTGTTAGCTAGAGTGGCAGCCACCCTTGAGAAGCCTGCAATTTTCATGCAGCTGAAGAACCAGAAGTACCTCTTCTCTGAGATTGCACTTAGCAATAATACAATACCTTAATATTACCGTTACATAATTGCATTATCTTGTTCAAAGGACGTGCTTGTCTTTAATTAATAGAGCTAAAGTAATAGAGATAATACATGAGCTTTTCTTCTGATTTATAGCAAGCTGGCAAGGTCACTAAATACTGTCAGAGGTATGTACATCTCTGAAAATGATAAAATAACTTTGATGTATGGATGCAGAAGTAAACAGCCATTTTAAGATGAGTGTCACAAAATCTTTATGTCCAGTCAGTGAAGTGTGTTTGGTAGTGAATTTTTTAGGCTAAGAGATCAGGCCCTGAACAGATTTCAAGAGTCTTGCATGTCAAGCTTGTGAGTTAAGCCTGCCATTAGATGACCTAGCCATGTTGTGTTGACTTTTTTTTTTCCCCTGTCCTGAGTCTTTCTGGGCAAGCTTTTAGCCAGCTTCTGAGATTGAGAATTTGTTGGAAGCACTCTTAAGAGCTCCTCTTGTTTAAAAATGCTTAGTGGTATCTTTTCAAGGCTCATTGTAAAAATAATTCAGTGCATATTGAAAATATGTGCTGAAAACAAATTGCTTAGAAGTGTACCGTAGATGGCAGAGAACAAGGAATACATCTGAGGTCTATAAATGCTTGCCAGAAGAACATAGAGTATGAATATCTGGGTTGTTACTTACAACAAAATTTTGTTTTGATATTGCCTCATGTTTGATATTACCTCATGTAAGGGTGAAGAAGCAGTCATTGCTAGCTCTGAAGGATTTTTCCTGGGATTTGTTACCTGTTTTCTCAGGCCCATCTTTGCACATTTCGTAACATTTGTTTTTCTTAACATCAACATACTAATTCCAGTGATGGGAGTAGAATCATGTTTTCTCAGAATCAGCATTATGTTGTGAGAACAAAATAACAAATTATAGTAATATTTTGCTGTAGCATTCTTTCTTTAGTTAGCAGAGTACTATACATTAAATAAGCTTTCAAATACTGAATATTGATCAGTTTTATTTTTAATGGAAATAATCTCTGCAGCGAGAGAATACCACTGATTATAAGCACTGCTTAATTACGAAGAATGAGAATGGAGAATATAATCTTAGTGGAACCAAGAGAAGTTTCAGTAATCTTAAAGATCTGTTGACGTGTTACCAGACAGAAACTGTCCGTTCAGACAGTATAATTTTCCAGTTTGTCAAATGCTGTCCTCCAAAACCAAAAGGTAAGAGATCATTTGTAAGCATTTTCTAAGGTTTAAAAATAAATTAAAACTAAATGACTCTCAGGTAGGTAGATAGATAGGTTTGTATGGGGTTTTTAAAATTTTGCTGACCTTTTGTTCATCATAGTTTTCAGTTTTACTGTCTGCCAGATTTTACTTTGTTATAAGATGGTTTTCCAGAAAGAATCATGGTAACCAGTTTCATTTATTAGAAGGAAAACTGGTTTCTTAATTGCAGTGGATTGTGTATAGCAGCATTTCTTCTTCAGTAATATGTTTTCATGCCTTGAGAAGGAAAGACCTACTTAACATATAATTTCTTTCTGAGGACAGTTTAGAAGCAGTGGAACCAACAATGCCAGTGATTTTCTTGTTGATAGCTGAATTATACAAAGGCTACACTGTGATTTCAACTTCTTTTTAACACTGAAAATGGTGTATGGGCTAGAGCTCCTGTTTTAGTAGTGGATTTTTCTTTAATGCAAATAAAAGGGTTTCAGCTAGTTTTGATTTTCATAGTGTCTTTATTTATGAATTCTGGTAACATCTGCCGTTTTTGCTTATTATTAGTAGTACTATTTACATTAATATAGTCTTTGTCTCTGTCCAAGTTCTCATTAAAGAAAAACGTGAGAGAACAGACTATTTGATATCACTTTTCTCTCTCTCAAATTTGATTGAAATTAGCCAATAGATTAAAAAGCTTTGAAAAGATTTGACAAGTAAATATATATGCACATTACAGAGGATAATACTGTAACCGTACTTCCGTCAAAACCAAAAGTGTATGTGCACCAGAATTTTAAATTATTTCATAAACATGATTGCATCTGCATGCACGCATATACCCACAAATATGTGCCTATTAGCTTTAGTTTACTAACAGACCTGCTTTACTTCATGGAGAGTCTTTTTTCAAGAACACTCAAAGAATAATTACTCTGGCAGGCATAAGGCAATGAGAATCAATAAAGTGCTCCCAGGGCGAAAATACGTAAAAGCTTTAAAGAGGCATCAGAAAGACAGGCACATCCAAAACCTTGTAATATAAAAGAAGGTGACTTACCTCCCCTTCTTCCATCCCATATTGTTATCACAAATACAGCAGAGGTTAAAATATGAAAGGAGGCAGGAATGATTTCAGAATGTTTGTCAAAAGTAGGAGTATTTAAGAAACTTAAAATAGCTTCATGAACCTGCATGCGTTTGCTGACTAGAAAAAATCAGACTTTAAATTTGTTTAATGAAATACAGTGTGGCTTTTTGAATAACTGATTTCAGCGTGGTATCTTTTTTGTTGCATTAACAGCTTCTCATTAATAAACCTTCTGAAATAATATTGGTTTAGTTTTATGTTTTATAAATTTACTTTGATTTCCTTCTCCCCACCCACTTCTCCCAGATAAATCAAATCTCCTAGTCTTCAGAAGCAATAGTGTTGCTGATGTACCTTCATCACCTACACTACAGAGACACAATAATGTCAACCAGATGGTCTTTCACAAAATCCGGAATGAGGACTTGATATTTGTAAGTCCATTAGTTACTTCTTCCACTGGTAGGTTTAATACACAGTAAGTTTTAAGAAACTCAGTATGAGTTTAAAAGAGCCTTATCTGAGCTAGGAGATTTACTGAGCTAGGAGATTTTACTATAATCTTCCCTTAGTTAAAATTGTGAGAGAAAAGATTTTTTTTTTCTTTTCCCTCCCTTTAATTTTCCATTAGTTGTCTTTACTTCTAGGGATGCCTGAATGCATCTTTAACAGACCTTCTTCCTCTCTGATTCTTGCAGCAAGTTATTTCCTGCGATCATTGAGGAGTCAGTAAAAAATAAGCAAAGATTAAAGCCATTTCTGATGTAGTTGCTTCTTTGTACTCTCAGTTTGAATCTAGAGGTGCGCTAAGCTGTAAAGATTTACGTATGTGTTATTTGGGGTGTTTGGTTAAGAGATCTGCAAAACAGGGAAAGATTTCTGGTTTTTTTTCCCATTTGTTTTCTACCTTTCTTTTAGGAGGAGAGTCTTGGACAGGGGACATTTACAAAGATTTTCAAAGGTGTAAGGAAAGAAGTGGGAGACTATGGCCAGCTCCATCAAACTGAAGTTCTTTTAAAGGTTCTGGATAAAGTGCATAGAAACTACTCTGAGGTTGGTGTGATTGTTGGCTGCTGTGCAGTGTGTGTTCATGCTATGCTAAGCATTACTGTTCTTACAGTAAGTGAGTATTTTTTATATGGTAGAGGGTTGTATGTTGAACCAAGCAGTGTAGACATACACTCTGGACAGCTGAAAACAATAAATAAACACATTTTAATTTTAATAAGCTGGGTAATGTATTCTAAAGGTAAGTGAAAACCAGTTGTTAAAAAGAGCAAGAGTATATAAAAGCAAATATATTTCCTGAAGAAAAATGTGCTAATTTTGATCTTGTTTTGATGGAAGAATAATCAGTACACAAGCAAATGCAGGTGGAGATGCCACTCAGGAGAATTTAAAAAATGGCTAAAGAAATAAAAGCATCAAAACCTTTCTGACAGAGTTAGGTAAGGTCTGGTTGTAGTGGATGAATGATAGGGTACTTCTTGTCTTTTAACTTAATAATGTGCTATGAAGAAATAAATTGGAAACTGCATAGTGCATTATGAAAGAATGAATTGGAAACTGAATAGTGTGTCACAAATTTGTCTACAGTTTACTTAGTTAACTGAAATGGAAGGAAAGATTCCTTTTAAAATGTTGAGATATACCTGCCTGCAGAAAAAGATTGCTAACCTCTCTGAAATGTGGATTATCAGTTTTTTTAAAAAAGGACCCATAAACCAGACAACCCTAAACCAACCGCAAACATGAAATGTATTACACAGGGTCTTTGCAATGAGATGGAAGATAAAATGTTTGAAAAAATGCACATGGCTTTAATAAACTACTAGAAGTCATGTAATTTTGGGTGGGGGTGTTTTCAGTGGTATTTATTCTCTCTAAATCTCTCTCCTTCCTCAAAGTCCTTTTTTGAGGCAGCAAGTATGATGAGCCAGCTTTCTTACAAACATTTGGTATTGAACTATGGGGTCTGCGTATGTGGAGAAGAGAGTAAGTAAAAATTAATTCTCTTTTGTATTAATTTTATACAGCTGTCATCAGACTTTGCCATTAGTTCTGGGTAAAAGCAGGGGAAAAGAAACAAAACAAACTTGTCACACCAGCTGGATACCCAGTGCATGTTCACATTGCATTATTAGTCTTGGTATCGGAACTAATTAATATGGTGATAAAACCAAGAAGCTGTGTAAATCCAATCTGTGTGAATAGTAACCTCTGTAAATTACTCACAATCATATCTGTTCCATCTGCAAATCTCACTTTTGGAAAGTTTTGGCCAAGAACTTACTACATCAGTTTCTCTGCAAGAATGCCCATGAGTGTTTTCTCGTTTGTTTATTGTGCCATGCACAGGGACTATATGCAAAATTTCAGGTAGATAAGTATAATTAAAAATTATATCTAAAGATATATATGGTTACTTATTTCTCCCTGTATTATAGTTGATCTCTATAGACAGTTCTATTTGTGAAGGCAAGAGAATTGTTAGTTTGGCAAGGCACAATTACTAAGAAATAGGAAGAGAGGCTTATTGGTTTTTTTTCTGTGGGTTACACACTTCATGTACAGATTTGATGAAAATTGCTTCGCATAATTATAAATGAAAGTTTGCAGTCTATAAAATGAATGTTTGTGGCAATTCTCAGATGTCATACAGCTTCTAAGTTATAGTTAGTTCACCAACAAGGTATCAAAGAAAGAGATGGATAATACCAGAGTAATGAATCTATCCTGAAATTCCTTTATTTGTTCTTGGTTTTAATTGTCACTCTTTTTACTATCTTAAATCAGACATCCTTGTACAAGAATATGTAAAGTTTGGATCCTTGGACACTTACTTGAAAAAGAACAAAAATGTTATCAATATCTTGTGGAAGCTGGAAGTAGCCAAACAGTTGGCATTAGCCATGCATTTTCTGGTAAGTAGTTTATTCTTCAGTTTTGTTAATGGCTGAATTCAAGTGTTTCAGGCTAATAAAGATAGAATAGCTGAGCTGTTGCCCTACTTCTTGAAACTCTATAGGGTATTTTTAAACAGGCTGGCTGTATACCATATAGCCAAGGACAGATCTTTGTTATCTTGCAGAGAGTATGATTGAATTTCCCACTCATTTTTAATGTTTTAGCATTAAATAAAAACACATTTCCAGTAAAAATTCTTTTTCTTTTTTCCAGGAATCAGTCCTTCCTGCTTTTCCCACCTCAGCTTACAATGTTGAACATAACTGTTTCCTGGTAGTGTTAGTAGTTAACCACTGGGTGGGAAAAACATTGTGCTGTTCAGACTGCTAGTACGTCTTTTTGTGCATTAGGTCCCAACCTTACAGTCTGTTTAGTTCATCAAAAAGGCCATTATTCAAGACAGAATATGTGATTAGATGAATCTTCCCTTTAATAGAGTTTAAATATTCAGTTCTTAGTTTTATTTTAAATGGATGATTATATAATATATATAATACAGTATATATATACAGATATATAATACAGTACTGCGTTACTGTACACCAAATAGTTTTAAACCAGAAACTTCAGGTAGATAATTAAAATGAATGAAAATTAGCTAGAAACTATAACTCTGAGAGAAACTGAGATTTGATCAACTTAATCTATGGTCATTGTTTTGTTTCCTGATGTTTCTCTCATGCTGTAAAGTACTGGTTTAAATACCTCTTCAACCGTAATATTTTTTTAAGTATGTAAAGGATGCTTTTCTGTTCATAGGAGGATAAAGGCCTTGTTCATGGGAATGTCTGTGCAAAAAACATCTTGCTTATCAGAGAGGAAGACAGGAAGTCTGGAAATCTTCCATTTATAAAACTAAGTGATCCTGGCATCAGTATTACAGTCTTGCCAAGAGATAGTAAGTCTTCCTGTCAGCTTTCTTGTTTAATGCTTTTGACTTGAAAAATAAGTTTGGGGTGGGTTTTTTTTTTCTGACCACCATCTCGGGTACTTCTGTTACAAAAAGTTCCTTCATCCATATATCATTTTGAAGTAATCTCTGCAGTCCTAGTCAGCAGTTTTGAGTGTATCTTCTTTATCAACAAGTAGCTACAGGAAATAGAGCCACAGTTCTCCACTGTGTGAGGTCTCTTCCTTACATTTTCAAATTTTTAATTTTTTTTTTTTTTACTGCTAGTACTATCAGGATGCTGTAAGGTACTGTGAATGAGTCTTTTGCATCTGCAGGTAGCTGCTGGAGTTAGTATCCTATTATTGATCAAGATTAAATTGTTGTATTTTATAGCTTGGTAAATGTCATGGTTTAAGCCCAACCGGTAACCACGCAGCCAACTCGCTCTCTCCCCCGCTTCTCCCCTTCTCCCCACCCATTCCTGTAGGGATGGGGAGGAGAACCAAAAGAATGTAGACCCCATGGGTTGAGATAAGAGCAGTCCAGTAACTAAGGTATAACACAAACCACCACTGCTACCACCAATAATAATAATGATAAGTAAAATAACAAGGGAAGAGAATATAAAACTAAAAAGGGAAAAGGAAAATAAAACAATAAACACAAGTAAGGCACAGTGCAATTGCTCACCACCCGCAGACTGATACCCAGCCCTACCTGAGCAGCGATGGGGGCCTTTGAGGTAACTCCCCCAGTTTCTGTACTGTCATGACATGTTGTGGAATGGAATACCGCTTTGGCTAGTTTGGGTCAGGTGTCCTGTCTCTGCTTCCTCCTGGCTTCCCATGCTCGTCCTCACAGGCACTGAAAAGTCCTTGATCAGAGTAAGCAGTTCTTAGCGGCGACTGAAAACATCGGTGTTACCAGTGTCATTCTCAGACTACAGTCTCAAACGCAGCACTGCATCAGCTACTAAGAAGGATAGAAATGACTGCTATATCTGAAGCCAGGACAGTGAAGCTTTCAGACCTGACAGTAAAGAGAATAAAATTCCTTGTTATGGATCCTTTGCTATGCCATAATGTGCCAGCCTCTAGCAAAGTACTTTTTACTCTTTGCCATCTAGTTCCTTTGCAGTAGGTAGTAGGTCTCAGTAATACTGTGGGAAATACAGGAGTTGAATCAAAAATAATGGAAATTATGTTAAAGCAGTTTTATAACATAAGGCTTATTTTACAGTTAAGCTAATGGTCATCCACTCTCATTCACAAATATTATTTTTGTACATCTTTTGTAGTTTAGGGTATGTTAGGCAGAAAGAAAAACTTGTAAAGTTGTGAGGAGCACGTTGCAGAATGGTGTACCTAAGTATTCTGAAGTCATTTTAATGAAATCAAATGTATTAGAGAATTTTCTGGTTGTATTATTCATCTTAACATGATGTTTCCTTTGCATGATTGCACAGTTCTTCTTGAGAGGATACCATGGGTGCCACCGGAATGCATTGAGAATCCCAAACAATTAAGCCTGGCCACAGACAAATGGAGCTTTGGTACTACTTTGTGGGAAATCTGTAGTGGAGGAGACAAACCTCTGAGTGCCCTGGATTCTTCAAGAGTAAGCATTACTGAATCTGCAGTCATAACAGTTCTTTGAGCACTTCTAATTTAAAACATCTGCCGTTGTAACTATGTCAGCTTGTAAAGTGTTTTACCACAATAGGAAAAGAACACTCTTACTGGTAGTTAATCATTAGAAGTGATGATTGAGGGTTTTTTTTTATGCTGTTTGTTTTTATTTTGATGGGGACAAAGTACAGTGTTGCCAGTATTACCTTGTTCATGTTTCTGTTGCTTTGTTACAGCAGCATATGACTTCAGACAAAAAGTATTCCCAACAATGTACATGGATTTTAATTAGCATTGTTCTAGTAATTGAACATCTTAAATACTCTAAGACTCTGTGTTGCAGAAAATGCTACTGTTTTAGCTAAACCAGAAATGTTGACTTTGTTTCAGCTAGGGACAAGGCATGGAGGGGAAACACATTCCATAAAAATATTCTTTCTTACGTATTTGCTTCCTCAATTGAAAGCAAACAGATTATTGCCTTTACTACACTTCAAAAAGATTTGTAGTATTATATTTATAAATGGCTGTTGCCTTCTCACAAAGCCTGTTCTGATTTCTCAGGTGTTGTAATCAGCTGTTACAATAAGCTCCAAGGTCTACATAGACCTAGTTTATAGATATCTAGGAATTTCAGAAGTTGCCCTCCTCTCCTCTACCAATACACATTCTTTATACTTGGAAAGCCTTTTACAGCTGGAGGAGCTCAGCCAGCTCACAGGTGGATAGAATTTTCTAATGGATCCATTCCGTTGAGGTTTTATGAAATCACCGACACCATCTTTCTCAGTATCTTTCTCTATTTTCTTATCTTCCACCAGTAGCTGACTTGGAATTTCTGAACTTAATTACTCTAAATTATGCCAGCATTGCTGTATTGTCATCCTTGGCTTTTCACATAAATTGGTCAGATGTACATTTAATGAGATAACAAGTCTAGGTTGAGAGCTGTATCTTTTGCCTTTTACTTTTTTAATTCCAGAAACTACAGTTTTATGAAGATAGACACCAGCTTCCTGCCCCCAACTGGACAGAACTAGCAAACCTTATAAACAACTGTATGGATTATGAGCCAGATTTCAGGCCTTCATTTAGAGCAATTATACGTGACTTGAATAGTTTGTTCACTCCAGGTGAGTCTGTGCTACAAGAAGAATATGCTAGACAAAAAGAACCCCGATTCCCATTGATTAATTTTTTGTGGTGCCTTCCTTTTTTGTATGTTGACCCACAACCACTCTCTAGAGCAGCCCCAGAAATCTATGTTTGTAAGGGCACTATGTGGCTATTTTTAACACTATGTTGAGACACTATGAACTGTTTTATTTTTTTCTAAAGGTGAGCACATTAGAAGTCAGCATTATCATTCAAAGCAGTTTTCTGGTCTGATTATTGCCTGTCCCAACCATTCTAGTCTCTGAACCAAGTATATTATGCTTCTGACAGTCTTTTTTCTCTTAATAAAGTAAATACGTATCTTTTTTTTTTTCCAAGTGGAAGATGTTATTACAATCTATTTTCTGCCCTCTGCAGCAGTGGAATTGTTGCGTAATAGTTGCTAAATTTGAAATGCAATAGGCCTGCAAAAAAAGAAAATTGGGAAATTAAAGCAGGACTTACTGTGAGTTAAGACAAGTCATTTGGCTTTTTGTAATTCAGCTTTGACTGCGAATTACTGTGTAAACATTAATTTGTTATTAATACTCTACTGAGTGTGGGGTATGCCAGGCAAAGGTATACATGCAAAGATTATAATGTTTCTTCGTTCTCTTATTAATTTCTCTGTCCCTGCTGTTCCCTTTCTGTCTTCCCTTCTTCCTCCTATCACTCAGATTATGAGCTTTTAACAGAAAGTGATATGTTGCCAAATATGAGAATTGGAGCGCTTGGATTTTCTGGTGCTTTTGAAGATCGTGACCCAACGCAATTTGAAGAGAGACATCTTAAGTTTTTACAGCAACTTGGCAAGGTAGGATATTTTGAAATTCTCTAATTGCCTAGGAAAGAACTGTCTTTTTTACCATGACCCCATATATATTATTTACATTGAAACTTTTGCTACAGAAATCAACAATTTCAGTCACATCTGACCACAATGTGCAGTTCCTGAAAGGAGATTGTAGTGAGGTGGGGATCAGTCTCTTCTCCCAAGTAACAAGTAATAGGACAAGAGGTAATAACCTCAAGCTGCACCAGGGAAGGTCTAGTTTGGGTATTAGGAAAAATTTCTTCACAGGGAGAGTGATCAGGCATTGGAACAGGCTACCCAGGGAAGTGGTGAAATCACCGTCCCTGGAAGTGTTCAAAAACCATATATATGTGGTGATAAGGTTTAGTGTTGGTCTGGGCAGTGCTGGGGTAATGGTTGGTCTTGATGATATTAAAGGTCTTGAAAGTCTTCCAGCCTAGTTGATTTTATGATTCCTTTTAGATCTTTTTCATTTTCACAATATCATTAGCTAGAGTAAGGATAGGTGGTGTCTACAGTGAATCAAGTCATACTGAAAGGCTAAAATCTTTTTCAGTAATGCACAGCTGCATGTGACAGATTATTATTTCTTTTTTAAATACATGGTATTAATTTTAAAAGGCTCCAGAACAGTCTTGTATAGAACTGGTGGAGGTCAGGGGTTTTTATGCATCTGTCTTCAGGGAAGTGTGAATACGCAGTCCCTAAATTCAGTGATGTCTTTGAGATATATATAGGCCTTGAATGTTTTAGGTGCTTGAAATCTGCATTTGGTTACTACTTTTTTGCAAGTCATTGCAGCCTGCCTCTGTGATGCCTAGGGAGGTGACCAGGTGCAGGTGGTAGATCCTCACTAAATACCATTTTCTCAGAGTGGTTCCTTGCTAGTTTATGGTTTTTATTGGCATGATGGCTATCTATTCCTTTGAATCCAGCTACTAGTGAAAGCAAGCATGAAGGCAAAATGGCAGAACTACTTGTGTTTGCAGATGGTTTGGTTTTAACTGTAAATGGTATTGTAGCATAGGGAGAGGAACAGAGTGGTAGGTGATGGCTGCACAAGGGAAGATGAGAAAAAACACAGAATCATCATAGAATAGTTTGGGTTGAAAGAGACCTTATGATCATCTTATTCCAACCCTCCTGCTGCAGACAGAGACAGCTTTCATTAGACCAGGTTGCTCAAAGAGTCATCCAGCCTGGCCTTGAACACTTCCAGGGGTGAAGCAGCCACAACTTCTCTGGGCAACTTGTTCCAGTGCCACACCACCCTTATAGTGAAGAGCTTCTTCCTCATGCCTAATCTAAATCTTCCTTCTTTCAGTTTAAAGCCATTCCCCCTTGTCCTATCACTACAGGCCCTTGTAAATACAAGTCCCTCCCCAGCTTTCTTGTAGGTCCCCTTTAGGTACTGGAAGACTCTCAGCCTGTCTTCACAGCAGAGGTGCTCCAGTCCCCAGTCATCTTTGGAGCCTCCTCTGGACTCACTTGACTAGGCCCACATCCTTCTTCTGCTGGCCACACTCCTTTTGATGTGGCCCAGCGTATGATTGGCTTTCTGGGCTGCAGGTGCACACTGAGCTTCCCATCAACAAACACCCCCAAGTCCTCTTCAGGGTTGCTCTCAATACAGTCTCTGCCCAGCCTGTATTTGTGCCTGGGATTGCTCTGACCCACATTCAGGACTTTGCACTTGGCCTTTTTGAACTTCATGAGGTTGGCACTGACCGTCTCTCCAGCCTGTCAGGGTCCTTCTGGATGACATCCCTTCCCTCCAGCATGTTAACTGCTCCACACAGCTTGGTATCGTCAGCAAATTTGCTGAGAGTGCATTGGTCCCACTGTCTGTGCTGCCAACAAAGATGTTGAGCAGCACCAGTCCCAGTACTGACCCCTGAGGAGCACCACTTTTTACCAGTCTCCACTTCCACTCTTTTGAGTGCAACGATCCAGCCAGTTCCCTATCCACCAAGTCTATCTGTCAAATCCATGCCTCTAAAATTTAGAGAAAAGGATGTTGTGAGAGACATCAAATGCACAAGTCCAGGTAGATGACGTCAGTCATTCTTCCCTTATCTACTAACGCCATGGCCTCACCATAAAAGGCCATCAAATTTGTCAAGCATGATTTGCCATTAGTGAAGCCATGTTGGCTGTCACTGATCACCCCCTTACTGACATAAAAAAAGGAAAGGAAAAAGGTAGAACATTGAAACAGATGAGGGAAGAACCACCAAGAACTGGGGGATTGTTAAGTTCTGAGAGGAACCTAAATGAAGGGGGTTTTGCAGTTGCAGCAGAAGTAGTGTGCCAGCTAACAATTTGGATGTGCAAATGGAAATCTGTGAAGAAGGGGGAAAAAATAAATGGATCTCAACCCCCTTGTTTCCTTCCTTGCTGTTCACTTTCTTTCATTGAACATGTTTCTTAACAGGAGTGTTACCTGTGATCTGTATTCCTTTCTCTCAGGGGGGAGTTTATGACATTTCACGTAATTAATTGTGGTCACCTGAATACTCATCAAGTGAGCACTGAGGCAGCATGCACAGGAACTAAGAAAGACAATGATGTGGACTTGTTCTTAATTCAAGTATTTCCGTTTGTGATCTAGGGGAATTTCGGCAGTGTTGAGATGTGCCGCTACGACCCACTGCAGGATAATACTGGGGAGGTGGTGGCTGTGAAGAAGCTGCAACACAGCACAGAAGAGCACCTTAGGGACTTTGAAAGAGAAATTGAAATTCTTAAATCTCTGCAGCATGATAACATTGTTAAATACAAAGGAGTATGCTACAGTGCAGGTATGTGCCGTGTTAAATACACCTTCAGGTCTACACCTAAGTATGCATACTGAGAAGTTCAGAGAGGCAAGTGTTTATGGAAGTCACTAACTTGTCATAACTTTATCAAGACTTAGAGAGTACAAACCAAAGTAGTGACTGTTGTGTAATACTGCTCAGTACAAGACGGACATTTTATTCAGTCAGCTCATTGCATTATTTGGTTGATTTAGACAAAGTACCATTTTGATTAATTACCCAGTTTCTTTATCTTAGAGTGAAAGTTGTCCTAGAAAATAATTTAAGGTTAAGTGGGGAAAATGCAACCATTTTGTATCTGTTGTTGGTTTTTACTCACTGTAATGTCCTCGAATGGATATTACCAGTTCTACAGCCTATATAGTAAAAGAGTAGACAAAAAGTTTTAAAAGCAGATGTGTTTGAGTAAATTGTTGATGCTGTTGAAGCTGATGAATGAAAGCATGGGCTCTGCCCATGCTCTTACTGTAAAAAGAAAAATCTTGGGTTAAGAATCAGCCTAAGATTTTAAAGATGGTATAATTGCTGACCGTTTGATGTCAGTTGCCATTCTGAGTTTCATCTCAGCAATGAAGGAGGAATTACATAAACACAGATACACACATATGGCACTTCTGCTTTGCTTTAGCAGTAGTAGCTAAAGTATTGATAAATGATCTTGGTTAGTGACGTGGTGTGTATCAAGCATATTCCAATTATTGTGTTTTAGTAACTGTCATTTCCTGAGCAAATTCAGTTAACTAATACATGAAAGATTGCATCATGATGTACATATAATAAATTATTTTTTGGTATTAAGACTATTTTCTATTTTATTCGTAGACATTTGTGAATATATTTCAAAACTTGTCATTGGAAAATTACAGGAAAATAAAGTGTATTTTTTGTTGTTGTTATAAAAGGTCGTAGGAATCTAAGATTAATTATGGAATATTTACCATATGGAAGTTTACGAGATTATCTGCAGAAACACAAGGAGAGGCTGGACCACAAGAAGCTTTTGCTGTATGCATCTCAGATATGCAAGGTAGGAAATTTCAGATGGCTGACATTGGCCTTGTCTCATTTGTCTCAAAACAACCTTGGTGTATCTTTTATATCACTGTTGGGCTACTAGTACCACATAACCCTAAAAAAGGTAGCAGTATATATTCCTGTACTCAAAAACTGGACAAACTTCTGAGTATCTTAATAACAGTGTGCCAAGACTGGCCTGTCTGCTGACTAAGGAAGAATATACTTCATTTATTTCTGTTCATTTCATCATTTGCTTACTTTATATTTTGCCCACAAGAATTAAAGCCTATTTTCTCCCTAGCAAGAGCTGAAATAAAGTTTTGCAGGAGTTAATACACTCATCCAGGCAAACTTCATGACATAGTATAACTGATTTTTCAGAACTTGGACATTCAGCTGTAAAACCACTATAACAGCATATATTCAAGAAATTTTCTTTAAACTGTAAATAATGTTTGCTTATTTAGCAGAAAGAGCAAAGATACATGATTTCTGTGTGAAGAAAAAGAGGCCATTGAAGTGCTGAGAGCTGTAATAAATTATTTGCGAGTCTCACTTTTTGGTACTGAAGATCCTTAAAATTGTGAAAAGGTGGGCAAGCACCTGATCTTTACTGTGATATTTTATTTCCCCAGAAAGAGGACTTAATGACCATCCTAGTATTACTCTGTTATTTTTCTTTAGATACAAGAAACTACAGGCACTTTAGATTTCATTCCATGTTCAGTTGTTTGGGGACAGGAAAACAGAAAGTGGGGAGGCTGGGGGAAGGGAGAAAAGGCAGCAGGGGGAAGACATCCACACCCTTAGGGCATGTACTTGAAATATTTTTAGATTCCTTCCCCACCCCCACATCAAAGACATGGAAACAGTGGTTGACTCAAAATTAATGAGTATTCTTCAGTGTGTGTAGCCCATAGATATTCTAATGTCTGGTAATTCTGCTATGTGACATTTGGAGCAGACGCTTTCCTTCTGCAGATCCAAAGAAAAGGCCTGACAGGAATCAGGCAGCCGAGTCTTTGCCAGAGCTGAGATCTTCTCCAGGAATTCAAAATTCCTTTGCAGTGAACAGAGCTTGATAATTCCCTGCTTAAAACTGGACTGATTAGGTATACATTTTGGCTACTGAACCTGGGGCATGTACAGAGGGATGCCACAGGCACCTTCAGCGGCTGATCTCACCTATTCATGCGCTTCACTGAAGCAAGGCTGAATGGGTGGTCTTCAGCAAAAACTCCTTGATGAGCAAGCGGTGTGCAGTGGTTATGAAAGGTGTGATTTAGGGTTGCACAAAGAATGATCATCAAAGTTATTGGCAAGAGCAGTTTTAATACGAATTTATAAAACGAAAACAAAATTCTGTGGCAAGTTTCATTCTATTACATTTTACATGAATGACGCATACAAAGAAAAATTGAAATAAAATCAAGATGAAATTGATTGATAAGAGAGACCAAAGGCACAAAAGGTAAGGGAGAACCTCCCATTCAGTAACGAGATTCAGAATAGACTGTCTTGTTTTCCACGATCCTGATGGAGCTTAGGTGCAGCTGAGTCCAATCTTAGTCTCAGACTTGGGCAATGGTTTATGTCTGATGGAACAAATACAGGGAATAAAGAAATCCTTGTGTGGCTTCACGAAGCTCATAGTAGACTGGCTTGCTTTCTAAACTGATGGAGCCTTGGTGCAGCTGGGTCTAGTCTTCGTTGCAGACAAGGTTACAAGTGGATTAATTCACCACAGATGGCTTTTACCTACCAGCAATCTGCAGTTTCAAGGTGGATTGTAACATTTACAAAGCAAGTAAATAGAATTTACTACACTTGCTATGTCAGTTTATTATACACACATGCAGTGCACTTACAGTCACAAAGACGTTTAAAGATACCGATTAAAAACTGCCCTAGAGTTCAGTTAAGTATTCATATCGAGTGTCTTGACATTCCTCAACAGGTGAGGGTTGAGCCTCGAGGAGTGGGGGATCAGCCAGATCATTGTCAGCTTCTGATGACAGTCTCTGATTATTGCATATGTGGAGAGTTTACGAGCTCTGAGAGGTGTCCCATTCGGAGGGAGATGCTGGTTGCAGCTTGCTGCAGTCCAGGAGAGCCCAGAGGGGCTCACTTATGCTTGCTGTTCATAGGGTTGCAAAGTGATTTGCTTTAGGCATTAGTAAACTTCTGACCTAGACAAAACCTGGGTCAGTAACTTCAGTAACAGTGCTACCATTCCACTCAGGCTATGATCAAAGGAAGGAGTGTTCCAGGGCTGTCAGGAGGATGACTAATTGTCCCCAGTCTCTCTTACTGCCTTAGCCAGGGAACAGGAGTCCCTGGTATGATCAGTGCCTCCCTTAGCCATGCTAGAGTTCCTGTTACAGTCAAGAGGTGCTTCACTGCCCAACTCATTACACAAAAGCCAAGGTCTGATGTGAATTCCTGAGATTGTAGAGCGGCCCAGAGGGTAGGCAGGGAGATGCACCAGTGCATGAGGTTGGGAAATAGAAAATGTTAACAAGTCTATGACAAGTGTCAGTCTTTAAACAGAGAGGAAGGACTGAAAATGTGACCACCTACTCAGAGGATTAAGAAGTCCTTCAAGATGTGTGTCTTGAAGTCATTCTCCAGTAAGAGACTTGAGAAATTCTCAGTACTACTTCTGCAACAAAATAACTGTTACTGTCAGTGCTGGTAAGTCACTGAAAGCAATTTTCCTTCAAGCAAGCAGCACCAGCTAGGATGACAGTGAGAGTGAATCTGTCATAAAGATGCAACAGGGCTTTTTGAACACACAAAGTCAGCCACTTACCTGTTTCATTCTATGGTCTTCTTAGCCTGTGACCTGAAGGGTCATAAGGTGCCTGCCCTTTTTGCTCTCATAAGAATATGTGAAACTTGCATATGTAAGTCTTCAGGCCCATTCAAAAGACTGAAGGAACAACTATGGCAATGTTATCTCTGGACCCTGGTCTATGAGACAGAGGTATCCGATGGGAGGGCTGGAGGGTGGATTTTTGCCTTTTCAGGCAGTGCAAGGATGACAGGAAACTTTGGAAGAGGACCTGAATACAGAAGGTACAAAGAAAAGGTTTTTAACGTATGGGTGCACCTACACACATATGTAAAAGAAGCATCCAAATATTACAAGACTTAAGGATGATAATGAAAAATCAAAATAGCAGTTGAAATGACTGTTTCTGAAGTACCAAACCAACCAAGAGTGTGATAGAATACGCTTTATGCAGATACATACGTGGTAAGACGCCCTGCTTTACAATGATAAAGCATGGGTACACATAGTGTGAAAATGTGGGAAGTCCATAATGGACTTGATCTTAAAGAAATAGCTTTACTTCTAATGGAAGCAGTCTGAGAATTACAGTGTTTGTGTCTTGCTTTGCGTTGTTGTTGCTGTACAACCTGCAAAGCAATGTGTAGCATTCTGTTACTTCAGAACAATTTAATTAAAAACATGAGTTCCTAACATTATGAAAATGGGATATGAATGTTTTTCCATCTTTGTCTAGCTGCTCGTATTTCCCCCTTTCCTTCAGCTGTTTTTGCTTCTCCTCCAATGTTTGCTCTTTCAGCATCTCGTATTTCTTCTCTCTGCTTTGCATTTCTGTCTCTCTGTTGTTTTGGGTTATTAAATCAAAAATCTTTCTCCTTCTGCCTTGTAGCTTTTCTCTCAAATGTACGAGAGAAAATACCCGAGGGTTAAACTGTGTTTGCTTGCTTGCTGTGTTTTGGTTCCTTGCTACTAGACTGGGAAAGGGTTCCTGACTCAAAGGTGTGATTTTTTTTTTTGCGCATATCTCACAGTGTGAAAAGCAGCATTTTCAAAAACAGCGTTTGCTAGTGGTGATGTTTCTGTAGGTATAAATCAGTGCAGCTGTGACCTGGTGCAGCTTGTGCCACTAGTACAGGTTGTCTGGTGGCAAGCAATGGGACTCTGTACTTAACTTCAAAGAATCTTGACAATAGAATGGCAAGTTACTTCTCTGTCCGTCTGGCAGTTAACTGCCTATCAAAACTTCAGTAACAATGCTACTGTTCCACTCAGGCTGTGCTCAAGGGAAGGAGTGTTCCAAGGCTTTCAGGGGGATGACTCATTTTCCCCACTCTCTCTTCTCACCTTAGCCAGGGAACAGGAGTCCCTGGTACAATCAGTGCCTCTCTCCTTAGCCATGCAAGAGTTCCTGTTACAGTCAAGAGGCACTTCACTGCCAAACCCATTACACCTTTAATAGGCAGTTAACTTCTCTGTGCACCTAATTTTTGGGATATTATATTTTTACCTTTTGGTCCTGCATTTTGTTCATGCTGGCTGATAGGAGAAGGTACGAATTAAGAAAAACATCCATAATAAAGAAGATAAAAAGCCGTTTTTCCATCTCTTAATGCTTAAATTGTTTCGTGTGTTCTTGCTGCAGAGTCCAACTTTAATGAAGCATTTGAAATCACATAGTTAAACTCAATTTCATTGTTAGATTCGTGCCATGGGATTATGACCTCCACTTAGAATTTGTATGGTTTCAATTAAATATCTCTCTTAGAACAGGTATTTTTCAGGTAAACAGAAAGATTGCTGTCATTGAAGGAACTTCAGGACTGTTTGTTTTCAGTACAGCATGTAGTAGTAATAAAAAGTTACAGCACTTACATAGGCTGTATCAGAAACCCAGGAGTCTCACTTTGAAAAAGCTGGGTGTGGTGTTTTTCAGGATAGCAGTGGATAAGCAGGTAACGAAAAATTAGTGTCGTTTTTGAACGGCTTTGGGATGGGATGTGAGTAGTCAGCGATGCCACCTAGCGGGGCAAGGAGGTAGCGAGAGCCTGAGGGAATGGTCAGGCTTTGGAGTAAACGGTTTCTGAGGCGTCTCACTTTAAAGTAAAGAGAGAAATAAAGCTTTTAGTATTAATAGTATAACATTAATGTTCGTAAATTTCAGTTCAACAGTTCTCTTAGTTTAATTTTTTACTTTTCAGTTGTGTTGTAGCAGTGAGATACTTTCTTCTGAAACTGACAGCTTACTTTGTATTTCCGCTCTCATATGATTTGGGTGTCTCAACACTGTGCAGGATCTCCTTCTGTTCACCATTTATTGCTGCGTAAGCAAGATGTTCTGATCTGTAGTAATGCCACTGCACACACTGGCTTCTTCCACGTTTCATTGTTGTCAAAAGGGATTGCATACATTGGTGAAAAGGGATCACCAGCAGCAAAAGAAGACATGACTTCAGACTAATGCTTTGTTACAGTAACCCATGGAAATACAACAATAAGCATAACTTTGGTGATGAATAATGGTCCACATGAAGGAGAAACACAAGTGGGAATTCTACCAGAGAATAGTTGCCAAATCCAGAAATCATAATATAAAGTTTCGGAAAGCAGAAGTACAAACTGAAGAAAAGATTAAATGAAATGGGTAAATGGGACAGTCTTCTCCTCTGCCCTGGATTGTGTAGTTTAGCCCAGATCTTGGTTTTCCTTCTATCACCAGAAAACTGCATTTGGCCACAGGAGGGAGCTGTAACAACTGTCCAGCTGTGTAATCAAAAAACACTTGCCTCTGACAGGTGTTCAGTCTTACCTTCCTTCAGGGAAGAGAAATTCCTGCCGTTGGAAAAAGTAACTCCTCAGAGAAGACAAATGTTCAAGCATTCCAGTTTTGGTAACAGTCATTATCAGACAACTTTAACTTTGAGTTTAATTCACCCCTTTAAGGAAAGTGCAACTACTTAATGGCAAAAGTAACTCTTTTCCTATTGTGTTTGTGAACTTTCTGTCTAGGGCATGGAGTATCTGGGCACAAAAAGGTATGTTCACCGGGATTTAGCAACAAGGAATATCTTAGTGGAGAATGAGAACAGAGTTAAAATTGGAGATTTTGGATTGACAAAAGTCTTGCCACAAGACAAAGAATACTACAAAGTAAAGGAACCTGGTGAAAGCCCTATATTTTGGTAAGTCTTGTTTTGGTGTATGAAATTGTGACGTTTTCAGTCTTTTGCAATTTCAGCCAATTGTTTTGTGTATTGTGGAAATTTTAAGGACATACTCAGGTCAGTTGCCCAGTGTTGTGAAAGTCACTTGTATGGGACTTTCCAACATATTTAAAAAAACAGGCAAAAAAAAAATTACCCAAATATTGAAAAGAAATAGATGCAACATGAAAACTATTCAAAGATAAATCTAAAAGGGCCTGTTTCCCAGGATGCTTTAAAATTTTGTACTGTTTTGGTCCTGAAATCTGTTGGATAGGCCCTCTGTTGACCAAGTGGAGTTAAATCCCTGTTGTGGTTTAGACTCAGCCAGTAACTCAGCAAGATGCAGCCACTTGCTCACACTCCCCCTACCCCTATTCCCTAGGGCAGAATGGGGAGGAGAATCGGAAGAATATAAACCCCACAGTTTGAGATACGAACAGTCCAATAACTAAAGTAAAATATAATAAGAATAGAAAGAATACCAATAATAATAATAATAGGGAACAACAAGAGAAAAAATGAAAGCTTAGAAAACACAAGTGAAGCTCAGTAGAATTGCTCACCACTCACCGACCAATACCCAGCCTGACCTGAGCAGCAAGCTAGCCCTTTCCAGGTAACTCCCCCCAGTTTATAATACTGGGCATGACGTGCTGTGGTATGGAATAATGGCTTCTTGTGCACCTCCTTACAGAGCAGGAGAGACTGGAAAGTCCTTGATCAGGGTAAGTGCTACTGAGCACAACTAAAACATAGGTGTGTTATCAGCATTGTGCTCTGACTAAATCCAAAACACAGCACTGTACTAGCCATTAGGCAGAAAAATAACTGCTACAGGTGAACCCAGGACAATCCCACAGGCTGTAATTAGCAAGGATGAGGTGCTGGGTTGAATATTCAGGTAGATGTCTGTATTTGGGCATGGAGTTTCCAGAGAAGGCCTCAGTTCCTCCAAAGTGCAGTAATACTCCAATGAGTTCTGCTTTGCTTGGAGAAGAAGAACATCTTGCATAGCTTCTGAAAATGATGAAAGGATGCTTACTGTCTGTAATTGACTTTCTTTCCAGGCCTTATAACGTCAAAATCTTTTTTACTCACAGTGCAGATAAGAAAAATATCTACAGCTTTGTTGGAAGAAAAGGAGACTTGGATATAGTTATCACTAACTGTGTGTGTTTAAGATGATTTATGTTTTCAATACCAATTAACTATTATTAAAAGAACAGTTACTCATGAAGGTAATGGAAGAGAATGAGAATGTGCTAATGTCTGTGAACAAAGAACAATTATTCATGAAAAGAAGTCTTATTAAAAGAAATACCTTCAAAACCAAGAAGAGACATGTTGCATAGAACAATCAATATTTCCATTTGTTGTAGGTATGCTCCAGAATCTCTGACAGAAAGCAAATTTTCTGTGGCCTCAGATGTGTGGAGTTTTGGTGTCGTCTTATATGAGCTCTTCACATACATTGACAAGAGCAAGAGCCCACCAGCTGTAAGTACCTAGTTAATGGTTCTCGGAAGTTTTTTGTCTGTTTATGTAGTTTTTAAAAAATATGTGGATTGTTCCTAAACCTAAGTAGGTTGATATTTACTGATCATTTTCTGGAGATACCTTAATGTTTATGAGGCAGCATCCAACCAGAAGCAGCAACATGCTAAAAAGTATTAGTATCAAGCCATAAGAGGTAAAGGAGATTGAAAATTATCAGATAATCTGTGCAGATCTTACCCATCCTGTAAATGCTAAGTATTTAAAAAAAAAAAAAAAAAAAAAAGAAATTTCTGTTTATAGACTATTCTTATTTTTTGTGGAGAGTAATCCCAGATGCAAAAATTTCATTGCAACATGACATGTATTCCTAATGCTACTCCAAACATAAGGCTAAGCCAAACAAATATGTGAACATTAAGGTGCCTTAAATAAGGTAACTTAAAGTTGTTTTGTTTTGTTACCAGAACCCAAAGTTAGTAAGTTAATGAAGTTCAAGAAAGAGAGTGACTTTTTGCAATATGTTGATAAGCACCTTTAAAGACAAATTTACGGTCAATGGAGGAAAATGCTACTTATACACCAAACAACAGTTCTCCCAGTTGGAAACCAGATTCACAATCTTATATCTAGCAGACACAACAGAGGAGAGTTGAGCCTTGTATACCTGGTTGAACTGTCCTTACCATTGGCCAGTGTCTCAGTCCTGGCAAGCGTATTTTTAAGAGCTGAACAGTAATGACAGGCAAAAATACATTTGGAGGATCTCTTCATTGACTTCAGCGGACCTCTTAGTAATTCAGTACAATAACTAAGCTATCAAGGAAGAATTCCCAAAGTGGGGGCAGCTCTTCCTGCATAATAATGTAAACGCTGCAGACACCTGAAGTGGTTAAATGGAAAAAAAGTGGTAGAGTAAGTCATGGGCTTGGGTGGAATATACTTTGAATAAATCAATTCTACATGTGCATCCACCACTTTATCAGCTTGGTTATCCTGCTGGTGTGTATCAAGAAAAATGAATTCTGACAATTAGCTGAGACACTCTCTTAGCTGTTGTAGTCTTCATAATTATACATTGTTTCCCCAACTTTAGCCATTTGCACATTCTAATATCACTTGTTTCACATTTTCATGCAAAGGATCATTAAAGACATTTATTTAGCATTGGAGGAAAAATAATTCCTATATGTCTTGCTTAGAAATTATTTTGAGTTAATAGTGCTTCTCACGTCTGGCAGTCTGAGATTTTAATCTCCTTTTTGGGTTTTGTTGTTTTTTGGATAGCAAAATTTTATCTATGCTTTAATTATGCTATTGTTTCTGGCCTCTAATTACTGGCTAATCTTTTTTAATGTATCAGTATGGTATGACTTGTTTTCTGTTTCACTGTGATTTTTCCAAGCATCAAGATCTTGTTTTACTATTTCAGGAAGCTCTTCAGGATTAGCTGTGAGGTTTATCCTTTTAAAACTGGTTAATCGTCAGGTGATGATCAACTTTTTTTTTTATTTTTTACTTAGAGCTTCAAATCGTATATGTATTATCCTGTTTTTATCCACACGCACACAAAATACATTCTCTGGACTTGAAATCCAAAATTTTATTATTCTTATATACTACTCTGTTATTACAAATTCTTATAAAGAACTTTTGCCTGGTAAGAGTATTGCAGCATCTTTTTTTTTCCTTAAAAATTATTTATGACACCTCCTGTTTCAGGAATTCATGCGCATGATTGGCAATGATAAACAAGGGCAGATGATTGTATTTCATTTGATAGAGCTTTTGAAGAATAATGGACGACTACCAAGACCAGATGGATGCCCTGATGAGGTGAAGTATTACTGTATTAATATGTTATGATAGCCTGAAAGGTGTTCAGTCAGGGTGAGTACCCCAAAAGTGCAAACTTTGTTGTTAGTTCTGCTTAGATTACTGAAGTATTTATGCAAGCAGAATGACTGTGCTGTTACTTTATCAGTTGCATGATTACTGTAATTACATTTTTCTCCTGATCCTTCAGATTGCATTCCCTCAGGAGCCTAGAATGTAGTCTTTCTAAATATATGAAGTAGAACTATTATGACTGACTGCTCTACTGAAGCACTTGAGCTTTTATTTTAAAAATATTAATTGATTGAGGCAGTGAGATTAGTGTACAGAACTTGTTCCATTAAGTTCTTGTTAAAAGCTGTGAACTATGGATTCTTCAGAAGTCTGTAACATTTACCAGAAGTATCTTAATATCTGCATAAGTTTCTCCAGATTTAATGCCAAGATTTAAATAACTCCTTATCTTGATTATTTTTGTTCTCTTGCTCTTCCTTCCTCAAGCACAGGAATACCCATGTTTATCATGTGTTTTACATACTGTCGAGCATTCTCAGCCAAGAGCAATGAAATCAGATTTTCTATGTTCAGGGCCTTCAGATTTGTATTCATGTTCTTCACAGATACAGAAGTGTATACATATGCAAAGCCATCCTCAGAGCACACAAATGAATTCAGTGTTCTTTTGTTTTTTCTATCACTCCAGATGTTTTAAAAAACACTTTTCATGCTACTTCTAAATCAGAGCAGGTGCACTTCAGCTTGAGTCAAACCTTTTAGGGCTGGGCAGGTGAATCAGTAGGGAAGGAATGTAAGTAAAATAGTCATGCTTTTTAACATGTGCAACTTCCAGCTCGGATCTGTTGCTGCGTCCCTTTGGAATCAAGCACCTTGTCAAGAAATAACCCATTAAAAACTTAGAGACAGAGGAGAGATTGGGGGCAAGTGATCTAGCAGAGAAGAGAGTGGTACAGATGAGGCAGGGAAGCCACAGGGGAAGAAGTCTCTGAAGTAACCTTTATTGCATTATGAGTACTACAGTTGTTGAATTGTAAAGGTTTAGCTTTTTGTAGGTAACCTGAATATCATATTTAAAAGATAATACGTAATCTCTGTTACAGAAACTGTATCCGAACTAATGCAAAGGTTCCAATATCTGACATTCCTTCAGATACCAAAGCAAGATGGAAATGTTTCTCTTTTGTTAGAAACTACTCTTCCAAATCTATTCTGAAAGGCCAGTCATGACAGATATTAAATCTTCCATATGTCTGTAATTTACAAGCTGCTTGAGACTTGCATTTAAAGCAGTTTGATCGATGCAGGAGTTTCAGATCTGCTGGGTGTCGTTGTTTAAGCCTCTCACACAGTTCGCTCACTCACTAGCCCCTCTTTCTTCCCCCCAGTCCCGGAGGGATGGGGAGGAGAATCGAAAGAATGTAACTCCCACGGGTTGAGATAAGAACAGTCCAGTAACTAAGGTATAACACAAACCACTGCTGCTACCACCAGTAATAATAATGATAAGGGAAACAACAAGGGAAGAGAATACAACTGCTCACCACCTGATACCAAGCCCGACCCAGCAGTGAACCCTCCTCTTCTGGGTCCCTGCCCTTAGTTTTTCCATCCTGGGCATGACGTGTATGGAATATCTCTTTGGCTAGTTTGAGTCAGGTGTCCTGTTTCTGCTTCCTCCCAGCTTCCCCTCCTCCCCGGCAGAGCATGAGGCTCAGAAAGTCCTTGGTCAGACCAAACATTCTAAGCAGTAACTGAAAGCATCGGTGTTTATCACCACTGTTCTCAGGCCAAAAGTCAAAAACACAGCGCTGCACCAGCTACTAAGAAGGAGAAAAAATGACTGCTACTGCTGAACCCAGGACACTGGGGGGAAAAAAAAGGAACTGATGCTGCCTTTTACTGCTGTTAGCTGTGCAGATTGCTCTTAAGCAACACTTAAAAAGTTGTTGGAAAGATGAGAACTTTTGTGGCTTATTTCCAATTATACATGAAGAGTAACTGAGATCCTGATTCAAAGAAGTATATGTTAATGTTGCAGGGAAAGCTTAACTTATAACTGCTGCCTTTGTTGATCTGATTTTTGGTCAGACTGGTAAAGCATTTGTAATTTTAAACATTCTTGAGCATTCCAAAAAATAAGAGCAAGCAAGAAGATAAAAACTCAGCAAAATAACAAATGTCTTAAAAATCTAGCAGAGTGAATTTCCGTATTATATTTTAAAAAAATCTCCTTTTATAATAAAGGCTTTTGCAGAGCTTGCTATCCCCTTGCTGTCATTGGGATCTAGCAGGTAAACTGAGAGGTTTAGCAAAACTTCAGGCACACTCTTGCACTACACTGTTGCTTGGAAGCATAAAGTTAAGTTGAATGGTCTTTGGACCAGTTCTAACTAACAACTATTTGTAGCCTCTGTTTACCTACTACTGATTTTCTTTGTTTCTTCTCCAGATTTATGCCATCATGAAAGAATGCTGGAACAACAATGTTACCCAGCGCCCCACCTTTAGGGATCTTGCTCAGCGAGTGGATCACATAAGGGACAGCATGGGTGGATGAAAAGACTGTCCCTCCTTCAGATGATGTATTGGAATGCAGAACAAAACATATTTGGTCTGCTGTGTATAATTGACATATGCATGATGTGTATCTCATCTTAGCTGAATGTAAAATCTGTGTGGCAAAGTTCCTATCTTAATCTGCATAGCGAGGAATCCTGCTGGTTTTCTTTATCAGGATGTACTATGAGAACATGTTGAAATTCTCAATGGAGAGAGAGGAATTATTTTCCTAAGTAAAAAAATCTAATATATGGTCAGTCTAAAATACCATTATTTGCCTTACATGGCAATGCGAAAAAAAGGGTGACTTAAAATATGGTGAGATTAAGAGGTGAAAAGACCAGTGTATTTCCTTGTTGAAATGGAGGTGCACAGAAAAGACTACTAGAAAAATCTTTTCAGACTGAATGTATAGTGACTTGGTACCCTGTTTTGTGTGTTGCACAAGGTCTTGTGTCTGTTAATACAGTTTTTTTCATTGTTGATGCAGAAATGGCTTCTCTGTATAATGAAACAGAAGTGGTTGTGCAACCCACAAACTTTTAATGTGCGTGTCTGAATCAGTTATCAGCCAGCAATATATGCAAAGAGATATACTAGGTTGTGTGATGTACCATAAGTATTTTTAGGGGAAAGGAATAAATTGTTCCTAATTTGGAGAGACAGAAATCCTACTCACCCATGTGAAAACTTTAATTTAAAATGAAAAAACCAAACATATTATCCAGTTTTTCTTAGTCTCCTTTTCCTCAGTTGAGTATTAGATGCCCTTTGTAAAATCGAACATGCAGTGATGACAAGTAGAAATGAAGCCATTTTATACAAGGCAGTATCTTCAGTTTGTTTCTGAAAAAGCTAAAGATACTGCTTTTAAATGCTGCTCTTTTATTTTTCCCATTCTTGTAATTTTCATGCAGTTGTAAATGTATCTATAAATTGGGATCTTTTTTACATCAGAATGAAAAATCTAGAAAATGCCCTCAATTTCACAATTCCTCTCTTTGCTGTTAGTCACCTTACACCTTCCCTCCAGTACAAAAAAACAGAATGCTTAAGGCTCAGTATCTGAACAGCCAGTCACAACCACTTCAAGTCTGTTTTGTAATGAAGTGGCCCGAATCACTCCTTTTTCTTTCCCTGGTAATACCCAACATACGAGTATTCGACAGGAAGAATTACAAGTGCAATTTCTTCACACTCGGTGGAAGGCAAGGACATGAACCCAGTTAGTGAGAACTGGAAGATCAGAGCTACCTTGAACAGATTACTTGCTTACGCTGTAAAATTCAGCTTTTGAAATAAGTCTAACAAAAATTTCTAGACAACTGTTTGGTTTTGCCTCCAGGCATATAACTTGGGGATAATCTCATATCTCAGAGCAGTGAAGTTGCAGGTTTTGTTTATTTTTAATTCAGTACTCTCAGCTGTGGTGGTGGTGTTGTTGGTTTTACTTATTCTTAAGCATAATTGTTTGTAAAGTACAATGCTTGTTTTTCTTGGACTTTTGCTGAAAGAAGTTCAATTAAGGGGATATGCAGCTTAGCAAACTGACCTGATATCTAGATTTGTATTTAAAAATGAAGTGTTCATTTATAAAATTTGTGGCAGTTAAGTCAGTGAAACATAGTTGCTTTCACTGTGGGTCCTCCTTGAGATGTGTGGTTAACTACATCCATCTTGTCAGAAATTTTAGTACCTCAATAAATAAAAATCCATATTTAGCACAGTGCCAGTATAGCAATGTTTTGTACCACTATGATCTTTCTCTCCCACAATTACTCATGCAAAATTACTATTTTATAATATGGGAGATTGCTAAATATGGAATGCTGCCCATTGTGTTTAACAATATTTCTGTTCATTTTCTTGCCACCAAGCACTTGCATAGACAATTATAAAAACTAATTTCATTGTCAGTTTTTAAGCTGCGAAGAACTTTGAAGTGCTTTGTTCAGTGTAACAACTGTTTTCTCCATTTCTATATATTGCTTTGAGGATTTTAAATTTTGTGCAAAAAATGTCTTTGCATTTGTAGTCTCAGTTGTATGTACGTGTTTTTTGTAACAAACGAAGATAAAGCTTTAAAGCATTGAAACAGCATTTTAGCTGGATAACATATGCAGGAATTATGTAAAATTTGCAGTGTATGACACTCAGTAGCTAACTAGTTTCAATATATAGTAGACTAAATATAATTTATGTAAAAATCTCAGGGAAGCTCATGTAATCCAATGAAGAAATCTTCCAGTCTGCTATTTTTGAAGTGAATAAAAAGTCTTTTTCTTGTTCTACTATAGTATGACTGATTACGTAGTTTATTTGATTGTATAAATACAGTGAACTCAAGGATTATTTTAAAGTGTTTTGTGGATTTTTTTTTTGCTTTAATACTTTATAGTTTTTATAGAAAGCCATATCTTCACACTGCAGTATAATTTTGCGCTGTTGGTCAGGAGCATACAGTCTTTTGTTACAAGCCTGTTCATGCAGAGGGCTTGATCATTTGGTATGAGTATTTTTAGCTGGGTGAATAGGACCAAGTAGTGCTTAGGACACTGGGGAGATGTGTGATCATCTGCAGGGGTAATTTTACGTCCTGGAGGAGACGAAATGGTGTTCTCAAAAAACTCTTTGGGACGTAAATGCAGTGATTTTGCTGAATTTGTTATTGCAAATTGTAGTAACCCTTGTTAAACAAACAAACAAACAAAAAACCCAAAGAAACCCCACACCACCAAAAAGCACTGCATTTTGAAAGCTCTCAGATTGATTTACAGTAGTGTCGAATAATGCCATATCTTTATATACTCTTTGTATTAACAGACTCAGTTCTTTGTTTTAGATACTTTCTTCAGTTGGCATTGCATTTGTCATACTTTAGAGTAATCATGCTACTGAAAATGCTGTGATTTTTTTTTTTTTTTTTTTGGTAGAAAAAGTGCTGGTTTATGCATACATGGCTGCTGCTATGATGTAGAATTAAAATATGAACTACAGCTTTGCACTTGTATTTGAAGTGAAAGAATTTTTCTCTAAGTGCGCAATATATCCTACATTATCTTATTCTAGATCTTACAGAATATCTTCAAACAAATATTGTTTAGTGTAACATTGGTTTGTTCTCAATATAAGTATGTGAAGCTTCAAAATGTGTTTTAAAACAGATTGTACAACCTTGCAACAGTCATGTGATAAGCCAGACAAAAAATGAATTTACAAGAAGAGAATCCCACATTGTTGTTGTCAAGTCCTAGTATTGATTAAAAGATTCCAGTTAATTGCTACTAAATGTACAGATGAATGTAACTGTAAAAATATAGGGTTCTCCTCCCTCACTCCCCTCTCCCCCCTGCCCTGAAATTACGTTTTTAGTTGTTGCATTTAATTGAGATGTTGACCAACTGCCTTGAAATGTATGGGAAGAAGTGGTACTGTAATGAAGTATTAAGAAATGTAACTCTTATGTGAAGAAGGCAAGATTCTAAGGAATGTATGATCACAGGTACCTGGAGCATAAGTGTTCTGAGAGCAAAAGTAGAAGCATATAGAATAAGAAGAATGATGTAAAAAGGCCAATGTTCAACACTGAAGAGCTTTCTGGAATGTAAAATGCACAGTGAATTATGAAAAACTGATGTCTACTGGAAATGCCATACCATGAAAAATATGCACTAACATATTTCTAAATTGTATATTGTCTGCCTTAAACATAAAATGCTCACAGAGACCTAACCCAAGTGAAAAATACAAGAATTACTATACCAAAAGAAGCTGCTTAAGGTTGTGCCATGCCAGACAGCAATTCTGAAGAGATGTTTGGCTAAGAAGTGTTCTTCTGAATTTTGCTTTTACACGTTTACAATGCATTAGATTAAAGTAGGAAAAGTCCTTTTAGGGAGGGGGGTGCTGGGAAAGAAGAAACCTTCTACTTATGGTTGAGCTGCAAAAGTTTGAGCACATCGTTTGTGAAAGAGAACATGAAAGGGATGTTTTTTAGAAAACTCTGTATTGATACCTGAAACTTAACTGTGCATTTGTTTTGCGTTTGGATAATGAAAATAAAATAACTAAATACAATGAATGGCAAATGCCTGCCAAGATTTTCTTTTATATCATGCCTAAAAATAGTTACTGGTGTTTAAATCTCTACTGAAAACATCTGGTTTGTTTAAAGGGGGAGAATACATGACATATAGCTTCATGACCTTCCCAGAACAACTGTGTGTGGGGTTTATCTTTTGAAAGGAACTTATATGTACCGAAGTAAAGGCGGTATGTTGCGTGATACCGAACAGTAGGACTGGGGTATTTCTAATTTTTGTCTTTTGCATTAAGATAATTACTTTGGGAAGAAGAAGCATATCCTTTTACTGTCAGTATTTAGAGAGAAGCAAGTCTGTATGACAGGGACCACTAACAGATTGCTTGTTACCAGACTACAGTTCTTGAGACTTTCTAACACAAACTTATGAAACCAATTCTTGATTTGCATTCCTTCTTTGTCTTTTCAAATAACTTCCGTGTAAATTTACATGAAAATTATCACCACTTACCTTGGGCAGAGTTGAATGGTGTCATTAGATTTTGAGGAGTACAATGGTAAAATGGAAAATATGCATATAAATACAAGCATGCAAATATATACATAAGCTACTGCGCTGTGGTGGAAATAAAAATTAAGCTAGTGTTTTCTCCACTTCCCACACATGAAAGGCAACTAATTCTTAAGAGTAGATCAGCTGAAGTTTATTTTATGTGGCAAAATACCATCCCAATGAAGTTTAACGGTTATTATAGGTTGTGTTCTGCTGTTCCTCCTAATCCTTACGGGCATAATTTGGGATTCTTAATTGTTCTAGAGAACAGATTTCTGGGAAAAGGAGAAAGTTTGGGGATGAGAATACTGCAGGAGGTGTAATAATGTCATGAAGGGTGCTGTCCCTGTATCGTAAAGTACGGGAAGAAGAATGGAGCCTTCAGTTCATTCTTACAGTATGCAATGGTGTGGTGGTCTGCTTGTACTTTCTGATAAATACTCATACCGGTTTTAATGAATTCTGAAATTCAGGTTTAGAAACCTGTCAAACTGCAGTCAGACCAAGTGAAAGGAAAGAAAGAGGAATGTCCAGTGTTTGCAAAGATTACCCCAAACTGTTATGTTAGGGAGGCATTAACGCAAAAACAAATGGGCTACAATTATGTTAATTATATAAAGCAACCAAGGCAGCAGAGACTAGTTCAGATATTTATCTGCCCCAGAAATGCAGACAAATGAGTAGATACTCTCATAATGCAAATCACTGGGACCAAGTGCAGAAACATTAAATATTAGTGTTATAGCTAAATAATCCTAATATAAGCAGAAGGACAAGGTAAAACTAAAATGCTTCAAGTTTTCTGTGGTTAATTATTTTAAGCAATGCAGAAAGCTCCAGAAATGGGGAGTTCAGATTTTTTTTAGCTAAATGAATACTGTAGCACATCAAGTATTGAATTCTGATGAACTGTATTGTGTTGGATTTGAACTTGGGTTTGTGTTCTGTGGGGTTTTTTTTTTAGGGAATGAGAAAGATGGAATAACATACCAAATTGAGCTATTACCTTAAACTTCTGCAAGACATTTGCTGTGTACCTGTATTTCTGTGTATCCAGTTGCATTTTCCATTTGGAGCTGTGTGAAACTTCAGTTCATTGAAGAATGTAGATCAGAAAACCCAAAGCAGCTCATATAAAAACAACCGTACACTATTTACCTTTTGTTTTGCTTTACAAAGATTTGAAACCCTTAGAGAACTTACAAAAAAGAAGTTCACATCCATGTAAGCTTACTAAAAGTCAATTAGCATCTCTGCAACTAAGAAACATCACTACTGATGTGTGCCTGCACACATTGAGTTGCCATGTATTTTCCAGAGTGCCTCATCTGAAATGTATAAAGGGACTGTGTGGCACATGAGTAACAAGGTTGGTGCTACAGGGGCAACTGTGATTTCTGCCTTTGCGGCTCCTGTGTTTGTAAGAGGAGGTAGCTGCTTTCAGAAAGCCATGCAGCCCATTTGGGACTGTACTGCGCATCCGATGTGCCCTCAAGTGAAGCGTGTGATACACTATACAGCATTAACTCTAGAAAACAGGAATTTGAGGGCAAAGAGCAGCCAAGGAAGCAGAATTTTTCATATTAAGGCTGAATGAAATTGATCTAAATATTAAAACTGGGGAAAATCCAGGTGTCTAATAACCCCATGCATGCAACTCAGAGCCAGATGCTGCTGATGTGAGCAAGTCAAAAGAAACGGTACTGGAAGAAGAAAATCTGGAAAATGTTGCAATAAGCAGTAAGATCTGACAGATGTGACCAGACATAATCGGGTTTTTAACTCCTGCTCCCTAGAGTACCTGGAAGGCTGTAGTGCTGCTTAAATGCCTTCAAAGAAAGCCTGTGATATATTTGAAGTAGTGCTAACTCAGAAGCTTTACAGCACTGCACAGGAGAAACATGAGCAACAATGGTCTGGCAGTTCGGTGCTTGCTGGCACTGCCTTGTTCCCAGGTGCCTGCTGCAGCAGCAGGGGGAGGCAGGTGCCCAGGCTCTGTTCCCCTGCCCTGCCTCTGCGCGAGCTGGCGGGGTGCGCTCTGGGGCAGAAGTGCTGGTTGTCGCAGCAGCCAAAACCAAACGCTGCATCCTTCAAGGGGTCTGGGAGGGAGTTGGGGGGGCGGGGGCGGGGGGCTTATGTGAGGCCTTTGCAAGCCCTGATCTGACCTTTCTGGAGTTCAACCTTTTGCACCACAGCTGCAGTGGAGGTTACAGCAGGTGTCAAATAATTCATTTTGAGTAATGCTGTCATTAAGAAATACGAACTAACGTGAGCTAAATTGAGCTTGCTAAGAAACGTCAGCAAAAACTGTGGTAAGCATAGCTGATCTTCCATCCCCAAACTGTGGGTAGCTGGAGCATGAACTAGATAGACCTCAGGACCTCAAGGTTGAGTTTAGAACATGAATGCACAGTTTTATAAATGAATCCCCTGCTTTTTGCATCCATACTCTTGACTGATACTCTTCTCTTAGCAGAAGAAATGAATGTTATATGGAAAGCAGAATAGTATCTAATACTGAAAGGTCTCTATGAGATGCAACTTAAATTTCAAATCTGTGGAGAAGATCTAAATGAAGAATACTTAAAAGGTACTGGATATGCCCTTCATTTCTCAGGACTAAGCAAAATTTTATTACCTTGCCTATAATTCAAAGGCTAAAATGAAATTGATATGGGGCTATCACAGCCTCTCTATGAAGTTTTTGGAGACATACCGTGTGGCAAGTGTCTGGGCAACCATGCTATTAGAGGAACAATATGAAATGGAGAAAAGAAACTGCCCTGGAGGAGCTTTAGCCTCCTGTATGGGACTGTTGGGCCCTTCGGGAGAGGTGGCTCCAGAGCTGGTCAGTCAGCACCTCCCACTAGTGCACTCAGTTGGTAAGTGCACAGAGATCTGGAGCAGGCCAACCAGCATTGTGACTGCTGGCAAAGGTGGAGCCTTGCTTTAGGATAGGAGGGGCGCAGTGCATGAGCACCCTATGCTGCGATCCAGCCCAGTGGCATATGACAAAGAATGTGTCAGTCCAGGTCCAGCACCACACAAGGGCAGGATGTGGCTGAGGTGGAGCTGTTCTATGCTAAAACTGAGCTGCCCTTTAGAAGCCATACAGTGAGGCAGGAGGGGGGTGGGGTAGTCCTTTGGGCTTAACTCTGCCTTTAGCTGGGACTAATAACTGGGGATGCTCTCAGGTGATAGTGGGTGGTTGAGTTGGCTCTGAGTCAAAAGCCTGTTCTATGCTTGGTTTGCTTAATACGTCAAGCTTAGCAATGTCAAGTGGCTTGACATTGAATAGAAATGTACTGTTATTTTGGTGTGCATTTTCTATTACTAACCTCAGTCACCAGAATGAGGGCCTGCTAAGGCAGGCCTATCAGATGCTATGTAGGAAAACACTCCTGGCGTTGAATTGGGCTTTGTCATCTGAAATTGCCAGCAAGCCACTCACTAGCAAAAGTTTGGGGGCAGCAACAAAAGCCATAGGCCCTGAAGAAATAAGAATGTCTATGAAACTGAGTTGGTTTTAAACTTCAGATTCAACTAAGAACCAGTTCTAAGGATTTTGAGTTTATAATGAAAGCCTAATGGTCTTTATAAATACCTTTCCCTTAAGCAAAAAGTTTGGAACTCTCCAAAACACCTGTTTATTCAAATTATCATCTTTACCTTGCTTTCCTTTGTCTGTAGCATCAGATCTTCGAATTGGTGGCTGAGCAGAGAGGGAGATGTCAAACATACACTGCTTGCATCACAAAAGATGGAATAGAAAACAAAACTTTCTGTCAATCTTGGGTCTTGAACTAGCACATCTGAGGAGATAAATCTGATATTATAGACAAGAGGTCTCAAAGAATTTGTTTCTTTGTAATAATGAGCAATAATAAGAACAAAATTATATCAGATAACTTCAAAAGATACACCTGCCACGTTGTCAAAAATTCACAGAACTGGAAATGTGAGAAGAACCAAAAGATGGATTAAGTATGCCAGAAAAGATATTATTGCACAGTTATAGCAGAATTGATGCAAATCAGACCATCTAAACAAGGACAGCAAGAAAATCTTATTCAAGATCAAATTGTGTGATCAGTACATATTTTAGGCACATCAGATCAATTTTGGCTGGGTGGTGTGTGATTGATTGATCCTTCATGGTGGGAGAAAATTAACACCGTATTTCATTCCCTCTGTAATACAGCTGCTATCATATTACTGTTTTCTTAGAAAGAAAGAAAGGAAGTCCTACAAAAGTAGCTGATATTACTGTTCTTGGTTTGCTTCTATAATCTTATCTACAGTTCTACTAAATCTAGACAGCTCATTTCAACTTCAGTATTCATATGTATGTATAACAATTATTACAGAGCTTTTGTAAAACTTTATTAAGAAATTAAATATTAACAAATCAGAGATTTAAATTAGTTAAACATAGCTGAGTATATGTCTCAAGTGTACTGCAATTCATTTAAAATTGCAGTGATTTCCCCCCACCAAGAACTCCAGTTAGCAATCATCCAGTGTATTATTGAGTATATGTAACTTGAACAATGAAAAAAGGAAAGCTAAACAATTACAGCAAGAGGACTTGAAAAGAACTGTTAAATGTGGGTGCTAGATGTGTTGCCTGAGCTACAGCTGACTGAGCTGTAATCAGATCCATGGGCTTTCCTACCTTTGTCATTAAAAACTTTCAGTCAGGTCACTGTTAGAAGTGGCTTCTCCTCAGAAATACTGATCTATCAATTTAAAACTTAAATCAAACTTAACATCTAGTCCATGCTCAGCAGCTTCTGCATGGGCAGTGTGGAGCTTACAAACATACACATTCAGGTTCTTGCCTGTTACCTCTGGGAATACCTTGCATTCCACTCATCTACGACATTAGCCTGGTCTCAATTCTCAGCACTAGATGACTGTGCAGTTGGGCTAGTCAATGGCACTTAGTAATTTCAGTAAATGCTGGAGAATGGGGAGACACATTAGGTAGATAGATATACTGGTTTTGTTTCTTTATGTTGTGATTTGTCTTAATGCTCCTTTCTTTTCTAGAAATGATGATTACACCATGGTCATTCTTTCTTATGATGCCCAGCATGCCCACATTCTTAGTCAGATCTTTTCTAGTAGTTGCAATTAAATAGTACATTCTCCTCCAGCTCTTTTCTCCATCTTCTTCAGAGTGCTTCAAGGCATTTCCAGAATTTTCTGGGTAGTCTGTGCCCTTCTGTATTGCTTTCTCATCAAAATGATAATTGAAATTTGCCATTAGTATGAAGTTCTCATGCTTTTGATAAGTCCTTTAGTCACCCGGAGAAAGACTAATCTCTGTTTTCTTCTTAATTTACAGCCTACCATAGTCTCCTTCATGACATCAATATTGCTTTTACTGAGAAATGTTTAGTCACTCTAGCATCTGATAGCCTTTCTGGACTAAGAATAAACATGCATGTCCTTGAAATAATGTTTTGGTCTTAGCTATCTTTCCTGAACAGACCATACTTGTCTGTATGAACTATCCAACCAAACCTCTATCATGCCAATTAAGACATTATTTCGAGTATGATTTAAGACATCTAGGCATTCCTGTTTCCTATCTTCTTGCACCTGTGTAAAAAAACCTGTTACAGTGTGTATGCGTATATATATATGATAGTATATAATGTCCAGTCTATATGTTCAGTATATAATGAACAACAGCATATAATGAATATATATTTTGATACAATGAACTAAAATGCTTCTGCTTACTTCTCTCAATACCACATCAAGAAAATAAAACTCCCCAAGGCTGGAGACAGCACAACTTCCCTGTGCTCTGGCCCCGCTGTTTGGTAGCCCTTGTGAGCAAAAGGCTTCTTCATATCTCCTGCCTGAGCCTCTGGTGTCCCACCTATCAATCACCTTTATTTCTTACCCTCTTGCTATGTGATGCTGTGAAAAGCCTGCCTCCTTGACGATCTCTTCATAGATAGCAGGGGACTGTGTCATGGGACATTGATCCTTCAGTTACTTCTTCAGGTCAACAAATTTAGTTTAACTGTGTTCTAAGTTT